>WQNJ02000011.1:3056250-4487500 GCA_016584745.2 Phylloscopus trochilus trochilus
CCCAGGCACGGCAGCGTTCCCAGCTCCCGCGGGGCCGATGCTAACGGGAGCCGGCGCTCAGCCCCGCCACCCCAGCCCGGCGGCGGGGCTCAAGGGCGCTGCCCACCGCCGAGGCAGCGGGGAAGGCGGGGGCCGCGGGCTGCGGGGGCCGCGGGCGGGCCGGTGGCTTCCGCCCGGCGCGGCGCATTCCTACCCCGTGAGTCAGGGCGACGCGGCGGGATGCGGCGTCCCGCGGCCCCGGGCGCTGGCAGCTCCCCGCCGGGACTCTCAGCGCCGAGCGCCGCTCGGCTCCCGGCTCCTATTTGCATGCCGAGGCTGTGAATGGCGTGCCCGCCCGGCCGGCCCCTGGCACGGGGGAGGAGTCTCCGCGCCCTCCGCGGGCCGAGCTCGGCGGCGCCGGTCCCTTAAGCCGCACTGGGGGGCGGCTCGTCCCGAGCGGCCGCTGCGCTTCTCCCGCCTGCACGGTGAGTGCGGGGCCGGGGGGACGAGGGGGGGCTGGCCGGGAGGGGCATCCCGCCAGGGCCGTGCCCTGCCCGGCTGAGGTACCGGGACCGCGCCGCTCAGCCGGGCGGGGAGCGGCCCTGGGCGGCCCGCGGGGTAAGAGCCGGAGGCAGGTGCCGCCCCCGACCCCCGTCTTTGGATGTTGGGAGCCTGGCGATCTCAGGGCTTTCGGCTGTAGGTGGAGGTGCGCGCTCACGGCTTGTTTCAGCTGATCCGAGTTCATCCCATCTCCACGCTTTCCCACCCGTCCCTCCCCTGATGCTGGCACCCGCGCTTTGGCAGCGGCTCTGGGAGATGATCTGGTGGAAAATATACGGCTTTTTACATGTAGAGGTTACTTTTCCTGCCGGATCGAGTCCCCGAACTGAGTTCTCACGCTGTGCACTGCTGGCACGAAGCAAGGGAATCCCGGCAGCCTGACTCGAGCGAAACCAAAGCTTTTGCAGGGTTGTACCCTCAGTGCCAAGTCCTTTGGGGCTCCTCAGCGAGCAGCCCCATCCTGCCACACACATCCCCGCAGTGCCAAAGTGCCCCATGTGTATATTGTGCCCTGTGTTTTTCTCCAGTGTAACTCAGGAGAGGTGAGTGGCAGCACAGATGAGTTTTGTCTGGTGCTCGTCCTAGGTGCACGACTCGGTTCTGTGGCTGCTGCTTCTCTTGCAGGTTGGCTTCGTGGCGGGGTGCACGGTGCTAGTCAGGGATGTCTCCAAGCCGGCTCTTGGAGCAAGCAGGAAGTTGTTTCCTTTCTTCCTGTTTTTGTCCCCATGCCGGCTAATTTCCTCTGGGAAGAAAAGTGTATTCTGCAGTAAAGGGAAAAAATAGTCACACGTAACGGGAAGGGACGAGGCAGCAAAGCTTCTGAATGAAGCACGGGGCAAGGAAGGAGCACAGGGTGTTAACTGCGGTAACGCTGATAGGACAGCGAGGACAAATAGCTGCCTGTGGGCAGTGACCACGGGGATAAAAACGGCCCACTTGGGACAAGCTGGAGAGCAGACCCTTGGAAGAATTACACACTCCAGTGTATGGAAGGATGATGCTCTCCCAGCTCTTCCATCTCAGTGGTTTGCGGGAGGAGGTGATGACTCGTGTTAGATTGGTTGATATAGTTGGAAGAAAGAGGTGAACTTTAGATCCTTCCTTTAAGCCTTGGTTGTTAAATGGACTTTAGGAAAGGGCTTGTCTGCCTTTTTTTTTTTTTTTTTTTTTTTAACCCTTAGTTGCTGTAGTAGCAGCTATCATCCCTCCCTCCTGCTGCATCCCTCATGTCCTTAAATCCTCATGGCTGCTGCCGCTGCTCAGCCCAGGTCTCTCCTGTCTGTGTGAAGGCTCTGGGAAGCCTGTGCCATTTCTGGGCTGGGATACTGCCAGGCTTCCAGGAGGTGCTGTGCCTTTGGAACAGGTCCCCAGCTTTGTCCTGGTCTCTGTGCTCATTGCTCCTGAGCCCCCAGGAAGGCAGCAGCTCTGGCATGTGGATGTGTGTCCGTACTGTTCCTGCTTCTGTGTGTTCCCATGAAAGGAGGTTGATGCTGTGCAGTGTAAAAGCAACTCCCACAAAACTAGTTCTGCTCTGGGACTTCCCATGACAGGCTTTTTTTTTTTTTTTCTCCCTTTTTTTTTTTTTTTTTTGCAATCCACTTGCAAGAGATCTGCCTGCAAACTGGCTTTTCAGGTTCTGGGGAAAGCCATGGGCTGGCCCAGGTCTCGGGAATGTCTTGCTCTGTGCTGGGTAGGCTTCAGCCAAGGGAATGAGCTTTCAGTGTGGAGAGTTTTGCTGGCGTGCACAGCACAGCAGACACCTCTTCTCCAACAAGCTTGTCCTCTCTGTGTCTTGGTACTGGGACCGTGTGGCCCTGATGTGTCACCTCAGGCAGGAGCTATGTCCCTCAGAGAGGGCCAGCACCTCGTCACTGAACTTGGCAGACAGCTCGTTTCACTTTCGTGGCAGGGACTGCAAGGAGGCTGCAGCTGCCTGAGGTCGCCAGGCAGGAATAGGAATTCCTTTTGGGGTCATCAGTCCTGTTCCTCTGGAACCCAGCCCCGGAAAGTAGCCAGCAAGTCCCGACATGTTCCCTTGAAAGAGGCAGGGTCTGCTGAGTGTGGCATGATAGGACAGTTTATTCTGGGCACAGAGCCCTCATGCTCAGATATAATTAGTAAAGGTTTGATTCTCTTCAGTGTGTTGGATCTCTCTGCAGTGCAGACACAGCCTGGTTAGTGCTGAAGGCCTGAGGTGGGCAACATGGCCAGGATTACCTGCTTGTTTCCCTCTTCCATTCGGTGCATCCAGGAGAAAGCTGAGCAGAGCGTGTTGTGTGAACCCCGTGCTGCTGGAGATGTGCCTGCCAAGCAGGACTGGCTGTGAGCTGAAGATCCTGACATTTCTTTATCTGTCACTCTACAGCTTTTATCCAGCAGACCAGTCTTTTGATAAGATTCTTCCCTGGTGGTTGCTGCCTTTCTTCCATGGCTATCTCTGGAGGCTTTGGCACCCTGTGGAGACCATGCACCTTTCTCAGAGGTTCCAGCATTAATTGTGACCTGACATGACACTTCTATTAATTGCTGTTCCTGCAGCCATCAGCCTGTCACCTGTATGTGACCCATTTCAATAGAAATACTTAAAACTCAAGGGTAGATTCCTTCCTTAACATTTTCCCTGAGCTGAGATGTGGATTAGTTTCCTTTATTTTCAGCTGAAGAGGGGCTGGACTCCAAGTTTAACATTTATCATCATCTAGTTGGAAGGAAAGGGCCATGAACTGTGCAGATCTCATGCTGTTGCTGTGAGGTTGCTTCCCAGCTGCTGGGTATGTACATGCTGGAGTTTTAAGGAACCCAGGGAATGCATGTGTTGCCTGCCTGCTCAGGGAGCTGTGTTGCACCCTCTCTGCTGGGTGACAATATCTCAGTGTGTGCTCTGGGTGCTGCAGCCTGGATTTTATGGGATCTGGGTCATGGGTAAAATATCCCAGTGCTGCTGGAAGGTAGGATGAAGATTGTTTCTTTCTTCAGAGCAGGGAAAGCCCTGGTGTCCAGGGTTGTGCAGGTAGTTCTCTTCCTGGTGGTAGGCTTTTTTTTAGTTTTGTGGTTGGTTGTTTTTTTTTTGTTTGTTTGTTTATTTTTTGCCTTGCTCAGAACTAGTGGACCTGAGTGTGGCATCAGGTTGCTTACTCTACTAGTGCTCAATAACTCCCCTCTGAGAGAATAACATGTAAAAGGGACAGTCTTAGCCCTGCAGCTCTTAGTCCCAAGAGATTAGGCAGGCAACAGGCAAGATTTAACCTTGGAAGGAAATGGATCTGTTTGGCAGCATTTCCCATGGTCATGCTGGCAGCTCTGTTTCCATGTCCTCGAAGAACCCCCAGCTAATTTGGTGTGTGATGTGTGCTCAGACCATCCAGAGCTGTTTGCATGGAGTCGTGGAGACCCTCCCTGCAGTGCACCCTGAGGTGGGCAGGGCTTGCCTGCCAAGCTCTCTGTTTTCACAGGCAGAATGTCTGTGCCACTGGGAAGTGAGGTTTCCACAGGGAGAAGTGGAAATTGCGTCTGTGCTGAGATCGCCTGTTGTCATATCCTTGTTAGCTGAACTTCAGGGATTTCTGACTGTTTCCTCCTTTCTTTGGTCCTCCTCATCGTGCTGCTGTCCAGGACTGGTTGAAGCTTCAGACCACACCTCTCATCCTTGTTTCAGTCCATGCTGCTGTAGGAATGAGGAGGTGTTTTTTTTTTTTTTTTTTTTTTTTTTTTTTTTTTTTTTTTTTTTTTTTTAATGTGTGTTGGGATGATGCGACAAAGAGCAAATTAGCAGCTGAGATTTTGAC
The DNA here is from genome assembly GCA_016584745.2 of Phylloscopus trochilus trochilus. Lineage (NCBI taxonomy): Eukaryota > Metazoa > Chordata > Aves > Passeriformes > Phylloscopidae > Phylloscopus > Phylloscopus trochilus. Next base: position 3,060,576 of record WQNJ02000011.1, read on the forward strand.
CAAATCATCCAAACTACATCAAATCCTTTTGAGTAACAGTGTCTGTTTCCCACTGGATGAAGACAGAGAGCTTATTCTTCACATTTGCCTTAGCTGTCAAATCTCCTAAAGCTGTAAGAGTGCACGTTTCATTGCTTGTGTGCTCTGCTTGCTGCACAAACAGCAAATGTCAGATTGACATAGGGCTTGTTTTTGCTGTAATTTCCTTTGGATGCACTCTTCAACTATCTAGGTAAACAATTTATTTCAAATATAATTACAGCTCCTTTTTGCCTACCAAAGAGATGTTAGAACTGTGGTGATACAGACCTGAGCAGCGGATATGTTCTTAAATTCTGGGGCCTTCAGCAACAAACAGACCTTGCCTTAGTAATCAGAGCATCTCTAAAGCACAGTGTTTATTAAAGGAAATGTAATTTCTTCTCAGAGAAGTCTGAGGTATCATTGCACAATACTTCCCTGGCACGGTAGAACCTTCCCAGGGGGAGAAGAGATAGCAAGCCATGCCTGATCTTGCCTTTTCTGGAAAGCTTACCTTTGCCACCTCCTCCCCTTCCTGTTTCCACTCTGCTCAGAGCCAGCCCCTTGCTCTGCTGGTCAGCAGCAACCCCTGCTTTGAAAGTTTCCTTTCCTTTAAAAAGGAGCAATCCCTATGAGGTCATCCTGGAACCGCACAGGATGCTGCATTTACAGTCCTTCAGGTCTGGCACTTACTTGGCTTTGGCTCAATGAAAGTTAGAACTGCTCGGATTTTAAAATCTGGAGGGCTCAGACAGCTGGGCTGACAAATGCAGCTTCTGTATTTCAGGAGTTACTGCCCTGTAGCAATCAGCACACTGGAGGTTTGTTACTCCATTGCTTAAATTCAAAGCCTTAAACTGAACTGTAGAAAACAGTGAGTTTTTCTGCCAAAAAGTGTGAGTGTACCTTCCTTTTCCCTGACTATTCTGGGACTATAATTTCAGGGAGAACAGTGAGCAAGAATGTGCCATTCACTCAGACTGAAGAAGTCTAGTTCACTCAGAATTTTAATTTTTTTTTTTTTTTTTTTTTTTTTTGCTAAACCAAGCTAGAATTATGATTACTTCTATTTGCATTATGAATGAGTTGTTGCACTGGGCACACGATGAACGTGCAGAGGTGTGCACACACCTGCAGAGCAAGACAAGCTCTTCCTGCAGCTGCTTCCAGTTGGACACAGCAGGAGATGGTGTGTGCCTGGCTATCAAGCATGAGCCAGGGGAGAAATTGGAGCTCCAGAGTGGCTCTCCTGTGTCCTTGGCTACATCTGCTAATGGTGAGGAACAGCAGCTCCAGCCAAACCAGCTCTGCTCTGAGTTCTTTAATTGGTCCTTTGAAGGATCTCCCCTGGGCCTCAGCTGCTGTGGGCATTTTTTATTCTCTCACTTGTACCCAGGTGAGCAGAACTGTGGTGGTGCTGGATAAAGCAGTTGTGTGAATGGGGAGTGAGGACGCTCTGAGTTTCAAAGGAGCACGCCAAGAAAGCTGCTCTGAATGGCTCTGTGGCTTCCATCCTTCCTGGATATAAAGTCTGTCTTCTGGTGGCTCCAGCATTTGTTATTGTTATTTCCTCTAAGATTTTTTTTTAGGTTGCTATTCAGCGTGGTTTTATGTAACTTTCCATAGGAAATGTTGTCATTTGTGGCAGTTTTGATCTCTTTTGCCATTGAAATGTTTTTATTTAGCACAACAAACAGTGATTCTTAGCTGCTTTTAGTACCCAGAGTCTTTGCTGTAGAGGAGGAGTAGCTTTTGGTCTAACATAATTTTTGGTTTGGCCCATTGTGATCTTTTTAGGGGAGGTTGCTTTTCCATCAATTGTTTATTGATATTGTATTTTCTAAGTGAACGGTGTTGTAATCACTAAGACACATTACCAAGAAAATTGTTTTTGAGCTGGGTGCACAGGCAGCAGCTGTTCCAAAATCAACCAGAGCCAGTGTTTACTTCTGTCCTGAGTGTCATCCCAGTGCTGTGTTCCCAGCTTGCCTTGTGTCCTGAACCCTTACAGTACTTGTCTTGAATAGGAGAGCTGATAGAAAAAACTTCAAATGCCAAATTTCAATGAAAATAGCACCTTTAATGGGTTTTGTCTTTGTTTCCTAATGTAGGGTCATGGTTACACTGACAAAAACCTTTTTGTGACTCTCACCTTGCTGTATAATTGAGGCAGTGACTGTGCCCATGGTACTTGTGGATCAGGCAGAGCTCAGTCGGGCACCTGTGTTACTAGTAATGGAAATAAATCTGGAACAGGGTTCCCTCAAGTCCCACTGAGCCATTTAAATGAGTTAAATGTGCACTGAAATAGTGTCTGTGATCACTCTTTCCTGAAGAAGGTGCAGACCCATGCAGAACACTGAGACAACTGTGCTTTGAGGCTGCTGGGGACCCCTGAGCAAAGGGCTCTGCTGGCTCAGCTGGCCAGTGAGCCACCAGGCAGCTGTGGTTACCTTCAACCAGGGTGCAGGAACAAGGCTTGCATAGATGATCCTTCCTCTGGTAGCTGCTGATGGATCTCTTGGTGGAAACAGCTCCTTTGGAGGACCAGGCAGTGCTGACCCTGCTGGCTTCCCAAGGAATGGGAATGCTGCTCAGAGCTTGGTGTGCCATCACTGGAGCTGTTGGCAGGTGTCTCATCATGCTGTGCCCTGATGGAGCTTGTAAGTGACAGGCTGTGACCAGACTTTTGGGATGTGGCTGCTGGAAATGTGGCTATTGGATGTGGTGGCAAAGCCGCAGGGCGTGTTCACGGGGAAACGTAAACAGGGTGAAGATGCCAAAGTGCTCCAGAAGGTTTTCCACTGCTCCCCCCTCGCTGTTGGTTGGTTTGTGTGCAGGCAGATACCAGTCCTTGCTGGTACCTCAGTAGGTTGTAGATGGCTCTGGGCTGGGTTTGCTCTGGAAGGAGGAGTTGGAGATCCCTCATCGCCTGGGCCCTGGGTGTGCTTGGCTGGTGCTGCAGACCTGCCTCTGTCATCTGTGCCACACGTGCTGAGGAGATGGAAAAGGCCCCTCTGCCCAGCCTGCTCTGCTTGGCTCCCTTCCACCTACTTCCTTGTGGGTGCTCCAGGCCGTGGGTGAGCAGGGGAGCTCCTCCTTTGGGAGCCCCTCTGTGGAAGCTGCCTGGGTGTGAGGCTTGGCTGTCAGCTCTGGAGAAATCTGTGGATGGCTTGGATGTTTTCCCATCTAACGACCCTACCAAAAAATTAATTCTGCCTTTGGTGATACAGTAGTGTTTTATTCCTGTTGCACTCAACACCTGCACTGAGGGTGCTTCTCAGAAGATTGTTTAGAGACATTGAACCCACCACCTCCCTGGGATAATTGTTGACTTCCCACAGTGCTACAAATCTAAGTTTTTGGCCATGTTTTCAACAGTCACTTCAACCTATACTGTCTTCAGAAGCAGTCCAGTCATCTGGCTCCAGCTGCTCTGTTTGTTCCTGCTTCTTCCCCTTTCCTTCTGCTGGCACAAGTGTTTGTGGAGCCATGTGGGAAGGAGCTGGGGCTGGAATGAGCCATTTTCTCTGCTGAGCTCATGTGGGTAGGTTCCCAGTGTGGATCACCCAACAGCTGTGGGGATGCTGGTGCCAGCAGGAGGAGGAGGGCAGCACACAGGGCTGGGTCACTGCTTCTTCTCTTGGCTTGCATCGCTTTCAAGTGTCTGAGACATCTTTTTAGCTTGAATTTTGAGCATTGGTTTCTGAGTTCTTGTTACTTTTTTGCCCTTTGCTGCAACAAAAGGACCTTGAAGATCAGCCTGTTGCTTGTGAGTGTTTGCATGTTGCATTGAGGGTCATCTTTTAACCTGTATTTGAAGGAATTCAACTACAGATTTGGGGACTAACAGAAATCAGAAGAGGGTTTTGAGTTTCCTGTTTTTCTTCTCTCTTCTATATGAGGGCTGAACACCTTCAGGTCCCAGGTGAAGCTGCTTTGAAAGCTTTTAGTGCTGGTGTTTAAGTAGGAACTCATTTTTGTTTGATTTCCATCATGACCTTCATGTTTTTCTGAAAATCAAGAAAATCTGTTGCTCAAAGGGATATCAGGTCTCCTTTCTTGATCGTGGAATTGGCTCACGTACATTTTACACTTCACTGGCAGATGTTTTCATTACCTGTGCTGTACTTAAAACCCTCTGTCTCTGTATGCAGCTGAACCTTTTCCAAGCTCAGTGGGCCTCAGCTGAAGCTTTGCCCTCCTGCTGTGCTTCTTTGAATACCATCCCTCTACAAGGCTTTGCATGAAATACCAACCCAATGCAGCTTTCCATTTCCTGTCTAGGGGTCTACCTGGCCTCTTCCAAACCAGGCAGTTTCAGTTGGTATTTCTCAGCTAATTCAATTAAGTGGTTCATGGTGAGATCTCCAGTGGGGATGGAGTAGGACAATTTCACACAGGCAGGGGACAACAGCTTGGGCCTGAATTTGATGTCTCACCTGAGCTGCTGTCATGCTGAGCCATCACTGAATAGGCTGGTCCTACCCTTCCTCTCTGGGTTGCACAGGGCTTATCTGAAATTGTCTGAGCCTCTTCAGGATGCCAGATCAATGGGAAGTAATTTACTGGGGTTAGTTTGTGCTGGTAAAACACCTTGTAGTGGCTCAGTGGAGTAAGGCAAGCCTGCTGCCAGGGCAGCAGCTAGCTGTCAGATGGGTTTGCTTGAGAGCAGAAACCAGAACCCTGAGGAACTGTTGCCTGTGTGATTTGGTGCAGGCTCTTGGAAGCAGCATCAGCCTCTACCAGCACTCAGGCAGAGCTTGTGCGTGGCAGAGAGCAGTGAGAGGGACAGGGGAGTGTGTGTGGGAATGGCAGTGCTGCCAGCTCCCTGCAGGGCAGGGCTCAAAGGGCAGTGTGTCTGCACAGCTCTCTGCCAGCCTTGTGCTCAGAGCTGCTTGGACTGCTCAGACCCAGCTTCTGCTGTGACAGCCTGCAGGTCTGCAAAGCCTTGCAGCGTTTCCCAGCAGCCAGCGTTGGGCCCTGGGCAGTGCTGGTGGCCTTGTTTCATTTCTCAGGTATCTTCTTAGGGAGGGCAGTGCTGGTGTTCTCAGCTTGGGTTTTGCTGTGCCCTTAGCAGCTTTCCCCAAGAGTGCAGGGCCACAGGCCTGTCCCACCTTCCCCATCTCTGCCTGCCCCCAGCTCCTCCATCTGGCCTGTTTCAAAGGGCTGGCTCGTGCCTGGTGTTTGGGATATTGTTTGTAGCTCGTTGGGTCTGATCCATGCTAGATGGTTTTATTGGCAGCCACGAGACTGAAACCCCACTGCTCCTCTTGTCTTTGGACTTCCTGCCTTTTCCTTGCTGTGCCAGCAGCAATCCTCCTGGAGAGAGAGGCACAGCCAGGAGCTGTCTCCTCTGGCTCCTCTGGCTCATCCTGTCTGGAGAACACATTGAGGATCCCTGTTTCTTTGCTGTGTCCACCTGGATTCCTGTGCCTCAGCCAGAACATCTGCATGCTCAGACCCCTTCAGGTATACGGGGCTTGCCTGGGAATTTGTGTAGCAGGCACTGTGAAGACAATTGTTGCAGTGATGGGGTCTGAAAAATGGAGGAAAACAGCTGGAGTCTGACCACAGGACTGGTGATCAGATTGCAGCAAAATAACCCCGGTGTCTGTTACCTCCTGGGGGTGTCTGTAGGAACATGCACACACTGTGCTGGAGAGGAGCAGTGGTGTTGGAAAAAGCAGATGCTGTTTGTTTGTGTGGTGGTGTTGAATTAAGTTAGGGTTTTGTTTTGGTTTGGGTTTTGTTTGGAATGTTTCTTGGTGGAAAAAGGCCAGCTTTATTTTAAATGGGAATGCTGGTAAAATGGAGATTTTGGGAGGAAAGAAATCAACTTGGGAATAGCTTCAGTTGTCTGTTTAAATGGAGGGATGGTCTTTCTTTGAAATGACTGTGCGAGCTTCTAAATGTATTTAGGATGCCTGTCAGTTTTAGGAACATGCTCAGGCTTCTGGACAAAGCTTTTCCTTTGCTCTTTGGGTCAGTAGATTTCACTAAGCAGCTTTCCTTGATCATATGCCAACTTTGGTATTTAATGTACTCTCCCCCTTAGCTCTGACCCACAGCACAGTGGATTTGCCTTTCGTTCTGGTTCTGTGACCTTGCACAGACCTTTTGAAGATGAATTTCCCAGACTATCTGTTATTGATACGTTTTTCCTTTTGTTTATTTTACTTGAAATGGACATCATTAATAATTGTTATGCTGCTACCAGCTGATCAGTTTAAAGAATCTGGATTTGCAAATACCTCTCATTCAGCCTTGTGTTTGCATTTTCCTGGGCATTTTGTGATGCTGGTGGAACAGAGTCCAAACTAAGTAAGCACAGGCAAGAGGTCTGGAACAGCCCCTGTATGAAAACTGAGCTTCTGGATGTGGATGTGGGAAGAGGGGATGGTAGGAAGAGCATGGAAGAGATCTATAGAGAGTCAGGACTTGCATGGAGAAGGAGGATGGGGAAAAGCTGATCACTCTTCTAGTCCAAGAACTACAGAGCAACAAGTGAACCCAGGAAATGACAAGTTTGCAGATGAACTGCAGCAGGCTTGTCACACAGCATGTGTTTCAGCTCTGGAGCTTTGTCATGTGCAGTTATGAATACAAGAAATTTGCTTGGATTAAAAAAAAATGAGCTGGATAAATTCTGAAATAATAACCATTGAATGGATGTAGAGATGAATACAGAACTGTTACATGCAAAGACATTTCTGGCCTAAGACGCCTGTGAGTTATTCATAGCATGTGCCATGGCTCTGTCCTGGGAGATAGGACTGTACTCCTACCCCGTGCCAGGCATCCTCAGTTGGAAATGAGATCCTGGCTTTAGAGGGACACTGAGCCTGACCCTGCATGGCTGTGCTGTGTGTGTTCCCATCCTGCAGCTGTTGGTGGCCTCTTGACAGTACTGAGAAATTGAGATTGATGGTATGGGATCATTCAAATGAAATATGTATCAATGCAGTCAACTTTGAAACAAAGCCCACTGGCCTGATGAAATACATGAACACTGGACCCTGAAACATTGACCCATAAAAGTAACCAAGGGGTCAGTGTGAAATTCAGCAAGTGCTTTCACTGCAGTGCTGAGACAGAAATTAGCAGCACTTTGAGTGAGGGCCAGGTGTAATGAGGGGTGTTACCTGCCATGCAAAGGCTGGGGGACCATGTCTCTCTACATCTGTGCACACAGCTGTGCACTGGTGCTCATCTAGTCTACATATCTGTACATTCAGCTGGATCCACAATCAGGCTCCCTATTAACCCCCTGGAGACCTTACCATGACCATACCCCAGGCCTTTTTGTGCCTGGGGCAGAGGCAGCTGCCTGACCTGTGCTGGGGGTGATCATTCATACAGAATTCACAGTGCTTGCCTTGGCAGGGCCTGATCCAGTTTTAGGTGTTTGTAAGGTTTATTTTTGGCCAAAAGCACACAGCGAGGTGGGAATGCTGAGCAGCTCTGCTTTCACTGCACTCTTTTGCTGGGAAGTGAACCTGTTAGTGAGTAAAGAAGGTTCAACTGGTAGAGGGATTTGCTCCTACGTGCTCTTGTTTGCAGCCACCCTGGAAACTCACCTGGGGTTTGAACACTGAATGCATTTAGACAATTATTATTTATGCATTTTTATGCTTTGCTACTTAAAGAACTCTTTAACTGCTGAAGCAGGGAGAAAGCAGAGCAATCCATTGCTTTGTCAGAACGGGATTTTCTTCTTGAGATCTTCACCTTGCCTAAAGTACAAAGTTGAGTCAACTTTGGGGGTAATTGTAAGACCAAAGGCTTGACCCCTGTGTGTGCATGTCCTGTGCTCTTTGGCAGGTGTGTACACCCTGGAGATCCCATGTGCCAGGCTGCAAGGGTGGCAAGGAAGCCAGTGAAGATACGTGGGCATCACTGTCTGTGGTCTGTGGCAATTCAGGAGGGGAAACTCAAAGCAGATTTAATCGGAAGTCTTTCACAGGGTTTCACATTATTGCAGCAACTTTCGGGCAATACAGGCGTGATTCATCCTCTGCCTTCCTGCCTTGGCCTCACTGATTGATAAAGCTGCAAATCTTATACTTTCCTATTCTTTACACCCAGAGCTCCTGCTCACAAAGGCAGCTCTGTAGGTAGACAGGAAGGATGTTGAGTGATGTTGGCTCAGTGGTGAGATGCTGGGAAAAGCAGAGTTGCTACTTCAGAGGCTCTGCATTTGCCCTTGAAGGAACAGGAAGGAGGCTCTTGAGTTGTGTGAAATAGATTGTGTTTGGTCATGCCAGAGTGGTGGCTCTGTCTCTCTTGGCTGGTCTCTGATTAGGGCACCTTGTGGAGATGTCGTGCTTGTGATCCTCAGGGGAAAATGCTGAAGCTCTTTGCTGGAGTATTTCAGGTGTGAGAAATCTGCTTTGCTTTCTGACCTCATCATGAAGACAAATTCGCAAGACCTTTCAGGAAACTGTGTCTCATAGCAGATTTACTCATACCAAGCACAGACAGGAGTTCCCCTAATACTCTCACTGTTTTTATCTTATAGGAAGTTAGAACAGTTGTATTTAGCCACCCCTGCAGCTCGGCGGGGAGGGAAGGAAGGGTTTGCGTCCCTCTCATGCACAGCACTGCATCTGTGCAACAGGACTGTGGTGCATGTATGAAGGGCATGTCTGTACAGGCTAGATCATGAATTCCCAGACTTTTGGGGGCCTGTGGTATTTGCTGAAACCCAACCTTCATCCACCTACAGCTGAGTCCTCCCTTTCTGTCGTTCCGGCTCAGCTGAGCACAGCGCTCCTGGCAGCCGGCCCAGCTCGCGCGACTGAACCAGCAGCTGGCCCTCAGCTCCTTTTAGATGAGATTCTCTCCTAACCCAATCCAGATCATCCCCCACTCCCATTTGTTGACCTATTTCCCCTCTGCCTTGTGTCTTTTGCAGTGGTGTGTGCAGTTCCCTTCCCAGAGCAGCTGCAGGGAGCTGTGGGAATATGGTGGAAATGCCCTGCAAGGCAGTGCACGTTTCGGAGAAGCAGTGCCTAATTTAGGTTGGGAGGTACCCGTGCAGGTTGACTGGCTCAGCCACGGCAAGGCTGGGATAATTCAGGCAGCTCAGGGCCTTGTTTTGTTGTGTGCCAAATGTCTCAGAGGGTGGAGATCCCTCTGCCTCTGGTCTTGGCCTAGGACTTGGCCTCTCTCAAGGAAGAATCCTTACTTACATGTTAAACTCAGTCTGCATTTAAAATAGACAGGCTGTGTTAACACTGTAAGTGCACTAAGTTTTAATTCCAGCACAGTTTTTCTCCTACTCCCTGTCAAAGCATGTGTGCCTGCTGATTTAACTGGTTGCTTATTCCATCTGTCCACTGTGGTGGAGAGGCTGGGGCACTTGATTATTTTTGTCCCCTGTGGCTAAGGGCCATAGGCCAGGCTAGGGCCATGCAAGGAGAGAGCTGGGAGGGAATGGAATCTGTTGTCCCATTCAGCACACGTGCTTCCCACTGTTCACTTGAAGTTGTGTCTGTGATAGAAGAGGAAGAAATACAAACCTGTAGTGCAATTTAGGTTGAAAGGTACCTGTGGAGGTACTTGAGCTGATCTGCCTCCAGTGAAATCTGTTTTCTGAATTGTTTCTCTGAGCGTGCACAGTGAAGTGGGTGCTCTGCCAGCCTGAAAGACTCCTGTGGTCCCAAACAGGAGGACAAAACTGCAGCAGAGCGGGCAAGATGACAGCGAGTCACTCTGCTCACTGCGGCATTTGGATTACACAGCGGTTTTTATTTAAATACCATATCATTATTATTTATGTATGAAAACCACTCTTAGTTCAGGATTAGTGCCAATTCTCTAATGTTCATGCTATACTGGTATTGCTGTGTGCACTGTTTTGTGTTTCTAGAAAATCACTACATTTAAAAGAGCTTGGGAACAGTGATGAGAAATGGCCACCAGTAAATTGTTAAGGGGTAGGTGGGTTGGAAAGTGTGGTGCTTGGCTTTGGGTGGGCAAAAAAGGGTGTCTGTGAGTCACAAGCTGGTTTTAGAGGGAGGTCAGTGGCTTTTGATACTGCAGTTACTTAGCTGGTTGGTCTGGATCCAGATCTCATTAAGATTTAATTCACGGCTTGTTCTTAAGGAATCTGGATCTCACAGTAGTTTCAGCAAAAATCTTAATGGGAGGCAACTCAAACTTGTGACTGCAGTCTCTGTATCCGGCTCGAGGTTCTGTATCCTCTGAGTGTCAGGTGCTGAAGGACCAGCGTGGGCACGAGCTGTGACCCCTGAGCCCTCATGAGGCACTTTGGGAATTCATCCCACATGAGGCTTGGGGCCCATCAGTCGCAGCTGGGAGGAGAACTCTGCTCACCCTGCCAGCATGAGCTGTGAGGGATGAGATGCCAAGATTCCCTCCTGACTCTGGTGTCTGCCCTCTCCCAGGTCTGAGGACAAGCGTGGGACGATGTCGGAGGCGCGACACGACAGCACCAGCAGTTTGCAGCGGAAGAAGCCACCATGGTTGAAACTGGACATCCCCGTGCCAGTGCCCATGGCCGTGCCAGAAGAGCCCCCCCAGCCCGTGCAGGTACACTGGGGAGGAGGGAGGGTCTGTGGAGCTGGGGAGGGATGTGCTGGGAGCATCCCTGTGCCTGGGGTCCCCATCACTCCTGGCTGAGGGAAAGGCAGCGTGTGATGGCAGGTCATGAGGCCACATAAGAAGGGGCAGAGCCTTTGAGTAAATTTATGAGCAGTAATTAACTCCCCTTGAAGGGGATGTGGGAGGGATGAGGGTGGGTGGCTGATGTGCTCACATCAGTGGATGTGACTGTTTGGATGTGGGCACTGTGAAAAGTGTCTTGGCTGGGATATGAGAGTGAGGTATTCAAACAAGCATTTCTTAAGGGAACTGGAGGACTGAAGGTCTCCCAGACAAGCATGAGGGCCTAGAAGTGCTGGAGCTTATGCTGAAATGAGCAGGGTATGAATCTGACTTATGAATAGCCAAGATAATGACAGACTTTCATCAGTAACAGCAAAGAGCAGTTACTGGCAACACAAAGCTGTTAGCAGCATGGGAACATAAGAGGACCATGTGGGATGAGAAATACATAACATTGAGGAAGGCTGAAGCAGAGATGGGGTGATAGGTTAATAGGAACTGTGCAAAGCCTGAGAGTAAAACACCCTTATTTGTGCTGGGATTAGGAAGAGTATCAGGAATACCTGCTACAAGGTATTAAAAACTGCTGTAGGACTGAGACCTGGGTATGAATGCTGGCTGGTTGTGTGGCCTTGCTGCAGGAACAGAGACTTTGTGCACTGAAGGCAGAGCCAGAGGGTTCTTGCTGCCCAGCTTCATGGGTGTGTACAGGGCCTGAGTTCAGTCACTCATGTGAAAAGAAGTTTAGTTATTAGAGAAATGGAGGTGATACAGCTTCTCTGGAGGGGGCTGGGGACAAGCTTGTCTTAAGAGGGAACTTCTATTGCGCTTGGAATAGCAAGAACTGTCATCTTCAACATTCTGTGATCCAGGAACTCAAATGCACTTCACTTACATGATGGCTCCTGGCACATAAATCTCAGTTCTGGTCTTCCCTTGGAAGGAAAGAGTTTTGGGGGTCAGTCTGTAGGGATTAGAAGTGGAGTTCAGGGTTTTACCAGGGCAGGTTGAAACCTTCTGAATCAATTATTTAAGGCTTTGATGGATCTTCCCTTATTTGAAATCTCTAAATCCAGTTGGGCACCTGGAGAGACACTCTGTGCTTATGATGGAAGCTGGTGGAGGTCTCTGTGTGCACAGCCCAGGCTGTCAGGATAAAGTGCACTGTGTGCTCCTCTGGCTTACAGCCTGAGTGTCTGTGCACTGCTTTTACATAAAAGATGTCAAAACTGTTAATGTAGGTGGACATCATTAGCTTTCTGGGCAAGAGAGGCTGAAGTGGTCTTGAGGCATAGACAGTGCCTGACTGACTAGAGGATCAATCAGAGCTTCACTTGCCAGAGGGGCAGTCTGCTCAGCCTGCCCTGCACAAATGGGAGATGGTGTCTCTGCTGGGCTGATAAAATGTAACCCTTACATTTTATGTAAGCCCTGGGGAGGCAGTTGTGTGAGCTGAGAGCAGCCTGGTGAATTGTGTCACCTTTGGTAGGTGACATTTAGCCAAGGCATGTGAGTGTGCCCAGGCAATTAGGCTGTGAACAAAGCCTTTCCCAGCTTGCTTGGGCTGCACCAGGCAGCAACTCCAGACCCACCCACAGCTCTCACAGGCTTTTAGTGCAGATCCAGAGCCACTTAAGCAGCAGGACACCGACTGCACTTCTCTTGACCTTGTGGAGTGGTCTAGGAGAGTGTGATTTGGGTAGACAGCAGCCAGGAGGATGTGCTGCAGGAGCTGATGCAGCACATGTCGAATTTGCTAACGTGCTCACTCGCAGAGCTCTGACTGCCTGGTGCTTCCCTCGGCAGCCGACGCGGCGCCAGGCGTTCCTGCGGAGCGTCAGCATGCCGGCCGACAACAGCCGCGTGCCGTCCCTGCCGCACGACCCCGCCAGGAGACCCGTGCTACAGCGACAGACCTCCATCACCCAGACCATCAAGAGGTGAGGCATGGAGCTCCTGGAGCCTGCTGCAGTGCATTCCACCCCCCAGTGCCATCCTGGAGCTGTTGGATTCGTGATTCTCTGCTCGTCCCATTGCCTGTCACAGTGGGGTTGTGAGGTTGACTCCCTCGTTACCTCGTGAGGTTGTGGAAGGGTGGGTGCAGGTTGGGCCCCAATATAGAAGCCCAGTGGTGCTGATAGCCTGTCTATAGTACATGAGGAGACAGGTCCTGTATACAGTATAGCCTGTCTATAGTAGGTGAGGAGACAGGTCCTGGAAGGAAGATGCTGGTAACCAGGACAATGAATGGTGTTTGCCGCTTACAGACAAATTTTGGCTGCCCCCATGCCCCGGGGGGGGCTGTTTCTCAGTAACAGGATGTCTCAGGACCTGATGTTTAGCTGTGGCTGTAGATGGGGTGTGCTGGGTGTGCTTTGGTGCAGTGTCTGAGAGCACGTAGTTGCTGGGGGAGGCAGAAGCCCACCAGAGCAGTGCAGGGCTCCGAGCAGCTTGGCTCCTAGCACTGGCTCATTGGCAGGTTCTTGAGATGGCTCTGTGAGGGGTGCTGGAGAGCAGGGAGAGGCTGCTCTGGTCCTGTGTCCCACTCCTACAAAGGAGTCTCTTGAGACATGGCCACACAGAGCTGGATACTCTTTCCTGACCATGGCAAAGGCTTACCCCAGTTTGCCCAGAGGGAGTGGCTCTCCCGGCTTCTCCCCTGAGCTTCTCTCTCTGGCAGCGTGTCAGGCCTGCCTGGATCCCAGGAGCATCCCTGGAGCTCCATGGGTCAGGGGTACTTCCAGCCAGCCAGGCTTCGCCCACTCACAAAGGAGCAGCTTTCCAGCTCTGGGAGATCTCCCACGCGCTGTTTTCCTTTGCCTCAGACGTTCCCCAGCTGCCTTGGTGGTGAAGCTCTCCTGCATCAGCCCACTCCAATCCTGCTTCTTGTGAGGTTGGGACAGCTGAGCCCATGAAGTGGTGTCTGCTCTTTTCAGGGCACTGGGCAGCCTCTGGGCCTGCTGAGGCTGTCCTGGCACACCTACAATCTCTTCTCTTGTCTCACTACCCTTGACATGTTCCTTGCCAGAGCAATTGTGCAAGAGCACATCAAGGCTAAGGGGATATCCTGGGAGGGTGCTGTGGGGGCCCTGACAAGAGGTTGTCTACCCATTGGGGTAGAAGGGCCAGGGTAACCTGCCCCAGAAGTCCTCACAACATGCAGTTTGTATGAAGAGGAGTGAGGAACTGTGAACTGCTTTGGTGCTAGTGTGACAAATTTACTTTGGGAAGGACTTTACAAGGAGCAGAACTGCAGAAGATGCACACATTACACAACCCTAGCAATAAAAGCATGAAATGAGTGGATCAGAAACAAGGCCAGGGAACTGGAAAGTACCAAGGCCTAAACCCCTGTTTTCCATTTAGCACAGCTAGGGATGTAGTGGAGAATGCAGACCATACATCCCTAAATTGTGTCTTGGGATTTGTTTTGTGAGGCCAGGAAGGCTGACTGCCAAGTTTTTGCTTAACACAGCCCTCAGAATGCACAGAATGTGAAACTGCAGCAGGACTCTGTACCATCTTCCCTGTTGGACACAATCAAGTGTGAACATAAAATCAAGCTTGTGTAGTCCAGAAGAAGGCATGGGAGTGATTTGTATGAGAGCATCTAGCACCATGTCCAGTGTCCCAGGGTGTCCATGCAAGGCAGCAGATATGGCACAGGTAGACTTGTGCACTAGGCAAGATCCTGTCAGGGCACCAGTGACCTGTCTCTAAGCAGATCATGTCATGGCCTGCTGACAGCTCCATGGTTTCACACTGGTGTCCAAAGCCAGCCGTGGAATCTGTAGCTGAGTGTGACAGAAGGCAGGTCTTAGAGGGGGAGCTGAGGGGGTGGCAGTACTCCTGGTACCTTCCAGAGCAATGTGAGACACACATCACAGGTGCACCAAGAGGATTCAGCAGCCTCCTGGGTTCAAAGATGCTGCTGTGTGGCTTGAGCTTGGTTGTTTCTCTTAGGTCGTGCTCTCAGCTGGAGGCCACTGCCACATGCAGTGGGGCACAACTGCTACCCATGGGGCTATGGAAGGAGATGCAGTGGCTGCTCCTCTCCACAGCCCTGGAGGTTCCTTCCCCTCAGCTCTCTTTTCTTTGCAGCAGGCAGGTTCGGTTTCAAAGGAGTCAGACCCTGCCCGCTCGTGGGCACCGGGGGGGCAGGAGCTCCCTGAGAAAGCGGCAGTCCCTGCCCCGATCGTTTTTCAGGTACTGCTAGCACTGAGTGTGAAACCCACCCCTGCATGTGTGTGCCAGGGCTGTTGTGAACTGCACAGAGTCTGGCTGTTGCTGAGATCACATTGCCTTCCCAGGGCTGACCAAGGGGCCTACAGACAGGCAGAGTGAGAAAGTTCATGTGTGCCTCTAACAAAAAACGATTGTCACTCCTACTAAATGTGTAGGCAGCTGTCAATAAGTAGCATGGACTAACAAGCTGTCCACCCGCCAGCCTCACTCCCTCCTGCCTTTCCTAACAAGCTGTCAACCTCCTGGTGTTCACCATAGCTGGAATATCTCCCCAGGGCAGTCTTAGCCCAACCTGCCTTTGCTGGCAGCAGTGCAGCATATGTTGGCCCCAAAGCCTTCTTGGGGCAGGAGGGGAAGGAGAGGAAGCAGCACCAAGCAGACACTGTTGTGTTGGTCCAGAGGGGCTCAGAGCTGGTGAATGGAATACAACTTCCAAGCTTTCCCTGTTGACATCATGGCTTTTTCTAATGCAAATGTGACTGTCTTCTCTTTGAGGTGGAGGTCTTTGTTAACTTAGCACCAAGGAGATGAGCCACTCCAGGAGTCCAGGGCACAATGGCCCATTGACCATCACCCCAAATCTGGAGCTGAGGAAACTTTTAAATCAGATAGACAGTGTGACTTTGTGTATGGGAGGTCCTGGACTTAATGCCCTGTGTTTCTGTCCTACCATCCTCACTGCTGCCCTTGGCCAGCTGCCACTCTGGCACTGTGACCACCTTTGGGGCTGCTTGTGTTTGGCCTTGGGCTTTCAGGGCTGCTTGGCTCATCATGACAGAAGAGTGACAGCTGACTCTGATGTTGGTTGTTACAGTGCCCTGGGGACTCTGTAGAATGTGATGGAGTTCTCCAGCTGAACAGAGGCATTCAGCATCTTCCCAGGGTGCTCCAGATGCCCTAAACTCTTTAGTGGGCTGTTTTGGCTGTGATCAGGGAGTGGGACAGCTCTTTACTCTGGCCCTGGCCCAGCAATGGTCTCTGGCAGTTCCGGATTGTTCCTCACAGTGCCAACAGCTGTGGTGGTGCTTGTCCTTCCAGACTGGTGGGAGCACAGTTGTGGAGAGCTCTGAGACTGCTGGTGCTGCCATTCCTCAGCAGGCTCATATGAGCCCAAATGACCCTCAGCCCCTCTCCTTTGAGGCCTTGTGTATGGGCTTGTCACCCAAGGTCAGCTTGCAGTTGAAATACTGGTTACAGCCTGTGGGGAGCCCTCTGAGTTGTCAGGCTGTTCTGTGGTGTGTGTTGTGCCAGAGCAACTGGCAGCTTGACCCCTGTGCTATGGGCTTGGTGAGTCTGTCAGGGCAGGGGCTCGCCCTGGGCCTTTGCTCTGGGTGGAGAGGAAGATTGCTTCAAGGAGATGTGGGTCTGTGGGAGCAGAGAGGTGCCCCAAGATTTTCACACAGCCCTATCTCCAAAGGCTGGCAGGCTGACTTGCTGGTGGCATTTGGGTCAGTGAGGTTGGGTGAATTCCAGCAATGGCTCACATGACCTCTGAAGGGTCTGTTCTGTATCATTGTGAGAACAGGGAGGGCTGAGGAAAATGTGTGGTGGTTGCATGTGGAAGGTTTTAGTCAGCAAGGCTGTGGATTTCAAACACACCTTTTGAGATGGTGGCAGATCACCTTCACCTGTTGGTGCTGGGTTTTTTTGCTTGGAAGGTTGCAAAACCACAGGACTTGTTTCCTGTATCCAGTGCAGTGTCTGAGTTCCCCTGTGTGGCCTAATTCTAGATTTATCCCAGCCTTTACTCCAGTGTGTATTTTAATGCTCACTTCGTGATCTGTGAGGTCTTGCTTCTCAGCAGCTGGAGATCCTGTCCCTGAGCAGGAGGGCTGAGGCCGGGGGTTTGGGTTTGGCTTGGAAAGACTTTCAGGTTTCAACACCTGGGCCAGTCAGCTGCAGGCTGAGACAGCTTGTCATCTCCTGAGGATGGATTAGCCCTGATGGGAAATGGCTTGGCAAGGCTGCCATGCCCCCTGTAAGTTTAGGATACCAGCTGTCCTGTAGGATTTGAAATAGGCTTTTAGTCTCACTTATCCTGATCCCTCCCTGCCTTCCTTGGGATTTTGCTTCTGATCCACTGCTCTTCTGTGGCAGCAGCCACTTGGCAGCAAACCTGCCTTGTGGCTGCAACCTTGTGCTCCTGCTTCTGCAACCAGCAGCTTAGAACTGTGTGTGTCTGCCTTTGCAGAGACCAGAACTGCAGCAAGTTTTGCTGTTAATGGTACCCTTGAGGTTAGAAATCCTACAGCATGAAATTGAGAGGTTAGGGAGATTCTGGGAGTGTGGAGGGGAGGCTGGGAGAGAAGAGTGATTTCTAGTGGCTTTTGGAAGAAGTTACAGAGCTATGAAACACTACAGTCTCACAATGGGGACCTAGAGCTGGCCTGAAGATGGTAAGTGTTTGCAACAGATGGTTTTTAAAGTAAAAAAACACCTTTCACCAAGTTATTTTCTGAATTTCTGTACCATTTCTTTTCCTTTATTTTTAGAAGAACTCAGAATAAACTGTCCTTTACCTACAGTGAATATCTCCTGTCATTTTTCTTCTGTCTTAAGAGACAGAATGCTGTTGATGGTCGAACATTTCTGGCCAGCATCTGTCAGGCTGCTAAAACCAGCTGAGGACAAAGCTGCGAGATGTTCCTGGGAAAGAGTTCTGTCTCTGAATTGGGGTGGGCTGGAAGTGACCACCAGGGCTTTGTCTTTTCACGTGCATAGTCCAAGCAAACACCCTTCTTCTTAGCACTTGTCTGCTGGCATCTTTCAGAGGCACGGCAGACTGGTTTGGGGTGAGCAAAGACAGCGATGCCACTCAGAAATGGCAGAGGAAGAGCCTCCGCCACTGCAGCCTGCGCTATGGGAAGCTCAAGCCTCAGGTCATCCGGGAGATGGACTTGCCCAGTCAGGACAATATTTCTCTGACAAGCACAGAGACCCCTCCTCCTCTCTACGTGGGACCCTGCCAGCTGGGCATGCAGAAGGTGAGTAACCTGGGACAGAGGTGGGGCCATCGCTGAGTTCCCTGCTTGGTGTCTTCACCACGCTGGGTGCTGTGACCTGTCTGTGGGCTGAGCTCTGCCTCAACACGTCTGGGCTCTTTGCTCAGACACTTGCCATGTCCCAGGTACAGTTTGGCACCTCTCTCCCCAGCAGCCTCCCTGGGGTCTCGTTGGCTGAGATCCTTCAGCTCGGAGCTGTGTTGGTCGTGCTGTGAGTGTGGTGATCAGGGGTGTGCAGCATGTCCAGGAGCTCTCAGCTCAGGCTCCCTGCTGCCATTGTGCAAGGACAGAATCATGTTGTACCCAGAGCAGCTGCTCTTTTGGACCCAAATGTACAGTGGCAGGGCTGGAATCACTGGGGACATTTGTCCTGCCCCAAGCACTATGCAGGCTGTAGCACAGCTACTGTCCCCATAGAAACCTGGTTATGTTTTAGGACTTTGAGAAGTGTTTCTTGTATCAGTGATGCTACAGCTCTACTCATGGGTCCTCAGAAGTGGTTTTGAGTGCCTGCAAAGGGCACCTGGGTTTGGTGCTACCTCCTGCTCGTTACCTTTAAGTGTGACCCAAGGGGGCAGGGCCCAGATGAGCACATCCAGTCACCAGAACTAACCACAATACCCAATTCTTCCCACTGCTCCGCTCAGTGACAGTAATTGGTGTGGTTGGTGACTGTGCTTTGGTGAGCACCACTGGACGAGTGGGAAAACAGTTCCTTCCAAAGCAGGTCTGTGACCTGCAGCCTGGTGGCATCACTAAAGTAGAGGAGAATGTAGTGCATTTTTCAATCACATTTCACCTTGTTGTCCTCTTTTCTGTTAAATGTTTTGCACCTAATCTTTGGTCACAGGAGACTTAGAAATATTGTTGAGCTCTGTGTGGGCTACATTAAATCAGAACGTGGTGTCAGTAGGTGTGAGCCCATTAAGCTTCCTGTTGAGTGTGCAACTGTGGATTAAAAAAGCTCGTAAAACGTTGGGATAAAGCACAGAGGCCTTATGGAAACCACAGCTGTGATGATGTAAGGACAGAGGTAAGGTTTGTAGCTGAAGGCAATATTTTCATTGCGTTGATTCGTATGTTTGGAATAAGTGAGAGCGCTGGCCTGAGGAGTCCCAAAGAAGGGCTTGCAGCTCCTGGAAGCTTGCCTGCTTTATCCAGCTGTTAAACTTAATTAATGGAAGCAGATGTAAATCTACAGTAAAGTTTCAACAGGATAACAGGAAACTGCTTAAGTCCTGGGCTGTCCAGTATCAGGAAGGAAACTAGCTGAAGAAAGAACATTTCTGTTTTCAGGGATTTCTCAAACTCCTATTTAGACAGCACATTCTCTGACTGTTGAGCTTATTGGCATGGGAGACAATGAAACCAAGAGGTTAGGAGGGGTTGGAGGAGGTTTGGAGTCTTATGTGAAATACTGGAACAGACTGGTTGACAGTAGTCAATACTAACAAAAGAGAAAAAAAAAAGAAAACAATAGGCAATTCCTTATCTCCCTGTTGTAGAATTGCTTATTGGTCCCTCAGCCTGGTTTTCGGTCAATCCCAGGAGCCAGGCCCCTGCCATGGTCTCAGGAGGAGAGAGGAGGCTTTGGGAAGGGTCTGGGGGTGGATGGGCTGACGGGCCGCTCCTCTTGGCAGATCATCGACCCGCTGGCCCGGGGCCGCGCGTTCCGCATGGCCGAGGACACGGACGGCTGCAGCATCCCCCACACGCCCATCACGCCGGGGGCCACGTCCCTCTGCTCCTTCACCAGCTCCCGCTCGGGCTTCAACCGCCTCCCGCGGCGCCGCAAGCGCGAGTCCGTGGCCAAAATGAGCTTCCGAGCCGCCGCCGCGCTGGTCAAGGTACTGCAGGGGCACAGAGGGCTGTGGGAGGTGGGAGGTGGCTGCGAGGCAAGGAGCTGCTCAGCAGAGGGGATGGGGATGGCTGTGGTGGAGGGGAGGAAATGAAGTCACCTCCTGTTGTGTTTCAGCCATGGGTGCAGGAGGCAGGATTGGCAAGAAAGCAGGGATGGTGGTTCAGTTTTCCTACAGGCCTTGCTTTTTCTGTATTGGCCTGGCGACTTTGATTCCCACAGTCAGCAGCCTCAGAGCGTTCTAGCAGGCCCAGGTCAGCCTGTCTGGAATTTTGGGTGGTCCCTGATAAGCAGCCACAGATGAGCAGAAATACCTGAGGCTCTTGCTGTACAAGTCTCTTCATCCTGCCTTGTGCCTGTTTTCCTGGGCTCAGTGATGTTTTCTGCTGTGTCCAGTAGCAGCCCTCACTGTGGTTTGGTCAGACTCATTGTGCAGTTTGTGGTAGAGGAGCACGTGGCAAGCCTGGGCTGGTTGAGCACTGGGGTGACACCTGTGTCTCTCACCAGAAAGGTGTCACACATCTCATCTGCTGTGCTCCATCCACAAGCATGAGCCAAGCTCAGCACGTGGGCTCCCTGTGCACAGGCTGGGGTGGGTTTGTGAGCTGGGGGCTCAGGTTTCTGGCAGTGCCTCCATGCCCCTGTCCCTGGCTGCAGGGCCGCTCTGTGAAGGACAGCACCCTGAGGAGGGCCCAGCGGCGCAGCTTCACCCCCGCCAGCTTCCTGGAGGAGGACACGGTGGATTTCCCAGATGAGCTCGACACTTCCTTCTTCGCTCGGGTGAGGGGCAGGTCTGGCGTGGTGCTGGCCCAGAGGCAGAGCAGGACTCTGCTTCTGGCAGGACTGTGTGTTGCAGAGAGCAGCGCTGCTTTCTGCCAGGGCTGCTGTCTCAACTGGGATGTTGGCTTCTTCTGATGGGACTGCTGTCTCTCTGCCCAGGAAGGAGTCCTTCATGAGGAGCTCTCTACTTACCCGGATGAAGTGTTCGAGTCACCATCAGAAGCTGCAATCAAAGATGCTGAGGTGAAACCTCCAGATCAGACAGATCTCACAGGAGGTGCCTTGGACAAAAATGAGCTTGAAAGAAGCCACTTGCTACTGTGAGTATCTTCATGGTAGCTGCCAAAGCCTAACATAGGGTAGCCAACCCATTGGGAGTGGGGCCTCCTGCATGGAGGAAGCCAAGATCTGAGTGCTGTGGGTGCTTGGTGCAGAGCTCAGAGCAGTACAGTATGGGTTTTCTTTAAATCCAGCTGAAGAGCTCCTGCCCCAGCTACCCATGCATGTAAAAGGTGACTCTGAGGCCACTTCTGCAGTCACTCCAGCATCTTCTAGCTTCACACTAAGCTGGAAGTGTTTCAGAGATTGTATCATGCCTTGAGGAAGCAAAAGACACTTTAAATCAGCTGTGAGGATGCTGAGGGCCCAGCCTTTGGCTATGGAGAGCATGGCAAAGTGAGAAAGCTGTTGCCATTGCCACAGTCACCAGTAACTGTTGTCATGCTCCAAGGAGCGGTGAAGCATTGCAGACTGTCGAGCTGGGCTGCATTCCTCACTTGAAATGAGAGAAAGGTGTGGCACTGATGCTGAGAGCCCTACAAATATGTGGGTGGTGCTGTACTGTATGCCTGGATTTTTTCCACCTGAGTAACTGGTACTGAGTAATTGCTCTGTGTTGCTTCCGAGTCAGCTCACCCCAGCAGAGAGCTCTGCTGGGTGTGAACATGGAGCAGACAGGGAGGTCCTTGTTGTGGTTCTGCTGCTCTCAGCCCGTCTTGCTGTGTTGGCACTTTCCCTTCAAGTGTTTCCAAGAACTTGACTCCGTTTAACATAAGGGGAAGCACAAATGGTGGGAGTTTGTTGTCGCTCCTCTGAGATGGTTTCAGTCTTCTTGGCTCCCTTTGAATCTCCTTAAATAGTTTTATTTATTGAGGAAAATGCATTTGTTTCACACTTCAGAGAGCTGCTATCAGAGTCACAGTTGGGTGTCCTTTCACGTGGTGAGGTGTTTGTTTGGGCACGGGGAGATTTCCCGCACTGGAAGTACCGGGAAGCAGCACGTCCGCCCCACAGAAACCACTTGGGCAGGAGCAGGCTGCAGTGGAATCTGCACCTCCTGCTCTATCCCAGGGGGAAGCTGGGATAGTCAAATGCATCTTCTGCAAGGTGCAGTACGAAAAGAGCTGAAGTTTCCAGCAGTATTTTGGCTACAGAGGCTCAGATTCTCCCTTATCCTGTTGCTTGCCTGTACTTCAGAGCTGTCATGATCTCTCCAGGTACTCTAGTCATCTTTCAGAAGAAAGATTGTTGGCTGTTTTCTCTCACTTCAGACAAGCACTGTCTTTGTGCAGAGTGGGACATTTAGGAGGCCAGAGCAGGTACACTGGACTAGAGCACATGTTGGGAGCATGCCTACTACAGTGCCAGGCAATGAGGGGGGTGAAATGGGAGGTGGTTGGGTTTTTTGGGTCAGTTCTGGGTGCTGCAGATGTGACCTTCACACTGCTATCTAAGAGCAAGGAAATACAAAACTATCTGGATGTGTTGGAGACTTAAAAAATAGGTATTACTCACCAGTAACTTGTGCAATGTTCATCAGATCTATTTTGACAAAAAAGTCTTCTTTTAGCTTTGGATGCTTGGGATTTTTATTGTGTTGTTGAAGCCTGCTTTTTTTTTTATTCTGAAAAATGTGCACATTGGTACAAATAAGGGAGGAATGGAAGTGAGATTGTGAGTGGTAGCTACTACAGCTTGCAGCATGTGACAGTGCCACTTTCTTGGTCTGGGAAGCTGCTTGAATTCACTTTTGTCCAATTTGCCAGAGCAGTCACATTGAAGTGAGATACTGAAGTGACATTTAAAAGTGGGTATTTCACTGCTGGGCTAAACTCCACTTCCATTTCATAGCAGAGGGCAGAGTAAGAGGATTGAAGTAGAGGAGGAAGTAGATGTGCCTGAGGCTGCAGAGGTGCCTGTTGCAGCCTCCCCATTTCAGGCTGTTGCTGAGACACTTTAAAGCCTCGAGAGCTCCCCAGTGGTGGGGCTTAGTTTGGCACAGCTGCCTTGTGCCACTTGCTGTGTGTTTGTGTGCTTTCATTTACTGCCTCTGTGTAACCCTTTGAAATACAGCCCCCACTTCAGGGCACCTTGCCTGCCATCAGCTGCCACCACCCTGCAGGGGGTGGGACAGACAGACACTCTGCTGCCACCAAAGACCACGGAGAAAAGGCTGCTCCCTACTGCTGTCCTGCTTTTGATTTCAGCCCCCTGGAGCGAGGCTGGAGGAAGCAGAAGGACGGGGGCCTGGCGCAGCCCAAGGTGCGCTTGCGGCAGGAGGTGGTGAGCGTGAGCCCGCAGCGGCGGGGCCAGCGCATCGCCGTGCCCGTCAGGAAGCTCTTTGCCAAGGAGAAGAGGCCCTACGGGCTGGGCATGGTGGGCAAGCTGACCAACAGGACCTACCGCAAGCGCATCGACAGCTACGTCAAGCGGCAGATCGAGGACATGGATGACCACAGGTGAGGGGCATGGATGACCAACAGGTGAGGGACATGGATGACCACAGGTGAGGGACATGGATGACCACAGGTGAGGGACATGGGTGACCAACAGGTGAGGGACATGGGTGACCAACAGGTGAAGGACATGGATGACCACAGGTGAGGGGCATGGATGACCAACAGGTGAGGGACATGGGTGACCAACAGGTGAAGGACATGGGTGACCAACAGGTGAGGGGCATGGGTGACCAACAGGTGAGGGGCATGGATGACCAACAGGTGAGGGACATGGATGACCAACAGGTGAGGGGGCATGGATGACCACAGGTGAGGGGCATGGATGACCACAGGTGAGAGCTGCGCTCATGGGGGGTTCCCAGCCCAGCTGGCCCTGCTGGGACTCAGGGTGCTGCTGAGCCCTCCCATCTCTGTCCCTTGGAGTGCAGAGCCAGCAGCGTGTTTGTGTCACCGTGCGCCGGGACCTCACCCCAGCTCCTCGTGGTGTGTCTGTGTCTCTGCTCCCTGGAGGGGCTGTGGGTCTCTGTGCCACCACCACTGGCCTGTGGTGAGCAGCAGTGCTCAGCTCTGCCTGCCTCTGATCATTCCCCTGGAGTCATTATTGCAGACACACGGCGCAGTTCGGTGTCAGGCTTCGGGGTTCTCATGGATGTTTTCTTGGGAGAGGGTGGTTGTCCAGGGTAATGGGGGAGTCAGAGTAAACAGGACCTGTCTGCCAGCAAGATCATTGTCTCCTTAGTCATTGTCACTAGGTCATTGCCTCCTGTCCTGTGCACTCCTAGGTGATCCTGGCCATGTATTCCAGATTTTTGCAAGATTTCTGGGGAAAAACAGCAGCTTCTCCCCTCTGTTCTGTTAGACAGATGTAATGTGCCTGTATTTCTGCCTCTGATCCTTTCCCCTTCCTTCCATCCAGGCCTTTCTTCACTTACTGGGTTACCTTTGTGCATTCACTCATCACCATCCTCGCTGTGTGCATCTACGGCATCGCCCCTGTGGGGTTCTCACAACATGAAACTGTTGATTCAGTAAGTGAATCCCCCTGACATGCCTGCAGTGTGGAGTTTCAGACCTCAGCTGTTGTGTCACAGTCTTCAGCAAACTGGCTCCTTGCCTTCTTGGCTGGGTGCTGGCTGTCCAGCCCTGGGGGGCTGCTGGAGGGTCTCTGGGAGCCCCCACACCACCTTCCCTCCCTCCTGCAGCCACCTTTCTCCTGATGTCAGATTATATCTGACACAAAGCATGGGGGCTGTGCTGGCAGCACATCCAAACAGCTTGTTCCCCTCCTGGTGGAGACCAGGAGGATGATCACTGCAGGGAAATACTTCAAACCTGAGCTAAGTTTTTGCAACAGTTGGAGGATTTTGCTTCTGCCAGGAGCAAAACTGACTTGTCTGACTTTGGGAGCGGATCTTGAAGCTGTTTGCAGCCTTCCCACGGGTTGTTAAAGGTTCTGGGGTACAGATATCTCTACAGCCGTCTCCCTGTTCCATGCAGGAGCTGCCCTGGGGAGCCCTGACAGCTTTCAGAGCACTGCCACCAGCACCTGGGCCTGCCCTGCCTGTAGGTGCTGCCTATAATGCTCAGCTCTGTGGAGCTTTGTGCAAGCTCAGGCCACTCCAAGGCACTGGGATTTCTTGAAAGTTGAAGCAGCCAAAGATAGACTTTTTAAACAAAACCTTAACATGAAGGTGCCCACATCTTGATAGGGCTTTACATGTGATCCATTACAAAAGACCAGTTGGAGAGAGCTGTCGTTGGCAGTGGGGATTCCTGTTCATCCTGGGGGCTGTTATCACCAGTCCCTGCTGCTTGCCCTGCTGACCCTGGGGGCTGGAGCTCACAGGGCTCTTGCTTTCTCTCCTTGCAGGTCTTGCGAAACAGAGGAGTTTATGAAAATGTCAAATATGTTCAGCAGGAAAACTTCTGGATCGGCCCCAGCTCAGTGAGTGCCATTGGTGGGGCTCTTAGTGTGTGGATGGGGGACTGTGTGCTGCAGCTGTGCCACCCCATGGACCAGAGCCCTCTGCTGCTTGGTGCTCAGGATCTGCTGGCACTGTAAGGGAGCAGCAGTGCTCCCATCCCCAACTACCCTGCAGAATGGGGTGCCTGGAGGCTGGGATGGACCTTGGCTTTCCTGCTTTGCACACTGTTCCTACAAAGACAAGCATGGGGTTAGAAAAAATGCAGGAATTGTACGGTGTGTGGCAGCTTTCCTGATGCCATTCCCCCTGGCAAAGACAAAAATGAGGAGGAAATGTCACAATGTTTTCTTTCCCAGCCATTGTGATGGCCTTTTTGGGGCTGTGGGCAAAGAAATCCCTCAACTTTTGTTCTGGACCTGTCTCCAGAGCAAATATGGAGAGTGTGCACGGTGTGTGTTGGGTTTCATCACACAGGACTTGCCCCTGGCCCTTGAGTCTGGGTAGGAGTGTCCCTAGCAGTTCCCCCAGCCTGCTCTGCCCAGGCAATCCCTGCCTGCCCCTTGGCTGAGCTGAGTGTTTCCACCTCTGCCAGGAGGCCCTGATCCACCTGGGGGCCAAGTTCTCCCCGTGCATGAGGCAGGACCAGCAGGTGCACAGCTTCATCAGCGCCAAGCGGGAGAAGGAGAAGCACTCGGCGTGCTGCGTGCGCAACGACAAGTCAGGCTGCGTGCAGACCTCGGAGGAGGAGTGCTCAGTGAGTGCCATGGCCCTGTTCCTGCCAGCCCTGCAGGCTCAGGGACATTTCTGCTGATGCTGCTTTCCCTGGGCTTCGTGGTGACACCTCTCCTCTCTCCTGCAGTCCACGCTGGCCGTGTGGGTGAAGTGGCCCCATCACCCCAGCACGCCGATGCTGGCAGGAAACAAGAGGCAGTTTGGCTCTGTTTGTCATCAGGACCCCAGGTAGGTCCTGCCTGGCCCAGCTGCCATCCTTGGGGGGACAGGGCTGCTGTAGAGTCAGTCACAGGCCAGGGGATTGCTGGATGAGGCAGCAGCTGCTCTGGTGGAGTGTGGGGCAGTGATGTCCCTACATGGCAGGGGAGAGGATGCAGGGTGTGATCATGTTTCTGCTAGGACCTGAACAGCAGCCTGTTGTGAGCTGTGGGTGCCTTCCTCAACCCTCTCCCCCTCCTCACTTGCCCCCTGCACACCTCCCTGCTTGGGGTGCAGCAGTCACAAGCCTAGCACACCTCTGTCCAGGAGCCCAGGCAGCTGCTGGGTGCCCTGGCACACAGTCACTGCAGGCTGATGTGGAGCTGAAACCAGCTGAATTCCTGCCCTTGGGGTGTGTCCACCAGCCAGTTTGTTCCTGGGCAGCTGGGTGCTCTCTGCCTTTGTGATCTCGGCTGGAAGGAGGCTGAGGCTTTGACCAGCATTCCTTGGCTGATCTGGTCCAGTGTGTCAGTGTCACCACCCAGGGACACAGGGAGCTGTGGGATGGAGCCTGGGCACAGGCAGTGTGGGAATCCTGCCTGGTGCTGGGGAAGGGGATTTCTCAGGCTGATGTGTGCTTTGTTGCTGCAGGGTGTGTGAGCAGCCAGCCTCGATGGAGCCGCACGAGTGGCCGGATGACATCACCAAGTGGCCGGTGAGCATGGCCAGAGGCACAGGGCCTGCATGGGCAGCTCACTGGGGCATCCCACTCTGCAGGGCCTCAGCTGTGCTGGTGGGAGGGCAGGGCCTCTGCTGCAGCTTCTGCTGCTTGTCACAAACACCAGGGCAGCCGTGCTCGGCCCAGCCAAGGCTCAAAGCCCTCCAACAACAAAAGTTGTTCTGTGCCAGCTAAAGCCCTGGATCCTGTCAGGGTAACGGGGATGGAAACCAACTCAGCCTCGGGCTGGAGAGGAGGTGTCAGTTGATGCTCAGGCAGATGGAGTATCAGGCTGCTATCAGAGGGAGCTGTGTCTGGAATCTGGCTTCTTCCCAAGGGGCTGTTTTGATTTTACCCAGCCAACAAGCAAAGCTGTGACTGTCTGACTGCAGCCTGTTGTTGTTTTCCAGATCTGCACAAAAAACAGTGCTGGGAATTACACCAACCACCTCCACATGGACTGTGTGATCACGGGCCGGCCCTGCTGCATTGGGACCAAGGGAAGGTAGTGAGTTTTACCTGAATGGAGGGGCTGGGTGTTGGGGTGAGACACGGGGCCTTTTCAGGTTGTAGACAGAACCACCTGCCCTCCTTGTCCTTCCACACACAGCCCAGAGCCCTGCTGGGAAGGGGGGTTGGACAGAGAGCCATGGCAGTTCTCCCAGATGGAGCAGGAGTTAACAGCAGCCTGAGTTTGTGGCAGAGCAGGGTATCTCACTCAGCTGGTCCTGCAGTATGGAGGGATTTGGATACCAGTTTGGAGAGACTGAACAATTCTGCTGGAGAGTCCTGTACTTTTCCTTAGGAATGGCCAGCTTGTTCTTGACAGACTCCATTGTCCCTGGGCACTCAAAGGAGATGCCAGGATATGACCCACTCTGGGTTTGCAAAAGAGGAGGATGCTCTTTTTCTCATGTTATCCCTGAGCTTAAGTAGTAACCCAGTGCTTGGGCTTGGCTTTCCCTGCTAGGAAGAAAAATGTGTGCTGCCCCAAGGAGTTTCTCTGTCCCTGAAAGTCATGACCAGCACACTCTTGACACAGCCCTCCTTTCCCCTCTGCCAGCTGCAGAGGCACAAGACTCCCCCAGTCTAAGACATAGCTTCCCCAGGCTCTGGTGGTTCTTGGCAGCTCTAAACAGCACCTCTAGGACCTGCTTTGGAACCCTGGCATGCAGGTCTGTGGAAGCTTTCCTGGAGGAGAGAAGCAGGAGGGGTGTGTGGAGAGGCACTGGGCTCAAATGGGAATGTTTGTTCCTTTGCTGAGACTCTACAGCCAGTCAGGGGCAGCTGAAGGCATCAGTTCTCATGGATGGGATGAGAAAAGGAGAGTGGGTGGCCTGGGAGGGCACAGCAATGATCCACTGTGCTTTCCATGTTCGACTTGTGCCTCCTGCAGGTGTGAAATCACCTCCCGGGAGTATTGTGAGTTTATGCGGGGCTATTTCCATGAGGAGGCCACGCTCTGCTCTCAGGTAAGCTGGGGCTTGTATGGCTGCCCTTCTCCCTCCAGCTGCCTCAGCAGCTTGGCAGGATCTGGGGTGGCAGTGCTGCAGAGTGGGTGGGAGTCCTGGGTCCTGTCCCACCCTGAGCCTGGGGGAAGCTGCTGCTCCTGACTGGAGTGGCAGAGCTGGCTGCACGTGTGCCCCTTTGGGGGCCAGTTTGGGACTTGGGCTGGCAGCTGTGAAAGCCCCAGCACAGGACCACTGTGAAAGCAGTGGGAGAACGATCTGCAGGCTGCTCTGTGGGTGAGCAGATGCCTCAGCTCTGGGTGCTGGGGTGAAAAATGAGGGGTTAAAGCTGTCACAGGGAAGGGATGGGGTCATGTAAATTCCTGTTGGAGACAAGGCCTGGGACTTGGTTCAACAGAGAAGTAAGAGGGGAGCCCCTCTTCCAGAGCTATCTGCAGTCTGCCCTGGGCTTGGAAAAGGGCCCCTCTCAAGACCCACTTCTGCCCCAGGTGCACTGCATGGATGATGTCTGTGGGCTCCTTCCTTTCCTAAATCCAGAAGTCCCTGACCAGTTCTACCGCCTCTGGCTCTCGCTTTTCCTCCACGCTGGGTAAGCAGAGGTGTAAAACTTCCACTGTTGGGGTGGGGGCACCCTGAGCCCAGGGATTGCTGTGAGGGTTGTTGGGGCTGGGCCTCGGGGGGGACACAGGGATGCTGAGCTGTGCTCTCAGCCAAGGTTTGCCACCCTGTGTTTGTTGGGAGGGAGTAGCAGCAGGAACTCTTAGCAAGGCTGGGGACAGAGCACGAGCACGGGGGTGACTTCAGTGGCTGCTGCTTCAGCTGTTGTACTCTGCACTTGGCAGGATCCTGCACTGTCTGGTTTCAGTCTGTTTCCAAATGACGATCCTGCGGGACCTAGAGAAGCTGGCAGGATGGCACCGCATCTCTATCATCTACCTTCTCAGTGGCATCACTGGGAACCTTGCCAGTGCAATATTTCTACCCTACAGAGCAGAGGTGGGTCTCCTGCAGCCCAGGGTCCTGGTAACTTGCCCTGAGCACAACCCTTCTCTACATGCCTGTGCCTTTGAGCCACCAGAGCTGGGCTTACCACTGCAGCCTTGGCACTTATGGCACCACAGCATCATTGAACTGCTGAACAGCAACATCCCCTGGGGTACCATGGGCTTTCCAAATGACTGGCCTGGGCTGGCTGCAGGAAAAAGACTGCCTCTCATAACAGATGGGGGGTTGTCCAACCACAGGGGGAGAGAGGCCCCAGGCAGGATGGGAACTGAACGCTGTACCTGGTGTCAGACACCTCCACATGAGAGTGGCAATGAGCAGAGCTCACCTTGCCCACAGGACCCTGCATGGCTGGACCTGCAGGAGCCTTTCAGCTCCTTTCACAAGGAACTGCATGGTGGGTGGGGGGAGCCAGATTGCCTGCAAGGGCTTCTCCCCTCTGGCAACTGGAACCAGATCTGCCCTCTTTAACCTGTTTTGGCCTCACACCTTGATCCTAATCCAACCAAGCCCCTTTACTCCTGGCACCCCATTAGAGGCTGAAGTTGCAGTGTCTCTTTGCCAAGAACCACTGAACAGGTGGTTCAGTAACTTCAGTAAGAAGTAACTCATTCCTGGAGCTGGCTGCAGAGGCCAGGCAGGTGCCATGAGCCTGACATTATCTGTAATGCTCTTCTTCTGCAGGTTGGCCCTGCAGGATCCCAGTTTGGAATTCTGGCCTGTCTCTTTGTGGAGCTCTTCCAGAGTTGGCAAATCCTGGCACGCCCATGGAGGGCTTTCTTCAAGCTGCTGGCTGTGGTGCTCTTTCTTTTTGCCTTTGGCCTCCTGCCTTGGATTGATAATTTCGCTCACATTTCAGGATTTATCAGTGGTTTCTTCCTCTCCTTTGCCTTCCTGCCCTACATTAGCTTTGGGAAGTTTGATTTGTATAGGAAACGATGCCAAATTATAGTTTTCCAGCTCATCTTCATTGCACTCTTCTCAGGACTGGTGATTCTGTTCTATTTCTACCCCATCAAGTGCGAGTGGTGCGAGTTCCTCACTTGCATACCCTTCACAGACAAATTCTGCGAGAAGTACGACCTGGATGCACAGCTCCACTGACAGCAAAGACTGGCTTCTCGAGCAGGCCCTGGAGATGGACTGTCTTTGCATTTGCTGTGCCAGTTCCATGGGGACAAAGCCTCTAATCCAATGACACTTCTAACCCTGCCCATGGTTAATTTAAAGTGTCTCCCTAGCACTTGGCAGGCATGGTTTGCCTTATCTCAGAAGACTCTGAAAAACAGAACGTTTGTGCCTTGTTCAATTGTATTGAACCTTTTCTGCTGCCATTATTTTTATTACACTAGTTTCAATACTACATTTTTAACCAGAGTTGTTTACTACTGCTAAGGTGGTGATTAAACGGTGAGGTAGCGTTTTAGCTACTGTGAATTGTTCTGAGTAGTCTGTGCCTACCTTTGTTATTTAATCTCACTTGTGCTGTTTCATGCACCCTGTGGAGCACCCAAACCAGCCAGATACACATCTGCAGCTGGAAATAAGGGCCTGAAAAGCCTCAGAAAATGAAAGGGTCTCTTTAATCCCTGGAATGAATCCACATACAGCTCAGAGGCAAAGGCCTCAAACAGCAACTGCAAAAAATGTGAGAATGTCCAGTCAACTGAGTCTGTTCCTCTTTAAGTGTGACAACCTTTTCCTCCAGGAAGGTGCTGAATCCACAGTCTGGTCCTGGTAGGGCTGGATTCTCTGCTCTGTTTAAGAACATATTTGTCAGTAACAATAATTAATGCATGCTGAGCCCTTCTCACCATGCTGCCATGATGGTTCAGGAGGGAGCAGCCAGTGCCAGAGGTGACTGCTGGTCACAGGCACCCTGGAGCAGGTGGCTGTTGTTAGGGCACACATTTTATTACACTGGATCTTGAAAATATGTGGTGTTGAAAGAATAAAAAGTAACTGTGGTCAAAAAGGAGCCGTTTTCAACCCAGCAACCTGGAGCAGCAAAACAACACAAGGCTTTGGACATGCTGCTCTTACCCCTATTCTTCAGCCACTGTGACTATTTTTAAAAGCATAATTTAAAACTTAGCCTGAGAGTCTTGGCCACATCTTGTGTTTGTGTGCACAGCTTTCTCAAAACAGCAGTATTAATACCAGAATTATGTCTGCATGAGTTAGGAACCAGGCCATGCTCCTGACAATGATTTCCAGACATTTAAAAAGCCTAAAGAAAGCAAGGTCCTAGAAGCAATCACAGCAGCAAAGGAGCACTGTGTTTAATGAGTCTCAAGACAATGTAAAGCAGACTGAGAGTCTAAACACAGAGTCAGTTATTGCTGCTGCTGCTCCCAGTGTGTTACCTGAATTATCATTCCCTGCCCTGAGAGGAGCACAAACAACACTACCAGGATCTGGAAACACGCCCCAGCCTCGTGCAGACATTCAGAAATACTCTGCCAGCCAGCAGAGAGCAGCAGCATCAGCTCTGAGCCTCAACACCACGGCCTGGGGCAGATGAGGAACTGGGAGCACTTACTGGGCACTCAGGACTTACCCCACAGGTTACTTCCGAAGCTTCTTTATGAAGCTGACCTCATCCCGGTTCCTGATGCCGTACCTGAACAGAGGGTTGTGCTGTTAAATGCCAGCTGCCCAGGAAAAACCACCTGTGAAACCCTACAGCTTCATCTTTCCCAGGCACAGATGGACTCCAACAATCCCATGCTGTGCTCTACTGGAGGACACATTAAAATTCTCACTTGTGTATGCGGGACTGGCTGCCAGCACTGAAGGATCTGCTCATCTGCCTTTAACTGCAACAACCCCTTAAATGCAACATCTGTCACCCAGGCTCACCCTTCCAAGGACAGCTTTGATTAGGGCTGTCTTGCTGATTTTTTAGTACTTCAGGCCACCTTTTCTTGCTGGTCTGCAACAGGCTGGCAGAGCCAGCACTGCTGGGAAGTGCCTCATACCTCCTCACCTCAAGAATGGGCAGGAAAACATGGGAGTTACCTGTTTTTTACCAGACAGTCTGAGAGGTGGCTGAGCAGCTCCAGAGATCAACACCCATCCTTGGGTTTCCTCTTTGCTTCTTCATAGAATCATGGAATGTTATGGGGTTGGAATGCACCTTACAGACCATGCAGTCCCAACACCTCTGCCATGGACAGGACACCTGGCACTAGACCAGGTTCCTCAAAGCTTCATCTAACCTGGCTTTGACCATTGCCTGGGGCATCCACAGCCTCCCTGGGCAACCTGTTCCAGTTCCTGTTCCCTGCTCTTTTCCTGCCCTTCTACATCAGTATCTGTGCCCAGCTGAGTAACTGTAACCATTCTGCAGGAGCTTGGGAGGGATGGCCAAGGTTTCTGTGGGGTTGGTCTGAACTGGCTGAACGTCCAGCACAGGATGGTGGTGGCTGAGGATGAGGAACACCCCAAGGCCATCCTGTCCTGCAGAGAGCCTCTCAGTCTGCCTGTCCCACTTCTGTGGGCAGCGCTGTCCCACCTCCCAGCCAATTTCCAGCACACCTGAGCCAGGGCACGACCTCCCAGCTCAGCCCTGCCCGTGGCAATGACTGAGCACTGACTCAGGAACTCACTCTCTCAGCTTCTTCCTGTCATCCGCCAGCTTCTCTCCGTTGAACGTTAGGTGGTACGTCCTCCATATGTACTTCCTGGGGGAAAAACACTCAGGAGGAGCCGCGGGAGGGGGACCGGGGTGGGACGCGCTCCCGAGCCGCCCGCCCGCCCCGCTCACCAGCTGAGGTGCTGGACACCGCCCTGCCGGGCCTGCCTCAGCTGGATGTGCCGCCGCAGCGCCTTCTTCAGCTCCAGCACCGAGGCGTTCTGCACCACCACCACGGCTGCGGGGCGGGGAGAGCCGGGTCAGGCCCGCCGCGCCCCGGCCCCCGCCCGCCCCCGGCCGGCCCCGCACGCACGCACGGTCTCGCCGTCCGCCTTGCACACCCGCACCGTCATGGCCTGCCCGTACTCCAGGGCCACCTGCGAGCCGATCTCCTCCGCCGTCACCTGCGGGTGGGTGAGACGCCCGTGAGCCCGGCCCGGCCGTGAGCCCAGCCCGGCTCCGCCCCGCGCCCCGGGCCCACCTGCGGGGGGAGGTCGCAGAGCAGCGGGTCCTGCACCAGCCGCGCCAGCGCCGCCTGGAACAGCTCCAGCACCTCGGCGTGCGCCAGCTCCTCGGGCGGCTCCTCCGCCGTCGGCTCGGCCGCCATCGCCGGAAGGGGCGGGCGGCGCGGCGGAACCGGCGATGCTGCTCTTCTGCCCGGCCTGCGGGAACGTGCTGGTGGCCGAGGAGGGGCCGCGCTGCCACCGCTTCGCCTGCACCACCTGTCCCTACGTGCGCAACGTCACGCGGAAGGTACCGGGGCGCGGGGGGCGCGGCGCCGGCCCGGGGCGTGGGGCCCGCCGTGCCCGGGGCCCGGGGGCTGCTGCCCGCCGCCCCGTGCCGCTGAGCTGTGCCGGTGCCGCTCCCGCAGGTGACGAGCAGGAAGTACCCGCGGCTGAAGGAGGTGGACGATGTGCTGGGCGGCGCCGCGGCCTGGGAGAACGTGGACTCCACGGCAGGTAGGGCCGGGCCCAGGGGCCGCGCGGGGCTGGGGCTGCCCTGCCGGCCCCTCACGGCCTTTTCCCGCAGAGCCGTGCCCCAAGTGCGAGCACCCCCGCGCCTACTTCATGCAGATCCAGACGCGCTCGGCCGACGAGCCCATGACCACCTTCTACAAGTGCTGCAACCCGCAGTGCGGGCACCGCTGGCGGGACTGAGGCGCGGCGGGGAGCGGGGACGCTGCTCCGGCAATAAAGGTGGCACTGCGGGCCGGCGAGCGGCTGCTGCGTGGTTGCTGTGGGCCTGGCAGGGGTGGGAAGCGGGGTGCAGCAGGGTGCTGTGCCCGTGCTGCCGCCCCGGGGAGGGCGGGGAGCCCCCCAT
Source organism: Phylloscopus trochilus trochilus (assembly GCA_016584745.2). Classification (NCBI taxonomy): domain Eukaryota; kingdom Metazoa; phylum Chordata; class Aves; order Passeriformes; family Phylloscopidae; genus Phylloscopus; species Phylloscopus trochilus. The sequence goes on from WQNJ02000011.1 coordinate 3,094,856, forward strand.
GCACACAGGGCAGGGGTAATGAAGGTGTGCCCTGCACACCCAGGGAGCTGCGTTCAAAACAGAGACACGCCTGAAGGTAACCGAGCTGAAACCCCCCCAGCCACGGCACAGAAGGCAGAGCAGAGGTGAAGTGGTAACACTCTGGCCTTACAAAGAGCCAAAAATTGAAAAGGGGCCTTGCTGTGAAAACCCTGTCAGTTAAAGCAGCAACAACAAACCACACACTGCAAACAGTTACTGATAAAAAGAGAATGTACTTCGAGTAGAATCACATATTACTTGTGTTTTAACATCAAGCTTTATTCTCAGTTTAAATACATTCAAAAGTAAAAAGGATAAATAACAATAAAAACATGACAGAGCTGTAACACTCTCTCCCACAGGCTACGCCAATTTCATATGACTCAGCTTTACCCCTTCTACACAGGGATAATCTGCACCCATTTATTCCAATTCATGTCGCAGGGGAACACTCTCCCCAGCCTGAGAGTACAGTCTATGGTGGGCTCGTAGTAGATGGTTGGGCTTTCACTCAGTTTGGGATTCTGCAGTTGTTCTTCCACAACTGGCTGAGAAAACAGTGACACTGGGGATGGCTTTCTCATGTAGAATCGTCTGATGCAACCAAGAGTTTCCAGACCCTGCAAAAAAATTCACATATTTCAATTTCTTCAAGGGAAGAAAAAAAAAAAAGAAAAAAGCTGTGAATGCTGCTCTATCTCCAGCGTTCTCAGAAATGTTGGACAATTTCTTCCCAAAGTGGCTTCACCTGAGCCCCTGAGAAACCATGGTTACAAAGGTAAAAAGGATAAACATAGTAAGAACATGCAGGCCCTGGCTATAGCTGGATATAGTTACTTTCATGCACAGTGATTGATACATGATTACTGACACAGAAAGTGCTCAGTGAGAGATGTCAACATTTAGGACCAGTTACAAAAAATCTAAGGCTGCTCCAGATGTCAATGGCAGGCTTCTGTGCCACTCCTTGTTACTGGGTAATAATATATGACAAACTGTGGTTTCAAACCCAGTTCTTAGTGAATTTATTTGTACAGATGTTGTAGATTGAAGTTTTCCACTCTGTAAAATGTAGAGGTAATTAATTGCTTGATTTTGTGGGTTTGAATTGACATTGCCCAGGAATCCATCCTGAACACCCAGAGCAGGATTTGCACGAGTGGCAACATCCCAGCTGGCACAGGGTACAAGCCCTGGGGAAGATGTGGCACATGGGCACTGGAAAATGGATTTCCAGTGAGCAGGGAAGTCATGCTTTTGGGAAGGCCTGCAGGATTACTGCTCTGCTTCAGATTTTGAGTATTTATAGGAAAAAAAAATTAGAAATCAAAATTCCATGTCCAAAGTGGCGGTAGCAATCGAATGTCAAGGTGTGGGAACAGAATTATGAGAATCTCAAATTTTTTTTGCCATCTCTTGTTTGACAATTACGGACCTGTAGGCAGGTCAGAAGGTCTGATTTACACATTGTCTAGCACAGACACATTTCAGTTTGATTCTCACGGCACATTACCAATCTAAAAAGTTTTTTTTTTTCATATATACCAATCTAGAAGGTATATATAAAAAAACAATAGGAATACTTGGATTATCTGTGGTGGGCTGGATACTAGAGGATCTTTACGGTTTCCTTCTTCTTGGGGGCTGGAACTTGAGGATCTTTAAGGTTCCTTCTTCTTGGGGGCTGGAACTTGAGGATCTTTAAGGTCCCTTCCAACCCCAACTATTTCATGATCCTGTGATTACCACTGCATTGAACAGTCAACCTAGTATCTCATGGTGACAAGCCCTCACTCTTCAGCAACTACACCCTGTGCATTCCTTTCAGGAGCAAGCTCAAACTGTAAAATCCGTGCCAACGCGGGTAAACCAGCCTTCCCTCCTCGCTCACTGCGAGCAGTGCCTCGCTCTGGCTCTGGCAGATTTACACCCAAGGGAGAAGGTTGTTTCTCCCCATCTCCCTGGGGCTGGCAGTGCTGTCCCTGCAGGCTGGGTGTGTCAGGGCCCCCCTGTACCTGCAGGATCTCCAGCACAGCCACGGGCTGCAGGACACCGCAGTAGTGCTGCAGCAGCCCCGCCTGCGTCACGCCCGGCTTCGTCATCACGTGGTAGAGCACGGCCTCCATCATCCCCTTGCACACTGGCTTGTTCAGGTTCCCATCCACGATCCTCCACGGCCTCCCGATGAAGCAAACCTTCTCACAGGCCCTGCCAAAGACAGGGAAAACTCAGCTGGCAGGAATTCTTTGGGATGGGTTTCTCATCAGTGCTATTCCTGCCTAACAGAGGTTCTCCCCACATCCATTTTAATAGGAGTGTAAATGCTGCTGTGAGCAGGGCCTGGTGCTGCTCTACCAAATCTGCATTTTTCACCAGGGGTTCACCCATTTTTGCTCCATTACAAACCCAGCAGCTGCCTTGGGTCTTGATGAGCAGGGAAAGCTTTGTTTGGCATTAGCTCTAATGTCCTCCAAAAATCATCCAAGATCTGCACCATGCAGGAACAGTGCTCTGATGGGAAGCAAATTCCTCATTTTTAGCATTTTGGTGTCCAAAAGACAGTCCCTGCATGGAAATTAACATTTCTCATATTGCAGTTTCTCCAGGCCTTTCCCTGGGCACCTGGAAGCTGGCACTGGGATTATTTGTGCAGTAAAATCAGTTTTGGTCCTCTGATATTTGGAGCTCGTTGGTTTTGGGTAAAAATATCAATGAGAGACACTTTTTCAGCATGCACAGGGACACAAGGAACATTAACAGGAACAATGGAGTGGGGTTTCTCCATCAGCAATGCTCACTGCTCATCAGAGCATAAAACTGAGGTTTCCAAACCACTGCTTCCAGTGTTCTTTTGGCAGTGTTTGGTATTCTGCAGACATCTCTGTTACTCACCGGTCCCTGGCTGCCTGGGAGACATCTGTCACAGAGCTTCCTGGAAAGAAAAGGACACATATTTTCTAATTAACTCAAACTCCTTATCTAATGGAAGGAGAGTTAAAGGTGGCCAAGCTGTGAAGTGCAAGAGCTTGCTAGGAAACCACAGCAGCAAACTCCTCCACGTGCTGCTCTCAGTTCTGGGGAGCTCTGAGCTGCCCCTCTGCCCTGCCTGCAGCACAACTCCCACACCTCCTCCCACAACCACATCTCTTTGCTCAACCCCACTTTTTGTGGCTCCTTTCCCCAATCCCAGCAGGTTTTATTCCTGGAAGTCTGATGCTGTGGCTGAGGCATAGTGATTGTATGGGCTGAAAGAACTGAGGTTCACAGAGGGGTGGCAGCTCTCCCAGGGGCCTGGGTAACCTGAAGCTCCTGGACATCAGAGGGAAGTTGGGCAGAACTCCAAGGAGCTGGAGACATGAATGCAAACTCAGGATTCCAGCAGGGCTCAGTTTCAAAGCAAAGACTGTCTCTGCAACTCCCCTTACATTATGTCATGGGTTTTAATTAGACAATTACTTAATGAGGTATTCCTACCACACCCAGAGGATAACAGCTTTGGCTTAAGCACATGTAAACATTCACTGGCCAGTGAGAACTCTGTGTTTGATAAAAGAAATCCTGGTTTTTCCCTCCTATGCTACAAACAAGTCAAGGATGTTAAATCCAGGAGAGTACTTCAGTAGTTTAATTTAAGAACTGCTGAGATCTCTGCTGTTTAGACAGCCCAGAGTGCATTTCCTGCAGGAAGGCTCCAGTTAAACAATCCCAAGCTGTGGGATGTTAGGGATCACCCTCTGGACCTGGGTACTGGCAGGGCTTGGCAAGGTACCACAGGAGCAGTGAGCTTGTGGCTCAGTCTGAGATTAGAGCTCATAAAAACCAAACAAAATGAAATCCCCCACAAACTACTAAATGTAAAGCTTGGCAAGAACTACTAGCTATTAGAGAACTGGCAGTAAAAAGGAAAGGAAAATGAAGTCCAATTGGGTTACAAATGAGGCTGTTAATCTCACTGGCATGTGCTGCTTCCTGGTGGTTTAATGAGTTTAGAACTTTCAGCCATGGATATTCCAGCTAAATGCACACCAGCAGTGCTGTGTTTTCTAGGATTAGAGATGCCTGACCTTTGGAGTGAAGCCAGAGATGAGAGAACTCAGATCCAAATTATTCTGGAAAAGTTTAAGACACGGAAACAAGTTTCTAAGGAAAGCATGCTTCTGGACTAGTCATTCCAGCAAAAGGCATAGGAAGGATTATGTGATGTATTTGAAAACTCTAAGACCTTCCAGATGAATTAGTGTTATGCCAATTTATCTGGGAGAGAAGACAATCTCTCTGGTACAACTGCATAAGGAATCTAGAATTTGCTTATGAAGTGGAGCTGCTGGTTTGGGATCAACTGCTGATGAGCTGGTTTGTATTTCAGGCATGCAGTGGGCTCTCCATACCTTTAGAGAGTCCTGGGTTCTCCTGGAAGTCAGGAAGATCATCATCCTGCTCACTGGCCAGTTGTTCAGGGATAGGAACCTGCTTGCTGTGCTCAGTGCTGAGCTCTTCGTTCTCTACTTCGAGTTCTTTGTCCTCAGAACAAGATTTTTCTTGTTCCTTGTAAGTGTCCACATCCACAGCCTCTGCAGCAGGTTCTGGGAGTTCAGCTGGGGTCTCCTCCTGCCCTCCCAGGGAGCCTCCTCCTGCAGCTTCTTCAGCCCCAGTAACAGCTTCCTTCCTTGGGACAGGCTCAGAAACAGCTGCATCCGAGCTCCTGCCATCTGCACTTGCCAGAGCAGGCTGTGCACCCTGGCAGAGGCCACTGTCACCCTGAAGGCCATCAGTCTTACACCTCTTCCTTGGGGGCTCGTCAGCACTGGCACACTGTGTGTCTTTTCCCAGCTGCTCCTCCTCTCCCAGACATTCCTGTCCCTTCCCTGGCTCCGAGGGCAGATGCTCCTGTGGCACATCTGGGGCAGTGTCTGTCCCTGGCTGCTCAGCATCCTCAGCTTTGCTCTTCAGGCACACCGAGCGCAGCAGCCAGGGCTTGGCAAACACTATTGCCACCAGTCTGACACTGTGGCCTCCTACTTCTAAAACCTGCTGCATTTCAAGGAGGTCCTGTAAAAAAACACAAACAAAAATCCCCACAACAATTTATCTCAGGAGCTTTCACTGAAAAATGTCGCTTTAACCCTGTGCCATGGAGTTGTCACTTAACTGGCAGCAAGAGTTTAGTAGAATATTCAATTTTGCCCCCAGCTGCACCGAAGTTGAAAAGATGTTTTACCCATTAAGGCTTCCTGCAATTACAGCATGAGATGTTTTCCTTCAGCTTAAAGTAAGTTAAAAATATAACTGGGAACAAGTACTTTGCTTCCAAAGATTGATGTTAGCACCTCTAGGTTTCTGAAACAGTTCGTCCCTATCTTTGATTAAGTGCTGCTTTAATTTTTGGCCTTCCTAACTTTGAGGCAAGATTGCTCTCAGGTGTTGTGTGTGATCTCCTGCCTAACATAAATAACTCTGTTCAATTTATAGCTGCTTCTGACAGCCCGGAAGCTGTCCTGTTCAAGGGGAATACTAAGCATGCAAACATTAATGTATGGAAAGCAGCTGGCTGTAAACCCACCTGAATGTACTGCTCCAAGCTCCTGCTGCGTTCAGCTTCCACCTGCTCATAGCTGCAGAAACGTTTGCTCAGCTCAGCTTTGCAAATCCCAAAGTGGGAAGTGGCCTCTATGGCCTTCCTGATCTCCAGAACAGCTGCCACATCCCCAGGGTTGTACCCGTAACGCTCTGTGCACTCATGGAGAAACTTCTCCACCTCATAGTTTTCCTCCTGGATTTTTATCAGCCTGGTGAAAGTTTCAGGGAGGCAGGAGATGCCCACAGCCATGTGATCCAGCAGGGAAGGAACTGCAAGGCAAATAAACCATGGGAGTTTAAGCTGTGAAGCAGCAGTTACTGTGCAACACACTGCAGGAAGACAAACAGATCAGAGGTGTTCTAGATCAATTAAAAGCAGAGCTCAGCTCTTCCTTGCTGCAGTTCCCTTTTTTCTTTCTGCCTTGCCTATCTGTCTGAAAAGACCTGTAAAGAGGAGCAAACTGGTTTACAAGGGCTCACCCTCCCAGCAAAGGGAATTATGGCTGGAAGGCAGTGAGCACCTAGTGGTGCTCTCTAACACTGGGTCAGCTCAGCTCTGAGTTAATGAGGGAATCCTCTCCTTTTTTTTTTTGAAGAAGGTCAAGTGAAAATACTAGGGCAAGGAAATGCTACAGAGGACACTTTTAATCAAAACATCCACAGCAGAAAGCTGTTGGCCAGATATAGATTGAACAATGCTTTAGACAATTAGTTCAACAAAGCATCTCTGTGTTCAGTGACAGGTCCAGCACTGCCCCAAACTGACCCCCCTGTAGAGAGTATCCACAACTGAAGCCATGTAACCCCTATCCCAGTCCTGGCTGATGAGGGGGCAGCTCTGGCACTGCTCTTCCTGCTCCCTTCCCTTTTACCTGCAGCCTGCTCCATGTTTGCTTCTGGAACTTTCGGGGCAGCTGCCAAGGAAAAATGGGCTCAGCTATAATGAGCAGCTGGAGGGCATGAAAGGCAGCAGAGAGAGGAGAAAGAATTTCTGTTTTACCTCTTCACAACAGCAATGGAAATGGGCAGGGGCAGCACTAGACCATGTCAGCTGGAGAGCTCAAGGCTCTGGACTTTGCATTACATTTGCATTACAGCTGAAAACAAGATGCTCTTTAAGAAGGGCAGTGCTGATGAACTGCAGACAGTCAAGCTCCAAATATTAAAATGTTTAAATTACTGAGGTAAGAGGCCAGATATTTGACACCACTATTTCAGGCACTTGCATGAGACAAGTCAAACAAGAATTTCCATTCAAGGAGCTCTGAAAGGTTTTCTTTTGTCTTTAGAGAAGAGAAAGCCTGGCTGTGACATCATATGGCATTTTAAGTTGCTGAAGGGACTGAAAAACCTCCTGGAGAGGGTAAGAGAGCAGAGGGCAGATTGCAGTAATAGCTGAACACAACATGAAACAGAGGCAAGGCCTTGTTACCAACAAAAGCCTAAGTCAGTCATCTGTTTTACATCAGGAGAGAAAGCCTTACAAACTTGATGTGTAATGAAAACAGAATGTTCCTGTTAAGGGGCTTTGTTTAAATCAATTCCTCAGCAGGTGAGTTCACCATCTCTCCTGCTCCAAGCCACTTTAGGCCAAACAGAACTAACCTGGAGAGCTGAGCCTTCCTGGGATGGGGGTGCACCTGAGCCTGACCTTCACTTGGCAGGAGTTGACCACGATGTTGTCACTGGGGCTCAGGTTGCGTGTGCTGACAATGCCAGGGGAGTAGTAGCCTCTCATCAGTAAATAATTGGTGTGGGAGGCCTGGCGAGGCTTCACTTCGATTCTGCGTTTGCCTCCGGAGCTCTCATCCAAGTCATCGTCGTCATCATCATCATCCTCAAGTCCTTCTTTTCCCAAGCTACAGCAAACACAGGAGGTGAGATTTGTTTGTTGGGTTTTTTTTTTCCCAAAAGAAGAAAGTGATTCATGACACTGAGCAGAGGACATGGTGCTCCTGCGCTCTGGGTTTGGTCCTGGACAGCTGGGGCAGGGTCCACACCAGATTTAGAGCACTGACAACAAGAACTACAGAAAAGGAAATACACTAAAGGTCCCTGGGAAGGGAAACTCTGTCTTTTTTTGCAAATGTGTTGAAATGAACCCAAAATATCTCAGTTTCCAGTGCTGAAGCTCTTTGGTTCAGCAGATGCTTCTTCATCTTGAGGGAACATCTCTTAAGACCCTGAGAGCACGAGGGGTGCTGCAGGATGGGGCAGACTGTTTATTTCTCAGGGTGAAAAGGAGGAGAGTTACAGATTTCAGTTACTTTAAAAAGTAATAATTAAAAAAACACCAAAACCCAAACTGCAGACATCCCCCAAACAAAGAAAAGATTAGCAGCAGCAGCCAGGATGGATTTCCCAGACAAAAACTTAGTCAAACCAATACTATTTATTCCAGGACACGAGAGCCCCTATGGTTAAAGGTGAAGGCTCTGAATGACCTGATCTAACTCTGAAGTTGCCTCTGTTTTAAGCAGATTATGCCAGGGACAATGAAAGGTTCCTTCCAACCTTTTCTAAGATGAGTTAGACCTTAAGTACCTTCTTTTAAAACATATTTAAAATAGAAGGGGAACACATCATTTAGAAAAAGTGAGTGCACTACTCAAGATACCCCTACTCAGCAATGGGGTCGGTGGATTTTTGTTAATGACCTGGCTAATAAAACAGCTCATTCAGCTTGCACAGGATCACTGAGGACACTGCAAATATATGAGAAGCTGGGATTTGCATTCAGAACATCTCCAGCACACTGGGGAGTCAGCCTGGAAAAGAGCAGGGAGCAATTCCCTATGACAAATGCATGTTGTTTATATGACAGTACTTTGCATCTGTCCCTCCACACTGAGAGGGAACAATTAACCAGATAAAGCACAAGAAGCTTGTCAGGTGAGTCACAAGAATCATAAGCTGTGCATGGATCACTGTACTGGGGGGGTTGGCTTCTTTTTTTTGACAAGGCCACGGATGCTTTTTTTGACAAGGCCTTCAGAATCCTGGGATGCATTAGCAGGTGTTTCACCTATATAACAGGATGGAACTGGCACAGCGCTGCCAGCAAGAGCATGGAATTTGTTTTTTGACATCACAGTTCAGTGCAGAAGAAAATAATGAGAAAGACGGAGAACTGGGTAACGTGAATGAAGGAACTGAAGCTGCTCATTTTAAAGAACAGCATGTTATGGGAGAAGGGCCACACTAACAACCCTCAAGTAGGTATTAAGCTGCTCTACAGAGAAACAGAACAAAGTATTTTCCATGTGTATTCACAATAGGAAGCAGCAGGTCAAATTACTAGGAGATTTTAGTAGCACTTTGAAGAAAGCACATAATGACTGTAAGGAAAAGGGCTCACAGGCTCCCACTGCCTGGGGACAGTTTCAGTTTATGCCATTACTGCAGGCTTACAGGAAAATTAAATCCAAGAGGAGGCAATGCACAGAAGCACTGCTGTGGTGAGAGGTTTCACTAATAAAGCTGAAACCTTGTTACCAGGCCTCTCAGTCTGTGACATGGCAAGGCACAACGCTGATGGAAATGCTCCTGTAGCACCCAGTGCTCTCCTTTCCCTGTTAGCTCTGAGGGCACTGAAGTGCCAAGCAATTGAAATGTTGTGTGTGAAGGAAAATGCAGCCCAGGGCTATAATGACAGGCACTAACTTAAGTGCCATTAAGTCTCCTCAGAAATAAAAATCTAAACAATAGCACAGGAAAAACGCCACAGAGAGCAGTGCAGGAAATGCTAATTCCTGTCCAATTTCATCCAAGTTATCCCCAAATTGTATTCTCTAATGAAAATAGCAGCAATTACCTTTTTATCACTTCATTTTCCACCATAGAGCTGTCCACCACAATGATCTGCTCTGGGATTTTCACATTCACAGCCACCAGTCCCAGGGAGAACAGGGAAAGCATGGCCACACACTGGCCACCAGGGCCATCCATGGGAAATGCCACCATGCCTTCTGAGGATGCATTTTCTTCATCTTTAAATGAGAAGTTGTGTGGCTGGTCTGATTTTTCAGCATCCTTGAGCTTCTCCAGGAACTGGAAGGACTCTGTACAAATGGTACTGGGGAAGCGCCACGTAAAAACTCTGCACAAAAACACAAAGAAGCACAAATCCTTCAAAATCTGCTCTGAGTTTTACAATTGTCACAGCACAAAGGAGTCAAACAGTTGAATTTTCATGCTAGAGCTGGTGACCAAGAACCTTCCACACCTGCTTTCACAGTCCTTTTACTGTTTCCAGAACATTAGGTGTTTATGCACTGTGTAAAGGTCAGGTAGCATACAGCAAATAAAAAGCAAAGGTATCACCTTCTGCTTCACAGGACTGCTGAAGAAATCTTTCTACCTCATCTACAGCTGTGCTGCTGCCATCTCCTCCCCTCTCCACGTGTCTCTGAAGTCCTGCCCAGCACCCTTGGCTCTATTCCTTGAGACTGCCCCCCACACAAGGACCGACTGATGTGATGTCAGCTTCACCTTCAGCTGAAGGTTCCTTGCCCTGCATGCACGCTTCCCATGTGTTGTCACCTCCAGACCACGCTGGGGTAGATGTTTCCCTTTGCCCCAGGCCCAGCAGGGACTCCTGCCACCCACCTGTAGTAGCTCTGGGACAGCTGGTAGGACATGGGTGCGAAGGGCAGTGCACGGCTCTTCTTGGGCCCCAGCGTGTGGTTCACCCTGCGCCGGTTCACCAGGCTCCTCCTCTGGCACTCCAGGAAAGCCTTCACCAGGATGTCATCCCGGTACTCCTGGTACAGCCTGAAGGTCTGCAAAGACACCTCAGTGACAGCTTGGCATCACCCAGCTCACAGGCACTCAACGGGTGGGGAGCCACAAGCCAGAATGAAAATCATCCATACAAATTTACTCCTCTCTTCCTTTTATGGCCTTCCAGACTTGTCATGGGAAATGCCAATTAAATTAACTAAATACTACAGAACACTTGATATTCAAAATGGGATCAGGCTCCCACTGGAATTACAGATGTGGAAAATGCTCCTCTGCCACACATTTTGGTAAATTCTTCCCCTCATTTCAGCAGGAACACTTGGTTCTGTGAGCTTTGCTATCCAGGTCCCACCTCCTGCTCCCTTTGAACCTTGACCTTATTTAAGCACTTGACTGATGATCTCTTTTTGTAGTCCCCAGTGCTGAAGGAGAGGTGCCCCAACACCACTGTCAGCTGGGTGTTAGGACTGTTTTTGTGGTATCTCCTCCAGAACATTCCAGCTGCTGAGGTGGGCACTAAGGCATGGTAGAGCTTGACCTGCTGCAAGCGATGTGGAGCTTATTTCATGTGGTTTTAGGGTTTGCTTCAACCTCACATCTTGCTATCTCATCCTCAGAGAGAAAACAACAAACTGATAATCTTCCTACAATACATAACTTTCTAAATGCAGAATACTCCTCACAGAATGGATACAAATCCAGGTTTCGGGGTTTCTTTTCTCCTATTTGAGAAAGGAAAGTGCAAAAGGAGGGAGGAGAAACTTTAGGGTTGTATGACCACATGTGGATGTGGCACCTGGGGACATGGTTTAGTGGCAGTGCTGGTTGGACTTGATGATCTTAAAGGTCTTCTCCAAGCTAAACAATTCCATGATTCTATGAGCAGTAAAGTTTGGTCCAGACACTGTACCTGAAATGACTGGCAAGATTCCATCTGGTTATCAGAGAGTGCCAGTGTGCTCTGAATCAGATTCTGCAGCACTAGAAAATGAATATCGTAAATACTGAAAGAAAAACAGAAAGAAGAGAAAAATATTTATTCCTGGTGATCTCTGAGCATGAGGTACCCATTAGACCAGCACAAAAATCTACAAACTCCATCACCTGCTTCTGAAATAGAAGCATAGAGGCATGAGATCCTACAGCTGAGGATCATTCATGTAAAGGAATGTTACATTTCCCTCACCTTCCACCCCAAATTTGTGGATCAGTCCAGATAATCTGACACAAAGTTCTTCCTGATAACATCTCCTCTTAAGATACAACACTCACATAGAAAATGTACACTGTGGTCCCAGTGAAAAAATAATTTTGAGGTCATCTCTGTCATCATTTTACCTACCAAATCTATGTCAGAGGTCCCTACAGTCTTGTCCAAGTATTTTTTAATAAATTTATACACTGCAACAAACAGATAACAACACTGAATCAGTGTTTAAATGACTTCCACAGATGGAGGAGGCTGATGTGGCCTGGTCCTAATGAGGAAAATGGTGCTATTGCTACTCACCTGCTCAGATTATCCTCCTTTGTGCTTTGATTTGTGTCCTCTCCGATTGCCAGCACTCGAAATCTAGTTAAGGGAAGGGAAAGGACAACACTGCAACCAGAGTCTCTGTGATTTTCTGTGATTTTGTATCAGCCATGAAGCCCAGAGGCTGATGAGCACAACTGCTAACGAGGCAAGTGCTGGGCCAGCCCAGGGGACTGCCTGCTCCAGCAGCCCTCAGCACAAGGGTCAGACAGGAAAAGAACTGTCCAGATCCATCTCCACTCAAATATCTGTTGACAAGGAGATAAAACAATGGACAGGAGACAGTTCCAGCACTGAAAGGATTTGTCATTTTACTGAGGTTTTGGACTTCCAGTTACTGCCAGCAACACTTCTGCTGTAATGCACAGCTCTTCCCAAAATAAGAAAAAATTACAAAGGTGCTAAATTTATTATCATAAAAATGGTCTGAGACACAATTTTTCCACACTGCACTTCAAGTGTTAATCATCATGAAAAAGCTTAACAGCCTGGGGCTGGAGAATGCTGTACAAGGCTGAGTGCTCTTCCTTATCAATACTTTTAGCAGCACTGAGATGATTCAGCTGAGCAACCAGCTACAAATTGTGATAGAAAATGGGGCCAGTTAATCTGGAAAATGCTAGATTTCTATTGCAATGGAAAGTTACACCTGAGTAACAACATCTCTAACACCAAGGCTGGGGACTTGACAACTTAGGAAAATCTGCTGTAGTGAATTTCTGGTTTAAAAGTCTTATTTAGCAATAAGAATGGTTTGAAATCAGCAAAACTGTGCAAATAACTGCAAATCACTTATATGTATTTAGGAAGCGTGGATATGAAAGAAACACTGCTGGTTGTATTTAGTAAAATATCTTCTCTTACCAAGGGTGTAAGTATTTAGGGTGTAAATCATGGTCAGAGAAGAGACCTGCTCTGAATTGCTGCTCCCTCTCACTGCCTCACCCCACGTGCAGAACCAAGAGCACAAGGATTAAAATACCTGGAAAAGAGTTCCTCCAGAGTGTCAGGAATCTCCAGTTTGGGATTCCCCAGGGTCGAACTGAATTTCTCTTTCAGTCTTTCCACAAACTCTTTAAACTCCTTTGCACAAACCTTCAAAAAGAGGAGACAGAAATGTCATCAACCTCCATTTCTCTGAGTGGCAATAACCCCTCTACTTTTAAAGTGTGCATGAAAATTCTTGTAGCAATAGCTGAATTCTGAAGTCAGAAGCAGTCCAACAGCCAAGGCAGGGAAAAGCTTGTGCAGTTTGTGTTTGCTGATTCAGTGAACAGTTGCAGGTTCCATCTGTAATCAGCTCACAGCTACAAGCCAAGCACCATGAACATATGTTCTAAGACAATTTCCTGAATTAACAGCAAGATCTCTTGCTAGATCTATATTTAAGCTTCTGCTCAAGCCCTGCAGGCTTTTCCATGTTCTCCATGAAGTCTGTTTGCACAGTCATGGCTTGGAGGACACCTGTTACATCAGAAGAATGTTCTCTGAAGGAAGTTTTTACTTCCTTCCAAAGACAGACATTGGGGATGGGGATACACATTTATTTCAGTGATGTCTCATCAGTGAACAACTGCTCTTCCTTTAAGCAACAGGAATCTAACAACCAAACTAATGGGCTTTTCTGACAATGGTATGGATTGTCATTCCTGGATAAAAATCATCTTACTGTGACACTGTCCCAGTTCTGAAAAAATTCTGAAAATCAAAATGGAATTGTTTGCATTGAAAGTGTAAACAACTTTTCAATTTGAGATTATGGTTCATCTAAATGGAAAAAAAGAGAAATAAAATCTTCTGGTTGCTCAAATCAAGTCTTATAAAATTTGCTTGTGCTCCTGCACTCATCCACAGAAACTAAGGTGACATTTCAACACACAACTGGAATAAAAAAACCCAGAAATTACAGAGCAAAAACGATTTCTTGCTCAGCTAACAATGTGGCTGAAAGGATAAAAAAAGAATCAGCAGACAGAGATGTTTAGTCACGGATGTTTATAAACAAGCACATTGAAAACACAATGGTTGTTGCACAGGGGGCTGTTTATGTGCCTTTGGAAAGCTGCCCTGTGTCCATTTTGCTCCCAAACCAGCAATGATGCTGCATTTTTACAATGATGCTATTTTAAAAATAGCTAAAAGTTCAAGGGAGAGAAAAGACATGAAATCACAGTGCAAATACTCAGTAATCCAAACAGCATAAAGTACTCCACGGATTTTTGGAATACTTCCCTCCTACCTGTGGATCTTCATAATTATTTTCTCTATTCATGAAATCGTCAATGAGGGCTTTATCTTGGTAAACCTCAGCAAGGCAAACTCTGCAAAAGATACAATTGAAGGGGTTGCTCAGAGCTGAAATTTTCCCAGTTCCAAACAGATCTGACAGCAGCAGGGTGCGAACAAGATGAAAATTTTAAGTGCCACGAAACAAAAGAAATACGTAGGAGGACCACGGTCCTTCAGGAGAATTCAGCCTCTATCTAGAACACAGAAAACTTCTCACTTGTAATTGAGGTAGGTCTGTGGGTTCCTGATGATGTAGCGGGCTCTCCGCCCCACGGAATGGGAGGTTTTATCCAGGGACTCCTCGAAGCTGGAGTGCATGAGGTCCCTCACCACCTGCCAGGGCACAAAGGGCCCTTTCACCTGCGGGAGGAACACAAGTGTCTGCAGTTAAACCTTGCTGTGCGCGGTTACACGCACGCTGAGAGCACGAGGAGGTCCTGGCTGGTGAAATGTGTGTGCAGCACCCAGCAGCCCCGTGCCCTGGGTGTGCTCAGCACCTTGGCATTGAGCACGTGGCTGGCAATCCTGCAGAGCATCAGCAGGCTGTCCTCCTGCACCGTCCAGGTCACGCGCAGCCGCGTCATCCTCAGCAGGGCACTCTGGTCAGCCTTGTCGTGGTAGCGCAGCCGTTTGCTTTTGTCCACAGAATCCTCTTCTGACAGAGCCAGGGAAACAAAAAAAAGACATTTATCTCAGCACTTTATACTCTGGTTAACTCAAACTTCTGTCACAGGCTCAGCAACAGTTCGTTTGTAAGGATGAGAGATGAGCAGGGAAGGAGGCTGCAGTCTAAAAGTGAAATGCAGCAATAGCTCTCCCAGGCAGGAGAAAACAAACACTAATTGGCAAATTGGCAACTTAGAGCATCATTCCATGAGGAATCTTTAAGCCAGCTATCAAGAGCTGATAATGGATTGCAGGGAGCTGCTGAGGCACAGACCCCATGAGGATTCCTCCAGCCTGTGCAGCCATGGCTCACACACAGCTCATGGGCACGAGGTGCTGCTGCTTCTCCCCAGGACACCTCAGCCTCCTCACTGACTGAGGCAACCCACAGCCATGGCCACAAAGCTGCCCTGTCCCACACCTTCTTTTCCAAAGCAGCTTCCTGCAGGCCTAGGCATAGTAAAGAATGCTGCTTTTTCCTGTTTCTTACCTTTCTTTTTCTTCTTTGCCTTCTTTCCAACATCTTTCCTAAGCCTCTTCCTCTTTTGGCTTTTTCCACCTCTCACTCGTTTCGTTCGATCCTGGGTTGGTTCTTTAGTTATTTCAATACATTCCTCTTTCTGGAAAAGTGACTCTGATCCTACTTTTGCTTCTCCCAAAATATTAATTTTGTTACCTAAAATGACATATATTTACAGCAGTGGAGCTTTAGAGCAATGACATCTACAATGTTAAGATATAAAGGTAGGTTAAGGTATAAAGAGCAAATGACAAATTTCAGTAAATTAAAAAACAAATATCCTTCAAGAATTGCTCTTTGTTAGTTTTGTCATTTCATGCCCCATCTCAGCAGCTCACAAAATAAATTCCTACATTAATGAGGAATCATCAAGTAATTAAGTCTAGTTTACAGTGCACAAACACAAGGGAACAGAGCTGAGGTTTTACATTCAACCTGAAGCATTTTCTCCTTCTTAGCTCAAACATTAGGCTGGATAACAGTGCTACAAAACATTGGTCCCCCTGGACTTTCTGCAAACTGCACATCAGGAATTACAAAGGACAGAAATTGTTGTTTTATAAGAAGTTATTTACAAATCTGTTTTACAGCCCCAGAAGTATCCTAGATCACTGTAAGGAGACAGGACCAACCCATGTCATCAATACTAGATAAAAAATGATTGTTCCATATAGCCAGTAATAGGGAATGAAATCATTTATCTGTTTTACTGCCCCAGGAGCATCCCAGATTACTGGAAGAAGACAAGAACAACCCACAGCCCTCATGCTGGTTTGAGAAAGGCAGGAGGAGCAGTGGCACAGTCTCAGGCCTTACCTCCAGTACTGAGGGGCAGGGGGTGCTTGCTGAGGAAGGTCTGGAGTCTCGCTGTCAGTCCATTTTCAGGAACTGTATTCTCCTAAGACAACACAGCTTTAAAAAAGGTGACATGCAAAAGGGGTGCACTGGTTTTAACAACAATCTACTTTTATAATCTGAGCAGTGTCAGAAATAAGTTTTCAGTGTAAAGGAAAAGATCCCTGGCAATAAGGAAGAACTCATTTGTATTATTACTACCATACATTAGAATGGCTCCAGAGCTTTTATTAAATCACACTGGAATGACCACTAGAGTGTGAAGGTTAGAAATCTCCTCGAATATAAAAGCAGTGATTACTGGAAATGCTGGATTCTTTCATTGCTCCAGAGGCTGAGCAGAGTTTGCTGTAAAACAGTATTTTTCCAAAGCATTTTACATTCCAAAGGAACTTCTGAAAAGCACAAAACCAAAATGCAAACACAAGCACTGAGTAAATGCCTCCTACAGCACATTTTACCCATCCTAAATCCAAGACTGAACCAACTGTCATGTATTGGAAGCTTTGCCATTCTCTGCTAAACCCATTTCTCTTGTGTGGCACTCACTGGGGGCAGAAGTTGGTCACAAGATGTGGAGAGGAAAGCAGAGACCAAAGAGCTGCTGGAGGTTGTGTTACTGCTCAACAATGAGGTGGCTGAACAGCAGACAGAATTAGGAGTGAAATGATCCTGCCTGAGGGAAATAAATTAGCAACTCTAATTTTACATTCACTGCTAGGCTCTGATTTGTGCACTGCTTAGGGGAGAGTAATTACAGGCAGTTCTGTGAAAGTCCCTGCTCAGTGCCTGGTGATGCTGAAAAAGCAAAGGAAATGTATGGGATGCTTAGGGAAGTAAAGCAACACTAAACAGCTCTAAAATCTGTGCTTGGCCACAACCTTAAAGCACTCTCAGATTGTATTTCCATCTTAAGAAGGACAGGCAGAACTATCATGGGTTAAAATAAAGGCAACGAGAATGATTAAAGACAGGTCAGTTCCATGCTGGGAATAGTAGATGTCAGTCTTAAAAGGAGATGAATATGAGAGACATGAGAGATGTTTACAAAAATCCAGTGAAACAGTAAGAATAACAAAGAATGTATTTTTCACAGCTTCCCTTGGTTCTTCAATTACTGGGGAGCTTAAGGCATCAAAAGGAAGTGGTGGCACATAGCAGGAATTTGAAACATTTTGCCACAGGAGGCTGGGGATAGTAAAGACTTATATATGCTCAAAACCCAGACAAATTAATGCTAAAAGAAAAAAGCTATTACTGCTTTGAAACACCAGCCCCAGATTTAAAATGGCCTTGAGCCAAAATTGCAGACAGTTGGGAGAGCACTCTGAGGAAATATCTCGTGCTCATACAAGCTTCCATCAGAGACAGGACATTAGCCAGAATTCTGATTTGCATGTGTTGGGTTCCTTATTTTTTTATTTTCTTTCCTTGTGTATTTCCTTGTTTTGGATATTTTGCTTTTTGTCTGACAACTTCTACATTCCAGAAAGACAAGAGGAATCACCAAGTAGTTTGAACTGCTCAGTCATTGAAGTATTTTCTCCTTTGGTTGAATGTGCTAACAAATCCACTTTCAAATTCAGTTTTCAAATAAAATTTATGTCCAATTCTTTCATTCAATTCAGCACCAAGATTTGTGAACATCTGGCACTCATTTCCTCCCAGTGCTGCAGACCCCTACTGAGAGCATGCAAACAGTAACAATTTGGTGTCATCACCTCAACCTTAAGAATGTTAAAATTAGGAGAAGTCACTACAGTGTATAAATTTTAAAATACCCACCTTACTGGTCTTGTTGATGATGTAGCTTGTCCAGATCCAATTGCGTTTCAGATGCCCATAAAAGCTGGAATCCAGACCTGCAGCTCCCAGTCCATCTCCAGGGATGGATCCATCATCAACCACCTCTCTGCTGCCTCTACCAGCAAGAGGAACAAAACCCACAGGAATTATTTTGTACAGATTCCCTCCCAGTGCTCTTAACTGGTGTTGTGCAATGTGCAGAACTCTCCCCTTGCCCTCCCAGTTCAGGGGGTAATATTACACCATCAATTACATCCCAAAACTGCTGCTTTCCTGAAGATGTCGCAGTCACCCCCAGCCTAACTGCAAGTGAACACCAGATATCAAATTTAAAAAATTTACTGACACACAGAGAGACCATATGCAGAAATTCAAGCAAGGATTAGTGGAATTGGGTCCCCTCAACTCCATTACTTTTTTTTAATATAACTTGATATATCTACCTGCAACATGGAACTAACTGAAAATAATTTTAAACAGACTGTTTATTGAAACAGAATAGAATATTGACAGAGCTAAACCACAGTGCATAACATGATATAAAAAATTAAGCTGGGGCTCTGCATGGCTGTCACAGGTTGTGAGCATGCAACCCTCCCAGGTATTTCTGGGTGTGATTAGGCAGAAGATTAAATGCTCCAGAGATCACCTCCAGATCACAGTGCACATTAGAAATTAATCTGCAACCAATTACAGCCAAGTGCAGTGCAAAGGGACAGAATTCAGAAAGGGGCACTGGGGAGCTGCTGAAGCTACTTGAGATACCATGATGTAAAGCACAGCAAGAGAGAAACCTTTACATTTGTTATTCCTGCCATTCACTGTACTTGGGAAGCATTCCTCCCCTCTCTCCCAACTTTGCTCTCCTTAGGACCCTTGCAACACACATCTGCTCTGGCAGGAAATCCTAACCTGGCTTATCCCATCCCTCCAGCACAACCACCTGCTTGGCAGCCAAGTTACTGGGAACATGAAAGAGAACCCCATCTCCTTTGACCCAGTTCACCTCTGAGCTCCACAGAACATCCAGCTGAGATGTTGGAGTCTCAAGTGCTTTTGCTGCTGTGTAGGACCCTCAACACCTGAACAGTTTTTCTTGCCTGCCCTGCTCCAGCAGCTCACAGGGGCCAAGGTGACCTACGTGGTGTATTCCAGCATGGCACACTTTCGCTCCAGGTTGTGTTTGTTCACTGCTGACTCCTGCTCCTTCTCCACATCCAGGGCACTCTCCTCCCCTCCAAGGTTGCTCCTTTTTGTCCGAGGACAGCGGACAACTCCTGGACAGACAAAGGGGTTTCACTCTCAGCATGACAATTCAGAATTCAGCTTCTCTTCAATCCACCCTGCTCTGGCAAACTACTGCTCCCACATAAGTACTGCCATTTTTACCCCTTCTCAATACAACATGCCTGCTTCTCACAGAGAAGGGCTACTGTCAACTTTGATACTTCCAACAGGGCAGCAATGCTTTGCCATGAACTCAAGTGCATCACAACTTCACAGAATTATATGGACACAACTCCCAAAGTTTAGGGGTTTTTTTGTGATGCACAGGAAACGACACTCCAAAATGGCAGAAGTGAAAAAATAGAGCCTGGCTCAAGTTTTAGGAAGGGAAGAGGAATTGTGGTGTGCCCAGAAGGGGCACTGAGGAGGTCCAACTGTGCCATACCCAGGGGTGTGTTCAGGCAGACACACTGCAGATCAAACCAGAAGTTCTCCACGTCCTGCAGGGTGTTGAGGACGTACCAGCGCCGCTCAAAGGGGCGGCTGCTCTGCGCCAGGTTGTAGTGCAGGTCACAGATGGTGGTGTCCACAATCACAGCATTTCTCTTCATGTACACAAACACCTGCCAGACACAGCACAGCTCAGGCTGCAACCATCACTGAAACTGCCTAATTAGCAGGACACAGCTAGTTTAGGACTGGAGAGTTTCTGTCTTTGCTGGTTTTAGCCGCTGCTCTGACAGAGGCCACACCCATCCCCACACTATTGCACTGTACTCCCAAATCCCCTTCACAGCAATCCAGGAATTTCCTTTCTAGGCTTAGAACAGTTTCTTTTCACCCTTGTGCACAAGATTTCCAGAGAGTGGCTATTTCCTGCAAGCCCTCACTTGGGATTTGCATGGATGTGTTTGGGAGCCCAATAACCTGTCTTATAAGGTCTGGTCTGCTTTCTCCTTTGCAGGTGTTCTTTATCTAAAAAGATACATATGAATCTCATCATTTTACTCTGATCAGTGCCTTTATTCTGTATCAGACATCCAAGCTTAACACCTTGATGGAAAAGAATGTGTCACACTCATTTTTCATTAAGTCTTGCCCGTCTGGGACTCCTGGATCATTACTGTGTGCAGTGTTCAGCATTATACATTTCAGTAGCTCCTTTCCAGAGAAAGAGGTGAAAAATTATCTACACAACTTACAGTGAGACTTGGGTCTGGAGGTTTGCACATACAGCTGAAACATCAGTACTTCATTTAAGGTAATTATGAACCCAAGATCTTGAAAAATTCATGAAGAGTAACTGCCTTTTAGATTTTTTTTAATTACCTGGTCTTTGTCTTGAAACTTCTCTGTTGGGCCAAACTGCAGCAGCCCCATGTAACATAATCTCTGAAGGTTTTCTACCACTGAGAAGATGTACCTCCTGTAGCAATGGTAGGAGTGTGACAGTTAGCACTCATGAAAACAGAAAAGTGATACCAGAAAATCCAACATTTTCATGCAGCAACCTGAGCTTTCAGCAAACCACCAAGTTATAGAATTTCTGAAGTGCTATTATCAGCCTATGGAAAACATGTAATACCCCACGGGTCCAAATTTTCTTTCTTAAAATCACAAACCCAGTATTTTAGCCAAATACTAAGCAGAATTTTGCTAGCAAAGAAGAAAATTACCCAGCAATAAGATATGCAAAAATGAATTAAATACGGTCAACAGCAGACCTGCAGACAATTTCATGTTATGTAAAGAAGACAGGAGTGAGAAAACATGACTGCTAAATACATTCCTTTGTATGTGTATGTATGAAGAACTGGGCAATGATTCTTGGAGATCAGGTTGTTTAAAATTACTGCTCCAAGAAACTGCTTTCAGTTGCTCAAAGCTTTGGCAGAGCCAAAAGGGCAGCAATTTCCGTCCTGCATCCCTACATCTACAGCCAAATCCTGGCAGTTGCAGGAACCTCCTGCAAGATTCAGTTTCTGAGACAGTTTGTAAAAAAAAAAATTAGCTTTGCCCACATTTAACTTCACTAAGATCTAATTAAACACAGTTAAATGGGAGTTGGATTTTGGCAGGAGTTTTCTCTGGGGGTCAGAAAGATCAAGCCTAGAAATTTGGCTCAGTTAGAAGTTTCAGTGAACGGAGGCTGAAGAGACAGCTTGGTGATGTGTCATACTGTTTTGCATCGACCCATCAGATGGAGCCTGCAGATTGCAGAAAATGCCATCAGTCCAGTTTCTAATTTCTAAGATTTAGCAACAGGTTTGGAATTGCAAACCTGGGCTCCCCAAGAGCCTTGGCTGCTGATACTGGCCAGCCCTGTTCCCTCACCAAAGACACATTTGCAGGTTTGGAAAATGTCATATAAATCTCCAACTACTGAGAAACTGTCAGCAGTGACTTTCTGGGGAAATCTAACATGGTGCTTTTGATTCCACACATTCAAATCACCTTCCTTTCTTCAGTCCAATCTCAAGTTTTACATCTCTTGGAAGAGAAATGGCAAACCATGGCAGACATGCCACAGAGAGTTTGAGGAGAAACTAAATGTGTGAGAGTGAGAGGAGCTGGGAAATGTGGCACCTCTGGAAAGATTTATGAAGGACAGCAACACTTAGACCCTATTAAATTCTGAATTTAGCAGCAGTGAGGAGTGTGTTTTATATAGAAGCAACATCCTGCTGATGAGTTATGAAGGACAGAACCTCCCAGGTCTCAAGCACTGCCTGACAGGATACATGAATATTGTTTATTAGTTTCTTATTACCTTCTATTTGGGAGAGGAAAATACAGTTTGGCACACTATCCTTTGAGAATTGATGATCCTTGTCTTAAGTGCCACAGTTCTCTTTGACACAAACAGGAAATAACTGAGAAAACAATCAGCCACTGCTGTTTCCTCTCTAGAACCACTTATTTTGACTCATCTGCTTACCTTTTGTAGAGGAGCTGCTGTCGGACTGGCCTTGGAAGAAATCTGATCAGAGTGTGCTTTTTTAGTGGATCATTTAAAAGATCTTCCAGACCTTCCACCTAGAATTATTTTAGAAGTTAATCAAAATGCAAAATGTAACTATCCCCTCCAGTATAAAGCTTTGCTACAAGAATTGCCTACTAAAATATTTTCTAAGCAAACCTTACTGCTTTTGTAAAATGCTTAAACATTATTCTTGTTAATCAATGAGGCAGAGGATTCAGTGAGATTATAAAAAGCTCTTGGCAAAATAGTAGCTTAAGACTTTGCAGTATTACAGGGCTATACTTTTTTTTTTTCAGTAAGCCTGTGAAAGCAACTACTTTTTCTGTAAAAGACTGAAGTGTCTCCTCTCCTCTCCAGGGTCTAGTTTTGCTAAAACAGATTAAGGGGGTATTTGTTCCAGCCTATAGCTACAGCTGACATCATCACACTTTGATGAAAAGAAAAGAAAAGAAAAGAAAAGAGCACTGTACCTTGTAGCTGACTTGTACAATCTGAACAAAGACTGAGAGAGGCAGGCAGAGGAGAATGTCACTGACCAGAGCCCATCCAAAGCCAAACTCCCTGTGCACGGGGAGGGGAGGGATGTAGCGCATCCACGACGAGTCGTCCACGTACACTGGGAACAGGAACAGTGCCTCAGACACACCCAACCCAACACTTACACCAGGATTCTCACTGCCAGTGCTCAAGCACAGCACAACTGGCAGTTCACAGCCTAAAAACCTAAAATGACCTGAAAATTCTCTAAGCTCTTGATTTTTAACCCTTTCTGAAGTATATTTTTTAATCTATTTTTCAGTGTTGAACCATGGTAAGGTCTGTGGTAAAGTCAGGATGTGCCACTTCTTACCTGTTTGATTAGACAGATCTACTTCAGTCTCCTGTGCAGAGGTCTCAGGATTCACCACGGTTGTCACAATTTCTAAGGTCCCATCTGGTTGTGCTTCAATTACAGCTGCATTCTCATCCAGCCCTTGTGTCTTCTCACCATCACTACCTCCTTTTTGCCGTGCCTCATTTAAAGGGTGTCCATAAACTAAGTACCAGAGGAACGTGTGGACCATTTTTAAACGGGGCATTTTGGGAAGGAAGCCAAGAGAACGTCCAAGTCCTGGAACTGGGAGGGAAGAATAAAGACCAAATAGAAATAAAAAGAGGATTAGAGCAGGAGAAACATCTTGCAAAACTAATGTGAAGAAAACTGTAAGGAAAGAAGGGCAGTTGAAAGTAAATATAAGTTACGAATAGTGAAGAAGTAGTAGTAAATACAACTGCTACAATTCACAATTGTAAAAAACATAAGCAGCTAAGAAAACACTGGATAGTGAGACTGGTTTAATATAAATCAAATTTTACTTCTATAGGAGAAGAAAAATCCTCCTTGTATCTTAGGGGACATCTGAAAACTATTATTAATAGTAACTGGGAAGGTGCAGGATGACA
The DNA here is from genome assembly GCA_016584745.2 of Phylloscopus trochilus trochilus. Classification (NCBI taxonomy): domain Eukaryota; kingdom Metazoa; phylum Chordata; class Aves; order Passeriformes; family Phylloscopidae; genus Phylloscopus; species Phylloscopus trochilus. The sequence goes on from WQNJ02000011.1 coordinate 3,118,520, forward strand.
GAAACCCCAAAGTTGGCTGTACCTGTAACAGGGTGATAGTTCTTTAGCTGTGTTATGCCCATTTTATCATCAGCTTTTCCTGCCCGACTATTATCAGCTTTAGATGAGCTTTCTTGCGTTTCTCCTGAACCAGGAACTGCCTCTTGCCCCTGGTTTTCCTCCTCACCATGGTCCTGGGATGTTGGTGTCTGGGGGGCTTTAATCCTGTAGTAAAACCACACAGCACTTAGGTACAAAATACGCAGAGTTCAGTTCCTGCTCTTCCCTGACTTCAGGAGATACCAGCACGCTGCCGCAGCTTTGTGCTTCCATTTCTCTTCTGCTAAAGTTTGTTCAGGTTTTAACCTTGTGTTTATTTCCTCTGCATATTTTTGCACCCCCCTAGATGAGCCAAGCTTCCCCCAAGCCATCCCAGGCAGAGCTGACTTGCCTGTTGGCAGTGCTGGAGTTGGAGATGCGGAAGCGCACCTGCTCGATGGCGCTTTTCACCAGGGGATCGCTGGGACTCACGGAGGGGTGCACAACGAACTCCACCTGCTCACAGCAGCACCACACAACACAACACAAAAGGTGTTCATGGAGATACTATTATCTGAGATTAACAGTCAATTAGCAGTAGCCACAATGGATGAATCCTATGATGGTTTTAATAATTCACAGAACATCAACACTTTTGGATGAAAATTCCCGTTGCTCCTTCAAGAGGTCAAAGTACATGGTCTTCATACCAATAAACTTTTACAAACCTTGGGGTTTGGGTTTTTAAAAGCTGAAATATTTGAGAAAAAAATACTATGACTTGTAAATATTAGGCTGAGAGGGATAAGTGAAAAGTCAGAGCTCATTAGGTGTAAGGCCAAGCTAACACATATTGCTGCTGAAAGCACAACCACAATTCAGATTGGTAAGATTTCCTATCTGCTCTACACTAATTATGCAGCAGGTAATTTTCAGTGGATTCAATTCCCTGCTTATGAGCATTTCACACTAGAGTAGGTGAAAAGTCTCAGCTCTATAACCACAGACATCTGACTTCCATAAAATTCACTAACAGTGGATTTTTTGTTTTGAAATAAAAAATCACATTATATATATTTCAACTCAGAAGCTCACTTAGGATTATTCATACACTCTTGGCTTTCAAAAGGGGTTTAAATAGATTTTTGGTGCAGCCTGGCAAGGAGAGAACCACAAAGCACAGAACTGATAAGAAGCAGAACCTCTCAGAAGGGAGATTCAGAGACTTTGATCTCTGGCCTACTCCTCGGTCTCAATTATATGCAGCCCAATAATGGAAAGCAGTGATCTGGCTCTCACAGCAGCTTAGTCTGACATGAAGCCTCTGGGTGGCTCCATTGTGGATTCTGCTACAAGAAGTGAAGCTATCCATGCACTCCAGTAAAGGGGCCCAGGGCACTGTGAGAAGAGGGATGAAGGCTGTGGCTGTGCTGTCACCTTTTTGCTGATGCCATCCTGGATGACCGTGGTGCGGTAGAGCCTGAGGAGCCCGTCCCGCGCCAGCCTCTGCACCAGCCGCACGATGGACTTCTTGCAGCACTTGGTGGAGACACCTTCTTGCTTCTCCTGATCCATGACCATCTTCTGAAGTCTAAAAGATGCCAAAGATACCTGCAGTTTAAGGCCAGCAATGCTCCAAACTGCCTAAGTGGTTTGTTAGAGGATGTGGGGTGAATGGCCATTTCTTTCCCTACTTCTAACAGTTCCTGCTCCCTATTCCCTGTGGAATTTACATTTCAGCTCTATTTTCCTTCTACTCAAGCTCTTCTTTGTTAGTGGAGAACTGCTGTTCTGATGACAGCAAATTCTCAATGCCTGATGCCCCAGTGCATGGCTACAGTGCAATTACCAGTGTAGGCTCCCTAAGGTCAGGAGAACCTACAGCTTTTTTAGGTGGTGATTTAACAAATGCAGTCAGTTCTTGCAGTTTTGTGAGCTCAGTTCAGCTTGAGGCAGAAAGGATTTATTCAGTGGTTCCAGAGCACAGAAATGACTCCTGTATTCACAATACAGATCCAGACATATCCCACCATGTGAAGCCAGCTCCCTTCTTTCTTCTTCCCTTGCCACAGTTGGCAGGGGTGTGCTCACACCTTACTCTCTCCATGCCTGTTCCTATGCACTTTCCCAAAAATGTCCCAGGTCCTAATTCTGGGCTCTTTCAGTCCTGGGGAATCAATTCTGAAAAAGGCCTGGAAGATAATAAGGGAATGAAGCAATAACTGAATGTACACATGGACTTCAACTGTCCCAAAATATTATCACATCATGGTAATTAACAAATGGAAGGCAAACACCGGTAAATTTTCTTGGCAGAGCTTGGGAAGGGACAGAACTTCCACTGATTCTGAGGAACCTGTGAGGAACCTGCTGGCAGCACTAAAGGGACAGCAGAGACCTGAAGTATCTTCCAGGCCTGTGCTTGGATGTGACTCAACCAATCACTGATGAGCCTGGTGCCAGATGAGACTCTAATTTTTTAACACTCTGCAATTAAACAAGGCGACAGAAGGTTTCAAAATTCTCAAGACCAGAGGGGAGTAAGGCCATGATTTCTGACTAAATTCCTAGAGGAAGAAGCCCTGGGTATGCTGACATGCCAGGATCTTCTGTGCTGACACAGAAGATGGATGGTGCAATCCTATTTGTGACAACACAGAACTGCCAATTTAGGACCCAGAAGAGCACCAGAATTTCCATTTCTTTTTGGAGGTGAAATCTTAAAAGGGCTGAAAGACATTATAACATTTAGGGAAGTATCTCCAGCTCAGATAAGGTGGCAGGAGAAGACATATAACCACACCACATAAAACTGCACTGAAAAGCAAACTTTGAGGGTCCTGCTAGGATGCCAGTAACCAGTGATGAGTGACATGAAGACCTGAGTCTCTCCAGTCCACAAAGAATAACATATGAACAAGTTTTGAAACCATGCAGAGATAAAACTGATGCAGATGCAAGAATCCTGCAGCAGGGAAGTGATGTGGCCCCAAGTCTGGCATACTGTGAATGGATAAGTTCTTTGATCTGTATTTATGAGACATATAATGAATGAAAGCACTCTTGTAATTATCTGCATGGAACTATTGTTGCTTCCAAACAGCTGATTAAGTTTCAACCCCCCCACACTGTCTTGGGTTCAATGCAAGATGTGTTCTATTCCCATGTGTTGAAACTGGTTGGGGAGGTGTTTCTTTCCTCATGGCTCCAGGGGGAGGGGGTGGGTGCCTTCTGTTAATGGCCCAGCTGTTAAACCAGCTGGGGCAGTGTTCTTTATCTCTTCCACACCCATCCTCCCTCCAGGGGGTATCTGCTGTTCATGGGCCATCGAGGCTCCTGCATGGCTGATACAATTCCATCATCCCATTGGGAGATGCTCCACCCAGGGGGAGGAGCCCAGCATTCCTACCTGGATAAAACCTGAGATTCAGAACACCAGGACAGCCTGTGTGCACTGGATTCCCAGAGGAAGCCAGACCCATCTCAGCACCAATGGATCCTTCTACAGGATCATCTCTGCTCCAGCAGAACCACATCTGTCACTCCAGGAGGACTTAACTGGACTGCTCCCAACACCCTGACCAACAGGGTGTCAGGTCGTGTTCTGACTCCGTCAGTGTTTTTTCTCTTTTTTTGTTTGTTTGCTTTTTTGTACTACTACATTTTTTTATATACCTAGTAAAGAACTGTGATTTCTATTCTCATATCTTTGCCTGAAAGCCCCTTAATTTCAAAATTATAATCATTCAGAAGGAGGGGGTTTCCATTCTCCATTCCAAGGGGAGCTGCAGCTTTCCCTGGCAGACACCTGTCTTCCCAAACCAAGACACAGCCTCCCTGCGCCACCCTCTCCATCCTTACAGCAGTGGTGGCAGCGGGGACAAGCAGAGGCAGACAGGAGCAATCCCCAGTGTCCCCAGCCTCCCCCGTGCTGCTGTGCTCACGTGAAGAGGCTCTCGATCAGGCGCAGGTTCCGCACGGCCTCCACGATCAGGTTGCGGCGCTTCAGCAGCCTGTAGGTCTCGTGGGGCCTCTCCACGGCCGCCGCCCTGGAACGCTTCTCCTTCCTCAGGCCACAGGGCTTCTGAATCACAGAATCACAGGATTTCTAGGTTGGAAGGGACCTTCAAGATCATCAAGTCCAACCCATGCCCTAACACCTCAACTAGACCACGGCACCAAGTGCCACATCCAGGCTTTTCCTAAACACATCCAGGGATGGTGACTCCACCACTTCCCCGGGCAGACCATTCCAATACTTTATCACTCTTTCTGTGAAAAACTTTTTCCTAATATCCAACCTGTATTTCCCTTGATGCAGCTTGAGGCTGTGTCCTCTCGTTCTGTCAGCTGTTGCCTGGAGAAAGAGACCAACCCCCAGCTGACTGCAACCACCCTTCAGGTAGTTGTAGAGAGTTATAAGATCACCTCTAAGTCTCCTTTTCTCCAGGCTAAACAACCCCAGCTCCCTCAGTCATTCCTCATAGGGTTTGTGCTCCAAGCCCCTCACCAGCCTTGTTGCACTCCTCTGGACACACTCAAGCATCTCAATATCCTTCCTAGACTGAGGGGTCCAAAACTGGACACAATACTTCTGGGGACAGCACAGCAGATCAAAATGGGGACATCAACCAGCCAAAGGCTGCAGCCCAATGGGGGCTCCTCACACAGCAAGAGCAGAGCAATTCCCGGTTTGGATGGATTTTTATGTACAAACTACCCAGATGAAGATTCTCTCTTATCTCCCCTTCCCAGGAAGGCAGACAGTGGATCATAAGTAGCACTTGTGTGCTGCATTAAGCTATGACAGGCATTCAGTCAACAAAGAATTTGTAGAGCAACAGGGAACTAACCCAGAGCTGTATTTTGGACATCTACCTCCTGACTCCTGGAATTTCACGTACACCTACAATGCAGTGCAGCCAAAATACGAATGTACTTTGAAATTAATTTAAAAAAAAACCCAAACCAATTTGATAAACAAATACAAAAACTCTAGTTTGAAATCTTGCTATAAAAGCACAAAGCTTAGCTCAGACAGCTGTACCAACAAGAAGATATTAAGACATGTGGTCTTACCTTAGGGTCTTCAAGTCTGACCTCCTCCACCACAGCCACATCTTCATCTTCATCCATGGGATGAGCACAGGTAGAAACATTGGACTCCTGCTTTAGGGCTCCCAAAGTAGAACCATCCCCTGAAATGTTGTCTTGGAGCTCCTCAGGATCTTCAAGAATTTGAGGGGAAGGCTGCTTCTTCTGCTGAGACTTCACAGCTGTTGGCTTTGAGCCTGGTTTGAGAGCAAAAAGCCTTGTAATTGTTCTGCTCTCCCTGTTCAGCTTTCTCTCTAAGAGGCATTCTCCCATCCACCCAGGTAGCTGCACTTAAAAGCATTCTGCTACACTTTTCACATATTCTGCTCTGCTGGAAGCAGTGGTTTGACCATGAAAGACTGCATTCAGCCTCCAAAAGTAAAGTTTTAAAAAAAGTGAACTCTTGGTCATCAAATAATTCTCTCCATGCAGAAACCTTTTCACAGCCTGGAAAGCCATGAAGGGCTTATCCAGAAACTGCTAAAGAAAGGAGAGTTTCTGTCTCTAATATTCTCAGGTTCTGCCAGAAACGTGACTTTTCTGACTCAAAGCAGAATGAGAATAAGAATTTAGTGTTACTCCAAAGATAATCTACATAGAAAAATAGAGATCTCCTATTTTCCCTTGGAGTTTATCAGAGAAGTTGTAGGAACATTTAATTAGGTAAAAAAAAAAAAAAAATTAAGTAAAACTCCCCCACCATATCTTTCTAAAATATGTCCCCAATGGGGACATATTAGCTTTCACACAAAGATGTTATAAACAACTAAAGAAAAAGCTGAGGTAACTAAGTGCAGGGTACAAGACATTTTTGTTACAAAATGCTCAGGTGAGTAAGGCTATGGGTCAAGTCATCCCAACCTGAATATCCAAGGAGCACAGTGTGTGAGCTCAGAGAAAAAGGGGAGACATGGCATGGGGTCAGGAGAGGCAGCACAAACTCTACTGGGACACAGACACCAGGCCACACTTCAGCCCTGAGAATCTCCAGAGCTTACCACACACGGTGTTCCAAACCACAACAATTCGGGGGGAAAGCAGGGAAATAACCAAATAGGCTTAAAAATAAATATGTGACCAAAAACCATAAGGGAAGCTGATAACATGTCATTTGTTCTTTAATAATATGATCCGTAAGAAAAACGCAGGCTGTTGTCCAGATTTCCAACTCACAAGTTACCTTTGGCTGGTGCTGTCTGATGGACATCATCCTGGACACGTGACTTCAGTGGAGAACCAGAGCTGGCCTTTTGACCTTTTCCTCTCCTCTTCCTGTCCTTCCCTTCCTCATTGTCAGACTCTGAGGCCACAGTCTCCTCTTCTCCAGGAGACGCATCTTCCACAGGTGGGAGTTCTTCTGGCACCAGAGCCAAAGTAACTGTAGCCAACTGCTCACTCCTGGCCTTCTCCCTCTCAAACTGACGGTTTAAATCACTCTCCTCTGCAAAAATGTAGGAAATGTACTTTGTTGTCCTTTGCCGACCTTCATCCTCCATAAAACCCTAAGGAAACAGTTGGAATGTTATTTTCCCACCTTGCTTCTCCATTCTATCAGTGTTCTGCAGCATCAACAGTGGGAAAGTGTTCTCAGTGTTACTCCTCCACATCAAAAGACACCACGTCATTCATTTTTTCTAAGTAACAAAAATGTCCCTAACCTTCACATAGAGAAATCAAAAGGAATTCTGTGCTTGAAAAATAAACAAATCTGCATTACCAGAAACTCCTATGGCATGTGGGGTGGAGAAAAGTCTGAGGAAGAACAAACAGTGTGTACTCAGAGTGGAAATCAACTATTTCAGAACAAAAATGTTTGTGAAATAAGGGCACTGCAGCTCTCTGAGTGACTCAGACTTCAGTGGAAGTGCTGCTGTCCTGTCTGCTACAACAGGAGCTTTCAAGGATCTACAAACTCACACACTTCACTGATCAATAAGGGAAGATGTCATTTTCAAACCTGACTGGGGAAAAAATATGTATAGATATTCCAATGGTTTATACAGTTTGTTTTTAACTCCACAGAACTTTTTTATTGAATGACAAGATTTTTCTAAAAAGATTCCCCATTGAGGGAAGATGATAATTATCCTGCCTTTGTGGAAAGGGACCACTGGGTGCTTGCGAGATATGACAGCGGATTTGTCTTGTGAAATAAAAAAACCCCACTGAAATATCTGGAAATAAGTTCAATCATCATAACTCCTAGAGGTAACTGTTTTGCTCCAGAATTTCCTGGTATTTTCAAAAGGCAAGTAGATTAATGATTTTAAATAGACAGAGAGGGTCTTCCCTTCAGTGCTCTGATTAAAGCAGGCTGCAATCCTAATTAAACCCTTGCCTTACATACCTTCTACTCAACTGAATTAATTCTCTTTTCAGTCTTACTAGGACTCTCCCACTAGTATTCTCAAGTTTCTAATGTTTGAGGTTAACAATGTTATTCCCAGAGTAACCAAAATTGTACCTTCAGATTTAACAATGTGAATTATTTTATTTTAGCCTTACCTTGACAACTTTGTACCTGTCCAGAAGCCGACAGAGCATCCTGGCTTCCAGCTTCCCCACATTCATAGCCAGGCGAAGTTCTGCCTGAGAGATACCTTTGGTTCCTCTACTTTCAACTGTTGCAGAAAGGCAAACAAACAAACAAACAAACAAATCTCAGAGAAAATAATCTGACTGCATTATGTATTTTTTTTCTATATACATTAATATTTCCTGAACAACAGTATATGCCAGAACACTAAATTTAAGATTCCCCACTAATTAAAGACATTTTTACAGACACATAAAATATTCAGCCAAATACTGTCATAAACCACAATTTTACATGAAGCAGTGCCCAGCAGAATGAGGTATGGAGGTGACAGTTTCAAATTAGAAGCACAGATGATTTTTTTTTCCCTGGCAGCTTTCCACAGTTAGATATTCATTTCTCCATTTGGAAAGGAAAAGAGATAGAATAAGGAACACTGTTTGCTTCATCTTTTCTCATCCCATCATGACATCCTGTCTCTGCTGGGTGGTACTGAATATTTGCTAAGCTTCCAGGAAGGGCTAACAGGTGGCAGCACCTCCAGTCTAACTTGGATATAAAGCTCATTTTGCTATGAAAAATTGACACTTTCTGATGCAAAAGCAACCAGAATGTAAAAACACCTGCAATATACACATTTATTTTATACTACAAGGAGTAAGGAGGTAATGGGAAAAGTCTTCAGATGTCTTACATCACCTACTTAACTGATAAGCCTGGGTGAGCATATCCCTTTCACAAACAATATCCACAGGCTGAACCACTTTGGTGATGATCTCTTCATCATCATCATGATAATCTTCCATTTTCTTCCGAAATTCCTTCAGCAGTTTAAGGCAACGGACCATGACATCAGTGCCTGTGAAAAATGAGTGTTAGTAACAACTCCTAACAAAGTGCAGGGGGTGTGCACAGCTTTAAACTACTTTCTTTCTTCCAGTAACATGAAGAAGTAGCAGTGCAATGGGGAACAAATGACTAAAGAGAGCTGGGTATTTCTAGGAAAGGTTTGTAACAGCTTGTCCCTTCATATGAATCTGGCAATCAGGTGAATTTTTGAGGTGCTCCAAACCTTCCCATCTGTGCCAACGCTTTCCAGTAGGACAAACTTCCACAGCACAAATAAATCAGTGGAGGGATTAAGTGCTAATCCCCAGAATTACACCTGGAGAACACATATATGACTGGGAGATCACTCACTGGGTATAAACCCAATCGTTTTTACAAGGACAGAACACACTGCCCACCAGCCACGAGATTCTTGTAGATGATTTAATTCCACATCTTAGCATGTTCCTGTCCATCAGATGTGCTGTGGTAACTCTTCACTCACTGGGTAGGGTAGAGTGAGGACAGATAGTGCAGGAGAGCTGAGATCCTGCTGGGCCACTTCACACCAGTGGTAACTCCAACTGGGTTACTGGACACTGCCACTTGGCAAATTGCAGTGATTCAGCAGCTGCTGCTGCAGCAGCCAGTTCACCCTGCAGCAGTGGGGAGAGCATCTCCAGCCATCCCTGCTCCTCTGCCACAGACTGCTGTGAAAAGGCCAGGTGAAGGCTTTGGTTGGAATCACCAAGGTTTCAGCTAATGAGTTTTACCTTGTGTTTATCTACCTGAGCAGTTACTGATGCCCGGGTGACACAAAGTTAACCCACAATCACTTCACCATGTGACTGTGCTCCAGGCCACATGATTCCATTGTTTCTCCTTGGGCTGAATCCTTTCCCTAGGATGCTGCTTAGGATTTAAGTGCTGACATTTTGGTAGGGTTGCAAGCACTGTTATTTCTACAGCCCCTTAATTTTCCTTGTATTTCTACAGCTCTTTAGCTTTGACTGGGAGCAGTATTTGAAAAAAACAAACAAAAAACCTCCTCATAGAAAAAAATCCCCTAAAACAAACCAATGCCTTTTTCTTTAGCTCCTGCTGCCCAATAATGTTCTTCCCACAGCAGATGCTCTGGCTTCATCCTCAGTGTGTCCCACATATTTCTATCTTCTTTCCTGTATAACTCCAGAGATTAAACTATCTTGATCTCTACTGAAAATCAGCTATTATTAATTCATCCTCCTTTAATACCTAGTGTTTTAAAGGCACTTTTGTGGATTTTCAGCTTTTACATCTGTAACATGGAATTATCATTCAAGTGAAAGATTCATCAAGTGGCATTTTTCCCAACAAACTTAAGCAGTAAATGCAGCTGCTGTTCTGCCAATTTCTGACAGAGCATAAAACACCAGTGCCTTGGGGGCTGCCATCAGGTTTATAAGTGGACTTCTTTTTCTTGTCTTCTAAGTAAATACCTTAATTGGAAATTAAATGCTTTTACTACTGCCTTTAAACTGTTTTTTAGTAGTGCTGTCTAGTCTTTGGGGTTTTATTTCCAAGTGTTTGCAGCCCATTAGAGCACCCCTGAAAGACCTGGGCCATTTCTCTCTCAGCCATGCTTGATGCTGTACCTACCCTCTGCTTCTCTTTGTTCAGAATACACTTTCCCTATAGGGAAATTCCTCTCCTCAGACTTAAAAGATTTGAAGGAATTTGTCTTATCAAGAGTCTTAATCCAACTCCATGTAATCTGCACTCTTTTTTGTCTTCTGGAATTTTTCATGGTTTTATTGTCTCTTTCACTTCCTTCTTTAAGAGCACTCCTATTCACAAAGACGATGTAATTTGCAATGTTTAGTTCATATCAGATTTTGTTTTTCTCACTAACAGTTCATTATATCTCTAAAATAGACACTGTTCATCTTTCAGAACTATTTTTTTTAAACCCTGCAACTCTGCCTCCTAGGATTTTCTGTGATTAAGGATTTGGTTTAGATTTCCATCAGGAATTACATTAATTCCATTGGTAGTACTACCCTTCCTCATACTTTACATTATTACTTCTTGTAGTTTTTTCCCCATGCAAGTTTTATCTGAATCTTTTTCTGAGAACGGTTGCTTTCTTTTGTTCCCTTTCCTCTTACAGTCCTGCTCTTCCTTGTCTTTCCACCACATGTTTGGAAGTTAGCAGCAGTTCTTGTGAACCAATTAAACTGGCATTCAAAGCTGGTTATGCATTAAACCACCCCTCAGCAGACTGTGGCTTTTTTGGATAGCAGTTTTTGGGTATCTCACCTCAACCCAGGTATCAGCTCAGCTGGTGAGAGCTAATAATGCCAAGGGTGTGGGTTTGACCCCTCTACAGGCCTTTCACTTAAGAGTTGGGCTCAATGGTCCTTGGAGGTCCCTCCAAACTCAGAATATTCTGTGTTCTGTGAATTCCAGGTGCTCTAAGACCTTACTTCCATAATTTGATAGGAAATTTTTCAGAGGAGCTTTGCATTCTCATGACTTTCAGGAAAAACCATAACCAAGAACAGTCTCATTTTTAACTTATTTTATAATGAGCCTTCTTTTCTTCTTTTCAACATAACTTTCTGTATTTTTTGTCAAGTTCATTGACTTTCATTTAACTTTAACCTGAAAGGTCAGCAGACTGCTTTGTTCCTACTCTGTATTGGCTTGAGCAGTCTTACCAGGTCCCAAGACCACAGCTTACATTGATATCCAATAAACTTGATGGCATTCATTCCTTAAAAATCTGCAACAAATGCTTAATTCAAGTGGGCTGCAGTATTTTAACTTTAGTAGCACATTTATCTACATAATTGCATGGACAGATTTTTTACTTACACCTCTTTTAATTTAAGATCTGAAGCTCATGGATAGAATGGCATCAATGTAATCACAGAAAAAGAGAGCAAAACCACTGTTCCAGTCACCTTTCTTTGTCTTGTAGGGTCCTCCACTGGGGTTTATGTCTTGCAAGGGGACAGACACAACCTTGGCCAGGCCAGCATTCATCATGTACTGATAAAGACGTTTGAAGGTTCTCTCACAAAGGCCCTGATGCAAAGAGAAATGGCAAAAGTCACAGCAGCCCAAAAGCTTCACCTGCTGCTGACTGCTATCAGAGGCATTCATACCACCTGTTCTTACAACACAGTATTTTGGGGTAGGATATCCTTAAGAAACTTAAAAGCCTTTTAGTGCAGAACCTGAGATGTTCCTGAGTGTGTTGTATCCCTCCAACTCTGCCATCCACACAAACAGCAGCAGTGGAAAAGAAGGAACTGCATCATGGCATCCATTGACAAAATGTTTCTGAGGCTGTGGTTGGAACAGAATTGCTTCCCTATGACAAACACCACCAGCAGCTTGACCTGGGAGTTTTTTAAGATCCTTCTTTTGATATCCTAGCCCAGAATTTTGTGCAACTTTAGAAGCAGGTAGTATGAATGAGTGCCTTTGATACTCGGCATCTGGATTCTACTGAGTGAGAATTTGAAAGAGTAATTAATCTCACCAATTCTTCCCTCAAGTTTCCTAATGTATCCATCTGGTTTGGACGAGCACTTAGCATACTCGAGAGCTTCTCCATCAGAATATCGTATTTGCTCCTCCTAACCAAGAAAGAGAATTATTTTACATGTAAGTATGCATATAACTTCATAAACATGAGTTGTAGCTCTAGAAACTGTCAGTCACTAGAGAAAGTATGCTAAGTGTTCTCAGATTGGTTTAGGAATTCTAGTTTTCTTTTCCTCCTGTGAATAGCACATGTGATAATTTGTCTCTAAGAAAAGACCTTAATGAGCAAACAATGACTAAGCCCAAGCTGTTACTTCACTGGCAACCCACAGAAGCACAAGCTCTAATCATAAACAAGATAGAAAAACAAAACAAAAAAATCTACTAGAAATGTGTTTAAGTAAAACCAGTCAAAATTAATGGAATGATTAGTGCTACAAAAAAGAAGAGTTATGTTTATGTAGGCAGGTGACAGGCACTAGAAGAACCTGTTGTTTACAGCTCCAAGGCAAGTTGTAAAGCGTCCAACACTTGGAAGAGGAGCTAATAAATTGGAAAGTGTCAATTCCAGGAAACCCTGATGGTTCTGTGACAACAGAACAATCCCTCATCACAGTAAAAGGTCAAAGTGTACCCAGGAGACCCTTGAGCCATACCTATCCACATGGAAGCGAGTCAGGAGCAGCAGAATGGAGTGCTGCTGTGCTCCACTCGGCAGTCGGATGACGTGGGACTGCATCGTTATCAGACCGCTCCTGTCCAAAACTCTCCTGTGGTAATGAAGCTTTCCAGCATCCACTCTAAAGAAAAAATGGCAAGATATCTGTAGGAACAGGAACTTCTGCAAACAAGTTCTAACTATCTAGTACAGCAGAATACTCTACCTATATTACCCATAACCTTAGTGACACATGCTAATTTTCAAAGTGACTCAAAACTCAGAGTTAGGAAGTGGCACAATTAAGAAAACCTGTGAAATTTATTTTCATAGTTAAACTGATGAAGCAGAGAAATACCTCTGATTTCAACCTAGAGCCTTTAGGCACAGAGTGTCATGACATGATTGGATGAGGGGGCTGAATCAGCATTGTATCCCCATGCCCTCCTTTTCCATCCTCTCTGACTTGTGGCTATGCTGCAGCCACTGCTCTCCTTGGAACAGCTCTGGGATTCATTTTCTGCCTTGGTGAGCTGGTTGGGCCACCAAAATGACAGAAAAGCATCCATAAAAGCTTTCTCCTCTCTCTCCATCATCTTAGTTACTAGAGCTAAGAGCTCCCTAAGTGGCAAAAAACAATGCCACGTGGTGTGCAAGCTATAACCCAACTCATGTCCTAAAAGCAGTGAATCCTTAGAGCAATGCTGATATTCTCCAGCACTTCAGGACACATCCAGAAGTTCTCTAAGAATATGTGTAATGCTTTTCCATCAGCAAAATACATGGCCTAGTTTGGGAGCTGGTAACTCAGGCTCCCACTCAATGAAGATGATGTCAGGGAAATGCTATGGACAAAAGGTGGCCATCCAAGAATCCCTTCAGATAAGATACTCAGGTAAGATACTTAGCAATTTAGGAAAGGAGATGAAAATCATTTTTCCATCCCAAAGAAAAAGTTATTTAGAGAAAGCAAGAACTTCCACAAATCAGAAACCTGTGTATTGACCCACCAGATGAATTTTTGGCTCTCTGAGAAAATATCAGGAGGGATAACTCACATAAGGATGAGACCAGTACAGTTCTACCAAACAGGCTCCCAGAACCGAGCTCTCCTGGTAGTGACAATGAAACACTACAGTACACATGAGAGTTCAAATATTCACAGGAACACCTAAAAACAACCTCGGATTTAATTCTTAGAGCAAGATACAAACTTACTTGAAAGCCCCACTGTGAAGGTCCCTCTGCAGCTCTCCCTGCCACCGAGCTCGGCCCAAACGCTCCAAAATGCAGTAGGAAAAGTCAGGGAGTTTCAGGTCAGGGTCCCCCTCCCAGCCTATTAAAGCTCTGTAACGCTGCTCTTGGGAAGCAACTATGACTAATTTCTCTCCCCATCTAAGAAACAAAAGGAAAAGTAATGTATTGTTATTGGCTCCATAAAAACAGATCAATCCCTTCTCCTCCACAAGCACCATTCTTGATACAATCTGTACAAACTGAGTAAGGACTAAATTTTAGAACTTAGAGGTATTTTAATTTCAGATATAAGGATTTCACTCACTTTTCAATGGCTTCTTTGTAAGTATAACAAGGCTGCAAATCCTTCTTCCTTATTTGATCAGTGATATCTATTCTCTCTTTAAAATATTGGCAGGAACCTTGTATGCCATCTTTGTTATCCAAAATCATGTGGATAGGATAAATATCATCTGAAGAAACAGGATCTCTTTTGGATTCCAATATTCCTGTTTCAAGGTCTATTTCTTCATATCTGAAATAAAAGCAAAGAGCCAATATTTAACCAAGCAAGGAGAAACACAAGATTGCCACAAACAATGCTGATACCTCCAGGAAGTATCTTGGAAACATGAAACTCCTTTGAAACCTCCAAACTGGAAAAATATGAAGAGCAGAGCTGCACCCCTCAAGCATGACCAAACCTTTTCAGCATGCAGACTGCAGGAGGGAGAAGGAGGGAGATGCATTATTTAATCTTTGCAAAGTCAAAGATATGGTGAGAATAAGAAAAGTAGTGGGAATAAGAAAAACATATAGTTCATAGATAAGGAAAATGACAGGTACATCCCTCCTGCTGACCAGGACATATAAATTCTGCCTGTAACTAAGTACTAAGCAGCCATTTGAAGGGAAATCAAGTCAGGACTCATACACAGGTCTCCTAAATGACAGAATAATCAAAACTGGAAGAGAGTGTTAAGATTATCCAGCCATGCATCAGCACTACTACCGTGACCCCTAAACCCCATCACCCAGCACCAGATCTTAAACACCTCCAGGCATGGTGCCTCCACCACCTCCCTGGGCAACCTACTCCAATGTCTGACTCCCCGAACAGTGAAAATTCTTTCTATAATATCTGAACAGCGGCTCAGAGCAACCCTCGGCCCTGCCTGCTGCCACCGGCTACCGAAGTGCTGCTGCAGCAAAGCCTGGGCCAGACGGGACAGCCCGGCAACCAGGCCGGGTTTAGCCGGCAATGAGTCCGGGTTAGCCCCTCAACCGGGCCGGGTTTAGCCGGCAGTGAGTCCGGAATTAGCCCCTCAACCGGGCCGGGTTTAGCCGGCAATGAGTCCGGAATTAGCCCCTCAACCGGGCCGGGTTTAGCCGGCAATGAGTCCGGAATTAGCCCCTCAACCGGGCCGGGTTTAGCCGGCAGTGAGTCCGGGTTAGCCCCTCAATCGGGCCGGGTTTAGCCGGCAGTGAGTCCGGGTTAGCCCCTCAACCAGGCCGGGTTTAGCCGGCAATGAGTCTGGGATCAGCCCCTCAACCGGGCCGGGTTTAGCCGGCAATGAGTCTGGGATCAGCCCCTCAACCGGGCCGGGTTTAGCCGGCAATGAGTCTGGGATCAGCCCCTCAACCAGGCCGGGTTTAGCCCGGCGACCAAGCCCGACCAAGCTTGTTTCGCCCAGCAAGCAGGCCCGGTTTCTCCGGCGGGCAGGGGCCGGGGCCGCCCCGCCCGCTGCCCTCACCGGTCGTGCAGGCGGAGCGGCGCGCGCGGCCGGGGCAGGAGGTAGAAGCGCACGTCGGGCTGGGCGCTGAGCGCGGCCCAGAGCAGCTGCTGCGTGTCGGGCTCCAGCGGCAGCGGGAAGGGCGGCGAGCGGGCGGCCAGGCGCTGCCAGAGCGCGGCCGCGGTGATGCCGTCCAGCCCTTCCAGGGCCACCTCGTCCAGCAGCGCCCACAGCGGCTCCAGGGCCTCCATCCCCGCCGCCGCTTCCGGGCCCGCGGCGCGCAGGAACTGACGGCGGCGGCGGCGCGACCGTCGCCAGGGAGACCGAGCAACAGGCCCGGCCCGGCCCGTGCTGCCCGGGTTGTGTCTGCCCGGGCTGTGTCCGGGGCCCTTGCCCGGGAACTCTGCCCCGAGATCTGCGTCCGTCCGGGGTCTCATTCCCCGGTCCGTATCCGTCAGGGATCTCTGTCTGGGGGTCAGTGTCCATCCCGGGTCTGTGTCCATCTGGGGGCTGTGTCCGGGGTTATTGTCCTCTGGGGGCTCTGCCCGGGGTCTCTCTCCGGTGTCAGTGTCCATCCCGGGTCTGTCTCTGGTGGCTCTCTCTAGGGTCCATGCCCGTGTCTGTGTCCGTCCTGGGACTGTGTCTGGGGGCTCTATCCTGGGTCCGTTTCCACCTGGGGACTCTGTCCCGGGTCCGTGTCCATCTGGGGCTGCGTCCGGGGGCCGTGTCTGGGGTTCTATCCCGGATCCGTGTTTCCATCCGGGGGCTCTGTCCCGGATCCGTGTTTCCATCTGGGGGCTCTGTCCCGGGTCCATGTCCCTCTGGGCTGTGTCGGGGGCTCTATCCCGGGTCCGTGTCCATCTGGGGGCTCTGTCCCAGGTCCGTGTCCCACTGGGCTGTGTCCGGGGCTCTGTCCCAGGTCCGTGTCCCCCTGGGCTGTGTCCGGGGCTCTGTCCCGTGTCCGTGTCCCTCTGGGCTGTGTCCGGGGCTCTGTCCCAGGTCCGTGTCCGTGTCCGGGCTCTGGCAGAGCTGCCCTGCGCTCGGTAAGAGGCAAAACACGCGGTTCTCTCTTTGGTACAGAGCTCAAGGAAACGTGCTGGTTTAAACATTTAAACTTCTGAGAGTGTAAGGGCACACCCTGGCACAACTTGCGGCAGCTGCATGGTGAGGATTGCTGGAGAAATTCAGATTTCCTGAATGGCAAGCCAGGTAAAAAAAATCTTTAATTAAACATTTCAAATATATACAGTCTCAGCAGTGAATAAACTGTAGGATGAACTGACATAACGAGTAGTGGCAGCTCAGAGAATTCCTTCCACAGCTGGGCTTTGGGCACAGCTTTTCTGCTGTGCCCCAGGGTTGTCTTGCTTGCCAGCTCTGGCATTATAAACTTGTTATAGCATATGCCTTCTACTTATAATGTTCTTTAGTTCCTCATTAGATTGTGAAGGGTTTTGAAAAATAAGTAAAATACCTACTGTTTCCTCTCTTCTTCGGGAGCTTTATTTACAGCCCTGACAGCTTTATGCATGGTTGAAGAAGGAACATTTTTCAGTTTATAGCCTTCTCATCTATTGAGGGTGCAAAACCAGTGGCACTCCATAATAAATCATTCAGTGTGACCATTATGTGCTCATTTCAGGTTTATGTTAAGACATGGTGACTGACTTTGATGAAAAACATGACGAATATTTAATATCACTTCAGCAGAGAAACCGGTAAGATTCACACTTGGGTATGAAATATTTGTTGTATTGTATCAAATATCAGCAGCTGTGATGCAAAGTCTGACTTGCTGTGCCTTAAAACATTCAGGTGTTTCTCTCTTCTTCTCTTTGTTTGCTAAAAGTTCTTATTTCGAGAGGAGATCACAATGTTTCTTCAGCATTTCAAACATAACTATATTTATTAATAAAATAGTTACTTTTTCCATGGCTGACAGGGAAGATTTTTGTTCATAGAGCAAGAGGTTGTAGTTTCAGAAGCAACTGGCAGCTCATGCTGTGTGAGGATGTAGTTATGAGGCACAGTTGTTATGCTGTGAAATAAGAAAAGTGGGAAATAAGGACAGCCAGGTTGCCTTTGCAAACTCCAGTGTTTTTCAGACAAGTTTCAAGCATTTCTTTTTTCTCTTTGTTCATGTGTTCCTGTCACTGTACTGGACACAGCTTCATAGCTTAATTTAGAGGAGTCTACAGAACTTTCTTGCTGGATTCCCTCCTGTAACACAAGCCATAAGAATTCCAATCAAATTTTATAACAAACTGTTTGGGTAAAAAGACCTTGAAGCCACAATTCTGTTAAAAAACCAGCCAATTTTTTGTGACCACAAGTTTCTTTCCTATATATTATCCTAAAGCAGTTTTAGAAAAGGATAAAACCAGTTTATTTAATGGTTAAACCAGCTTGTATCCTTGGTATCAGAGCTCTGATTCTGACTGCTGGCTACATGCTCTTGGGAGTAGGTGTCTTGTGTCACAACACAGACACGTGGGGGACTTTGGCCTGTGGATTGACCCATCCTGGAGTCAGAGGGAAACCAGGTGGTGCAGGGGAATGCACAAATTGTCACCCACATGGTGCCAACCTCCTGGCCTGCATGTCACCTCACCAAAGGAATTAGCATGGACTGGGTATAACCCATGGTGAAAGGAGAGAAGATGAGAGTTGGGACAGGGAGAGCAGCTGCTTCATTGAAACTGAG
The DNA here is from genome assembly GCA_016584745.2 of Phylloscopus trochilus trochilus. Lineage (NCBI taxonomy): Eukaryota > Metazoa > Chordata > Aves > Passeriformes > Phylloscopidae > Phylloscopus > Phylloscopus trochilus. The sequence continues at coordinate 3,136,861 of WQNJ02000011.1, forward strand.
CCCACTGAAGGGCATTATTTTGATATTATTTTAACCAGCATTTAATTTTCTGGTATCTCTAATTGCAGTGTTGGCTGGGGGCTTTCCATCTCCAGTTTCAAAACACAAATCATCCTTTATTCTTGAAAAGCGGCCAACAATTTTTAAGCTTTTTGAAATTTTAAGTGAAATTCTTTAAAATTCTTAAGAAGAAAGGTTAAATATACAAAATACCAAATGGGAAAAATAATGTGAAATAAGAAATAACATGGAAAAAACCTCAGAAAGGAAAAGCTTGGTCAAACTTCACCTGTCACAGTGTGTGGGTGCTCATACACAGGTGACAGAATAGGAACAGACCCTGGAAGATGTATTCTGAAAGGGTTCCTTGAACTGGGAACGTATTTTTCAGCTTTGTGACATGGTGTGTTGTTGTATTTATTGCTGATCTGACCATCTGTGTGTATGCACTGTGCAAGGATGAATTATTGGCCTTCCTCCTTCAGGCTGCAGGAGCGGTTAAAAAGAAAAGATCCCGTGCAAACCAGGCTGGAGCAGCTGGAGAAAGGATTTTCTCTGTACGTGAATGGAGCTAACTCCGAGCTGAGGAAGTACCGCAGGAAGGTCACCCCCCAGAGCTGCCTGAGGAACAGGCCCAAACCCACAGGGACAAAGGGTGAGTGCCATGGCAGCCTGGCAGAGCCTGCACCAGAGCTGTGCCTCACTCAGAGAGCTCCCTGGGATCCAGGGACAGCACCACTGGAGCCTGGTGGGATGGAATCCCATGGAAATGGGAGTGCTTGAGCTGGCTGTGTGTAGGGAATAGTCTCTGCAACGCCCTATCAGTTTTTCACTCCATCCCTCTTTAATTCCAACATTTAATTTCCCTGCCTCTTCACTTGTTAAACAGCTCCAACTAAAAGAGGAAGATTAGAAATGTATATAAATTGTCAGAGGAAAATAATGATGTACCTTTGACACATAACACCATTAAGAGGATTTAAGATCTGATGGACTTCAGTGTTATCCAAGTCTGGTGTCCTGAGGACAAATGACATTTGATGACACAGACTGTAATCAAATTATGTCCAGTAATAGCTTCATTAAGCCCATAAATTATGTTTAAGCTATAATAGTTGTCTTAAAAAGACAGCTAATCTTTATTTAAATATTTGAAGTGAAGAAAATCAACCATTTTCCCAGTGATTAGCTGGCTTTATGGAAAAATGGGTATTTTGTTTCTAATTTAAGTCTGTCTGTCATCGAGAGCACTGCAGTGACAGGAATAATTTTGCATGCATGAAAGTATAAAGTATGAGCTTACTGGCCTTCTAATCTATTTAGCATAATGAAATGAAAGTTGATTTTACTAAATCCCTGTGTAAAGCAGTTTACCAGCCTTAGTCAGTTATGTTCACACTTGCTACAACCTATCTCGGTGTTTTTTTCACATGTGCTAGCCTCCTTAAGCTTCATTTTCACCTAACAATGAAGACAAAGAGTTAAAAAGCTACCTAGTATGATGATTTACTGATTGAAAGTTTATTAATCTCAACAATACTGGAAACTAACTTTTCCTTCAGTAACTATTCCAGCCATAGCTCTAACTTTATCTCCTCAATTTGTTTCCCTGCTGCACTGGTCACATACTACTTGTTTGGAGGCTTAGGTGTGTTCAGCTTGTATAATTTCCTGCAGGTTGTGTGTGGTGGTGATGAATCAGCTTGTCACTTGTCTCCACTGTTCTCTGTGAAAGTGAAACCTTGTGTGTAATGATGTAAAAATGGTCGTGTTCTTGGATACTGGGAAATGGTGGAAATTGGGTGTTCTGTCACACAGGGCTGATACATCTTCAGGTAGCTAAAGAGGGTGTAAATCAATGTCTTGGAGTTTTTGCTCCAAAAATTGTGAAGGGATATTGTGGCAGCAGCTCTAGTGGAACTCTGTCAAAAGAGATTTCCTCTTAAAGTTCTGCTGTGCAATTGTTATGTCTCAGCTTAACTAAAATTCTTTATTTTTATGGTCCCTTAATGCCAATTGCTTCAGTCAAGGTAGAATGCCTGTCTTAGGGATCTCTGAAGACTCCAGTTACAGCCTCTGTTCCTTTCCTCAACTCCATCAATCAGAGACTGTAGCACCCGCTCTGCAGAAGATAACTCAGTGTTTTGCTGTTTCTTGACTCTCCAGTGATGTTTTAAACACATGGAGCTGCAGTGAAAGATACCAACTGAACCATCATCCTGTCATTTTTCCTCTTTCATTTGCTTTTGCAACTGGAGTCCAGAATGGGAGTCACTGCTGGTCTGAGCTTCTTGTCTGGGGGTTCTACCTTAGCAATTTTGTGGTCTCTTTCATTTCTAGGCATTTCTTCTCAATGATTGAATATGATTTTACTTACAGGAATGACTCCTAGCTGAGATACAGCACTGAGTTTTCTTCCCTATCCATCTCCCATGAGAGTTATTGCATCATTTATTACTTCTAAAGCATCCATCTATAGGATTAGTCTTCACTGAAAAATTAGGAATGGGTGGTACTTAATAATCCAGAATGGGAATAAATCCCTCTTTCTGGTTCCTAAAAGTGTCATCATAAATCTATTTGTCAGGATGGTTTTCTTTGTGTTCCCTAGGAGTAATTACTGATAATAGTGATTGATAAAGTTTTTATGCTTAGGATTGGTAATGAATTAAAGTAAATGATGGGTTGGAGGGTAGTGAAGGTGGGCTCTAACTGTGCTGGCATTTCTTTGGGTCTGTAACCCACACATGGTTTCACAACCCTGTTTGTTGTTCCAGTGAATGTCTGTGTGGTCACAAATACGTGGCTTGAGGGTAGTGGGGTTTTCTTGGATTAGGACTAGTATTCTCAGTCCTTGTCTAGTCAAACAGGCACTGACAGCTCAAATCTCTGAGGGAAGGACACCAGTGGAGCTGTTCTGTGTGCCCAAACAGATACTGGTTGGTATTCACATCCCATCCATCCCATGGGAAGGATATTTTTGTTCCAAAGTAATGTTTGTTGCACAGATGACTCGCACAGCTGCATCAGCCTCTGTCTGGGATTTCAATTACTGTTTTTCCTTGCTTAGAGAGACCTTGTCACGTGGATCCATCACTAAGTAGAGTAATGGAATCATAGAACTGGGAGGGACCTTAAAACTCATCTCATTCCACCCCCTGCCTTGGGCAGGACACCTTCCACTATCCCAGGTTGCTCCAAACCCTGTCCAACCTGGAACACTTCCAGGGATGGGGCACCCTGTGCCTGGGCCCTACCACCCTCACAGGGAACAATTTTTTTCTAATATCCAATCTAACCCTGCTCTCTGGCAGTGTGAAGCCATTCCCTCTTGTCCTGTCACACCATGACTTGTAGAGAGTTTCTTCACACACTCAAGCAGTTCTGAGGATGGAGTACTCAGCAGTGGTAGCATGAGTCCTGCCATCTCCCCCTTTCCTACTTACATTTGCAGCACACTTGAGGGGCTTCTGGGCAGTTGCTTTGAAGAGATGGATTCTCAGAGAGTGCAAGGGAAAGGTGCTTGCAGTTCTCTCCCACAGCAGTGACTGAATCCAGGCATGCTTCTCACAGTGTGAGCTCAAGACAGTTCACCCTCAGTGCCAGCAGAGCCAATGCAGCAGAGCAGTCAGCACCAATGCTGACTCAAAGGATTTCTGATGTTCCTTGGGAATAGCCTACTGGAGTAGCAGGAGCTCTGGTTGGAAGGGCTGTTTCTCTTCCTTGGAGCAGTCCATTCCTTTTCCCCTCTGTGTTAAGTGCTGTTTTGGGCCTCTAAGACAGAGAGATGCTTAGTGCTGGAGCAATAGAGCAACATCCTGTAATGCTGTGATAATTCCAAATGGACATAAGCAAACGCTGTTCCCCCAAGATGGTCCTACCCTGGGGCCATCCCCTCTGGTCCTGCCTGCTTGGACCAGCTTTTGTGCAGTCTCCTGGTGAACCAGATTGCCCAAGGGCCATAACTAAAAAGAATCTTTTATGTTTTCCCACAGTCAAAACTTGCCGTATCAGTTCGCTGAACAGGTCACTGCATGGGTGCATGTAGGATTGTCTAACCCCCAAAAAAGAAAATATGGTATTGAGAGCTGTAATGAGCAACCTGATTTAATTCTGAAGTAAGCCCTGTTTTGAGTGGAAAGCTAGACCTGGTGACCCTCAGAGGTTCCTTCCAAATGAAATCTTTCTGTGATTCTATGACCTTTGTAGGACAAAAGCTTCTTTTATTGGTAGTGCCGGTTCCTGCAGCCTTAGGGTGACCATTAAATTATGGTTTAAAGAAAAAAGGTTTTGCATCAGCTGTTTTTTTCTCCACTGAGAAGAAATGGAAGCTGTAAATCTGTCTTGGCCATAGGAAATGAGATGCCTTTATTTAGGATGCTACTGAGAGTGCTGGTGATGCCTTTGTTCCATTGAGGATGCTGATGTGACCTGCAAGTTGTTTGTCTCTTTCTCTCAATGAAAGCATCTTCTTAAAAATCCATTGTTCCACTCTAAGCTGGGGCCATTTCCAGCAGAGAGACCCTTAGTTCTTGACCATACAGAGTTTTTTTGCAGAAGTTCCTGAACCAACTCTTCCTTGCCTTAGAAATGAAAGATAATGGTTGTTTGTCCTTCATTTATGACTTATACATGAAGAATCCTTCTCTGCAAAATATGTTGAATACCCAATACATTCTGTTTATCTGCCAATACTTTGTGTTTCCTTAATTTTGAGAGTAAATACACACAATTCCTTTGTAAACCCAGCATATCACCTGTTGTTCACCAGAACCATGTCTGTCAGTCTGCCTTTGGCAGCTGGGTTCTGGGCTCAGTTGGCTTCCTCAGACAGGCTACTTTCTACCCAGCTAGGGGTCAGAATGATGTGTACCCCTGTTCTAGAATGTATTTCTATATTTTCCTGTCAAAAAAGGTGGGGCTTCCCCTGCTGTTAAGCCATTGTATCTTAAAAGAATTGATTCTCTTAAGAACACTTGATGATAACTGTCTCTGAAGAGATTCAAAACTCCTGCTGCTAGAACTGGCCAGGATCTGATGTGGAATGTCTTTGCATCTGTTGATTCCATTCATGTGTCAGATTTACTCTTCTGTGCTCAGCTGAGGAGAAAACAAAATCAACCCCAAACCCACAAATGAAGGTGTCTGTTTATTGTCTAATATCATATTTCTGCTTTCTCTCTCCTGTCTTCTAATCCTTGTGTGTCCCTGCTGAAGAAGCAGCCCAGCTAGAAGAGAGTGGGCTGCCAGAACAACACAGCACTCAGACTGCCCCAAGCAAGATACAACGCAGGAACTGGCTTCAGGTATGGGACAGGTGGAAGAAATGGGGATTTGAACTAATTCTTAGGTTGCAAATAATAGGGGAAATTGGTTGCAAGTGGTAGAGTAGGCAGCTGGGACTCTCTGAGTGGCTTGGTCTGGATACAGACAACATGAAATGCTACCCTGCCCAGATTTGTGTCTGCTTGGAAGCCCAGAGAAGCAAATCTCATTGAAAGGGTTTGGTTTCAGTGACATTGATCACAGAAACGTTTGTAGCCTGGAGATGGGTGGCTCAATGTGTCCTCCAGCAGAATAGCTGCTGCTGGGTAGCTCTGATGGCACCCTAGGGAATTTATCTAGTGCAAAGGATGGAGAAACTCATTTTGGAGAGACACCCCTGCCTGTTACTGCTATTCTCCACCCTGCAACAGGATTGAGGGACAAAGAAATGTAATTTGCATAATTTGAGTTGTAATTTGTGACAAATTCTTGTAGATCATAAGAGAGGAAAATGCACATAAATAAAAATATCCTATCTATAAGAAATTTGGAGCCAGCAGCTCCATAGCTGTGGGTTCACCAGAGAAATCTCAGAAGACAAACCTATTTTGTTTTAGCCTAAAGAAGGATATGAGTTAACCTGTCAAGGACTTAATTAAAAGAAGAAATGTGAATTCAGAACAGTGGAGACATGTCACCCACGTAATTACACTTCTTGGTTAGTCATTGGCCTGGCTGGATGTCCAGTCTGCACTTGAGTGGTGGGATCAGAGGTCTTTGGCACTGTGGATCAAGTGTTTGTGCTATGCAGGTTTTCTTTTCTTTCACAAAATACTGCACATTCAAGCTCAAAGGCTGCATTACTTTATTTACCACCCTTACTGCTTAGTTGAATTAATTTTCTCAGCTTCCATTATGGCCTGTCAGGACTTCTTTGCTGAATTTGCCAGATGTGTGGCTCGAAAACTTACTGTGTATTAAAACCTGGTTCCTACTTGGGACTAGCTTAGGATGATTCCTTAAGCCTTTTATCCAGTTGGATGGGAGGATAGGAGTTACTATATTCTCATGAAGAACTGGAATTATTTAGCTGAGGAAAAATGCAACCACAGACTGAGAAGGAGGTTGTGCCAGACAGCAGTTTCCTTCTCCAGTGATTTTCCATGGGGATTTTTTTTTGATAACTAGAGGACCCAGCAATTCCTGGCCAAACCTGTTAAACTTGGGCTGTTCTAAGGGGTCCTGTGAGGGGGAAAGATAGACTCACTGAAAGAATTCACCCAAGTTGTCTTAGAGTATTCCTTCTGGGTCATCTCTGCCCCTGGTACTTAAAAAATGCTAGAGGAGTGTAGGAACAAGAGAGAGCAGGGTTTAATATCACTGCCCACTCTGGGCACAGCAGCAGCAGCAGCAGCTGGGGAGCTGACCAGGGCTGTTAAACCGTAACTCAGGGGCCTAAAGGTGAGCTCAGGGAGGACAGAAACCTTCTGTGGAACAGAGGGGAAGAGCAGTGCTTGATCATGCTATTGTTATATAAAGTGTGATGCTTACTCTTTTTGTGCTGCTGATACACAGAAGAAATCTAATTCCTTTGAGCGCTTCTTTTGACAGAAAACTGTGGCGATTAAAACAGAAAGAGGGGGTAAACTCTACATTAAACCATCTCTGGAGTACTCTGATGATTTTGAGACTTATGAGAGCTTGAATGTGGAGAGCAGCAGTGATGATGATGAGGATGGTCCTCTGTCCCAGGTACAATTGGCAGTTGCCTTCTGTTGTTCATGGCAGTGTCATTTGAAATTTCATTGTGCCCAGGTATCAGCCTCAGCTGGAGCACCCAAACCAGTCTAGAGTGGTGTCTTCATTAGAGAATTTTGCTTTGATGAGATGTCACAAAAAGAAGGAAAAAAAATGAAAAGTAAAGCTTCTTGAAAAATCAAGTCTCAATCAGCAAGACTACAAGATGTTAAGCCTTATTTTTAGGAGGTGAAATATTGTCTCTGTTGGTTTGAATCGAGGTATTTCCTGCAAGGAGCCTCTTTCAATTCACTTAATGGTTGTGCAAGTGAACATCACTCCTGGATGTCAGGTTAGAGAAAGCTGAAACAACAGCTTTTGGTGCCTTTAGGGTAGTCTTTAAACAATGATGCTGAAATTGTTGCATGTCATTGTTTTACCTAACAAAAATCTGACTATTTGAAAATGTTATAATCAATGCAGTTGCTTTGCATCAAGGATTGTTGTTATATTGGCTGTGCAGCCTTCCATTTGATCACTAATTGCAGTTTGTTCTAGCACACTTCACAAATGTGAAAGAAAATGAATCGATGAACAAAAATGTATGAATGTTTTTCTGCCTAACCAATTAATGACATAAATAAAGCTTTTCTGGGTAGTGGAGTACCATCTGTAAACAAATGAAATTGTTTACAGATCTTACCACTGCTATCAGACAAAATTCCCAAGCATATTTTCCTAGCTTGCACCTTTCTCTCGTTCCTGTATTGTTCTTGCATTGATGATTGTTTTTTGCTGTGCAAATTGGTAACTTGTTTACACTGATGGATATTTATATCTTTTATGTGTTTTTAATAGGAAGCTAATAATTTCAAAACAACCCCCCACTTTTTTTTTAGTCAAGGTGGAAGTAATTTCGATTTTGCTGGGGCTAGAATGTGTTTTTTTTTTTTAATGTTACAGTGCAGATGCAGAGGTTTCAAAGGAAAAGAAAACTTGTACAATTTCCTGTTAAAGAGCTGAAAATATTAGTTTTGACTGTCATAAAGACATGCTCGATATCAAGGCTCAGGTTGCTTATAAACCCTCTTTTGAACCTGACTTTGTCTGCTCTTTGTAATATATTTCTGTCAACATGGATTTCCTAACAAGTGTAATCTGTAGCAGCTTGAAGCTTTCATTGCAAACTGAATATAGACTGTCACAGTTCATTTGTACCTAAGGTAGCTTCAGGTTTTCATTTTATACAGTTTGCTTACCTATATTTATCTCAAAACTCTAATACCAACAAAGCAGGGGGGAGGAAAGCATTTAAGAGATGCAAGGTCTTTTCCTTTTGCATTCATGAGAGCACACAGCTCTTCAGCATCATCTGTGCTCTTTGTGGTGTGTGATGAGAGAGGCAGGGCAGTTTTTTCCACAGTAAATTTCAAAATAGGTTCTTTTTTTTTTTTTTTTGCATGAAATCCTGTTACAGTGTGTCCACTTCAAAAAACTCCGTGCAAACTGGGAGCTTAGCCCGTTAGACCCCAACTCTTTTTCTGCTGGTTTTTGAAGTACAGATGTGTACAAGGCACAGGACTATTATCATCTAGCATGTGCTTAAGAAGGAATTGCTGCTACATGAGCTTGACAGTCTTGTGAAGGCGTTTGGAAATTCTGGATTGCAGCTACTCTTCAAACAGCAAGGCACAACTGTGAGACTGCACAAATATATGCCTTTGCTCTCCCCCTTACTTGCTTTTTGTAACTTACTCCTAAAAATTGGTTTTGCTCATAAAAACTCCTTGGCCTTACAGAATGTTCCTGCTGGGTACTGATGAGAAGGAGCACAGGAGTTGTAGGATGATTTTTCTTTACAAGCCCTCAACAAAAGAGGCAAGACATGACATAGGAATGGGAATATTTTTAGCTGCATCACAGCTCTGAGTTCATCAGGAGATTTTTCTTTCTCCTGGGGAGGAAGAGGCAGCCACTCTGGTTTATTTTAAAATACAAGTTGGAGCTTTTCTGACAGATGTGTTTATATTGTAGCAGGAATTGAGAAGCAGCTTGCAGCACATTGTGGAAGAGGAGAGGATGGAAGAAGGCTCCCTTAGTGATGATTATGACTCTGTTGAAGAGGATGTGTTTTCAGAACCATCTCCCACTGAGGAAGCAATTACAGGCTTTGAAGGCCTCCAGTTGGACAGCAGTGGGGCCCTGCAGAAGGAAGGTTCTGAGCCTCAGGATGCTGGGAGAGGCTCTGCCCTTGATTCTGGTGCCCCGACTGTGCTGGAGTTTAACCAGGATCAAAGCAGTAAGTCTGTGTCTTCCACCCTACTACAGTGCTACAATAATCATTCTTTGAGGGAATTACTTTTAGGGTTGATCATTAGGAGTTACTCCATACCCTCTTAAGTTCTCATGCTCTTCAGCAAGCCTGTTGTTTTGATTTCCTGATTTGGGGCACTTGCATCCTCTTGTACATCATTAAGAATTTTTTGGCAAATCCAGGGATACAGACCTGGTTACTACACCTGCATCACCAGCTCTAGACACTTCAACTAAACTTGGCTCAGACTGTGAGATTTCTCAAGAAGTTACTGTGTTTTTAGATATATTTTTGAACTGTTTTTGCAGTCATTCAGGCAGCCAGATCTTCCCAGTCTCAACTTTATTTCACATCCTGGGTGCTGGATACTTGTCCCAGTATGTGCTGTTCATTCCTGGTGATTGACATGAGCCACTTTTTGTCTCTTTCTGTCTCTTTGGAGACCTCAGTGTCCAAACTCACAACCAGTCATTAGGTCTCAAAGATGATTTAACAAAAGGTGGAGAGTTCAGGCAGAAACCAGACCTAGACCTACCTTCAGTATTTCTCAAAATTCCCTCCTTGCTTATTTCTTGTACAGTAATCAGTTTGAGTTTTTTGGTTTTTTGTTTATTTTACTATTTCCTTTTTTTCCCCCTTTCCCTAACCTATAGTTAATTGCATAAATTCAGAGGAACAATCCTGGAATAAATTAAGCAGAGGAGTGCTCCTTTCATTATCACAGATGTGAGTGAAGTGTGAATGGGGAGAGGGGCAGAAGAAGAGAACAGGAACAAGGGATGGAAGCACAGGGAGAACAGAATCTCTGGGACACTGCAGGACTTTTTGTCCAGAGAGAAATTTCAGAGTTGTGATGGAAACAATAGAGGCATTTGTAATTCCCAAATCAGAAAGTGAAGAAGTACTTATATAAGCTATTATAGGCAGCCTTCTCCTCCTTTGAAACTTCTAAATGAGACAACGTTTTCATCTGTATTGTAAGAATTTACTTTGGTATAACTATGTTAACAAATGACTTGGGACTCTTTTTTTTTATTTTTGCTTTTCTTGACAGTAATGCAGGTAAATATCTGGCAGAGATGAGATATCTTGGTTCATTATAATGCTATTTTTATTTTGTTTCACTGTGTTAGTGCCAGCCATCCATATGTGCATCTATATCAATAGAACAGTGCCAGTGAAAGGGAGGGAAATTATCACTTTTAACTATGCCAACGTAATTAAAGTGGCAAAACTTTAGCATTTAAAAACCAATAATTTTTCCTGGGCTGGCTGTTTCCATGTAACTTTAAAGTTTATTATTTCCTTCTCCTTTTTATCTTGCAGAACTGAAGGCAGTGCGAGTTCTCTCAGCCAAAAGAAAGGACAGTGCAGAAGTGTACATTCCTGTCAAACCAGTCATGCTGAAAAATAAAGGCACTCGGCCACTCTCTGCTGAGTTCTTCCACCAGGACAGACATGAAACAATTTGTTCTAGTAAGAAATAAGAATATATTATGTCAGTAAGAAGAGTTTTCATGCTTTCCCCCCCTCTGGCTCAGATGCAATTTCAGCACACATCTGTCATTATGTGATTTTTTTTAGCTGTCACTCCCCTGCCTGTTTTTTTTTTTTTTTTTTTTTTTTTTTTTTTTTTTTTAAGTGGGATTTTCTGTGCTTTTGTTGTTATTTTTAACACCTCAAATGTTCTGACTTCAGTGAGATTGAGATAAAGTATAAAAGCCTGTATACTTCAATCTTCTGCCACATCTTCACTATCTTCCTTCTCTTTTTGCTTCCACAGCACAAGATTTTCCCTCTCCCTTTCAGTCCTTGTTCAGTACTTGCTCTGTGATTCCCACTTCCCTCATGGAGGTCTATTCCCTGTGGTATTAATGGAAATGTGTGTTTTCCCAGTCAGCAGTTGATGTTTGGTGGAAGAGTTTAACACATTTGTAGCAATACAGAATGCAGAGTTCTCTACCACAATAAAGGCACAGTTTATCCCAGCATGACAAAGAGCCCTGTGGCTGCTTGGGACTGTACTTGAATTACACCTTGAACACTGAGATCAGTCTGCAGTGCTGGGTAGATATGCCAGTATCTAGAACCATACTGGAAAATATTTTTCTTGGACTGGAGAACATAATTTGAAGCCACTGCTGCTCATTCTAAAAATCTGCTGCTAGGGTGTGGTCTTTACCTGGGGGAAAAAACCAACAAAACACAGCAAACTCCAAATGGAAGGGCTGAAGTTGTGACTGCAGTTGTAGTTCAGTGCAGTCCTTAACTGAACAAGTCTGATCAGCTTGAGTTTTGAAAGGTCTGAGGTGAAGTTTTCAGACCTGCCATACTCTGTGGTCAAAGCTGCTCTTTTCAAAAAAGCAGAATCCAGGTGTGTCCCAAGAAAGCACTAAGGCTAGTGGTTTTGAAAAGCCAAATAATTAGTTTCTTAATTAGCAGGAAACCAAACAGAGAAAAAGAAATTAATTCTTTTTGGCTCCAGAATAAATCCCCTTTGTTGCTTCCGAGACCCTCACCCACCATCTGTTGGAGCAGATGTTGCTTTGACTTCCCAGAGATGTGTGCAGCATTTTCTCAGGTTATATTAGTGCTGGTTGGAGCTGTTTCTGTCCAACTACTGTGATAAATCCTAAATTAATTTCATTTCAGGGGGATGATACAGTACAGAAGAATAAGCAGGTCTTTATTCTATCCCTGTTTTTACAGAGATGACTGAGGCTGGTTGAAAGTTTTTATGGCTGTATGTACCAAGAGTGAATGCACACAAATCTCAGCTCAGTTTGAACTTGTCTTTTCAAGGTGGACTTCACGTTACTTGCACTGTGCTCTCCTCCCTGCAGCATTGAGAGCACTCTGGCACTTCAGTGTTTCCCCTCACTCTAAATGTCTGTACAACTTCAGGCTCTTCCCTTGACTTTTAAAACCCTCAGATATAAACACTGTGCTTCTCTTTTAGTCCAGTCTTACACCATCTGTTGTTAAATTTGATTTCCTTTCTTTCAAACCTGTTTCTAGGCTGTGATGTTTCTGTTTCTCCATGAAGTTTGGGAAGATTGGGATTCGTGTGGGCATTGTGATGACTGCTTAAGTGATAAGGTTATTTATTTTGCCTTGTAAATTGCAACTCCTGACTCCCCTTGTTTTGCTAGAAGTCTCTGGGGATTCTTTCAAAATAGCTGAACACCCCAATTATAAACTCCTGCTGTGCTTAAATTATATATACTTCCTTTCAATGGACTATTACAAGGCATTTCCACTAAATACCAGAACAAAGCAATCTAAAAGCATAAAAATTATGTTTCCAATTTGTCTGTTTTCCTCTTCTTATGATGCTGTTTTAACTGTTGCCTAAAGAAGATGTGACTTGGAATCTTAACACAAAAGCAAATTGGGGGAATTCAGCTTCACTTGGGATGGTTACAGACTGCTTGCAAAGCCCCATGTCAGTAACTGAATGGGAAGTTTCAGATGTTGGAATGTTCCATACTTGTATGTCCTGAACAAATGAGTATTTCTTCCCTTTGTTTTTTTTTTTTTTTTTCCTTTGGTCCCAGAGCCCTTAAGTCGACCAGAAACATCCCTTTCAGTGACCAGGAAGGGTGTGTGTGAGAAGGATCCTGACCTCTCTGTTTCAGCTGTTGTTCAAGCAGTGCAGATTGAGAATGAATTCTTGCAGGGAGATCTGCAAAGGCAAGCAGTTGCCACAAACCCCCAAAAGGTATGGGAAAAAAAAAAAAAAAAAAAAAAAGAGAGCTGTTTGTTCAAGTAGCAAAACTCCCATGAATTACAATCTCTTACACATTAGGATTGTGTATGAATGAATGGTGATGCCCCCTAAGTGTAATTTAATTTGTGTTATTCTTCCAAAGGGTTGTTTCCTTTAATCTGCTTCCTCAGGATGGCATCCCACAGCTCCCTGTTGATTACAGGGATCACTGAGCAACTGATAGAGCAGCCATATGATGTGTCTATACAGTCAGATGCACAGCTGCAGGCCCACTTGAGCCATTTTCATCCTGCAAGCTTCTGAAACAAGGCAGTGTGTGATTTCCATCCCAATAAATCCTGCCTTCCTCCAGGACTCATTAATATGAGCACTGCTCTCTGCTTTTGGAGCAGAGCTGTCCTGTACACTGCTAGATCTCACTGAGGATGGGCTGGGGAGGGTTTTCTGCCCCAGTGTGTGTTCATCTCTTACCTCCAGAAATCATGTATAAAAACAATTGAAAATTCATAAGCAAGGAAGTCAACAAAAATCAACAAAATGTTGAGTAGAGTCAAAGAAAAAATCCGTGCATTATAAGAATGCAGCACTTTTCCTCTGTTTTCTCTTAGGTATCTTAATGGCAGCTCTTTATTTAAAAAATAAATCATTATCTTATGCTAATAGAATTGAGGGGTTTGGGGATTTTAAATGACTTTATGATTTTGGAGGAGAAAGTCAGTAGATCTGTACCAAAACTTTGGCCAGCCCTGAGTCCTACCAAATGTATACAATGAGATTTTATAGATATATTTATATATATATGTGTGTGTGTGTTTTCTAGTCCTCAGAGTTTGCTTTTGTGTTTTGTTCCCCATAGAAGATCAAGCTCCAAGCTCAGCTCTTTCATTGTGCATCAAGACCAATTCCACTAAATGTGCTTTAACTTTGTATAGAGTTACAGATGAGCTGGGCCCAAACTCTTACTTGTCCCAGAGAGGCAGAGAACAATCTGAATGAAACATGTTCATCTTTTTCTTACTTAGAAGACATTTTCTGTTTCATCTATTCTTTCTGCACAGACTGAACCTCCAGAAAAACGCCAGACAAGAACTACAGTCACCAGAGCTGTGGAGAGATTCTGCCCTTTTGGAAGCAGGTATATATTTATATATATTTGCTTTAGGATAAATTCCTTTTTTGAAGAGGTATTTTTTAGAATGCCACCAGTCCAATTGCTACACCTGGTAATTTTAAATACTTGAGACACCATGCAAGTAGCAAACCAGGCAGTGCAGACTTGGGCCAGTTTCTGGGGAGCAGGATCTGCCAACATCTCACTTTATTGTCTTCAGATCACCTCTGCATTCTCTTCTCACACTGCCTCAGAGCCAGCTGGGAGCTGGAGCCCAGCGTTTTAACCAAACTCTGTGTATCTAAGGTGGAATGCTGCAAAAGTTGTCATTCAGTGGGTGGGTGCATTTCCCTGTGGGGTTCATCCTTATCATCTCTTCACCTTTGCACCAACTATTTCTTAAAAATGCAGGAGTTATGAGGAAATAACCCAGAATATGTTGTTTCAGACAAAAGAAGAGATTCCAGAAAGCCTTCATGGAGCGTGGGAGCCATTCTGCCTGTGACAGTGACAGATCCCTGGCTGGTGGCAAAGCTGGAGTAAATTCCATGTGGAGAGAGAAGGTTTGTGCATATGTGCACCATAATTGGTGCTTCCCAGTGTCATTGAAATAAAAGTACATTGAATGAGCTGTATCACTCAGTTCTGCCTTACATCAAGTAATAAACCTATGGCAGGGTAAGAAAAGAGAATTTATCACTGTTCAGCAGAATGACAAAGTAATCAGACAGAGAACAGAGAGTTAGTTGCCTTCTCTTCAGGCTTTTTAAGAGTGTTGATGTGTGGCAGAATTGGTGTACCCCAAAATGATTGATTGAATGTCATCCAAATAGCTTTGACTTTGCAATCTTTTTGCTTCTGACTCATCAGTTTTGCAGTCTGAACAATCTTTTGTTTCACATTTTATTGGTTGGTCACTGATGTTTTTACCATATTTCATTTTGGTCCAGATGACAGCCAGGATGGAAGTACATGATGCCATTTATGTGACTATGGAACTTCTTTCCAACTGGGGGAATGCAGTAAACGTGGGCCTGAGCCAGGTGGAATTCTTTGATTTACACAACCAGAGGATCTTTGTGTCTCCTCATGACGTGGACATTCGAAACGCCGACAACCCAGGGGATTTGTGCTGCCTGGTCAATAAGAACTTAAATGTAAGACAGCTTAGTGCTGGATGTTAAAATCTCTCATGATAATATTCCTACAATACTCTATCTCCAGGTTTTTTGTTCAGAAACATTTTGAACTTGACTGCATTACAACTATCTGGTAATTTAAAAAACCTACAAATATTTCTTCTTATTAACACATCCAGCTCTCCTGTTCAAGGTGTTGGTATTCAGTTGCAACTTTGTTTTAGAACTGAAGTAATCCTTGTGGTCTCAAGGTGCAGGAGCTTCACTGCTATATTTTTTTCAGATGGATAACACCAATCTAAGTAAATTTATAAAGAAAATGTACCTGTTTACTCTTGTTCCCTTGTTCTCTTTTTACCTGGGGAAGAATCATGGAAATGTAGGACTGTGTAGGTAGTTTTGAACAAGAGAGTAAGAAAAATATATGGCAGGTAAATGGCTCTTCTGTGAGATAGTAAGATGAGGAGATATGAGGTGCTCCCATACCCATGACAATGGGCAAGAGACAGTGACTGCTGTGAAAGAATTAGCAAATGTCCACAACCCTTCATAGAGCCATAATTTCGTTTGTGCTGCACATTCACTCTGTGCCATTTTTTTCTTGGGCCTTCAGAGCAAAGATTCTAGTAAAAATTAGTGTGATTTTAGTGGATGAGGATACTGAAGGGCTTAATCTATTACAAACATAAACTACAGCTCGTTTCATGCTAATGATGCTTTTCTGCTCACAAGGTAGATGAGATTTGAAAGAGGACAAATATGCAGTCTTTTGAAATTTAGTTGAAACTCCTTATGGAGTATTATTTCCAGACAAATAATACTGAAGATAGATAGAAAATAGAAAATAGACCTGAAGCATCTTCCTTACTGTCTCCTGAAAATTGTAGTTTGGATCTCATAAATACCCATTCTTCTTTTTAGGCTGTGCTGGCTGGCAGGTGACACTCAGTAGTAGTGGCTGTAGTAGTAGTAGTTGTAGTAGTGACTCTCAGACTCTCTAGATATTTATAAATTATGTAGTAATACATTCATTAAGCCATTATGAACCTGTTACTCTCAGTATTACTCATACATTTACAGATCCCATTATTCTTAAGTAATGAGCTTTTATATTTCACTGATTAATATATTCCCTTGATTTGTGACTCTGTAATCTCCTCTCTTGAGGCTGCATCCAAGATGCAATCTGGGCAGGGAATATGCTCTTAGGCTGTGGGTATGGGGTGCCTGAACTGCAGATTCCTTCAGAAGGCAGAGCAGCATTTCCAGTTTGTGTACATTTCAGATCATACAGGAAAGCTTTAGGGTGCATTAAAAACCCAATAAATTAATCAATCTCCAAGCAACGAACATTTTCAGCTGAACAAAAACTTGAAATAAAAACTTATTGCGTGGAAAACTCATTTTACCATGGTTAAAACGCTTCCATCTTTGATCATTTAGGTGTACTTTTGTCTTTGAGAATACTCTTATTGAAGATGAGGGATTTTATTTTATTAGTTTATTTATTACCCTGGCAGACTTTTAAGAAGAGCACCTAAACTACCTCCTTCCTTGTATTTTGTGATATACTGCAAAAGAAGAAAATGCCTGGCAGATTATCAGGTGCTCTCAACTTTTTAGATTAGATAGATATAAGGAAGGAATTCTTTACTGTGAGGGTGGTGAGGCCCTGGCACTGTTGCTCAGACAAGCTGTGGCTGCTCCTGGATCCCTGGAAGTGTTCAAGGCCAACAGGGCTTGGAGCAACCTGGGATAATGGAAAGTGTCCCTGCTCATGGCAGAGGGGTAGGAACTGGATGATTTTTAAGGTCCCTTCCAACCCAAACCCAAAATCTGGGATTCTGTGATAATATTTACTAAGTCACAGATGAGGTATTTTATTGAAATTGTTTTCCACAAACCTTTTTTGATTCTTATATGCATATAGAGGTGTTTTAAACCTCAGAATCACAAGGACAAGTAAATATCTCACAAAGGTGTTTCTTCCCCTTGAGGAACCCTTAGACCTGTGTCATTCCTCTTCACAGTGCTGGAGGCTTCCTTTACTCTCCATCATTGACACCTTCAGTGCCCACAAGAAGCAGAGCCAATCTCCCACAAAATCTTAAGATGAAAGGTATCCACTCTCCCTTTTTCCTCCAGTTCAAATGTAATTCAGACTCCTTAGCATACCAGGTTCATCCTGATGGTTCAAAGAATTTTTGGATTAGATTTTTCAGCTCCAAGACAGTAAGTCCAGGCTCAAGTATCTCTTGTGAAGGCAAAGAAAGATATGACATCACTCTTTGGGATAAAACATGAGAGTCCTCCACAGGCTCTGGAGTTTTGGCATGGACCCATCAAGGTGCCTTCAATTTCTGGTGTGTCAGATCTTTGATGCCCTCATGGGGAGTGCTACACCTTTGTGCTTGTGTAACCTCAGCCCTGTCAGTTATTTCCTCTGATAAACAAAATGATCTCCATGGCTGCCTCTCACTCAGGACACGACACTCGGCCTGGCTCTGATAAACCTCTGGTTTTTAGAACATTGTGTGCAGTTTTACAGAGAAACCAGTGAGGAGCAGGAACAGCTCCTTTTGGTGCTGAATCAGGTACCCTCCTGTGAAGGCACCTCTGGCTCTCAGTGCACACCAGAACCTATTGATTTCTGGGGAGTCAGCTCCTGATTTGAGAGGTCTGCAGATGGATTGCTTATAAGGTGTTGTCTGCAGTTGGGAAATTGTTTTTTAACCATTCTTGTTCATAGCATGGCTTCAAAAACATGATGCAGCTCTGAAGTTGACCCCGGGGTTGGGTTAACAGTGATTTGAGTGCTGTCCTTCATTTCTTTAGTGTCAAGAGGCTTCTTTCTTTTTAAGTAGAAAGGATAAAACCTGTCTGGCACTCTTCTGGCTGTGCTCCAAACTGGCCTTAAAAGCAGAAACAGTCTCCCAAAGCTTTTTGAGAGGCTCTGGGGCAGAGACCCATCAGAGTCTGGAGTACAGAGATGACCATGGTGAGAGGTGGATCTATTCCTGATGGCTCTGAACATGCTCTAGGGCACTGTCCTTACCATTGTTAGTCACACAGCCAAAGGACACTGGAGGCAACTTCTGTGGTTAATGCCTTCAGGAAAAACTGAAGCACACTTCAGAGAGAAAGGTGTGGAAAAAGACTGCCTGTTATCTTCTGTGTGTGTATCTGTGTACTGTGTGTCCCTGAGAACAGAAGGGGAACTAATTTATCAGCAACTTTCAGATTACTGGTATGTTATGTGTATTCACTTTGTGCCCTGGTTCATCTCTGTTTTGGGGTAACACTGGATATCAAATGTATTAATATTCAACATTTTGTTTCTGAAACTTCCATCTTTCTGAGCTGCCACATATCCTTTTCTTATATTCTGAACACGTAGAGGTAGCAGTTCCTAAAAACATCCAGAATCAGGCATTTCTTGGTGCTTTCAAATCTCTTGATTGTCAGTTGTATGTAAAATTCATGTTGGGAGTTCTGTGATAGCTCAGAAAATTTCCAGTGTAGAGTCCAGTATAGCTCTGAGGAACAGATCTGTAAGTGAAGCTGATTATCTGCAAAGCCTGATTAAAATAGAGGCAGGCAGTAAAGTAAAATTCTCAAAGATTCCTCTTCTAAGGGGATGAACCAGAAGCGAAGAAATTGTAAAATGATTGTACAATGTCCATTGTGCTCAGTGATCCCCCCTAGTGCCAGCAAAGCTGATTAATTTGATAAAAATAGACTGGGCTTGCTCTGCCTGTGCTCTGAGCGTGCAGATGTCTCCTGGGACAGCAGGCAGCTGACCTTTAGCTCATGGGCAGGTTGTTGGGAGCTGTCTGGCAGGCGGGAGAGTGGGATTTACTCTGGGGAGATGAGGCTGAGGTTCTGCTCTTTACGTAGCAGATTCTACGAAACGTTTACTTTTCTCATGGCCGCCTGTTCTGCTGGGGGGGTGGGGGGTTAATTAAAACACCCTGCTCCAGGAGAAGGAGCATTAGTGACAGTCTGCTTGTCTGTGTTTTTAGCTCCCCAAGGAGAGCTGCCTTTGGATGTGCCCTTTCCACCCACCCGTCCAACTTTACTTTGTTATCCGCAATCCCACCCGCTCACGTGACTTTGGTCTATCCAAGATCAAGATTTGGAATTACAACACAACAACTCCCAGTGTAAGTAGTCTTTTCTCAACTCCTCTGTATATTTGCTCTTGCCTTGCCTAGGGAAATTCAGTGTGTTCTTCTTTCTAAAAGCATGAAATAAAAGTCGATACAAATTCCCTGTTATAAAATGGGAGCTACGAGGTGTCCCTGTCTGTTGTGGAATTTGCTTTTGTCTTAATTGTAAGTGCTAACAACGTAGTGATAATGTTTTCATGGGCACAACAGAGCATTTGCTTTCAAAGCTATTAGAGATCGCTAAAGACCTAATAAAAGGCTTGCACGTCTTGTCATCAATCCTTTACTGTGGTGAGAAATAAAGATACAAAGGTAAGTGCATCTCAGTATTCAGGGCTTTCAGCTGTTTAATCACAATGTAAATAAATGCCTGTTTCAATATGTGTTTTCTGGTGTCTATAAATATAAACAGGCTGACTGCTGCTCAGTTTGGGGTTTGTCACTGTAACGAGAATCATAAAATGGTTTGGGTTGGAAGGACCTTAAAGATCATCCAGTTCCAGCCCCCCTCCCTGGGCAGGGGCAATTAAAAACTCCACTGCTGTGTGCTCATAATAAAACCAAGTAATCTACTGTTACAAGAGAGACATATCATGGCAGATGGCAGATGGTCTCTTGTCTGTGTGTTTGAATGTCACCATGAATATTATTCTTGTTTGTACACTGCGGAGTTAAGAAAAAAAATCTCAGGTACTGGATCAAAGAGGATTTG
Organism: Phylloscopus trochilus trochilus; assembly: GCA_016584745.2. Taxonomy (NCBI): domain Eukaryota; kingdom Metazoa; phylum Chordata; class Aves; order Passeriformes; family Phylloscopidae; genus Phylloscopus; species Phylloscopus trochilus. Next base: position 3,157,038 of record WQNJ02000011.1, read on the forward strand.
CTGTCCTAGATTATAAATAAGAAGCTTTATCCCTCTGGTTTTGCTCTCATCCATGTTCTTATATAAGCACATATGGTAATTTATACATACGGAAATGGCCGTGGAAGGGACAGCTTAAAACAAAATTACTACAACATGATTTATATTTCTTTTCCTGGAATTTTAATAGCTGTTCTCACTAAAATGTGGTCTACAGGATGTTCCATCATCATTAGAGTGTGCGAAAGGGCTGCTGTTCTTGGAGGTAATGGCATGATTTGTTACCAAATCTACTGAATAGAGTGCAGGAAGTACACAGAAATGTTTGTCTGTGTTTCAAGGCTCTGCTTCTTTAATAACCTGCTATGAGGCAATGTGTAAAATCCATTGGAAGCATAATCCTATGGATTTTGGTGGAAATGCAACAGTTTACCCTTGCTGAAGAAATACCTCATTATCCTTAAGACGAAAGAATAATACAAAGCAGTTCTGCCTAATTCTGTAATTTGTCATGAGGAAGTTTTGTCTAAGAAGTAAAAAACCCCAAAGTAAAATGAACGAACAATTTTCTTCCTGATAATGTAAATCCAGAGTCAGATTTCTGTGTGGATTTTGGGAATCATTCTAACTGCCTTCTTTCCCTCAAAAACCACGTAAGTGAGAGATGTCCAAGTACTGCTTCCAAAAATAGGCCAAAAATTAAGTCAAGCCAGTACTTCTGTATATTTGAATTTCAGAACTTGAGCCTGGAAGGAAAAAAAAACATGTCTGAAGGAAGCTGTAAAAGTCAGATGACATCATTGTCATAGATGCCTTGATTCATTGAATTACAAGGAAGGTCTCAGAGGATGCTTCATCTTGCCTTTATTTACTTCAGATGAGACCTGCAAAAAAAGGAGGTGATTTTTAGTCTGCAGGAAGGGAACCAAGTGTAAGGGCAGCCAGTTTTTTTCAAGTTTATCTGTAACAGTCAGACATCTTGTAACTGCGTGATACAGCCTTGAAAATGCATGATTACTTGGTGCTATTAAAGCCTTTTTCAAAGATCCAGTCTAATGTCTGTTGTATGTCTTCACAAAACTGGGAATGGAATCAATACCTAAATGCATTAAGGCCTTAGTTGCTCTCCAGTTGAATAATTCTCTTCTTCAGGAGGTTGCCTTTGTGTTTGTTCCTTCTGTGCCTATGTTCCTGTCCATTTTCTTGGGTTTTTTTCTGTGCTGGATTATGCCTGGAGTGCATTGTCTGTAAGGATGCAGCAGCTTACTTCCAGCACAATTAGTTTTGTAGAAGAACTTTTTTTTTGATTCTTGACTTCTTTTCTACTGCTTCTTTTCCCACACACTTTTCTGAAAAGTCAGGCAGAAGCAATTTCAGGTCCTCTGTCCAGGAGGAATTCTCAGAAAAGTGCATGTGGTTTTAAGCTCTGTCCTTTGTGCACAAATATCACAGAAATGGCCAGAAATACCATCCTTATTTTCTCCTTGGGAACAGAGCAGACACTCTGGAAAGGCTGAGGGTGCAAGCTAGGAAGGAACATCAAAAGGAACCAGAATTATTTTCACAAAATCTTTTTTTCTTTCTGACAATGCTCATACCTACTTGCTTGTTCTGAGACCTTGTGCTCTTTTAATTACTTTTCCGTGAGGGAAAAGCCCTGCCTTGGATGAAGCACTGAGTGTTTGTTTACAGGGTGGGATTACTCCTGAGGAAGGGATTTTTCCAGCCTCACGCTTGAGGAGAGCTGAGCAGTGGTACTGGGGAAGCTAAACTGTCAATCTTTTCCACCAGAACAGATCACTAAGCAACTGGAAACTCAGAAGAGGGGTGGGAGGCAATGAAAAAGAGCAGTTCTTCGTCTTGTGCCTGCATATGTTTGTTCTTGGAGTCTCTGAGATCTGTTCAGATTTTTCCTCCCTGAGGCTCAGTCTGCTCAGGATTTTGGTGCAGATTTTCATTAGCTCTTCTGAGCTATCAGCTGTTGGAATGCCTGCCCCAGTCCAGTCTGTCTCTGTTATCCTAGAATTACCTGGCTGCCTCATCTTGGTACTGTTCAGACACCTCTGCTTCCTAAAATACCTATCCCAGACATTCCAAAGCATCAGAGAACAGAATCTCCCACTGACTGGAAAAGCAGTTTTGAAGTGAGTGGCCCTTTTCTGGGCTTGACTGTCCCTTTTTCAGGGACAATGAGCTTCACTATCTCATTTTTGTAGTGTTTTCTCTGTCTACCTGACCTCCTCTGCTGCTGCTGAGCGCAGCGGGATTCGTTTCAAAACAAGTTGTTCTTAAGAAGTTGCTGATTTTAATTTAAAAAGATGACACTGAAAAATACTTTTCAAATGTACCTCTGTATTTTTGTGGTCCCCTTCAGTTTATACCTCTTTCCAGGTAAAAATGCAGAACTAAAGGGCTGGGTTTTCCTAACAGCAGTAGAGCTGGAATGATATGGAGAAACGTTGTGGTTCTCCCAAATTCAGCTATGAATATCCAATATCTCTAGCATTTAAGGAGGACATTGGCAGTTTGGAAATACAGAAATTTTAAATAACAGCTTTATTGGAACATCCTGATAGTCTTTCTCTTCCCCATCGTAATTCTAGGCAAAGCCATGCAGGTAGTTTTCAACAGATGTAATTATTGAAATGTTTTGATCCCCAGTTAGATCAATCTGGCAGTGTGCTCATTCGAGGGGAAAAAATATCCTGTTTTATGGCTGACTGCATCAGCACAGAAATACAGCACTTTATGATCCTACAGGAGTTCCACAGGCAGCCAGGCCATAATGACCAATTAAACTGGGTTTACAGCTGTTCCCTGGGAACTCAGTGAAGGTTATCTTTTTCCTGTCAGGAATGTGTCCTGCATTCCTGCACCCACTCCCCTCCCTCACCTGTAGCTTGTCATGCCTGCATCATCTGCTTTTCCTCTGGGTAGGTCCATATTGCATTTTTTTGGCCTCAGAGACGGTATTACTGGGAAGACAACGGGGTGGAAGCTATGAAAATTTGTAAGGCTTAAGCAGTGTGTTCAGGAGTGAAGAGACAGAGACTTTTGGGCTTGGAAGGGAAGGAGTGACTGGTTTAGTCTGGAAGCACAGGAAAATTTAAATCAGTATTCAAGGAGAACTGACAGGCTCGAGATGAGCAAGAGGGATGAAACTGAAACTTCTTACTTTCGCAAAAAGCTTCTTAGTTTTCACAAAAAGAAGGAAAGAACAGAGAGTCTCTGAAAGATTCCGCGAGATGGGCAAGTTAGAGAACAGAAGGGAGATGGATTGTGTCTCATCTTCCGTATTTTCTTTGAAGACAACGGTATTTTTGTCAAGAGGGAGAAAAGGTTATATTGAAATGGTGAGGAGAATAGAAAGAACATTAGTTCTAACTTCAATGGAACAAAAAAATATAAATCAGGTATTGGTGAGTGCCACAGAGAAGGAGAACATAAAGTTGTGAGTGGCAGAATTGTGTCTGAGATAAAGGCCTGCTGTTAGAAGGCTAGTTAAGTGTTGGAATAGGCTATCAAGGCAGATGAGTTGAAAACTGTTAAAACCAGATTTCTTCACAATGGTGTAGGTTATTTTACATTTTTCAGTGGAAAGAGATGGACTGGATGATTTTTTTTTTCACCGTACTTTCTAGCTCTGCATATCTGTAACTCTCTGTGACTCTTTTTAACTCTGGTGGCTTTGATCTGGGTGGTTGTTCACTGTGGAACATGTCACAGTGGTGAATCTTAGGGATGCTGAAGCAAAATGTGCCTCTGGAATTTATATCCTGATCAAGTATAATTGTACTTATCTAGGCTTCTCCCCTCAAGCTTTTCTAAATAATCAAACCTTTTCAGACAAAGTGGTTCATAGCAGTGTCTAGCAGGGTTTTCAGTCCTCTAAAAAAAAACCAAACTTATATATTCCACAATATTTTTTTAGTAGTTTCAACTTCAGAGTAAAAAACAGTCAAAAGCACGTACTGATACAGGGTTTAATTGTTTTCTATCTGTCTTTTGATTAAGTGTTCAAATGTCAGAGTCCCAGTGCAATGATATCTAATGCTTGAAGGCTTGATTGAAATCTTCATACCTTTATTTTTTTAGGACCTTGATGTTGGAGCAAAGAAAGTGAAGTTGTATGTTGATGAGAACCTTGTATTTGATGGTGAAATAGAGAGAGGCTCTGGAGATCTCCTTGCTGACCAGAACACTACAATTGACCTTACAGATTACAAGCAAGATACCTCAGCATCTCCCTCAGCTGAGAGGAAAGAAGGAAATGCACCTGCAGGCCCAGACAAGACAACAGACCTACATTTTAAATGCTCAGAATCAAACACTGCTTCACTGAACTGGAAAGCTCCGGCAGAAGAAAATCTTCTTGAGCCTGAGATGAGCTCAATCAGCTTTACAAAGAAAAATTTGTCTCAGTTAGAGGATGATCTAAAAGTGTCCCCATCTCAAGTTTGTATAAAAGACACCAAAGAGGAGGCAGCAGCAGCAGCAGTTCCAGAGCACATTCAGTCTGATGATGAGCCTTGTTTGAGCGAGCAAATGGAGAAGTTAACAGGAAGAAAACTGACTGAATCTGCTGGTGCAATTCCTTCTTGGTTGCAGTCATCTTCCCAGGTAACACAGAATAATCAAGTTACTCCCAGTAGGCCGAAGCCTCCGTGGCTTGCTACAGAACAGAACTTCAACTCAAGATTTCAAACACAGCCAGATGAAACCATGAAAAACTTCCCATATCTGATAAGTGAGGATGTCAAATGTCAGAGGCACGAACTGGGAGGACCCAATAGTAGAAATGCAACTGGAGATGGGAGATCACAAACAGTGACCAGAAAGGATGCTGATGTGGGCTTGGACATTTTTGACCACTTTTCTAACAAAAACTGCTGCAGTTTACAGTACCCTATGAGTGGAAGGAGAAGTGTCATGTGTGGTAAAAAGCTGGGATTAAACACTGCAAATCTTGGAGAAGATGATTCTGCTCTCAAAGGTAAGAGGTCAAATAGCAACCTCAGTACAAGTGCTGACGTGTTCTCTCCTTTGCAGAAGCACAAACTCATTTTAGGTGGGAAGGGACCTCTTGAGATTCCTGGAAGTTTAGACAGGGGATATTAGTTTGGCTATTTGTGATATTTTCCTCATGAGAATACTCAGTCTCTCTGCTGGTTCTACACCTGTTATGAAACACTCTTCAGAAAAATTTACATTCTGATTTAGGGGCTTTTAATTTATTTGGAGCAGCTGGAAGACTAAATTTCAGTAAATTATATTCTAAAAATTGACAGTCCTTCAGACAGCAAATGTTTGCTCATATCAATTAAAATCTGCAGAAAGATAAAGAAGATTACATCCCAAATTTGCAGAGTTTATTTGTGCAGTAGCTTTGTGTTTTTCTCAGTGAGAATAGATGCTCAGTATATTTATTCAAAGTAAATGGAAAAATACTCTTATTTTTCTTCTCCGCTCATAACTTTACAAACCTCTCCCTCAGACATCTTGCTTATTTATGAAGAGTTTTCCAATAAATTTAGCTGTTGTCTGCTCTGTGCTGTTGATTATCCTTGTCCTCCTTCCCCAAAGCTCCTGTTGGAGGTGGAGGATCCAGCTTTGTGCAGTTGTGTTCTGCCTCTGGCAGGATGCAGCAGTGTGTCCTCACTGGTAGGGGACTTGTGCAACTTCCCAAGTTCCCCTCTATCCCAACATCTGGCAATCCATGGCTATGAAATTTTCAGGGCATGAGATAATTTTTTTGTCTTTAACAAGTGTAAATAACAGAAAAGTGGAATTTCTTACCCACAAATTCTACTTTGTCTCTCTTTCACCTAACTTGCCATTGCTTGGGATATATTTTTATCTTCCTTGTTCAGTATCAAGCCATGTCACTCTGACTCCTGGTTTTTGGACCCTTCATTCTGTGATAACCCTTGGCATTCTGTAATTCTTCAGCGTTCAGTATCTTGTCTCAAATGAGGAGTTTAATACAACAAGGACAACAAGACCCAGAGAATTGGGTAATTTGTAAGATATTACAAAACTACAAATTGAAATTTTGGGGGTGATTGAACATCAGAACAATTTACATGAAAATGTGTCTTGCTGTATATTGAATTTGGGTGTTTACATGAAAGTAAGGATGACAAGGGACAGAAAATGTGCCTAAATGAAGGAGTGCCAGCTCAAATTCTACAGCAGGTACTGCAGGGATTTTTTCAGAGAAAAGGTGAGGAAGATGGTTCTTTCAAAACTTGGAATGTCTGAATTTTTCCTTGTCTGGCCCTCTGTGGAGAAAGCAGCAATTTCATCAGTGTATCTGAAGTTATACCTCAAAGAAGAGAAGAACAGGGAAGTTTGGAATAGGTGCCACCTGCCCTTCACCCACCCCACTCCCTGCAGCCCATTTGCTGTTTTACACTTTTTACAGTATCTGTTACATTAAAACCTTCCCATTGCAAAAACTGTAAATAAATCCCACCGTGGGAAGTTCTGTTCAGTTGTGCAAATGGAGATAAATTAGGAATTTCAGTGTAAACTATAAGATGAGAGTAATAATTTTTCTGTGTAAAAAATTTCTGATTTTGCTCAGAGCAGGTTATCCTGTGGTGCTTGAAGCTCCCAATGAGTTTTAGTCCCTGGGAAATTGCAGCCACCCTGCAGCTTTTGTTCTCTCTGCTGGGTGTTCAGGGCAAAGCCATCTCTAAAGTGGAGCTGAGAGAGCTTTAACAACAGGGAAACCTTTGAGTGTTTCCCTGAGAGTGCTGGATTTTGACTGGCCTGGGGCTGGGAGAAGGGCAGTTCCCAGTGGAGAGTGGGACAAAGGGAAGGCTCAGAGGCTGCTGTGGCTGTCACAGCATGGCTTTGGTCACTAAATGGCTCACAAGAACAACAGGAATTAGGAACAGCACGTACAGGCTTGGCTGGAGTTAATGTTGCTATAAAAACACCAATTTTTCTTTGATAACCAGTTTAATGTGCGAAGGAAATGGTGGGAGTATGCTGATAAAATTTGCAAATATCATATAATTTGGTTTATTATGAGTTAAGGAGATTGAAGAACTGCACAGAATGATGAACTTGAGGACTGGAGCAATGGGATGCAATTCAGTAGAATGCTTGCAGGCTCATCTGGGGACTAATAACCAAAAATTAAGTTGTAAGCTGAGTAATCATCAATTGCAAATGACCGAGGAAGAGAAGAATCACGGTTGAGTAGCTGATAGCAGCTTGACTGAAATGCTGGTGTGAACAGTGATTGGAGCAGTGCACTCCCAGGATGGTTCAGCAGAGGCATTTTGGGTACTTGGGAAACCTCAGTATCTCAGCACAGGCACTTGTGAGACCTCGGCTGGAAAACTGCAGCTCTGATCATCCATTTTCAGGAAAGCTGATTACCAAGTGGAACAGATACAGAGGAGAGCTTTTAGAATGATTTGGGAAATGAAGCATGTGATTGCAGCATGGAAATATGATTGCTGTTTATAACTGCAGGGAGTAAAAAAAGAGATTAACACGACAGAGGGAGAAGAAAGGTGTTCTTTTCCTATGTAGTCTTGCCCCAAAATGTAGTTTACTAAAGTTTTGAGAGGAATTGTGTGGTGTGTGTGTTGCCATCAGAAGCTGAATTGGTGATTCAGGACACTCCTGAACCCACAGGGCAGTTGAATGTTTGAGGTGTCATTAATAAATAATGCATTTTAGATTCTTAGAAGAAAAAAGCCACACCTTGTAAGCCTTCAGCCATTGGTGTCTGCTTTTGGGCCTCTGCTTTCCTTTCAAGAGTTCCACTTCTGTTACCACTCCTTAAAGTAGCTCAAAAACCTCTTAACTTCCTACTGCACTGCCCTGGAGGGGCTTCAGAACTGGAACCTTTGGACTGCTGGAAGTATTTCATGTTTGAAATGAAAAGGGAAAACCCTCCCAAACAGGGAGAGCCAATGGATGTTAAATACTCTTCTGTACTCTGCTCGTCCTGAAATTTTCAAGCTTTGACATTTTCAAGGGGTAAATACATGTACAGTACCTTGTGCAGGTGAATTGTGAGGCTCTGGGATGTATTATAGGGCATCACCCACCTCTTGAGTATCTGTACTGGTAGTGGTGTGAGCAAGACAGGGACTTACAAATGTCTGATGTTCTCTGAAGTAGGAACCTTTCCTTCATGTCTGCATTTTCCTTATGGTGAAAGGAGGAGTGGTCAGGTTGGTCTCCAGCCTTTCATTCTGGAAGGCAGCCCTTTTCCAGGTAGTTTCCCATCTGCTGTAAAATTCTTAATTTTATCTCACGTGCTCCCACTGTAAATGATTATTTGCCATAGATAGGTTAGGAACGTTGCCTCTTTCCAGTATTTCCAAAAACACAGTTAAAAGTTACTCTTGAGCAGTCTTTTGGGAAAACTTTATTTTGCATTCCACAGCAATTGGCATTTATTCTTGATAACCATTTGTTTTAGTATCCACCCAAGGACACTGTACAGAAGTAAAATCTGGCCCATGGGCCTGTAATTGTTTAGCACTCCACTTCCTTTTCTTCCTTTATTTGAAGAAAATACATGAGTGACTGCTTTATTGAAAATCTTGGTTATTATCTGTTCTTAATTGTTTTGAGATGGAAATGAAGCAGTTCCCCAGTGCAGGCACAGGGAGAACAGGCTTTGCTCCCACTGTGCCCCTCTGATTTGTTGTCCTCACTGCATTCCCATTGGATACCTTCTCATTATCCTCCTACATCTCACACTTGCTGAAAAGTGGGAAAAATATTTGGACATTACCTGCCTAGAATGCAGTGCTCACCTCATCCTCCCTGTTTGCTGAACCTCCTCCTTTTCCCACCACTTTTCTTTATATACTTGTGGCTCATTTTGAGAGGAGGAACCAGCTTTTCTCTGTAATGCTTTACATTAACCAGTTCAGCCATTCCCAGCTGTATGAAGGACCCTGCAGAAATGCAGAGGGATCATTTAAACTCTTGTGACAGCCACAAAATAAGTACCACTGGACAAAAATCCCAATTTCCTTAAGCACTGAAGCAAGAATTCACAGCCTCAAACTTAGTTGCAGCTTGTACCATGGCAGGAGTTCTGCTCCTCCATAGGTAAAAGTGATTTTGCTCATTGTGTCTGAGTGGGGAAGGAAAACTGGGACATGTGGCCCTCATGATAGAGAGGCAAAATAAAAGTGCTGCTGTCAGAGGATTTCCAAGTGAGGGACGGCATCATTCTGTAAAGTCAGTGTTGGAGTGGTTTGCTCCCAGTCCTGTTTGTACATTAAATGCCTTTGTGATGTTGTTTTCAGATGAAGACTTTCCCATCAAGGACATAACAACCTCTAGAATGAAGTGGTGCAGTGAGCAAGAACACACTCTGCAGGAGTCCTGGAACTCCTTGGTGAAATTTAATTATTCCCACCGTGGTCGGATCTCGAACATGGACTTTCAAGGGGATATCTTTGATGAATTTCTCCATCAACAGAAAATCAGCCGGCCTGGAGAATATCAGAGAAAGGAGGGACTACAAACACTACCAAAGAGGCAAGAGGAAGAAAATTCTGTGGAGATACAGGATGGAAGTGATTTTAAAATCCCTGTTTTACCTTATGGGCAGCACTTGGTGATAGACATCCGAACAACGTGGGGAGACAGACATTATGTTGGTCTAAATGGAATCGAAATTTTCAGTTCTAAAGGAGAGCCTGTTCAGATTGCAAAAATAACAGCTGAACCCCCTGATATAAATATTTTACCAGCTTATGGAAATGATCCCAGGATAGTAACCAACCTAATAGATGGGGTGAATCGGACCCAGGATGATATGCACCTCTGGCTGGCACCATTCACCCCTGGAAAACCTCACTTTGTCTTTATTGACTTTGTGAATTCCTGTCAGGTAGCCATGATTAGGATCTGGAATTACAATAAATCCCGAATCCACTCCTTCCGAGGTGTGAAAGACATTATCATGGTGTTGGATGAGCAGTGCATCTTTAAAGGAGAAATTGCCAAAGCCTCAGGAACCTTGTCTGGAGGTAGGCTATCATTTCTTTTTCTCCTTGTGCAAACAGCAGGGCAATACAAACAAAATACATTTAGCTTGTTTGTTATCACTTTCCACTTCAAAGCAAGCTGGCACTTCGTGTGCTTTTTAATTTAAAACCATAATGCAAAGCCCATTAATGCATTCTTCACTGATACTGGGGATTTTAGCAGCATACAGAGCTAATCTCTGTTTTTAACTATATCTTAGCAACAGGTCTGTGTTTCAATTACATCAGATAGGCACGAGGAATTTTAAAGTTGCAGCTTTTTGCTTGTTTTCACGTAGATAGTCTTTTGGAAAAGGTGATTGGGAAGCTTTTTTCCCCATTTTCTTTTAAATGTATTTGAAAACTGACCAGTTTTCTCTAGGTTTTTCCATTGTGAAGTATCAGTTTGAGAATGAAACACTATAGCCATAGTCAGTATCAATTGGCCATATATTATCTTTAAACACTGCTGCAAATTAAATGCAAAGAAGGACGAAATATAATTTTTCTCATTCTTTATATTCTTATTTGCATTATTTCTCCTTTTAATTCTGTGTGTTGCCTTCAGCTCCTGAGCACTTTGGGGATACCATATTGTTCACTACTGATGATGATATTCTTGAAGCCATTTACTGCTGTGATGAGACCTATGATGGAGAAATGGGAGATTCCAGCTCCCTAAGATATGAGGAAGAGCTGAAGAGGCCAACAACTGCAGACAGGGAGGGAGATGAGAGACCTTTTACACAAGCAGGGTTGAGAACAGAGAATCAACAGGTAGGGGCCTCTATGTTCAAAGCTCTCTATTAAATGTCTGTTTGAAACATGGAAGTAATTGGTGTGTTTCCAGGCTGGAATAAAACTGCAGAAGAACTAACACAATTATGACCGTTTTAAAGATTTTCTTTTTTCACCAGATCGATAATTTATGCTGTTTTTTTAAAGCCCTAAAGGTCCTCCAAATGTTGGTTTCCCTGATTAATTAATAACCATTCTTCTTTACTTACTTGGACAGAGGCTAAGGGGTGTTCTTGATGATTTGGGTACTCCTGAAGGTTTCTGCACTGTCAGTGATTTTTCCCATAAAGTTACTCCTATCATGAGTAGCTGTGCTCCAAACCAAAAGGTTTTTATCATATTTTTCATATTTCTGGTTTCTTCCTCCACAAATGAAGGATGTTAAACGAGAGGGGTCTCTTCCCCTCAACCCCACCCTTATTTTTTCTCTTTTTTCCTTCCTGATGATTAGCATCATCACAGGTTTGGGTGCATTTTGCAGCATGAAAATGCCTCTTTTGTAGTCCATGGAGGTGTTTCACTCCTTGGGGGAAGGCTGTATTTCTAAGTACTTGAGCTCTTGTCTTATGCCATTCCAGCCCAACAGTCCAGTGTCTGAGCAAAGATCCCACAGGATTTTATCAAAATGTGTGTGACAGTCTTTGGTCTGTTGTCCTTAAATTTTTCCACTTTCTCAGGATCTTCCTGAGCGCCCTCCCTTGCATCAGTGAGGTTGACTTTTTCTAGGGTTCACACTCTTTCTTGTGAGTCTGTCAGGAGATCCAAAGATCCAAATCAATCCAAATTCCAGCTGCTCCAGCCAAAATCTTCCCAGGGATGTATGGTTCCTAATGAGCCTTGGGTGGCTGCCAAACCTTCTCCTTCTGTCTTGTCCTCTTTTTCTGGTGGCTCACAAGACAAAAGGAGATCCAATGGAATTTGATCAGTGGCTTTAACCCTTGGACTTCTGCAGTAATTTTGATCCCATCTTTGTTGTATTCCTCTGAGGAAATGGTTTTTCCCCAGAACCTCCTAAAGCCTATAGACATTTAGTTTGACCCTTCCTTCCCTTATCTTTAACCAATTGGCTCAGGGCCAGCTATCTATCCTGAGACAGAGTCTAGATAAACCCATGCTCTTCCTTGATGGTTCTCTTTCTCTGGAACCTTTCGAGAATAAAGCCTTGGAATAATCCTGAGGTAAGAGCCTCTTTTGGAATCTTTTATCCTATCCCTTGAGATATTCCTCCAAAGCCCCTCAAGGGGACTGAGCTAGCACAGGAGCCCAGGGGGGTCAGGCAGGGGAGTATTTCACATCTTTGCTTGCAGTGTCTGAACCTGCTCAGAACCTTGTGCAGTGCAGGATTTCATGAAGACAAACTGCAGTTGGCCTTTCTTTTCCTGATCACATGTTTGTTGTGAGCATTGACCAGGACCTTTGCCATGGCAGAAGCTTGGCCCTGGGCTGTCTGGTCCTTGCTCAGACACAGGCTCTGCCTTTCATTTTGCTCTTCAGCTCTGATGCCCTTCACACCCCTGGTGTGACTGAAACTGCTGTATCAGCGGTGGAATAACAAAAGCCATTGTGACTGAGCCATTGATCTCCCTGTCACTGTGTATTTGCTGGTACCATCAGGATTTCTGTAGGGGGATGTTTATGCTACCAGAATGATACAGATCCACTGCACAATTTGTCTTCCCCAGCCCAACATTGTCAGACCAGTATTGACCAGTTTGAGCAGCCCCTGCTGTTGATCATTCCCCTTTATTCCCTGTTGCACATTCAGTAGCTGAAATGGTGTGTTTTACTAAAAACTTTCCTAAAACTCCTACAGAAGTGTCTTACTTTTCTGTCAGTGTTATCCATGGCCATCTGTCTTCATGTCCATGAATTCAGGAATCCTTAATATCTTGATTTTGTAGCAGATCAGATGTGTGGCTACTGCATTTGATTCAACTCTGGGGCCAGTAGTGGCTGCTTGGAGAGAAAGAAAGAACAGCACATAGAGTGGTGTTTCTCTGAAACACTCATTCAGCCCTTAGAAACGTGTCTCACAAGGGCTTTTTAACTTAACCTCTGTGTTTAATATCCTGCCACAGATTTTTATTGCATTAATTCCTCCACCAGCTTTTTGAACCCACGTGCACTTTTAAAATTTACAGTGCACTGTGGCAAGTGTTCCAGCTGAACCTGCATGGCACAAACAACCTCCTTCTGTTTGTTGTTAGCTTCATTTAATGTTCTCTAGGTTTTGTGCTGGAAGAAACTAAATAGTTATTCCCCACTCCCTTCTTCAAGCCACTCAAGAGATTTATATCCCTGTGTTAGTCTTCTAAATCTTTTCCAGAATGGTTGCTCCTGCTTCAGTTATTCCTCACAGGGAAGGTGTTGGACAGTGTGGTCAGGTGTAAGACCATGGTAATACTTTCTACTTTTTATTGCTTTTCCAATAACTCCTCTATTATGGTGGTGTTTTGTCTTAGCCATAAGAATGTAAGAACACAGGTAGGACAATGCCCACTAGCAGAAGTAGTTAAAATAGTAGAAAATGAGACCATATCTGAAATAAAATATATTGGGTATCAGTGGAATGGAATCATCAGGAAGAGATCTGAGTAGATAAGAAAGGGAGAAGAGAGGTGATAACGTGCCCTGGCACAAATGGTGCATGGTCTGCTAGGGAGAGCATTACTTTGCAATCAGTAAACCCAGTGCCTTTTATTGTGTCTCCATGGGTTTTGATTTTCAGTGAAGTTGCAAATTTTAATTCTCAGGCGGGGTTTTAGAATTGTTCTGAGGAGCAAAACTGGTTTATGAGAGAGGTACCTCCAGTGGGAGGGATTTTCCACTTCGTAGGTTCTGTGGCTTTATTTCAGAGCTCAGTTCTTGTTCAGTCTCAGCTGAATTACCTTGATTCCCCCAGGGACATTTGCTGCCACATGGAGGATATTGCAGTCTGGGAACACATGAGATCCTGGGGATCAGTGGTTAAATTGCAAGGATCTAACAGAACAGTAGAAGACAAGTGTTGACAAGTCTTTTATTTATTTTTCTTAGGCACAGTGTAGATCCATTTGATGTATTGTGGATGACAGGAAGTTTATTTCTAATGATGAATTAAAGAGAAAGAGTCTGGACTTCTAATTTCCTGTTTGGCCTTTTGACTACTAATGAGGATTGAGCTGATGTTTTTATAGAGCTACTTATAAAAAGGCCAAGATTTCATTCTAATCTACTATTATTTATTTTGGAGCCAATACTGGTATATGTGAAGTTAGGATTGTTTTCTCTGTGTGGAACATTTTTGCATTTGTCCACAGAGAACAGAATTTGCCATTTTATCACACTTACTCAGTGAAGTGAATTCTATCTGCAATCCTTTGCCATTTTTGTCTTTTCTACCCTGATTGCCCCAGTGTGATCAGCAAATTTTGTCATCTGTTTCTTCACTTTTCTGAATAGCATAGGCAATTTTTAATTAGCATTGCCAGAGCACAAGCACAAGCTTTTGGACAAGTTTGCTTGTTTGTTCTGCCTCTTAATTCTTGAGAAGAAATTGTGGTGGCACTCTTTGGTCTTGACTTCCTTCCAGACTCCTTGTCTCTGCAACAGATTTGCAACATATTGCAAATACAGCATATTATCACTGCTGATGGCAGTCTGCAGGGGAATAAGTGTGATTTAAGGATTTCAGCCTCTTTGAGAAGAGGTAGCTCACACTGTGGAGTCTCCCATTTCACATTTCTATATGCACTAAGCAAAAAAAACTGCCCAAAGTCTTAGCTTCCTAAGAACCCATCTGATATTCTACATTTTGAGTCATGTTTTCCATTGTTTGCAGGAGAGCCTGGCTGGGGAGGCAGAGAGAAGATTGATATACAAGAAGAAACAGGTACAAAAATCAGACTGTATAAGCAGTCAATGTAAGTGTAGTGCTGGACCTGTTCCTTGCACCTGATGACTTTCTTTTTAGGTTCAAGAGCCAGACTCTGTCTCTGAAGGCATACCAAATGAAACAGGAATATTTACTGGAAAATGTAAGTTCTTACATTTACTTCTTGCTTAACCAGCCTTCCCCCAAACATGTAATCTGATTTGTCAGAGCTTGCAGCACTTTGTGACAGATGCCAGGTCTAGAATAAAGAAGAGTCATTGAATATTTAAGGCAGAAGCTTTGTTTGCTATGGCATTTACAACATTATATTGTAACAGTTGGCTTTTAATCTTAGAAAAATAACATTAGCCATTTGCCTAGTCCCTGAATGGGATTTCTAATAGCTGTGTCCTTTACCCAGTAATTCTCTCCCAATCCTTTGTATTTATGTAGACTGACTGAATTTTTTAGATTGGATTGACAATAGAAACGCTACAGTAAAGCTAGATCAGAGTGTTATATCTCTGCTTAAGTACCTGATTTATTATCCTGGCTGTACCAAGCCAGCTCTCTGTGGGCCTTTCAGCTGTTGTCCAGACTGTTTCTGGATAGCCCAAAAGCTTCAGGAGCAGTTCCTGGTCCTTTGACAAGAATTTCCAGCAGGGTGTTAGGAAATGTTTTTCACCCTGAGAGCAATCCAGCACTGGATTGAGAGGGTTTGGAATCTGCCAGCCTTGGAGACAGGAAAACTTCCCCTGGATAAGCTCCTGAGAGCCTTGATACTGGACATGTTCTGAGCTTGGAGCTGGATTAGACACCTCCAGAGGTCCCTTTTCCCCATGTCATCCTCAGAGTCTGTGAAGGAATGCTAAACTCTGGAGAATACTAAATCTGTGTGGATGGCTGCTTCAGTGCAGCTTTCCACTGGAGAACAGGCTGATTCTCCTGAGAACTGCTGCCTGCTTGTACCCTGAGCAGCTTTGGTATCAGCACTGGGCTTGGGACTTGTATCTGCTGTCAGTGTAGCCCCAGATTTGTCAGCTACAGAGCTGTTTATTTCTGTGTGTCCCTGCAAGTACTGGTGAGATCTTACACCCAAGTGAATCTCTGTGTGTATCAAGCCTTGCTCTGCCTTTTTAGGGGTAACTGGGCTGGGTGGCTTAAGGGGTTTAGTGCTTGTTTGTTTTACAAACATCGTGACTACTGGTGCTTCTTTAGACATTACCCAACCTGATTATTTGTGGGTTTCTGTAGTGTGTGAAATGAAAGGTATTTTTAACTTACAGGGATGGATTTTTATGGAACCTGATCAGATTGGAATTTTATTTGTTATCTCTGTAGATGCTATTTCTCTCTTTTCAGTAAGGCATAAAACAGGTGGAACAGGAGATTTCACATTCAGCCTTTTGTCCATCCAGCTTTCCTTTCCTGTTTGTTTTCTGAAGATACAGCCTAATCAATATTTCTGTTTTTCACTGATGTTGTTCCATGAAAATGCTCCCATTCTGAAGTGTCCAGTTCTGATGTGAAAAAAATAACTTAAAAGCATTCATAAACCAGATTTTTTTTCTTTGCTTTAACTGTGAGTAGGTGTTCTCTAAAAATGTATGGATTTCTGAGAGGCTGGATTTATATGAATCTTATCCAGTCACTTAGCTGGTGAAAGATGATGGATAGACCTCAGACTAATGGGTCTTCTCCGTGTCTGTATAATCACAAAATCTGTCATGTAACTGCTTAAATGTGTCACTGGCTGGCTGTCAGTTTGCAGTCCCAGTAATGAGGCACTTGGGAACGTGCTTGATCAGCAGTTGTGTAATTTCAAGTGAACAAGGTGTTGGTAGCACATTAAAGGGCTCTGACACAGATTAAAGGAAGCTGTTGTTACATGGAGGTGGACAAACAGAGCAGGAAATAACCCAATTCCAGCATAGAAAGTTATTTAATCTATACAGAATATCCATGCTGCTAATCACTGGGGTTTGCACTCATGTTTATATTGGCTCATTACTACAAACCAGTAACTTTACAGAGGCATTAAATGTATGTTCCTTCATGTAGGCCTGCAACTGAACTTTACCATGACCTGGGGAGATTCTCACTACCTGGGACTGACAGGACTTGAAGTGATAGGAAAGGATGGTCAAGCATTAAAAATCAATGCACAACAGATTTCTGCTTCACCCCAAGACTTAAATGATCTTCCAGAGTACACAGGAGATTCCAGAACATTAGAAAAGTAAGTAACCAAAGACTTGGGATGCATTTTACATCAGATTTTCTAAAGTGACAGATTTCTATAAACTTCTGTTATGTTAACACATGTTAATGTGAACATGATTTTTCATCCCATCACTGCTCATTCTTGGAATTCACAGGCTGTCCAGGAACAGCTTGTTGTAGAAACATGAATGAGATGTTTCCAAAAGATGGTGTTTGAGCTGGGAGATGAGAACATGCCTGGTTGGTATTTCTGCCAAGGACTTTCCAGGAAGAAATGTGGGTGTTCTGTAGCATCTGTCTGTGCATATTGAGTGATATTTATGCAGGATTTCTGGATAATTTCAAGGAAAATTTTCACGTTAGCAAAGAGTGAGGATGTGTTGGGGAATTGCACCAATAGGTGCCATTCTTTTGGCGATTTTGCAGTGCTTGTTTTTGGCAAATCTAATGAAGTTTTATTCATTGACAAGTATATTTCCTAAGATTAACTTGTGCATCTAAATGGCAGCAGTATAGAAATTATAGGCTGGAGATCTGGAGAGGACTTGGCATTTGGATGTTATTGAAGCTGCATCCTGTTGTTTCTGAGTCATCTCTCCATTTTAAAGGGTATTTTTGGTTGTAATCCTGCCTTGCTGGCATGTTTATGGGCTGTGACCAGGCTTTTGAATTAGGACTTGTCTTTTCAAAGGCTCTGGAGTCTTCCTTAGAATCTTGTGTTTATCTCCCTGCACACTAACTCCATCGTTTGTAATTTCTGCTAATCTGACTGATGCAGGTATCAACCTTACTTGTGTGTAATTCCTTGTTCCTTCTGCCATCTTGTAGGAAAATCTCCTCTGTAGGCAGTTGCTGATCTAAGAAATCTTCCCATGACATCCCCTGTGATGAACAGATTCTGGTGGGGGGGTCTCTCCAGACCCCACCCCGATGGGCACAGATGCAAAGAATTCATTTACCTTTTTTGTTGGTGCCTTCTCCTCTCTGAATGCTGCTTTTGCAGCCTAGTGATATGTTGATCCTACAGAATTCCTGGCAAGCTTTCTGCCCCTGATGTAGCTGAGGGATTTTATTTATTGTATCTTTTGCTTGCTAGCCTTCAGACTCTATTTTTGGCCTGTGCATACGCATTTCACCTTCCAGAGTTTATGAGTCTATCAATTTAGGGCTTTTTTGATCATGAATTTTGCTGAAAGATGTCCCATAATAACTTTGTTTGTCGTGCTACTGAGCCAGGCTGGTTTTGAGTTTTCAAATCCTCCTTCTTTCTAACATCTTTCTTAGTAAGTGGGTTATATTTTTAATTTTTTTTCCCACATTCTTGGTTGTTTTGCTGGAGAACTTTTTTGGGCACAAGATACAGAGGCTCTTTTGGCTCTGGCTATTCCTGCAAGCATGTTGAATTTGAGTACACTGCAGTGCTCTCAACTGTGGCATTTGGAATAGGTCCCGTGTAATATTCAAGACCAAATCAAGAATTATCTCTTCTCTCATGGACTCCCTAATCAGTTCCTCTGTGAAAGAGTTATTATTCAAATCTTTTTCTTTAAGGAATTGCCAAGTCTGGCACTCATTCTTCCATTAAACTTTTAAATAAATAGTAAGTATAGACTTAGTTTTTTTGGCAGTGTACCAAAGTAATTACAGTGGAAAATTAATTCATATTCTCCTTTACTCCATCTTTGTATGGCACTGTTTGTGGTAGAAGAATATAATATCAGAAAAATACCAGATTTAACTTTATTTAGTCAGCCTGAAGCCTGTGCTGTCATGAAAAGACATTGTCCTGTTGGTTGGGAGCTTTGTGAAATAGCAGGGATGTGGCTAATTGTGTCCGTGAGAGATGTGAGCAAACCCTGGTCCTGCTCAGGGTTATCCAGCTGCCATCCAGCCCCTCCTCGGATCCAGCAGAGTTGTGTTGGCATAGAAACACCCTGCAGGGTGCCAGATGCACTGCTTTGGGCGTGGAGCTGGCTTCATAAATTATATTGTGGCTGGGTTTGAGTTGTGCCTTCAACCACTTTGCTGCAAAGGCAGTTGAGCTTTCCTTTGCCTGTCCCTGTTCACACAGGGAAGACCTAAGGATTTTGCTGTTTTGCCTTAAGCAGACCCAACTAAAGCAAATACTGTGGTTTTTTTCTCCCCCTGCTGCCTTTAGTTCAATTCTTGCGTGCTATTTTTGATGTTTTCTGTGCTTTTAATTGCATGCACAAGGACACGAGAAGTCCTGCAAGCTGGAAGTGGCAGCTAGAATAAAATGAGCCCTAGGAAAGTCCCTGCTTTTGATGAGAGAAGCCAGCTTTTCCCTTTGTGCAGCTAATGGACTTTTCTCTTTGTAGGTTAATAGATGGGACTAATATCACAGAGGAGGATGACCATATGTGGCTCATTCCCTTCTCTTTTGGAGAAGATCATCTGCTCACAATCCATTTTGATAAAACTGAAAGTATTGCAGGGCTTCGCTTTTGGAACTATAATAAATCTCCAGAGGATACCTACAGAGGGGTAAGTAAAAGAAAAGGAGCACTGCCAGCAAAAATATACAGCAGTGCATTGGAAAATTGGTACTGTGATGAATGAATATAGCTGCCTTAATGGAACACCATAAATCTTTCTAGATTGTCTGAGGCTGAATTTTGTGGCAGGTATAATGCATTCCTGTCTCCACAAACAGCAGATAGTAAAAAAAAAAAAAATGCCAGAGATGGTTTAAAGAACTCTTCACAGCTGATTTTTCTAAGACACACATACAATAGCACGTATTATTT
Source organism: Phylloscopus trochilus trochilus (assembly GCA_016584745.2). Taxonomy (NCBI): domain Eukaryota; kingdom Metazoa; phylum Chordata; class Aves; order Passeriformes; family Phylloscopidae; genus Phylloscopus; species Phylloscopus trochilus. The sequence continues at coordinate 3,176,675 of WQNJ02000011.1, forward strand.
TCAGGATATATGATTCTGAGGTGGTATCCTCTCAGTATCTTGTATTTAGACCTACTATGTGATTCTGTATTTCCTGAAAGGCAGGGAATGATATGAGGGAAACTTTTCCAGATTCACGTTCAGAAGGCCCCCAACTCAGTACTGCTTTTTCCAGGAAGAGTCTTTTGAAATATTAACATTTAATAAATGAAAGTTGCCACCTTCAAGCAGTTTGGCTAAAATAATTTAACTAAAATGGTCTAACGTAAATCCTCTCTTGTTTGCAAATTGCCTGGTTTATATTTCTTTTTCTCCATACTGAATTGTTGGGATTGACAATTGGCAGCTGATGGAGATAATTTTACACCTTTTCACTCTGGGTTTGGCTGTTCCTCCTTTCCCTGCTGTGCTTACACATGTCATGATAATATAACCAAACAGAGGTTACTGTACATTGCTGTTCAGAAAGTTTAGAAATCCACCTGTTCCCAGATTTTCCATCCCAAAAGGCAACTATTGCATTCTTGATATCCAAATTCAGGCAATAAATAAGAATAAAAATGTTGGCACATATTAAACTGGCGAGAGGACAAAAAGGATCTTCCAATTAAATCCCAGCTGATCCAGAAATTTGAACAGAGGGCCCCTGATTTTGTGCTCCATCACATTTGCCCAGCATGTTTGACACATGGGAGGGTTCTGGAGTATTTTGAGCATTACCATCTAAATATACCCCTGTACAAATCAGGGCTTTTAGTGACATTTGTGTCCTGATTTCAGCTGGTATAGAGTTAATTTTCTTCCCAAGAGCTGTGTTTTGGATTTAGGGTGATAATAATGTTGGTAACTTACTGATATTTTAGTTCTTGCTGAGCAGTGCTTATTAAATCTCTAAAATCTACCATGGAGTTTGGTCTCTGGAGGCCAAACCAAGGAAGAGAAAAAAAAAAAAAGAAGAAAGGTGTATTTTCAGCAGTCTGCTTGGCTAGGTAGGAAAAAGAAGTGAGTCTGATACAGCTCTCTACTGCAAGTCCCACAGGAGTTAGTGGATACCACTTCAAGGAGGAGCCCATACCTGCAGTCTTGTAGGATAAAATAAATTATTTGCAAAACAAAAGATGCAAGGTCTGTCGGGCCACAGGAAAGGAGGTTTTAGGCTGTAAACCCAGGGCATCCTGACATCTGTCTCTTGAAGTATTGCTGCTCCTTCTAGGAACCAGTCCCTGGGTGTGAGATGGAATGATTTGTTAGGCAGCTGCAGGCTGGGGGATTCTATTCACAGCTTTCGTGTGAGAGGGTAATGGCAGTGACTGTCAGAATGAAGACTTGGCTGCTATTTGCAGCCCTGTGAAAAATCACCTTGTGAGAGCTTTGTTATGCCATTTGTAAAATGCAATATGTGACGGCCGAGTGCCTCCTCAGATGATGAGAATTACTTAGAAATGAGGGCTGTAAAGGGCACATAAATATAAGCAGCTGTGGTATAATAGGTAAGATTCCATCTCTAACTCTCCAGACTTCCCATTCACTGCGTGTTTCCGTTTAGGAAAGTGTATTTCAGTGGATTTCTCACTTCCTCTCCTTAGCCTGGCAGACTTATTCAGCTGGAAAGCAGCAGGCAGAAGAGTTTCTCATATGAAAAAGATGTTTCCTTTATTTGATCCCAAGTGTATTATAGATGAAGCCAGAAATAGTTATTTCTCCACACTTGGTAGTCATACAAACATTGCTGCCTAATTAATCTTCATGGAAATGAACTGAGCCCCCCCTCCAGTCTAGCACAAACTGGTACTTAGTGAAAGACCCAGGGCAGTAAATGCTGCTTGTGATGAACATAAAGTTATATTAAACATATTAGAGAGCAAGGTGCAGAGATTAATTGTTGCTGGTGATTTAATTGTTCTGCTCCTGGGATCATGGATGCAGCTCCACATGCTGCTGCTGGGGCAGGGCAAAGGGGCCAGGACTCCTGAATAAATGTGCCTGAATTATTCACTTTGATCTCCAGGGGTTGGATAAGGTGTGCTCATGAATCTCTGAGGTGGCCACAGCTCAGTTGTCTCTGTCTGGTACAGGTACCTTTTCTTTATTCCTGTGCCCTGAGGTTACACACAGCACTGCTTGGCAGAGGAGTTTGTGTGATCCTGGAGAAGTCCAAGTGCCACCTGCCACAAAGATAAATAAAACTGCCAAAATACAGGCAGCTGTAAGTGCAACAGAAACACCAAAGTCTGCTCTGGAGAGAGCAGCAGGCTGTGGGATTTCTGGAAGGGTGCCCTGAGCCAGGGCTGGGCAATCCCAGCTGATTTAGCAGAGCATTCAGGTGCATGATGTCTCCTCAGATTGCCTTATGACATGGACTGACTTGAGAGCTGAGCCTTCCTGTTCTCTTAATGTGTGTAAATATTGCTGCAGGCTCAGGAATCAGGGGACTGTTGTGGTTGGGAAAGGGCTGTAAGGTCATCATGTCAAACTGTAAACCTCACACTGCCAAGGCCAGCAGTGACCCATGTCCTCAAGTGCCTCATCTACACCTCTGAAATCCCTCCAGGATGGGATCTCCACCACTTCCCTGGGCAGCCTGTGCCAATGCTTGACCACCCTCTCTGTGAAGAAGGGCTGCTTCTGTTTGCTGAGGTCTAGTGCCACCCAGTAATTGAAGGATCTGTCAATACTTTTTTTTGTATTTCCCCTCCCAAATCCTCACCTGTGCCATCCTCATCAATGTCAGTGATGACATGGACACTGTGGATTGCAGCTGGTATCTGCTGGGTTAGGCTTTCTTTTGCCAAAGGAAGGCACACTCTAGAGGAATGAAATAAATACAGCTAAATGAAATTGTTTCAGTCTCTGAAGTGAATGGAGAGAAAAATTAAAATAATTGTTTGCAATTATTTTCACATAAGTCATGTCAGGTAATGTTGTGTTTTGTTCTTTTAAACCAGGCTAAGGTGGTCCATGTGATGCTGGATGGGCACAGCATCTCCCCCACGGATGGCTTCCTTATCCGCAAGGGTCCGGGCAACTGCCACTTTGACTTTGCTCAAGAAATCCTCTTTCTTGACTATCTACAGCCCCAGTCAACTCCTGAAGTACACAGGAGGTAAAATAGGATGTCTCTGTTGTCTGAACCACACAATTTCTCTTCACTGTTGTAGTGTCATTTCCCATTCCCTGTTGGAGCCGACTGTGTGAGGCTCCTGGATGAAAACGTGGAGCACTTAGAGCTTCACTTGGTTTTAACTCTGACCAAATTTCATTGAGGTCTGAGGGGAGTCTAGGCCATCATCACAGCTGGAGGGGTTGGGGTGGTGTCTGTGGAGGTTTAGTTCTTTGGGTTTGTTGTTTTCTTTTCTGAATGAGCCAAGGTTACATAAAAAAACTTGGTTTGTCTTTTTTTTTTTTTTTTTTTGGCAGGGCTGCTTCAAGGACACTGGAACAAGCCAGTATGGACTATGAAGCACCATTAATGCCCTGTGGTTGTATCCTTTCCTGTCATCTTCCTTGTCATATGGAATATTTTAGAGTTACATACCATGGTTAGGAGTCCTGAGCTTTTTGAATCCAACAATTTCTAGTTCTTTAAGGTATTAACAGGATACCAAGAATATGAGAAAGGCTTCCATAAAGTATGGCTCAAGAATAAATCAGTGAAACATCATATATGAATATGTGGCCTGTTTTCAGATCCTCTGGTAGCTTTTTCTTCTGAACTGCAAGTAAGAGTGTCTGACATCGTGGGCTGCACAATCATTTTTCAAACTGCAGATTAAATGGTCTGTTAGGACAAAGCTTCTGTATTGATATTTTCCTTAACAGCATTTTGCTTTTTAGTTATTTTCCAGTTCCAGCTCCTGACCAGTTGGGGTGACCCCTACTACATTGGTTTGAACGGGCTGGAGTTGTTTGATGAACACGGAGAGCAGATCTTACTGACTGAGAACAGTATCCTTTGCACACCCGGCACCCCAGGCCCTGCACAGTTCACTCCTTGGCAAATTGTCACTTCCACATTGCCAGGTTGTCCTGTGGGATTAACTCTGCTTCTGTTTTCTCTGCATTTGGGTGATGAACCTCTTTTCCATATGTTTTTATGGATTCTCTATACTTCCAGAACATTTCTTCTCTCAGTGGGATGCACCAACAAAGCAGGACAAAGTTAGAGAAGGAAAGGCATAAGAAGGGTGTGGTATTTTCTGCTTTTGACACTTCTTCTGTGGTGGGGAAGGACCAGTTTGGGAACTTTGGAAAGTTTGCTGAGCTATAAATTCATAAGAAAAGATTGAATTCAGTGCTTTTTTTAAAATGGAATCTTTCACTGTGCCTCAAGAAAGAAATTTTTCATCACTTGTTCTGGAGATTCAGGCTGTTCTAGACACCCAATGCAGTCATGAAGATTAGGGCTGAGAGTTTGAATTTGATTCAGTGTTCCCTGGATATCCAGCAGAGGGAATGAAGGGCATGTTGGGAAGATTGATGTTCATCAGGGTTACACTTTGTGCTCTGTAGCAGCTAAAGTCCTTAAGAGCTGAAAGCTTCATACTCCAACATACAACTCCCATAGTTCAGGTACATGGAAGGAACATTTCTTAGCCCCCTGGAAAGAATAACTAGCACAAATGCTGCAGGAATTGTCTCTAAGGACCCTCACTGCCTAATTAATAGGAAATGCAATGAAATAAAGGCTTTTCCCCAAGTGCTATTTTGATTTGTATCTTGTATGATACACCCTGAATTTGAAATGTTTATAATGGACAAGAAATATTTTAAAATTAAGAAGTGATAACAAATTGTCTTTTAAAAACCAGGGATCTTTAACTGACCTGGTACAGCTCTACAGTGCAAAGCAGTGCCAGGTGAAGAATCCTCAGCTCCTTTTGAATGATCACCTGTTCTTGCCTGGGCAGTTGTGTGGGGGATGTGTTAGGATCCCAAAAGAGTTTTTTGTCTTAGTGCAATATTTAATGTGATAATTCACTACTGAATCAAGCTTTTCTTAAACACTTGAGGCATTGCTGTGTGATTCCTTCAATTCTTTATAAATACTTACAGACTTTTAGAAAGCAGGAACAGGGGGAAGTAAATATCCCTCAAACTGGATTGCTCAGGATATATAATTCTGAAGACAGTGCCATCCATCCACGTTTCTTTGCATGTCTTTAGCATTCATATATGTTTTTAATGTGAATGTTCTCTTACAGAGAAAATCTGGTTGCCTGTTCAGTGGGGGTTTAATCTTTCCCTCTCAAAGAAATGAAAAAAGGTTTTATTACACAATTACTGATTTTTACCACAAGCCTTGAGAAACTCAAGCAAAACCTAGTCTGCCTGATGACTCTCTCATGCAAAGACACTCTTCTTGAGATAGGTTTTTATATGAGGAATTTGCAGAAGTTTATGATAAAAATATGGGACTTTGTCACCAAAAAGCTGGGAAGTGCCTATTCCTGATAATGGAACTTTTATCGATGAAGTCATAAGTACATATTTGAGAATAAATTAAATGCAGCTGGTTACTTGATTCCTATTTTAAAAATAAATTGGAATGCCAGACTATCTAAGGGTTGTCCTACTTTTAAATAGGTGCCCCCAAGTTCCTCAGCTGTGCAGTCCTAGGAGTTCTGCTGCAATGGTGAAAACTCATTCATGGCGTTGGGAAGAACATAAACTTTTAAATATGGTACTTCTGAAATATCCCTTTTTTGGGTTATTTATGCTTAAAGTTTTTTTTCAGATATTGCTGCTTTTCCAGATAGTGTCAACATTTTAGATGATGTATCTGGAGACATCCGGACTCCAGACAAACTGATTGACAGAGTGAATGACACCACTGATGGCAGGCACATGTGGCTGGCACCAGTTCTTCCTGGTTTGGTAGGTTTTCCCTTTTCATTCTCTTCTGGTGATGTGTGGGGATGGAAGTGGAAGCATGGAGGAGAGGGGGAGCATATAGAATTCATAGCTAAATTTGGTATTAGTAACAGATGCTAAATCAGTGCTTTTTAGAAGTTGTTTTTATTGCAGCCTCTCTGCACTGCACAGGCAGCAGCAGTGGAGGTTTCCCAGGTTTGTAATCTCCTCTCTCCATGGGGCGACAGCAGAAGATTTTCCAGAGATGGTTTTTCAGTCACTGTGACAAAGATACTGATGAAAGAGTTCTCTGCAGTAAACACCTTTCTGGTGCTTTAAAGTTCATTTTTACAAAAGGCAATGAATGTTGTTCCAGCAGTGAGAAATTATTTTTAATCTCATTATCTATGTTGAATTCAAATTCGTAGATTAGGGATGGCAGACTTAGTGTTTCATGTCCTAAGGCCACAAATGATTCAGCCCTTTTAGAAGTCCCATGTTTAATAGCTGGGATATCAAAAGTCTGAACAGAAAAAGCAAATAAACTTAGATGACTTCTGACCTTGTTTTGGGAAAGGACGTTTTTAGAGGCCTGTAATGGACATAATTAATTGGTTTTATTTCTTATAAGAGAATTGATTTAAAAAGAAAACAAAGCATAAACCTGACATGTGGTAAGTTATCACTTACTGTGCTGGCAAAATCCTCACTCCAGATGTTGCAGATATTAATTAGAATATTAAAAGCAAGGAATTGTGAATCTATACCATGATGTGTTATAATGAAGGGCTATAATTAAGGTAAAGCTTTTAAGTATACTTGGGAATAGTGAGCACTTGCATTTCCTAGGGAAGTGGAAGGTCTGTGTGGTGCTTGAGGCTCCTGCTGTGTAGATCCCACATCTTCAATCTGGCAATTTGATGGGATGCTCAGATGTCTCTTATAACAGGATGACTGATTGATTTGACAGCCATCTGAGTGTGCTCATGTCCTTACAAAAGACAGGCTTGCAGAGGCTGTGTCACTTGGGATAAAGGAAAATAACAGGCCCTGGAGTTCTCTCTCTTTGTGTTGTTCTGCCTGACACCAAAGTACTGCAGAATAGCACAAAATACCAGTATTAAAGGGTAAATTGATAATGTGTGAAATGCAGGAGGCAGAAGCGATTTAATGGTGTTTTCTGTCCTTGAACTGTAACAAATTGCACCTCTGTAAGATCCACAGAGTACTTTTCCCCTCTCCATCTTCCCTGGGATGGTTGTTGAGGTGGGAGGTGCTGGATGGAGCAGTCAGCCTATTGATGCTCAGCCTCTGGAGCTGGGCTGCTGAACCAGAGCTTGAGAATGCTCCCATCCTCAGTGCAGGCTGCTTGGAAAGCTGCATTCACTCTTTGATGTGTTGGAAGCTTCAAAAGCTTGAAGGGAATTGGTATTATAGCCTTTCTTTTCCTTCCTAAATGTCTTTTCTTTTTTAATTCTAAAAGTGGTTTCCTGTCTTTCAAATTCATTTCTTACATAAGCAGAATTTGAATTGTTTGTTCTCCTATTACTGATTGTCATTTTATTTCTTTGTTTGAATGGATTTTTAATCAAATATATCATTTGCTGCGGGATTAAGAGTTGTTGTTGGAGACAATGCTCCAGTTGTCTCATGGAAAATCACAGATGCAAACATTTCTATTGATCCAATCTACCTTTCTTTCTTCAGTTAAAAAAAAAAAAAAAAAAAAAACCCAAGCAAAATGATTTATTATCACCTACAGTTATCTTCTCCAGAACATCAAAGGATTAAAACTTCAGAGGATGCTAAAGATGAAGCTTAAGATATGTTGATCCCAAGTTGATATAGTGGCTCATAAAAGGAAAAGCATGGAATTAACTGTAACAGGCAAGATTGGTTTCCTGCCTGCCTAATCTTTGGTCTTAACATCTTGACATTAATGTCACTGAAAGGCAGATGAATAATACCTCAAGCAGTAATTGTTTAGCAAGCATCTGGAGGATTGTCTCTAAATTCCTGGTAGTATAACTTACACAGAAATTTCAACATTTCTGCAATAGCTTTCAGGGCATACAAGGGGACATTTTAGTCTTGCAAAAAGAAAGGTGGATTCCATTTGTACTTGGTAGAAAGAGAGGGAATGGAATAGAATAAAATCATTGATTCACAGAGTGGTTTGGGTTGGAAGGGACCTTAAAGCCCATCCAGACACTTTCCACTGTCCCAGGCTGCTCCAAGTCCTGTCCAACCTGGACTTGGACACTGCCAGGGATCCAGGGGCAGCCACAGTTGCTCTGGGCACCCTGTGCCAGGGCCTGCCCACCCTCACAGGGAAGAATTCCCTTCCAATATCCCATCCATCCCTGCCCTCTGGCAGTGGGAAGCCATTCCCCCTTCTCCTGGCACTCCAGGCCCCTGGAAGTGGTCTCTCTCCATGCTTCTTGTAGGCTCCATGAACAGAATAGAACAGAACAGAAGAGGCACCAGCTTGTCTTATCCCTAAGGACATGTCTGTATTTGGTTTATGAAATGCTCATTAAAAGTTTCTCTATCCCCCTCTGCCAATTTCCAGGCAGTCCAGGATGACAAGGATGCTCTAGATCTCATCTTCTGTGCTTTTGAGAGCAGCTGTGGGGTAGAACTAACATCTGGGAATTCTCAGCACGGATGATAGCTGAACTTCCATCCTCAGCATCAGTTATCTCTCCTCCAGCTAGATCTCTTTAAATATGAACCTCTTTTGATGTAACATGCATGAGAATTCAATTTCTTTGGGGAATTTGTGCTGTTAAATATAAATTAATTCCCTTTTACAGGTGAATAGGGTATATGTCATTTTTGATGTACCTACTACCGTGTCAATGATCAAGTTATGGAATTATGCCAAGACGCCTCAGAGAGGTGTGAAGGAGTTTGGTGTAAGTAATTTTCCTGTGCATTTTGCATGTCCTGGTGAGTCAGCTGCCTCCATTCTCTACGTGTTCTCACAGTTTGTTGAAGTGTGATTCCATGTAATCTCAAAGGATGGGATTCATCTCATTTAACTCTGCATTTAATATTAAAATGACTAATCTATGCCAGTCATCTGTCCTCCTTTTTTTTTTTTTTTTGTCCAGGGAAAGAAAACTTTATCTGGTTTTTGTCTTAGATAATTGCCTTAAGACAGGATAACACTTGCCTTTTTCCACTGACTGTAGAGTAGGCCTGGAAGATTAGTTTGAACTACACACCTAAGTTTTAGGCAGCTGAAGTGAAATGCAGTGAGATTCATTAATTCCTAGATTTAAGAGTGATTCACTCCCATGAATAGAATGGCAATTATGTAAAACACGAAATACATTTTTAATTACCTACTTGAAAGCTGCATTAAAAAACATCAGTGACAAGATAAAAAACTTTGAGAAGAAGAAAAAAAAAATCAAACTCTAGCAGCAAATAGAGAGAAATGGAAGTTTTAAGGGACAAAAACTAAATTAATGACTGGATTTGTGAAACAAACGGGGCAAAGTGCTTCTTAGTTAATTGCCAGAGACAACTGCTGAAAGCAAGGCCTGATTTCTCAATGGATTTTTGGTTTATTTCTTCAATGTTTGTAGCTTCTGGTGGATGATTTGCTGGTGTACAATGGGATTCTGGACATGGTGAGCCGGGTAGTGTCAGGCATCCTGCCCACGTGCGACCCTGTGGTGCCCTACCACACCATCCTCTTCACTGATGATGAGAGGATTTGCCACCAGGAGAGAAGAACTGTTATCAGGTATGTGAGTAGATCTGCTTGGGACAAAGGGTCTTGGCTTTAAAAACTGGTCTGATGTGACTGATGTCAGCAGTGTGTGTGCTGCTGAGGGAAATTCCCTGCCAGAGCATCCCTGGCCTCACTTGAGGAGGAGTAAGTAGGTTTTTAGATATGAGGACCAAATTACCAGCTTTGTTGGCAAGCATCTTTTGACATTTCCTGGTATTCATGATTTATATTTACATCTGTTTTCATGAAAGCCTGTAAACATAAAATTAAAAAGTTAGGCTTCCTTAGAGAAGGATTAATAAATCCCAATGATATTACATAGAGGGGGAAAAAATAGCAAGTTCATGAAAAAAACCAAGCATCCAAATTAAAGAAAATAAACTCTGATTTGACACAGATGCTAATTAAGGAGCCAGAATTCTACTATTTTATAAACAGTCTGAAATAATGAACTTCTAAAATGAGAAATGAATTGCATTTGGGGGAATGACGCTTTAAAACCACTAAGTTGGCAATCTCATGGAGAATGTGATGAAATGCAGTGAAAAATGCACTTACATTTGGAAGGTCAGGATTGGTAGGGTCTCAAAAACAGTCCAGGGCAAGGAAAGTAAAGATTTGAAAGAATAATTTATTTTAAATGGGATTGAAAAGTGAAAAAATGAAAGCTTATAGAAATGAACGATTTCTTACATGTTGGACAGCTGGCAAATAGAATGTTTTGCACATGCATCACTTGGAAAAAAAAGCAAGTTTTGCATGGATAAACGGTGTGTGATCCACTCAGAAGGATATTCAAACATTTAGAAATAAGCAGAAGGAACGTGAGATGCCCTGAATAAAGACAGACATTCACATTTGCCTGCAGGATTTGTTTTCTTGTGTTTCCCTAAAGCATTGGCTGTTGGCCACTGGTCCTGTCAGAGGTTAAATAAATTATTATTGTTTGGATGTATTGTGTTGGACTCATGTTTTTGTACAAGTGGCTGTGTTGTCATGGTAAAACTTGGAGCTGAACAATTTCTCAAAGTGAAAAAAGTCACTGAAATGAAAATGCCTTGAGGAAATACAAGTTTTGAGAAAATTTTCCATGGGATAGAAAAAGGAGGAGGATGGGAAACAAATCTTTACTTTCCTCAGCTTCAGATCTTTCTATGAGTAAAATTATTTTATTGGAACCAGGGAAGCACCAGCTGTAATCACAGATCTCTTTCACATAACTTCCTTTGCACATATTTTATAAGACATATATATGTCCTTTGATCTACTTTAAAGAGGAGTTTTTGGGGTCACAAACACTTTTCCAGTTGAGAACATGCTGAGCCTCTTCAACTCCAGACTTCTGTGCAGGAGCTTTCTTGCTCTTTTTCCCAGCCTGGTCTGCAATCATCTTTTCTCTTTTTTTCACCTCCCACCCTACTAAAATACAGGGTACTTCAGCAGCAATGGGAGACCTGCTGGATAATATCCCTTCATTTTAAAAATGCTCTGGAGCTTTTAGATATTGTTGTTTGTGATGTTGGCCTATTCTCTTTCACTGTTCAGTGTTTTATGAACTCGAACTTGCATCTGATATTATTTATCATCAGTAGTGTAAGTTTTGGTTTGCTTCAAGTTTTGGCTCTGCTGCTTCACTCTGACAGTTTGAGAGACATTACATTTTTCTTCAGAAACAGAAACTCATTTTGTGCAGTATTTGGAGGGAAAAGAAAAAATACACTTCTTTTATTGCAAAGGCACAAATGGGTGTTTTTGGTCTATGTGAAAGGGAGATGTTATTACTGATGTTTTCCTTACCTTTCAATTCAGCTCATGTTTTTCCCTGTAATTTTGTTTAGTTTCATTTACCTTTGAAGTCATTTACTTCTTTCCCAAAGAGAAATGGTTAAAATTTTGCGGCAGCCTGGAAGCAAAACTCGTCGCAGTAAATGAATTTTGTTTAGTTCAGAAAAGTTTCAAGTAATGAACGCTCTTCCAGAATCACAGAGCAGTGTGGAAGTTCCATATGAGGATTTTTATACCCCCTTTGTACAGCTCTGATTTAAAATCTCACTTTGCTTTGTGGTTCAAGCTGTGTAGGCAGGCTTGGAAATTGTAGAGTGAATATGATATTTATATTTGAATGTGTGCTGCATGAATGCCACTAATTAAAACTGGCAAGAAATCCTTCAGGTGGATGAGGACAGGAAAATTCCTGTGGGGGTGATCCTGTGTATTGTGGCTGTGCTGTGGAGCTGTTCAGCCTGCAGACATCCCTGCTTTGGTATCCTTGTCCACAACTCTCATAACTTTTCCCAGCGTTGATTATTGTGGCCGTTGTACTGATTTCAGTCTTTCCAGCAATCATGTGGAGGATCAGGATGTACGAATGATGAATGAAAATGAGATTGTCACCAGCAACAGAAAGAAACAAGTTGTGGCTGATCCGGGTGAGTTTTGTCTTCCACGTTTTCCTTCTGCTCAATTCCTGCAGACACAGTGTGGATAATGAGCATTGTTACAGCCCTAAACTGGGAAAAGTGGGAAGTCTTATGTATATTTAGCTCTGCTTTTTCTGCCATAGAAAGACAAACTGCAAATTTCCTCATCTGGTGGGTTTCTACTCTGTATCTAAATCTGAAGGGGGATGATGATGTGGTTGTGGCTCAGCACCACAAATGTAGAAATCCTCAGCAAAGAAACTGGCTGAAGATAATTTGAAAATGGCTGTTAATTGTGCAGGTTCATTGATAATTTTTGGAATAATAAGCTCATTGCATACCCACTGGCCTTTTAAGCAGTTTCAGAGATGGTGCAGATGTGTCTGAGAATCAGCTGCTTGTTGCTCCTTGAGCAAACCCAGAATCACACTGAGTGTAACAAGGGGGAAAGCGTGTTGACTCTGTTCCTCCCACTGTCTTTCTGGTTGGTCTTTTTGCTTACAAAGTGATAATTAAAAAGACAACCTCTCTTTTTTTCTCAAGGAGAAAGAGTAGATTGTATTTATAGTCTGAAGAGTAGCAGTCGTTCATTGTAAATTACTCAGAATAGCTCCCTAAATACATCTCAAATTCTCAGCCAAGCTGGTATATTCATGATTGGTTTTCTCTCCTGAGCATGACACTTTCTCCAATTAGTTCTCTAGAAAGTGTTACAGATATTATTTGATGGCTTTTAATAACAGTTCCATAGGAGAAAGATTTGAAATGCCATTGCCTGTGAAAAACCAGCTTGGAAGTTACTATATTTAACAATACTTGTCAGAAGTATCCTGGACATCTCTGTGCCCATTGGAATGAAATCCTGGCTTCCAGAGCAGACCTGTCCAGTAAAGAACAGCCATTGCCATGGCCAGCATGTTTTTTCCAGCATTGAGGACACAGAGCCTCTGAAGTCACCAGTTGAGGGTGGCCTGTTGCCCTCTGCCCCGTGTCCCCTCTTCAGTCCTGGCTGGTATCAGCCACAGAGGGTGTTGATAACACATTTGTGGGGTGATTTGGGTTGGAGGAGACCTCAGGGGGGTCCCTTCCTGAGGGAGGGTCCAGCCTCCTGCTCAGGACAGTGTCAACCCTGAATTGAGAGCAGGTTGCACAGAAAAGCAATTCCATGGGATTGTGGGAAAGCTGGCAGCACTCAGTGTCAGTGTCAGGAACATTAACTGAGCAGGGTAGCTCACCTTCATTCTGGGGTGGAAAGAGAAATGGGCATTTTTGTTCCTCATTTTACTCCCTGCCTTCACTGTTAGTGTTCAGAACTAAAGCAGCCCTTCATTTTCCTCAACAGCTCTGCGCCCCAAAACCTGCATCTATGAGAGAGGACTGCAGAGGAGGAAAAGATAACAAGGGAAGTCCTGAATGCATCCAGCCCTAAGTAACTGCAATCCAGCTCTCCAAAATATGCATATCCAAATGCAAGATTTTCCATGTCTGCTGCTGCTCAACCACCTCCTCTTGTGAGAGGCAGTTTTATTTGCTACAGGAAATTTTCTTCAGAAAGAAATCTAAAGCATGAATTCAGTTTTCTGGGGGATTTTTGGTCTTGATCTGTCTGAATTGTCCCCCTTATCTCTTTAATTGAAAGTCCAGGGAAGAAGAAACATAAAGGAGAGAGTGAGAACCTTTCTGCTGACAGCTGTTCTTGCCAAGTACTGAGAACTTGGGTTAAGCAGGATTGTCCACAGGTTTTTTAGATTATTTCTTAAAGCTTTTATTCCTAAATCCTGGCTGGATGATCACGAAGATTCCCACTAAAAGGAGGTGTTACGTTATGCCTGTAAATAGTGCTCTGGGAAATGCACTTATTAGAGGAAGTACTCTTTAGCTTCTTGTCTCTGGGCATGTTTTGATGCCAGGGCTGTCTGTAGGAGCTGCCACTGTTTCTGACACCTAGACAGGTTCCACTGGGCTTGCAGAAATGTGATGGATGCCTTTAGGAAGTGGAGATCAGGAAGTGGCTTTATCAAGGTTTAATAAGTGCATTTCAGCTGTCACCTTTTCATGTTTTGCAGTGAAATAATTATTTCTTTCATCATTTCACTACCATGGAAAAAGCAAGTGAGGTGTTTTGCCTCGAGTGCCATTGACAGGCGCTCTGCACATCCTTCAGAGTCCTCTTGCTACAGAACAATGTTTTTTCCTCCTATTTTGCCTGAATTTATATGAACAAGGAGGCCATGCCTCTGTGCTGCACTAACCAGATGTTGCCAGGAACAGATCATCACTTCTGAGAAATGGTAAATGCCTTTTAATTAGCTGAAGGTAAGGAGAGAAGTGCATTTTTAAACAAAAATACCCTGCACATGTAGTCATTTAAATAAAACTCTAACGAAATAAATATGCTGCAGGATTTGCTATGCAAATGTACTTTTCCCTGAAAACTTGGTGTTTGTGACAACCTATAAATCTCTTCCATGGATTCTCATTTAGAACTTGCTCATCCCTGTGATTCTGTGACTGTTTCCAGAGAGAACTGAATGCTGAAGTCAGGATGTGCTTTTACACATAAACCAGAGATACTGGTGCAGCTCAGTTTGGAATCAAACTGTGCTGCTTCCCTTTCTGCCCTCTGACGAGTGGAGTATCTTGTATATTTGCTTATTAGAACTTCACTACTGTTGCCTGAGCTGAAAGGACACAAGATAACAATGCATTTTCCAGGTTTCCCTGTACTGATGGATACAAAAGAATTTATTTTGTACTAAATACAAACTACTTTACTATTAAATGTAAAAGAGCGTGTGTGAGTACATTGCACTTTGTTTAAAGCTCTTCCCAAGCTGCACTGACTAAAGAACCCTCTTGTTCTGAGAACTCTCCCCTTGTTTGCTTCTGGTGTAGTTCTACCAAAAACCAAGTGCCAGTTTTTTGTTCCAAATCATATAACAGACAGCTGCAAATGAAAAAGAGGAGGAGCTGAGAGGAGGGGTATTGGAAGGGCTCAGAGCAGATACAAATGTCTGTGTCTGGAAGGGGAGAGGGTGCAGCAAGGTTTTCAAGGCTTAAGGCACAATCACAGATTTGTCATGTGGGCAATCTTTAGATGGGACGGGGCCTGTCACATTGTTTGTTCTGAGAAAATTGCATTGGCTTTGCAGAGAAATGAAATCTGTTGTTACCTGGCAGTGAACAGCATCTCTCTTATTGATCTGAAAAAGGTATGAGGGGGAGAGGACTTCCTGTGACACCTGTCTTCTCTGTGTCTGTCTGGAGCATCTCAGGTCCTGCATGGTGGGCTAACAGTTTTTCAACCCTAATGCTCCACGTTTTGGGAATTACTGCAAACTATTTGGCTGAGCTCAGAGTTCTCTCTGTGTTTCCCTGTCACCAAGTCTTCCTCACCTCTGTTGGTGACTGCAGCCAGTTTTCAACACCTTTTGCCCCTGGAAATCTGTATCCAGTGCAGCTGGTCTGGCATCTGCCACAGAGTGCAATGGCTTCAACATTTGCCATCCTCTCCCAGCAGCCCCCTTGTACCCATTCAGGAGATTCCCCACAACTGCCACATTCTGGATGACCATGATAGTCTGAAAATATTTTAAAAGATTGTCAAGTTGAGGAACATCCTCCCCTGCAGTGTCTGTGTGTGAAGGAAAGGTTTGCCAGCCTGCTGTCTGGGATGACAAAAACCACCAAGGCACAGCCTAATGGAGTCCTTGGTTCTAGTCAGTCATTCTAGAGAGCAGCATAATGTTTAGAAAATACTTCATTCATCTCTGTGGGGTAGGAGCTGTCAGTGTTTGCCCTCTTAATTGGAGCTGAGATGTAATGACCCTTTATAGAACCAAAGATAATTAAGAGTCCTAGTCAGCCCTATGCACTCAAACATAGACACTTGACTCATTCCTCAGTGAATCAGGGTTAAAAAAAAGGGTTTATCCCATTTTTCACCTTTTTTTTAAAACTAACTACTGACAAGTACATTCATGTCAGACTGGCATTTACAGGAGGGACAAGAGGAAGAGTAAACATGCAATCAAGAAAATCCCCACGGAGCTCTTGAGTCAATGTCAGGCACAGTTTCAGCAGGAGTAATTCAACAAGGATGTGCCCAGTAACATCATTTGACATTGTCAAAAGCACAGCAAAGGAAAAAGGAAGGATTTATAGGAATTCCTGCTGAAGATTTTGGTGTAAGTGACTAAAAGTTTCACCCAGTTTCAATATCTGGGCCCTGCAAAGGCCTTTGTGCCATAGCTGCTCACCTTCACCTGTTGTGGTTGGAGTTAAAGGACTTGGATCAAGATAACAGAAATGAATTTGTTTGTCCCAGAGTGACACTGAGAAGGGCAGAGGATAAAGAAATAATCTGTGAGGAAGTAAATGGCAGGCTACCTACTTTTTGATCTAGAAAAAGATATTTTTGTCAGTCTTCACAGTGTAATCTGAACTGCCTGGGAAGGCCTGCAACTTTTCAATTTCTGCCTTTTTGTGCTTTAATCCAGGAGCATTTAAGCAGCAGGGAGAGGCACGTGTCCATGGATAAGGGAGCAAGCAGTGATGCAGGGTGTAAAGGGCAGCACAGAAGACATGGAAACTTGTGTATTCCTGAGTCAGGACACTCAGACATGAACCTGCAGGAACTACATCCAGCAGCTGAATTAAACTGAGCCCTGCTCATGGCTTAGGCTGGACTGGGACATGAATTGCACTACTGCACCCTGCTCAGGGTTCTCTGGGAAATCTGCTCCTGCTGCACTTGTGCCATGTCCCTGCTGTGTCATTCCCCTGGTGATGCCCAGGGGATATGGGCATCCCTACCACATCAGAGATGTGTGCTGGGCTGGTGGCACTGACAGTGACTGGGTGCTGTGGGACTGGATGGAGGTCTTGGAACACCCTGCCATGGTCAGAGACAGGAGCTGCTGCCAGTGAGGCTGTGAGGGGGAGAGCAGTGCATGAAGGAGGTTGAATGGGGAGTCTTTAAGCTTTCTGAAGTTTCCAGGAAATGCTCACTTCCCAGCAGAAGTCAGGTAGGAGCAAATATGAAGGGCTCTATTGACAACTGGGCTCTGCCACATGCAGGGGATGAAGTCAGCTTTCCTTAGATTCCCTCCTGCTCTCACTGTCCTCACTGCTGGCTGCAGCTCCACACCATCCTGGGGAATACAGCCCCTGGTGGGAATCCAAGCCTTGTGTAGGGTGCCTTGGGCTGCCCTCCACCTTCTGGGGCTGCTGATCTAGGAGGCTGAGCTCCAACAGCTGCTCCTCTGGTAAAAGCCACTGAAGAAGCCAAATCTCTTCCAACATTCTTCAAGAAATGTAAACTCCAACAAGACACCACGTGGTGATGGCTTCATCACTGTCCTCACCATGAACTGCAGGTACTGAAACTGTGCAAGCATTTAGGCACCTTCTTGGGTTCCCTTTTATCTTTTTTTTTTCCATCATGACTAACTTTTAGCTGCATCATCATGCTTAGAAGGTCAATTTTTCTGCCAAAGCCATTCTGAAAGTGCTGCTCAGAGTCACTGCTCCACCTTGCTGGTGTGACCAACCTGTTACACTCTGGAGATGGAGGTGCTCAGATGTGCTGCAGGATCAGTTTCATTTCTTGCATTTCTCATATGAAGGGCACTTGCTCTCTGATCTGGGGTGTCACCCACTCCTGTGTCACTGCACTGTGGCTCCTGTTTGTGTGGGGTCCCTGTTTTGGGGGATGCTGGGCTGTTGTGTGCTGAAATAGAAATGCTGCAGGAGAACTGTTCAGTTTGGAGATGTCTCCTCTGAAGAGCAGAGAGGGAGCAGTGTGACACCCTGGGAGGGTGTTTGCTTCCCTCTGTGGGCTGAGGCCCTGCTGGCCAGAGCACAGGAAGGGACTTCCCTGGCTCAGGGGCCTCTTTGCCCATTTCTGTGACTGTTTGCTTGTTTGCTGAGAAATGACTTACAGCCCATGTGAGACACAAACATCCCTTTATCACACAGCTTGTATCACCCTAATGGAATTCTGTCAGCTGAGGATAAAATGTGGACTAAGAAAGCAATTATAGAGTGAATCTCCAAGCTGCAGGAAGAGCTGAGAGATGGGGACCAAGTGCCCAGCTGGAGTAATTTCTTGTCCAACTGGCCTCTAAATCTTGCTGGGAAGAGATCAATTTTCCACCCTCGTCTGACAGCATCAGTTCCCTTCACCCTGGCTCAGGACCCTGTGAAGTGCTGCAGCATTAAGATCTGGGTCCAAAAGGAAACATTTGCAATTGGGGACTTCCTTCTTACTGACCTAGAAATTACTGGAGAAGGGGGAGATCAGGCTGTCCAGCTTCTCTGACAGCTCTCTGGTGTTCCCTTCCTGAGCTGCTGGCTGAAGGAGAGGCCTGGCCATCCCAATGAGCAGCAGGGTAGGAGTTTCCCAGCCTGGAATATTGCTTCCAACACCCCATGAGCCTCCCCCCATGGCTCACTGCTTAGGCTCTAATTAGGAGAGGAAAACCACATGACCTGTGAGCCACCTTCCCCAGGTGTCCTGGTTATTTCTGGAAGGTCTCAGTTATGCAGTGAGACCACAGTGAGATCCTGCCTTTAGCTTTCAGCTCGCTCAAGGTCTCTTAGGGTGTGACTAAAATCAACTTGACTCACAAACTCTTAGTGTTGGTCTCTGTCCTGTCGCTCATGGGGCTCCCTAAAATGCCAGCATGCACAGACTTTGTGCAGTTTGTGGAAAGAGGATGGACATTTGGGGGAGTTATAAATCCAAGGAAATACATCAGACAGATAGGATTAGCTCATGCTCAACTCCTCCCTCTAAGATATCACAGAAGCATTTGGGATGGAAAAGACCTCTGAGATCACTGAGTCCAACCTGTGACTGATCACCACCTTGTCAACCAGACCAGAGCATTCATAACTCCTCAGTTACTGAAGCAGGCAGGTCTGTCACCCAGCTGTAAAATAAAATATCCAAAAGAATGATGCAGGGAAACAGCACATTAAAGAATTCCAGGATTTTATTGGCAGCAGTGTGACACCTGAGGTAAGGTCCTGCTTGTGCAGGAGGTACAAGGAATGGAGCTTGAGGAGCATAAAAACACACAGTGAGGGGATAGCAGCAGATATTCCTCAGGGAAAATGCTGCCCTGAAAAATGCAGGAAGTGAAATGCAGCAGTTCTGCTTGGAATTTGTTGTTTCAGAGCTCCATTGCTTGTTTTCCTCAGGCTCTCTGGCTCTAACTGGGAAAGGAGCTTCTCACTGGTTTTTGACAGAACATTGTGCTGGGCTAAGCATGTGGCAGTGAATGTCAGGGAGTGCTAAAAGAACTTAGAAAGAGCCAAGTCTCCTTCTCAGCAAAAGAGCATTTACAACCTGAAAGTCTCGTGGCCCTGGAGGAGCCTGGGGTGGGAGCAGTGAAGGGGAAGTTTTGGGTCTGGGCACAGCACCTCAGAGCCACCATAAGGGCCAGGAAGAGAATGGTACTCAGCTGCTGCCTCCTGGGAGTGTGAGCCCAGCTAAGAATTGCAGACTGAACTGGTCTCCAGACTGTCCCCAGTCAGTGCAGCTGCAGCTGAAACAGATGTGGGGCAAATGCTGGGATGCAGAGCGAGTGTGGTCAGCAGCAGGGAGAGGGAACACAGAGGAAGCTGCTGTGGCTGGGAAGGTTTCTCAGGGAAATGACTCCTCACCCAAGGAGACCATTGTGCTGGGGGAAGAGAAGGTTCCTGTGGTAAATACGACGAACCAGGACAGCTGAGCCCTTTTATCTCTTTCACTGAGAATTCTCTTCTGCCTGACGGCGTGAGGTGGCTGCCAGAACAGAGGTTTCTGTGTGAAACAAGCTGGGGAAAGGACTTTCATCTTGAGCAAGAAAGAGCTTTTATGTCTCATCAGAAAGGGCCAGGGGCTGAGGGAGCCCCAGCACAGCAGGAGGATGCTCTGGCCAGCACAGGGAGCTGGGACACAGCGGGGCTCAGCCCTGTAAATGCCCCAGTGGGGCTGTTCCTGCCTCTTATTGTTGCTGGCTCTGTGCTCCCATTCATCAAAGATTTCCCTGACTGCTTTCTGCAATTACATACCTTGGGATTTTTTTTTTTAACCTTACAGAAGTCAGACCAGGTTACACAGAGCTTCAAGCAGTTTGGCCTGGAAAATTTCTAGGGATGGAGGACGCACAGCCTCTCTGGGCAAATCTGTTTTAATGCTTAACTGTCCTAATAGGGAAAAAGTTTTTCCTTTGGCACATAATAACCTGTATTTCCCCCTGTCCCAAATTAAAGGCACAGATCAGTGTGGATAAGACTTCTGGCATTGCAGAAAGGTCATCTCTGTTGTTGTCATTGAGCTGTGCAATAATAAATTCCATCTCTCAACTGTCATTTCAGATTTGCAGATTAGCAGAAGTCTTATGATCCACCTCTTTCCTGGTATGCTGGAGACACTGCTAAAAATAGAGTAAGTAGCAAAGCTACCTGAAATGGTCTGAGCCTAAACAGTGGTAAAAACTAATTTACAGTGAATGTCAGTCCTGGCGTGTTTCCAAAGGAATGTTTTGGGACGGGTTGCTATATACTGGAAATTGTTTGGTAAGGATTTGTTGGTGAACAGATGAATCAAAGTGACATTTCCATTACCAACAGGAGATCTGTCGGTGGCCAGAATTCTCGGGGAAGGATGTGGGATGATAGTATGATTTTCATTATGTTTAATATTGTCAGAGAAATTAAATAGCCACTATTATTCATCTCTCTGGGGTAGTAACGTATCTGAATATTAGCACAAAATGGGAGATCTGATCTAAACCCACTGACCCAGCAAGACACTGATGTGTATTTTAATCACTCTCTTTGGGCCACTCAGATAATTTACTCTTCATAATAAATTGGCAAGAAGCTCTGCTCTGCATTTCTCAGGGCAGTGCTTGGGAGGATCAGTGTTCTGTCCTTGCGTGTTTGTCTGAAGCCCTTTGGGATTCCCCAGTGTCACTCTTTGTTCCCAGAGGAGCAGCATTAAGGCCCTCAGGACATCTGCACTTTTGTCACCTGCCTGTGGGTTGGGAATGAGTGTCCAGAGATGATTTATAGGGCACTTGTTTCCCTGTCAGACTCCGAGGAGGGGAGAGGGCTCCAGCTCAGAGTGGAAAAGTTCCCACTTACAGAAACGGATGGATAGGAGAAATGGAAAAGAGTCTTGGGAGGCACCTTCACCTTGGAAAACAAAGGTTGTAGGTTTATTGTGAAAATTACTTGAAGTCAGGTTGAAATGGAGTGTGCCAGAGGCACTGGATATATAAATGTGTAGAGAACACGTCATGAGGAGCAGACATTCAGGTGGGACTAATGGAGAAGGCATTACTGGTAATTAATGGCACTGCCCAAACCCTTGTGACTCACAATTCAGGACAGATGATGCCCATAATTGATATAAAGATGCAGACAGTTGCCTAAAACTTGCTGTGCTATATTTTAAGTCATAAAGCAGAAGAGCTGGTGGACTTGTTTTGCATAAAGCATTTGCATTATGCAGGGATATTATTATTAACAGTGCGAAGGGGTAACCCTTGAGGTCATAAAATGCATGGTTCAATGAGTGACTTTGACTGCAATTATGCATTAGAGATATTAATGAGAAGGCTGATAAATGAATTGGTGATGCATGTAGATCTAACCACAGCAAAGAGCCCTCCAAACCTCAGCGCTACAAAAAGTTTGCCATTTATCTTCCTTATCCACTGATGCAGATGTAAATTAAGTTCTTTTATTCTTTTTAAAACGTTGTTGTTGTTGCTGCTGTTAGAAGTTCGTTTTTATTGCAATGGTTTAGGTTTTTGCAGCACAGAGTTTATTATTCAGGTTGTTTTTTTTTTTACTGGAATGCTGTCCAGAGGGCTTGGACACGCTGACCTCCAGAGGCTCTTTCCAGCTGAAATTATTCAGTGATTCCATGAGCAGTACGCATCAGGACCCTCTGGTTAACACAACTTACCTGCTGCAGAATCTCTTCTGCCCACTGGAGCCCACGGAGCCACAGCAGGGGAGGGGCATTAATAGGTTGCTTATTTAATGCAATCAATCAGTGCAAACTACAGATTGCCCGAGGCTGCAAAAAGTATTGTTGTCCTCACACTTCTGACCAGACATCTGCTCCGGGAGATGACACGAGGGGGGGAAGGCAGCCTGTGCCACGGCTCTGAGGCCCTCAGGATACAGGCAGGATGAATGCCTGGCAGTCAGCGTGTCCCTGCAATGAGTGTGATGCTAATGACTCTCGATCCGGGCATGGCTGGAAAATAGCAAATGTAATGCCTGTAGTTAAGAGAGAAAAGGAAGGAAAGTAATTTGGTCGGGTCTTGGGTCTTCGAGCTCGAGAATATGTGTTCAAGGAAAAAAAAAACATAGTTTAATGAAGAGTAGACAGAATGCAACGTGGATTTAAAGGCTAATTTTTCACAGTGTGTCTGATTGCCTGCCCTGCCTGTCTCCATACAAGTGGAGGTGATAACATTTTGGAGAGAAGGCTTATTTATGCTAAGGGGCCGTGCAGGAGGGGTTGGAATCAGTGTGAATTGTCCAAGAAGAACAATGGCTGAATCTCTTTAACTGTCACAGTAATGGGGCTGTGTAATTGCTTTTCTGTCTGAATACCAGGCAGCAAGACCCAGAGCCTTAAGACAGAGCAAGCTTGTAACAGGGCACATCCTGGCAAGCACAGGATGTTAAAAATCAACGCCAGAAAAATTGCTTTCAGGCCTGTATATTTAAGACACTGCTGTCTTAGTTTGGTTGTGCTGACTCAGTTCTGTGCTCTGCAGGGAGAAGGGCTCTTCCTGCAGGTGTGGGCAGCCAGCCCTCGCCCTCCTGTTGTGTTTGGGAGTGGGTGAATACAGAAAAAATAGGCAGGACACAGAAAAACTCCCTGGGACTGTGGGTAGACAGCTGTGCTTCTCTCTCCAGCAAAGCAGCAAGGAAAGCTGAGACTTGTGGAGGGATGAAAGGACTTGGTAGTGCACATCAACAAGAGGAAAATGAGTAGAAAATCAGTGGCTTTTTCTACCTGTGTAGAAATCAGGGAAGGTGCCTCAAATACAAGGAAATGGCCACAAAGATAATGCAGTGACTGAGGACTGAGACACCTTCACAGAGCAGAGCTGCCTTCAAGGTGTAAATGCAGCAGAGGGAAAGGAAGAATTGAGGGGTCTGCAAAGGACAGGTGGAGTGGGTTTGTCCTGCTGCTTTCTTCCCCTTCCCTCTCAGCTGTGCACTTGGGCTGCTGTGCTGGCAAGGCTCTGGGACAGACTGTAGGGCTCAGAAGGTGCAGATACATCATCATCATCATCATCATCATCATCACAAAAACAACAACAACAACAACAACAACAATAATGTCTAGAAGCTTTGACAAGACTGGCCAGCTCCAGCTGGATGCAAATAAGCTGGAAGTTCCACTGGAATAGCTAAAAGCCAAGACTATCAGGGTAAAAGACCTGATGCACGTCTCCAGAGTGCGTGGAGGTGATTCACAGCACAACTGACCCTGTAGAAGAAGACACTGAAACCTGAAAGGGACCCAGAACTGACACGGTTTGACAGAACCAGCCCTGATGATGTAAGGTTAATAAAAATAATTCATGGGCTTGTGCTGGATCTGAGGTATGAGGAGAATGAGGCTAAAAGAGAAAATCTGAGCATATTGTCTGGCCTCATGAATGTGAGAAACCACAGAGCCTGTTCTCACAGGAACAAATGTGTTAAGATTTTACAGGCAGGGAGGGCAGGCAATGCAGCATATAAAGATTGGTATTGCTAAATGTGTTTTTGTCAGTGCAGTGTCCACTGGAGGTTATGGAAAGCTCCAAAGAGAGATATCAGAGAGAGCTGGGGGTCTGGTGTGCCACAGAAAAATCAGCGTGGAACATGCCTGTGTGTGTTCTGTGGGAGGAGGATCAGCCTAGTCCCACCATGTCATCCAAAGGGACAGGTTTTCCTACAGGAAAGAGCCATGAAAGCAGAACAGGATGCAGGGGGTGTTTGGGTGAGACTCAGACACCCCTTCCACAGTGCACAGAGCCTTCCACTGGATTTGTGGTGATCCACCCTGGGGGATGTGCTCTGAGGGGACTCTGCATCTCCAGTGACTCTGACCACCCTACACACCTCTGTGCCCACCTGTGGAGGGAGCTGGCTGTTCCCAGTCCCTTTGGGTGCTGTCACTGTCCCAAGGGCACACACTGTGCTCAGCCCTGTTATCCCTGGAGGTACCTGGAGGTGCCACCTGTGGATCTTGGCTGCAGTGTGGCACAGAGAGGCTTTGTGGGCAGTGCTGTGCCTGTGTCTGCACAGCAGCTTGGAAGGGAAATAAATTGCTAACAACAGGGAGCTTAAACCAATGTCTTTGTGAGTGCAGTAGAGGCCATCCTGCTGAAAGGCAGGTGGGAGCTCTGCCTCTAAAGTCAGTGTCCCCATGGAGATGTGCCCAGCAGGTTCAGAGTGTGGCTGTGGCCCCCTCCCATCACCCAAGGTGTCTGGGTCTGTGGTGGCACTGGGAGTGATTTGCTTTCAGTGTTTTTGTAATTGGTTTTTTTTTTCTTCTCCCTGTTATTTTTGGAATAAGTTTTAGAAGTGGATTGTAGCCCAGCAGAGGGGAAGCGGGGCTGAACTCTCAGGTTACCTTGTGCCCTCCTGGGGTCCTGGCAGGAGCAGCAGGATGGATGTGTTCTGGGGTTTGATGTGCTTGTCACACTGAGACCGGGAAGTGACTCTTTCCAAGAAGTGTCACTGACTCTGAGAGGGGCTCTGTGAACCAGTGGGGCAGGAGAGTGTGGCTGCCACTGACACTGAGCAATGCAGCACAAGGACATCCCTCCAGCCCTCCACTCTCACCTTTACAGAGCAGACTGCAAGGCCAGGCCTGTGGGCAGAACCTGGGGGACAAACTGCTCATCCACGGCACGTTGCTGGTTCCCAGATGGGGGGGAAGGAGCTCCAGGGCCATTTTCCTGTGTGTCCTCCATGACCAGCAGCCTCCTTCCCTTGGGACAGACTCCAGAGCAGTGCTCACCTCGAGGGACCCTTGCAAGGGGCCACAACCTTTCAGCTGGGTTAACACATCTGAGCTGGCCTGTCAGCTGGGGGAGCTGGAGGTCACAGAACCTTCCCCTGTCCCACTGCTGGGTTGGTGATTTAGGAGCACATGGCAGAGTTTTGTACCCTGGCCCCTGTTACCTGGAGGGGACCTGGCTGGGCTCACCACAGCTGCTCACCACTGTGCCCTGGGTTTGTGCCCCTGAAACCAAGGATTCAGTTGGGCACAGGAAGGTTTGACATTCCCAGGTCTCACGCCAGTGTGTGTTCGAGTTACGATGCTGATTGATTTGATGTGCAAAGCATTTTTAGGCAAATAAATAAAAAGAGAACAAGCACGGTTTTCTAACAAGTAATGTCATTTAATGAATGATACACTCTAGAAAATAGAAACTACCCAGATGCTGGTTGGTTGGTCTGTTTGGGGCTGGGAGAAGGCCCTTGCTTGGACGTACAACGCCTTTGTGGGATTCTTTTGTCAGCATTTGTAGTTGCTGGAAACAAGGAAACGTCCGTAGATTGAAAGAGACACCAAAGGAGCAATTGTTTTCTAAAATGTGGAAAGAGTGCTGGATGCCCTCCCACTCTGTGTCACTGGGCAAGTGGCATGAGGGCTCAGAGCTCACCAACACCTTCACAGACCTAAAAGGGACAGACTCAACCGACGGGGCCCACCACAGTCCAGTCCTCTCAAGTCACCGCAGAGCTCGCACCTTGCACAACACCTGTGGGCTCTGGAGTTACTGCACTGCCTTCGGGCTGCTTCTCTGCATGTGTTGTGTCTCTTCCCTCAAGGTCTGGCTGCTAGTTCCAGGGAATATGCTTTTCAGAATGTCACAGTAGACCATGTACAGCTCTGGGTCTATTCTGGGCTTGGGCAGGGAGCGGGAGTTGCAGGCCTGCTCGGTGGCCGGGTGCTGTGGCCAGTAGACATCGCTGAAGAGGGCGGTGAGGATCTTGTGGGCAGCCTTGTAAGGGTCATCCTCAAACTGCACCATGGCCTTGAGCTCCATCAGGGTGTAGCCGTTGTACCTCTTGCTGTCCTCGGCCAGCGGCTGCACCGTCTCCCCGATGTGTCTCACCTTCCACTTCAGGCATTTCAGGTCTTCCTTTACATCCTCTAGCTCTTTCTCCATGGCTTGGAATTCCTGTGTGGTTACAAATCTCCTGCCAAGGAAAGAAGTGGCAGAGACAGGGTGGAGTTGAGAGGCTCGGAGGAGTGGGATCAGCCCAGCTTGCCTGGGGTCGGAGCAGGCAGTGGAGGTTTGGGAGGGACATCCCGGCCATGTCGCTGAGCACCATCCCCTGCTCTACTCTGTCAGGCTCCAAGGGACAGCAGAGCTTCTCTCTGTTGCTACAAGGGGAAGTGGTGCTGCTTGTTTGGAAGGAAAGGAGGCACCTGAGAACTGTGCCCTGCTGGAGGAGCTGAGGTTGACGACCTGGCCCAGGTCTGTCATGAGGTCTGGAGAGCTAAATGGGTATATGGAAATAGGGCATTTTGCTTCCTGGGTGGCAGGGTTTAGTGGAAGCAGAGGGTGGTTACTGGAACACAAACACTGGGAACATCTGAACCATAAAAGATATTTAACTTTTTTTGTGGGGGTCTCTTAATTCTATACCAACTTGGGCCATTTGAGGACTTAGACACCTGTGTAGTCTGGATACATACCTCTCATGATCAGGATCTTCCAGATCTGATTCACACCCCTTTCCTGTATTCTTTAATTCAGTTTTAGAATAGCCAGGAGCCTGGGAACTCTCTTCAGGAGTCGCTGTTGCTGGAGGCCTTGTGCTTGTCCTGGTTGGGGTCAGTGTGTGATCTGAAGCTGAAGCTGGTACGTTTTGTGCTGTGTGAGGACAGAAGGTGGAGAAGGAAGCTGCATTGATCCCTGGGCTGACTGGAGAGGAGTCAGAGTATTGCTGTGGCTTGGCTGAGCTGGGTGTTAGATTGAGCCTGAGGCTGGCTGGGCAAGATGCTGCAATAGTCCTTGCTCCCAGTGGGCTGGAACACGATATTGCTAAATTTGTATCTCTTTGCTCAAGTGGTTGAGGGTTTGGTGATTCCCCTGGGGCCAATCTAGTGATGGAGGTGATGTCCAGCAGGGTTTGATCCTGAACCATGGAGATCTGGCTGGTTGGTTCTGATGAAAGTGAAGAGCTGCTTGATGTGTCGCTGGAAGAGCTTGACGTAGCGAATGGGGGTATTTTCTGAGCATTATGGTCACTCCTGTTCCTCTGCGGGCTAGTGACACTTAGAGCTGGGTGTTGTGAAGCCCTAAAGAAAGACAAACACACACTTTTTCCTCTGGACTGGGCTAAAGGCTTGTTAGAAATTTTCAGGCCTATTCTGGGATAATTTTAAGCCTGTTTCCCATAACTGCATTTCCCCACAGGCTGATTTGCCTCTCGTGCCTGTATAAAACCTTCTGCTTCTCATGACCAAGAGCAAAGCAATTGAGAATAAGGCACATGAATTCAGGACCAGCTCCTCCCTGCTGCCAACTGGGCACATATCAGCTATCCTCAGTGTGAGAACCACTGGGACATCCACGTTCTCCTTCCCAAAAGTCACACAGCTCTGCAAGAACCAAGGATTTAGTGCTGGGGAAGGACAGGAAGGGATGAAAGCTACTGGCATAACGACTGTGAGAACACAGAAATCTGGCTGCAAGTGGCCACAGCACCTCTCCCTGCCCATCCTGCCCAGTGTGAAGATCTGCCTTTCTTCTGTGGCCTCTCAAGCTTCAGTCTCCTGGGAGCGCTGCCTGGGAACCCAGGGAAGTAGAGGATGGCTAAATTTTTCTTAATTTGTCAATGCTGATGGCAAGAGAGGAAGATGTTCCACCCCCATGGCCTGGACCTGTCTTGACAGGTAGGGAAGGCAGCTAGAAATGCCTTGACCTTGAAGGGGAACACAAAGACCACCGCTGTGCAGATCATGGTGCAGGATTCTAACAGCCAAAGGACATGACAAGCTTTTGTAGTGATGCCAAGGACCAACTGAGTCTTTTTGTGCATCTGGTAAATTCTTGTGGTGGAAGACAGCAGCAAATCCTGGTCTGGATGAGATGTGTGAGATCTGTGCATGAGGTCCTTTCCTGTCAGCACCAGTGGCCTGAATTAGCTACACAGTCACTTCTCCTCCCTGCACCTTTCTCAGTGTTGGATGCAATTAAACACCAAACATTTAAGGTTCTAAAGAGCATGTCTCACACCTCTGGGCTTCAATAGGGTTAATTTGCTAAATCACAGCTTAATTATCAGGTTTAAATCAAATTTAAAGGTTTTATAATTGGAAATTCAGACAGTTGCAGAGCTACTGCATAAAAGCAGAACCTAAAAGGAATCGTAAAATGGGTTGTGTAAAGGGCAGGAGAGAAAACAAGCACACGTGTTCCAGGGAGCACCTGGGACTGCTTTGCCTTCTTAACCTGGCTGAACAGGACTGGAAGGCCAGAATTGCCAACTGGGCATGAGGAAAAGCTTTCTCACCCTGAGGGTGTTCAAATAGTGGGGTAGAGGCCAGGAGAGGTATTGGGAGCCCCATCCTTGGACGTGTTCAAATCTAACTGGACAAGGAATGAAGCAGCCTGGCCCAGCCTGGACATTCTGGGAGCACAGGACTGGACTAGAGCCCTCCGGGGTCCCTGTCCACATTGTGCTATTCTGTGGTTCTGCCTAACTATGAAAATAATTTATTTCTTCCCCCTGATTCCCTTTCTCCTCTCACTTTTCTCCCCTCTCAGTCCCACCTCACCATCCTTCTCTTCTGTTGGAGCCTCTGGGCTGTCCCTTTTCCTACTGACTTTATAGTGCTTGTTGCAGGAGAGTCCCTCACAAATAAAAAAGGTTATAACAGGAAATCCAGAGTTATTTGGCTCTGAGGGATTGCTGCCCCTTCCTTGCATGTCAGGGTCAGTAGCTCAGGCTTAGGCAATTAAAACAAAAATGCCTTTTTGCTGTTAAAATTACATGTATTTATCCTAAAATATCTGACTATGTAAAATGATCTGAACCTGATCTGAGAACAATCCCTACCTCCATTCCAGAGGGGAATAGGCTATGCACACGAAGTGAAAGGCTATTTGGGTGCACATACACTCTGAAAGACTTCATTTCACATGTTTAGCAGTGTGGGACAGGGTTGGCTTTTGGAGGGGGGGGATGGTTTGGGGAGTTTTTTGCATAAATCCAGGATTAGCTGTAGGAGATGAAGCATTTATTGAAAGATGCAATTTAAAAGAGTGACAGAAAGCACGTTTCATAACTAATCCCACTGAAATTTATATAAGAAACCTTTCAATTCACCTGTGCACTGGAGGAAACAAAAAATGTATTATAAACTGTCAGCTTATTTTGCTTCCCTTTTCCACCCTTTAGTTTTCACGGGCTGCCATGCTCCACACGGGACTGCATTTACTTTTATCGTCCTCCTTATCTCGGAAGCAGAAAAACTGGTAGCTCAGGAAGCAATGTGAAAGCAAAATGTCAGTCTGGATGTTAGCAGAGGTAAATGAGGACAGAACTGAGCCCTTTAGCTTTGGAATTTCCTAGTGGGCAAGGCTTTGCCTGAAGATAGGAACGAGATTCCCATTGCCTCCAGTGCAGCAAGGCTGGAGCTTCGACCTGTAACCATGGCGCTTTATCAGAGGGGATTTTTCCCCACCTGTTTTTTTTTTTTTATGTGGTGAATCACTATGAACTGAATAAATTACAGGAAGAATTGCAAGACCCGGAGTTGGAATCAATGCTGACATGAAATAGGCAGCTGATTGCAGCTGTCAGGTACCTCCACAAGGAGAAACCTTGGCTCAACTTTGAGCGACACTTCAAATGCGTCAAGCCCTTGTTGTCTGTCGCCTCCCAGCCTGTGCTGCTCAGCATATAAAGCATGTTCCCCGTTGTCACAGTGACCTTGGCTGCCGTCTGTGCCTTGCCCTCTCCAGCTGAGCTGGTGCTACAGACTTTTTTTTGAGATTTTTGAAAGTTGCCTGCACATCCAGCACCGCTTTGCTTCCATGGCGTTCATGACCGAAGGAAAAAAAAGCAAAACAAACCCAGAGGATATTTTTTTTTTTTTTATGAATCAGTTCCACCGTGTTTTAAACCTAGAGCTCTTCTGATGAACTTGCCTGAATAGAAAAAAATTACACTATGCTTTAGAGTGAAGCACTGAGGGGTTGGTTGCATAAATCTCACTGTAGACAGCCAGGGTGGGAGGATGGTAAAAGAGCTGTGGGATGGACTCAGGGGAAATGCCTACAGGGTGATGACATGTGAATAAACCTATTTTTTTCAAGGCCTCCTCTTTGTCAGGTGACCCTTCTGAAATGCCCACGCTGCCAAAACAGTGACATATTATTTCTTTAACACTGAATTAATTTTAAATAATCTCTCAGTTTTCTACAAGAGAAGCTGGTGTCCTGAACTCTGGGTTTATCTGCCTCAAATAACACCAAGGCTTTCAGCCACAGACAGTAAGAATTTGCTGTTTCCTGCTCAGCTCCTCCTCTTCTGGGCTATTTATCTCTTCTTTGGCTCTGCCACCACACCTGTCCCTCCTTGTCCTTTTTGATATTTCTCCTGCCTCTCTCTTGCCCATTTGACATTCACCATCTGCATCTCTCCCACCTGCCCTGTGGGATCCATGCTCCTCAGATTAATGCCTCATGGTGGAAGAATTCTGGAGGAAAGGGTGGAAGTGCTATGGACAAACAGATGTCTGAAATCAGAGACTATTGCTGGCTGGAGCCTAACAACAGTGAGCATTTCTTGCTAATAAATACCTGTGCAACAACATCAAAAACATCCTGATGTGAAACTTCTCCTATATTTTTGTGCAGTGGCTATTCACAGCTGGAGCATTGAGGTCTCTGAGCCGTGCACTTCTGAAAGAAAAAGTTGAGACCTCCAAGGTCAAAAATGACAGCAAATAGACTTTAAAAGTGTCTGGACATGCTAAATTTGGTATGTCCGGGGTATCAGATGTATAGGGGCCAGTGCCATATGTTTGCACAGGAAGGCAGCTTGGGGAGAGCAGAGGATGCCAGGTTATAGTTAGAGCTCCCTGGTGCTGTTCTCAGCTCAGGTAAGTTTAAACCCTGCTATAGGGGTTTAAAGGAAATAAAATAATTTTCTTTTTAACCCTGTTAAAAGAAAATTATAGTTCAGTGATGGACATTAAATGGTTTAATATAGAATTATCAAGGCTGAATAACTGCATTGTCCTGATTGAGACTCTTCTGGATTCAAGCTTCTGATGGGATTTATAATTTAAGGCCACTTCTCAAAAGAGAGAGCTCAGTCTTGCCAACAAGAGGAACCTGATATCCTGCCCTGGCACAAGGCCCTTTGTGCTACCTGTGCTCCCACAGCGCTCTTGGGCTGCTCAAAAACCTTTAACATTCTCTCTTCCAAAATCACCTGGCCAGGTAGTGTTTGTCTTCCACAATTGCTCAGCCTTGTTCTCCTCTTTACAGCCTTTGCTCTTTCACTCCTCAGGGACACTCCCCCAAATCCTTTCCTCTCAACAAGGACAGATGCCCTGTTTTGTCTTCGTGGGAGGACAGAGAGATTCACGATGCCTGAGGATGAGCCAGTATTCCTCATCTGCAGTTTGGTTCAGATTGGAACCTCCTCAGAGCACTCCTGGGTGAGGGCAGCTGGCTGGTCCTGCAGGGAATGAGGTGCTGGTTGAGGAGAGAAGCAGGAATAACTCCAGGTGGTGCTTCCTGGTCTCCTGCTGGCACAGGACCACCCCAGTGGGAAGTGTTCATGGAGTGCTCCCAGTGACCTGCTGGCATTTCCTCTGCTGGTGGCACTGGGTTGGTCTGTTCCAGGTGATGTGTCCCCTTCTCCCACACCACCAGTGTGGGGTCAGTGTGACCTTGGTGGCTCTGCCTTTAGCCAAGCCCTTCTCACACCGTTTGCTTGCCGTTCTCAATCCTCTGCTGGCCATGGGCCCCTGGAACAGGGAATGTGACAAGGACTGGGAGTGTGGGACCCTGGAACCAGCATCAAAGAGGATCCTGGGGTCAGGCCCAGGCCAGGTATTGCTTGGTGGTCTTGCTGGAGGAAGGAGAGGTTCATCTGAACGTTGTGGGGCTTCGTGCCGTCCCAAGCAGCAGTAACTAATGGTTTTTCCTCCCTAATAAGCGTGGATAATGAGCATTTTGCAGCTTCTATTGGATTTGTAAGTAAACTGTGAACTGAGAGCACAACTTCACTCCTGTCACTTCATTAATATTGATCTGATTTCATTACAGAAGGTAATGGATGTGAGGCTGAGCCTGATGGAATACTGAGGGATGGCCACTGTTCTTTAACCTGACTCTGGGCTTCTCATTTAGGGTTTGCTTTCCCAGAGCTGTCAACACTCTGTGGGGTGAGCTCTGGGTCCTTTAAAATGGAAACACTTGGGGCATAGGACCAGCAGAGCCTATTCCTTGGAACACCTATTGTCAAGACTTGTTATTGGTTCTTTGAAACAAAGACCTCTGGAGAGGCTTCAGTAATAAAATAAACACATTTAAGCACCCACCAGGAGCTTGGCAGGTGAGAAACTTTCTCAGGAAACGTGACCCAGATCAGTTTTGTACCAACAGACATTCTCAGGCCTGTGAGAATGAAGGACATGGATCTGCCTGTGGAAAGGTCCATGACTGACATGACATTTTCACAAGGAGCAGGAGTTACCAAGTGAGCTGATGACAAACTGAGCTGGAGAGCAGTGCCAGCACTATCATGCCTGTGGGGACACCACCTGCAGTGACATGGGACTGGAGAGCTGTTCCAGCAGGTCTGGGGAGGGAGCAGGACCCTCAGGGGTTGGGGTTACAGACACCAAGCTTCCATGAGTATGTGGCTGAGATGTGCATCTCAGCAAGACAGAGGCAGCAAAATGCCATGAGGTTTCCAAATTTTAACAGCGCAGAGCCAGCAAGTCACTCTCCCAAGGCTCCCTCCTGCTGAATGAAGGATCACTTGCTTTCTTTCCAAGGAAATAGATGCATGAAACTGCACACATCTTTCCTGGAGAGTAAAGAAAAAGTATAGTATTCAGAGCAGGGCAGGAGCCATGCTCCAACATTGCTCTGTACATTGAACCACTGATTCCCATAGCTTAAAGCAAGAGCTTTTGCAAGCACTGAATAAAAAGCACTGCAATTTCCAGAGAAAGTGCAAGAAATGGCATTAATTATACTAACGTTATTGTCTACCAAAGCTGCTTTCAATCATTTTTATATTCAATAGCATGCATCATCATGAATTGGTGATAAATATAGATGAAAAAAGGTAGTGATAATGAAAGTTATACAGGTGTAAATTAGAGCATATTTTTAAACTACTATGAAGTCACAGCTTCTTGAGATAACACAAAATTATAGGATATGTGCACATCCTAAATTGAATGCTGGAGAACTCTGTACTGTTCTTATGCTGGTTGGTTATCTCTCGGGCAATGCTGTCTGGGAAAGCAACAAACCTCTGTTCCCAAAGCTTCTCCTACTCCAAACCTCATGCTGGGCCCCAGGAGCCAGCGTGGGGACAGTACAAGCCATGGTGTGCCGCACACATTCGAGCCACGGTCACTTACTATTTGGGGAGCAGCTATGGAGGCACTGTAACCTCAGGTCCCCAGCCTCAGCCCTCTCCTCCTCAGCCCTGGAAAAGAGAATATAGAAGTAGCACCTTTAACAGAAACAAAGGCTGCTCCCAAACGTACACAAATGGAAGGGTCAAAACCAGTAAGAGTCCAACGTACCTGGGCTCCTCCATCTATAGCCAGGCCCACCATGGAGATGGTGATGGGCTCAGGAAGGACTTGATTCCCCTGGCTTTGCCTCTCTTGGGGAAAGCTCATGTAAAGAGGCCATGGGGAATAGAAATGAGGGGCTCAGGGCTGCATCTCTCCACTCTTTTCCTCATCAGGATGGATCTAAGCACCGGGGCCCAGCAGCATTGTACAGTACGTGTGTGTTGGAAGTGGGGATGGTGGTGCTGCTGCTGCTGCACCATTTTAGTGCCAGTCCATGTGATTTCCAGGAGGAGCAACTCTGTGGATAAAGCTTCCTGTGTTGCAGAATAAAGTACAGAACAAATCCAAGGCAGGAGGTTGCACTCACCCCTGTGCACTGATGAAAGGGGAATAGGAAGATTGGAAATATTGATGTCTGTGTGAAGAGCTGCTGACTCTGCCAATGGGAGGTACATTAGGTCAGTAACTGAAACCCTGCTCAGGTGCCTGGGTGACCAAGGAGGGAACCAGAGCAAAAGGTTGGCATGTCTTTGGAAGGCATTGGTATGATCTGCACATCTGACACGAGCACAGTGGAGTCAGAGGAAGCAAGCCGTGAGTATGATCCATTACAGAAATGTGCAAAAAGGGAAAAAACAGCGTGTGAACGATGATTTGAAAAGTTCTGGTTCTCACAGTGGTGGGAATAGCCTTGATTTATTAGCTCTGCAATAGCTTTGGTCCTGCTGTCTGTTTCAAACTGCTCCTAGCACTTAAAACTACATTTTCTGTCCCTGCAGAGATATTTTGTCTGCACTGCTACCAATGGCAGTTTGAACTCAGCTCACTCCAGAATTTCACCAGTAGCATCTGCCTGCTTAGGTTGGTGTTGCAGATCAGAGTAAGGGCCCTGTCAGCAAGAAAAATGTTGTGAAATCAGCTGCAATGGCACAATGGATGTTGATGGACAGCTGCAGACGCTGTGCTACAAATGGGTGAGCTGGGGGAGGCTGAATCTTCCAGATTTACTTGCTAAATATGTTGGTTTAACAGCTCCTAGTAAGTGAGATTGGCTTCACAGGGAGCACAAAGCTGGATACCAGACTGAGACAGCAATGTGCTGATCTCTGGGGTCCCCCCTCCCACTGGTGCCAGGGTGAGAGAAACCCCTGACCCCTTTCTGCAGTGGCCTCAGCTCCAGGGCACTCTGCAGCCCTGACCAGCCTGGATGCATGTCCAAAAGCTGCTCTTGTCCTCACTAAAAGAGGGTCAGGGGTAATTCCAGTTTCCTCACATCACTTCACAAACTTTCCATTCCTTGCCTGAGGCAGTGAGGAGCTCTCCACAAGGATCTCACTTGGATTTGATTTCCACCCTTTCAGGCCCTGAACCCCTCAGCTCAGGCTTCAGTCCTCAGCTTCACCCCAAGCCTGGCCATTCTCTTGTTCTTCCTGGAGCTATTCCTGTCCTTGTCCCTGCAGCTCTGCCCCTTGCCCAGGGGCTCCCTCAGCCCAGCAGCAGTTCCTGCCCTACCCCCAGCAGAGCAAAGGAGCAGAGAGGAGAGTTTTCATTCTTTACCTGAAAGCAAAATCCACCAGAATCCTGGGAGAAGAGAAAGGTGTGTTGGGGAGGGTGCCTGAAAGATGTTTTTAATATATGACAAAAAGAAGGCAAGAAACTGAGAACAACCTTGGGAAAGACATTGAGTCTGGGTAAGCTGGCTGTGCTGGCCCTTGCCTGGATGGATGTGAGGATGGTGTTGGTGGAGCTAGTTGGTCTAAACCAGCAGAATTCTTGTGAATGAGTCTTAATTATCACACAGCCATAGGGACAAAGCTGCCAAAACAGCAGGGGAGAGCTAAAGCTGCTGAAACAGCAGCAACTAAACAGCTGGGCAGGGAAGAGGAGAAGGTCTGTCACCATTCCTGCAGCTGTTGTCACAGAGATTGTCAGACTTCATGGGAGAATCCCTGTCCCTTTGGCTTATCTGGAGGGATCCTCAGAGCAGAAAGGAAGGAAGCAGGAGGGTA
The DNA here is from genome assembly GCA_016584745.2 of Phylloscopus trochilus trochilus. Taxonomy (NCBI): domain Eukaryota; kingdom Metazoa; phylum Chordata; class Aves; order Passeriformes; family Phylloscopidae; genus Phylloscopus; species Phylloscopus trochilus. The sequence continues at coordinate 3,212,498 of WQNJ02000011.1, forward strand.
GTGAGGGTTCCTCCTCTGCTGGCTGGGGTAAACCACAGATGAGGGACTGTGCTCATGACCACATGGGGCAAGAGTGTTCATGTGAAACAGAGCAGAAAGAGAAACTGAGAGGGATGGAAGAGAGATACTTGTTATGAATTGACACCCAATGAACTAAAAAAAACGAAAAAAGATGAGCAAAAGTTATAGACAAATATTCATTTCAAAGGAAAACAAGAAAAAAGGATGGAAAAACACTCGAAGGACAAAGACTGAAAGCTGACTTTGCAGGTAATTCTGATAATTTTATATAACTCTTAAAGCATGAATAATACTTCCAAGTCTGTATAATTGACCTGGTTTTCTTAGAGTTACCCTGAGGGCTATTGTACCTATTATATCTGAAGAGCTGTGGTATCTTTTGATTTTATATTCTGAGCTACAGAGTCTGTTTTGTCTGGACTTTTCGATGTATCCCAGGCCTGGATAGGACATAATTGTATGTAACACCATGAATCTTTCATTTCTCAGCAGCTGCTTAAACGTTTTCCCAGTGGCAGGAAGAGTGAGATGCCTGGCTGGTGAGAGACAGAGCCTTGGGGTGCAGGGAGGCAGAGGATTTGGATGTGCTCCTGTGTGAGGGACTGAGGGCTGGGTAACTCCATGTGCTGGCCAGGGTGGAGCCAAAGCAGGCTGTGGAGCAGAATTTGGAGTGTACACAGACATTGATGTGTGTTAAGGGCCTTCCCTGTGCTCTTCAGAGCAGGGGCTGCCCTTGGGATGTGGAGGCTGAAGTGAAGGAGCAGGGCCACAGAGGGTGAGGCTGCTCTGCAAGGGGAGGGGATGGGAGCTGCTGGAGGGGGGGATCAGCACAGCAAACCATGGGATGATGTGGCTCATCCCCTGCACCTCCTGCTCTGCTGGGGACAGGAGCACAGGCTGTTGAACTCTCAAGGGACCATTTCAGCTCTCACATCCACATTTCCAGCAAGTCTTCTGCTGTTATGTGCAGTTGCATGCAATTAAAATGGAGCACAATACAATGATATAGTTGAGGAAACACGTGCAAGATTAGCAGCATTTTACTGTCAGTACTTTTCATAAAGCAAATGTCTTCCCTGGGAGCGGGGGCCTGTAGGATAATATTCCAACAAAAAAGCTCTATCACGCAAAATGGGGCTGACACCTTCCTTCCCTGAGTCCCAGATGATAAATGGAGCTGTTGGGAATAATGATTAAGCTTTAATTTTCAGCAGGCATGCAGGAAAGTGCCTGTTGCACAGGGTGTGTCCAGCCCAGAGGTTGGATGTGTGCTCCAGGGGGTGCTGGCTCTGCACCCAGGCAAAGGAACAGGCAAAAAGGGTGAAGAAGATATGTGCAAAGTAACTGGAAGGAAGAAAGTCTGGAGGGTTTTATTCATGAGGTATGAAAAGGAACATGGAGGTGGAGGAGTAGGAGGGAATGTGAAGTATCCCTGGGTATGTGCACAGGAAGGAAAGAGGATTTATTTTATTTTCTGTTTGTGCAAAGGCAGATGGGAGCTCAGGGAAGTTGTGTGGGACTGAGGGCACCCACAGCATGCAGCAGCAGGGTGTTGCTAATGGACAGTCCCTGGACCCCTGCAGCCAGAGCATTCTCAGGGCAGAGCAGTGAAGCTGAGCATGAATATGATCTCTTTAAAAACCAAAAAAAAAAAAAATTGTATATTGCTGCACAGCTTTAAATCTCTAGAATGATCCCATGGTAACACTGTCTCTGGGCTTCCTATTCTGTATTCAGATACAACAATTAAAATAATGTGATATAAAAAAAGAAAGTCATAATCATGAAGTTAGGGAACACCACATGCTTGAGCTGAGTGTGCCAAGTGTGTGTGGAAGGGCTGGGAGGAGGTGACCGAGGAGGGAATTGTTGGGGGTGGAATTGTGTCATTTTGTGAGGGCAAGAAGAACCCAAATCAAACCCACAACGCCCATGTGAGACAAGGAGGTCCCTGTCCTCTGGGCCATTAATATATTTTGCTATTTACTGTTCCAGAAAGGGCAGTAGTGGTACTTCAACAAGTTTCCTTAGCATTTCCCAATCTCACTCAAGACACTGTTCCTTATAATTCTCCTGGGCTCTTATCTGCAATTCTCACTTCAAAAATTTGTCTGCTTTCCCTCTCTGCGTGCTGATTTACCCTGAGGCACACATTGACCCCTTCCTCTTCACTGTGTCTGGCCTTTCTTTTCTCCCACAGAGAGTTTTTCAGAATTCACTGTCATGTCCAAATGCAAAATTAGGAAAATCATAGTTGTTTGCCTCATTTCTCTTTCCCTTGCAGGCTGACTGAAAGGTAGAGTGAAAACTTGGATGATAGCAGGGAGTAAGCAACAACAGAATAATAAACAAGATAACCAAGGAAAGGCAATAATCATGGGAGCTCTCATGGGAGCAATAATCAGGAGAGCTCCTCACTCTGCTGCTGAAATGCTGATCATTCCAAACCTTCTGTCCCCTCAGAGCTTCCCAAACACTCTCTTCCACCACAGAGAGACTGCCCCACTGGTCTGACAAGCAGCAATGCATCCTGCTTGTATTCTCTGTCCCCCAAATATCTTTGTATCACTTCAGGCCACAGACTTTTGGTGAGGATTTTCTGTACTTCTCAGCTCTTCATCCTGTGAAGGTCCATCACCCTGTGGAGCCCATCCCTGCTGTGTGAGCCCAGGATCTGTGTGTTCTTCACAATCCACAGCTTTAAACAAACCCTGAACTTTCTCACCAAAGAATGAGGGCAGGAGGCTCCTGGAGAAGCCACAGGGGCCAGCTGCTGGGCAGAGTGACAGAGCATCTCTGGGCTTTGGGAGCCACCAGGGCTCCAGTCCACCTAAGCCCCTGGTGGCAGGGTGGGTGGCACTGTGTGGGTGTTTTGCTGTGTTTGTGTGGATTTGCTCCAGAGGATGGGTCATGCAAAGCAGCCAGGGATGGATTGTGGGCGTGTGACCATGGGAGATGGCAGCTCCAAGGTGGCCTGGTGGTGGCTGGAAGATGCCTCAGCAGCTGCTGGGGTTATTGGGAGGTGCCTGTTGCACGTGCTGAGAAAGGCTGGATGTCACATTTGGCACACCCCTCCCCAATTTTACCTCTCTAGGGGGGCAAAGTCAGCTTACACTGGCAGCACAGCTTTTTGTGAATTGGGTGTATATTGTAGAGATTTTAATGAATGTAGGAGGAAGGGTGGGCACTGGGACATCACAAAAAAATAAGAAGTACCAAATCGAGGAGGACCTTTTGCGTTTGCCTTTCACACCCGCCTTTTCCAGGTGTCTCAGAGACTTCACCCATGAGTGCTGAAGTGGGTGAGAGCCTGGCTTTTCTGGAACCAGCAGAGTCCATGGAAACCTCCCCTGATCGAGTGGCTGACTGCACTGACCTTTCTCTGAAGTACTTGATGGCTTCCTGGTCTAGGAAGTTCTGCTCTTCTCGAAAGCCCTGCTCAAAGATTTTGCGCTTGTGCCTGAACTCAATGACAGTCTTAGTGTAAGAGTTGAGGGTGGTGACGGAGGCCGCCATGCAGCAGGTGAAGGAGCCCCACGCCAGACTGTGGAGAGAGAAAGCAGCAGACAGAGCTGGGTTAACACAGCAGCTCCTGTCGTACCTCTGACACAAACACACACAGGCTGGGACAGGCAGGGAAGGTGGGGCTGACAAACCCGTTCTGCTCACCTTACCTGGGAAGACCTGTGGCTCCTGCTGAGGCAGGCAGGAGGCTGGGCTGGGCACAGCCTGCATCCCATGGAGAACAACCCTGTGCTGAGGTGAACACTGACAAAAACCTCCTGATCTCCCCCTGAATGCCTCAGAGCCTTGCAGACAAGTGCTAAGATAACTCCTGGAAGGAGCCCCAGGGGGGCTTTTGGGGCAGTTTTCCAGCGTCTGTGGGACACTGGCTGCACGACGCCACTGCAGGGATTGTTTCTAATCTGGTTTTCATGCCTTCATCAGACTACTGTACTTCCTTCTTTCCTGGTTCATGGACACCTCTGGCATTCCTGGTCTCTGAAAGCCTGACCAGAATAGAAGACACCACTTCCATTTTGTGGAGTCACCAACCTTGGGGTCTCCTGACTGACCCCCCACAGTGTGAAGGCAGTGCCAGCCAACCTTGGCCAGCCAGGGACAGGACACCTGCAATTAGGAGCACAGGCAGGCAGGGGGAGAAGGTAAGGGGAAGCAAAAGACTGTCCCAGTGCCAAGCTGGAGCAGCAGCAAGTGTTGTCCTGGGTCTCCTGGCAAGCAGGGCCAGCTGAAAGCTGCTTTGTTCCCTGCTTGTGGACAGGGCTTCACCCCAGCTTCTTTTGCCCACCCTGACCTCGTGTTCAGATGGGGCTGGTGAAAGAGTCATGGCCCCAGGGAGTTGAGATGCTTTTTGAGCGTGAAATGAGGCTGCAAAAAAAAGGCCCTTAATTCCTCCTTTTGTCTGCAGAGCTTCTCTGGCTTCCAGCTCCCCTTGGCTTCACGCTTGGCCCAACAACCCTGGCTGCACGTAGTTCACAGTGGCTGCCTAACTAAGCTGGATTAACTCCATCCACTGTGATGGTGACACACTTTACCTGCTTCTTTTTGCACTTTTTCTATAACAAATTGATCTGAATTATGCAGAGCAGAAAGAATCCAGCCCCAGTAGCATTATCTTATAAATACGCATTGTCAACACAGCCCTCAGCATGAGCTGTTTTCCCATTCTGCAAAGGACCTGCAGACAAGGAAGCAGCTTCTCATTTCAAATTAGACAAAACTTGAAAAGGAGCACATATTCATGGACTGAAAAATCTGTGGGAAAAATGGCTCAAGTAAACAGAAATGGCTCATTTCAATGATTTCAAAATTCAGCTGATAACAAGTCCTGCAGGGACTCCCGAGGCACTGAGATGTGTGGAGGCAGCTCTTCCCCCTGTCATTTTTGAACCTGTTTGCCAGATGCAATCAAATGAGAAGGAAATGTAGTGACCCCTGGGGTGACAAAGTTCCCTGAAGTTTCCCATGGCTGGGAGGAGAAGTGGGAAGGGAGCTTGTGCGAGGTGTGAGTGTCCAGGCACAGCAGCTTCCTGGCCTGGCATGAATCTGCCTCCCACATGGAGTGTGAGGAAGAGCTCCAGCAGCTGCAAACATTTCCAGCTGGGCTCCCAAGCAGTATCCAGGAGGAAGCCAGCCAAAACCACGTGCCTCGCTGTGCCTGGGAGGTGCATGTGGAGTGATGTTTGAGGGAGAATTTCTCTTGGATGTTTCTGATGGTTTCTAATCATGAAATCCGACATGCTGAAAGGTTCAGAGGAGGAGATGCAGAATGAAGGCTCTCAGTGCCTGGCATTTGGGAAATCATAGTAGCTAGGCAGTTAGGGTGGATGTACTTTAGCTTTTATGGACCTTGGTTAAATGCTCTTTATTTTGCATTGTAAAGAGGTGTCCTACCTTAGGAGTTACACCTGCCTTAGGTGAAGGCCTCTTTGACAGCAGTGTTGTTAATACTCCATGCCAGCTGTGCCCCAGATGTGCTGGGCCTGTGCCCATAGAGCCTCCTGTAGCTGAGCTCAGGGCTGGGCGCTCAGCTTCCTCCATGGCTCACACAGCTCAGGCTTTTTATATTTGGTTTTCTTTAGAGAGTCTGAACTTGAACATCTCCTGATCCTCTGAGGCACTGAAATCCCCTGCCTGGAGAATCCCCTGGCCCACTCCTGACTTGTGCCAAAGCCCAGAACAACCTCCAATGCCTTGGGAATGGGGTAGGATAACAGACACCAGCCTGAGACATCTGAGCAGAGCAGGAGCAGCCCTTCCTCATTTTTGGGAAGGGGTGTTTCAATCATTCCCTTTTGATAGGGGGAAAGCAGAGTCACAGAAAACTTAGTTTTCCCACAGTCCTTTGGGAAAGGGATGGCAGTGTGGATCCCCAAGAGCCATGGGGAGAGTGTCCCGTGGGGACAAGCCCCACTTGCCAGGACTGCTGCACTTCTGTGAGCTCTGCTCTGTGGCTGAGTGCTGCAGTGGCACATTTACAGCAGGCTGGAAATAAGGCTGGTGGTGACAGCTTCCCAAAGCTCATGTTCCAGGACATCACCAGAACACAGGTGGGGCAGAAAATAATTCCTACACATGTGGTTTTCCAGCAGGCTGGGTGGGCATTGGTAATTAACCCTTCTTAAAGAAGGTGTTTGAGTCTGGGTGGTGCCAGGGGTGGTTCTCTGGTTTGTACAACAGTGGTGGCTCAGTGTTAGCTGGAAGGCAGAAGCCTTGGGTTTGCTTCTTTTGACCTCCAGCTCTTCCTTTTCTAGGTCTGCTACCCATCGCTAGCATGGCATGAGGAACCCCATGGCCTTCCTCAGGCTGCTGAGCACCACTGCAGGCTGAAAACACTGCTGCTGCTCAGCCCTGTCCCAGCTGAGCTGGTGTTTGCACCATGGCCCAAATCCTGCACGGATAAATGTGCTGCCTTGGAAGCATCAGGAGAGGGAGAAAGGCAGATGACTAAATGCAAGGAGCTTTGTGGCTGCACTAGGTCCAAGAAGGAGCTTTGTGACTGCAGTGGCTGGAGACGAGCTCAGCTCCCAGGGGGCCTGTGGAGTGAAGCTGAGGCCTCACCCCAGGAATATGGGCAGAGGGGAGGTTGCTCCCATTCATTTCCTGCTGGTGGGTACCTCAGGGTCCTCCACAGTGAGACCTAATCCAGGAGCAGTCCTGGTCCTTAAACCAAAGCCAACTGTGACTTCTCTGGCTGTGAATGCCCAGGGAGAGCTGAGGGAGAGGCTGCTCTGGGGCAGGGCTGGGGTCTGGACTTCATCCCCCACAGAACACGGTTCCCAGCTCCATCTGCCATGGGACACAGCTCCCAATTCCCATCTCTATGGGACACCAGCTCCATCTGCCATGGGACACAGCTCCCATTCCCATCTCTATGGGACACCAGCTCCATCTGCCATGGGACACAGCTCCCATTCCCATCTCTGTGGGACACCAGCTCCATCTGCCATGGTACACAGCTCCCATTCCCATCTCTGTGGGACATCAGCTCCATCTGCCACGGGACACAGCTCCCATTCCCATCTCTATGGGACACCAGCTCCCAACTCCATCTTCCATGGGATCACTAGAGATGGTGATCTCCCCAACTCTGGGGAACACAGCTCCCAGCCCTGTCTCCCATGGGACACCAGCTCCCCATCTCTATGGGACACAGCTCCCATTCCCATCTCCATGGGATACTACATCCCAGCCCTATCTCCCATGGGATACCAGCTCTCAGCTCTATCTGCCTTGGGACACATCTCCCATTCCCATCTCTATGGCATTTCCATCTCTCCCATCACAAACCCATCTCCCATGGGACACCAGCTCCCATCTCCATCTCCCATGGGACACCAGCTCCCCATTTCTGTGGGACACTAGCTCCAGTTCCATCTCTGGGGGACACATCTCCCAGCCCCACCTCCCTTGGGATACCAGCTCCATTTCCATGGGACACAGCTCCCAGCAGGGAGTGTGGGTGAGATGAGTGGGCCCAGGGAGAGCTCAGGATGCCCTGAGGGACCCTGGTGCCCACTCTGAGCCGTGGGGGCTCTTGGCTTGCACAAGATGAAGGAGAATAATCTAATGAGTGTTGATCATGCAAGACATTTACCAACATCTCGAAGTTTGAGTATTGCAGTAAATTATAAAATAGATTACCGAAGACAAATACGTCTTATTATTTAAATCTATTGAAAATTATACAATTACTGTGACAGAGTTGTTATAAATATTAATATAAATATTATAAATATGTGAATGCAATGTATTTATAAGTCCATCACCACGTGCAATAAATATTCATTACTGAGACACCAAATAAGCTGTATTTTAAATATAATGTGATTTGTATTTTGTAACATGTTGTTAAAATGGTAGTAACTCCTCCTATGAAACACAGTAGAAAGAGGTGAGAAGGAAAGACTAAAAATTCCCTGCAGTGCTGTGCATAAGAAGTATTTATTTATTGGTGTTAGCAAAGATTGTTGTCTTTGCTTTGAGATGGAAAGAAAATAATGTGCTATATTTAGAAATGACAAGAAGGAAGTATTTTCTCTATCCACCCAAAGAGGCTGATGCCTCTGGAGGACTGGGGATGTTGTTTGCAGGTATTTTTATTCTCCACAGCCTCCTGCTCTTGGTAAGCTTCTTATAAACTTGCAAGCAATATAACACACGTGCTGTGTCTTGGCCAAATTAGTTTCATGTGATTTTAGAAGATAAATAGGAAAGGTTAAAAAAACAAAACAAAACAAAACAAAAACCCATGTCCATTTTCCCAACCCTTCTCCCCACGATCCACAGGGAAGTCTCAAGGTGCCAGGAGCACTGCACCTTCCTCTGCTGTTGTGTTCAAAGCTGCACCGTAAGGTGCAACTGAGACATTAATTAAAATCAAGGGGGAAAGAAAAAAAATAAGCTAAAAGTCTCAGAAATGCCATGGCAATTATGTTCCTAAATTGAACTTTAATGAGAGTGCTCAATCTGTGTTGGTAATTGTGGGTGCTGTTTATTTACAAATGCTCTGTACCTGCTGATAGCACAGCTGCTGCTGCACAGCCACCCAGAGCTGCCCCCCACACCTCAAAATCTGCACAGCCCTGGGGGCTCCTGCAAGCCTGGCAGCTGGAAACCCACAGGGGTGTTCCTGGCAGTTGGAGATGATGTGTGCAACGTCCCAACAGGCTGATGGAACAGCTCCAAAGAGAAAAGAGATGAACTGGGGGTGAGACTTACCAGAAGGACCATCCATAGTCCCAGGAATGTGGTCGCCAGTCCTCTGGCCCAAGGCTGACTGTCACTTGGAATACTTGAGTGTACATCATGTGTGCCACCATCCCCAAGAGACCTGGGAAGCAGGGATTAGAACAGGAATTTTTGTGCCAACGTTTTTCATCATTCTTGAGGGAGCTACTGCTGTAAGTGCTTTGAGAGCTCCAAAAAAGTCTTTGTTGTACTTTTATGCCTCCTGTTCCACTGTGGAGGAGGGAGCTGCATGGGCAGAGGAAAGATGTGACTGAGAGCTCATTATTTTACATCATTCTGAATGCTCAATTAAAAGAGGAGTTGAAGAAAGAAAATCGTTGAAGAAAATGTTGCACAGGGAGCATCCCCACCAACCCTGCTGCTGCCAGCCAGGGGTGTGCCACCCACAGTGATCTCACAGCCCATCACAGACAGGCCTCAGGTGAGAGAATGAGGGGAGAGGCTTCTGCAGACAGTGCAGGCTCAGTGTGCTCACACAACCATATTCTGTCCCAGCAGTTGCTAGGATTTATGAATTTGAACACTCAGAAAACACTTGGAAGTTGCACCAGGAAGTGAAGTGAGCTTGGTTCTCCTGATGAGGTGTGGTGAGAGGACACCACTGGGACACTTTTGGTGGTGCAGTGCTGGTGATGCTTTTGTGACACTGTTAGAGCTCACTGAGAGAACTGCAGCTGGGTGAGGATTAGACAACGTGTTAGACTTTCAGTCTCTGTCATGTTAAAGAGCAAGGCTGCAGTAAATCACAGGGTGGCCTGAGTGACTCTGCCTTTAGCTGGCCAGTGTGGTACTGCAGTTTAAATGGAAAAAACCACCTGAACTTTATATTTAAACATCCCTTTGAGGAAAACCAAATCCCACTTTTCAAGCAGTGGTGGTCAGGAGCAGTTCTGAGGCTTGGAGGATTTTCTAGCCACAGTAATGATGATCCCCACTGAGCTCTGGGAAGTGTGGGTTCAGGCTAAGGAGGTGGGGCTGGATCACTGTATCCCAAATAGTTCTTCGACCTACAGGTGTGCAAAAGCCTCTTGTGCTGCAGTGGCAGTTCAAGGTGCTTAGAAATACCAATATTCTGCCATGGTGGCTGCAGTGAGGTCTGTGTGTCACACTTTGACCATTCATTCACTGTTCTCTCTGACCATCTAATTTTTTTCCACAGTTGCCCTTCCTGTACATGGAAGATCCTGATTTCCCTCCCCCAGCCACACCCAATTTTTGTCTCTGCTTTCCTTCAGAGCCTAAACCACTCCATTAGTCTCCCCAGACATGTGGATGATTCAGGGCAGTTCTGGGGGAGGGCAGCTGGGGAATGTTTGTGTTGTGGGCATGTTGAGCAGGACCTTCAGCAGGAGAAATGTCAGATTTGACAGAAACAACTGCAGAGGCTGAGGGAGGACATTGTGTTACAGGGGGCTGGGGTGATTTGCTCAGCTGCCTCGTGCTGGAGTGACACACTGCAAAGATAGGAGGTGGAAAGAGCAAATCACTCCAGGAGAAATGAGATTTGGGCAGGGTGGGTGGCCTAATGGGAGCACAGCAAAGTGCTGCACACCTTGCTTTTTTTCTGGTTGTATTTAATTTCCAGAATGCACCGGGACCTTGCTGAACTTTTTAAATCAGCGGATTTTTCTTCAGCTGACTGCTGTGCCTTGATCTTAAGTTTGGAGTTTGCTGTTTCTATATGTCCTGTCAGTAACTTTTCAACAGTAATAAAATATTACAGCCTGCCCTGAGACCTGTCATAGTCGCTCAGAGCCAGCAGGAGGTTTGACACAGCCAGGACGAGCCTCAGCAGGGCTGAGCTGCTCGGTTTTGTCACGCGAACCTTGCACAAGGTTTCATCCACCTTCAGCCCTGTGGCTGTGTGGGAGGCTGAGGTGACACTCACTGATCCAGGTGAGGAGGGGGAGGAGGTCACCAGCAAACACTGGAAACATTCTTTGTTTTATCTGCCTAATGGCAGGGCAGGATGGGGCTGGATCTGCACCTGGCGGGGCTGTTGGTGCTGTTTTGCTGCATCTAAACCAAAGCAGAACAATGCAAATCTTTTCTTGTGCTGCTTCATTCACTTTTGGTCTGGTCTATTTTAGCTGTGCCTTGCCAAGTTTTCTCCGTGGGGAAAACCCTCTGGTCCTTTTTGCTGTACACTTAATGAGCTAAAATGAGCTGCCTGTAACACAAATCAGCAAATGCTCCATGCCCAGGATCACCTTTTCCCCCAGCTGGTTGCTGGAGGCTGGGCAGGGAGGGCACAACACCTCCAGGGCAAGAGGTGTTTGCATGTGGAAAACCCTGGTGATGTGGTGTGCTGTAGAGAAAACATTGATCATTCATTGCTGGCTTGAGATCCTGAGCCCTGCAGGACCAGAGCTGCTTGGAGGTGTCGGTAATGGGAGAAATTAAGAAACTTTGGAAAGCTGGAGATGAAGGAAATTTGGAAAAGACAAGGTATTTTAAAGCATCTTCCCATATTTTTGTCTAGAAATCCTACTTATGGAATACATCACATTAATTAAAATGTTTTATTGCAAATATTACGTGAGAGACATATGTAAGATTTTTAGTTTGTGTGAGTTTAAGAGGGATACCAAAATTGTGATGTTGTGGGGTATTTTTAAGTGGCTCATGGGAGCAGCAATAAGTGACCACACTGTTGGGATATTTCTTCCTAACCTTTAGATGTTGTGCTATGAGAATGTGGAGATCTCATTGCACTTTTATGAGGGAACTCAAGCATGAATTTAATGAGGAGTGTTATGCTCCAATGGAAAGTCCTCTTCATTACCTAATTTCTATTAAGCTATGTCATTATAAATATGCTAAGCTTAAATAAATATAGTTTTCTTCTTTCCTCTGATATCCCTGTCATTGAAAATAACAGCTAGCAGTGTGCTGGGGTTTGGGGCTTTATCCTTGTTTCAATTCCTCTATCATTTTTCCCTGTAAAATTTTGAAGCTTATATTTGGACTATCTTGGCAATGAACTTAGAAAGAGGGAAGGCCAAAATAAAAATAGAAAGTTGTGTAGGAAAGAAAACTTCATCATTCTTACAAAACTTTAAAACTGCAGTTAATGATGAAGGGAGAGAGGAACAGCATGGAAGTAATTGATTGAATGCTGAAGAATTGCACATAGTTTGATTTGGAAAATGGAACTGATTTTTTTAAGTTCCAAATTATATCCAAAGCTGAAAAATATGCTTTGGCGGTTCTTATCAGATTTTTTTTGGTCACTCAGCTCTACTTCTGACCTTTCCTTTTTGCTATTATTTCACCATTTGCAGCTTTCCCTGAAGATACACTGTGGGTCCCAGAATGTACACTGCCTGTTGTAATGTCTTCCAGCCTGAAATGCAGCAGAATAAAATGCACTTCTATTGCAGAAACTCTTTCTGCTGGAGAGGTCCACGCAGGAGTGCTCACATGAGCACCCTGGCTGCTTGTATAAATCCTGGAAAGTGGGGGTTTTAACCAGAAAAAAGCCTCACAGAAGTGAAGGGGCATTTATCCACATGGTGGGACTTCTTTTAGAGAAGTGAATTCCTCAAGTTCATCCAGTGAGGGGCCCCAAGTACAGACTGAGCACAAAACCAGCCCACAACAGTTCTGAGAGATGTAAGTGTCCCAGACCATTCTTGGGGCTGCTCCTCAGGGCCACCATTAGAACCCTTTTCAGTCTCAGTTTTGTTAATTAACAAGAGGACATCCTTCCTTTGGTTTTCCAACCTTCACCTACTTTCAAGATTAAAGAAAAAAGACTTTGCAGCGTTCCATGTTTTTAATTTTCCTCTGGAAAATGAGTGTGATGATGCTGCAAATGGAGCTGAGGCTGGAGCTGTGGTAATGGCTGTGCGGGCTGGGGAAGGATAATTACTGCATTGCTGCTGTGAAATCAGCAATGAGGATGTTCACTTCTCCCTGGCAAGAGGCGAATTTATCATGCAGTCTTTGTGCCAAAGGAACAAAAAAATTACAGTGAAAAATTGCGTTAGCTAAATGGGGATAAGGGAGCCTTGGAGCCTCCGGTTTTTTCTTTTATTCTTTCAAAGTTGTAGGATTTTGCTTTGTGGTAGTAAAAGGGGAAGGGGAGGTTCATACCTGAAAGCACAGTGAAGACAGCAGCAAAGGCATTTAGCTTGAGCCCATCTATGACACTGCTTGAATGAAAGAGCTCGAGGCACATGAGGCTGAACCCGACGACCAACAGCATGATGTACAACACCTCGGACACCACTGAGAGCCACAGCACACCTGGGGGCAAAGAGCAGCAACCAGTCATTACCTGGGGAAGGCTTTCAGGAGGTCAAAGTTGGCAAAAATTAATTAGGAAATCAGGAATATCAAGGAGTAACTGTGTATTAGGATTTTTTTTAAAAGTTGGTTGGTTTTTAAGGTCGCCAATTGTGATTTTTTTTTTTAATGTTTATCACAGCCACTGTATATTGGGAAAAATTTCTTTACTGAAAAAGTTATTAAGCACAGCCTGCCCAGGGAAGTGGTGGAGCCACCACCCCTGGAAGTGTTCAGAAAACACTTCAAGTCAAGGTGGCACTTCCCAATGTGGTTTGTGGGCATGGGGGCATTTGGTAAAAGGTTGGCCTTGATGATCTTGGTGGTCTTTTCCAGCCTTAATGATTCTGTGATTCACAGAGTTTAAACTCAGCAAGCCACAGCCCAAACTGAAAAATAGAAACAGCGGTGAATGAAGCTGTGAAGAGTGGCAGGGTGGTAAAGACACTGCAGAAAGAACAAGCTGTTGCTTGTTCTCGTTCAGCTTGGCTACAGAATCTCTGTGGGTACATGTGAGAACCTCTTGGCTCCTCTGAGCCAAGGCACAGCTCACAGAATTAATCTTCCCACCTGTGCCGCAGTTTAGATGAGCACAATCCACCACACAGGGAGGTGATGGCACAGGATACCTGACTGTCTGTGTGCTGGTGGGAGTTTGGACAAGGCTTGGATGTCTCTTTTCCACAAAGGAAATATATTCAGCCCGTGTTTTAAAATTCCTGCCACAGCCTGGTGTTGGGGGCTGTCATTAGCAACTGGAGCCCTGCAGGGTGGCTGTTCTCACTCGGGGTGTTGGGTCCACCTCACAGGGTTTGTGCCACTGGGACTGACACAGACTGCCACAGCTGCAGCAGGGTGGGCACACGTGTTTGTAACCTCCTCAGCTGAGGAGCTGCAGATGCAAAACTCGGCCTGGCTCGAGTTTCCTCAGCCCCTGGGTGCAGCCCTGGGAGTCAGGGCCGTGCTTGGGCTCTGCAGGACCCGAGGGCAGTGCTCAGGGCAGGGGCTGATGCACCATCAGGAGATGTCACCTCTGGGAATTCCAGCACAAAAACCTCCAGCAGGATCTGCTGAGTTTTTGAAAGTCACCAAGCCATGGGGTAAAATTGGAGAGGATGGGAACAGATGATAAGATTGAGTTCCTGCCCAATTTCCAATTGCTGTTTCAGCATGAGAATCTGCTCGAATTCTCCAGTACATTTGCTAACCTGATTGCTAGAGAATTCACCTGGAAACAATGAGCAGTGATGGAAAATTTCAGCCTAAGCAGTTGAAACATGGAAAGTTAAGCATCTGAAGACAATGGCTTATATTAGAAAATGTTAGCTGTAACCATAGAGACTGCTACAGGCTTCACTTATATTAATACCTTCTCTCCTCTCTGCGAGAGCACATGTGTGATAAAGCCTACAGTCCAGCTTATCAAACCAGATATGCAGTCTCACTTCTATCAAATATTTGAGTGTCCTCTTGGTGACCAGACTGATCCCAGCTCATATTTTGTCTGTGAACTCATCTTTATAATTACATCTAATTAATATGTGCTATTCGTTGTTGCCGCTGTAGCTGACCTTTTGAGTTCTTAAACCACACTACAGAGATAGCAATAAATAAAGCTTTTAATTGCTCACAGTGGCTGTGTGTGCAATATTGCATCTATCAACAGCAAACAGCTGCTTATCTCACTCCTCTTAGTCAATTTGGTATCAGGCAACTGGCACACTCTTCCAAAAAGGAATGCAAGTGAGAGAGAGCAAGGGTGTTGTTCTGAGATACAGCAGGGTTTAGAAGGGATTTTGCCTCATTTTCTCAAACCAGCACTGTCTATGATGAGAGAATGATGGAATGATTTGAGTTTGGAAGAATTAGGTGATGTAAACCTGACCCACAAACTGAGGCAGCAGAGAGCTCTAACTAATGAGCTGTAATTCATTTAGCCCACACTTGAAATATTAATGTACAACACACCTGCCCAGGTGTTTATTGCCCTGAGTCAACCCTTGTGGACCCCCACTGGTGCTCTGTGCACACCAGGGCAGAGGTGTAACAGTGTCTGCAGCTCACCACTGTGGTGTGGCTCCATCTGTGCTTCCCTGGGGGAACACCTGGGCTCAGAGAGCTGCACTCCATGGGGTAACATCAGGCTGGTGATGCTCAGGCTTAGGGCCAGCTCTTGTGGGTGTTTGGACCTGGACACACTTAAGGAAGTTTGCTTCTGGTGATCCTAAATCAGGAGGAGTCCCTTGAGAATGGAGGGTACTTAGAAAGAGATGGTGGTAGATTTGAGTGTGTCAGCAGCCACGTGAAATCTAAAACAAGGACAAACTCTGGCTTCTGCTCCTGGGCCAGGGCAATCCTGGGTGTACCTACAGAGAGGGGAACAAGAAGCTGGAGTGCAGCTCTGCAGGAGGGCTCTGGGGGTTTTGTTGATGGTTTGGGGGGTTTGGTTGATGGTTTTGGGGGTTCAGTGATGCACTCAGCTCTATATATGCAAACTCCACCTGTTGCCCACCTTTGGCCCAGTGCCTGAAGCTGGGGCTGCAGGCAGCAGTGCAGTGATTTTGGAAAGAGCAGGGAGCTGGGGAGGTGCACATGTCCCTGTGGGAGAATCTGGGTTTGTGTGTCTCTTGCAAGGGGACACGTTCAGAGGGACATGAAGGCTCTGGGAGTTGAGCCTGGAGGGCCTGGGGGCCCAGCTGGTGTCCTTGATTCTCCTAAGGAAGGAGAAAGGAACAGGAGGGAGGAACACCTGACAGTGTGGCTGGTGTCACAGGGAGTGCTTTGGCTTCCCTTCCCACAGGGCTGGGATAAGAGTGGCTTTGCCAGCAGGATAACCTTGCAAGGAAATGATGGAAAGCTCAATGAGACGTGAGTTTTGTTCTCCTGTAAATCCTTTTCCTGATGAGACACAAAGGCTGGGTGAGTTTGCTGTGGGAGGCATAGTCAATTACTACTTTTTTGGGTCCCTGTTCATATCTACCAAGGAAGTCTCTTGTCTTATTCCATGGTGTAACTGAATACCTGCTCTGTGCCTTTTTTTTAGTGCATCTAATGTGGGGAAAGGCAAGTCCCACATGCAGTGTTTGCATAGTTCTATGTCCTGTCCTGCCTCTCTGATTTTGAATTCCATCTGAAATAATAACACCCAGAAAATGCAACCTGTGTCTGAATTTTGCATTTTCCTGTGGCTGCCTGAAGCAGAACAGTTGCTTCAGGTTATTAATTCAGGAGACAGAGTTTTTCTGTTCTGTGCTGATGGTGAAGTGATCTCCCACTGCTCCTCTCTCAACATGAGATTCATGAGGCAGTCACTTGGCATCACTTCCACTCACAAACTCTTACAGCCTCCTTCCTGCAAAGTAGAGAGCTCCTTCTCTTGAGGGGACCTCAGTCATTCCAGGTGACAGGGAAGAAGATCTCCAGGGGATTTTTCTCTTTTCCAATCTGCTCTGCTGTCATCTTTTCTATCTGCTTGCTCCCCTCCAGCCTGTGTCCTCTGCCCCAGGGATCTGTCTGGCCTAACTCAGCTTTTATGAAAAATCTTCCCTTCAGAAGAGTCAGTACTTGGTTCACTGAGGCAGTTCTACCTGGATGGCCTGTAGCTGAGGATCTGTACTCTCATCAATCACCAGATTCCTCTCATCTTTTGGTCTTCATGCTGTCCATGCATGTTTTTTTTTTTGTTCAACAAACCCACTGCTGCCTGGGCAGGGAAGGGGCTGGGGAGGAGCTCAGCTGGGATGTGCCACTGTGCCAAGGACATTCCAATGTGAGGAAAGGAGAGTCTTGGATTTTAAAGCAGAACTAAACCCAAGGTGGTTTCAGTGGCACTCCCGCACACACGTTCTCACGGGGGTTGGTATGTGTAAGGAGCCCACCCAGCCTGCAAGCACCAAGACACGATGTGTTCAGCCAATCTTTCCAGGATTCCCTGGAATAATGCAGAGGATGACAGCTGTCAAGTCCTCCTCGTGCCTGCTGGGCTTTTTTTAGGTGAGAAGAACGTGCTGGGTCTGCATGTTCCCTTCTGTGCTGGCCAGGAGCTGACAGGGACCTGTCTCGCTGTCCTCTCACGTCTCTGTGGCACATCAGCTTGTCCTGTGTCTCCCATCCTGGTGCCTGAGAAGCTGCAGGGAGGTGGGCACTGTGATCTGGATGACCACTGACATCAGTACCATCAACACCTCCTGTTCTAACACAACTTTTCCTGTCATTTTTGTCCCTGGTGCTTCTCCACCAGCCAGTCTGTCACTCAGCAGTGTTGCTGACAGTGACAGAGCTACTTCTGTGCACTGGGGGACACTTGGGATCTTTGCTCCCACCCCACAGATATGCTGTATGTCCCCAGGTGGGATTGCTCTGAACCTCAGCACCACAGATTGTGAGGATTTTCCTGGAGGAAAAGCTTCAGGGCAGCCTCCCTGTGAAGCAAAATCTCTGAAAGTACAGGACCTGGGCTCAGCTTCTCACCCAGAATTTGAGATTAAAAAGCTGGGACTCACCAAAAGATTTCACATAAATCAACTTATGTCATAGGGCTCCTACCTCAGAAGGAATCATATCACATTCATATCATCTGATCTCATGGCAGGAAGAAGATCAGTGCAGCAGCTGGGACATTAAAGAACTTTGTGTCTCTGAACTTTGTTATTTCCTAATCAATGTGTGAGAGACTGTCTTCTCTGTGGAGTTCATGGTGGGAAGCACCAGTGCCACCTCCTCGAGGGCTTAGGCCCTGCAGCAGCATTGCTACAAGGAAATTAATTTCCCAGCACTCTCCAGTGAAGTGAACATACTCCTCATTTTGACTGAAAGGAGGACTGTTCCCCACAAGATCACCAGGGTTTTAGGCACTCGAGTACTCCATGAACCATCTGGCAGGATCAGTCCCCTGCCTTTCTGTCTGGCAGCAGAGAGCAGCAGCCTTTTGAAAGGAGATCCAGAGATCTGAGTGCATCTCTGCAAAGGTGGTGACCAACTTGAGTGTACCACGGACAGTCCTGAATGGAGGAAACAAATGGAACATTCTTTCTGACAGTGAGAGGAAGAATCTTTACCTCAGCCTGCAATGAGTCTCACAAAGCTCTTCCCAGAACCTGGAATATTTCAGGTCAGCCCTGGCCACTGAGGAAGGCACTGTGAGTGGACATGCTGTCACCTCCCAGCACCGAGGCAGGGAGCTCCAGTGCTGAGCTTCCTGTGCAGCAGGGATCCTGATAAAAGTCGTGGGAATTCTGCCCAGAAGAACTTCAGGCATTCAGTGAGTTCCTGATGAGGGAACCCAACAGCATTGTTAGTGACTTCCAGGAGGTTTGAGCTGAGTTTGACTGCTTGACACCCAAAGTTCATTCCTTGTTCAAATCCACTGCCATTTCCTGACCCAAAACAGCAACAGTTCACTCCATGCTCTCCATGAGGGAGCTCTGGTTAAACTGAGGCCTGTCAAGCCTGACGGGTTCTTCCGTGCTCCTTCCCCACAAAATGCCAAGATGATTCCTGTGTTGCATTATTAAGACGTGTTAGCAATTTGGATTGAAACACCAAGAGCTTGGATAATGTCTGAATGGGATTATGTGCAGGATGATAAAGAAACATTTGCTGCTGTTTTTGGAATGCCGAAGTTCCATAATTTCAATTACTCTTGAGTTTTTGAGATTAATGCAGCCAACAAACCAGTTCTGGAGAGTTTAAATCACATCTATACCTCCTACCACCTACAGTCACATGCAGCCATGGAGTTTGATGCATACTTGTCAAATCAGAAAAGTTGGGTTTTGGTGCCAGCTCGCTATGCCAACGGGATCTGACGCCAGATTTTGAGGTCCTATCTCCAGATGAAATAATGAAATCCTCTTCTGGATGCTCCTTCAGGCTGGTCAGGCCATGGAAATGACTGTCAAAGATCCAGTGTTGGTGCATGTGCTCAGGGAAACACTGAAGAGGTGGCCAACAGGGGAATTGTTGGGCAAGTTCAAAGGATTTTGAATCCATAAACATGAGCTGTTTGCTTTTAAAGGATTTCTTCAGGGAAAACCATATTGCTATTCCTGAAGGATGTTGCTGAGTCATGTTAACCATGTTATACCCAGCAAAGGCAGGGACTGTGTGCCTGGAAATGTCTGTCATGGCTTGGAAATTACCCAGCATAAAGAAACCCATAAATGAATGTATTACCTGCCATGCTGTGTGACACTGCCTGCTGAAAGCCCAGCCTTCCTGAGCAGTGCCCAAGAAGAAATGGTCTGGAATATGTATTGATTTCTGAGAGCCCTTTCAGACAGAAAATTAGCTTCCTAATTTGGGCAAGCTAATTTTTAGAATGCCTCAGTAGGAATTCATCCTCCTTAGGAGCACCCACTGCCTCAGCCTGTGCTCCCTGTGGCTGCTGCATCCCAGCCCTTCCCAGAGCAGATCTGCCCTCCTGGGGTCAGGGGGCTGACCAAAGCAGCCTCACCTGAGCTGTCACGCTCTGCCACACTGTCCCTGAGCAAGTGACCAGGCTGGACAATGCTGCAGGCAGCCAGAGAGCTCTGGGAGAGGTCTGGAGTTCCTCATCACTCAGTGTCACACTTGTCCTTTGGTGACAAAGGAGAGTCAGGGTCTGTCTGAGCTACCAGCTCCAGTCACTCCTCTGCCAGTTCAACCCTGAGCTGCCTGAGAAAGTCTGATGCAGGCAAGGTGAAGCTTTGGGGGATTTTCTGCATCACAGTTCATCATGTGACAAAACCCCTTCTGTCTGCTCAAAGCAGTGGAGTTGGGCAATGTGTGCTCCTGAACAACCACTGAGATCCTGGTGCCTGACTGAGATGAAATCAAGAGCGTGGCACTCGAAGGACAAGCCAGTGCTGCATTGTTGAGCAGCTGAGGAGACATCAGTGTCCAAGCAATGGAGAGTGTGGAACCTTCTCACCTCCCCACTGGCAGCTGCTAACCCAGACACTGCTGCTGCTGCTGCATGGGGGAGAAAGTGCTCCTCTCACCCTGTGGTTCCCAGTCCTTGTCCCCAAGGTCCCTGAACTGCCACAAAACACAGGGAAACCACAAAAGGCTGGGAGAAGTCAGCTAGACAGATGTCCCCCCATGTGGGAGGAAAAGAGCCATGCCAGAGGGCCAGCCCTGGTTCTGGGTGGTGTGAACTTGCACAGAGGAAGCCCTACAAGTGTCATCCCTTTGTACAAAAGCATTTCATTCTCCTCCTTGGTCTCCATTCACACTGTGGCAGCCAGGGAGATGGGGGAGTTGTTACCCTTGCTCACAGTAGCAGCAACAAAAAGTTCTGCTATGTGTCTCCTAGTCTGTTTTTGCTGTCCTTGTGTTCCTGGACTCATTGCTCTGCTTTTTCAGGCTTAGTGACTTTGTTGGAACTGACACCTGGATCTCACTGAAATCTCTCTTCTTCAAGAGAGAAGAGAGGAAAAAATGAGGCAAATGGGCACACACTGAGAAACGTTGAGCACGTTGTTTTGGAAGAGCAGCAAGGCCAGCTTCGTGGAAATCTCTCTCTTCCAGTGCCATTCAGATGGGTTTAGTCATCTGCTCTTCTCTGCTACTCCAATACTGGGAATCACAAGCCAGAAATACTGGAGTGATCAATAAAAAATGGTGAAAAGAATAAACCCTGAGCATGTTGTTGTGGCTGGCACCGGGACTGAGCGCTGCTGGTTAATGCGTCACAGCAGAGCCGACCATCTGCCCGCTCCTCTCGTGCTGCAGAGAGGCACACCACAGAGCCAGCAGGGACAAGGCAAGCTCCCTGACCCTAAATGTCACCTCAGGTACCTAAAGCTGCCTGTTCTAGTCAACCAAATCAGGCAGCAAGGGTAGGTAAAGGGCTGGCACCCAGACAAGGGGCTGCGCTTTGCAGAACATGGGAAACCAGAGGAGAAATAGCTGACACTGCTGAGGGGAGAGAGGAAAAGCTGTGTTTTGATTTTGTTTAGCTTCAGCTCTTCGTTAGTTTCTTTATTTTGGAAGGTGAGGTGGAGCTGTGACTCATAAAATGATTCTCTTCGATGTGATGATGTGTTTTCTCTGACTTTTGATGGCTCTGGCATCAAGCAGATTGAATCCTGTGCATGATACTGAGCAGACTGTGGGATATCTTTGTCTCCATATTCTCTTTTTCCTGATGTAGTAGTAACATAATGAGAAGAGCAAGAGAGTGGAAAAGATGATGAAAAATACTCTAAAGGAGGACTATCCCATGTACCTTACTAAATATATTTGGCTCAATATTTCCCTTTGAAGGCCACCAGTGCATGGCCTGTGATGTACTTCCACCCTCAGCACTGGGCTGAGAAAGGAATGATGTTCAGACCAGTGTTCCTCACATCTTTGGCATCCTCAGTGTGAAAAACAAGACTGCTTCCTCCTTCAGTAATTAGGAATTTAGCTTGAATTGTGCAGGAAAAAATGGTTTCATCTTTGTGTGTCTAATTGCCTTTTAAAACTAACTTCAGTGATTCATAACAGATGTGTAAGAAAACACAGATAAAACACAAGTAACACATTTTTTCCTGCATACTTAATCACAGCTCTCCCATGACAACTGCACAGGTATTTGTGTGGGTACGGATTTACCCTACTGCAGAAATATGAACAATCATATAGGAAGTGTTCAAGAAAAATACAGAGCCTGTTTTGGAAAGGGTACAGTTCTTCTGGGAGACCCAGTTACATTTCTTTTTACTGATGCAGGTCTCTAAGTGCTCCTCTTAGAAAATTGATCCTCTGTTTTTCTTCTTGGGAACATAAAAAAGGAGGTTTGTTTTTTAACTTGGCTGTTACAAGTCTTGTTTGTCTCTTTTCTAGCCTGAAATCTGCTTTGCCTTGTCCTTCTCATACAAACAAGTATTTCTCTATTTTCGACCACAAATGTCACTCTTCTCTCTCTGTCTTTAAATTTTATTGTCAGTGCTTTGAGCTGGGGCTGGCAGGGGAGGGATGAGAGGTGCTCACAGGGAGCTGCAGGTGGGTACATCGTGAGTGCTTGTGGTGGCATGGTGACTTTTTTTGTTTTGTTCTTTGTTTCCTACGATGATCCTAATATTTCTTTTTCATCCTAATCTCTGCAGAGCAGTGAATTAATGTTTTCATAGAAGTGTCTGTCATCGCTCCAAGAACTCTATCCTGAGGGGAAAAGCTAATTCAGAACCCATCACTATATATGTAAAGGTAGGATGACTCCTCATCTTCCCCACCTCGCATTTATCAGCACTGATCATTATCTGCCATTTGCTCGCACTCAGAGACTGAGAAAGGTTTGTGCATGCTTCAGAGGCCTGCAGTATATATCCAGTGCTTTTCAGGCTTTCAAGCTTCAGTTGTCCTTTTAGCTGAACATTTTAATGTATTTTAATCAGCATTCGCTGTTCTTGGGCTTCCTTCTTCACAACTTCTAAAAACACTTTCATTGCTTCTGAAGGATGCTGAATCTGTTAGTCAGCCATACCAGGGATCTCTTACTAACCTTTTGAATCAAGTGCAGGGGTAAGGAAAGAGTAACAACTTTCCCACTAATTTCTCTGTGCTGATATCCAAATTTTGTCTCTACATCATGCATAGAATTTCTTGGTCTGTGCATGGTGTTTTAGAGTCAGCTCCTGCTGTTTTGTTTTCTGTCCTTACAGCTTCTCTGCTATCCAGTTTAACCCTGCTGTCTCTGAAGCTGTCCCAAGGGGTGATCAGTAACATAATTCTGCATTTTTTATCTGAACATGGAATCCATCCACAGAGATTGTGTTGCTCATTAATGACATTACCTTGTTATTCTGATTCAGCTTTAGTACATGACATCTGCTTTGTCTTTCAGTGTAATCAGCACCAAGACGTTATTGTCCCTCTAATTATCTTTCTCCCATCAAATTTCTGGTACACCTATTATGTCAGGATCCATTAAAATCAGACATCTAGTTTTTCTCTTCTCATTAATTGCTGTTGGAATGCTGGTTTAGGAGCATGCACAGAGCTGGCTTAGCTTTCTCTTTTATTCTGTGCTGTGTTTAGGTGAGACTTGATTTGTTTACTTGCTGTTTGCCATGTGCTACTTTAGCTCTGCCAGCCACTTTTT
Organism: Phylloscopus trochilus trochilus; assembly: GCA_016584745.2. Taxonomy (NCBI): domain Eukaryota; kingdom Metazoa; phylum Chordata; class Aves; order Passeriformes; family Phylloscopidae; genus Phylloscopus; species Phylloscopus trochilus. Next base: position 3,235,650 of record WQNJ02000011.1, read on the forward strand.
AGGCAATACAGAATTGTTATTGCTTCATCTCTCCAGGATGCACCATCACAGGCTGTGTAGAGGATGTGCAGGAGGCATCTCCTACCTCTGCCAGGACAGTCTCTCATTTAAAAAGCTCCCCCTGTAAGATTTTGGACTGCTCAATGTTCACTAGCCATGAGCATTTTCCTTCTGCTGGGTTTTGCCTTGCCTCAGCCTCTGGGGTCTCTGAAAAGCCTTGTTTATTTTATGTGTCTGAGTTTATCAATAGGCAGGAAGCAGCTGCTGATGGCCTGCTGCCTTGCCATTCCTTGAGGGAATTGTTCCACAACATCAGGTACTACAGAGCATTGGAATAACCTGGACCAGGCTGGAGCTTGCCCTGGGAACCTTGCCCTGTGTTTGTGTGGCCATCTCTAAGTTTTGAGCCAACACTGACATCTGAGCCTGTTCCTGCAGCAGCTTCCCCTCAGGGCTCCTCAGGCCAGGGCCCCTCATTTCCATGCTGTGGGCACTCCAGGTGCTTGCAAAGTCCCAGACTCCATGAGCACCATCCCAGAAACTGCTGGGGGCACCACATTTCCTGCAAAGCCCTGCTCTTCTCCAGCGAAATGCTTCCAGCACAAGTGCTGCTTCCAGCTGCTTTCTCCTGCCCTAGGAGCTGGGCTGGGCTCACCCTCTGGCTCTCCCTGGGGCTGACAGCTGGCAGTGATGCATTCAGAGCAGGATGCAGGAGCTGGGATCCCCACACAGCCCCAGGCAGGGGAGGATCACCTGTGGATGTGTCCAGCTGTGGTGTTATCATCGAGCCACTGAAGCCATTTCTCTGATCATTTGATGGGACCATTGTGGTGTCATGGTTTCCAGGTGCAATTTTTGGTCTTGGTTTCTTCCTGTTGAACGTATCCTCTGTGGTCTCTTGGGATTTCTCTTGGGCACAGACTTGAGGCCACGGGAAAGGGATGGCAGAAGGTGCCATGGGAGGAATGTGCCAGCCTCAGTGTTCTGGTGGGGCACCACAACAGGGACAGAAGGGTCCCTTGCTGAATATCACCCTTTCCTTCCTCAGGCAGCAAAACATTCAGCAGCAACAAAACTTTGATTAAGTTCTGTGGAGAATATCCCAGAAGCAATTGGAGAACTGAAATATCAAGTCCAGCCCACTTTGACAGCTCCCTTCCAACTCCTTTTGGAAATATTTGCTGTCTTATTGCTCACGTCTGTAGTGAAAATTAGAGCAGTTTGTGGGCCCCAACATCTGCTCTGTGAGAGTCCATTAAAAGTCCTGGCCACTGTAACCAGCTATTGCTCTATCATTTTTATCAATAGCAAATGTAAACTGTGGGAAAATATTTTTTTTTTCTAGTTAATATCTACCATCATGAAGCTGATTTTGCTAAGCAGCTTTGGCACTAAGAACCAGCATCAGCTAATAAATTCAATGTTAGGCTTATGAGGTTCTGACAGATTGCTGGCAGCTGCCTTAAATGCAGGAAAAAGCTCTCCTAGTGTGGGTTGGAAATGCTTATTTATACCATACTGTGGGTCTGTTTGCCCCAAATTTTGCTGCCTCCTTTTAGTAGATGTCATTGGTGAGATCTATGAAAAGGGTACAATAACTGATCAGAGATACAGCTTCCAGATACACTGGAGATCAGCACTGATGCATAAAGATAGGAAGCTCAGCCATAAATTATTAGATTTTTACTGTAAGAATTTTCATTTATGAATGCAAGGTTTGTGGTAAGGATCTGACTGGACCTCATCATGGATGGCTTTATTTACTGTGAGTTTTTATGACAGATTATTTTTTTTTCCTAAATCAGACGGTTTTAAATAATCTGCAGGAGTTTAACACCACCTTGCTGTTAATTGGTGGTGGACTCAAGAAAAGATGGGCTGTGCAACTACACTAAGTTTGTTCTTAGCCTGTCTTAAAAGTGAAAAGTGGTGTGCTCAGAAGCAGGCAAGGGCTTCAAGGACCTGTATTTAGCTTAGAAGTTGGTCAGGCATGGATCCTCTTTGGATCAGGTAAAACCAACTAAAAGGAAAACTTTGGGAAACCTGAATGCTCAGCTGCAGTAGTGGAGCTTGTATTGCAGAGACATTTCAGATAAACAACCACTTTTTGGTGGTAAGTGATGCTGAGAATATCTACAGAAAGTGAATAAGTTGCAGTCTCATTGTGAAGGTAAGTTTAGTCCCCAGTTTCCCAGTTATGTGATTGCCTGTGAAAACCACAATGTTTGAACTGAACTCAAATTTGCTATTCACCACGGTATTTCATCCTTTCTCATTTACTTGGACTGACTGGAACTGAGCAGTTGATAAACCTCTGACCCTTGAAGTCAATGTTGAGAGAGGGGACGAAGAAATTAAAGGAATGGGAAGTTCCTTCTAACTGGAAAAGAGCAGAGTAAGTCAAGACATTAAAGAATTCTTCAGTGAAAGTCAATCAGGCATCAATGTACTCTTGACATGTGGTAAAAGTAGCTGTGGAGAATACAAGACTGATGGTGAGAATTCCAGATTAACCATGTTGCAGTGTCCAACTTGATGCACAGTTGTGGAATTTATCCTGGTTATATTTATGAGTCTGATGGTCAGCACTTTCTATCTCTGACAAAGCATTCCCCTCTCTTTTTGTCAATATGCCTTACAACTCCATGGAAAGTCTTCTGAAATAGATAGAATTTTCTTTATAACACTACACAGAAAGAGTGTTCCTTCCTCAAAAAAAGCAAAATAGAATTGTCTAGAAATATGCACTGACATCATGCAGCAACTCTAAAATTCTCCTGGAAAGAAAAAAAATGCTGACAGCATTTCACACAACCAAAAGAAATCCTAAAAGTAAATCACTAAATGCTGTTTTGGAAAGTGTGTGGGTGATGCCACCAAGCATTATGCACCATAATGAAGTTCCAGAGAAAGGAGATAAAGCAGAAAACCATGCCACTGCCTTCGGAGCAGGCACCTTGTGCTTGCTCTTCTCTGTCTGCTGGAGGGGCCACGCTGTGCCCACAGCCCTGGGGATGGCAAAGGCAGGGAGCTCCCCACCTCCAGCTGCCTCTCCAGCTCCTCTCACACCCCCAGCACTGTCCATCCTACCTCCTCTGCTGTCTCTCCTTCAGGATGCAGCCCTGCTCCCATCCTTGTACAGAACTTGCCAGAACTTTGACATCCTCGCTGCTGTTCTGGGAGCTGCACTAAATGGCACAAAATACCCCAGTGTATTACAGAAAAGTGCAGCTTTCAGCTGTGTGTGTGCAGGCTGCTCTCTGCCCTGCTCCTGATGATGCCTTAGGATTTTAGCTTTTATATTTTCCATATATTTGTAATCCTGAAGTTCTTTAGTGCATAACTCTAAACTCCATGTACAGTGTGAGCTGCTGCTTCCCCAGTTTGGTCAGACACAACAATTCCTCTCCAGGCCTGGAATCAGGGACACCTCACTGCCTCAGGCCCCAGAAATGTAAACAGAAGTGAGTTGGGGGGGAGCAAACTTGGGGTGAATGACTTAATTACCTGAAGCTGTAATTGGAAGATTAACCCCCAACATGCAAATGGACCAAATTGATAAAAGCATGAAAACCTGTGACCCATGATTCATTTTGGGTGCAGACCCTGGGGGCTTTGTGTGCCCAAAATATACCTGGAGGCTCTTCAATAAACAGAACTGTTTTTATTCCCTTAACTTTGTCTGGCCTCTCTTTTTAGGTAGCCCAAAAAATGCATCAGTGAGTCCTTTTGTAATGTTTTCTAGCACAGAGTTTGTTCTCTGCTGGCTGCTGAGTGTTGAGCTGGTGGTTTTGTGAGAGCCTTTGTGCCCCAAGGTCCCGTTTGTGTGTGTGAGAGATTTAACTGGGAGCCCATTAGCGACACTAATCCCAGGCTTGTTCCTCCCTTATGTGCATAATTTATTTAGGTTTGCTTACAATGAATTTCACAGAGGTTCTGTGGCTGTTTCTCTCCCTGCAATATCCCCCTGCTTTATTAGCAGTAATTGCCTTTCTTCCCGTTTTCCAGTGGATCAGCAATTCAGGCAAATTAAGGAAAATGGTTCCTTACGCCACTTACTGCTGCTCCACCAAACCCTGGAGGAAGGCACCCTGTGCCCAAAAGGTTTTGGGATTTTCTCAAGTGATCTGATAAAATATATGGGGCATCTCATCAGCTGGGACCAGGATGGGCTCAGTTCATTTTAATTGAACTCTACCCATTTTTTTTTTTCCCTTATAGATTTTCAAATTTGGGGTAAATTACTTCTGAAAATGAAAGAAATCTCAACAATAAATCAATTAAACTCCAATACCAGGGTGAGGAAAATGGTTGCAACCTGCTTCTGCGCACTTGAATATTTAACTTTTCACAAGGCTAAACCAACCAAAGAAGCATCTGGATGATTCCTTCTCACAAAGAGATATTTGGTACTGTGACTGTATTTTTCTCACCACAAATGTTTTCATGGCCTGAGGAGACCACACAGCATTTCCCTCCTTACTAGAGGAAGAAGGGAAATGTCTCTCTTACAGTATAAATCTTTATTTTTCTTGAAAAAAAGCCATCTGGGTTAGGATCAAATAAATGACAGACCTGCATAAAAGTGAGCAAACAGCTGTCACAAACCCTTGGCACTTGTTTCAGCTGGCTGTGTGTAAAGTGGATGACGTGGGTCCCCGTGTGGTTCCCCTGGCCCTCAGGTACCACAAGACACAACACTGATGCAATCTGTAAAACGGGAAGAAGCCTTGGCTGTGTGGTCTTACCTTTTTCAGAAGCCGGGGCAAGGTCAATAAAACTTCGGCATTTTTCACCTTTAAAAGAAAAGGATTGTTTTAGGAGACAGAAGTTGGTTTGGTGTCGCTCTGCCTTCTCTTTCTGCCTGGGGTTCCTGCCCTCACTCCCACCCCAGCCCCTGCAGGACCTCGGGGTTGCCTCAGGCTGGGGACAGACATTCCCCTGTGCTCCACCCTGCCCAAACCCACCCTGCCCAAACCCCACTTCCCTTGGGACTGCAGCCCCTTGATCAGGAGTGTGGGTGACAGGGAGCCAAGGAAATCCTTCTTTGCTGGCTGAGGCCCTGCTGGGCCTGTGATGCTCTTTCCCAAGGGCAGGAACAGTGCTGGGGTCTATCCAGGGTGACACCAACACCTCAGCAGGTGGCACTGGGTGGCACATGGGCCTCTTTCACCCACACTTTTGTCCTTCTCACCACCAGACAGTGCCTGTGCTCCACCCAGTGTGACCAAACCTCCTGTGCTGGGGGGCACTGCCAGGGGCACAGAGCTCTCCACAGATGGATGTGACACACATGGCTAAGACAAAACCTGAAGCACAAAGAAGCTAAGCAAATGTCTAAATGTTTTTTTTTTTTTAAAGTGTTTAAAAAGCAGGCAAATGCCTTGCTCTGAGCACCACAGCCTCTGCCATTCCCTGTGCTCCACTGTAAATTAAACTCTCTCTGTTTAGGACCCCACCCTTGGCCTTGCAGGAATTCTTGAGAAGTTTCTGAACAGGAAATGTATCTTAGGGTGGGTGCTTTGACCTTTTTTTTTTTACTTCTTCAGGTAACCAAAGATGATAAAATAATTCCTCTGCCCTGGGTGCATCCCTCCACCAAGTCTCTGTGCTCCTTTTGATATGATGTGCTCCAAGGTGTGCTGGCACATCTGCCAGAGGTCATGGAATGGAGTCCATTTTGCCCTTTAAGACTTAAATTAATGCAAAGGCAGTTATAGGACTAGGCTGATTCTTTTAAAATTAGCTTTGTTCGTTTTTAATTACAAAGTTCAAAAGACTAATTTAGGAAAGGTGAGCTATTAAAAAAAATAAACAGTGAAATGCCACGGTGATGGTGAGGTCAGGGTATTTTTTTTTTTCTTATTTGTAATTCAGTCTACATAAAAACCAATATAAAGTGTTCATCTTTCTGGTGCCTTTGCTGGCAAGATTGAGATAAATGTAATCATTCAAATGATAGCTGTGCTGACATAAGAATCTGTTATTTTAATGCTATTATTACTACTTTTTATTTACTTTTTGCAGTTTTAAATCTATGCCAAATACAGTGAGAGGTGATGTGTACATAGTCCGTAGCCCGTGTATAAGTAGCTATAAAAGAAAAGGTTCACTTGACATTGAAATGCACATTTTGATATATCCAGGGGAAGGATTTCTATGCTGTGAATCCAGAGGACAGCCAAGAAAAGGAAGTGTCACTTGGCTTATCAAAGCACCATCTCTCTTTCCAAAGGGGTGGGCAGGGCAGGCTGTGTCTGAGCAGAAGTGTCAGGTGAGTGAGTCAGTAAGTTTGGGGCAGACAGATGGAAAGATAACTGATGGATCACAGAAATTACCAGCCCTGCACGTTTCCTGTTCAGAGCAGGACCAGTATTTTTCCCACCTAAATTCTGAAATGTTTCAAGGATGGTGATACCCATCCCTCAGTGACTCAAAGATGAAGTCTCTTCCCACTCTGGTCCACTTCTGGAGAAGTGTTTCCTTATACCCAATCCAAACTTCTGCTCTGGCATCAAGGTAATCATCCTTTCTCTGTTTGTAGGGACATGACCAAGCTCAGCTCCCCCAGGTTTTTTACTTTAGGTTCCTGACCAAGAAAGCCAGATAAATAAGTGGACTATAAAAGATACTAAGGTGTAAGTAGAAAACATTCTCCTCCAGAGCCTCTGAGCTTTAGGGTATGAGGTTTTTCAGGAATTTTATTGACATAAAATCAAGGGACTACAGGGAGAGTGACCTCTAGATTTGGACTTGATATAAGCAGATTAAGCAGGATTTTTCATTCTAGCTGCATGGATCTGTGGCTTGGGTCTGGGGTATTTTTTGTGGGTGTGTTTTTTTTTTTTTTTTTTTTTTTTTTTTTTTTTTTTTTTTTTTGGGTCAGATGTAAGTTATTACTTTTATCACAGGTTTATCTGAATCTGACTTCAAGCTGTCTCTCACTGATCATCCCTCACTTGTGCTACAGTGAATCCAAAGCTGTATTACTGGGAACCTTTAACAAATACCTGATTCTCCAGAATGTTATCCCAAGAGAGGCAAAGGGGAATGGCCTTTGCTACTAGAAAAACTGCACAGGCTGCTCTGAGAGCTGGTGATGCCCTTCAGACACCTGGCAAGGGACAGAGTTTCTCTGAGGTACCAGAGTGTTTGGCTGGAGGTGCCTTGTCTGCAGGACAGAGGAGAGGGTGGTCACAGGCTGTTGGGAGGAATGTGCATCCTCTTCCTCCCTCAAATTCAGCTTGCCCAGAACACCATCTCTCCCTGTGGTGAGGCTTCCAGTTTAAATAACATGGACAGAAAGTGCTGGAGCGTCCAGAAAATGTCCTTTAGGAGTCATAGCAAGAAGCAAAACTGGGGACAGAGAAGAGCCTGGATGTCACCTCACTTTCAATGGCTGACTGTGCCTGGCTTGCTGCTGAAGGTCATGGTAGGAACTGCACCAGCCGTTCCTGACCCTTCCCTTTGTTGTTCCTGCTGCTGGAGCACTGGAAAACCCTCTTCCATTTTCAGTGGTAACCACTGGTGGTATTTATAAAGCACAGCCACACTTGCACATGCAGACATGCATCTCGTTGAGAACTGAAGATGTCAGCAGTGCTTTCACTGTTCCTCTTAGGATTTATTCTAAGTTATTTTTGGGTATCTTGTATAACTGATCTCTTAAGCCCTCTTAAGTTTAATTTTAGACTTGGCAGAGTTTATCCTGCTGTGCTGTCCTTTTCCAGATGCATCTTCTCACCCTAACCAAGCTCCTGGAGACTCTTAGGAGAATACAGAAAAGATTGTTCAGAGATGCAACGAGTCTCTGGGATTCATCCCCTGAGAGTCCTGCCTTCACCCAGGACTGTGAAGGCTGTTTGTGGCTGTGATTCTGACAGAGAAGAAAGCCAAGGAATGACCTCTCCTGCATTTCACTCAAGCAGAAAGAAGAGGTGGGACCTGGCAGGAATTCTCTGCACTTCCACACAGGAGCAGTGGCCATCAACAGTGCACGTGAGGCTCTGTGGAGCTCAGCAGTGACTGGGAGCTGCTGGGGGCTGAGGAGAGAGGGCTGACCAACACCTAAGCAGCCATAAGCAAAGCTCTTGGCACCAGCTTCTTCTGTGGCTTCCCAAGGGTGAGGTAGAAACCTCATCTGTGCAAGCCCCTGCAAATGCACTCCCTCCTAATCACACTGACCCTGCACGGGCTCAGGAGGGGACATGGGTCACAGGGATCAGCAGGACTGGGACCTAGCAGTAGTCCAAAATTTATCTGTGGCTAATTAATCCTAATTAATTAATCTAATTCTATGTATGTGCATGTCTATGAATATTTGTAATTTGCTGGGGAACTTCAAAACTGGAGCAGCCAGAGTGGGAGGAGACACATCTGGGAAGACTGAGCTGGTGGGTGGGGAAGAGTCTTGAGGTGGTGTAGGTAATAGATGTAGAGCCTGTGAAAATATCTGAGGGACCACCAGTGTGATGTCCCCATGTATCTGCAGTGGGAAGAGGTGGAGTTGTTGCAGCAGGATCTGCAGACCTGGACAGGCAGAGGAGGAAGAGGAGTGATTGGTGCTGGGGGTGATGTTTCTGTGGGTGCTGATGAAGGCACAGCTCTCTCCAAGGGTCTGTGTGGTCAGCGACATCAGTGGATGGGAAGGGCCCAGCAGCAAACAGATGAAGAAAATGGAATTCCCTGGGCCTTGAAGTCCCCAGGCTCAGCTTCCTGGGATCATGCTCAGCATGCTCTCAGACAAGCTCTCTGAGACTTCTCCCATCCCTCAGCTCTGCAAGGCAAATGCTTTCCAGCTCCATGGCAGTTTCTACTGAGGAAGGCTCAGCTTTTGAATGCTGTGTGGTCTCAAGAAACAGAGGAAGGTGTGGGTTTGATCACTGCATCAGTGCCAGGGACACAGAGAAACTTGTGACACTATCAGGAGATGATCTCTGTCTTTCCTGCAGCATGAGGCCTGTGCTCCTTCTCCTCCTTCTTGCTCACAAACATGCTGGGAACTCCTGGGCTCCCAAGCTTTCCAAGCCTGTGGCACGTGCTCATCATGAGAACTGCCTCCCATCTGCAGTTTCAGACTGTCTGAGGAAGAAGCAGAAGGTTGTGCAGGGCAGGCCCTTGAGGCAGGGCTGTGCCTGGGGCAGGCTGAGCTGGGGAGAGCAGGGCTGAGGCAGGGAGGGGAGCAGGCACTGCTGGCCAGAGCTGCACAGCGTGGAGGGGTCACCCATGGGTTCCCTCACCCCAGGTGGGTGGGTGAGTCCCCAGACACCTCCCTTTCCCTACAAAGTGGAGGAGTGGGGCTGCTCCATTACCTGTTCTACTGAAGAGTTGGAAAAATCCTTTTGCTGACCCAGAGATGGGGCTCCTGAGAAGTGTTTTAAAGACTTTTATTCTATTTTCAGTCTCATGAAAAGGGTGAGATGGTACAGATGTTACAATTCACGCCATCACAATCAGAAGCCCAACTATTTCCTAATTACACTACATTATATGTTTCTTAGCCTATCAGCTTTTGCCACACAATGCTGCTAATGTTTCTAAACCAATCATCCATTGAAATACCCAACGTGGGTCTTGCTACAATACATCTTTCATAGTTCTATTTCCTAAAATATCTGGTCTATTTGCAAGGTCATCATTTGAAACTTGTTTCTAGTTCAATTTCTCTCTCTCAACAATGTCTGTCCTAATTCCATGACCTAAGTCAGCACACTTTATCTCAAGGTTTACATACAGATGCACAGGACTATGTGAGCTTTCTGTCAGGCTTTGAGAATCCTCTACAAATCCATTCCCCACATCGGGTCAGTGTCAGACACACTTTGGGCAGCTGGGACTTTGCTGGAGGCAAATCCTCCCACCTTTCCAAGGCAAACAGAGTTCAGAGTTCAGCACCTCTCCAGCCTGAGTATAATACAAAAGCCCAAGTTCCCCCAAGTTCAATCCTGCCAGAAAAACGAGGCAAACAGGTTCCAAAGAACCATTGGGTCCCATGGTTTGCTGCTCCAGGGCCCTGGGCTGCCTTCCCTGCCCTGCCCTGCCCTGCCCTGCCCTGCCCTGCCCTGCCCATCTTGTGGGCACATCACACATGCCTGGCTGTGGCTTCCAGCATGGAATTCCTCCCTGGGCCCATGGAATTAGAGAGCTGCATAGGCCAGCTGAAAGGCAGGTCTAGGTGCACTTAAATTGGGTCTGAAGTCCAGCACACAGATGTTCATCCAAGCCCTGCGTGCCCTCTGCCTTTAAGCCTTTGGCAGACCCATGTTCTGCTCCTTCTTCCACCTGAAAGGTGGGGTTTGTTTGCTCCTGTCCTCAGGACCTCACACAGGCCAGGAACCTGGTTTAGACTGGAAATGAGGAAGAGGACAGAAAAAAAACATCAAAAAAGCACCTCAACTTCTAGACAATATTCTGTTTCTAACATGGCTGTTGTCATAGCAAAGAGCAGAATTTGGTGTTCTGGGTCCTACTTATTGGTCCTGCATTCTCGAGTTCTTTCCTCTCTGAGCCAGGGGCAAATGCCTGATTAAAAATGACAGCAGCAAAATAAAAACAACCCTGAAAAATCCTACTTTGTATGTCTTGCAATGACACGGTTTGAAAATATTCAAGTTAAATAAATTGACTTAAAAGGAATCTGGTAGTTCTGGCTGAACTCTGTTATAACTCTGCTTTTCATCTCGCAAAAAAAAAAAAAAAAGAAGAAAGAAAAGCTGTCTGTATCCACTTACTCTGCATAAAATTTTACGAGTTCAAAAGTGCAGTTATGATGGAAATTTAAATGATTACATTTCTTTTAAACAACATTCCCTTTTAGTAACACCCTGGCTCCCAGCCTACGACAGACAAGGTCCCCTTTTTTTCCCACTAGGCCCTAACACATCTTTATCTCTCCAATTATATCTGGAGTCATGTGATTCTGATGAGATCCCACATCATCTACTGAGAGCAAAATCATTGTGTTTTTCTAAAAAAAGAGAGAACCCTCAAGGGATCCCAGCCTAGACGAGGCTGAGGACTCCAACACAAGTGGAGTGAAAAAAAAGTACTACATGAGGGAAAATACAGGTTAACAGGCTCACTCAAACTGAGTCGTATCAGCTTAATTACCAACTGAAATATTCAAACTTTGATTAAAGTCATCTCAGAGCACTTAATTGACTTATTTTTTTCCCTAATGAAAAACAGAGTGTTAATCTGTAAAATCACCATTTTCCAGTTGACCCTGTTGATTTTGCAGGAGCGATATTTTCTTCTGGAAAATAAACAAGCTCGCACAGCACTGCACAAAAACATGTCATGAACTATGCAGATAATTATTTTCCCTTCCTCTGACAGCTGCCATTCATTGCTGCTGCCCATCAACATTTCTGCAACCTCTGAATATCTGGAGAATTTGCCCAATTTCCCAGTGATTACTCACAGCCTGTATCGCCTTTGGGATTGCTTTTAAACCTGAATTCTCCCTCAGCAAACCCAATCCCTTCCAACTCCCTGCGTCTCAAAGTGGAAAAAAGGTAAAGGTTCCCAATTTCCATCTCAGGCAGGCACATTCCCAAAGGGATGTGGCTGATTTTGTCCAAGAGGTCCCATTCCCACGGTGGGGTTCCCTCTTGGGAGGTTGGAGCAGGGAAGGGCAGTGCAGGGCAGGGAGTGTGGGCAGGGCTGGCAGTGCTGCTGGTGCTGCCTGGCACTACGCCATGGCAACTGCTCCTTCCAGGCTGCAACTCTCCCTGATGTGAAAAATCTTACCCAGCATCTCAAAGCAAACATCTCCACGGGCTGCTCTCAAATCATGTCTAATTGAAACCCGGCCAAGTCGCAATATTCAGCTGATTATCTTGGTAAGACCTGGAGGATGTGTACACACATCCGTCACTTGGAGAGCTGGAAAAGAGTTCAGCTTTCCAAGTGATTGTGGAAATCGGGGGAACAGCAGTGCTGAGAGAGGTTTTCAATGATTTTGGTGTCAAATTAGAGCTGACTTCATTAAATCAAGGAGCTCTGAGTTGCCTTTAAGTGTCTGAAGCTGTAGAACAGGAAGGGGAGGGTTTCACCTGCTCATCCCAGAGGTGGCACACTGGGCTGACCCTGAGCCAATGTAAATATGCCAAAATAAATTAGATATTGGCAATGCAGGATCCCTGAGACACCCAGAAAACTGGGAAAGGCAAAACCCAATGTTCTTCACAGAGGATGTAGCTGCTGCATGTCCCTCACCATGTGAAATTTTGCCTTCTTCTGCCCTCCTGGGCCTGCCCTGATAGCTCTTGGGGTTGAGATGTCCCGTTTTCCCAGGCAGGAACCCCTGGCTTGGGGTATGGAAACAGGTAACTTTAACCTTTTCTCCATGACTTTTAAAGGAAGTGAACTGCAGCACACTGGAAATAAATATCCAGTTTTTGAAATCAAGTGAAAAAAAAAGTTGTATTTGCATTTCCTCTTGTGAACCTTATTCCCAAGCATGTACCAAATAACTTTGAAACAAATTCTGATTAGAATTTGTTTCAAAAAACCCAATTCTTATTAGTTTTTTGTCTGCCTGGGTGATGCACAGTGCAATCAGGCTGTATGGAGTGGGGTATTTTGGTCTCTCTAAACCTAGTGAGTCTAAGCATGGTTGAATGTCTCTACCTCTCAATTGATTTTCCACATTGTAAGCAAGATTTGAGTACTTTTTGTAGCTAAATGGAAGATGGAACACAGGAAAGTGCATTTTTTTTTGCCTGTGACTATTCTACAAGCCATGTCATTCCACAGTAATTACATCTGCTTCTTATTACTCACTGGCTTTTGTATTCCTTTCTAAGCTAGATCAGCAAAGACTGATATTGCCTGTTGGTTTAGCAACAAGAACACTGATGTTACATCAATTTTGACTAGCAGAGGGTGCTGGTAGAAGCAGCCCTATTCCCTGCTGTCCTGGTTTCAGCATGGATAGTCAATTTTGTTCCTATAGCAGGTACAGGGCTGTGTGCAGGGTTTAGGATGAGAAGAATGCTGATAACACAGAGGTGGTTTGGTTGTTGCTGAGCAGGGCTTGCCTGAATCAAGGACTTTGCAGTGTCTCGTGCTCTGCCACTGGGGAGGTGCACAAAGAGCAGGAGGGAGCATGGCCAGGACAGCTCACCTGAGCTGGCTAGGGGGATATTCCTGACCACAGAATGTGATGCTCAGGGTGTAAATTGGGGAGAGTTTGCTGGGAGCTGCCAGTTGCTGCTTTGGGGTGGGCTGGGCAGCAGTGAGCAGCTGCACTGTGCAACACTTTTGGGGGGGGGCTTAGTCTTCTCTCTCCCTTCTTCTATTTTTATTGCTTGTTGTTGTTGTATTTTATTTTATTGCAATTATTAAGCTGTTCTTATCACAACCCACTGGTGTTACCTTTCTCTGGCTCTTCTCCCCAGCCCACTGGGGCAGGAATGAGTGAGGGGCTGAGCAGTACTTAATTATCAGTTGTTAAACCACAGCGACCTGTACATCCCAATTCTGAGATCTGCCAGTCAGCCAGTTCTCCTAACTCCACATAAGGAAGGTTTTAACATCAGGATTGAGTCTGGTGTAATTTAAAACCCACAGGGATACCGCAGTGATTGATCTTCCATCCCTTCTGCATTTCCTCAGCCCTGAATGCATCTGTTCATATTTTGCGCTGACACTGGGGTAAGGCATCTCAGTTCCCTTTGAAATCTGGGACCTGTGTGTTAATCTTCCAGCACTTTGAAGTTTATCCCATTTACAAGGAACTACCAGACCTTCTCAGATGTTTCCTTTAAGGCTGCTGGGTTAAATGGCTGAGAACAGACACGTCCAAACACTTGTGAGGAAGAGTAACATGTATAATAAGGAGTAGTTAGCTGCCTGGTCCCTTACTTTGCTCCATTATGAGGCTCAGCCTGCAGGGACTTTATGCCCATGTTTTATGGATGATAGATGCTCACACAGCTAGCCTGCCCAGCAGGATCAGGAGGACCTAAAATCCGAAACTCCCAGAGCACCGCAGACACAAAATATCCCCAACATGCTATAAAACCCTGAATGTCTGCAATAAAGCAATCACCACCACAGAAATCACAGCTATCATGTACCACAGGAAGGGAGCAAGAGTCCTCGTGAGGAACATGAATAAATCTGTAAATTCCTATGGCCAGACTTATCTCATCCTGAAAGCAAAATACCAGGGATTTGTTAGGAGGAGTTCACAAGTGCTTTTCTGCAGTGGATCCTTCCCAGGCTGTATAGGAAGGCAAAAATTTGTTACTCTCCCTGTTATCTAGCCTGAGGGAGATTTCCCTTCTGATCCCAAATTAGATCATCAGTTTAATGTTCAGTGCATGAGCAGCCATACCAATTAGATCCTGAGCAGCTGTAATAATGTCAGCAGCAGCAGAGCAGCCTCCTCACACACTGCCTCCACCTGGAGCCAATTTCTGCTGCTTCAGATTAGAGAAGGCATTAAAACCTCCAGAAAACGTGATGGGCTCCCAGGCAGCAGCTATTTTTGCCTTGGCTCCCACTGGTGCCCAGCAGCCACCCTGGAGCAGGGATGTCACAGAGCAGGCACCGTGTGAGCCAGGGAGGCAAGAGGGCTCCTCCCAGACCTCCTTAAAACACCAACACATCAGCTGTGCAGGACTCACTCCAAGCTTCCCCATGCCAGAAACGTTCCTCTTCTCTCCTGCAGTTCTTCCTGGGACTTTGGAAGGCTCCATTCCAGCCCATGGGTTTCCTTTGCTCACACTGCCCTCTGTGGAGGTGAGGTCCAGACACACTCTGCGGGAACCTGTCCTTGGATTGTCACTTTTTCCCTTCAGTTCCCTTTACTTCCCTTAAGTAACTCCCTTGAGTTACTTAAGTCATATTATTTTCTTTATCCACACATGTGTAGGATATCACTACATCCCCTCTAGCTCTTCAGTCTGGTACACTACAGAACACCAGCTTTCTTTTCTGGAAGGAGATTCTCTTTTCCTTAACTACCTTGGAAACCCCACTCTGCACCTATTTCACCTTCCCCTTTTTCTTACCAGGCCTATGCACCTGTGGCATTTACAAAACACACTGGTGTTGCTTGTGGAGCTGTTTTTTTTCCTTGGAATAACCATTTTCTTTATGCCACAGCACTTGGCAGCCCCAGTTACCCCACAGACAAATACTGGCCCCCAACTTGGTTCTTATCTTCCCCCTGCAATTGGTACCCACCCGTGACCTCACAGAGCTTGAGGCCTCAGCATCTGGTGCTTTTAACCTTTTTTTAAGATGTAATGCTGCTCTTACAACCCAATCAGGCCAGCTCACATTTTCAGTTATGCAGAAAAATCCCTCCTCTGTAATGCCAATATTCCCAGATTTTGCGTGGCGGCGTACGTAAGAAGCGCATTCAAAGCAGGATTATTCTTTTCAAATTAAGACTTCTGTGTTGGGAATTGCAACGTCTTAGACAGATTGTCTTT
Source organism: Phylloscopus trochilus trochilus (assembly GCA_016584745.2). Classification (NCBI taxonomy): domain Eukaryota; kingdom Metazoa; phylum Chordata; class Aves; order Passeriformes; family Phylloscopidae; genus Phylloscopus; species Phylloscopus trochilus. Next base: position 3,251,099 of record WQNJ02000011.1, read on the forward strand.
TGGCCAGTGAGGCAAACACACAATCCCAGGGCTCAGTTCATCTCACAGGAGGAGCAGTGTAACCTCCCAAGGAGTGCTCCCTCTCTCCCCTGTAATGAGGATGTTGATCAGTTTGGGCACAGACACCAACGTTTGCTGATGGCCACAGGCTGTCTGTAGGACACATCTCACCTTTATTTTTTTAGGTGACATTAGTTGTATCCCTAGCTCTTTTTTTCCTAGATTGCTCATCCCAGCAACAATGGAATCAGACCCAAAACCAAATTTGAGGACAACTAGAAATATCTGGTCTCCATTGGGATAATTCTCCCTTTTGTATTACTTGCCACAGTCTCCTTCTAGGACTGTTCCTTAGTCAGTTTACAATCTACTTATCCCGATGATAATCAATGAAATAAAGTAAATCTGCAACACAGGTTGATGCAAAAGGTCTCCCTACTCCACTGTCTCTGTGTTGTCTCCAGTGACAGATATTTGGGGAAGAACAAAGGAGTGGGCACGGGGTTATTCTGCTCCTGTACTCCCCTTGTCACACCAGTACTGCAGCAGCACTTTGGGGATTGCTCTAAAACCATCCTGTCAGTAGCAGGAATGGAGGTTTCCTCTCTGGATCCATGCAATTCCCAATTTTGGCCTTCTCAACATTCCCTGGAAGGGAGCTCTGCAGGAAGGACTACTTATTTCTGTCTGTTATGCCTTTTTGTTCTGCACTCATGGAAGCAGTCAACGGTGTGTGTTGTCTGAGCTCTGTCTTTGTCCCCACCGATGTCACATCTCTGTCCCCTGGGCCTTCTGTCCAGCTGGAGCTCAGGCTCAGGCTGTTCAGTGCTCCCCAGTGTGGGAGCCTGCCTGCCTCTCTCTGTGTCCTTACCATTCTCTCCACTCTCTGCAGCTCTTCTGGAAAGAATTTTCACTGGGACATTCCACCAAATGTTTCTTTTGCAAATCCACAGGGACTGGATCTAATCCATTACCCTTGTCTGAGAAGTGATTCATCTTGGTAAAAGATTTACCTTTAATAAACCCATGCCTTTGATAAAACCTATTTGTTGCCATGCAATGAGTGCTTTCTCTGAAAACTGTCCTAAAATTCCTGGGTCAAGTGGCCCGTACAATTTTTTTTTCCACTTTTCTTTAATACGGTGATGCACAGATTCTTCCAAACCTGCATTTTCATGTACCAATTACTTCAACATCCTCAGATGGAGATTATCCTGGCCCCCTGGGTTCAGTTCCTCTAGCACTGGAAATTTTATCTTTAATATAGAGCTCTACCTCTTCCATTCCTTTTACCACTCTTTCCTTCCTAACAATTTATAACCAGCAATTTTTACATTCCAGTCATGCGAATAAACCTGCCAGGTTTCAGTCATGCCAATTATATTGTATTTCTCATAATCCAACAAGAATTCCCAAGTCCTCTTGCTTTTAATTATATACTCACAAGGTACTTCTCCCCAGCCCCTCTCTGGGCAGCCACCTGTGGTGAATCACTGTGATGTGTGATTATCACAGAGGGCAGGGGACAAAGGTGTTGCAGAACCACTCTGCAGCTGTGACAGGCTATGGCAAGTTCTGGTATTTATGTCACAGATTTACTCATTTCTGCAGGAGAAACCTTTTTCCTTTTCTGGCTCCTCCTCAAGGCACATTCAATGCCCATACTTCTGGCCCATTTTGACATTGACATCCAATCTAAATTCTACTCTACCATTTCCTCCTTCAGGAGTGCTGAGGAAAAGGTGGCATAGAGCACACAAAGGGCTACAGACCCCTTGCCCTCCAAAAAATTAAATCCAAACCCACAAAACAAGCCATGCATTACCATTCCTGCTCTCCTGATTTCTTGGGAGCATGGTGAGCACCTTGTTTATTTAATGGACACTACTCTTAAAAGGCAGCTGGGCAGCTGCTCTTCCCCTGTGGCTGTGGATGTTAATTCTGAGCTTGTCTGTTCACTGGCAACTAAAGCAAGGTCTGAGTTCATGTTGTTTTTTTTTTTTATATTAACATCAAAGCAAACACACTATTGAGCAAAACTGTCTGAGATGTTATTGCTTCTGAACTCTCCAGCTCCCCTATTTGGGTTTGATGTGCCACCTTGCCTACTTCATAGGTTAATTTCTTCATGCTGTGTGTGTTCTTGAGTCATGGAATCCACCAGCTGGTTCACCACTGCTGCTGTCAGTGCACCACTTGTGTGGTGCCTTGTCAGGTGCCCAAGGACAGACCTAGACTGTGTGTGCAACAAGATACGTCCACAAAGTCACATTTAAAAAGAAATGAAATGCTGGTGAGCTTGGCTCTGAGACATCTGGCCATGGCCAAGGAGTTCACAGCCTGGGAGGACACCCCAGGTGCAGCCTGGGAGGGCAGAAAAAGGCTCATGAGCAGGACAGTCTGAAGAGCTTTATCTTCACCCCCTTCTGAGGTTGGGTGTGTTGCTCCTGCAGAAGGCACCTCCACCTGTGTGCCATCCAAAGCACTGAACCCACTCTGAAAGGGGGAACCTCTTTCTGGTAGACTGGGATTCAGCACACTTTTGAGTCGGAGATTGTGCTAAATAATTACAGGACTCCCCCACCAATGAAATATAAATGCTCCAGTCCCTCTTTTCCCAGAGGGGATTCACAATTACATTTCTCAGGTACTAAATGCTTTTTGAATTCTTGAGCTGTCCTAGACATGCTGGATAAAAATAAACTCTGGATTCACAAATTATTTCAGAAATAATCACAGCATTCAATCTCTGTTAGAGCTGTCAGTGGAAACCAGAAGCTGGCACCAAGAGGCAGGCACGCTCCGCTGGGCTCTGCACAAAGTGGATGGCATGCTGCTTGCACCTCAGCCTCTGGAATCTAAATGCACTTTGCAGATAAACAGGGCCAAGGAGAAGACACTCAAAAAATTTGTTTGCTTGCTGCCCAAATGTCGTTTTAAGGCGTGAGTGAGTCCCAGCCCCTCCAGCCAACTGGGAGCCCTGGAATCCTATTCCCAGCAGCATCAACCTGCTGGGAGCTGGTCCTGTTGGCACTACAAGATCTGCTGTGTTGCAGCTGCACCAGTGCAGGGAGCAGAAAGTTTCTGACAGTGTGGCTGGAGGAGAGAGAAATCAAAAGCCTGGTGGCTAGAGGAAGAGTGTGGCTCATAGCTGTGAACGTTTGGAGGCTCTGGAGAGTTTTGGTAGTACCATGATGACACAGAGAGTTCCTGGCATTCACATGTGCCTGGTGGGATCCAGCACAGAATCACAGAGGACCCTTCGTGGGAAGGGAGCCACAAGGATCATCAAACCCAGCTCCTGGCCTTGCACAGACACCCCAACATCCCACCCTGTGCCTGAGGGTGTTGTGCAGACACTCCTGGAGCTCTGGCTGGCTCAGTGCTGGGACCAGTACCTTGGGCAGCCTGTTCCAGGGCCCAAACACCCTCTGGGGGAGACCCTTTTCCCAATATCCAAGCTAAACCTGCCCTGACACAACTTCAGGCCATTTCCTTGGGTCGTGTCACTGGTCATGACAGAAGAGATCACTGCCTGACCCTCCTTTTCCCCTCATGAGGAAGTTGTAGACTGTGATGAGGGCTCCTCTCATGTGGCTTAATTCAGACATCAGGGAGGAATCAGGGATGGGCTGGGAGCTGTGGGAATGCTGCTGACCACGGGCTCTGGCCATATGTTCTGCTGACAAAGTGTGAGGCTGCCAGTGACTGTGGAAGGGACTTTGCCTGGAGCAAGGCTGCTGCTGCAGTCACTTCAGTGTGCTGCTGGTAAAGCTTTAAGAGAGATGCTATTGACAGTGCACAGTGCATCTGAGCTGGGGATTTTGGCTAATTTGATGCCTGCAGGACTGGGGTCAGCAGGTGTGCTGAGGATGGAGCAGATGAGCCTCTGGGGGGGATTCCTCACAGGGAGATTGAGTGGGGGCTGTCTGTGTGTAAGCACAGTCCCTGTGCTGCTGGGTTGGGGCTGGTGCCTCAATGCCCTGCAGCTCAGATAAAATGATCATCAGTCAGGCTGCAGAAGGCCATGACAACACCCTGACAGTCTGGTATTACAAACCCATCAGTCTGAGTGAAGAGCTGTCGGGTATTTTATGTTGGCACTATTAGGGACAAATTTAGACTCATGTCCATTACATTGTTCCTGTCCTTACCAGGAGAAGATATGGTAAATCTGAAAGAGGCAGCTGTCTGTCTAAGCCAGTATATCCCTGTACCTGCCTGGGTTGTTTGCAAGGGTTGGTCACTCCTAGTTTGCTAACTGAAGAGTTTCAAATAAGAGGAAACACTCGCTGAGCTGCTGTGGGGTGTGGGGAGGGAGAAGCAACCCCTTCTCTCCTGCTTTCACCATAACTTTTCAAAGCTGGCTTCCAACTCTCTCCTGAAATCACCCACTACAGCACAGCTTTGTTTACCCGGTACAGAATAGATCACTGTGTTTCTCTTCTCCCACAGATAACTCACTTTTCTGAGTGGGCTAGAGTCACACAGTTACAACTTATCTCACACATAAATCTGGACTTGGAAAGATTTCAATATCTGCCAGAAATATGGGCATCCTTGATCATGCCAACCCCAGCTAAGATGCTCAAAAAGCCAGAGAGTCTTAGGCTGCTCACTCAGGCTGCTGTGGCCTAAGCTGATTCCCAAATCAGTAAGACAAATAAGCTTTTTTTTTTTTTTTCTGTGTTTTCCTTTCTAACATCAAGAGTGTTGCATTGGTGCTCTCATTTCAGCCTGGAGCTGTTGCAGTCCCAAGGCTGGAGTTCATGAACTTTCCTTTTTTTACATTAAATTGAGTTTTAATAAACAACTAATTCTGCAAGTACTCTCCTCAAAAACACCAGGGAGAACAAACAACCCCTTGGGATGAAAGAGGCTGTGAGCACTTCCCCAGGCTTGCCCCATTTAACAGTACATTCTCACAGAGAATTCCATCAATTCTAGCAGAATTCTACCCTAAACTTCTCATTACCAGAGGAGCTGTGTCCTCAGAGACATAATACAACTCCCTGGTCTACTCCTTGGGCAATGGCAGGATGGGATGGGACCAGCCCAGTGAGGAACAAGTACCCAAAGCCCATCATCTTGTACTGTGTCACATTTGTAAACTTTGTTTTTCAGTCACACAATCTAGAAAAGAGCTCTTTCAAAAGCAGAGTGTGGATGTTAGCTGTAGCAGACAGCTCTGGGAGTCAGGGCTGTCAGTTTGCATCTGCTGAGACTTAAATCGGTCCCAGGGCAGCTGCCTGCCATCCACCCTCCAGTGTTTTATTCCTCGGGAAGTGCCAGGCTACAGCAGAGGAAATGAATGCACTGATAAGCTGGAGAGATGTCTTTTTGAGTGGTTCCCAGCAAGTAAATGACTGGGCAGGGAACAGAAATGAGCTTTCTTGTGCCCAGTTGTGCCCTTTAGCCGCATTTCCCTGCTCAATAAACACACGCTCCAGGGAGGGCTCGCGGGTGGTCATTTACTTCAGGGAGAGCAGAAAAGAGGCAAGCTGGGCTACAGCTGGTAAAACCCGTGACCTTTGTGCTGGCCCTGCCATCCTGCCCGCTGTGCTAGGGGCGATTGCTGTGGGATGCCAGAAGCGCTGCCCTGCTGCGCGCTCCGAGGAGCGGCGGGCGGGGAGCGCTGCCCGCCCGGCGGCTGCAGTGCCCGGCAGGGTGGCACACGCTGCTGCTCCGGGGCTCAGCTGGCTTGGCTGGAGAGCTCAGACCCTGCAGCAGCCAGCAAGTAAACAAGCAAAGCCCTGCTCCGGCAGGAAACAGGTTGCTTTCCAACAAAGAACTGTGAAAACCCTGGCTCTCTCCCCCGCAGGGCGAATCTGCTCTAAGACACGGCACGGAGCGGCTTGCCCGTCGCTCATCACACCGAGGCGAGCACAAAGCAGCGCAGGCTGGGAGGAAGTTGTTTTATACTTACCAGCAGCATTGATATTTTCCTCACAGGAGTACCAGATCCCAGTGTGGAAATACCTGAAAAGGAAGCGGTCATCTCCCGTCTCCCAGCTGTAATGAACCACATTCTGGTTCGTCTCATTTGCAGTCTCATTCCCGCCGTAGTTGAGGCAGTTTGTCTTCTTCTCTTTCCCACAGCTCGGCTTGGGGACCCTCTGTGTGCCCTCACACCAGTGGGTCGTGATAAAAGCTGTTGTAGAGAAGAGGAGAGCCATCAGATTCAGACTCACTGCTAGCAGGGCTCTGCATCTTCGATTTGTCTTCATGGTAAATCCGCCCTCCCTCCCCCTCCTGCTGAGAGAAGAAGTCAAAGGGGTTTGTTTTATTTGGGAGGGGGGGGTTTCAAAGCCTCTCACGATTCAGAATCCAGTTGTCCAGGCATCAAAACTCTCAGCTTCTTCCAATCTGCTGTCGAAGCGGCGAAGGAGGCTCTGCAGGCAGACTCCCATTCTTCCCCTTCACTTGAAGCCCTGCCTGTGTAGGTTAGAGGAGCAGCTGCCGGCGCGGCAGCGGGGCCGGGCTCTCGCAGCCGCGGAGCTTCAGCGCGCTGAGGGCAGCGGAGCCGCTCTGCCTCCCCAGGAGCACCAGAGGCGAGTGAACATCTGCTCGGGTACCACACATCATCCTCCCGAGGGGCTCCGCAGCCTCCTCCGCTGGGAGACACCTGCAGGCTGCCAGGCTCGCTGTCCCCTGCTCCCGGAGGATGGGCAGGAGCGGCTCAGCGTGCGGCAGAGGAGGCAGGGACAGCTGCCACCCGCTGCCACCGTCCCCGGCACCGCTCGGAGCCCACTGCAGCACGCCGGGCTGGGGGAGGCGTCACGGCTCAGTCCCGAAAAGAATTATTATTATTATTATGTGGAGCTGTGAAAGGCATTTTTCGTATACCACGGGCTACAGATTGGTCCAGGAGGAGGAGGAGGGATGGAGTGGTACTTTAGCATTCCTGCTCTGAGCTAGAAAGTAGTAAATCCAGGGCTTGATTCTGCTCCCGACATAACGGTGTAAATCTCTTTCTTCGGAGGCTTGCTCTGGCAGCCCCAGAGGAATTTAGATTTGAAAGTGTGTGATGTGTGAAACCCACATCCTTCACAACACCAAGTGGAGCCCTTTGCCCTGGCTTTTATTCCCGGCCACAGCTCTTGCAGATGTTTTGGTTGAAGTGGATTTGGAGGAAATTTTGTAGGTCCTGCTTTCTGCAGACGGACAGGACTAATTAGAGCAAACCCTGGGCTTTATTCACCAGATGGCAACGCTGAGAGCAGGGAGCGCTCAGTACTCAATACCCCATTTCCAGAGAAGTGTATTCTCCTCTCACCATGTCCAGCTGGCTCGTAGAGTTTCTGCCCCTTTGCCCATTGCTCTGAGCTCTCTGGTGAGCGCTGAGTGCCGTGAGGAGCAGAGCACCTGATGGTGGTGGAGGCACAACCCATGAGGCCCCGTGTCCCACACTGAGGCTGGCCACACTTGTCACACTACAGCTCTGCCCCTTGGTAGGGACAGAAAACTTCACTGCAGTTTTCTGTGGTGAAGGAGCTGTTTGTGCCTTCTGAGGTGGTGTTTCCTGCAAGTCCAGTCTGGGCTCCCTGCAGGGGCCGTGGGGATGCTGGTGGCCTCTCAGAGCAGTCCAGCAGTGGCTTTCTCTGGAAATATCCAAGTAGCCAAGCAGGCTCATACTGTCAGGCAGGACAGTGCCCATGGAACCTGCAGGCAAAGCTCATGCTGTGCTTTGCTGCCTGCAGACAGGACAGAGGGGGAGCTTCTCCAGCTCCTTGGGAAAGCCAGGGAGGATGAGGTGAAGTTTCTCCTTAAGGCATCTGGGACCTGTTCCTGCCTTCCTGATGCTCCCTCACAGGTAGCCACAGGACTTGTTGTGGCTCTGTTTGCTGCCTGTCCTGAATGCCTGAGCCCAATTGTTGAAATTTTCCACTACTTCTACACTCACTTGGCTTTGGTCATTTTTTGTTATAAATAAACTGGAAAGTTAACAGAAAACTTTTGTGAGAAAACTCACAGGGCTCTGTGGTGGCAGCTCTGCAAGTTTGTGACATAACTTTGTGCCCAAGAGACTTTGCCTTGCCCACTCCTGCCTGTGCCTGATGAGTGCCCCTCCTCAGGGCCAGGTTTTTCCCTGTGGTCTGCACTAGCAGAGTGCCTCTCCCTGTCCCAGCCCTTTCAGCATTACATCTTTCAGCCAAATAATCAGCATTATTTCCTTGGTTTTAATTGCATGCAAGAAATCAAGGTGATAGCTGTTCAGAGGACCACAGGATTATTAGTTCAATTATTTTTTAAGTTGCAGGACATTTACTCAGTAATGCATTTGTGGTGTTCCTGTATATCTCAGGGTTATCCACTTGCTAAGAGGAATAAACAAAGCACTTGAAACTTTGACAGAAAGCCTTCACAAAAAGCTGGTGCTGTTCTTCAGGACTGTCTTTCAAGTGGCTGCCAGCATCTGAATCATCACACTTCTTCAAGTGTGAATACAGGTCTTTACAGCTCTTTTCTCACAAATTTTCTCTACTTATTGCCCTGTGGATTGTGTTTTCTGGCCTGCAGCACCAACACCTCCACACTGCTTCTCCCTGTGCCCATCTCCCTGAGGGGTGGGCATCCAAGACTTTTGTTATCTGGGATAATTTTGTCCTAAATACTTCTTACATTTTATTTTTACTCCTAACCCTAACAAATATTTCTATTTCTGTTCCTACTTATCTTCTTCCTTCTTGTTTTTCAGACTGGCAGAGCTGTTGAGAACCGACATGGTGGCAGTAAATAAAAAAAAAAAAAAAAGGCAAAATAAAACGGAAATTTGATTTGTTTCGCGATACAGAGCTTTTAGAATCTTAAGTATTTAAAAATACTGAGCACAAAGTAAGGTAGGCTCAGTCAGAGAATTTTAAAATATGAATAATTTTCTTTTTTCCTAAAGGAAATCAGGTTTTTTTTCATTGTTGGGATTACTTGAAAAGAAGGAAACTGTTCTGTGCTATGCTCATGCAGTAATACTCCAACAACTCCTCTTTATATAATCTCTGTTTATCAGATCTGTTGTGTATAAAAATGGAAAGATCATACATATGTTGCAGAAGGCAGTTCAGATGCCTGGATTAAGCAGTATTTATGTGGTATTATCTTTAATGATAACGTAGAAGGGTTTGAATGCTACAGAGATGTAGTTTTCAGGTTGTGCCTACAAGAATCTTTAAAAACCTTTTTGCAGCAATAACTTTTCTCTGATGTTGTGAGAAAAATTACCTTCACGGGTTATAGTAACCCCTTTTGCCTTTAGCATTTCTTATAGGATCAGTGTAAATTGTTATTACTCAGTATTTACTTGTGTACAAAATGAATTTGACCCGGAGGATTTAAAATAATGATAGCTTTTGCAAAAGGAATCTTTCAATCAGGCTCTGTTTTTCACTAGTGGAAAACAGAGGCACCATTCACTAAAGTGAGAGGAAGCCCTACTTTTGGGTCCCCTGGTGCTGATGGGGACATGGTGAGCTCAGTCTGGGTGTTTATTTGGAACCAGCAATGTCAAATGCATGGGATTATATGCTGGATTTAAATCAACATTTTAAACTCCCTAAAGCTTTTCTTTTAATTTTCATTTCTTACAGCTCTGTCCCTCCTGGGTTTCCTCATGTGTTTATTTTGTCCTTTTCAGCTGTCACTGGACTGGATTTCCCAGCTCCTCCTGCTGCTTTGGACTGGACCCCTCCTGGCAGCTCCTCTTTGCTTTTCCTCAGCACCACACAGCCACAGGATTCACTTGCTCAATTCATTTGTCTTGCAAATGGCTCAAAATCTCCTTTTCTAGCTGGAATTTTCCTCCCTTGACATAGAGCTCTGCATAGCTCATCTTTGTCTCGCTCTCTTTCCATGGTAAATATGAATTATTGGTGTGCCTCCAGTATACCTCCCCTGTCCCTGCTCTGTCCACCCAAATGGGAAGCTTCTCCTTACCTCAGTCACTTAACAGGTTCTGTTTTTATATTTGGAGAAGAGGGTCGGGATGGAAATTCTGTCCATATTTCCCCAGATTGTGTTATCCAACTGTGAACAGTTTGTGTTCTCTCCACTGCGGAGAGAGAATTTGACCCGGAGGATTCTCCCTTTTGCCATTTTCATCCCGGTTTTTATCTTTTTCTTGGCGCTCTGACCCAAAGCAGTCTGTGTTCAGCAGTGATGCTTGGCACTCTGAGCACACAGGCTGGGCTGTACAGTCCTGCTCATCTCAGAGATGCTGCCGAGAGACAATCCTGATTTTCTGACAGAAATTAAACCCTCAGCAAATGGGCAGCCCCCAGGGGTCCATGTGAAGGTGGGCTGAATATTGATACCCCAGGAAATCTTGGTCTTCACTTTAACTTATGACTTGCAGTGTGTCTTTCACGTACTTTGCTTGTGGGCATTTAGGCAAGGACAAGAAGATTGCTCAGGAAATTCTCCCTGTTCCTAAAGCAACCAGGCAAAAAATGGTTTCTGACAGTACTGTAGCAAAGACCTTTAGTAGTCTTGACAGAAACGAAAGTGGTAAAATAAACTGTTGCTTCTCCCATAAAAATTTCCTTGGTCCAGTGTCACTGGGCCGTAGACAAGACATCCCTGAGTGCCTTCTCCAGATCCCTCTCCTGCTCTGGATGCTGTGATCAGTGCTCAGCACTGCTCATCCTGGCTGGGACAGAATGCTCAGGGACTGCAGGCACCCTCCTGTGACACACAGGGTCCCTGCAGCCCCTGACTGTCCCAAACAGCACCAAATTCATCATCCAGCACTGCTCGTTGTGTCAGAACTGGGTAGGACTGGGATGCCAGTAGATTTGTACTGATCTCCTATCTGCATTTAATTCTTCCAGCAGCTGGTGGAGAGGAAGGGAGATGAAAAGAAGTGACAGGTCTGAGTCATGCCTTGATTCATGTCTGGGAGAGCTGACTGGCTAAGTTGCCTGAAGAGGCAGTCCAAAAGGTCAGGGCTGAGCAAGCACGACATTCCTGAGGCAATTCCCAACGAGCTATTTACATGTGCCCACCCATGGTGGGAGTGAATGAAGTGTAATGCTATCCTACTTCTGATCCTGAATTAGAAATTTTTCTGTCTCAGAGTTACAAGAATTATTTCCTCACAATTGACAGTTGGATTGGATTAAGATGGAAGTTTAATATTTAGTACTCTTTTGTTAAGGCTAACTTTGATATGTCTAAGTTATTACAAGAAGCTGCAGGCTCACTTAAGAAGAACTCTAAAAGCAGAACCCATTTCATTCTTTATTGCTGCAATTAAAGAAGCATTCTTGCACATCAAAGCCTTAATGGCAGCTTCTGAGTCCTTCAATGTTCCTGGGCACCCTGGCCTGGCATGAAAGCAGCCCCAGAGCAAAAGTGGCCACAACAAACAGAGCAGTGCTGAGAAATGTCAAAGGGTTTATTACCCAAACATGCTCTTTTATAACTCAGGCATCTGATTTCCATATTCATATAAAGTTATATATTGTCATATCCCACTGTTCTTTTGGAAGCGCCTAATCCACTAACTACAGATGAATTGATTTATATTACTTGCTTTTTGTGTTTTTAAGACATTTTTTCCCTTCTCTTATCAATCCATTTTTAGGGACAGAAGCTAGAACATTTAAATGTCTGTAGTTTTCAGTTTCTGCCTGGCAAAGGAGTAAACTCTGTGCATTTGGTGTCATTTATATGAAGAATAATGTTGCTTATTTGTATGTCCGTGTATTTTTTCCCCATAATTAGGATTCATCCATATGTCCAGGCATTTTAAGTGGTAGATTATGATTTACAGTGGGATTTTAGTTCAGAGAGGAGTGATCAGGGAGATTTGTTTGAGCAAGCTCTGTACCTGGAGCTTCATGTTTCTGTATCTTCTCTGCAGAAATCAGACCCTATGTAAACTGCATTTGGGGAAACAGACTTTACCAGAGCAGAGTAGAAGGGACTGCTTATTTGCAGAGATGGCTTTTTGATGGGGCCATGCAGCCTTGCAGAAGGTGGATGCACATTGTGTCACTGGGGTGTATTCCAAGCCAGGGCAATAAGAGCCCCCGGGATGTGCCCATGATCCCATCAGGGTGGTGATGCTGAAGGTGAGGGCCAGGTTTGCTTGCCACAGGAAGGCAGGATGGTCAGGCTGGCCTTGGAAGCTGAATGTAACAGGACACTGCATTTGGTCTACACTGAGAGACAAGTTACAGAACACAGCAAATTTATACATACAGCCAGCAGGTTTTAAACATTTCAGCAGCAAACCTCAATTTGAGGAGAAATCTCTCCCCCAGGAGCAGAGCAGAAGACAAGGCAACCAAACTAAAAATCAAGAGATCAATACTAAAAGCAAAACATAGTGGCAAAGATGTCTCTCCAGAGCAAAGGCAGGCAATTGCATAACAGTTCCAGGGGAAGAGAAAAGGTCAGCAGGCGGAAGACAGGCTGGTGCATGGAAAGCTTTGCCTGGCTGGGGACAGCTTCTCACAGTGCATTAGAGGAAAAGTGAATGAGGAGGCAAAAGGGACTAAGAAAATGCCAAACTGCCTGAGAAGGCCTGGGTAAGACTGTCCCAAAATGGCATAAGGTGTCATGGGGAGAGACATCCTCCAAACTGTGGGACTTCTGAGGCAGCACCAAACCCAGCAGAGTGTTGAGAACAATGTCAAATTTCACAATGAAGTTGTAGCAGATGGCAGAAGAGGGAGTCAAGGCCAGGACTTGGCAGAAAGAGGGAAAATGTTAGCCATCAGCCTGTCTGGAGAGCAGCAGGAGGGAGGAGATATATGAGCAACCTGGAGGACGAGCAGGACACGCAGCAGAGTGAAAGCAGAGTGCAGGAGGGATGGTGCAGTGGAAAGCTGGTTTGGAGACCACAGTATGATAAAAAGTCTAGAGCTGCAGCTGGCTGGTATCAAAGACCACCCTCACAGGTCTACATGAACTCTCTGGCCTCAGCCAAGGGGCAAAATGAGAGAGCAATCCTTCAAAGGGAAAATGTTATGGATCTTCTGGGAACTTAAATAGGAATGAAGCTACAGGAGCAAAAAGCTCAGCAGTATCATTCTGACTGCTCAGCTTGGGAGCTGTATTTCCAGCCTCACAGCTGGTCATGAATATTTCCTCTTTCCAAGCCCTTCCTTGACTGGGTTTTGGATGGGGAAAATTCTTCCTATTCTTGGTATCCTGCAAGGTCTCATTGTAGGGAACATTCTACGTCTCCACTTGACCTCTGAGGCTGTGTGCATCTCTGAAGAGACCTTCCTTTCCTCCACCATGGGCTCTACTGGTAGTGCCCAAATCATTCGGGTTTCACAGACCCCTGGTATTTGTGTGTGATAATACAACACCCTTAACAGAGGCTGCAGGACTTGATACGGATATAGAGCACTCAGTTAAGTCAATACATTCTACCTGCCAAATGTGAATTGTTTGGCAGGTAGAATGTATTGACTTAAACCTCTGCTCGGTCTTTAAACAGGCCTCACACTCTTGATTCAGATGTCTGATCAAAGAAAGAATAATACATATATATTTTTAAATCAGATATTGCCTGAGACCCCCCTCAAGTCAGCCCTTAACACCATGAAATGCAGTCACACCAGCAGAGCTCAGGCTGGCAGTGTCCTCATGTCTCTGCTTGATTCCAGCTCTGAGGATGTGTAAATGCAGTGAAGCTGCTGCTGCCCTGGGGCTGGGGCTGAGGGGTGGGCAGGGTGTCTGTGGTAGGAGCACTGTCTGCACGGGGACAGAATGTCCTTGGCTCTTAACGAAGGTCTGAGTGGATCCCAAGCAAATCCTGGGCATTAAACTCCTCAGATGGGGCCATTTCTGCAGTAACAGCTAAATTACAGCCCACGCGCTGCAGGAAACCGAATTAGGGCTCCATGTGCAGTATTTACTTGGGCAATTTCACTTAACCTTGCCATCTTTTAATTGCTCTTATATCCTGATTTAGTAATTTCTGATTTTTTTAATAGTTCCATTTATTAAGAAACACCACAAGAGACGTGAACTGAGTAATTTTCTGTTTCTGCAGTTTTTCACTGTAACAGGAACAGAATCATCTGTAGGTTAATTCTTTAAACAGTAAGTATCTGTCTCTGGTTTGGATGTTTATTGTTTTTGTAGCAGTTTATTTGGAGGACAGAGTACCACCTTCACAAGAAACTGCACTGATTTGCAGTCAAAGTAGTGCTTTTGGTTACCTCTAGATCTTGTAAGAAAAGAGACAAAACATAAAGTAATAATGCAGGAAACATGTGAAATGGTAATTTATCAAGTTAAAGATCTCAGTTTGAATGCTGGACTGAAAAAAAATTGCAAAAAGCAATATACTTCAAATGAAATATACTTCAGAGGAAAAAATTACCCTATTTTGCAGCTTGTTAGTGTCATAGAACAGATAATTGAATTCCTTGCTTTCTTGTCAATGCAGCAATATGTAACTCTGCTCGAATGCTCAGGTAATCAACAGTTTTCGTGCTGATCTTCATAATTTGTTCTTTGAAAACTGTTCTAATCACCATTTCTTCTGTTCTTACAAAGTCTTCACAAAAAGGTTGGGGTTTTGGACTCACATCCCACAGGTGACAGAGCACAAAACCAAAACTCACTCAAAAGACTTCGCAGGTTTGTGCTTTATTTCCATGCAACACTTTTTGAGAAAAGTAGAAAGGTTTATTTTGAAGGAAACGGAGCCACTTAGTACCTCCTGAAGGGAAAGGACCACAGCAAAGCTCACCAGTACAGATTCTTTACTGTGGTGGCTGGTCTGGGCCTTTTTGCAAGGTGATACCGTGGTGGTGGGAGCAAAATCAGTTGCCAAAGGCAGTGTTCACCATGCCAAAATTAACTTTTGGCTAGCAGGAAAATGAATTAAGCAGTCACTGATGGCAGCTGCCTGTGTCAATGCCATCCTGCTCCTGTGTACATGGCGGGCAGGGGAATTGCTCTTGTTCTCCACCATGATTTCCAGGCTTAAAAAAAGGCAGCACATTCTTCAAAAGAAGAAGGTTGAAAAGGATTTTCAGTCACCATCTCAAATTTGGCTTCAAGCTGCCATAAACTGGAATATCCTAATGTAAACTGAGAACAGTCTGCTAAGGTGGCAGTGGCACTTACACAGTTCCCTCCCATGTCCCCATTGTAAGAATTTTTTCTCGGGTGTTTCTTTTGTTTAATGTTGTCTGTGCAGTTTTCTACAACAGTTTAACTGCTTTATTGGCAATGAGAAAGGACATAAAATCTGTTATTGCAAGTGAGGAAGAAACATATGCTCTATGCTTAATGTGCAGCTGGAAAATACGCATTAAAATTTTTTTAAACCCCCTTCACATTCAATGGCCTTTTATTTCCCTTCTTTTCTATATACCCCTGAACAATTGCTGGTGCTGCCATAGCAGGTTAGAGGATGGTGCTAATAATGCTGAGATTGTGGGTTTGATCTCTATATGGGCCATTCACTTAAGAGTTGGACTTGTTGGTCCTTGTGGGTCCCTTCCAGCTCAGAAGATTCTGGTTCTGTGATTCTGAAGATGCAGCAGTGTGGGGGGAAGACATAGGAGGAGTTGCTGAGGCTTCTTGGACCCATGGCATGGACAAGCCAGAGGATGATTTCCTGCATGGGGACACCCCTCTGGGGTGTCTAAAAATCAAGACACTGAACTTGTCTGAATGACTGGGGTATAAAATAAGGATAAATGTGAGGCATGGGAGCTCCCTAAACCAGCCCCACTACCTCTGTGATGTGGAGCTGCCCTTGAAAATTCAAGCACTGGGCAAAGCTGTGCAAAGGGATGTTTGACCAAGAGCCCCTGACCCTTCAGCAGGGAACTGTGCTGTCTGTGCTCCCCAAACACACTGCAACTCAGTGCCAGAATCACTCACTGCTTGCCTCTCATTGCTGCTCCAGCTTGGTTTAGGGAAGCTGAGACCTGCTGGGCACTTTCATATCAGCCCATGAAATGCCCTTTCCCTCTTTGCTTCCAAATCATCTCCGGGCTCAGCATCTCATGGGTGCTTGCAACCAGGCATTTCCCAGCTAATTATCAACAAACCAACAACCAACGCTGAGCCTTCAATGCCCAGACCTGCACAGATTTTCTCACTCTGTAATTTGCTCAATATTCAGCAATATCAATCTTACAGTTCAACACCAAAGCGCTGCACTCCAATAGTGTCCAGAAAGAAGCTAATGAGACGGGAATAAACCAAGCAAGTGGGCTGCAACAGGAGGATGAGGTGCTGGCCAAGAGCCAGGGAACGCATTGCCTGGGCAGAGCACAGGTACCGGCTCCTGAGTCACTTCTGCCTTTCCACGGTGCTTTGTTGCCACCCCATGGCCTCACACAAGGTTGCAAGAACGGAACTGGAAAAGGTGCATTCTTTGAGATGTCTTGCATTTCATTAAAACCACCGAGAGCTTTCGAAAAGAGCTTCTCAGATCAACGTCCTTTCATGCCCTGCTGACACAAGTCTCTGCTTAACAGGCGATAAATGACTTTTTTCCAATATGACAGACATAATTGTAATATACACAATACATGTATTTTATTTGTATTTAGAAGGAATTTCTCTTGTCTTTTGCAATTTCCTTCCTTAAGAGGATGAGATACCTGGAGGATAATGGTGTTGTCAGGCCTGGGATCGTCACTGCATGGTGATGCTGTGATGCTACATTCATCCAGCCTGGAATTCCTGTGTTTGCCAAGCTGAGCACTGCATTTCCCCCTCATTATGGCCCTCCAGACCACAGCAACACAATCTGCCTTGTGTGAAATAATCACTGTTCACTGTTTCAGGTATGGTGTTGAACCACAGGGATGCCCAGCAGGCACCCTGGACAATCCTGACCACTATTCACTCATCTTTTTTTCTCTTGTCCCATTTCTTTTACTATTTCTGGAGCCTATATTTATCTGTCTTTTCCCAATCTTTCTCTATTCCAATTCTTTCTCACCTAAATAATTCACCCATAATTTTCTTCTCCCTAAAGGCCCTGGTTTTTCCTTCATGTATACACCCTGACTGGGTGATATTGGACCTGTACATTGTCAGTGATGCTGCTGGTCTTGCAGAGCTCTGCTACCCAGGAGGTTCCCAGTGCTCCCTCCAATCACTTCTGAAATCTGGCTGTTTCCCACATCACTTCCAAAGCCAGGCAACCCTCACAGTGTTGTCTCCAAGTTTTGGTGGCACCAGCATTGTGACCTGTCATGTGCACAGATGAGGATGCTACATCCACTCACTGCCCTTTTCAAGGAACGTGACCTCACTTCAGGGCATGCATTTTTCCCCCTGGTCATTCCAGCTGGCTTAGCCACGTAAGAAGCTCTTACTGAGGTAAAAACCCTGAAGCTGAAATGATCTGGAACTAAGGGACTGGTGTGTCCATGTCCTGCTCTGGTGAGCTGTGCCTTGGGAGCACCAGTGTGGCTGCAAAAGGGAGCATGGGTCACCCCATGCCTGCTCCCAGGTAGGGACATGAAGGGCAAGGACAGGAGCTGTCACCTTCACTTGCTTTTGATGTAGGTGGATGAAGATGCTACAAAGGGCCTGTTTGTTTTCTGGGGTGCTCTAAAGTGCTTTTTGAATCCACAGCTGGAGAGCTTCTTCTGAGGGCATCACCACCACCGTCAGGTCACATTGCTCAGCTTCTTCACTGCCCCACAGGATCAGCTGGGTGGGGGGCTCTGATTCCTCCTGGAAAACAAATGCACTCACTCAAACACCCTCGGGCTGCTGAGTTGTTCTGCTTGTCCTTTTCCCCACAAAGTGTTCCTCTCGTCCTTCCTGCCACAGGTGCCCAGAGTATCCACAGCTACAGAAGCTGCTAACCTTCATTTTCGCTTGAATTGGACATTCAAACATATTCCTAAGGAGCTTTTGATTAATTTCTCCTTAGCAAGTTTCTGAGAAGCTCAGAGGGGGTAGCAGGGGACATGGAGCAGTGCTGACAGGGGCACAGCTGCTTGGTTCAGGGAGCAGCTGCTTGGGCAGGGTCAGTCCCTGCCTCCCAAGACATTTCCCCAGAAGCACCAGGAGCATCTTCCCTGTCCAGGGCTCGTGGCCAAAGGCAGTGATGGCTCTGCAGCCAGTTCAGGGCAGCTGGATCCCTGCAGCTCAGCTCCTCACACTGGAATGGGCAAGGCTTCCTGGGAATCTGCTTTTTCTGCCTGCCCCATGCTCCTGTGAATACCCAGCACATGAAAAACCAATAAAGCACAGTAAAAAAAAGTTACCAGTGTGTCTGGCAGGACAGCAGTGGGGCAGCAGGAATATTGGAAGATTTTACTTATTTTCCAGGTAAGGAAAGGCAGGCTTAAAGCTGTCACAGCAAAGGCAGCAGAGGAGATGAGGGCAGTAACCAGCCACATGGATGTGTCACCTGGAAAAGACAGAAGCAGGAAAACTTCTCAGAGACACTGCAGGGTCCAAGCACTCACTGCAGTCAGCCTGAGCCCTGTGTGGCTGCTCTTCCAGCACCCTGGGGACATCCCTCTCCAGAAAACTGCAGTGCCAGTGTGGGGGTGTCCTACTTGACGTTTGTATCCCCAGTCATCCGTGCTGTTTATGTTGAATATTATGTTCTGTACCTTGAAGAACATAATATCCAACTTTATCCAAAGTGAAGTACTTTAAGAACTTCACTGTTCTGACAGTGAAGGGGGAAAAGAAGCAGCGTGGGGTTTGTTTGCAGAAACTGCACTCACTCCTACTCATTCTGCTCCTGGACTGTGCTGCCTGCAGCATGGACAGACAGAGGGAGAGAGATCTCCTGTGCTTTTAGTTAGTTTAGCTAGCTGAGGCAGAGAAGTTCCCTGGACTGGTTTTTTTTTTTTTTTTTCTTCTTCTTGGGACTGTTTAAACCTGCTCTGGACTGAAAAACCCAGAGGAGCAGCAAGGGCTGGCACCTGCGGCCTGCTGGGGCCTGGTGCTCCGGAGGGGCTGGTAAGAGACTGAGCTGAGCTACACTCACAGCAAGGACTTTCTGAATTTGCCATCTCTCTTCAGAGCAGCAAGAGGTTTTCTTGTTTCATATCATTCATTTTTAATGCTTCTGGGCACTTTGTTTGTTAAATAAATAGTTTTTTTCCCCACTTTTCTCCAAGGAAATTCTTTCCCGGACCAGTTGGGGGAGGGCCCGTTTGGTTTTGCTTTCCTGAGGGACCTCATTCAGGGGTTTTCTCCCAAATTTGCCCTAAAGCAGGACAGGGGGGGCTGCACTCCTGACCCTTCCTATTTTACCCTTCCCAAGGAACAAAGCACATTTGCAAACAGGGCAGGAGGTTCGGGATGGGAACAAGAGGAGGAGCTTTGGGCATCAGCACAGCAGGGGAGCAGGAGGGAGGGCCGGCGCTCACCCTGAGCCCTCACACACTGCGTGGGGCTGAAGCTGCTGCTCCTGTTGATGGCCTCCACGAGTGCCTGAGCCTTCACACAGTACTCAGCTCCTGCCTCCATGGTGTCCAGGTGAACCACGGAGCTCACCTCCTTCAGCACCTTCTGCTGCACCTGCCAGAGGTACAGAACAGAAAGCATCAGGGCACAGGGCAAGGGTCTGACATCAAACAGCAGCCCTGCTATTGATGCCTTAAAGAACCTGCTAAGGAAACAACACATACTTTTGGGATAATGTTAGTATAGGAGACAATACAAAGGTAGATCTTTATTGGAGGCCTCCAGGGGCAGATATGGAAAGTGTCCCCAAAAGCCCACCCCCACTAGGTGAATACAGATTTATAAATTTAGTAACTAGCATAATTGACAAAAAGCACCAATTAGGAGCACAAGTGGTGCTTGTGCTCCCCCCTCTCCCCTCAGCAAGTTCAGGCCCCTTCTAAATCCTTCCCCCCTAAGATGGAACTGAAGTTTGTTGGTGAAAATGTGTCTCAAAGAGCTGGTTTTCAACCTTAGTTTCTAAGAAGAAGCAAGGTAGGATAGGGGCTTTGGAATATGTTTGGTCTTTCTGCATATCAGGGCAGGGAAAAGTACTGGGAAAACTAGCTAGGAACTCAATAATAGGCTACAGAGATCCAAAAATATGTGTAGACAATACAGAGATATAGAAAAGAGAAAATGCAGAACATGATCCAGCATCACCGTGATGCTTGTCCAGCCAGAAAAGGAGGGAGCAGCAGGAGATGTCTGAGGCCTGTGTGAGTAGAACAAAAGAAGGATGAAAGCAGCCAACAAGAAGGCACAGTGGAGTGCAGAATGAGCCCACACACCTGGGGAAGGGCAGGAGGGGGTGGAAGGAAGAAGCTTTAAGCCAAAGAGTCACAATGATGACGCTGGGCCACAGCACCAGACCAGAACCTGCTGCCCTGCTAGGAGGGGGATGTCTGAGCCCTTGACTGATCTGAGGCTTTTCTGGGTGTGAGGGATGCCAAAATCATCACCAGGATAGGGCTGATAGGGCTGTGATAGGGGTGTAAGAGCTGTGCCAGAGAGCTCAGAGAGGGGATGGACTGGGCTCATGGGAGGTAAGGGAATTTGGTGTGTGCGACAGTAACATGCTCCAGCAAAGCTTAAACAGCCTGTGATCAGCAGTACATTATTTTATTGCCAGAAATAGGTCTGCATTCATTGCTAGCAAAATGAATTTGCTATTTCTAGTGTCCCCAGCCACGAGAGGATGGGTAACAGTTCCCCAACTGCTCCTCGTTCTGTGCTGCAGATGCAAACCTGTTCTCACAGAAGGCCTGATCAGCCTCCAGCTCCACACACATATGGAAAACTCCAACAAGCCAGGAGGGCTCTCCTGGCAGGGCAAGTCCTTCCCACCATCAAAATAGCCTTCTCCACAGAAATATGATATGGAGGGCCATTAGTTTGAAAAGATTTCAAGGACAAAATCAGGTCCATGTCTACCTGGGGTGACCTCTTGCAAAAACATCTAATGAGACATGTCAAATGTAAAAAT
Source organism: Phylloscopus trochilus trochilus (assembly GCA_016584745.2). Taxonomy (NCBI): domain Eukaryota; kingdom Metazoa; phylum Chordata; class Aves; order Passeriformes; family Phylloscopidae; genus Phylloscopus; species Phylloscopus trochilus. Next base: position 3,271,992 of record WQNJ02000011.1, read on the forward strand.
AATTAAAAAACAATAATAAGAATCCCAGCATAGGACTTGCATTGACCAGCAAATCTGATTGCAATGGTCCAGTTGGTAGAAAGTATTCTGAAATTTGGAATTAATGTTGAGGTCATTAAGATCACATACTGAAGAAGATTTAATATTTTAATCATAAAACACAATCAGATACAAACCTATTGATTGTTTTTGAGGTGTCAGAAAGCCCATGGACAAGGCTGAACTCATTTAGCTGGATTTCACAGTGGGCAGTCCTGCTCCTGATGCCTCCTTATAGACAAAAGGCTTTTGTAAGAGTAAATTGCTAATTGAGAGTGGCGGGAAGTCATGGTGGGGACTCATGTATTAGCAGAGGTGATCAGGAAGAAAAATGAAAACTGATATCTGCTAGTGGTACTAAAAACCCACTTCACAATAGTAAAGATGACAGAAAACTGTGAAGAACAGCAGGAGAATCTGGTAATAAAGCAACAAATGCAATCCAATTCAATAAATGCGGAATTATGCTCCTGAGAATTTTTCTTCTACATTTTTACAGCATCCTCCATCAGAAACAGGAACCTAGGGTTCAGGTTCTGTGGGATTGTCAGCTCTGTGGTAGTCACATTAGCAATTGCTGGAGAGACAAGGGAGTGAGAAGACTTGTTTTGTTTCATGGTGCTAACACAGAGTGTTCCTGCACCTTGGACTCTGCAGGTTTCTCCCTGCCCACCCTGGTAAAGACAAAAATAGCTGTGAGGGCTCCCACAGGGAGCAGCTAAGTAGCCTGGGAGTCCTTGGCCTGGAAAAAGAGACAGAATATGAAACTAACAGAGTGGTAGGGAAAGTGAATGGGGAATAATTGTTCTCTCTCTCATCCCCAAATCAAGGTTGAGACTGCACAACAAGTAAAGCTGCAGAATTCCTCATTGCAGGAAGTTCTACAAGCTAGAAATTCACATAGATTGAAAGCCAGAACAGATAAATTCATGGAACAAAAATCCATCAAGGACTACTAATGCTGCAATTTCTGGCTTAGAAAACTGAGAAAAGTTTGTCAGTACCTCAATGTGACACCTTAATCATGGTCTGAGTAGACCAGATGATGTTCAGAGGGAGAAGTCAGCACAAACCCCTTTGGTTCCTGACTTCTGGTTTCTAGCTGTAGCTGAGATGTGTGAAGGGATTTCCTTTTCCCAGAGAAGGAAATAACAGACAAGCTTCTCCATAAGGAACCCACAGCAACCCACTGGTGTGTGCAGGGTGAGGTGGCACAAACCCACTCCAGGCGGGACCTTCAGCCCCACAGCAGGAGCTGGGACTGATAAACAGGCTCTGGGAAACATCTGGGTGCAATCCCTCTGGGGCCTCTCTGTTATTGCCTAAAGCCTGAGGGTAAAACTCACCCTGCTCTCCTGGCCCTTCTTCCAGTAGAGCACCCGGAACTGGAAGGAGGGTCCCATGTCTGCCAGCTCCACCAGGACGTGGTGCCCGTCTGCCACCACCCTCAGCACGGGTGGGGTCAGGGAAGCTGCCAACACAGAGACCACCATTATCACCCAGAGTCAGCCCTGGAATCCCCCCTTTTGCCCAGACAGGAGAGGGAGAGAGGTTTCCATCACCAGTGGAGTAACATTAATCTGCAAAGGCGGCTGGTTGCCTCAGTGGGGCAGAAACCTCTCTGCCCTTCCTCCCTGTGTGTCCAAACACAGGAGCAGACTTTTCAGCAGGAGAAGGACCATGGCTGGTACTGCAAACGGGAATTTGGCAATGGCTGAGCTGCACAGAACTTGAAAGGCTTTGAATTTTCTCCAGTAGAGGAGCTGCCTGGCCTGAGGGTCCCACGTGAGCAACTGCAGCAGAACCAGCTGGGCCACAGAAGCTGGGACACCAGATCAGGTCAGCTCTTGTGCTCCTGGGCACGAGCTCAGCTCTGACACACAGAACAGGAGATGAGAAACCACTGCTTTTCACGGGAATTTTGGCAGTTATTCAAAGGTGAGGGAAAAAACATTATGAGCCTCAGGGTAATTCACATGAATCCTGATTTTCTTTTAGTGTCTGCATGGTTTTAGACAGACTTGGGCTGATGATCTGCTGTGACTTCAGGTTTTGCAAATGCATGCAAGTAAATCTTTAAGCGATTTGCTTCCTGCTTACTTTGATATTCAGAGCTTGGTTTTGTCTGGGATTCTGCTGTGAGGAATATTAGTGAAATAATGAGAATCAATCAAGCATAGATGAAACTGTGCTGTACATTTATGAACTGGGTAGTTCAAGGCAGTAGAGAGATCATGTTTGCACTATTTATTTGTGCCATTATTCACACTTATCTATGCCATTTTTTACCACTCTGCTGTAGCTGAAACCCATTTCAACCTCTTTGCTTTCAAGAAAGGAAGGAGAGTGATCCATAGTGCCATATAGAAGAGATGTTCTTAATAGAATTTGCTCTTACATCCAGTGAATTGCCACTAACACTGAGCAATATGAAAACATAAAATTCAAGCATGTACATGATGAGTGTGCCCCAAGTGAGAGGCCTGGAAATCTACTTTGTACTTTTAAATGGAAGCTGAAAAAAAAAAAAAAAGGTGAAAATCTCCTTAGCACCATGTCTCAAAATTTAAACAACAAAAGCAACCTGATATAATTTGGAGGCTAAAAGCAAATATTGTGCTAATGTATTAACAAGAGAACATTGCAAGATGCAGCTGCTAAACAAACAGGAGAATTTCTATTTCTATTTAGCTCTGTGCTGGCACACTGGACACCAACTATTTGAATGCTGAGAAATGAAGAAGGAAGACTGACTAAATTGTTCACTTTAGAAAGATCTTTTCAAAGTGTTTTCCATGTGTTATCATACTTGATGTGCTTCTACCCCTGTGGCTTTGACACTGGGGCTGTGCAGGCTGGAAGAGCTGTGGGCTGTGCTGCTGCCCTGGCTGCCTGTGAGTCCCTTACAGAACCAGTGGGCTGTGTTTGAATCCCTTAGCTCCTCTCAGACTCAGTGCCAGGTTTCCTAAGAGGTGTGACAGCAGAGCAGTAAAAATTCATAAGGACAAGAACTTACAGTGGCTTCTCTTTCTCTTTAAAGCATCTGTCACATTCACATTGAATCCCAGTGCAAGCTGTAGCCTCTGAACTGTCACAGCTTAGTCAGAAGAATGTTTTGGGGTCCCTAAGACACAGGACCAAGCTGCCAAATACTTCACTGAACCATGAGAAGCTGCTGCTTTTGTTCCTGTCAGTCTCATGGATGTCCTTCCCCTGTCTCTGCTAGGCAGTGTGGTCTGTGCCTCCACAGCTGCTGGAAAAGGGAGGGATTTTTTATCTAAAGCACTGTTCAGACTATGCTTCCACACAAAGGGACACATTCACCAGCTTAGGTGGCACTTCTGATGGTGCTGCTTTGACCAAGACCTCTCTGTGGGTGAGAACTACTCACTATGAGGTAGTAAATAACTTCCAAAAATGGATGAAGTTTTAATATTGAGTCAGTTCTGGTTTAGACAATTTCTTCCCTGGCTAAAGCTGACGAATGCTGCCCATCCCAGACTGAGAATTGCAGGGTAACAGTGTCCTCAGCAGAGCTTTCCCAGCACAGTTTTTGTTGCTGAAAGAAGTTGACTACATTGCAGAGAACAGAGGAAATTATTCCAGAGAAATCCTGGAAAGAGTATCCTCATTTTAGGCTGCAACATGGTCCTTAGGTTGAGCTGGGCCTCAGGCTTTGCAGGACTTGGAAGGATATGGAGAAAACATCCTGCATTGCTTGGATGAAATCAATGTTGTGGGTTCCAATTTTCTCTCTTCTTCTGAGGTTACTTCATAGATCTGGCACCATGGGAAGAGGGAACCACAGAGTGGGATTTTCAGGCAAGATAGAGCATGACAGGGCTGTTTTCCAGAGTAAAAGCTCCCTTAGGATCAGGTTCTGGACCTCTTAGACTACCTGGCTTGGATTAAATGACAGCAAGCCTAGTTGGTCAGAAACCTTTAAATTTCAGGGTAAGAATGACCAACCTGTGAAAGGAAATCCCTGCAGTCACCTTGCTTATCTTTAAAACCCTTGAAATCCAAGCCCAGATGTATTTGTCTCTGCCTCAGGATAAACTCATGTCGAAGAACACTGTCTGAGAAGGGAAACCCCGAACCCAGTGTGAGAGGAGCTGAGGAGCAGAGTGTGCTCTCTGCATGTCTGGGCTCTGTGTGCCGTGCACTGGGCACAAACAGGCACCTGAGAACACCTCAAAGCCCAGCTCTGAGAATTTAACACAAAGGATGCAATTTAAGAGCGGGACGCACTCATGGCGCGGCTGAAGAAGCCTTTCGTGGTGGCCCACGGTGACCTTGTGGCTCCAAGCTCTGCCCTGACACGCAGCTTGTAGGCCACGGTGGCTGAGATGTCCTCTGTGATGTTGCAGACCGTGGCTGTGGTGAGGGAGCACTCTGAGATGGGGATCCAGCTCCCGTTGGCGTATTCCCGTTCGTATTCCCTGGGGGGCAGAAGCAGACAGGCAGCTGTTGGAACCCTGGAAACTGAGAATTTCAGGCTTCCTATTCTAACAGGCACTGACCTGTTGCCCTATTTTTTTAAAGCCTTCTGATGCTTTACTTTTTGTAATGGAGTTTCTCACAGAGTTTCACATAAACAATGTATTGTTATTGTAACTGTTCTTTCATGTTTAAGTTCTTCTCACAAGGAGGAGACTGTTGATGGACTGTTGGGTTGACCAGCGTGGTTGGAGAGGACAATTTCCTTCCTCCAATCCACTGTTGGAATTCTATAAATGTTGAGGTCTATAAATAAACTGCCATTTTTTTTGCCTTGGACACCTCAGTGTGTGAGTGTCATTCTTTCGTGTTGCATTGTGACACTGACCCTCAAGCAAACACTGCATTTGACCTGAGGCTGTAGAACAGGCTTCCAAAACTGAGTGATAGCACTGGGATTATGGGTGTGTAGTTTGAATAGAAGTGTGTAATATCACAAGGTGCAAAACTTAGAATTTAAGGTTTTAGTATATGGTAATATATAGAGATCAAGATAGAGGATTTAGGGTGTAGGCTATGTTCTTCTTCTTTCACCACTTTCTTCTTCATGGGTTTGGGTGTTCTTTTCTAATTGGGTGAAAAGGTCTGCATTGCAGACCTTTGGTGTTTGGTTATTGGGTTAAAAGTATAAATAATATAGGTGTCATCTTGTTATTGGATGAATAGTGCTTAAAAGACCTTGAAAAGAGTTAGAGACAGAGCCATTTTCTACTTCGTTAGCTAGAGCTCACAGCTTGTGGACTGTATTGTAGATAAGAATTAATAAACATCTGAGTCTGAACACAAAAACTGCAGCTCCTGTGCATTAATTATGGCTCTAACACACACAATAAAGAAGATAAAAACACATTTAAAATCATATTTTAGTGGTGCCCCCTGTGAGGATCAAACTCAAGAGGCAGCGATCTGACAGGAGCTGTATCTGTGCAGCTGAAGCTGCTTGTGGGTTCCTTCCAGGTAAAACCTGCACTGGGATGCACTGGGGAAGGAACACTGCAGGTGTTTGGAGCCAGTGTGGGTGTGTTTTAGATTTTATCTGGAGAAAATCACCCCGAGCCGAGTTCGTGAGCCAAATGCAGCTCGGAGTTGTGGGAGGTGGGGACGGCCAACGCACTGTTGATGCATCAAGCGCTGCCCACTCACTTGACTTGATCATCCCCAATTCCAAAGCCATATTGTAATAAAAGTCAGAGCTCAAGATGTATCAGAAACCTCCTGTGGTGTGTGTCAAATGTTTAAAAGGTTTACAAGAAATAAAGCTCAAAGTTTTCTCCTTCCTCTTCTAAATAAAACGTTGCAAATCTTCTTGACTTTTGAATTCTTGGACGGAGGCAGACTTCTTAGATGGAATTGATACACACCTTGGATTACTCAGGTGTCTGTTAAACTGCAAACTGTCCCAGAATTGGAACAAAAGGAATTTTTCCCCCACTTTTTTTGAGTGCTAAAGCATCAAGCTTCTCTTAGGCTTGTGAACCGAGTATGATCAAGACATTCAAAAATTTAGAACTTAAAGTTGAAATAAACAATGTTCTAAACCCAAAAATAATAATAAAAAAATCGAGTAGTTACCCCTGAAACTCAACTGAGTATCTCACAGTTACTCCCTGGACGATCACAGGACTCCAAGTTAAGAAGTGTTTCATGTTGGTTGAAAGAATGGAGATACTCTGAGGGGGTGGCAACAAAGCATCTCCTCCTAAAATTCCCAACAAAAGAAAGGACAAAAAATGAATTTATGGGGAATTTATGCAGTGTTTTGCATCAGAAATACACACGCTTCATTTCACTACAGTCACTTCAGTGTTTGAAGTATTTTACAGAGAAAAAGAAAGGATGGAGCAGCTTGGCTAAAAGTGCTCCTTCGCCTTATTTCAGTTTTCCATTGTATCAGTAAAACAGTTTGACCAAGACCTCTGTGTGAGTGAGGACTGCTTCCTCATGGAGTAGTGAATAGCTTCCAAAGGTGGATGAATTTTTAATATTGGGTCAGTTCTGGTTTAGGACAGACAGTTTCTCTCCTGGCTAAAGCTGATGAAATGCTGCCCATCCCAGACTGAGAGTTGCAGTGACCTCAGCAGAGCTTTCCCAGCACTGTTTTTGTGGTGGGAGGAAAAGGCCAAGCCCAACTGGATTTAATGAAGCCAAGGAACAGACTTGGCTCTGTTGCACTCCATAAGCTGTTCCAAGGTGGCTGTGGTTCCAAATGTGCTGTTCCTTTCCAGGTTGGATTTGCAGCTGTGGGAGATCCCAGTTCTGGGACAGCTCCTCTCACACTTCAGGGTTCTGTCAAAGGAAGGGCCTGAATGCTGTGATCAATGTTTATTAATAGAATAAACTTATTCCATGCTCTGTAACTGGAATTATTACCTTCCTCTGAGGTCTCCACAGCATGACTATGGGATGGTGGTTGATTTTAGCCTGGGGTATCTTGATGTAAAATCCTTGGTAATGTTTGGAGCAGAGGAGGCAGGATTCCACATGGACATGTCCTGCTCTACACTGTGGGAATTTACCAGACTTATCTTCTGCTACTTTCCAGGCTCAGGAAAATCCCATTCTCTCTGCTCAGCAGGGAATGGTTCCCAAAGAACCACGGTGAGGGAGGAATGGAGGGACTGGCTTCTATCAGCCCACCACTGAACACTCTCCCCAAAACAAAGTAACCGTGCTATTACATGGGGTACTTAAACATTATTTATTGATTAAATTTATATCATTTAACCAGGTTTGTCACCCAATAGTCTTTAACTGCCATTAAAAAGGGTGTTTACTTTGAGCCATGTTTACAAAGTTAACCAGTAAATTGTCAGTTGTTCTACCCAGAGTCAAAACCAGGTTGACATGTCCATGAACAATGTTTTTTGAAGCATCGGAACAATAACAGTCTAATTTCCTGTATCATATCTTTATAAAATCACTAATGATGTGGGGAACATTGTGCCAACTCTCTTATGATTCTTTGGCACAAATCATACAGGTCTGTTGACACAATGCTCAGCTGCTCTTTGAAATCAAATTCAGGTCTCTCTGGGATGAAAAATTTTCTTCCTTGTCCTTTAGACAGCAGAAGGGTCACTCTCTGCCAGATCAGCAGTTCTGGTAGGCTGAGGGTCCATACACTCAGAGCACTGTAGTAAAGGCACTTTTAGTCTTTAAAAAATGAAAAAAAGCGAAGTTTTTATTGACCTTCCCACTGCAGCAGAATCACAGAATCACAGGATGAACTAGGTTGGAAAAGAAAAGCATAATCACCCATTTGGTCTCTTGTGCTCTCCATGCTTCTCAACACTCAGTTGTCTTGCTACTTTTCCTTGTGCTTGGCTCCCATGTTAATTTTGGGATTTGGCATACCTGAGTGTGTGAATTCCATACCAGATTTCATTTCCATGAACAAACATTTCTTCTCCACAGGACTCATGGACACGGTGAAGCTCCAGGTCTGAGCAGGGGTCAACTGCACTGAAGGTTTTCCTATTTTTTCAAGCCTTGACTTTGGGGCATTTTTGATATAACTTTTTTGGCATTCAGTAGTACTAATCCCTATATTATTAAACTGTCTAGAAACCTATTTTAGAAGCAGAGAGTTTTGAATTAGACTATCAGTCTTTTAATGGCCCAAGGGTTATTTCCTTTCTGGTGAGACCAATCTTCATTTCCTGGCTATGCTTGGCTTAGTGCACTTTTTTCTTGTCAAAACCAGTAAGTCTTCTACTGGCACAGTGATTGCCACCTCACTTCAGCTGAACCACAGAAATTCATACAGAAATTAGGATTCTCTCCTGCTTTCACTAGGAAAAACTCTGTACCCAATGGCAATGTACGTGCCTCTATAAAAACAGTCCACTGATTTAAGTTTCTGTTTGGCATTATATGCTGAAAATTACAGTTTGCAGGAGAGTTTCATGCTTTTCCAGAATACTTTTGATCTAGACATAATCCTGTGTCATAGCTGAGAAAATTATATTCATGGTTTCTCCCACTCATCTGTTGCAACAACCCACAAAGCAATTGTAACAAATACAAGTTTAACAGCAGGAGGAAAGACAATTCTAGGTTATATAAACAGCACGGAGGACAAACAGTGAAGTGTTTTGTTTGAACGCTGAAATAATCCATCAGCTCTGGTTTGTTCATTGTGATGAAAAAGGAAACAAGAATCATACAAAGTGCAGGAGACAACTGGACAGAGAGCACAGGCAGGGCCCAGAGGGCTGAGAGCCCAGGGCTGCCACATTTCCATCTGATTTTGGATTCACCAGCAGCCTCACAGGAAAAGCCAAACTACACTCACTCAAGCCAGGGCATTGATTCTCGTCCTAATGTCTCCAGTCATGCCAAAGAAATGGCATTTTCTCTGTAAACAGCATTTTTGTCTCCTACCCTATCAGCAGTATAGTCTATTTAATTTGTTGCACAAAGAATACATTTCCATTTAGAATGGTGATGACCCTTTTAATTTAGTATTTTTATTCTCTTTGTGTTAGAGAATTACAATTAACCAAAATGGTCAAGTCTAGTACATATGTCTGTCTTACTTTTCAGTTTAAAATACCTCAAATAAACCTTTATAAAGTTCCATTCCTCTGAGATACATTTTAATATCCTTGTTGCTCTGTTAATATAGAACAATAAAATTTATTTCCTCATTAGTTGCTGTTATTTCATCACTACTATCACCCTACTTACTGCTAAGAGTATGTGAACATTGTAAAAATATTAATACAATTACCTCTTTATTCATAATATTATCTCCTTTCAGGGGTTCAACAAACACAAGAAGAAACAGCAACCTCAGACTTGGTGCAGCACACTGTTCAGGAGTGCTTTACCTGGCATATCCCTAAAAATTTTATATATAAGGCTGAGAAACCCTTCCTGTTGTGGTAATAAGAATTGGCTTTTTAACTTCCAATCATTGTATTGTTTAATCTTCTTTTGCAAATCTGGAAGGCAACAATGCCACCAGCTTTTTGTATCTTGGAGCATGGTCTGCATCCTCTGCATTTGAGGAAATTTCAGTGAAGGGGAATCTGACACGGGAATTCCGAATTCTAAACACTGGTAACAGCAAAATAATGTCTATAACATCCTGAGAAGAGAAAGGCATTTCTCTGTTAGCTGAATGTTGAAAATGAAAGCCATACATCTCTAAGTCATAGAAACAGCAACTTAGACAAGAATAATAAATTATCCTTATATATATAATAAATATAATATAATATAATATAATATAATATAATATAATATAATATAATATAATATAATATAATATAATATAATATATATTTTATATTATATCACATTATATATTATACTATATTATATTATCCTTATTCATATATATATATATGAATATTAAATAAATTACTATAATAAAATCTCCTTGGCTAGAACTCCGACCTGCAGGCTCTGGGGACATCCCTCCCTCATCTGCTGATTGCACAAACTCACAGCAAAAGGCAAGACCCTGGCACATCCCCCTTGGCTGGTCCCCAGCCCCCAGAATCAAACCCCAGACTTGGGCTAGACAGGCACACGCTGCCTTCTGACCTGGTGTCTGCCCTGAACAGCCCCAGGGGCAGCTCAGGCCATAAACACTGCACCAGATGAATGTTCTCTGCTCAGAAAGGAGAGTGGGACATGAATTTCTGTATTTTCAGGTCGAGGCCAAGAGAATGGCAGACACAGTGTAAGTTATCCCAGCTTTCCCTCCTACACCCTGTCACAGTGTGAGAGGCTGGCAGTCACTGCCCACACAGGCAGCAAGGCTCCTGCCTGGAAACAGCACTCAGGTAGCCAGGCCCTCAGCAAAAACACAGCAAAAACAACCCCACATATCTTTAAAGAATAGTTGCCCAGCTCTGTCATCTTTTAAAACACGTTTGTCATAATCTGCCCTATTGCACAGAATAAACTTTCCCATCATAAACCACTTGATGCTGTCACTGGGTTCTGTCCTTAGCATCTAAGAACTATAAATAATGAGGCAGCTGTAAAATGGAAAAAAAAAAAAAAAAAAAAGGGAGCACAAGACAACCAGAATGTTGTTGGCACAACCTAAAATGGCACATTTAGGAAACCTGGACCAGGGAAAACCCCAGCACACTAGCAATCTGTGTTTGCTTTGTAGAGGACTGACACTGCAAACACTTCAGGAGTGCAGTCAGCAGATTTGAGACCAAGCTCCTCCGAGATGGGTCTGGCATGCAGCATTTATTTGGAGAAGCAGATTACCAGTTGCACAGCCTCCTTCCAGGGTAAAGGAGACCCTCAGAGAAGCGATTTGAGCTGTTAATTAGCATTTTATATCCTTCCTCTCTGACCTTGCATCCACTCCACAGGCAGAGCATCCCTGTGCCCAGTGATCAGCACTGAAGACTTGAGAGTTCAGCTTCTCACAGAACAGCAAAAGAGCAGAGACAAATACAGCATTACTTCATTTCCTTCAATCTGACATTTCCCTGTAGAGCTCAGAAATGACCTGCAGAACGGAATTTACAGGTTGCCTTTTTCATTTGCTTATTCTAATACTCATTTTAGAAAAAAAATTAAAATTCAAGATTACCTGACCTAGTACTCCTTTGGCTCAAGTGCTGCCAGGGCATATTGAACAAAAGGACAAAAGACTTTGTCACTCACAGCTTCTCTGTCTTGTGGCTCAAGTCAGTGAAGATCTTTCAGCCATTTACCTGAGAGGTTTGGTGCACTCAGAGTCCAGAGGAAGAAGCAGAAGAGCTCTGGTGGCATTTTGCTGAGGTTTTCTCCATGTTCACACCCTGTTACACCTCTGAGGACTTTCCCCCCTCAGCCAGGGAGCCTTTTCTGAGCCAGCCATGGTGGGCAGCCAGTGGAGACTCCAGGGCAGTGTGAAACTCCTGCTGCCTGCCTGCAGAGTGCCAAAGAGGCACAGATGTTGTTTGGGAGGGTGCAGCTGCAGGGAGTGCCCAGGTAATTGCTGCCAGCAGTTCTGAGCAGGTCTGTGCAGCTCTCTGCTGCATGGGGCAACTCTGCTGCACTCCCTGAGAGATTACAGGGCTTAAACAGAGGCCTGGGCAGGAGGAAAGAGGATGTGTTGGGTTTTTCCATACAGCTGTAAATGCTCATTGCTCTGCTCAGCCCCAAACTAGATAAATCCTGATGCTCCCAAGCACCAGAAACGTTTCCTCATATCCCTATGGCATGTGTTATGTCCTTGCACATGGGCTGATGGAAGTGACCTGTGTCCTCTGATTTATCTCCAGTAACACTCTTCTGGTGGCTATGTTGGCTGTGTGCTGAGCAAGAAGTTGTGTTTCCAGGTCTGATTTGGTGCAGACACAGGTATCCGTGGTTTTTCCATCTTGCAGAGTCCACTGCTTTCCACCTCACCTGGAGTGAAGGCAGGATTTTCATCTGGATGCAGCCCTGAGAGCTGAGAACCCAAAGCAGCCCAGGCTGCAGGGCTGCAGCAGCAGCAGCTCCCTTTGTGCTCCAGGCTGGGTCCTGCAGAGGCCAAGGGAAAGGCAAAGTTTGGGGGGAAGCTCCTCATGTCCTGCAAAAGGTCATTTGAATGAAATGAAAGATTGACTGTGCAGTTAATGAAAGCCAAGACCAAATCCCACCAAATCCCACCAAATGCTTTTAGCTCTGATGAAAGCAAATATTAGAAACCTCCCTTCTAAACTGCAAACCTCCTCCTCACAATTTGCCAAATTAGAAGGGGCCTTTAGTTCTTAAAAATTAAAGTCAAGTACATGACTTCTGCTTTCAGTGGTGAACAAAAGGGATCTGTCAAAACTTGTTTAGTACACATTTTCCAAGAAAAGAAAGGGTGATTTTTCTTGATTTATGTAAGAACAAAAATAATAGTCAGTTAAGCAAAGGTCTCCAGATTCTCAAATGTGCAGGAGCAGCACAATCAAAAATCCACACATTTTCTCCTTCTTTCCATCATCTCCCTTCTTCCTTTCATTTCTTCCCTCCTTTGCTTTCTACCCCCTCTCTTCCCTTCCCTCCTTTCCAGCCTTCCTCTCAACTCCCTTCTCCCCCCACCCCTACCTCTGTTCCTTCCTGCACCCCTTCCCACCTCCCTTTCCTTTCTCCTCTCCATCTTTGGGACAGACTGAGAGGCCTCAGAACACTTCCCAAACCTGGGAATGTTTTCCTTCCATGGCAGAAGGATGTTCTCTGGAACACCTTGCAAGTCATCTTTTCTTTTCTGGCTCTTCATTGTCCCAACCTCCTGTTGCTTTTGTCCAATATCTGTACTGACAACCAGAAGGTGCCTCTTGTGGTGAGAGACTTTATTGTTGTTGTGAAAATCATGAGGTCCAAGAGGAAAACATGGATGTGTTTAACAGTATCAGCAACAGGACAATGTGCTTCTGGCTGGGAAGCAAAAGAAAGATTTGCAGAAGAAAGGCAAAATTTACTTGTCAATGGGAAAAAACCACCAATTTTTTCCTCTTGTTGTACCAAGAAATTATAAATCAGGCCACCCAGAAGTTTGAACAATTGCTCAGAGCTGTGTGGCATATCTGGTTCTTCACCAGGTTGTTCCCTGTTTCCAGCCCTGGGAATGGCAGCCACATGCTGCCTCCCAAAATGTCATTTTCCCTCCCCTCCACTCCCCCACAGTGGTTTTGCAATGCAGGTTAATCCTTAAGCAAGGGTTCTGCACCAACAGCAAGGTCATGGAGAAGCCTCCAGAAGACAGAACTTCTACACAATTTGGTCAGATTTGCAAGGCTTCAAGTCTTCTCCTAATCAGTGGAGATTTCTCCCTCAGTGATGTGGTCCAGATAAAACATTTTTCTATGTATTTCACATTTGTTTAGGTTCTTCCATGGATTGGAATCTTAAGCATATCACAATACACATATAAATAAATAGGTTATTAAAATGTTTTAACATCCACAGGATATCTACATATAACAGAGGATATCACAGGGAGTTACATAAAACCCAGTTGCTGCTCAAATAACTCTTCCTCTTCAGTTGTCACCTGTATCTTCTCTTTTCTGTTCCTTCTGTCCATTTTCCTCAGAAATACCCTGACATGATCAGCCCAAACTGAATTAGGTATGGATTCCACAGCAATTCCCAGCTTACTGGTGCAACTCCTGGCCTGAATAACCTGAAATGCAAGGCAAGAATTGCAAAAGAAAGTTAATCAGACACATGTTTATCTTTAAAAACACATGTTTAGTATGTTTTATCTTTAGAAACACATTCTGAATAACATTAACATATTTCAGAGACAAAATCAGAACAATAATTGATAAGGAAAAGTTATGAAAATGCTTGTTTCAGCAATTTCAAAAGGACCTGTAAAACTGGTGCAGTTCTGAAAGCAGAACAGTACAGCAGAAAGAGTTCATTTTATCTCTATAAAACCATGTATTTGCATATAGCATTGCAGAACAGGGGGAAATGTCAGAAGGTGTTTTGCCACTCTCATTGCTGCTGTAATCTAAATAATGACCTCTATCCCAAGCCTGCTGCTTTGCACCCCTCAGCCCTGTTATGTGCCCTACCTGCAGCTTCCACCTCGAGTTTTCTTTACACACACCACATTTGGTGGCTGTAATTAGGGCAGGAAATGTAATACAGTGTTATCACAGTTTTCACTTTGGAACCTTGCTGATAACTCAGGGCAGCTGCAATCCTCATTGTTATGGCAGGCCCACTCTCCCTTTCACTGCTAATCATTGATTAATTAGGAAATGGGCCTGCATTCATCTTCCCCACCCGTGATAATGAAAAGTTGTCTGACTCACAGAAAGGGAGAAATCTTTGGGAAGCAAAACTTTTGGCTGTGGACTTGATTCCAGTAAATTTCATGCAAACTGAGTGAAAACTCATTCTGTGCATCTGTTTGAGTAATAAAGTGAATGGTGTGAGGCACAACTCTTGCACATCATACAGGCTTTGAGATCCTTCTCAGCTTATGTCTGAATATTTCATCAAAATATTTAATCAAAATTCATCCCCATGTTTATGGCACCACAAGAACAACCTAATGAAGAACCAGATATAGTTCTGAGCAATAGTTTAAACATCTGAGTTGCCTTATTTATAATTTTTTGGTACAACAAGAGAACAAATTGATGTTTTTTTCCCATTGACAAGTAAATTTTGCCTTTCTTCTGCAAATCTTTCTTTTGCTTCCCAGCCAGAAGCACATTGTCCCGTTGCTGATACTGTTAAACACATCCATGTTTTCTTCTTGGACCTCATGATTTTCACAACAACAATAAAGTCTCTCACCACAAGAGGCACCTTCTGGTTGTCAGTACAGATATTGGACAAAAGCAACAGGAGATTGGGACAATGAAGAGCCAGAAGGGAAAAGATGACTTGCAAGGTGTTCCAGAGAACATCCTTCTGCCATGGAAGGAAAACATTCCCAGGTTTGGGAAGTGTTCTGAGGCCTCTCAGTCTGTCCCAAAGATGGAGAGGAGAAAGGAAAGGGAGGTGGGAAGGGGTGCAGGAAGGAACAGAGGTAGGGGTGGGGGGAGAAGGGAGTTGAGAGGAAGGCTGGAAAGGAGGGAAGGGAAGAGAGGGGGTAGAAAGCAAAGGAAGGAAGAAATGAAAGGAAGAAGGGAGATGATGGAAAGAAGGAGAAAATGTGTGGATTTTTGATTGTGCTGCTCCTGCACATCTGAGAATCTGGAGACCTTTGCTTAACTGACTATTATTTTTGTTCTTACATAAATACAAACAAATAAAAACCAACCAACCAGCCAAACCTCCTTTTTCTTTTCTTTTCTTTTCTTTTCTTTTCTTTTCTTTTCTTTTCTTTTCTTTTCTTTTCTTTTCTTTTCTTTTCTTTTCTTTTCTTTTCTTTTCTTTTCTTTTCTTTTCTTTTCTTTTCTTTTCTTTTTTCTTGTCTTGTCTTGTCTTTCCTTTTCCTTTTCCTTTTCCTTTTTCCTTTTTCCTTTCCTTTCTTTTTTCCTTTCATTTCCTTTCCTTTCTTTTCCTTTCTTTTCCTTTTTTTTTCCCCTTGGAAAATATGTCCTCATGGTTCCAAACCCATCTCTTTTTGGAGACATTGGTGACTGCAGTGCTGCTGGGAAGCAGCTGGAGGGATAATTTGTCTGAGTTGGTTGGGAGTGGAGTGATTCAGATCCTGCAACTGACTGGTTATTTGGGAAAAGAGAAGTTCAGGGAATTTATGGATCAGCATAAATGAGCTGTGAGGTTCCTGCTGCTGGGAAATGACCTGTCCACACCAGGGGTCCCTGTCCTGAACTTCAGTGGCACCACGATCTGGGGACAAGACTGACACAAGAAAATAAATTAAAAGAGGGAGAAGCACTGTAATAAAACACAGTGCTGGGCTCTTTCAAGAGAAATTATAGTGCTACCTGAGAGTAGCTCGTTGCTGTATATCTAGAAAGCATTTTTAAAACCCTTTAAAGGGAAGAAGTTTGGTCAGGACAGACAATGGACCCTTAAAGCAGCTCTTTAAATTCAGGAGTTTTGAATGTTAACTCAAGTACATGGCTGGAAAAGCTGCAGTGCTGTGTTTTCACAGGGGTTTTATAGGTTTGGGCATAAAGGTATCCTGGAGCTTTCTCCAAACTGAGACACTAACTGCAAGTATTTGCTTTTTTGGGTCTCAAGGAATGATGAGCTCAGTTAAGTAAGGACTCAGGAAGAGGCAGTCACGTCCCTTTTCCCATGGGACAAAAAGTTTCCCATTAGATAAAAATCAGAATGCCCTCTTTTATCCATCCAACACTCCCTCAAGTCTCTGATCTCTGCCTTTCCAGTCCTTCCAATCCTGTAGATATTAATTTGCTGCTTGCACTGAATGGCAGCCTGTGATATGGACAGGATGAGTACAAGAGATGCTGCTGCTGCGCTGGAAATGACATTACCTGGATGCCTGATTTTCTCCTTTGCTCTTCCAACAAGCATTTTCTCTATGAGCACTGGAGATCCAGCACAGGACACTGGGGGCACGCTGGAGCTGACACATCAGTGGATATGTAGATCTTGTCAATGGGCTAAGCTGTTATCTGGGTTTTTGCTGCTCTCCTCTGTCCCTTTAAGGAGTTTTCTAAAGTCTTATTTTTAGCTTTCTATTTTTTACCTTTTGTAATGGAGTCAGATACAATTTTATATAAATAACTTTTTTGTTATTGTAAAATCTAACAATGTTTACATTCTTCTCATAAGGGGGAGACTGTTGATGGACTGTTGGGTTGTCCAGTGTGGTTGGAGAGGAATATTTTCTTCCTCCAATCCATGGTCACTGCTGGAATTTGATAAATGTTGAAGCTGTAAATAAACCTCCTCTTTTCTGCCTTGGACATCACATCGTGTGTGTGTCAGTTCTTTGTGTCATGTGCGACACTAAGCTAAATAATTGTTTGAAAACAGGGCCAAAAAGCCCTTTTAGGTTCATATGAACATTTCCAAATCTGATCTCTTTTCTTATTATAGGTGGAGTCCCCGAAATCACGGTGAAAAACCCCAGAAGAATCACTCATTTACCTCATTCTTAAAATCCCAAAGGAGCTCAAAGGCCTAATTTCACATGCAATAGTCAATGAACCTTCACAGAAGCTGCTTCTGTATGAGCAGTGAGGTGGATTTACACCCCACCATACATGGGAATGCACCCACAAGTATTTATGAGGGATAACAAGGTTAGGGGGATGCTGAACTCAGAGAGGCTGGAACTTCCCCAGGAAATGGGAGGCATGGTGTGTAAGTCCCAAAATGTACTTCTGGTGTTGGAACCTTTGGCTCACACACTCAGTGCTGACCTGTTAGAAAGCACACTGGTTGTCCGGCGAGAGAGATGATCTGAAGATCAGGATACTCTTTGGAACACGTGCTTTATTGGTCGTGGGGAGGCAGCCTGACTGGGGAAGGGTCCAGGGATCCAGTGCAAAGTCCAAGAGGGTCCAAGGGAAGGCGCGCCAAGAGCAGGGCGCAAAGAGAGGGTGCAAAGAGAGGCCGAGCTCCTTGTTACATTCCATTTTAACCCTTTCTATCGTGAATATGCTAATGAACATTAACCAATCACCTTAAGATACAAAACCTACAGAATCTACATACAGCCTATGGGAACTACAACATTACAATACTACTCTACATACCAAAACTTGTGAAACCCACTTTATCCCTGATACCTGAGAAGGTCCAACCTTTTATTCATCTTTTTGTCTTGGCAGGGGTGTTACTGATTCACTCAGCCAAGTCTTTTTCAGCTGTCTAATCACCTTCTTCCTGTCCAGCAACTTACAGTTCAAACTTTGCTTTTAATTCTATTCCTCTTGTGAGTTTCATACTTTTAGAATCTTTTACTAATAAATCATCTCTGCAGGGCCTAGCTACTTCATCCTCTCCAACACTGACCATTTCCACTCTTGGCACTCTGCTGAAGCTTTTCTAAAACCTACACCAGGAGGAAACTGTTTTAAGGCAGAATGACTCCATTTGCACTGCTGGGGGGTTTGTAAGAGCTGGCTGTTCACTCTGCTGAGGGGCTGAGCCACGGCTTTGGGTTTTGCTGCAGGAGAAATGATGTTTGTGAAGGGACCTGCCCGTGGTGTCAGAGCAGGGCAGGGCAGGGCAGCCAGCAGAACTCCAGCCCTGCTCATCCTCCAGCTCAGCGTGCAGAGCTCTGCAGACATGGTCTAAACCTGCATCCCCAAAGGGACTCTCTATCAAACAGGAAAGATGGACTTTGAAGGAGCAAGTCCTTCTTGCTTAGGGGTCAAAGCAGAACCACAAACAAATGATCCAAGCCTAATGCCAGAATGTTGACATAATAAGTGAAAAATTAAGGCAAATAATGGAAATAAGGGAGATCTAATCCTTGCACTCAGATCTGTACCATGCACTGCTTCAGTCTGATTCTCAAATGAGGAAAAATTTCTCTGATTATTGAATGTTTTATCATGATATGCAAAATAATTAATTTTCAATAAAGATCCTCAAAGAGGTTTTGTTTTTAAAATATCTGTGTTGATTTATGATAGAAATAGAGCTTTTTACCCCCTTACAAACACTGCATTACAATATACAAAAGGATGGGGAGAGAAGGAAGGGAAGATTAAGAGTGAATTTCAGTGCAGGTGACAACATCTGTTAAATGTTCCCGGGGTCATTAAAGGATCAACAAAATTTAGAAATTGTTTCAGTCACCACTAAATGTCACTGTTGCTCCACAAAATGGCTATAGGCGCCTTATCTTGTCAAGGATCATTTGACTTGGAAAACAAAACCCTTGGAAGCTGTAATACACACTGGTAAATGCATTTCTCTTACATCTGGTGAGACCCATCCAGAAAAAAATATTCATTTTAGAGAAACAGGCACTTTATTAAACCTGCCCATGAGGTTAAACAAATAAAGGAGTCCTCTTATTTCTTAAGATCACTTATTTCTGATATGTTTTCTTGAATCATAAATCTAGCAAGCCTAGTGTAACTGAAAAAAGTGCTGGATTGTTTGGGTTTGCAGTTTTGTTCTTCTTCTTGTTCTTTTTTTTTTTTTTTTTTCCAGAATCAGTATAACTAAGAGAAACAAAATAAAGCACCTTTAATTGTTAGATTGTATTATGGCAATCTCTAGGAAGTACATCCTGCCATTCAGTGCAAAAAGATAATCTGAGAGCCTTAATTTTGGGGGGAAAAAACCCTAATGTGTGTTCTAGTGAGGATTAGTAATTCCATGTTTGAAAAAAGTATGGATGAATATTTAAATATTTCAAATACCCAAGCACACTGCAAAGACACAACAAAACTCCAATTATCAAAGAATATTTTTCTTCCTGTGGGGTGAGATGTTAATCAATGTTTTGCTGGGTATACAGCTATTGCTTTTCATGAATTCCACGTTAGATTTTCCAGAAGTGTGGAAATAAGGAGAAAGTGTAAGTTAAAAGAAATGGGATCTAGAAGGATTTGGAGAAAAATTGAGTTAGCAGGAAAGAACTAAGCATGCTTTGAAATATTTATACAAGTGTAGGAGCCAAATTGCTTATTAAAAGCCTGTGGAGTCCAGAAAATATGTGCAAGCATTGTGCTATGGGACAACTCTTACTATAAATCATGTTTCTTTTCTTAATCATCTCTTTTTTTTTTTTTTTTTTGAACCTGCTTATTTCCAGTGATGCTAACATGGGAAGTACTTATTCGTTTGTTTTTCTGAAGTTCATCTCTTCTACTTAGTGTCATTTTCTAAAGCATGAATTACATGCTCTGGCTCTTTCCAAACACAGCCAAACTCAGTGGAGCTGCAGTGGTCAGCCCAGGAAAAACCTCTCCCACCTGGGCTTACAGCCTGGGGCTGAAGAGATCATTGTGAGATCACAAGTGCTGATTTTTGGTTCACAGGTGTCTTATTATCTGCAGTTCCAGAGCACTTGGAAGCCTCTGTAAATGCAAAACATGCCCATAATAATCAGGGTTACTTCTCTGATTTTCAGCAACTAAAATCAGGATGGCTTTCAATATTAAAACAATGTATAATATCCACTGGGACTCCACTGGTGAGAACAGATTGCTATTTTACAGAGTAATTTAAAAACAAAGCCATGTAAGACCACCCAGAGCAGATGCAGGAGGGTGCCTAGGGATATCTGAATATTCTTATGTTTGGATGTTATAGCAGAAACCATCCTTTATTGTCAAAATTCTGTGTCTGGCCTGGAGGTCCGATATTGGCAGGTAAATATGGAAATAAACTCAAGAAACGCTTCTGCTTAGTTCTCATTGGGACTAGTGATGAGGAGAGAAGAATTTTAAAGAAGCAAATCCTGGTTGTGCTGAAGATGGTTTCAGGAATTAAACTGTAGAGTAGAAAGGAAATAAGTCAGATAAAATAACTGTGATCAGTGAGAATAATCTCTCTGGCATTCAAAATTATACTCTAGACAATTTAAAAGATGTACTTAAAAGAAAGCCCATTCACTCTACCAAATCAGTTAGGAATTACAGCATTTCCTCTTTCAGTCTGTTACATCAGCTCCTGCACATCTGACCAGCACAAACTGTCTGGATCATGAAGGGTTTCCCTTAGGAGAGTTTCCATTCCATTACCTGCTGCTGCTGAGGCAGGAATGTCCTTGTCACTGCCTCTACTCTCTCATACCTGTTGCTCAAAGAACTCTGGCTTGGGTTCTCTGCTGCTGCTGTTCACTGATTTCAGCTTCCAGTGCTCCCCAGTTCCTGGAATGCCATTTTGCTGCACACCACTGAAGTTTGGGAGGATCAGGACTCCCTGACTGGGGATGAAATTTTCTGCCATGGGGCAAGAGCTGAAGTTCAGCCGTATCTGGTCCTTTTATTCTTGCCTGTGCACAGTGGGTGAGTCTCTGCTCCAGTTAAATGAATCCATCAGATCCTGCTGGCATCTGTCTGCTCTGGTGACTGGAGGTGAGACACTGCACACGAAATTAAAGGGTGAGAAGGGAAGGGAAGAGAGAAAAGGTGCCCAAACCATCACTCTGTTAGAACCCTACAGCACAAGCCCACACTCTACACAGCCAAAATATCCCAAAATAAGCATCACGATTCCTCATCCCTCCATGTGAGCAAGAACACACTAAATTATGATATTCAAGTTAGTGGAAATTAATAAAATCTAACCTGTAGTTCTGTCTCGGCCTTCTGTTCAAGGAGCCTGATAATTTTCTTCACATTTGCACAGAAGAAGAAAAGTTCAGGCAACCTTAACTTCTCTTTGAGCAAAGCCTGAATTGCCCAAGGGGCAAAGTGTCAATTTTCATTGATCTGATTCAAAATAGCCTCAGCCACCTTGAATCATTCATGAAAGGATCACGGTTTCTTCTCCAGAGGTACAAGGAACAACGCATGCACAGAGAAATGTTGTGACATTTTCTGATTAAATTTAGCCTAGATAAAGGCTCTAAAGTTCTGTGATTTCTCTGGCCATCTTCTGCTTAACCCCTCTCAGAAGTTCTGAACTGGTGTCTCTGATTGTGCCACTTTCTCTGATTGAGCCTCTTTCCTATGGCTCAGAGTGGAAAGAACCAGGCAGGAGACTCTTAGGGACCTCCCTCCAGGAAGTTTCAGATTTTGTCCCAACAGAACTTTTTCTGTATCCAGCCAGATTTTCACCTCAAATAATAATTCCATTGCAATCAATGGTCCAAGAGTGAAATCCCTTCTCTTCCTACTGTTCTGAGTGACAGCAACTACTCAGTGGAGATGCAGGACTGAAACCACCCGAGTGCTTTATTTACATTTTAAAGCATGGAAATAAAGGATATAACAGGGATTTTATTTTTTTTTAATTGTGGTCCTGCTGATTATGAATAACCATCTGTCTCTGTCTCTGCTGATTTACAAACAGAATTTCACCTCTCTGATGGAAGGCTTCAGGAGATGTCTAAGTGAGCCTGCTTAGACAATACAGGAATTCAATGATCTTTAACATAAAGTTCATTCAAGTTTATTAGGCCTTCAGAATGCTTTTACTTGGAAAATTTCTTTTGCAACTTAAGGTGTTTACATTGACCAGTGTTCTAAAAATGCAGCACCAAATACACAACAAAATGTATCCTTCCGATATTTTCCACTCTAATTTGTTATTATATAGAATCTATTATGATATATAATCTATTTTTATTATCCAAGGCCCTTGTGCATACTACATCATCAGAGCAATGCACTTTGGTGACTTGTGAGTACTTTTCTAAATTATTCACACATCTTTTTTTATATCACGTACCACGGCATCAGCTAGGGACAAACAAATATTACAGACATGGCACCAATAAAAACAGAATGCATAATCAGTCCCCAAGAAGTCTGTATAGTCTGCCAAGTCCTGCATATTGCTGAAGAATACTAACAGCCCCTGGATCCCTCTAGTTTGAGGGTCTCCTTCTGCAAAAAAATAATTATTTAACAAACTGCAGCCCATTTTCTGCTTTCACAGATGTGATTGATTCCTTTTGAACCCTTGGTTTCCTTCAAATTTGGAGAGTTTTGTTGGCTTTTTTTTTTCTCTATTCTAATATCAGATTTTTAAATCTTGTGGAGAGTTAGTTTTGTTGGTGATAAGTAGTAAAGATTTTGATTCACAGATGAAGCAGCAAAGCACAAAAAAGCTTGAAGACGTTCACACATACTGCTGCCATTGCCAGTGCCTTTTCTGTAGGGTGAGTGAACTGAGAGAAAGAAAAATAACAATTTGTGGATATTGTGAAAGAAGTACTCCAGGATGCTGCTATTGCTTCATTAGTACAGATTGCAGTCTATGTTTCCTTCACCAGAAGGGAGGACACTCAAGCAGCCTTGGTTTTGTACTGTTTGTTCATTTTTGGGCCCCATATTTTAACCTGAATATCAGAAGTGTTCAGTAAAGATGCAAAGATCTCCAAAACAGCTTAGAACTGTCTAAAATATTGGAAAATGGTCTAAAAATTGAAAAATTAAGAAACTATGAGTACAAATAAAGGGCACTGTTAGATGAGTCAGTTACATGGCAGAAGAAGGAAAAAGTGGATTAATTTATAACTCCTCAAGAAGTCTAAACCATCATCCACCAAAGCACAAGGAATAATCTTTGGGCTGGGCCTACCTCAGTGAAACAGTTCAGGGATGACACAAGTACCAAGGGGTCACACAGGAGCAGGCAGGGCTCACAGGGATGAGCCCAGGCCATGTCCCTGTCCCATTTCTGGTCCCAGCTGAAGCCACTGTGGGAGTTACAAGCACAACTGCTCTGCTCTGGATGCCAACAGCACCAGGGCTTTCAGAACTGTTCAGTGAGAAAGGAAGAGTCAGGAAATACAAACTGGTGCAAGGCAGGAGACAGAGCAGCCTTTGCAGTGCTTTGTTGAGAGGGGTTAATGCCCAGGGCTCACCCTTTTATTTTTTCCATGGCTGAGGTTTCTTCCCTGCCGCCATCTGAGGGAAGGAGCACAGGAGGGCTGGTGCCACAGACAGCAGCCTAGGTTTAACCTTCCAGTGCTAAACACACCTGATTGAAAAGTCTCCCTTCCTTCTTCACCTTGGGAAAATGTAGCATTTTCTGGATCAAGAGGGAGTGCTTGTCACTCAGCTCTACAGTCCTCACCAGGGATTCAGGTACAGGGAAAGGAGAACGGAGCTCCACTCAGTGATTTCTCCACTGAAGTAACACATCTGCTGTCACTTCCTACAGCTTTCACTTAGCAGTGCAAATCATTTATTGTGCTATAGCTTCATTCTTTTAATTAGCAGAACCTATGAATTCCCCCTGCAATTCATAATCTTTTTCCTATTGCTCCAACTAGGGTATAAAGTCATTCTCAGTAACCCAGAATGTAAATGGCCTTTTTTTGGGGGGTGGAAATAACTCTGCAGGCCCAAAGAGCAAAGAAAAGGGGCTTGTGAGGAGAACAGAACTGGAGATAAAAGCAGACAAGGCTGCAAGACAGCTCTAAAGCTGTCTAAAGATCAGCTCTAAAACTCATTTGGGATTGCTGTTCCCCTGGAGTTCCTGCATTCCCTCTAGTGTGGGAATAGGTCAGGAAGAGTTTGGTGACCAAATTGCAGCAAGGGCAAAGCCACTCTCCACATCAGCCAAATTCACCCATCTTCCCCCAGAACAGAGATGCTCAGCTCTGCCAGGGACAGCTGTGCTAGAAACCTCTGGGACACCCCCAACTTCCACCCTGCAGAGCCCTGAGGCTTTTATTTATCACCTAAAGGCACAATGTCTCATCACGTCTAAATTCAAGCAACAAGGATTGTCTGCCTTTTCCCCCCTTATAAAATGATGTTTCCTTTTTGTTCTGTTCACTGTTTTGCCTTTATAAAACATTTCACTCTTGGTTTTTCCTTTGATTCACATATGTGGAGGTGTAAAATCTTGGCTGTTCTGCTTAGCTATTCTTCATTCAATGAAAACAAAATAAAATGGTGCCAAACCATTAAAGCAATTCGAATTTACAAGGTGAGGCACCCCTCTAAATGATGAATGGCTGAGATTTTGATTTATTACCTTTCTTTTCCATATAAAATGATGACTCCACGAATAAATGAAAGCTGAAATGCTGCCAGTATGCTACAAGAATAGAATCCCAGGAGTTTTCTGTAGCAAAGGGTTTTGTGTCACCAGACCATATGGTAGCTCTCACTAAAACTGTAAAAAGCTGTATAAGCTCTGAAAACACAAGACAGCCATAACTGAAAACCAGTGCAGGTACAAGTGTTGGGAGTCACCTTTCCACCTACAAAGTGCAGATCAGAGATATTTTGGTAGATATTAAAAGGAACACCTGGTAGCTGTGCTGTACCTATCTGAAGCTGTGGGCTAACTCTGGAAATCAGGAGAGGTCAGGTGCAAGATACAATAAATAAATAAATAAACCTTATAATTTTAATTTTCTTTATTATTAGCTTGTAATCATTCTTTTGTTTCTGGTAAAGGTGAATATTCTTGCAGTCATAAATAGCCTACTTGCATGTAATTCAGAAGGGAGCCTCCATAGTGCCGTGAGTACCCTGCTCTGGACATAAAGAGCTCATTGCCTGTCACAGGTGGTGCAGTCACCTGTAAAGACAAGAAGGATGTCAGAAAGTAGAGAAAAAGAAAACTGTACTGAGTATAACAGATTATTTCCCTTCAATTGCTTAAACTTGTAAACAATCTTTAAAAAGACAATAAACATCACTGAGTGATCTAGAGTGATCTATACATTATGTTGTCCCCAACATTAGGCATAAAAGGATAAAAATCCCACATAATGTGTAATCTCATTAGTGCTGATGTGAAGCAGACACAAATTAATTCCTTTAACTCTATATTCATCTGTAAAATACAATTGCAGGGAATATACTTAAAATGAAATAAAGCCTATACTAGAAGAGGTTTTTCTTTGCAGCATTGTCTCTGACTAATGAGCCTAAGAAGAGAAAAGCCTGGAAAAGAGGAAAGCAAAGCTAAGTTTTCAGCTATTATCTTTGCAGAGTTGACATACACAGGCTCATTATTGCATTATGTTTTATTCAACAAAATCACTTTAATGTTGCAGCTTAAATTGAATTCACTAAAGCATCTCTTGCCTAATGTGTCTCAAGTGTCTGCTTGCTGTTTGCATTTTCTTCAGAATTATGGCAGGGAATCTTTGGAAACAGCAAAATTATATGCAATCCACAAAACAATATGGCTGTAATGGGGTAATCGGCCTTCAGCGTAATTAAAGAACCATTCCCTCATCAAAGTACTTCTGCAAGAGACCTAGAGGCTGTATTGTACAAATCATCCACTTAGTAAAATTCTTTATCTGATTTGCATTTAAAACCCAGTTATGCAAATAGGCCTGGATCACAAGGAATGTAACGACTCAAAAAAAAAAAACCTGTGGTGATTAAACAACCCTGCTCCTTCCCCATAAACCACGGGGTGTGACTCACCCAGAAATATTTAAATTCTCCGGTTATTCACAATAGAAATATTTCAATCAGTCTGTTTGTAAGAGGTCTTCTGCAAAGCAGGAATTGCTTTGATGTGTACACACAGTCCTGTAAGACATCTCCTTTGGACATGGCCAGTTCCACCTCCCTGATTCCCAAATCATCCCACAACACGGGAAGAGACAAATGCCCTTTCTTACCTTGTAGCCCTGGTTGGTGCCTGAGATGTTTTGGTTTTTCTGAAACTCTTTTCCCAAAGAGTTTCCCTTTTCTGTAAACAAGAGACATGTTTTTCTAACTGTAACCTTTGCTTACATTCCTTTCCCTAGGAGGGACTTCTTCTTGCTGTCCCTCTGCTCGACCAATGTGATTGAGGAGGTTTGTCTTTGTCTCACCCATCGAATTGGTCTGTGTAGAATAGATCCAAAGAGCAGCCCTTGAGGAAATCCAGGAATAGGATTTTCTGGTTTGGTTTCATGGATCTACATTGTACAGGCTTGTCAAGCCTTGTAGAGCTTTGCAATGCCCCCCTATTGTGATGTAACCAGCAATGACCTCTTTTTTAAACTTCAGAATTAGTAAAGTTTTCTGGTTTTTTGAGGTGCTTGTTTGTTTTGTCTTTGCTGCTGTTGTGGTGTGTTTTTATTTTTTGCCTGCTAACAGAGGGAGCCTTCTAAGATGTAATAAATAATTTGCAATTGAAGTAATCTTCATTCCTCCAGTGCTAAACACATACCTGGAACAGGGAATGCAGAATGCTAGGCATGGGCTAATTTAGCATGTAAAAATTGCCACTTCTTTTTAATTAACTATTGATTTGTGGAATTTGTGTGCTGAGTTTAATCAGGTTGGATGAGAGTAGATAACTTCAGTCAGTTTGTTTGAAGATAGGATATATAAAACAGATGCAGGGTCTCTGTATATTAGAAGTAAAACTTCCTGCTAGGAGCAACCAGTATCTTCTCTAGGGCTTGGAATCCAAACTACAACTCCCCTTCAGTTTATTGGAGCCTCTCAGTTATAAAATTTTACGTGGCAAAAAAGATTTGATCTTGAAAAATAAGCTTTGTTTTGGAATATCTATCTGTACACAACAGGATATAGTCTGGAAATGATGCACTTTTACTTTTCACTGAGGAATGGAACATAATCCTGCTAGGGTTGGCTGAGGTCTCAGGGTTAGCTTCTGAGTGGGGGAAAAGTCCAGCTACCCTTGAAAGTGGGAGTTTCTTTGTTCCCAGTGAGGAAAATACTCTGCCAAAGATGCAGATCCTACAGGATGATTGGGAGACAAGTCTTGTTGTACTATCATTTGAAAATCTCGCCAATTATTCCAAATTAATGACTCTAAAATATTTAAAAGACTCCAATAATGGACCTGTAAGTCTATTCAGAAATGGTACCATGAGTAAAGTGTAAATCTCACTGCTTTTCTCCTCAGTCTCCCTGTGAGCACTTAGTCTATGTGGTATTAATAAAATGACTCTTTGCTCTGGAGATACCAATTATTCCATGGTCTAGGAGATTGCACAATTAAAGTTTCTGATATTTTGAATTTTAATCCTATTAGCTGAATCCCTGAAGAGTCATCTCCTGCCTTGGTGTGTTCATCTTCCATGTATTTCAAGAAGGTTATTGCTCCCCTCTGTGATTATTTAGTCAAGGTATTACACAATAAGGCTTTAATTGTTTCTTCTGGAGAAATCCCTTTAGCCCCATTTGTGCCTTAAGTATTTGTGCTTATTGACCCAAGTGCATCTTCAGTACAAATGGACCCTGCTCCTGCTAGCAAGCTTTAAATCAACAGAGCAGCTCCCAAGTGCTCAACGTGAGCTTTTCCTTAGCCCTCGAGTTGGCTCAGTTCCACACCCACCTGATGGGCTTTGATGTTGCTCTGTTTTTCTAAAGTCCATTTCAGCCTTCTGATGTTTTATTTTTGTGGTGGAGTTTCTCACGCACTTTCCATGTAAACAATGATTGTTTTGCATTCCTTTCTGGAGGAGGAGAGAACTGATGGACTCTTGGGTTGACCAGTGTGGTTGGAGAGGACAATTTCCTTCCTCCAATCCATGGTCACTGTTGGAATTCTATAAATGTCAAGGTCTGTAAATAAAGTGCCATTTTTTTTGCCTTGGACACCTCAGTGTGTGAGTGTCGTTTCTTTTGTGTGGAATTGTGACACCTCCCCAACTTTTTGCTGTTTTTTCCATGGCCACAAACTAAGCTGCTGGTGCTGTGCTCTGTGTGCCACACCACTGACTGCTCTTGTTGCTCCTCTACTCTTAGGGGCCCTCAGCTCCTACTTGGAAATGCTTTTTCCTGACATTGGTGTAATTTGTGTAAGACAGACGCAGAAATGCATTGCAGGGGCTGAAAGGAAGCAGCAGGGATGTGGGGAATCACCAGTGTGACCTGCAGCTGCTGCTGGGCTGCTGGAAATGACTCCAACAATGCCTTCTCAGGCAGGGGACCTTGGGACAGGGTCAAGTTTGCAACCAGATAAGGAACACCCAGTTGTATGACAGAATCTGGGCTCTAGAAAGCTCTTTTCATGCCCCAGTGATATGAGAAACTGCTTGAAATACTTCCTTTTTCAAGGGAGATGTGGCATTAGGTGACCCCAAAGCCTCCTTTTCAACACCCTTCTCTGTGTTTTATAATCAAAGTGCTTTAAGCTGACACCATTCAAGACTGTGACAGCTTTGCACATCTATAATAAAATGTTTAAAGATGGGGAAAGAAACAGCAGATCTATCAAAGCATTTGATGGGAAGATAAAATTTAGTATTTATTTAAGATAAGCTTACACAGCACTTCAGTACCTATGTAGAAAACTTATTTTTTGAGACTTGGATTCTGGTTTCTGCTTTGGTGTTTGCCTGGAATGATTACCAGGGCAGCCTCTTAAGTTATGCTTCAGTTTCTGTGTACAAATGCCTGGAATAATTCCAGATGGGCTTCAAGAGTCCACGTCTTTCTATTGATACAAAAACGTTTGCTGTAAAAGTTAGATACAAAGGATACTATGTAAGGATGTAAGAAAATAATAGGAGAAATTCAAGCAGAAATTAACAAATATACAGAGGTGGATGAGTTGTAGTGTAAGCTGGTGGGCTGTATTTGTACAACTCTGCTGTTAACAGGTGGATTTCTGTTACTTGAATCACCATCATGAGATGCTGCAACCTTTTCATCAGGTCCTGGCAGGTCTGTTGGGCTGGACCCTCAACAGGAGAGGGGTGTTCCAGTGCCTACAGACCTCTATGACCTCTCAGAAAAGATCATCTCTGAGCAAAATCATCCAGGATGTGCAGTGTGCTGAGAACAAGTGGTGAGATGTGTCTCTTTAAGCATGTAAACACTACAGATCTATTAAATAAAAATTAAACCCCTCTACTTGTTTGTAAAGGCTGAAATGTGGAGCATTCAGTCTTCATTAAAAGGTTTTAAGTAACAGCTTTCAACTTGATGCCTAAACTTCATGGCTTGCCTAGGTGGTACAGAAATGATCAATCAAAACAGAATAGCTGATGTTGTGCATGTGTTATTCCAGCTGCTGCAGGAGCCAGCATTATTATTAAATTTATTGGCTTCTCTCCAGGATTTCAAACTCTGTGGCACTTAATTACTTCCTCCTGTGGTTTATACCACAAAGGTGCAGCTGCTTAAACACTCCTGAGGAATAAAGGGGAGACCTTTAAAGCTGGGAGATGCAGGGGCTGTATCTCAGTTTTAAACAGACCATTCAGGCCTGGTTAAAATGCAATAAATAAAAGTGGCTGTGGTGTAGAACGGAGCTCAGCAAAGCCCTTTCCTGTGCTGTGAAACTCAGACATTGTGGTGCTGCTCTGAGCACACCTGGCTCCCCAGAGCCAGGAAGGTTTGGGGGCAGAGGTTTAGTATTATCTATTCATTTCTGAAAACATTCACTAAGGTTTTAAAATGCACATTTTCATTCCTTATCTGGAACAGAACAAAAATTATCTGTGTTATAACAACATCTGGTCATTTGTGTCTCATCAGTTCAATAAATTACAAAGAATTCTGTAACTTTCAGTGGAACTATGGAATGAAAACATTGCATGTGTTCTTAGTATGGTGCCTTTAGCAGTCCTTTACTGAAATGTCATTCAAACATCAATCTCTCTGAGTCCATAACCAGACAGGTGCTTTTAAATCTGAATCCCACTTCATCACAAAGCCCTCTGAACACAAAGATGCAGGAGGGCACAGGGCAGCACTAATGCAGCTCAGGTGCTTGTGAGTGCTCAGGTGTTGTGGCTTTGGACCCCACCCTTGAGCTGAGGAGTTTAAACCACGATTTTTCCAGTCAGCCTATCTGTGATTTTCCTTCCCTTTGCCTGTGGGTGGATCCCATCTCTCCTCAGTTTTCTGTATTTTCTGACAGAGGTCCTATCACAGAACCCAAACCCTGCCACAGCCACAAAGCCAGCTTTAATGTGCAGGATGCCTCCCTGGGCTGGCAGCACACTGGAGAAACCATTCTGCTCCTTTTATCCCACAGGGGAAAACCACTCTGCCCCTTTTATCCCACAGGAGAAACCACTCTGCTCCTTTTATCCCAGCAGGTGCCTGAAGGTAAATCCAGGTAGGTCCAGTGATTTTATCTGAACTGTGCAAAGCTTGGCACAACTGCACCCTTTAATATTTGTAATTCCTTGGTCTCTTCTCTCCCTCAGCAGAGTTCCTGTAGGGCCCATGCAGTGTCCAGAGCTGTCTGGCTCCTTGGCATTGATGTGCTGAGGACATTACAGGGCTTGCTTTACCTGGCTCCTAGGTGGAAATGAAATATAAATGAAATGTGAAGTGCCTCTTTTACTGTAGCTGTTAGCTCTACAGAGTTATGGCAGGATTATTTTGTCCCCTTTCACTTCCTAACAGTGACTAAGGTACCCCTCCCCTTGCTCCTGTGTTGTAGAGGATGCCAGACTGATTGATTTCCAGAAATGAACATAAGAGATTGTAATTCTGTTGCTTTCAAAAAATACATTCTGGATGTTTAGGGCATTAATTAAGTGAAGGCTTGTGATTACACAGCACCAACACTCACGTGAGAGACAGGAAAGGAGCACAAGATGTGAAACATCTTTGCAATTCAAGTTTGTCTTTTTACCTCTGGTCTTCCCACCTTTCACTTCAGTGTATACTTAAAAATATTTATTTCACCACAGCTGCATTCTGAACATATCACCTCATTGAAATAAGTGATACTAAGAATGATCAATGGGCACTTAAGGGGGCTAAGAGTCTTCTACCTGAAATACTGGACTCACTCTGAGGCTGATGTGAGCAGATCTGCACTGCTCTGCTCTGCTGCCCTCAGGCAGGTTTAAAGCAAAAACCTGCTTCTTGATGTTATAAATGCATATTTTAGAGTTGGCTTTTCGCAAATAATGAGATGAACGTTACACATATAATGTAAAAAGGTTGTACTGTATTTCCTTTTATTTGTGGAATTTAAAAATGTAATGTAGGTATATTTTCAGATTGTAACAAAGTAGATATGGGGGGTTTTTTTTGGTTTTTTTTTTTTTTTTTTTAACTCCTCAACTAGATAGAAAACAGAAGGGACGTCTGGAATTCCTGAACTAAAGACTTCTGATAAAGAACAATTAAGTCTTTGAGAGTTTGAATCTTGGGAGGACAGATTTACAACATACTTCTAGACTGCATGGAACCCCACAGATAACCTGTACGCTTAGGGGGGTCTTGAAACCAAAATGAATATTTGAATCATGCATTAGCTTATTTAAATATGTAACACCAAGACTTTTAAATGCCAAGAAAATTGGAATGGGTGGTGTGTGTTGCTTTGTGCCCTCAGCCGAGAAGCTGTCTTCTTTTGTCTCCTTATTGTCTATTTTTATTTTATTTTTATTAAACTTATAAATTAATATAAAAAGGTGAAACGTCGTTTTTCACATTTACATAACAGCAGAGAGTCAGGTGTTAGTTGTGCCGCCCAAACCTGTACTTTATTCCTTGGATTAGCTACTTCCTGTGGTAGTATCTTGAAATTTCTGCTCTCTCTATTACAAATTGCTTATACAGCACTTAGACTTCTGAGATAATGCGTGTCTAAACGAAACGAGATAGAGCCTTGCCTCTGCTGCTTGATAACAGGAGCAGACAAACGACTTCCCTGCGTTTTTCAGACACAGAATGGGTTTCTGTAATTGTGCTGTAAAATGCTTTGATGGATCAGGACATATCTGGCCATCCCATATAGAGCTGAGCCCCCATCAGTCATGAGATGCTCTCACAAAAGGCAGAGACAGCTCCATTCTGCCTCATGGCTGGGGGAAATGGGATCTCCTCCTCTCAGCAGTGATGCTGGGAGGAAAGTGAACTTGCTGAGAAAACCGGCTGGGATTGCATTTTGTTTCCTGTGGAGTACCTGTGATAACAACTTATCTCCTGCTGAGGATCTTGGTCTTTTTTTGTGGCTCAGGTTGGTAACAGACACCCAGAGTCACAGTTTATTTTCTTCCTTTGGTGATGATGTGGAAATTGCAATCTTCTACCAATAAATGCTGTAGCTCAGTTACTCCTACTTCTTTTGCTTTCAGATTGACCTAAACTGATGCTTTTTTGTTTGGACTTTACCAGCTATGCACTTGGTTAAAGGGTTTATTAACATGTTTGGGTGTGACCTGGCTCCCTCTGTACTCCTGCAGCACAAAAAATACTGATTTTGGCTGGCAGAGCCATTTATCGTGTGGTGGATTCTGGTGGTATCTGTTGGGCCTCATTATCTCATGGAGTCACGGAATTTGTGAGCTGGAAGATGTGATCAGGGCTCTGTTGCAGGAAGTTTTTAAAGCATGAAGCCTGGCACCCTCCTTCAGGAAGACACCCAGAGCAAAGAGATGTGAAGCAGGAGCAGTGAGACCTCCAAGGCGTGTGCAGGAAAGCAAAGGACCTTCCTAAGAAAACCTTCCTAAAGGAGGGTTTGAAGGAGGCTGTGCTGAAGGGAGCGAGGGAAGGAGGAGGCGTTGAACACAGCAGAGATGAAGATGTTGGGTGAGCTGCAGAATATTCAGGTGGCAGTCACCTTTGGAGGGATGGCTGAACGGGTACAGCAGCTCCTTTGTCTCCTGCAGCCACCTCATTTGTGCCTTTGTCTTCTGTTCCTCCCTCAGCCGGTGCAATCTGCAGTATTTTGATGCTAATGTCAGCTTTTTAGCTGACTATTGTTGCAGTGCATCACGCTCTACACCTGAGCAAGATGTTTCCATTTAAGGCAAAGGCTTTCAGTTGCATCCCTGACTTTTAAGGAAGAAGCACCAGAACTTTCTGTTCTTCTCTCATCCTAATTGGTCCAGTGCCAGGACAAAGACACCTGTTGGTCTCTGTAGCTGCTCCTCAGAAATGTACCTGGTTTCTATTGGGCAGCAAGCCAAAAAACCCTCCTAAAACATTACGTAGATAAGAAAGAGCACAGAAGTGCTCAAGGGTTTTTGGGGTGTCTTAGCAGGTTCTGGAGGTTTCTCTGCACTGTGCATGGCTCTTGTTGTTATTTTCTCTTTAATTAAAACCTTTTGCTTTTCAAAGCACACCTGATCAGCCATCTCACAATTATTTTAAAGCCATTTCTGGGAGGCTTGCAGGCCAGCCCTCAGAGCTTGGTAGATCTTCCTGGGGCTCAAAACACTCTGGCCACCATGCAGCCTGCATCAGATTATCTCCTTGAAATCACTGATAACGTTTCTCTTGACCCTCCTGATCCAGATCTCATTGTTCCAATACCTGGAAGAGGAGTGGGAAAAGGAACAAAGCCCTGCTGTGCTTAGCTCTGGTCGGTTGCTGCAGTGTTCACACTGCTTGTTTGGATGTGTCAGGAGTTCCCCTGCAGCCCTGGGCTCCAGCACTGCTCACACCCCTGTCAGTGAATCCAGGAGGTACCCAGGAGCTGCAAAGTGAATTTGGTGTTCAGAATACACAGAGGAGAACAGAGCAAAGGGCAGCTTTGCCAGCCTGGCCTCCTTCACAAACACACCAGGGTAATACCAATACGTTTGCTTCAAGGTGTGACAGCTGTTGATGCTGAAACTCTGGAGTCTGTTCCTGAAAGCTAATGATGAATGAAATGAAGGTTTTGGAGCTGCCAGTACCATTATTAGTGCTCAGATACAGATGGTGTGATAGAAAACATCGGGATCCAGAAACCTTTAAGGGAAGATTTTGGGGAAAATAGTTTTCTTGGTGGTACTATGTAGAAAACCTGACCTTCAAACACGTGGAAAGCAAGAGATTTCTGTATCCTTACAGCGGTATTAGGTACTTTAAATAATTTTCCCATGCACCATTTTTTCTCCCATTTTCCCCTGCATGAGGAGACAGTCTGAACTAGATTTAGAAACATCTAGAAAGGACACTTTCATGAAGCTGGTTTCTGCTGGTCAATATTTCTCCACATTCAAAACTTCTTATTCAAAATTCTAAGGATGAGCAAGTGCAAGGAAAGAGAAAGTTAAAACTTCCTTTCAGTATCTTCTTTCTTCATGCCTGGTTTGTACTTGCCTGGTTGGGGTGGGGAGCAGTCAGCTGCAGGTCAGTTTGGAACAAGTGAGAGGAGCTGTGGTGATGGAAGGTGCTGCTCCACTGAAAAAGGCATCGGTGTTAAAACACAGCAAGGGAGAAGAAGAGGGGGAAGAAAGAAAAACCTAATTGTCCTCTTGCCTGAGGCTGAGCCCTGTGATGAGCCAAGCAGATAATATTGACTGCACCCGTTACTGGGAGCTCGAGTGGAAGACATTTATTTATTTTACGACTGAGGATGCTGAAGGAGGAACTCAATAACTTCCTGTACTGGTTATATTGTATTAAAAAAGGCTGTGAGACAGAGGCAGATATATCCTTGTCCTTCTTTCTGCCGTCCTTATCTCAGTCTGTTTTGCCTGCAGCACGGAATCATCCGGGCCCTGAGAGCACTAATGGACCTTGGTAGCACAGAGCCAGCTCAGCAGCTCCCCTCCCTCCTGCTCTGGGGCAGTCTGAGGAACCTGACAGCATGATAGAGAGATTCCAGGAATTTCCCAATCATAAAAGCTTGGTAGGGCCTTCTAATGTTTTGAGAATGGTTGGGAAAATATTCAAATCCATGTAAATATAAAAACTGAGCCTTTCTAGGAGCAGGTACTGGGAGGTAGGAGGGTTTCTGACTGACATCTCTGGAGTGGCATTCTTTGGCTGAGGTGCCTTTTGCTGGTTTCTGTATCCAAAATGTATTCTGGGTGATCTGTTCAGGGATGGGGAGGTGAGGCTGGTATTACATGGATTTACATTGCAAACAGTGTTCAGTTTGAAAGTTACTTGGGTCTTAAGGTTTGTGAGCTAGCTTGAGGTGTGGGGAAAATACCATCTCTAACAGGAGCTTCTATGTGGGGAAAATACCATCTCTAATAGGAGCTTCTACTCCAAATAGTTAAATGAAGATGCTAAATTTAAATGTAACCCTTTTAAAAGTGCTTGATACCTTGCAACACACAAATAAATACACTCTGAGTGTATCAAGAGTTGAAAATTACTTCAGGTTTTTTTTAGTGCTTTTATATATGAGATAAAATACAGTACGTGTTTTGAAATAAGCATGTATTATGTATTTTACTGCCATCACTTGGCCTTGTGCAGTGTGGAAATAGCATTTTACACTCTTTAAGTTGGTTAAGACTTACAGGCTTGGCCGTGACTGGCAGTCTGAGCACCCCTCAGAGTGCCCAGCACGTGGCCTGTGCTCACCTCAAAGGTGAACACAGAGGAAATGGTTGGAATATTTTTGGCTGATCTGCACAAAAATGAAACCAACCCTCAGCAAACATGTTGGAGGTGCAGTGTGAAGGGTGCTCAGGAACTTGTATTAAACTGCTGTCATTCTGATAGATCCACGACCAAATTCCTTTGGAATGATGAAGTTACCAATCCATGAGTGACATCATTTGTGCCTCTGTCCAGTGCACAGAAGTGCAGTTTGCTGCCAACAAGTGTGAATGCTGAGGTGCTTCTCAGGTCCCTAATAAATATTGGTTCTCTCTTCGTTTGCAAATAAGGAGTGCAAATCCTTAAAAGTGCTGCTTTTGTGGGGGAGACATTACAGTTTAAGGGCATGGAAACTGAAAATTAACTTTGCTCAGGTGTGTTTAATGTGGCGGTGTAAGCAACATTCCATCCCAGCCAGTGTCCTTTCAGTGAGCTGACATCAAAGCCCTCAGTCTGCTACAAGTGCCTAAGGAGAGCTTCCCTCCAGAGGGCTTCAAACATCATGAGAGAAAACATAAGCTCCTTATTATCAACTCAGGCATTTTTTATTTGTGTGTGTGTCCAGCTCAGCTGGAGCAATGTTTCCTGCCTGTATCCCCATCCTGTGGACAGCTGGGTCTCTGCAGAGAGGGAGGGGAGGGTGCTGTCCCTGGGTGCTGTGCAGCCCTGCTTGCCAGGCTGTCAGTCCATGCAGTGGGTTTGTAGTTGTGCCAAAATCCATTCTGACCTGATCTGTGTAGGTCTGGGATGCCATTTGAGTTTTGTTTTGTGTCCTGTTACCCACAGAACTTTGTCCACCAGTGTTGTAATACTGTCTCACCTGACTTCTGTGATCCTGAGCTTTTGGAGCAAGAGGTATAATCACTTGTTTTAAACCTTTCTCCTATGCAAGAATTTTTTTTTTTTTCCAGAAGACAAGATTTTTTTCAAAATTATCTTTTTTCCACCTCCTGGAGCTCTTGCAGCCTTCCAGTAGTGGTTTGGCCTTCTCTGAACATTTAAGATTCTCTTTAAAGAGAACACAGGAAAGACCTGGAATTTTGATGTTTTCTATAAAATTTGCAATGTGCTAGGCTGTGTTTATAAAGCCTGTAGTAATAGGCTGCATTTTAATTGGTTCTCTTTCTAAACCTATTCCAGTTTGTAAGAGGTACACAGATGGAGAGTGATGGTGGGGAGAGGAGCTCTTTTAATCATCTGCTTTGCACTCAGCAGGTGTGAATCCAGAGTAACTCTTCAGATAACTTGAGACAGCTTTGTAAAAATTACAGCACTGTTTTTTTGGCCTGTGTTTTGATATGAGCCACTGAAGAGATGATGCTGTAACTCTGCTCCCCAAAGAGGGATTGTTTGTTGCAGCAGCTTGAGAACTGGCTCTTCAAATTCTTCAGAACATCTTGGGCATTTGTTGTGGGCTGAGTGGAAGGCTGAAATTTGATCTGAAAACCTTGGGCAAGGCAGCAGGTGACATTCACAGCTCCTACCAGTCACTGCCTGCAGGAACAGAGGTTTGGAAAATTTATTTAGAGAGTGAATTTTGGGTGCGCTGAGACAATGGGAAATTGGGGGTGGATTATATATACATTTATTTTACAATATATCTCATGTGCTTAATGCACAGGGAAAACAGCCACTGATTGGATTGAAAATGAACCCCCTGGATCAATTAACTACCCACAGGCATATTGGGGACATTAAAACAAACCAGCTCATCTGGCTCTATCCTTCCTTTCTCCACTCTGATTCGACATTATTAAGGCTTGAGGTTATCAGTAATGGGATTTGGATGTTAAACACTCTTTAATCAGAAGCCCAGAGTGTGAACTGATGGTAGGCAAGATTTCCAGTTGAGAAGACTTTCAAAGTGTTACCAAAAATTATGTGGAATAATTTGCTTTCTTGGGAGGGGTTTTGTGTCTGCTGCCTCTGTGAGGAGCTCATGGCAGAGTGAGGAAAATAAAAGAGAGATCCCAGCCATCCTATGGGTTTGTAGCAAGGAAAGTACTGGGTCAGCAAAAGAAGAGCTAATATACTTAATATATTTAATAACAAATAAAATGTATTGTTATTTTGCAGCTTTGAACATATAGGACATAAGGAGATGTTTTTGAGGACATAAAAAATGAGGTTGTTTCTGACCCTTCAGGAGAGGTGGGAGGAACCAAATGCACCATTTGATCCCAGGCTGGAGCAGTGAGCCTTTCCATGGTCTGGAATCTTTAATATTTAGTGAAGCCCTGGCACATTTCTGGTAGAGTTTAAGGGGATATTTTGGTGTCTGAGAGGGTCTGAAAGATTCAATAGTCGTCAGCATTCCCTGTTTTGTTTTTTTGTTATGGCCATCATAGCAGATGTTACTGCAGAATAAGTTTACAGGGAAACCTGAAGCTATAAACAAAGGAGTCAGTGTCTCTAATGTTTGTTGGTGAACATAAAACAATAACAAAAACAATGAAATATTTATAAGCTCTCAGAAGTAATTACAATGATGAGGTGCAGAGTTTAATTTAGAAGGAATAGCAAAATAAATGAAAAATTAATTTTCCAGACTTACTGGTTCATTTTCAGCCTTATTAAAAATAACTTGGCCTCCTTGTAGCAGTAAGATGTGCCAAATTACCTGATTAATGTAAACTTATTATTCTGTTCTCCACCCATTAAAGTAATTGTACAAGTGGGGAACTTGCCTGTTGTTCCATTCTTTTTTTTTTTTTAAATCAGAGAACACATGAAAAAAGAAGTGAGCTTTTACTGCTGATTATAGTGACTTTCATTTGCAGAACTGGCATTTTATGTTCTCCTGCAACACGAACAGACTTAGAGAACCTGTGTTTTCACTGCAGAGAGGACATACATCAGAGGGCTTTAAATCAGATTAGTTCTACGTTGGCTTGCAAACTAAGGTGAGGTAAGGGAATGCAACAAGTATTCCATTAAATTAGACATCACAGTGCTTGGCTATAAATGCCATTCTGAGGTAATTCCCATAATTTTACTCATTAAGACATTAAAATCAATGAACTTCTCTTTTATGGTGGTTGTGAATTATTTGGGGCTGCCTAACTCTGCTTACACTGGAACTGCTGGTTTTGATGGCAGCACAGTTGCGTGACAATATAAAATCTCTTGGCTCATCTGTCCTTGAACCTCAAAATTCACTGTGGGTGTTGTTTTCTTACCAGAGCCCAACAAAAGGATCATTGTTGACTCTTAAGCTCTGAGAGATGGAGTGGGATCCAAATAATGCATCCTCCTGCAGGGGATGTTCAGCCCTGAGCTGAAACCACTGGCCTTGATAATTCAGTTGCTTATTTGTCAAGTGGATACAACAAAATAAAGCTCCTTTTCATCTAAGCCTTATGAGACTCAGTCAGCAGGGCTTTTCTTGCTTTCCACCTCTGCCCAAACCCCTTTTTATCTATCCCCTGGTTCCTTGTACCCAAATCCCAGTGGCTTTTGGGTGGCACCTGGAGGATGCCAGGCTTTCCTGCAGGGAACACCTCAGCTCCCACCGTGTCTCCAGCTGCCTCTTGTCCCAGTGTTTTGTTGGTGCACATGAGGTGGGAAAATCCCTCAGTCTGAGTCTCAACATGCCTATTTTATTTCATTTAGTGCATCTTACAGTCCAAGAGGTGATGCTGGCTGGAGTTGGAAGTGACTGCTGAGAGGGGTGTTGCACATGGTACCTGTGGAATTTTGGCTGATGAGGCTTGCTGTTGGTATAACTGCGTTTTTAGGAGTGATTTCAAGCAGAAATGTCTGGAAAGCGGTTTGTGCAAGGATTCCTGAGGTCTCAGAGCACTTTTCACTCACTTTCAGGTAC
Source organism: Phylloscopus trochilus trochilus (assembly GCA_016584745.2). NCBI lineage: Eukaryota > Metazoa > Chordata > Aves > Passeriformes > Phylloscopidae > Phylloscopus > Phylloscopus trochilus. Next base: position 3,311,511 of record WQNJ02000011.1, read on the forward strand.
CTCCCTGGGTAATGCCCTCTCAGATTTTAGTGACTTGTGCCAATGGTTTTATCTGGCTCAGGATCAGTTCTGTGGGGAATCAACATGGACTTGACTCTGAAACTGCTCATTAGGTGTGAGTTCTGTCAGCAGAAGGCAAGGGGTGGGCCCTGGCCAGGAGACAAGTTCTGCCACTAAAGAGTCAGGAGGTGAAACAGTAAATCAGGCTGGTATTAAGTGAGAAATGTATCATACAGGATAAAAAAAGGAGGCTGGACATGTCTAGAGCATTGACTCTCAGCTCCATCCCTTTATCCTCTTCTGAAATTTATGGTGATCTGAAGGTCTTGAACCCTGTTGCTGCAGTGAGCTCCCTGCATGAAGCCTGCTGCCCCAGCTAAGGGTGGGCTTATGTACTGGAGAACTTTCTGACATTGTGGAACCTTTTGGTCCTGTAGACACACAAAACCAGTGACTGCCTATTCCTGCCATGCAGTATTTGTGTGCTAAACAACAGGAAGCAAAGGCCTGACCAGTCTTCTCCCACAAATACCAACAGAATTTATTCCTTGCCTTGCCATTTCTCATTTTCTCAGCGTGAAGATGTCGACGTTTCAGAAACGTTTGATTTTCATTAGAAACAAAAACACCTTCTCTGCCTCCGTGAATTTTCATTTCTTCAAAACCCAGAGGCTGTGCTTCAGATATGAGGAGGTGTGTGTTTATTTTCTGGTTTGGAAGGAGCTGAGTGTGGCTGTGATCTGGAGACAGAAGCGTGCAGGGAGCCAGCAGTGCCTGGCAGGCATGGCTGGGTGTGTGGCTGGGCTGGTCACTGAGGCAGCCTGAGCAGCTGCCTGCCTCCACTTCAAACACAAATCAAACACTGCTGCAACTGGCAAGGCATTGCCAGGCACTTGAATTCCATGGAATCAAAGCTTTTGGATGGAGATGTGCTCCAACAGAAATTGATGCAGTTTACAGTGCAAATAAGCCTGAATTGCACTGTAGCTAAAACAGCGCTTCTGATTCAGAATCATTTCTTGTCTTGCGGTGTTTTAGGTGAGGGTGGGAAGTTTAGGAAGGAATAAACAAAGCTCAAATAGGAAACAGGATTAAAGGGCTTGTCTGATGGAGAAAGCAGGTATGAATGGGGAATGTGGCCTAGAAATAAGAAAGGCTTTTGCAGTTTGGTGGAGGTGATCTGAACAGTTGTGTAACTCTTTCAAGGAGCTTCAAGCAGGAGGAAAGATGGGAAAGGGTGGGTCAAGTTTTAACAACATGGGAAAGAGGGTGAGGGATTTTTTTAAGTCAACAGTTCTGCCTAGGGGATGTGACTTTTGAAGAAAATCCCTGTTGTTGGTCTCTGCTGTTGATGAGGATATTGAGTGGTGTTTATTAATGGTTTTCTTTCCTCCTGAGCTATATGGGAGTGGAAAGTAATGGCTTTGAGAAGTGGGGCATGACCTGGATTAATCTGTGCTCATCTAGGGTGAAACCTTTCCTGCAGCAGTTGCCTGGCTGTGCTCTGGCTGACAGTCTCTTGTTTATTGAAGAGGATCAGTCATCAGCTGAGCAGGTTTCTCCTGCAGGCTCATCACAAGTGGACACGACTGCAGATTGAAGGCCAAGCTGTGGAACTCGACCACTGCAGGTTACAAGGCATGTGAGGCTTGACCCAGCACCATTTGTAAAACCTCTCAGCTTTGTTTTCCCTCTGCTGAGCCCTCTTGGTTTGTGTTCACCCAGCTCTGAAAGTATTTACAGCTGCAGGTCAGGCAAAGGCCGATGCCCACCCCTTTGCTGGGATCAGTGTTAGCAGGGGATGTTGAATGTCTCCAGTTCTGGGTGTGCAGATGTCTTGGATCTCTCAGAACTGCTCCCTCACCCTCCTGTGGATCTGCCTGGAGTGTCTCAAAGGAATGATTCCTCCCCTCTCTGTCCATTCTTGAGTCATTGACACAAGGTTACACAAACTAAAACCCCCTTCACAATGTCAGTGAAATCAGTGCTGGGACACAGATTAACTCCCTGGAGGATTCTGGCCAGACAGAGCTTGTTGAACTCAGCAGAAAATGGAGTTTGACTCGATGAATTTACCCACACCTGGCTGGGTACCACTCTTGAAGTTTTGTCCCTGAGCTCCTGACTGGAACATACCTGGGTATGTGCAGTGGGTTTCTCAGGGATTTACTTCCCTCTGCAAGATATAAGAGTAGAGGGAAGTAAATCTACAAGCACTTAAGTGTGAGAAAACAGGACTCATATTGTTTTGGTTTTTTTTTTTAAAGCCTCTACTTCATCTTGCCTGCCCTATTGGAAGAGTGAGCAGCACATTGCAGTCTACATGCCAAAGCACTTGGTTACTTTTTTTTTTTTTTAATGTTCAAATATTGCACCAAACCTTCGATTATATCTGGTGGTGTTTTTAATAAATTGTCTGAGGCAGCAAAAACAACCTCCCAACTACCCTGTTGGGTTGCCCTAATCTCATTTTAATCTCACGCCTGCAGCTCTAGGTCCAGAATGTTGTGTGAAATTTGTGTCACAGCGTGGAACGTGGATTTAGAAGATGCAAAGTTAATTTACAAAGTGAGGATACTCTTATATTTAAAAAAAAAAAAAAAAAAAAAAAGGCACAACCCTAAATCTGTAGTGAAATTATTTTGAAAGAAGCTGTTGGGAGTTAAGGCCACCTTTGCATTTTAATGGGTGATTACTCTTGGCATCACTACCAGTGCAGAACCCAAGTCCACAGCATCCCTGGGGGACAGCGGCACATTTGGATTTAAAGGCGGCGCAGCTGATATTTTATCCTTTAAGGAAAGCCAGTTTCCGCGGATCGGGGAGAAGAGAAATCCAAGGGTTTTGGCGCTGGCAGCAGCAGCAGCACGGTGCTCACGATCGATATGGGAAAGGTTATTCCTGGTGCCGAGGCTCGGTGCGCGCTCAGCGCTCGCAGCCGGCAGGAGAGGGCGGCAGAGAAGCAGCTCCCGGAGCCGGCACCGCTCCCCAATTCCTGACAGCAGCGAGAGCACATCGGAGCTCTCGGAAGCCAAATCCCCTTTCAAAACGGCAGCTTCAGCAGCCTTTTTTTTTTTTTTTTTTCCCTTTCTTCTTTTTTTTTTTTTCTTCCCCTCTCCTCCTTTTTAGTAAAAATAAAAAAGTCCGCCACACTTTGAAAATGTCAAATTCCTGCGGCAGCCCAGAAGACGCGGGGAAGCAGCGAGGTAGAGATGGCAAGATAAGAAGGGAGGATGTGGATGATTCCCAGCCTGAGGGAAAGAGGTTGAAGCTGGGGAATGAAGGAGGAACCGGTGGAAAGGACAGAGAAGAGGCAGAAGACGCAGTAATGCCTTGCTCAGGCAGAGAGGAGCCCGTGCCCGAAGGAGGTGGTGAAGGCAAAAGTGTAAGTGAGGATCTTCAGCGGCTCAGGGAAAGGGGGAAGGGCCGGGAGGTTACCCCTGAAATTATTTGCCATCCTGAAGTTGGTAACTGGGCATCAAGAAGAGCAGGACGAATGCAATCCAGTGTCCCACCCCGCCGAGATCATAAGCATGGTCCTCTTTAATTTCTGATTTTGCCTGCTTGCTTTTTAGTGCAGGAGTGTGTGTTTTTATCTGTCAGCTGCTTGCAAGATGTGTGTGTCACAAGAGTGATTTCTTTTTTCTTGGGGAGAAGGAGTATTACCTGCTGAACTTCCTTTTCAGCTCCCTATCCCCATTTAGCAATTGGGTAAGGATTGGTGCATGGAGTTGCCCAGTTTGGGCTGTTCATCAGTCTGTCCCTTCAGACTTCCAGCTGCATTTATGTCGAGTTGCACTATTTTACAGCTGGGGATGGGGGGTAGAAGCTCCAGGAGAATTGGGGGTTAGAGACCTCCTCTGGTGAGATTTTTTTGCCAAAAAGAGAGCTGCTGAGCAGTTGCCTGTATAAATATCAGTGTTCCCAGGTCTTTGGGAGGGTAACTTCGCTGCCTGGTTACTCAGCCCAGCTGCTGTGCCTGTCAGCACAGCAGAGACCTCGGGGGAGAGGGGGCCAGCACTTGGATGCCCAGCTGAAGCTTTGCCCCTCCTGGTGCAGTTCGGGCCAGGTGCTTTTCCTGGACACATCCTGGCTGCTTCCCTCGGTCAGAAACACCGGGGGAGGGTGGTGGGAGCAAAGTCTGGGGAGTGGGATGTTTCCTGTGTGAGTTGTCACAGGGGGAGAGTGTAGAGCTCACTTGAGAGCTGCTGGAGATTTCAGCACGCTGATTTTATCCACAAGTTTTCTGAAATGTGGGGTTTTTGGATTTTTGTGGTTTTTTTTTTTTTTTTTCCTCTCCTGGGATCGAGATCCTGAATTTTGCCACGCTTCTTCAAATGAGGAGCTAAGTAGATGCTCAGCATTTCGGTAGGATTTACATTTCTAAATCCTTTGAAAGAGAGTTTGTTTGGTTCGTTCTCGGTGGAAGGTCATCTCTAAATGCGACAGCTTTCCTGAGCTACAAAAGTATTTAAAATGTGTGCAGAGTGTTGGTGTGTTTATCCAAGCAGAAATCTCTTTTCTCAAGCCATGTAACTGCAGAGAGTTGCACTTTGCTTTGTGTTTTGAGTTTCCAGTGCTTTATGAAGTTAGGTTCTTTCTAACTCTTAAGACAGTGAAGTGCCACTCTTGTTCTTATACCACTTCTGGCAGAGACTTATATTCCCCAAAAGAAATGCAAAATACAGGCAAGTTAATTGGTCAAATCACATCCCTGGCTTTTGTCTGTGTTTTTTCTTTTTCTTTTTTTTTTACCTGAGAGTAAAGGTTTTAAAACCATTCTATTTGGTGATAAATATCTAGATGTGAACACCACTATAGGCTGGGGTAAAAATCTTTTTGATGGTGCATCTTACTATAATACCTAATTAGGAACTTACTGAAAAATAAGCCTTAACTGAATAAATTTGCTTTGTCTTTTAAGGGATCAGTGCAGAATATAAGGGAATGATGCATCCCTGAATCACTGGGCTCTGCCCCAGCTGTGAGGCCTGGTTTAGCCCCTTATTTATGTTCTGCTACTGCAGCAAAGTTCTGTGCTGGTGAATACCTGTCCTCTTTTTTTTTTTTTTTTTTTTTTTTTTGTCCTTTCAAGGACCTGGTATAGCTGCTCCAACTTTACATTCTGGCTTTTCATCAGGGGATTGTTAAAAATACTAACAAAGCAAATCAGTTCATGAGCAATTATTTCATTTCCTGTCTCTCTCCAAATAAATTCTTAAATAGTTTTTGTAATAAAATAATTGTTCTTATAGTAATTCTGAAATTAAACTGAGTTTGATTCAAACCTCATCAAAAGCTCAATGAAGCTCTTCTTTCCCCTCACTTGAGTGGATTCTGGCTTGGGATGTTGCACTACATTTTGTATAAAGTTCCAGTTACATTTTTCCCTTTCCCACTTAAATCTGTCTGTCTGATTTGGAGGCGTTATTAGAAATTAATTATGTGACATTTGAAATCCTGTTAACATACATTTTTTCCTTAAAGCAGTAAAAGCTTGTTCAACAATGACTGTGAGTGTCTGTCACCTTGTGGCGAGCAAGCTGCTGGAAAAGATGGACTGTGTGCCCTTAGGAAACACTGGAATGACTTCATTTCTGTGCTTAGAAGAATCTTTATTTTATAGGCATAGTGGTATGGGTAATCAATGCATGCATTGGAGGAACATTTCCTAATAGTCCATTATGTTGTCCACTTTAAAGAAGGACATTTAAAAAAATTATAGGCTTTGACTCATTTTTGGACTAGTAATAAAAAAAATCAGCACAGTGTTGTGTGGTATTTCTCTGTTTATTCCACTGCTGTTTGCCTCATCCAACACAATTTTTGGGTTTAAAGGAAGAAATCTGCATTGGTCAGCTGCCTCCAGCTCATTATTCCACTTACTATGGAATCTTGGGTTCTGGAAAATGCAGACACAATGTGTATTTTATGCTCCTGAAGTGATGTGGGCCTTTCCTTGGCATCCTGAGTTGACAGCAGGAAGCTGCTGCTGGGCACAAGTTGGTTGCAGAAGGATTTTTGTGCCCCTGGACAGAGCTCTCTTCCCTGCCTTGGCACTGAGGGGCTGCATTTGCCAGGAAGTGGCTGGCAGCAGCACCTGGAGTGGCTCCTTCCCTTAGTGCTGGTGGCTGGTTCGTGCAGTAACCTGGGGTGAAACTGGAATTGTTAATTTAGGTATCTATTGAAATAATTTTGCTTCTTGCCTTCTCTTTCTGTCGCCTTCGTTACAGCGAGGGAGCTGCTGGTGGCAGGTGTGAATCACACAGCCCAAGGCCAGGGAATTGTTCCCTCTGTGGTGGTTCTTGCTGGCACAGCATCAGGATGAGGCCTTTGGTTCAAACCAAGGGGCTGCAAGGCTTTGTAGTGAGGTTCAGAGTGAGGAATCCTTCATTTGGTGCAGATGGTGGGGAATTGGCATTGGGGAGAGCTGGTGAGTCGCTGCTTTTCATCCAGTTTGGGTAAAAGTCTTTAACCAGGGTCTCTGGAGAATTCCACTCCCAGTTGTGTGCCTGGAGGATGACCACAGCTGTCAGCTCTGTGATGCCACAGGGCTGATTGTCAGCCTGCCCCTGACCATACACTGGAAATTGTTAAATTAGGGTAAAGTTGTGTCTCCTGAAATAGGAAGTGTGTGAAGAGTTAAACATGCAAGTGCTGCCTTCTTTCTGGGCTGATGGACATGAGACAGAGACATAGTTACCCATGAGTGACCATCAGGAGTGTGGATCCCTGTAATCCATATGTTCTTGTCTTGCAAGAATAGTCCTTTCTTATCTCTCTCCAACCAACTCTTTGTCCATATGCCTGGTGAAGGTTCTTTGGATTTTGGGGCAAGGAGATTTCTGTATCCACAAGGCCTCCTTTGCTATGAACCAAACTTTCCTCCCGTAAATATTTGTGCCAAGTTTAGAGAACAAGACTAAAGTTCCTGGGTTTGGTTTGACTTCTGTAGTGTTCCCAGAGCACACAGCTTCCTAAACTATGCTTTCATCTGTAATGCCACCTGTGCCAGGAGAGAGCTTGAACTTTTACCTTTTAGACAACTTTCAGAATGAAATGTAATGCATTCGTGAATTCAAGTACTGTTTTTTTGGTTTTATTTTTAATTGCCTTTGTGAATACTTGGAAAGGAGGAAAGGGTGGAAATACTGTGAAAAGAGATATGCAACTTTTTGTTGCTAACATCAGAAGTAACATCTTTATCCAGTTTTGGGACTGTTATGTTGTAAGAGAAAATGTGAGGAAAGTATCTGAAAAAGTGCTTAGTACTTTTGTAGGAAGGGAAAAGTGGTTTTGCTGATCAACTCTGAAGAATTGGCTACACCAAACTTGTATCATGTGCCATATCCAGCACTTCTAAATTTCAGATGTTGAAGGAACTGCAAATCCAGTTTAGATGGGGAGATGTGATGTGCTGTGCAATGCCCTTGTCTTTGCATGGAGAACAAATCATACCTTGTCATTACTCTGGGTAGTTCATTTGAGTATTCCTGAAGTGGAGAAGAGCATACCTTGGAAAGCTGAGAAACACGTATGGAAAAGCTGATCATTTAAAAGGAAGGGTGTTCTAGAAATTAGGATATGAGCTTGGAGCTTCAGCTCAAGATAAAATTCCCTCATTTGAAGGATGGGTCTGGGTTCAGGGTATCAAATTAAAACCTCTGTCAAGACCAGGTGTGGATGTAGGAACTGAACCCGGTCTGGATTCACTGCAGCATCCTCAGTGTGTGCCTTCAGCAGTGTGAGCTGCTGTCCTGGAGGGGTTTGGGGTAAATAACAAAGACTTTAGGAGGCACTGAATGTGAGAATGGTGTTAATCTCAATGAGTGAAATACACATTTTTTATCTCTTACTTTTACCTTGGGGTAAAGTAAGGATTTGGCTCAGTAACTCCAGGCTCTTTCATTAAATAGATGCATAAAACACAGAATCAAGGGTAAGAACTGGATCTGGAATCTGACAGTTTGACCTTTCTGTGGATTGTCATGCAAGGTTACACTGTTAGTGCAGTTTCTCATGTAGATTTTCTGGCTTAGGACATTTATTTGCTCCTTACAGTTGGGTTATTACAAAACCTGATTTGTGTGTGTATGGCTTTATGATCGTGATTGCATTTATAAATACCACTTTAAAGAGGAATTATGTTTGAGAAAGGAGAAACTGGAATGATGGGTTTGTCTGGACTGAGAGTCCAATTTAAGGGTTTTGACTGGTTTTTGACTTTCAGGGTTGTAAGCAGATTGAACCATACTGCTGTCAAGGCTGTGGTTTAGTTCTTTTTCTCTCCTCTCTATAATAGCGTTTCCATCTATTGAGTTCCTTTTGTCCTCAGACGTTATGGAATGGATGTGTTTTAGGAGAGCACCACAGATTTAAAGTGTTTTGAAGAGCAGGACATTTGGAACGTTTTGCAGACTGTTTCTGCCTTTCCTCCCTTTCCTCTTTTGGGTCTGATTACCTAATTAGAGGATAATTTAAGGATTTAATCTATCGACTTGTTAGGCAGGCTGTGATAGATGCTGGAATTACTGCTTTTGTTTTGATACAGAACACAATCAAATTCTGTGATCCAGGACAGAGGCATAATTATTTGCCTTTGGAAGTGGGAAGAAAGGAGATGATAATCCTTTAGAAGTCAGTGGTGGTATTGATACAAGGTGCTGGAGTTACTTCCTCAGGAATATTTGCTAAATCAAAGCAAAGGAGCTTTGATAGAAAGGTGTGGGTAAATCAGAAATTGGTTTGGACTTGATTCCAAGAACAAGCTGAAAGAAAATGTTCTCCCTAAAACTGATTCATCCTCCTGTTAACCTCTGACTGGTGTCAGCAAACTGTCAGCAGACAATGGCACTGGAGCTTGAGCAGGAATAATTGCAGCAAAGCATTGCCTGAGACACAGAAAGGCAGCAGAGAGAGCCCCTTATGAATGACCTTGCTTTGCCATTTTTCCTGTAGCTGCACTGGATGGCAGGGGATAAGTGTGCAAAGCTAAAGGCTTTGTCTGCATTATCCTATTGTTTTATCCTATTATTTTGTTGTGAGGGAAATTTAATTTAATTCAGCAAATAACTGTCTGTTTTCCACAAGCAGTTTCAACCAAGAGCAACACTGGTCAGTTGTGTTTACTCATTGAAAGTTCAATTTCACAGATAAGAAACATTTGTGGAGCATTTCTCTCCCCTTTTGAGTAATCAATTGCCTAATATTCCAATTTTTGTAGAGTGACTGGAATATTACTTTTGATTGAAATTAAAAATGCATTAAAATCTTCCAGAGTGCAAGAGAAGAATTTTGTGATCTATGTTGAATTAGAGGAGATATGAAATGAAGATATTTATATATTGCTCTTATTTGCTCCTCTTTCTGCTTCTGTATGCCAACATTAACCATGAAAAAAAATTATTTCAAGTCTCTGGGATTTAAAGATTAATAAAATTATTTACTTCACTTTTTTTTTTTTTTTTTTTTTTTTTTTTTTTTTTTTTTAAGTATTTGCAGTCTTAGTCATTAGCCCAGACTACAACAATGAGGAATAAGCCCCAGAAGCTGTGCAAAAACTGAAAATGGAATCAGGCTGGTGCTTCACTGGCTGCCCCTTTCCTGTGGAGTACTCAATGTTCAGACTCATTTGGGATGCATTATTACTAAAGAGTTGCCTATTTTGTTCCATTAAATTAGGCTGCAGGATCTGCTGCACTGCCACCCATGTAATTTTCCCCTCAGGAATACATTTAATGTGTTCTAATGTTCTAATGCTTTGCCCACTGTGCACTTCTTAAACAGCCCAAGGAGTTATAGGCAGTCTTGGCTACTCTAGAAAGGATCTTATCTTTTAAATTCAGAATACACAACATTTGCTTTTGATGGCTCTTCTGATCTCTTCTGGCACCTTCAGGTACCTTTAAAATGGGCTGAACTGGTTCAACACTTGTGAGCCAGCTGGTCACTGCCAGCAAACTTCAAATAGCTTGGTGTAGGAAAAAGCAGCAGTTAAATGACTTAATCTGGTGTTGTTGACTCTAAGTGCTAGATAATGGAGTAATTCTCAATTAGTTGTACTGATAGTTAATTAATAAAGGTCCATCTAAGATTCACAAATCAATGAGAAGTGTCTGCAGTCCTGGGTAAGGTTGCTTTCATTCCAGTCTGAAAAGCAAAACTTGTTTAAAGTGAAAAGGATTTCCTGAGCACAATAATTCTTATACAATCTATTCTCCTTTCACCTGCTGCTTCTATCCCTGTCTGTTCCCAATATATTGGATGTCAGCCCTACTACACAGGGACATGGCTTTAGGATCTCTAGGAAAGAGCACAACTCTGGTCCCTCATTTCATAAAAAAGATCTTCCTTTACTGAGTTGGTCACTGGACAGACAAGTGGAAAGGTGGAGGCGTGGTTGTCCAAAGTTTGATGGCAAGGATTGTGCAGGGTCATAATGGCCTTCAAGGGCTGAGCAGGGACACCACAGAATCAGCCACTGGCATGGACTTCAAAGGGTTCTCTGTTTTCCCAGGGCTCTCTGTTTTCCCAGGTGTCTTGGTTTGGAAAGACAGGTATCTGCCAGGGAAAGCTGGGGTTTCCCTTGGAATGGAGAATGTAAACCCCTCACCCCCACCAAATCATAATTTTGCAATTAAGGGCTTTCAGGCAAAGATTTGGGAGTAGGAATAACAGTTCTTTACTGGGAATATTAACAATACAAAACTACCTAACCAAACCAACAAACAAACAAACAACAATTTTGGAAAACCCTGACAGAGTCAGAGCTACAACCTGACACCCTGTTGGTCAGGGTGTTGGAAGCAGTCCCAAAGTGAGCCCTCCTGGAGTGGCAGATGTGGTTCTGGTGGGGCAGAGATGATCCTGTTGAAAAGGGTCCATTGATGGTGAGAAGGGTCCAGTTTTCCTCCAGGAATCGGGTGAAGCTGGTTACCTTGTGTTCCTACGTCTCAGTTTTATCCAGGTAGGAATGGTTGTCTCCTCCCACCGGGTGGAGCATCTCACAATGGAATATGGATGTACTGCTTTGGGGAGTCTTAATGGCCCATTGTGGAAAAAGATAAGAAACACTGCCCCACCTGGTTTGAACAGCTGGCCCATTATCAAAAGGCATCAACCCCCACTCCTCCCAGAGTTACCAGAGATAAAGGAAAACATCTCCCCAATTGCTTTCAGAAGATGGAATAGACTACACAATTTTGGTTCCATAACCCAAGACAGGATTCTGTGTTTTCCCTTAAAGAGCTGAGCAAGGACAGCACAGGATCAGCCATTAATAGATGCACTGAAAGGGATCTGTATTTCCCCAGCTCCTGTAATTATTTTGATGATATTGGTTACCCTTAAGCATAATGAGACGGTGAAAAATGAACAATTTTTCACAAAGTTTCCATTGTTTTTACTGTCTACGAATAGTTTGATAAATTCTTGTTTTAGCTGAGTTGCACTGTGCATTCAACATGTATTATCTTCAGGGAATGTTATTTGCCACAAAATGAAGGCTAATCACAAGAAATATAAATGGATTTAGTATGCAAAATTATGAAGTCACCACACTGAGACTCTCTTAGTTCCCTGAGTTGGGCCACAACTAAATGGAAATGAAGCATTCTTATCAATAATGCACTGGGGAAGTAACATCTGTTCTGAGATGCTGAGAGGTTGCTTTTTCATTCACTAAAATATTTATTTCAACTAAAAAACCCTAATCTTTTCACTGTCTCCAGAGGGCAGAATCATTGACTGTTATGTTTAGAAACTGTCTGTGAATTACAAGAGTCCATATAAAATGGAAAGAATGCTGATTGAGCAATTAATCACTTTTTGCTTAATTTAAAATAAATAATGACATTATAGAAAGCTGTTGCAGCAGCTCCAAAAAAAGGACTGATTCTTGGGAAAGCAGCAGAATAAAATTTCTTTCTCTCACTGTAGGCTGGGTTCCAACTCTTGCAGGCACAAGAACAATGGTTTTTGGTGATGTGACAATATTTTCTTCTAATTAGCCAGAGTTGTGTGACACATGTTACATAAAGGTTGCTGTTCTTGGCCACTCTATAGATCCTTCTTAGATTTCAAGGCTGGAGTTGACTGCTAGACCCTGGTTTCTGGTAAAAGTTGATTCTATCTCCCTAAATTTCTGTTTGAGCTACTACATGGAATTTCTTACAAAAACAGCCACTGTTGATTAAAGGCTTCAGGCCACGGACAATTCCTCAAGTCTCCAGGTAAATTTCTTGCTGTAGACAATTATTCGTAGAACAAAAATGTAAATCCTTGCCTGCAGCTGGAATTTGCCCAACTGCTCATCCCAGGCTGAGTGGATTGCTTGGCACCAGATGTTATTGACTCCCATGATGGGAATAAACTCATCTCCTCCTCCCAGATAAGCCAAGCATCTGGATCCATGTGCTTTGTTTTCTATCCTGCAGGTCTGTGCTCCCCATCTGAAATAATTCATTTGTGCCCTCGCTGGCTCTTTGCAAGTTCAACATTTTTGCAGAAAGCTGATTCTGCTGGATGTCCCCTGTTAATATATCAATGGTTTAGGTGCTGCTTGGCCTGGGCTCCACATTCATTTACCAACAGCTGCCAGTGTCACGAAACATTCTGTGTTTGTCCACATGGAAGGGTATTTTTGTCAGACAAGCCCAGAATTTATGACTGAAATTTGATTAAAATTGTCTGAAAATTACCAATGCCTTGATTTATACATACCCACTTTCCAATTCACTGGGAAAAAAAAAAAATCACTGAATAATACTCACGGAAGAATAGATCCTCATGGGATCTTAATTGCAGAGGCATCTTAATTGGAATGACTCTGCTCCTGCTCCATTTATTTTTTCCCCCCTATCTGCTCAGTTTTAATTCATTTTTAAGTGTCCTGCATAGCTGTGTACACAAACCAATCTGGAGCTGTATGTTAGCACTCCAGAGTGGTTGCTCAATTGTGATTTAAAAAAAAAAATTATTTATGTAACTGAGAAAAAAACCCCCAAAACTAAATTAATATCTTGTTACCTGTTGACAAATGAATTTTGCCCCAATGATAGCTTTCCAAGACCCTTAATCTTCTCAGCTGACAGGTCAGTTTGGATAATTGTGACTCAGACCCTGTGTGGTGTCTTGGGACTCAGTGTCTTCCAACCTGGAAGCTGCCCAGGCTGTTCCCCTGGGGGTATGTGCAGTGTGCATTGTTAGCAGGGAAGCTTTTAAGCAAAGAAAAATGAGGAAAGAAACCCCAGAAAGAGCCCAGCTGTGTGGCTGAAATAAACTCTGGGGCAGTGTGGGTCTGCAGCTGCTTGGTGGCTGCAGGGGAGGGTGTGATGGTGCTGGGAAGGGATCAGGAAAGCCCCAGTCCCCTGTTTGCTGCAGATGTGATTAATTGATCTCTCAATCCCAGGTGAAAGGAATCTCCCCACTGGAGGTGTCTGGAGTCACCCCTGGATGCTCTGAGCCAGGCACACTGTCTTGGGTTCAAAGCAAGATGTGTTCTATTCCCATCTGTTGAAACTGGTCGGGGAGGTGTTTCTTTCCTCATGGCTCCAGGGGGAGGGGGTGGATGCCTTCTGTTAATGGCCCAGTTGTTAAACCAGCTGGGGCAGTGTTCTTTATCTCTTCCACACCCATCCTCCCTCCAGGGGGTATCTGCTGTTCATGGGCCATTGAGGCTCCTGCATGGCTGATACAATTCCATCATCCCATTGGGAGATGCTCCACCCAGGGGGAGGAGCCCAGCATTCCTACCTGGATAAAACCTGAGATTCAGAACACCAGGGCAGCCTGTCTGCACTGGATTCCCAGAGGAAGCCAGACCCATCTCAGCACCACTGGATCCTTCTACAGGATCATCTCTGCTCCAGCAGAACCACATCTGTCACTCCAGGAGGATTTAACTGGACTGGTCCCAACACCCTGACCAACAGGGTGTCAGGTTGTATTCTGACTCTGTCAGTGGTTTCTTTTCCTTTTTTTTTTTTTTTTTTTTTTTTTTTTACTACATTTTTTAATATTCCTAGTAAAGAACTGTGATTTGTATTCCCATATCTCTGCCTGAAAGCCCCTTAATTTCAAAACTACATAATAATAATAATTCAGAGGGAGGGAGTTTATATTCTCCATTCCAAAGGGAGCTGCAGCTTTCCCTGGCAGACACCTGTCTTCCCAAACCAAGACACACAGGGAGTCAGGGACCATCAGCAGGCAGAGGGGTGAGTTCCCCTGGAGCTGCTGGCACAAGTCTGGCTATTGGCACCTCTGGAGAAGAGGAGGAATGGGGCTGTCAGAGGTGGGGACAGTCTGGGCCAAGCCCTGGTAGTCTCTGATTTCTCCTGTGTCATGGAAATGTTCTCTCAGTGGTGTTTGTGCAGTGTCAGTTGGGGAGTTGATTTGTGGAACACCTCTTGCACAAGCTTAGCAAAATCGGTGCCTGGTGGTGCTGAGAGGACAGGGGCATGGTTTTGTATTTTTTTTTCCTGTTTGTTTATTTTTCATTTGGGAAAAAACATAATCCCACTGAGTAATATCTTGCTTAAAACACCTTATAAAAAATTAAAGAAAAAATCAGTAATTCCTGATATTTCATGCCAATTGCTCTGTTCTCTCATGGCAGTCTTCACTAGAACTCCACACACACAAATGATAGCACCCTACTATCTGTTTACTTTCTTAAAGCTTGCTTTTGTAAAATGAAGAATTACTTAAATTGCTAAAGTAGATTTTTTTTTTTTAATTACCAGCTGCATAATTGCTGGGCTTGTTGCTGTTAAATTTGTTTGCTAAAGGAAAGGGGCTCTTTATCTGCTGTGCCTCAGCCCTTCCTTCATCTGGAGGTTCTGAGGAAGCTGTTAGAGATGACTAAATCAGTACTGAGATCTGAACACTGCCAACAGAGAGAGGCTGCAGAAGGGAATTGGTCACATATGTTTTCTGTGATTGTGCAGATGTGTGCACATCCTTGGTGCTGCTGCAGTCGTGCATCAGTTTTAGTAATTGCCAGGAATACTTTCCTTCTTCTGAGCTCAAAGTCCAAAATGCCTTACTTGATTAATGTCTAATTCTGGCCTGCTGACCTAAGGAATCCTGGAAATGAAATGTGCCTATAAACAAAATTTTTCGACTTTCTCAAGCACTGACCCCACTCCTTGGCTGAAGAGTTGTTGTCTGAAGAAAATGATGACTTTCAAGGTGTAAAAATCTGTTCTCTCTCATCTCAAGAGATTGCTAGGACTTTGAAAATCCACTGCTCTTTTTCTTTCTGCTCCTCTGTAGTTTGAATTTTTAAAATTGATTCCCCTGGGAGCAGGAGGGTGGGCACTCTGGGGGTGTGGAGCTTGGTTCAGCTGGCAGAGATCACTGATCCCAGGTCTGTAGCAGGACAGCTGGTAGCAAACTGTTTATTTACTCAGCAATAGCATCAGGAACATTTTCAAAGAAATGGACATTTGTGTATCCCTTACTGGGATTCTTAAATCAGGGAGGTGACACCAGCTCTCTTTGCTGCCCCAATGTTGAAATTGCCCAAGGCAGTATCCAGACCATTCCCTTCACAAAAAGAGCACTCAAAACCCAGAATCACCCACTTTCCATAGAGTGCCTTGTGGCTAAGTAACTCCAAAGGCATCTGGTGTGAAGTGCTTCAAGTGCCAGAGAAGTGATCAACAGCTTCAAGTATCAAAAACTTCAAGTTTCATCTGAAATAAATGATATAAAGTCATCTGAACAGCCTTCCTTATGAAGGCAGTTTATTATTTATAGAGACCTTAAAGGGGATTTGGAGGCAGGTTGATGAAATGTCACTGCTTTCACCTCACAAAGTAATTGTATTTTAATGAAGTAAAGCCTCTAAGCTGAAGAGATGCTGTTGGCTGGTGGGGGAATACAGACAAAATGTAAGGGAATAAACTGAGGAAAGAATTTACTTTTCTCAGAGGTGTCAAGAAGAGAGGGAGCTAATTCAAAGAATGGTTGTGAAGCTCCCAAGGTGCTTCTCTGTTCCTGATGCTCCCTTGAAACCAAGGAAATCAGTCACTGAAGTCACAGCAGCAGAGGATGAGCTGTGTCTCACTGGAGCTGGATGTCAGGTTTTATTTAAGCAGCTGTGCTTGGTCCTTGGCAGTGTTCAGACATTTGCTCCTCACTGCAGTGTTTGACTCGTGGTGTTTGTCAGCTGTGCCTTGGTGGCACTGGGTGCTGCTCTGCAGAGGGATGGCAGAAGCCAAAGCTTCAGTGTGTACTGCCCCAAGACCCATTCTTCTTCAGGAAATCACAAAGAAGAATGTGCCAGTGGACCTGACTCAGGTTTTGTTTTCTCCCTTTGCATGGTGATTTCCCTCCCATATCTTTGACTTAGAAAGAAGTTAAAGTCTCTTTGCTTTTAGTTGAACCTATATTAGTCCAGTCAAGGATCCCCTGATTCCAAAAGCAGTTTCTTAGCACAATTTCCCAAGAATTATTTGCATCACATAAAGCAAGTAGTTCAAATTCTCATATTCTAGGATTAGCCATTTTTAAGCAGCAACAACAGAAGTTGAGCATACACATCTCCATTAAGTTCAACTAAAATGATTTTGGAAAGTATCATGGGTTTGTCTGATGAAAGGTTTCTGTGAATTTAGGAAATGTGTTTAGGATTGCTGATAATGAAAGCCCAATTTCTTCTGAAGGGCTGATAAGCTACAGGTTAAAGGTGACTTTACATATTCAATGTGAATTTTTTCATTCAGTGCCAGAAAGTCCTGCAAAGGCCAGGCAGACTCCCCCACCTTTGAAATTAATTTTTTTCAGTATGATTGCAGCAGAGTTTGATTTGCAAACACAGCATCTAATTTCCTTTAGTTTTGGCTTAAGGAAGCTGGTTGATTCCTATGTAATACCTGGTAGACATATTCTGTTTTCACTTAAACTGAGAGGGCAAAACCTCCAGAAGTGACAGTGGGATCCTCCTAAATCTCCCAAGACCTGAGCCAGAATCTGATTTTTACATATGCTCAAAACTTTGAGCCCCCTGATACTTTCTGCAGAACTGACAGAAACATTTCATTAAACAAATTATGGTGTTTGTTTTCTTGTGTTTAATATCTTTCTGTTCTTTTTGTACGGTGCATTTGCACGAAGATGGCATCTTGAAGAGTGATCTGTTCCTGATGCTAGTCCCTCACCTGGAGGCACAATCTCTGCTTGGATTTGCAATTAGTTCCTGTGGAATTGATTGTTGCAGTGGCAGAGCTGGTGCTCTGCTCTTGGGTGGAAAGGGAGCAGCAGGAGCTGATGAATACTTAAACCACCCGAGTTTTATGCAAAGATCTCTGCAAAGACACTGAAAAGCGTTTCCATCCCTCAGATGTCTCTCATCATGCTGGTGTCAAATTAGGAAGCAGTTGTGCTGCAGAAGGAACAAAGTTTATTCAAACCTACAAGGGAATGCCCAGAGCTATTCTCAGACTGTTTTAACTTGATAAGGATACCTGTGGCTGCAGCAGGGTTTCTGTTTTCTAGGGGAGGAAATCATCACTTCAAGGTCTGAATTAGGAGTTCCTGAGATTTGAATCAGGATAAGAAGGGTGGCTTGAGCCAGGCACCAAACCCACCTCTCAAACAGAGCAATACAGAACTGTATTAACATTGTTTAAAGTCCTAAGAGCATATTCTTAGTGAGAAAGCAAAGCAGATCTGGATTGAGGCAACTGCATCCTCTGGGAAAGTGATATTTTGCAGTGCAGGTGTCTGTGCCAGCCCCTCAGTTCCACCTCTGTCCTATCTTGGGCAGATGGAGCAGCTGGCTCTGATGAAGCCTTGAACTCTGTGAGGCTGAGAATGAAGAGCTAAACTGCTTTTGTAGTCCCCTGAAGGTTTCCCTCCCTCGTCATGACTTCTTTTCCTAGTAACAAGCTCTTAGTGTGTGCCCTCCCAGCTGTCAGGAGATCAGATGTGTTTTTGGGTGTTCTAAGGATGCCTTTGGGAAAGTTACCAAGGGCAGCCTTGCCTGTTACATTTGGTACCAAATACAGGCAGAGGATTTTAGTGTGTGTGGAAAATGGTGTTAAAGAGAGAGTGTCTCACTCAGATAAAGATTTGATTTGCAAACACAAATTTGTTTAACTTTGTTTAACTTTACCCCTCGTTCTCAAATTTGCTTTGAGGGAAGCCAATGAGGTGTGGGGTTTTTTTGGTGTTTGTTGTTGTTGTTGTTGTTGTGGGTTCATTCAGTTTATGGATTAGGAGCTGGGTTGAGGGAGGTGCCATCACAGTTTTCATGGAGATGAAAGAGCCAACACAAAGCAAAGCCACCTCCTTTCCTCCTTGTAGTAGGAGGTTCCTTGTAGAACATGGTCAGAAACTCCAAAACACAAGACCTGAAGCAGGATGAGATGAGATGGTTCCAAGCAAACATTTCCCAACACCTGCAGCAGACAGCTGGAATGAAAAACTTTCCCCCTGGAGAGTGTGCCTGGATGACTGACTTGTTCCTGCTTAGATGCAGATGTGTCAACTCCACTGAAGGGCAGGCTGGCAGTGCAAACCAGCTTTAGTGTCTGGGGCAGAGTCTGTGTCCCAGCATTTTGTGATTACTAAATGAACTGAGAGCATTAGAATTGCCTTTTGTGATACAGGCAGTCCCACTGGTTTGCTCAGTTTGAATTCTGTTGCATGGTTCTGGCCTGAGAGGGAGAAGTGTGGGAGCTGACAGAAGGTGTCTGACTGTGCACCTGCACAGACAGGTCACATCCCAAAATAACACCAGGGACTCTCAAACCCAAACAAAGTGCTGAGGCCATTATCACATTGCCTTCAGTGAGGGCACAAATCAATGCTTCACCCTCACTGTCCTTTCTGAGGTTGTTTTTAGAAACTTGGTATTTAGGAATCCCCCATGCCTGGCTCTGGTTTCCTCCTTTGCTCCCCCCTCAGCAGCCCCTGTCCTTTCCTGTCCCTCTCTCCCAGGGTGGGTTTGCTGCTCAGGAGCCAGCACAGCTCTCCAGGCTTCTGCCTTTCACCTGAGACTTGGGGAGCTGCAAGAAAAAGCTGCTAATTAGAGAATGGACACACTTTCTACCTCCATGGCCCCTTCATCTGCGAGATATCAATATTTTAATTTAATTGAGTGATTAAGGAGCTAAATTTCAATCCTGCTTTTATTATATTGTGGCAGTGTCAGTTTGCTTTCTTCTACTTTGCTTTATTTTTATAAATACTAAATAGCCATTTTACCTTCCTACTGTAAGTGCTGGAAGGCTGCAGTGGGAAAAGAAAGCAGCCAGCACTACCTGCTTTGAAGAATAAAGGAATTAAATAATCCTGAAGCTGATTCCTATCACTTGTCATGTTCTTTGGGCTACACCAAAAATAAATTAGTTTCTGTAAGAATGAGGACAGTTGTACCTGTGGGGACTCAACTGCCAAATGTCACCTTAAGCATTATAACATTTACCAAGAGATTTACATTAAGAAATACAAGAAATTGTACAATTAGCATGAGAAAAGTGTGTGTGTGTGTATATATATGGAAACTAAATCTTCTAAGAAATATGTAGGATTTATCATCAAGCTACCCTTGGATTACCAACTCCAAGTATTAAATTGTAAGTAAACCTCTTTTTTTTTTTCCTTCACATCATGAATTTGCCTTCAATCATATTGTAAAAGCAGCAATTTTAGATGCAGCTTTTCTGTTAACTTCTACATTTTAAGCTGTTTGGGTGATATTTTAGTGACAGATTTATCTGTAAGACTGCAAACAGGGATGTAAGCTGCTACACAAGAATGTAAATGAAAAGCTAAATTTTTAGTAAAGCTGAGATTCTGAAATAATTCCATCACTTCAGCTGTATAGAATTTCAAGAATAAACCAAAATGTTAATGAGAGACTTGATAGAAAAACTGGAAATTTAGAAGCATTGAAAATTGCTTGAAAGAAAATTCTTTTAAATCAAGGGAAGTTTTAAATGGATTGCCAGAACAGGCTTTACTGTGAAAAATGGTTTTGCTTATCCTTTTTATCAATAAAATTTTGAGTTCTGGCTTGCCAGGCAGGTGAGCTCACAGCACTGGTGGCCTCACCTCCTATTTCAGCAAAACCTGGGATGTCCAGCTGCTGGCACTAAGTGGGGATCATTTACTGTCTTTCAATAGACTTAAAAAATAATTCAGGAACTTTATGAACATTTGAAGCAGGATGAATCTGAGCACTTCACAGAGATTTGACTTGATTTCTTTTTTTTTTTTTTGAGCAGGGTTGGAGAACAAGTGCTAAAATATTCCTGTCACTATTTGGAATCTTCTTTGAAGAGAAATTTTAATTTTTACTGAGATTAAGACTGAATGTCCATTTTGCACAAGTTCTTCATTCTCCTCTTCCATTGTTGGTTATAAAAGATTTAGATGGATTGGGAAGCTCCAGTAAACACTTGGAACTATTACAGCAAGACAATCTTGACATAACTTATTGAACATCAGTTCCTGGTGTGTGTCTGCTCTGCAGACAGCACTTGGCCTGTGTGCTGGCATTGATGGGCTCACTGTGCACAGGCCTCATCTTCATAAAAAAGGCTCCATGCATCTGTGAAGTGGTGAACCTGGTACAATTAGCACTTTTAAAAACAATTCACAGTAATAGCACGTTTTTGAGGGACAGAATCCCCCAACCTCTTTACATTTACTTTGAGGCTTCTGCTATGTAAGTATAATATATAAAATTTATAATATATATATAATTTTTATATATATAAAATACATATATTATATATATAATATATTTTGTGTATATATATATAAAAACTAGAACCCCCAACCTCTTTCCATTTTCTTTGAGACTTCTGCTACATAAGTATAATATATATATCATTTATAATACATATATTATATCTATATAAAACAGAACCCCCAACCTTTTTCCATTTTTTTTGAGGCATCTGCTACATAAGTATAATATATATAATTCATATAGATATAAAAGATATATGTTATATATATAACATAAATTTTATGTATATATATATATAGAACAGAACCCCCAACCTCTTTACATTTTCTTTGAGGCTTCTGCTACATAAGTATAATATATATATGTTTCATTTATAATATTGATATATCATTATAATATAGATATAATATATATATATAATTATTATTATTATTATTATTTTATATATATATATAATTTATCAAAGGAAGAAGACCCAGCGTGCCACAAACCAAACCCCTTTTGAAAAGCAATTTTTTTGGAATAAAATGCACGTGGAAGCAATTAATTAAAAAAAATGGTGATGAATCAGATGAAACCAAAAGAGCCCCTGGTTCCTCAGGTCCTGCCTGCTTGTCCATCCCCTGCAGGCAGGCAGGTCCCAGAGCTGTGCTGGGTGGCAGCTGCGTCTGCTGGGGCTCCCTCCTGCAGGGAGCCTGCCATGGGCTGGGCAGCTCTGCTCCCCAGGGGCACCAGGGCTCATTTGCTGCTCCTGAGCAGTGCCCCATTTACAGAAAGTGCCTGACCTTTATGTGCTCAACCCCCCTGAGCGTTCATGTAGTTTTTATTTAAACGGATCAGAAGTCCTGTGCTCACCCCTGTTTTTGCCCAGCTCGTGCATTGCCTGCCCCTGTGCTATTTACAGAGTCAGAAAGGCATTTCTAAGTGGTTTGCTCTTGCTTTAGCTCCTCCACGGGGCTGTGCAGCCTAATCTGGCTCTCCATCACCAACGAGGGCAGGTTTGTAAGGTCACAGGGAGGGGAGAGCACAGCTCCTGACACAGGCTTGGGTTTGGCCTGGTGCTTTTCAGCACTGTGTAAGTTCCACTTCAATCAGTGGTGCTTAAAGCTCACGTTCAAATAGGCTGGATGTGATCTTGTCCTCAAAGCCAGGTGCCTTTTTCATTGCTCTGATGAAGAGGAGAGTGGATCTTGCAGCAGAATCAGATTTTTTCCCTCTGGGTCTCACTGGCAGAGTGAACAAAGCCCTGTCACAGTCTGGAACTGCAGCAGGGTGGTTCCAATGAAGCGTATTTTGGATCATGCTCGGTGTGTGTGGGGAATCATATCAGGAAATTTGTTGGTGCAAAACTTCAGCAGGCTCTGGGTGAGGAGGTTCCCAGGACTCCAGCATTTAAAGATTGATGCAAATGCCTCTTGCAGTCAAACCATGGTTAAAACCTCTCCCCTGCCTTGTCTAAGAAGTTGCCTTCTGCAGCTTTTGGTCTTCATTTCCAAGCCCCTTTAGGTCTCTGCCTGCTGCATGGATTTCTTTGTTACATTCAGAGGCAAAATGAACTGTCCCTCCACAGCCCTGGCAATGCTGAGGAGAAATAGCTGATGTCTGAGAGCATGACTGCTTCAGGTTCAGTGCTCATCCAACAGCAGGTTAAAATTAATCTCTGCTTTCCCAGTCAGTCAGCAGGAGAGCATTTGGTTGTGCTAAAACCCAGCTGAGTAGCTGAGGTGAATCCTGAGTGCCACGTGCTCACACAGGTTTGGTTGGGCTCGCTGGATGATGTGTTGGAGGATCATAGAAACACCACCTGCTTTCAATATCTGCTGATCTATGAAGCCACTTTATTACTCAGGTGTCTAACAACATGCAGATGTGTGTATTAATGGCTTCTGTGCCATAAAAAATGGCAAGTTTATAACTCTGTACTTTATAGAGCCTGTAGAATCTAGTTAGCAGAGTGTGCTCTGTTGGAAAACAAGATTACAAATCAATTACTCCTTGCTTGACACAGCTCAGATCTCTTCCCTGAGATCCTTGTTCAGCTGACACTGGGAAAATGAACATGCCTGGGAGTGTGACCTATTATTCAGAGAGAACTGCAGGCTAATAGCAGTTTTGATCATTGAGAAATCTATTATTTTTTGACCTGCAAGACAGCCTAAATGGCC
This sequence comes from Phylloscopus trochilus trochilus, assembly GCA_016584745.2. Classification (NCBI taxonomy): domain Eukaryota; kingdom Metazoa; phylum Chordata; class Aves; order Passeriformes; family Phylloscopidae; genus Phylloscopus; species Phylloscopus trochilus. The sequence goes on from WQNJ02000011.1 coordinate 3,334,383, forward strand.
CACTTTTACAAGGGAAATTTATAGGTTTATGAGACCTAAAATTCAAGCCCTTCTTAGCTGGGAAGTGGAGGCCAATCCTAGATGCAGAAACACAGGAATTTTCATCAAACCCCTCTCCTTTGCTGCAGTTTATTCCCTAGGGGGGCAAAATGCAGAAGAGCTGATTTCAGGAAAGCAACTGCACCATTCCCAGCAGAAGTAATTTATCAAAATACTGCTTTGAAGAGTGGCAAAGGTTCAGTGGTACTGAACCCTCCTCGCAGTGTATAAAAAACAGAGATCAAATCTGATTTGGTTGGTGAGGTTCAAAGATTCTCAGAGCTCAGACTTCAGGCTCACAGATTTTCTGTCTTCCTTGAATATTGAGCTCTGAGAGGAGGGGCTGGCCACACAATTAGGCTGTGCCTATCACTGGAGTTGCCATATGGTGAGTGAGCTTTGCTCTCAGAACTTTTGTTTTTCAGTGTGGGTACTTCTCTTGCAGAGCAATAATGCTCGGGGATTTACTGTTTATTTTTATTCCTCAGGTTTAATATTGCAGCAGAAATCTATAGCTGACATTCACCATGTTATTAAGCAAACATTTCATATGAGCTGTGGTTTATTTTTTCTTTGAGTGGCATGTCCATACTTTCTTTTCAAACTCAGTGCAAATAAAATCTCTGGATTTAATATTCTTTTTTATTTTTTGTTTTAATTTTTTTTTCTTTTCTCTGCTATTGAACAGGGAAGTCACTTCAGGTCCTTGCTATTTAGTATTCATTTGGGGGTGGTGTCTGCAAAATCCTCTTTTTAGAAATTAAATATGGCTCTCATATTATAACAGTCATTTTGAATCTAACACAAAAACAAAAGAAGTCAGTAGTGAAATTCTTGTTGCATTTATACATCCATTATTGCTTGCTGAGTAAAACTTAAAGCAGGGTTGTTGTTTCTTTTTTTTTTCTTCTCAGTGTTGGGCTTTGCCCTGGACAATAGAAGCATTTTTTTGTACTGTGTTGCTATTTCTTTGCAGTGATGTGAGGATTGGTATGAACCACTGTGGTTCAAGAATTCTTGTCTTGTATAAAACTGGGAGCATCTGACCATTTAATGCCAGCTTCTGAATATCACAGCCCCTCAGCCTGAATTAAAGGTATTTTTAGGTCATGGGACTACAGCTATTTAAACAGGAATAAGTATAGGTATTTCACTAAGTTTAGATATTTCACTGAGTGCTGCAAAAGCCTGACTCCTACATCTCTGGTGCATAAGAGCTGGAAAATGTTAAAGTATGTATGGAAATATGTTTTCATCACAATAAATCTTGCTTTGACTCATTGGAATGCAACCACCACATAATTAAATGTAATTGAAGTACTCTGCCAGAGGAGGTGTGATCCAAAGGTAATTGCTCCTTGTGTTCTGCTCTGCAGTGTGGTCTAGGAGCTGAGCCGTGTATTTGACCTGCACAAAATGAGCAGCAGCTGCCCTTTTGTCACACTACACCTGCATTCTAAATGCTGCTAATTAGTCAATATTAAACTAATAATGAAGCAGCAATAAACACTGATGAATATATTCCAGTGAGTGTTGAACTGTGGTGAATGTTCATCATACACTTGTACCACAGGGACAAACACTTTTCTACCCTGTTTTGTAACTAAGGGCATTCAAGGCTTCCATGTGCTCTTTCAGTGATGTGAAACATCTCTGAGTTTAGTTTTTTTTCTGTGGAAATACTGCTTGACCTAAGCAAATAATCTTCTGTAATTAGTGAGGTGCTCTATCTATGTCCTCTGTGCAGTTCCTGTAGTCCACGTTTGTTAAGATGTCTTAGACTAAGTTTGTTAATTCATTAAATTGGTCATTGTTGTGCTGCCTTTGAGCTGATATGAACAGGAGATTCCTGTTCTGCAACAGTGAGTCCTAGGCTGGACATTAGGCATGTGTTTAAAATGTAGTATTTTTTTTAAGTTATGGGTTGCTACAAGGTATGACCATCACTGAATTTGTTGGAGACTGAATTAAGGCTATTGTTACGTTGTGGGGCTACAGATATTTAAACAGAAATAAGTCTGTATCCATATTTATTGATCTAGGAATAGAGAAAACTCCCTCCATGGCTATGTTTTCACTGGCAAATAGCAAGGCCCAGGCAGTGGATCTCGAGAGCAAAACTAATTATTGCTAACGAGCCTCCAGCACCACTGACTTCCTTCCGAAAGGCTGAAGCACTTGTTGATTCAGCTCACATCAGTCAGTGCTTCATTGGGATGGAAATAGCCTCTCACTCCACTGGTAATGTGCTGTGCAGGGGACTCCCTGCAAATTGCTGTTAGAAGGAATCCAAAGACAGGGTGGTTTGAGAGGGATTTAATTACCAGGAGTCACAAATGGTTCGTTGCCTGCTGGAAATGAGCGGTGTAATTGCAAATCTAATCTGTTCATGCCTGGAACTTCAGCAGCCCTGATGTCTGCAATGGAAATTGCAGCAAGGCCCTTTCCAAGGTAGGCAGTGGTATCAATTTGCTTGATTGATATCTTCCTCTTGGCCACATACCTGTCACTGAGCAAATACTCGTGACACTGTTGAATTAGTTGAAATAATGTTGGCCGTGTTGTGTTGCTCTGGGAAGTCAGGTGATTCTCTAATGATGACTCTGAAATATTTGGAAAGGAAAAAAAAAACAAACTTCAGTGCTGCCCTCAGAGCTTTTTCTTAGCCTATAAATACTGGGACTTTATGCTGTGTTGTAGCTGTAGTGCAAATGACTCCAGAATTAATACATCCAGAAGAAAGAACATTTGTAGTGAAAAATACATATGACAGAGTGGCTTTTGAGTACAGTATGCTAAAATGGGTGTCAGTCTTACTTGGCTCTATCATAATGCACAATTTGCCTTTTAGAGAAAACTACTATTTCTTGCATCTGAAAAATGTGCTTTAATGTTTGTTTTGCTATTTAAAGCATTTTTTTCCTATGCTGTTACCTTTTTCTCCTGTGATTTAACTGGATTTTGCTGTTTCTCATTCTTAAAATATAGGGGCAGTGTGTGGACAAGATCTGTCAGTGTAAGTCTTGAGATCTTAAAACAATTATGGAGTGGTGATCAAAAGATGTAGCCTATGCTTCCAAGTCACTTTGGATTAAATATGCTGATTTCTGAATGTCAAACCTGACACTAAAGTTAGATGGAAAATGAGCTTCTGTTCTGGGGAAAAAAAATTAAAAATTTCCCTGGAATCTTGACTTTAAACTGAGGTGGTGTCAGCTGTGTAGCCATGAGGCTGCTTAGTGATTAATTTGTGTCTTTTCCTCATTCTCAATTCACTGAAGAATCCTTCACTATTCCAATGAAAAACTCCAGCACGTGAAAACAACCAGTGTTTGCTTCCATCCCATTTTCCCCAAGCCCTGTGACTTAAGGCTGTAGAGTTCTTAGAGATTTACCCTGCCTCGAACATAGTCATTAATAAATGCCAAGTCTCCAGATTTGTTTTTGAAATGTAGTGCAGTCTTACTGCAGTATTCATCCCAAATTAAAGCCAGGCAGAGACAGGTGAGCTCCAGAGTGATCAGTAAGTGGCATCTGAAGAGCAGGAAGGCCAGGTTTGGGCTGTGTTTATTTAATTCCTGTCGGGTACATGAGCACATCTGCATAGCAGGCAATGCCGCACATCAGCTCTGGCAAGCCAAGGTTCCTTTGTGCAGGAAATGTCAGCCTTATATAAATAATTAAACTTGGGTAAGGCTGGGAAAATACCTGAATCTGGCTCTCCTGTCCTTATCCTGGACAAGAAAGAGGCTCTGGAGCCCCCTGGTTATTCTTGCAGTTCTATTTCCAGCCCAAGACATTGCTGGATTTCTCTGAGCAGTGTAATTAGCACAAGCTTGACCATTGTGATAACAGCTTGAGTTTATCACTGCCCAGTTATCTCTGTGAAGGGAGAGGCAGTGTTTCCTCTGGCATTCTTGTTCTATCAGGCGGCATTCAGTGCTCACTGAAGGCTCGGGGAGCAGCACAGCTGTAGTAATGCACCCCCCACTCCTGAGTGAGCAGTTCTGTATAAGGAAAGGGTTTTGGTTTCCTTTTGAACATTTGAGGAAGTTTAGCCAGAAAGTTCTATGGTTTTCTCTGTGTAACAGGCTCAGTGCCAGGAGAGGAGCACCTGCTGGCTTTTGTCACTGTTGGTCACAACCTGAACCCCTCCCTATTGGCAGTTCACCAATAGATCCAGCCCAGCCCATTAGGAAAAGGTGACAGAACAAAAAGTCTCGTGGCTTTTTCGGGGTGTTGTAGCAGGTGTAGGGTCTGTCTGTGCCCAGCTTTGATCTTTGTTTGCTGTTCTATATTATTTTGCATTATTTTATTGAACCTTTTTGATTTACAAGGCACACCTATCATGTGGTACTGCTAATTACTATTAAGCCAGCACTCTGAACAGGGCTGGACCCTCAGAGGTTATGTGGGTGCACCCTCTCCCAGAAGTCCAAACTCTGCCCTGAGATTGGGCTTGCCAAGACAGGAGATAACATTCTTTTCCATTTTCCTAGTCTGGTGTGCTGCTTCTCATTATTCCCTGCTGCTCGTAGCACCTGGAGCTGGTGTTGGGTCTGCCTGGCAGTGGCACAGTTCAGCTGGAATGGGATGGAGGGGTAGGTGTGGAACACCAGCCCTGTGCTGTGATTTACCTTGTCTCACACACACAGCCTGTGCTGCCCTTGCTGAACCATTGCTCTGAAAAAGCCCAAGAAACTCGTGGCTCAGGACAAAAAAAAAAAAACAAGAAAAAAAAAAGGAAGACTAAAAGCAGAATGAAATAGTGACTAAATGTCACGGGTGAGCAGTGCAGAGTCAGGCTGTGCCCCCTTACTGATGGGTCAGGGCTGTCAGTGCAGGAGGTGCCTGTTGGCCACCTGGGCAGGGCTGAGGTGAGCCCAGGCAGCCCCTGCTGGGTGTGAGAGCCAAGGCAATGCCTCCCTGGCAATGCTGTGCCCATCAGCTGCCCGCTCTGAGGCCGGGAGGACACAGGGGAGGGCAGTGCTCTGCACATCCTGCTCAAAGCTGAAGCCTGGCAAATGTATTTCTGCTTTTAGTGCAGCTGTGGGGAGGCTGCAGCCTCTGCTCCTCAGCTCCCCTGTGCTCTGACAGAGCAGCATTGATTTTATTTCATTTCTTTCTATAGATCTGCACTTGCTGTGCCCCTAAAGCTCACTGACCTGTGGTGTCTTCTGAGGGGAACCCTCCTACTTTCCACAGACACTTCTTCACATGGCTGCCGCACTCTAGAAGTTTTTTATTAAAGACGGGATATTAAAGAACCTCATTCCCAAATCTGGAGCTGGCAATGCAGGTGGAAAGATTGTGAACATTTGAGAGTCGCTCCTTGGCCTCCTTGTTTTTATTCTGTAACCTGGGGCTTTCGTTGTTGCACGTTTTGGAAGGAAAAGCAATTTGGACAGAATTTGGATGATATTGTGGACAATCCCTCTGAAATCCTGCAGTGGAGAGGCCTTGCAGGGAGATGAACCAAAACTGAGTACAGAGGGCAAGTGCAGAAGGTTTTTGTAGCCACCAGAGCCCAGTGAGCAGCTCCTGGCCAGGGCCAGTGCAGGAGAGCAGGGATGGTGCTTTGGGCTGTGCATTCCTGTTTTCCATGAGATGAACTCCAAACTCAGTAACAGCTCTGTGGACACAGCTCCCTGCTCTATGCTGCCCATGGACTTACTGTGCTGTCAGAGTGAAGGATTTTCACTGGGGATTGCTCAAAAAGCTCTCAGTAGCTTTTATATTTTTTATTTTTATATTTTTTATTTTTATATTTTTATATTTTTATATTTTTTATTTTAGAAGATGTTGATGCTGATAAAATAGGGTGGACTACTTCTGCCTTTGAGATAAATTCCTAGCACCACCTTTTTTTTTTTTTTTTTGGTGCTGTTTGCTATTCAAAGCAGTAAAATCAAGCCTCTTCTTAGGGAAAGACTCATTACTATAAAACTTGATTACATAGTGTTTGTAGCAGAAGTATTTTATGGGTCAGCAGGAAAAAGAACCAATTATTGCAGACTCCTTGCCACAGAGCATGGCTGAGTTGCTGTGTCTCATCAGGTACAGTGTGATCCAAGCTGCTGTGAGCCATCCAATCATCTCCATAAATTAGACCCTCTGCAAAAGGGATTTTCAAACCCAGCATGTAGATTCTGTGTTTTGTTAGAGGAGATAAAATAGTTGGGTTTTAAGCCAACACTTAATAATAATATAGTTTATGTTCCACTTATAAATACATAAAATCTAAATTATTAAGAAACCTAAGCTGTATTTTCAAAAGGTGATGTTGATATGTGAGGTTTAAAATCTCAGTGGAAAGGAGGTGATTTTGTATTTCTGAGTCAGTTTGCTCCAGATCTTCAAATATATTTGGGAGCCTTATTGCTGTTGACAGTAAGACAAGGTTTTAATACCTAATTAGGTAACAATCTTTGTATGAAGTTCTTACCTGCAGGAAAGGTAAATTAAAATCTGGATTAAAAGAAAAAAAACCAAAACAACAACCCTTATAACTCTTATGGTGTAAGAACTGACATCCTACTCATACATAAGTTATGACTTAAGGCAGTGCCAGAGCCTTTGCAGTGTTTTATTGGATTCCAGAGCTCAATAAAAATTGCTTTTTTTTTTTCTTCAGCTCTGGTGGAAGGGAGTTTAAACTCTGAGGCTTCAATAGATGTTACATAATTTTGTCCCTTTTTAGACTTCCTCAGCACTGCACCGAGGTGGTGGACTGGAGAGAAAGGGGGTAGGGATTCCTCCTTCAGGTGCCTCAGAAAAGGGTGAGAATTCACTTCCCCCACTTAAAGGAAAGCCATTCCAATATCATCAAATGACCTGATGTTAGAAAATTGCTTTAATTCTGGTAGTGCAGGTAAATATTTCAGTTCTATAAGCCTTTTTTTTTTTTCTCTCTTTTGCTGTGAAATAATTGTATGGAAAGACTAAATAATTCAGCTGGGTCTGGATATAACAAAACAGAAATCTGAAGGCTATCAACTCTTGGGACAATGTTTTTTTTTTTTCCAAAAAGTCGTTCCTAGGATTTGTATTTAGGGACACATTAAGCTGACTCTAAAACCTGAAGTGTGATTTAAGATCTGGAAGCTTCAAACAGACCTGAGTCCCTGGGTGAGGGATGCTTTGTTAAATCCAAAAGCTGATCCTCCAGATGCTCTATCCCAGAATGTATCGATTTTCCTTTAAGGAGCTGGCATGCATCCCTGGGAAGAGGTCTTTGCTCATAAACCTTGATCAAAGGCATTTTCTGTGGTACATGCAGGTAAAAAATTCTATAGAGGCTTTTCTGTCTAAATCACCAGAGTGATTTATAATTTGTCTACACGCTAGTGGAATTATTAACCAAAAAAACCCCCAAAAAACAGTAGTAAATAGGTTGTGTTTTTTTCCCTTTCCTTTTTTTAGTGAATTGGATTTGAATGTGAAAATCAAATAAAGCAGAGAAAACACGCAGATGATGGCTGAGTTATGCACTGCAAGCCCTCTAAATTGAATTCAGGCTAAATACTTATGTAACCCAAAGTATAAAAGCTTTGTCATCATCAGTAGGCCACAGCACTGAATGAAAACTTGGTTTCTGACCCTCTGGAGCAACAATGAGGTTGCACTTTCACAATTCAGCCACTTCTGAGAGCATTATTTGTAAGGTTTCCCATCTGCCTGATAGGAAGGAGCCTCAGCTCTAGGAGAGCATTTATTCCTGCTTAGACAGGAAGGGTTTGTACACCTTTGGCATCTTTAAATCTCTGTTGCATATTCGTCCTCTTGCAGAGATCAGGGCTAATACTCCTTGTGGAACTTGAAGGGGAAGAAAAAAACCCTTGTTTTGCTTCTGTGTGCTAGATCACTTATTTTTGATCAAAGAGTAAAACCTTTCCAGAGAATAATTTACAGTTTCTTTCAGGAGACAGGTTTTCAGCTCCTTTTTATACATCCCAGTCTTCCTTATCAAGTCTATAATGTTGCATTTATTTCTCAGGTTTAAGTGCAAACTGTGGAAAGACAGTGTAGAATATGATTTTAGACATTCTGGAAAGGAAATGCTGAATATTTTGCCCAGTGCTACACAGATCCAACACAGCTGGGTCTGAAAGAAACACAGCTGGGAGAAGTTCTTGCACTTAAGACTGATGAAGATGAGCAGTGAGTAAAGGAAAAGGGAAACCCCACCTGCATTAACAAGGTCTGTCTGTGAGTAAAACAAACCTGCTGGAAAATGAGAAGTCAATCAACCTATTTGTGATAATCATCGATTGCTGTGAGTGGTGTTTTATTGGAGGTGGTGCCTTGGAGTGAGAAGCTGTTTAAAGGATTTCTGTCAGTGCTGCTTGCAGGTTTTTTCTCTTGTGGTTTTAAAGCTGAGTCTTCTTAGCCACTGAATTTTTGGGAAAAAGCTAACTTAGGTTTCAATGTCTGGAAAAAAAAAAGAGTTGTGTTTGAATCACAGGCTGGATATTTGTGATTTGTTACATGTTGAAGTTACAAGAATATGTAAAATTAAGGGAAAAAAAAAAGTTTCAGTTTCTTGACCCTGCAGATTAAGGGAATCAAAGAAAGCTATTGTTCTCATTTCTTCTGAATCTGTTGCTGTTCATAAGACACAGCATTGCCAACAGATGCAGCAGATCATCTTTAACGTGGTCCCAGGGTATTTTTAATCTAGATACCACAGGTGAGCCCTTTTTGAAAGGAGACACTGATAAATGCTGCCCTAGCAATACCTGGTTACTGAGGAGACAGTGGCAAGCTCCTCAAGGATAACTGTGCTATATGAGAGGGCAGGAGAAATCTCAGCCTGTCACAGCTGATGGTGAAGTTTTATTTTTATTCTGCCCATCAGCATTTGTGTTTTCTTATTGAGGATTTTGTCTCTCTTACCTCCTGGGCTGCCATCTCTGTTTTTCCAGCCTTGAAGAAGAACATAAAACATGCTGCCTTTATGGTTGGCCAAAATTGCAATATTAACAAGGAAGTGTGAATGAAATTGCCAGTACAAGTGACATGCATTGCTGTCATTTAGGTTTTGAAGTTGTTACACTCCTGAATGAGGAGTGGCAGATGCTCCTGTTACCTTGAAGTGTCTTTTTCTAAGCCCCAGTTAAATCTGGCATCATCTGTTTCCCAGCCCTACAGTCTTAATTTGATACCAGGCACATTTTTATCCCATCTGAGTGAATGTGAAAATATGAAGAGGAAAAGAGTGCCTTAGGGGTGATTTTCTATTTCTGGAAGTAATCTCCATTGATATATTGTGTGAGCCTTCAGAGTAAAGACAATTGAAGATGGGGAGTGGGTGATTCTTTTTTTTTTTCCCTACTTTCCTAATTTTTTATAAGAGGCAGGACAACATGAGTAACCTACAGAGAGATCTTGTCTTGAGGAGGGGAAGTGTTTTGTGTACAGGCCTTTATTCAGAGGTGATCAGACTGGATTTTTTTTTTTTTTTGTGCTTGTTTCTTCTCTTTTTCCTCCTCCCCTCTCTTCTCAGGATTGTCCTAATGAGGTGCCATGAGGGGGTAGGTTCACCTACTCCCTTTTGAACTGGTTTGTTATCTGGTGTTGCTCCATCTACAGCCAGCGTGGCTCTGGAGCTGATTTTGTCATGAGACTCCAGGAGAAGTTAAAACAGAAGTGCAGTGAAGCTGCAGGGCACAACTGGTTGAGTTTGTGGCTCTCCTGAGGAGTATCTGATGCTACAGTGGCAACTCTCCATTCAAACTCCTGGTCTTTACACTTTCAGCACCATTGCTCCATTCATCTGGAAGCAGCAAGAAATGCAGGAATTCAAGTCTGTGGGCTGGTGTCCTTTGGGATTGTTGGTAACTCTCCAGCATTTTATTAGTGATAAAAATCATCATCATCAGTAGAGTGGTGATCTGCAAGAGCCAGAAACAGAGAAACCAGACAGACACAATGATGGATTTTGGAGAACTTTCCTTACAATCTTGGCCATGCAATGTAATAAGCAAATAAAAGGTATAGTTTAGTTACAAAAGTGTTCCACTTTTCAGGACAGAACTTCTGAATTCTCTGGAATGTAACTTTGAGAGGCTGATGTCCAATATTTCAGGATTAAGGTCTTGCCTTTAAAGCTGCTCACAAGGTACTGACTTTACTGAAAAGGCAGAGTACAACTTTAGTCTGAGTTTAAAAGAAAATCTCTGTGGTTTGCAGGTGCAAATCTTGTGTAGGAAGAAAAGCTGGCTGTGAGATGGACACCCTCTTGGAGGAGTAGACTATTTTCATAACCTTAGGACTTTTATTTATCTGAAGGAAGTGAATGTATCTATTTAGTTGGAAAAATCACTTTAATTTCACCTCAGTCACTTTAACCCATAATGTTTTCCCAAGGCTGTGCGTTCTGTGCTCTGTAGACAGCTGAAAACCATAAAATCATATTTCAGTCTGTAGCCTCTACCAGCCTCTGTGAACTTGGATTCAAATTGATATTTGCCCTACTGTAAAGCACCCTAAGGGTTGTTAGGTAGAATAGGGTTGTGCTTGCAGCCTACTGGGGGCTCTCTAACTCCACAGTTCAATCATCAGGCCAACAGCATCCAGCAATTTGCTGCAGCTATAATTTGAGTATTGTTTCCATTGATTAATGCAGGTTTGACAGAGAGCACAGTGATGCAGATATGAAAGCTGGAAAATGAGGTTTGAGCCCTGCTGTCAATAGCAGGTGAGCTGTGCTCCTGTGTCACAAGGATGCTGTTGGATCATGATGATACAGCCATTGATCATTGGAATTGGGATCTTTCAGAGAAAAATGTAGCAAGCTGGATAAGCAGGCTGAGATTTACTGCCTGAGAACATCCTAATTTTGAAAGTTCTCATTTAGAGATTATCCAGGATCCAGCATGAAGCTTGAAAGACAGAGCTCAGTGGATGCAGGTCCCTGGAGGGGGAGCAGTGTCCCCTCCAGAGCAGGTTCAGTCACTTACCCAAACACAGCTCATCGACCAGATTGTTTGCAGAAGGAAATAGCTCACCAAAGCTGACATCTGCCTGGAGAGCTCTAAAGATCATGGCATTAGCAGTTTTCCACGCTGTCTTTTGTTGTTTAAAGTAAAATCCTGAATCCCAACACAGGTGTCCTCTTTGTGCTTAAATATCTCCACCTGAAAGAATACACAGAGCACCTATGTTAGTAGAAATATTCAAGCTTTTCTAACAGCTGCCTTGAGCTGTTTTGAAAACATGCTTAGATCCTGCTGTTGTCAAAGTGCTGTCATGTTTTCTAAATAAGGATTCCTGAAAATGGGAGCAAAGTAAAGAAATGCACTCTAACACAGTAAGGAGAATCCTGGTAATTATTGGGTCAGTCAGCCTGACCTCAGTACCAGGTAAGGTCATGGAGCAGTTTATACTGAGTGTCATCACACAGCACCTGCAGGATGGCTGTGGGGAGACAAAAGGAGATGCTGCTGAAGGCAGTCTCCCCTCTGATATGTTACAGCTGTGTTCATTATCATAGAGTAGAAACAGCCTTGCCCTCACAGCCATGGGCAGGATAAAGAGTGAGTTAAGTGGTAAGGAGTTCAGTTGGAGTCTGCTGGCTGGGCTGTGAAGACCTAGGGACAGGAGGTTGTGCAAGGGACAGAAAAGGTGAGCTGCTGTATGTAGGACAGACAGGGTTAGGTAGCCGTGCTAGAGCCAGAGCCGAAGGGGAGAGCCAGAGCTGTATGGAGCTACTCTTAGAAGATACAGAGAAAAGGTATGGGAGACTTTTTGACTATCAAGATGCTGGTACTTGAAGCCTTCTGATGATTCTAAGGAAGCACCTTGAGTGCAAGTGCAGTGCACATATCAACTGCCACACATATCGACTGCGACAGATGGCCAGGGTGTCAGAGCCAGCCAGCACGGGTTTAGGAGGGGGAGGTCGTGTTTGACCAGCCTGGTCTCCTTTTATGACCAGGTGACCCAACTGGTGAATGTGGAAAAGGCTGTGGATGTTGTCTATTTGGACTTCAGCAGGGCCTTTGACGCTGTCTCCCACAGCAGACTCCTGGAAAAGCTGGCAGCCCAGGGCTGGGACAGGAGCACTCTCTGCTGGGTTCAGAACTGGCTGCAGGGCTGGGCCAGGAGGGTGGTGGGGAATGGTGCTGCATCCAGCTGGGGAAAGTCACCAGTGGTGTTCCTCAGGGCTCTGTGCTGGGGCCAGCTCTGTTCAATATTTTTATTGATGAGTCTTTCATCAGTAAATTTGCAGATGACACCAAGCTGGGAGTGTGTGTTGATCTGTAGGAAGGGAGGGGGGCTCTGCAGAGAGACCTGGAATGGTTGGATGGGTGGGCAGAGTCCATAGGATGAAGTTTAATAAGTCCAAGTGCCCAGTCCTGCATTTTGGCCACAATAACCCCCTGCAATGCTCTAGGCTGGGGTCAGTGTGGCTGAACAGTGCACAGAAAGGGCACTTTAAACAACAAAAGGCAGAAAGGGACCTGGGGGTGCTGGTGACAGCAGCTGGACATGAGCCAGCAGTGTGCCCTGGGGGCCAAAAAGGCCAGGGGCTCCTGGCCTGGATCAGGAATGGTGTGGCCAGCAGGAGCAGGGAGGTCATTCTGCCCCTGGACTGGGCACTGGTGAGGCTGCACCTCGAGTGCAGTGTCCAGCTCTGGCCCCTCAGTTCAGGATGGACATTGAGTGCAGTGTCCAGCTCTGGCCCCTCAGTTCAGGATGGACATTGAGTGCAGTGTCCAGCTCTGGCCCCTCAGCTCAGGATGGACATTGAGTGCAGTGTCCAGCTCTGGCCCCTCAGCTCAGGATGGACATTGAGTGCTGTGTCCAGCTCTGGCCCCTCAGGTCAGGATGGACACTGAGGTGCTCAATCATGTCCAGAGAAGGCAGCGAGGCTGCTGAGGGGCTTGGAGCACAAACCCTGTGAGGAACCACTGAGGGAGCTGGGGTTGTTCAGCCTGGAGAAAAGGAGACTCAGGGAGACTCATTATCACTCTCTACAACTCCCTGAAGGGTGGTTGTAGTCAGGGAGGGTTGGTCTTTTTCTCCAGACAGCACTGACAGAAGGAGAGGACACAGCCTTAAGCTCTGCCAAGGGAAATACAGGTTGGATGTTAGGAAAGTTTTTTACAGAAAAGGTGATAAAGTACTGGAGTGACCTGCTTGGGGAGGTGGTGGAGTCACCATCCCTGGATGTGTTTAAAAAAAGCCTGGATGTGGCACTCAGTGCTGTGGTTTGGTTGAGGTGTTGGGGCTGGGGTGGACTCGATGATCTTGGAGGTCTCTTCCAACCCAGTGATTCTGTGATTGTGTGATGGGAATGTGCTGGTCCGTGAGTGCATTTGGAGCACCATGTCTGGTGATTCAGCTAGGGCACACAAAGCTGCTGATATTTTTGTCTCCAGTGGTCACTTTCTGAGACACTTTCTGAGCCTCAAAACACATCAAAGGTACTGGAATTCACTGGAATGTGCACCCTGGTACAACTGCTAATTTCCCCTTAGTGAAGTGTCCCTCAGTAACTGGTGCTCTTTAAGAACATGGGTTCATCCATTCAAGACCTTGTGCTGTAAAACACATTCGAAGTTTTTTTTTCTTCCCATGCTTTCTCTTTCTCCTTACTAAATTATTTAGTTGCCTTAAATTTATGTAATTACTGTCTTTTACATTTCTCCAGCACCTGCAATTCTAATTAAAAAAAAAAAAATCTTAGCAGATTTGGTGGATGTAGCTGCTGCAGTACTTTCTTTTGTAGATTTGCAGTGTAAAGCTTAGAGTTTTACCTTGGGCTTCTGGGGCCAAATTATCAGCCAGTAGAAGTTCCTGTGACTGCCCCTGTCTTGTCCTAGTTCTACTCTTCCACAAAGCAGGGTCACAATCCTGAGGCAATTTTCCCCACAGAATTGGATGCTTTCAGACAGTAATTGCAGCATGTAGGTGACAGGGTAACATTAGACAAAGAGGAATTCCTGGGTTGTCCTGGTACTGTTTGGGTTAGCTCAGTTTGCAGCCTCACCTGAGGTGTCTGAATCATTGGCTGGGAAGTGAAAATCTTCTAAAAATGGTTCTTGTGTCGTGAGTTGTGGTGCTCCTTTCTTCTGAGTCAGCTGGGAGAAAAACACAGGGAAAGAATCTGTCTTTTTTCTGCCTACTGATTCTGGCTCCTCTGGAATCAGTAAATGCAGAGACTCTTGGAAATGAAAAATAAGAAAAGGAGAGTTTGCCCTTTTCTTTTTTGTATATCTAAATTAAATAAGGATTATATTGCTTCTGGGAGTGTAGGAGAGAGCATAGAAGGATCTGGGATCTCTGTGATGGTTTCCAGGGTGTTTCAGTAGTTCCAGTTGTTCCTGTGTATGGTTCATGTTGTGAATACTGTGGGCTCAAAGATGCAAATGCAAAATGCCTCAAATACCTTGTGCTGCTATCGAGTGGCAAGGGTTTACAAGGAAATTCAGAGTAAATTCTAACAAAGCAGGTTGTCCTCCAGCTGTTCCCTTTGTGGCTCTGGCACTGCTGCAGCTTGGTTAGATCCAGAGATCTGTGCTAGATCTGTGTTCCCGTTGAGACCATTGTTTCTTCACATTGTACTGTGTGTGTATCTTCTGGTCCTTTAAAAATAATTTCCCTGTTGCATTTCCAGAACTCTCTGCACTCCTAATGCTTTTCCTGTTACATTCATCTTAAATTTCCACTGAGCCTGCAGCATTTAACGTAATAGTTTGTGCAGTTAACATCTGAACCCAAGTCCTAAAGCATTTGAGTTCACTATATTTGGGATAGGAATGCCTGCAATTTATTTGAAATTACAATCCCAATTATCAAATCCAGTTTATTTTCTATTTCCCAGTAGTTTTTCATTTGTGCTTGTGCTGCAAACCTTAGAGGAAAAATAGAAGATTAATTTTTGAAATATATTCTTCGTGTTCTTTGTCTTTGAAAGTCAGAATTCTCCACGGATTCTCTCACTCATTTTACTTATGTCTTTATTTATACTTTAAAAATATCTTCCCATCTTTTAGTTGTGGCGACAACTTCTGGGCTGTTATTCTCAACTGCCCTGAGATTTAAAACAGTTTCCAGTAGCTGCTATTCTGTTCACAATCTTTCATTTCAACCCAAACCCTCAGCTACCACAACCCAAATATTTGTATAGAGGAACTAAGGTCAGCACACTCAAGATAGATTTTTTTGTTTGTTTGTTTTTGTTTTGTTTTGTTTTTCCAAAGCAATAATGCAAAAAAAAAAAAATTGTGTGTTGGCCAGCAGCAAGGGAGGAATAGCAAAGTCTTTGCCTGACACTTCTGTGAGTGCTGCTGGTGTCTGGCAGCCTGGATGGGCTCCTGCTGGTGGGGAAATAAGTGAGAGGTGTTAGAAAACTCTGCCTTTGCAGGATAAATGACAGAGGGCAGACACAGCTGCTGTGCTCCACACAGGAGAGGAGCATTTGCAGTGTGAGGAGTGTTTTCTGCTCTGTGAGCATGCAGAGAGAGAGGAGTTTCTGCTGGAGCCTCAGAGAGTGCCCCAAAGGGACAGCAGGGGGGATCCACAAACCAGCCCTGTAATTCCAGGGAATTGTTTGGAGGCAGCTGGGGGAGATGGCTTGGCCTTGCAGGTGCCTCCACACTTGTGCTGGGGGCCATCAGGATTTGGCCTTTGGGTTTCACGTTCCCTGCAGGAGCTGTGCTGCTCCTGTGCCTCCACCACCTCTGCAGCTCCCCTGCTGCCCCTCAGGCACAATCCCTCCAAACACCTTGTCTTGGTTTGGAAAGGCAGGTATCTGCCAGGCAAAGTTGGAGTTTCCCTTAGAATGGAAAATGTAAACCCCTCACCCCCCACCAGATTATAATTTTGCAATTCAGGGCTTTCAGGCAAAGATTTGGGAATAGGAATAACAGTTCTTTACTAGGAATACTGACAATACAAATATAGTAGAAAAAACAAAACCACCAAACCAGGAAACAAACAACAATTTTGGAAAACCCTGACAGAGTCAGAGCTACAGCCTGACACCCTGTTGGTCAGGGTGTTGGAAGCAGTCCAAAAGTGAGTCCTCCTGGAGTGGCAGAGGTGGTGGAGTAGAGATGATCCTGTAGAACAAGGGTCCAGTGGTGGTGAGAAGGGGTCCAGTCTTCCTCCAGGAATCAGATGAAGCTGGATGCCTTTGTGCTCCTGTGTCTCAGTTTTATCCAGGTGGGAATGGTTGGCTCCCCCCACTGGGTGGAGCATCTCACAATGGGATGATGGAATGTGGATGTTCTACTTTGGGGATGTCTGCTTTTAGGGGTGTCTTAATGGTCCATTAGCAGCAGATATCCCCCTGGAGGGAGGATGGGTGGTGACAGAGATAAGAAACACTGCCCTACCGAGTTTTGACAGCTGGCCCATTATCAGAAGGCATCCACCCACCTCCTCCCAGAGTAAAGAAGAACAATTCTCCAACTGCTGTCAGCAGATGAAATAGAATACACATTTTTGGTTCCATAACCCAAGACACACCTCCATCCATCCATGTGGATGGGGAGCTGAGCTGCCCCACTGGGATGGAGGAGTTGCTTGGTTTTTCTCGGCTGAATGCAGGCTGTGGCTCCAGTGAGAGGGGCAGGGATTGAAGCCCTTCATAGATAATGAAGATCTATTGGATTAATCATTGGTATTCTCAGCTATACAGGGAAAAACAACTGAGTTTTATCTTAAATATGTACCTTCCAGTGTAGGTCTGCTCTAACACTTGTTTTGTTCTTAGCAGATCAATCAGTCGTGGAAAATGGCATTAACTCATGTTAGTAATGCCAGTTCCTTACAAATTTTTGTTTTTACAGTGAAGTTTCCTTTCTCTTGCCAAAGAAACTTCAGTGGAAATTGGGCCTTTTCCTGTTTAGGAGAAAATGAATTAGTGATAAGTAGTTGTTCAAAGTAATTGTACAAAGTACGCCTTTAGAACCAGCTGTTCCCAGGCCAGAAGTGAAGCCATCTCCTTCCACTATATGAAATTATCCACGAGGAACATGCCCCAAGCAACAAGCTAACTCATCTGTCTGTGTCAGAGTTAAAAGCAGGGGGGAAAAAAGTGCTCTTGGAGGTTGAAAAGTGCAAAGCAAATGTATGCTACAAATTAGTGTAATTCAATGTACTTAACAAAATTTTGCCTTGTTATCAACATGGTTTGTTAGATATGCAGAGCCACAGATTGCTTTTTGATGCATGAAAATACCAAACATCATTGAAACATCTTGGTTTAGAGTATAAGACAAAACTTTTAATTGTCAGTCTCTTCAGATGTGGTTTTTTTAGCATTTAGATTTATAAAGAATTATGTTTAGTGGGGTGTATTCTCTAAGGCTGTCTGCGAATTTTTATGGAACTTTTAACACTACTGAGAGTAATTCACACATATTTATTGCAGCAAAACTTTCTCGGAGTATATAGACATCTAAACCTGTCTCAAAATCACATTTCTAATATTGTTCTTGAGAGAAATATTTTGGGCAAATTTTGCAGAACAAGTGAGTGCTTATTGGGGGAATCTCCTATAGGAAGGAGTTACACGGAGCAAAACTGAAACTGGTCAGAATCCCATGAGGGTTTCTGGCAGACCAAAGCCATGGCAAGGTTTAACTCAAGTTATTCAAGTGCTCCAGTGCAGCAGCAGAGTCACATTGAACTAGTCAGAGTCCTAGGCTCTGCCTTTTAGGCTCAGCTTTGTCCTGTCTCCTGTTTGCTAAGGGTTCTGAGCAAATTCTCTAATTACTCCAGGTAATTTGAGTTAATATGTCACCTCAAGCTGCTAATCAGTCAGCTCTGCATGTGTTTCTCAATGATTACAAGTGTAAGTAAGAGCCTGGGTGTGCTGCTCATGAAAATACCTTGTTTTCAGCATCTGTGCTTTGTTTCACTGTGGAGTGGAGGCTTCTGTCTGTGAGACTTCATTTATGGTAGCTCTTGAAGGATTTATAGGTCAGGGCATTGATTCAGCAAAGATACTGCCTTATTTTACGTCCTCTGATTCCATTTGAGGACAGGTATTTTTATTCTGAATAATAGCATTTGATGGAAAATGCCAACTGTAGTTATTCCTACTTAATGTAAGTCTGGTTTCTATTTCCCATTTGACAAGTTCTCTGTAATCTCTCTGGCAGAGATATGGGTAGTGTCAGATAGGTACGTGCAGAGTTTTGGGGAAAAAAACTAATTTGGGCTCAATCCTGTGATCTTTGCTAACAGAACTGATCTTACTGAAGCCACTTACTTGTTAATAAGGGCTTTGAGCACAGCCTTCAGATCATGAACAGAGGAGAATTTTGTTTGTTTGAAATACTCACTGCAAGGCCACGTTCAGAACAAAGGGGAAATGAAACAGGGAAATGTTCCCTTTTGCAGGAGCCCAGGTCTGTGTTATTTCAGCTGACACCTGCACAGCACCAGCTCACCAAACTCCACTGACTGGTGTGGGGGTGAGTGCAGTTCAGCTGCCAGTCCTTAGAGGTGCACAGAAATACCAGATCAGAGGCTTCTCATTAAAGTGCCTTTCATCATGCACATCAGGAAGGCAGCATCACCTCTAACACCAAAAAACACAGTAAGATCCACCCAGGAGAGTTTCTAAGGATGTCTGGCCAGTGAAATGAGGCAGTGGGTGCTTTGCTGTAGTGCCTGGCTGAGCTTGTAAATCCCTTCAGTACAAGTCACTGACATGGGGGGGTATTTTGGGAGTCGTGAGAATATTCCTGCAGGAAAAGATGTGAACCAGCTGGCTTGAGTCCAGCCACAGCAGGACATTCACAACTTGGAATCAGCCCCAGTTCAAATCATTCAAGAGGGTGACTGCCTCTGGGCTCCAGAATAGAAGAGATGACACTTTGCTCTGGGTGGTTTGTATGCACTTTGACTCTCCTGAGAGCAGGGGGGAAGGGAATGATGGCAGGAAAAGGAAACTATGGCATGTTAAGGTGGTTATAGCTGAAAGCAAAAACCTTCAGAGCAGTATTTTATTGGGAGGCAAAACTCAGGAGCTTTTTTTTTGAGGGGTGGAGGAGGGAAGGGGTGTGCCTGGGATGTGGGGTTAGGGGTCAGGGCTTACACTGATCTGACAAAAATTCTGCTTTGATTTTTCTAGAGGATTTTTTTTTTCTGTAGGTATCTGCATGTCATTAATTTTCATTGCTTACAGTCCTGCTGGAAGCAGGAATCACCCTGGCTAGAATCACACTGATGTAGATTCACAGTAATGGTGCTGAAATCACAACTCAGCAGCAGGTACAGGCTGCAGGGCAGCACTGCTGGGAGGGTATTGCTCATTTATTGTAGAGCCACAGGATGGTTTGGGTTGGAAGGGGCCTTAAAGGTCATCTTGTTCCACCCCTGCCATGGACAGGGGCACCTTTCCTTATCCCAGGTTGCTCCAAGCCCTGTCCAGCCTGGCCTTGGACACTTCCAGGGATCCAGGGGCAGCCTGGGTGCCCTGTGCCAGAGACAGACCCCTCTGGATGGCACCCCTTCTTTCCTATGTGTGCCAGCACAGCTGGGTGCCCTTGCCAGATGTGCTGAGGGTGCAGTGATCCCCCTGTCCATGCTGCTGTGAACAGGGCTGCTCCCAGTGCTGACCCCAAGGAACACCTTAGGTCCCTGCTCTTTGCTCAGACATTGAGCCATCAGCTCTGAGTGTGACCATCAGCCAGTTCCTTCCCCACCCAGGGGTCCCTCTGTCAAATCCAGGGCCCTCCAGTTTACAGACAGGGATGTCATGTGGAACAGTGTCAAATGCCTTGCACAAATCCAGCTAGGTGAATATCAGTCACTCTTCCCTAATTTACCAGCTCTGTAACCCCCTCACAGACAGCCACAAAATGTGCCTTCAGTGAAGCCGTGTTAGCTGTCACCAATCACCTCCTTATGCTCCACAAGACTTGCTGTGCAAGCTCATCCAGCTGCTAAATGGGGTCGAAAGTTTTGTTCCTTTCCAGAGCAATAATAAAGCTATAATGTGCTCCTGACTCTCAGGAGAGTGTAAAGTCTAATTTGCTTCCGAGCTCGGATCGAAGGCAGAACCTTTGCTGAACTGGAAGGAACTGAACAGTTACACTCAGCCATAATAAATCTGGCTTTAGTTCATATTAATAGAATGAAAATTGACTGGTCTTCTGAGGGGGAATGTTGGTCTGGTGTTGAATCACCCTGAGTGTTTATATGGAACCAAATTTGAACAAACAAACAAAACCCCGCAGAGGCTTAAGTTGGTATCAGGAGCCTTTATGGCAGATCAAGCCTCATCAATGTGACATGAAGTTTTTGCTGATGTCTTGGGTTATGGAACCAAAAATGTGGATTCTATTTCATTTGTTGAAAGCAGTTGGAGAGATGTTTTTTTTCTTTCTCTCTTGTAACTCTGGGAGGAGAGGGGCGGATGCCTTCTGATAATGGGCCAATGGTTAAACCAGGTGGGGCAGGGTTTCTTATCTCTTTCACTGCCTGCCCTCCCTCCAGGGGGATATCTTCTGCTAATGGGCCATTAACATATCCCCAAGCAGTCATCCCAAAGCACACATCCCCAAGCTATGCATCCACATTCCATCATCCCATTGTGAGATGCTCCACCCAGTGGGGGGAGCCAACCATTCCCACCTGGATAAAACTGAGACACAGGAACACAAAGGCATCCAGCTTCACCTGATTCCTGGAGGAAGACTGGACCCTTCTCACCATCACTGGACCCTTGTTCTACAGGATCATCTCTGCTCCACCAGAACTACCTCTGCCACTCCAGGAGGACTCACTTTTGGACTGCTCCCAACACCCTGACCAACAGGATGTCAAGTTATTCCCTCTGACTCTGTCAGGGTTTCTAGGATTGTTGTTTGTTTGCTTGTTGTTTGTTTTACTACTACATTTGTTAATATTCCTAGTAAAGAACTGTTATTCCTATTCCCAGATCTTTGCCTGAAAGCCCTTAATTGCAAAATTATAATTTAGAAAGAGTGAGGGGTTTACATTCTCCATTCCAAGGGAAGCTCCAGCTTTCCCTGGCAGATACCTGTCTTTCCAAACCAAGACAGCTGAGAGGCTGCTGGTTATCCTTTTGCATAAATTCTTACCGTATGTCTGGATATTATGATTGATTCTGACCAAATAAATCCTGTCAGTGATTCAGTATTGCCCAGAGCTGGCACCCATTGCTGTGGGATCATGGCCTCGCTGGGTGCTTATGGTAATTGATGCCTGGTAATTTTTGCCTTCTTGGCCTTGCCCGGGTTTTCATTGCTGCTTGTGGTATGATGAAATGGTTGTTGAGCTGCATATTGGAAAGGCTGGTATTCAAATTAATCAAGCACCTCATGTTAGTGTATCTGTGGGAAGGACGAGAGTGCAGGCAGAAAAACCCCAGGACTTGAGTGTGACATGAAGATGTAGAAAAAAGGAATTTTCCTGAGAGTTGCAAAAGCTGAGAGAAATTGATAGGAAAATCAACACTGAAAAAAAAAAAAGAGGGTTTGGCAGTCCTTTCAGTGTCAGTATTGCTTTAAAATTAGTTTTGCAAATCTATATTTAATTAGACAGTTATTGTACTGTGTGCTAAATAAACACTAATTATTAAACATGGGATTTATTGAAGTGTAATAGGTATTTCTAAAACTCTTAATTTACTTAGCCTGAGTAAACAAATTCTAAATGATCAACACAGCTTCCTATACATGAGCTACTACTGCAACTAATATATGGCAGCATCCAGAATTATATAATATTTTCCAATAGGTATTTTATTCCAAGACATACCTCAGGAATTTGGGCTTATCCATGCGATTCATTTTAAGATCAGGGTTATTGACTATTTGTAGAACTTTTTGCCTTATACACTTATTCAGTTGCCATCTAAGTCTTGAATGCAACAAGAGAAGCCATAGGGGATAAACTCAGGATTTCTTTAACTGAGTACCTTGCTTAAACATTCTGGTTCAGAAGGTTCTTGGCAACACCACAGGCTGAAATCTGAAAGCAATGATCATTCTCCTGTCCTTACCCTTGTCTCCCATCTTTGCTGGCATGGATAGACAGAATTTACACAATTACACAATCACAGTAACACAGTGTGATGTAGTGGAGTATATTCCAGGCCTGTTGTATTTTTGTTTTAACTGTCCTCAGAATTAAAGGTCAGTGTGCAACTCAATAAAATGCATTTTTGCTTTAATGAATTTTGGAAAACTGAATTTGAGTGAACTCTCAAAGCCAATGCCCAATTTGTTTTGGAAACTGCAGCTCAACTAAATATGCCCAAATAGCTCAATTTCTCTCTTGATTAATCTGTGTTGCAAAAGCTTGTTTTGGGTATGGACCCTCAGAAAAATGTCTGGACTTATAGGTGTGTATTACTGATGGAAGCTGCTGTTCAAGCTGGGAGCCTGGCAGAGAAGTTTGTACTCAGGTTTCTCCAAATACTTAAATCCTTCATGGAATATCACCTGATCTTTTAGGTGTCCACAAAGGATCACACATGCAAATCTGGGAAAATATATGGAATATGTTGAGATCTTTCTAGGAGCAGCATCTGGGCACCCATACTTCCTGCCAGGGTATCCAAGGCTCTCATCCTGGAGATAAAGGGAAATTCGAGGCTTTTTTTGGAAGAGCCCTCAGAGTCCCTGACAGTCTTTTATCTTGGGTATAAAAAAAAGCCATCAGTAATTAGCAGGCTATATTTGGAAAACTCGATGTCTGATGTAATCAGAAGGCTTGGCAAGGAAGAAGAGAGTTTGCATTCTGCCCAGAATAAATATAGCATTTCTAAGTGCTTTGCATCTTCCCTTTGCAGTAGAGCTTTTTGTCTCTTAATCCTGCTTTTAAAAAGCAGGTTTGAAGATATTCTCCTTTCAAGGTTTTTTTTTTTTTTTCTTCGCTGTTTCTCACTAGGCTCTCTGAATTGCTTTTTTTTTGTTTAGTTTGAGAGTGATTTTATTATATCTTGAAATGAGGCATCCTTCTGAATTAGTCAAGACCCAAAATGCCATGGAAGTGCCTATAACTGAGCTTGCAAAAAGGAGGTAAGTTACCTGAATAAATGCTTTACTGATTTGAGACCAAATGATGGTAGTGAGCTCTAAGTGGGTTTGAACTGCTGTACATCTGATTGTCACTTTTTACTGAGGTGTTCAGGTGATGAACAAGACTTTCAATGCAGATCTTTGAACCCCCTCAGTCTCAGGCATTGATGGCTCATGTTTTTTGTACTCACTTCTACTATTTCAATATTTGCTTCATCCTCTTGTGTCCAGGGATTTTTTTTTTTTAACAGATCCCATTGAACATCAATATTAAGAAGATAAACCCCATCTCACCTACTCTTCCTTTAGGCCAAAGGAGCAGGGTCAGAGCTGGTGTAATTTTTGAGAGTTTGAGGCAAATTTGGCTGATAATTCCTCCTCCTGCTCAGCTTGAGACTTTGCCTTGTTTTCTTCTCCTGTTCTTCATTCTTTCAAGACGTGGTGTCTTTATCTGGACACAAGATTTTTGCTAGCTGAAGCAGCTTATTAATCTCTTTGGAAGACAGATGGGCAATTAGCTTTGAAGGAAAAGAAAAGCACAACTTTTGAGACTGTAATCTCCTTTATCTCTAGATTAACACAGGGAGAATTCTTGCATGGAAAGGGACCTATGTCAAATCAAGGAGATAAATTAGAGTAGCCACTGCTGTATTTTTCAGATGACAAAGTAATTTCGTGATTATTTCCATTTTTGTGCAAGCCAGGGTGTGGCATTGCTCAAGAAAGGAGGGTAGCAGAAAGGATTTTGACAACACCCACTTCTCTATACATCCTACATAATTAGGTGACAAAAAAACCACTTGGGACCTCAAGGGAAAAGTGGGAAATGTAGAATAAGGAAGAAGAGGTGGTGCTGTGAAGGCAGAGTTATCCCAACCATCACCAAGTGGTGCTTTCAAGAGACACTAGAATGGGTACCACAAAGAAAGATAAAAAGCCAACACAAACCTGTTGCTGTCTTCCCAAACCAAGAGACTTGTGTAAATCAAACCAAGTCAGAGCTGAGTCTCAGGAAATAACTGTTCCTGCCAGCTGAGAAGGGCCACCAGCCTGCCCTGGCTGTGGTGGCTGTGCTTCAAAGAGGTGACATCACAGCCACCAGGGCTGGAGGGGCTGCTTGTGATACATGGAAAACGGTGCAGGTGTCGAAATAAATATCTCCTGTGGCATTAAATAGCACTTAGGAGCTGAGGGATGTCCCTGTTAGCTGTGGGTAAAGAGAATTTAGGGGGCCTTCTGCTCCTCTGAGCTATCAGATCTCAGTAAATCACCCGACCTTTCTGTGCCTTGGTTTTCCTTTCTGTCAGTGTGAGCAATGGTGGCTCCCCCCTCACAGCGACACAGAGGCAGGAGGGGTGCCATGCAGGGGGGTGGGAATGAGCCTGCCAGTTTAGGAACTGCTCAGAACCTGCATTCTTGGGAATAACCAGCACTCCTCTCACTGGGCAATCAGCAGTAATAAGGGGGAGTCTGCAGTGTGGTTGAAAGGTTCTGCTGGATGAGCCAGTTTGAAAACTTTATCCTTTGCTAAATTGGTACCATCCAGCCTTTGTTTGATCTTCAAGCAAGCTTTGCTTTGCACCCTGCCAGAAACGCCTTTAATATGATGTGGTTCTGCTTTCTGTTGCTCAGTGGGGTTGGCAGTGCAGTGGTTTCACAGTATTTCACCTACAGGGTGCAGAAAAATGCTGGATGGCGATTTCAACTCTTGAGGGATCAGAAAAGCTGAGAAATAAGCTTGTGAGTGTGCACCTTAACTCCCTAAAAAAAAAAAGAACCAAAACCAAAACCCCAAGGAAATTGTTTTTACATAATATGTCTTCAGAGGGACAGCACTTTAGCAATGTGCTCATGCAATTCATCACCGAGGTGACAATGGTCCGATGATTTATTAGTAATACATCACTGCAATGTTTTCCCCCCAGTGATGTATTGGAGATCATAAAGCACAGAGAGGGACAGCAGACTGAAGTGCCTGCAAAGCCCTTCCCAAGCCTGTTCCAGTTATTTTATTGAGAGAAGTTGTCAGCAAGAATGCTGAGATTTTTCCATTCCTGGAAAAAACCTGCTGGGGAGGGGGGGTCTTGCCCCCAGTGAAGATCCCTGGTTGTGATGACAGCTGAGGCCTGCAGGCTCTGTATCTGTCTTCAAACAGTACAGAAAGTGGTGATAAATGGTTTGTTGACTGATAGTCTGGGCCTTACAGCAGCTGTAAATGCTTGGGGTTATTTACTTTTGGTTTTTAATGACTCTGGACGTCGAAAGGCACCACAGATGTCTTTGAGCCTTGGCATCTCAGTGTGCAAAGACCGGGCCACCTGACATTCTCACAAATGTCATGAGAGAAGAAAACCAAGGGAAGTTCAGTCTCCATGGCAGTGGTGCTGCAGTTCTGCTATCAGCACGGGGTTACCCAGTGTTATCACAGGCTTCCTCTCCCTCTCTGGAGATCACTTTAGAGGTTGTGCAAGAAAATTAAAATGTATCATTTTCTCACCAGTCTGACTTCTGCTACTTCGTGTACCTTATCCATAGTGCCAAGAGTAGACTTGCAAATGAAACAGGTTTGATTTCATTCACCACCACCTTCCCCATCCTCCAGGCAGTCCCTCAGAGCTCTCTGAGCCAGCCTGGGTGACCTTCACCAGGACACCCAGGAATGAGTGTGCTGTGATCCAAGGCCAGCGTGGAGCAGAGAGGGTTCCTGCAGCAATTCCACAGCTGATGTTGTGCTCAGAGCCAGCTCACTGCTACCTGATGTTGTTCCAGTTGTTTGTTTTCATCTCTCTACAATTACATCCTCACTTCCTGGAGAGGCACCAGCTTTTCCTTTGTGTGGGAATAGGAGCAGGCAGCTGTTCCTGCTTGCAAACACTGCAACAATACAAATCATGGCAAATCCCTGCCATTGGCTTGAGTTCAAAGTGGGTTTGACTTCAAATTTTTGCAGGGCTGAGTTGATGCCCATGTTGAATAGAAAGGGAAGGGGTTGTCAATAATATGAAAATAGATTTTTCAGTATTTTGTGAATCACTTTGATAGGATGAGATGTTTTGTGAACCTGGGACTCACAGCCATGAGCCCATCCAGGAAGCTTTAACCCCTCTGAAAGCTTCTTGGGCCACTCCTCCTTGGAGCTATTTCTATTTCTGATAAGAGCATCAAGGCATTTAATTGCAACAAACACTCTGCTTGAAGGCAACAGTAAATCATAACCCACTTTATGATCAAGAACAGAATGTACAGACCTCAGCAAGGGCTGGAATTTTATTAGGTGTTATGAAGGCTTCACCAGCTCTGCAAAAGGCAACTGGGGGGGTAGAAATACTCAGCTTGAAGCATTTTACAAATCCAGAACTAAAAGCTTGGCTCTACAAATGCAAAAACCTTCCATTGCCTTCCCTGGACCTTAGCTATTGGTAAGGTTTAAGTGATGCTGAGTGTGGATCAGCATGAGCAGGGAGGAGTTTGGTTGTTTACAGAGAAATCAAAAAGCCAGAAGCACCCTTTGGTATGTTTGGGAGTTAAGAGTGCAACCAAAATCCTGCTTGGTGCCCCTTCAGCCCTGCTTGGGAGCTCATGATGATGGATACAGCATGGAATCAGCTAATTTGTCCTTTTATTGGAAGTTCCATGTGCAATTTAATGTCAGTTTAAAAGCCACATGTCTGTGGAGACTGAGGTTTGCTGCTTTGGGTTTTTGTCTCTGCTTTGCTTCATTTTTTTTAATAGTGCAAATGCATTTGGATGGAGAATTTCTGGCCCTTCTCCTCCAGAGCAGACTGCCTTTGTCTCTGTGGCACTGTGGGTGCTGTAGATGTGTTTTACTTTCTGCCTTTCTGAGCAGATTAATTATCAGCAATTCAGAGTGGATGGACTCTTAAAGCATCAGCTTTATTGGAATGAACCTGCTTGAAGCGTAGCAAAGTGCACTTATCTCTGTGTTAGCACCAGAGCTCTTCAGGGCATGTAAAAAGAGCTGGGTTTCCTCAACCTGATTTGATTCAGATAAAATCCTTCCATTTAAATCCCTTCTCCAAGCCCTGGTGCAAAGGAAGCTCCTCTTGCATCTGTCTGGAATCTAAGCACCTTTTCAGTAACCCAGAATGAAAGTGAAATCCTGTGGGTTGGGCTGTGAATGGCCTCAGAAGCCTTTCCAGCCTCACTGAGAGGCACTTCCAGCACTAAAGGCACTAAAAGGCACACAGGATTTCCTGCAGCTGTTACTTAGGCTCCATCTGACATTTGTCTGACTTGGCTGGATATTTCTATGTGCTGGTTCACACCTGTGGCTGTGAAGGTGAACAGCAGCTGAGCTGGGGAAATGAATGGAGTGCTTGTTTTTGGCCCAAAGACATTTGAAATATCATACTAAAATAGAAATATAATACCAAATGAGTTAAGTATTATCTTAGTGTGCTGAGTTGCATTCCAGCTGTATCCAGAAGATAGAAGCAGGCAGCCTTTGTGTCCCAGACCACGTCAGGCAGGTGAGCCCCAGAAGAAAGAGGCTGCAGAGTAAATCAGGAGTGGGTTAGAAGAAGGGTTTTTGTGCACAGCAAGACAGACAAATGAAAGGATCAGCCTCAGGTCGTGGAAGGAGGCTGAAGCTGGGAATTGATGTCAGATCTTTGGCATTATTGACATGCTCACTGGTTCAACAATGGTTTCTAGCACAGGCTCCCCTTCCTGCAGCTCACCAGTTCTGTGGAAGATGTTAAAGAAAAAAAAAAACTCTCAATAACTGTTCCTGCAGTTTCTTCTAAGAATTTCTGAAGTCCCATTATAGAGAAAATGCTGAGGCCATCATTAAGGTTCTAGAGAGAAGAAAGAATATCAGCATGCATTTCACTCTTAATAACTTCCTGCTTTGAATTCTTCTTTTGAAAAAAACAATATTCCCTTTGCCTTGGTGGGAAAAAGAGAAGCCATCAATAGCCTTTTTTTCTATGTATTAAATGAATTTATATCCAGGTAAACCTTTTGCACCCTGAAGCAAAGAATTCCATAGTGCAACTGAGGGAAGCTTGAAGCAGTATTTATTTGCTTCAAACATTCATGCTGATAATTTTACTACTTCCTCTCTAGTTTTTGTGTTGATAGAGTGAACAACCATTTCTCCCTTGTTTGTGCTGCTCCCAGGTTCATATTCCTCTCTGCTTTCATCCCTCCCAGGGTGAAGTGAATTTGATGTAAATATTCTCGGGATAATTTTGATTATCATTGTTGTTCTGCCCTCTACTTTAATTTTAGTGGATCCTTTTGCAGAATGTGAGGAAGAAAGCTGCACAAAATGGTGAAATTGTGGACTCATTGTGGATTTGTTCAATGCTGTAATGATGATTTCTGTTCTGATCTTCATTCCTTCCTAATAATTCCTAGCATGCTATTTTCTTTCACTTCTATTGAGCGTTGGGCTGACACTTTAATTGACCTATTATAGCTTCAAGATATCTATTATTTCCCCCCAAATGCTAGCAAGGTAGCAGATTTCATCAGTCCTGGAGGGCTTTTCCTCTTGAGTGCATCACTTCCCATGGACCAGCACAGAATTCCATTGCTTTCTGTTCCCACACTCTGTGCCCCTCCAGTCCATTTGCCTGCCCCTTGCAGCCAGATCTCACCAGCTTGAAAGTCTTGCTAAAATCAATTATCTTTGTCAGCTGGCTTTTCCAGAAACACAGAGACTAAAGCTGTAAGGCTTTAAGAAACATAAATTAGCTACCCAGAAATCTCGTTAATTCAGAATTAAGGTTGCTCACCTGAGATCTGTTCCAGCCCAATCCTTCTGTGTTTTGCACAGAACAAATGCAAGTGGGTGAAATCTGCCTTACCTGAATTAGCAGGCAGCAGCCAAATATTTACTGAGTCACTTATTCAACTTGATTGAACGAACAGAATATTAAAAAAGCAAGAAAAAGGGGGAATATATGCCACAAAACCATTCAAGCAAAACAATTCTATTAGCCATTCAGGGAACAGGCTTTTGGCATTAGGGGTGTTGTTTACTAATTGGATTTACTGTGGCAGTGATTACTTAGTGTCTCACAATTTTCTGTACTTCAACATTCACCTCCTGTCTGAATAAAATCTCTTGTGCTTATGGCAAGATTCCCATTTCCTTCAAAGACACTTGGGTCTAGCCTCTCTTGTGTAAGAGGTTTTTAAAAGATCTAAATAGTATAATCTTGTTTTCCAGCTGATGCTAGAGCTACTCTGATAGGTCTTTGTCTGTGCTTTTCAGGAGATAACAGACAGACAAATCATGTAAAAACTAGTCTGAGAATTTTCCACTCCATGCAGAGCAGCCACAGAACATTTGTGAAATGATAAAACCTGCCACAGTAACCTGAATATTCAGATTTCAGATGTGAATAGTTCAGGAATGAACGAAGAGCTGAGTTATGGAAACTACAGTGTACTGGATAAAATAATATTTATTTCTGCAGAGTGCTTACAGTAATTTCTTCTTTCGAGTTTCTGCAAGCTTAAACCCAAAAGTGAGTTTTCTCTCTCTTGATGTTTATTAAGTTCAATGTAGGAACTGATTTGACTCTGAAGTCCTTCCAGGACCACCTTGTCTACTCTGTAACTGTTGCTTTGTTTTTACCTTCTCCCCCTCAGTATTCAGCCTGAATTTCACTGCTCGTGATGCTTCTCCCTTTACCCACCACTTCATAAATCTCGAGTCTGAGACTTGGGAATTTTGAGTGGTACTTTGATGTTTTACAATTATTCATACCTTATATATTGATATTGTATTTCTCATTCAGAACATCTTCAGTTCCTCATATTCGTGTTCCTGTTTCCCTTTGATCTGTATCATTAGTGATTTCTTATTCTGTGTGCTGATACTTTTTTCTGTCCACTTTTACAGATCTTGCCACTTCACTATTGATTTTCTTTTCTCTTTTTGTTTGAGATATCTTCTTTATTCTTCAGGTTTGGAATTTTTTTTTTCAACTTATGGGTAATTGTTTATATTTTTTTCTCTATATTTGATCTCGTATCTTCCCCTTAAACCAATTTCCCTAGAAAGCAGCCAGTCAAAAAGAAGCAGAGAGGAATAGAATAAGTTTCAAGAGAGTTTTGATTTAAAATGAAATCACAGGAAAATCCAACCTGTCTCTCCATCACTCTCCCTCCTTCTCTCTCCTCCTTGGTGTCTCTGTCTCCCCAGTCCCCCTGCTCTCCCTCCTCTCATTGCTTCAGGACAGCAGCCTTGCATCAGCTGTCTCCTCTTGTCTAGCTGGGCTTTAGGAGCTCTGTGCCCTGATTTTCTGGGCAAACTCTGTCCCCACGATGTGCTGCTGTCTCCAAACGCTGTCCTGGTCTGGCAGACTGTGACTGTTTCTCAGAGATGGGGTTTCCAGGCATGGAGAATTAAGCAGATTACTAAAATTCATTTTTCTAGCCTGGTAGCCTGCAGACATGGGATCTCAATTCTTCTCTCTTCCCCAGGCTTGAGGTGGATGAGTTGGAGCGAGTCCCTTGATTGCTGTGTGCTTTGGTTTTCATCTCAGAGCAGCAGGGCTGGGGGCTCCTCTGTGTTTCATTAGAGGAGCCCGAGCCAGGAGCACCCTGAGCTGTGCTGAGATGCTGCAGTGTTGTAATAAATCAGCAGACAGAACTCAGTTTTCTCATGCAGAGAAGCCAATCCTTTATCCACGAAGCTCGTATTTTATGAAATATCGGAAGGCACTGTGTTAAACCTAACTGGTCAGCAACACAGTGAAACTCAGTTCATTGGTTGGTAAGGGCTGTTGTATATGTCTATCAAATTTTCTCTCTCTAGATATGTTTACATATTTTCCTCACTGATTCTCATGGGACAGATTCATCGTTTGTGCAGGTGCAAACTTATTTTTCTCTCTAAGAAATGTTCATTCTTTTAATTTTTCTTTATGGGAACTTACAAGCTACTTCTAGCTCAGCTAGAGTAGCAGGGCCTGAAGCATATTTTGTAAGGCCTTTCTTTTATAATATCCCCACCTGTCTGCAACACTGCAGTGCTGGAGCTCTGGAGGCCACACAAATACCTCACGTGGGCTCTCAATTAAGGGTCTTTTTGCTTCCCATCTGGGATTGTTTTATTTGATGAGGGCTGACAGCCTTGCCAAGAGTTACCTCATGCTCTGTGAGATGCTGAGCTGTGCACGGGAGGGGCAGGGGCTTCTCAGCTTTGCTGACCCGGGGGTGGCACAGAAAGTGTCACCTTGTGCTCGGTGCAGGACTCACCTGCAGGCAGCATCTTTTGAAGAGCAGCAGTCCCAGCCTTGCTTCCAGACTCTCCAGATTGCCTCTCTTGTTGTATCCCTCTGTGACACATTTTTCCCTTTTTTCCCCTCCATACTTCCATCTCCATTCTTTCTCATCAATCAGAACACTCGTGGTCTGCTGGTGTAATTAGGAAAACAGAGCATTCTGGCCAGAGCTATCGATCTAGTGCTTTATAATAAATGTTAGTAATGTTTAATTTCTTGTCAGCTTTCATTGTGCTAAAGAAATCAATTCACGATTGTCTCTTCTCCATTATTCAATTGTCTAATAAGCTACTTTGCAGTCCCCTCAAAATCTAATTTTAATGATCAATCACTGTAGAATGGAGAGCACATGAACCCATGTACATGAGGATTATCCCAAATCCATAGTGGGTGGGATGCACTCCTTTCCAAATAGAAATAAATTTTTACTTTTCTCTTTTCAAAAGAGTCAGTAAGACAGGTTTTCTGTCCTTTCACTAAATTCCACAAGATGGTTAGTGTAACTTGTTTTCTCTCATTTAGGATTCATGTGTTATCAAACCCCCTCTGAATCTTGAATTTCACTCTCGAGGTGATACCTCTCTTCTTTTTCCCTCCCCACCTCTCTCATCCCACATCAAATTAGTGTTAAAAAGTAGAGGCAGAGTGGCCTTGTAGGAGAGAAAGCTGTGCTCACAACATCTTTCTTTACTCTGGCTCTACCCCAGCTCACAGTGAAGGAGATGCTCCGCTCCCAGAGCGGCCACCAGAGCTGGGTGTGTGTGTCAGGAGAGCAGCACTGCCGGCCTTCCCAGGATCCTGGAGCATTCCTGACAGCCTGGGATCACAGGGCTGGAGCTGTGCTCTCTGTGGGTCACGGGGCTGGAGCTGTGCTCTCTGTGGGTCACGGGGCTGGAGCTGTGCTCTCTGTGGGTCACAGGGCAGGAGCTGTGCTCTCTGTGGGTCACAGGGCTGGAGCTGTGCTCTCTGTGGGTCACAGGGCAGGAGCTGTGCTCTCTGTGGGTCACAGGGCTGGAGCTGTGCTCTCTGTGGGTCACAGGGGGGCTGGAGCTGTGCTCTCTGTGGGTCACAGAGCTGGAGCTGTGCTCTCTGTGGGTCACAGCTGGAGCTGTGCTCTCTGTGGGTCACAGGGCTGGAGCTGTGCTCTCTGTGGGTCACAGGGGGCTGGAGCTGTGCTCTCTGTGGGTCACAGCTGGAGCTGTGCTCTCTGTGGGTCACAGGCAGGAGCTGTGCTCTCTGTGGGTCACAGGGGGCTGGAGCTGTGCTCTCTGTGGGTCACAGCTGGAGCTGTGCTCTCTGTGGGTCACAGCCCTGGAGCTGTGCTCTCTGTGGGTCACAGCTGGAGCTGTGCTCTCTGTGGGTCACAGGCTGGAGCTGTGCTCTCTGTGGGTCACAGGGCTGGAGCTGAGCTCTCTGTGGGTCACAGGCAGGAGCTGTGCTCTCTGTGGGTCACAGGGGGGCTGGAGCTGTGCTCTCTGTGGGTCACAGGCAGGAGCTGTGCTCTCTGTGGGTCACAGCCCTGGAGCTGTGCTCTCTGTGGGTCACAGGGGGCTGGAGCTGTGCTCTCTGTGGGTCACAGGCAGGAGCTGTGCTCTCTGTGGGTCACAGGCAGGAGCTGTGCTCTCTGGGGGTCACAGCTGGAGCTGTGCTCTCTGTGGGTCACAGGGCTGGAGCTGTGCTCTCTGTGGGTCACAGAGCTGGAGCTGTGCTCTCTGTGGGTCACAGGGCTGGAGCTGAGCTCTCTGTGGGTCACAGGCAGGAGCTGTGCTCTCTGTGGGTCACAGGGGGGCTGGAGCTGTGCTCTCTGTGGGTCACAGAGCAGGAGCTGTGCTCTCTGTGGGTCACAGCCCTGGAGCTGTGCTCTCTGTGGGTCACAGGGCAGGAGCTGTGCTCTCTGTGGGTCACAGGCTGGAGCTGTGCTCTCTGTGGGTCACAGGCAGGAGCTGTGCTCTCTGTGGGTCACAGCTGGAGCTGTGCTCTCTGTGGGTCACAGGGGGGCTGGAGCTGTGCTCTCTGTGGGTCACAGGCAGGAGCTGTGCTCTCTGTGGGTCACAGCTGGAGCTGTGCTCTCTGTGGGTCACAGGGGGGCAGGAGCTGTGCTCTCTGTGGGTCACAGCTGGAGCTGTGCTCTCTGTGGGTCACAGAGCTGATTTTATTTCCCTCTGCACTGAGAGGCTCCTGGAACACTTTTGCTGCTGTGTTTCCCAGCTCAGTTCTGGGGTTCTCCTTGTCAGAGGACTGGGGGCTGTAGTCCTGATTCCCTGCCTGAAGAAGAAAGGTTAAGAAGTAGATTAAGAGAAACAGAATTTTAAGAGGAATGAAATAAATGTGTTATCTGTAAGGTAGGCTGCTCCTAAAATTCTGAGGAAGGTAAAACCACCAGTTTTTTATATTTACCTGGAATAAAAAGCTGAATCTGTCTTTCACGTTTATTAATACATGAAACTGTTTTACAAGATTCTCACCTCTTTGAAAATAACTTACATTATTTATTATATTATATAGTATATTATGCCCAACAATTATCTTGTAAAATTCATTTTCATGGCAAAAGGTGCTGTTTGGACATACCCAGCTTTTAACTGAGACTTGCCTTGCCTCTATTAGCTGAACACAAAAGACCCCCTTTTCTCGGGCCCACAGATAAATGAACCAACTTCACAAACAGCACGAGATTCAGGAAACAATGTGCCTGAACACTTGTATTTGTGCATGAAGTAATTAATCATTTTTTACATTAGGAAAGCTGTACCATAGATCTCAATCATGCAATGCACACCGAGCCATTGCTTTCCTCTGCTCATAAATCAGGTCACAGTGTAGCCACCATTCCACTTTTGCAGTTGCAGGGCAGTAAAGTCAGAAGTTTATTGCAAGTTGGTAATAAGAAGGGAAGTAACGGCCTGGGAGGCAGGAGGGTGAACGAGTTAATGAGTGAGCAGTTTGAGTTTTCTTATTGGTTTTAACCCTCTATAAATTTAATGGCTTCCCTTTAAATGCCTCTTAATGAGAAAAAGCAAAGTGTGAGTTACTTAATGGTGTTATTGAAGGCTTTATCTTGTTATTGAAAGGGAATGGTGTAGTTTATCCAGGGTGAATCTGGAGAAAAATAACTTTACTCCAGGGTGGGGATGCTCTGTGGGCTCGGTGTCAGCCGGAAGGAGCTGCAGAGGTGCTCTCGGTCAGGGGAAGTGGTGGAAGATAAAATTAGTGATCTTCATTAGTTCATAGAGACTTAATGAGTTCAGGAGGCTTGGAGATGTCTGTCTGCAGAGGAGCTGCTTCTCAGGCGCTGGGGTTTGCAGCCCTGACCCTCTCCTGGGCCCGGTTGTTTGATTCCACAACCTTTGCCTTTCCACACCTCCTCAGCTGCTGCTGGGAGACTGGGAATTCTCACAGGAATTTATCCACGTGGGGATGCTTTGCATGGATGGTTTCATGGGGTTTGTCAGCTGCCATGCACATAATTCCAGAAGTTTATCCATAATCCTTCCTAAAAAAAACAACCACCCACCACCCCCCAAAAAAACCTGAAAAAAAACCAAAACAAAAAAACCACCAACCCCCCCCAAAAAAAACAAACCCACAAAAAAAACCCCAAAACAAAACAAAAAACACACACCAAAAAAACCAAAACCAAAACCAAACAAAAACACCCCCCAAAAAACACCCCCCCAAAAAAAGGGAATTCCTAAAGGTTTAGTACTGGAGTGTCTGAGGTCCTTTGGAGGGCCTGGTAAATAATGTTTTTTATTATTGCAGGATATTATGGGATATAACTCTAGAGGTTATAGCATAGAAAGCGTCTCACTATTTACAAATAAAAGCAAGGTATTTAAATAAATGGGATTTAAAATAAATGGGATTTAAAATAAATGGGATTTAACTGGATTTAAAAATATGTTTTTAGTGCATTTTGTATTAGAACCAAGGCAACTAAAAGCAAGTAAAAAGTCTCTGGAGAGAACATATATTTTCCTAAATTTTTCATGGAAACAAATAGTCATTTTCCACTTTTTTCTAACCAGTCATATGTTACAACTGCAAAGATTTTCCAAGGGTAAAAAACCAACTTTTCTAGTTAGGAATATAGGGAAAAAAAGATTAAAAGAGGGCTGTGACCTGCTTTCATTTACACCACTACAGATCAGATTTAAAATACCTATTTAATTAGATTTGGCCTGATTTAATGTTTAAACATATCAGATTATGGAATGTGCTGAGGACAGTGGTGATGTTCCTTTTCAGGACACTCAGACTGGGAGATCCACGTGTCTCTCATAGAATATCCTGAGTCAGAAGGGACCCACAAGGATCAAAATGGCTTTAGAAAAAAATGTGGGGAGATGTCAGGGGGAAAAAAAAAAATCTATAAATGTTCTCTGCTTTTACCCACAGCACATCTCAGAAGAATTTCTGGGGATAATGTCCCACCTTCCTTTACCTCATCCAGCTGTGCACAAGGCAGATGCTTCCTGTCCCCAAAGTGCCTCCTTTACCAAACCCTCATCCTTAACTCATGGTTAACCTACAAGAATCTGAGCCCAGCCTGTTAATTCCATTTCCAATAAACACGAATGTAACAGTAAACATCTATATTTGTATGGTGGTTTTGGTGATTCCACTGGTTGTTAATCTTTTAGCTGCTCCAAATTAAGCCAGTTCCCTATACAATCACAACAGATCTCTTATCCTGAGAAACCTGAGCACTTGCTGTGGCTAACCATGCCCTGAATATGTAAATGATGCTGCCAGACCCCAAACAGCAGGAAGGTTAGATATTAATTAGATATTACACTTAGGAGACAGCAAACTCACTGAAATTAAATAGTCCAGTGGCATTTCTGCTCTGTGGAGGGCTGGTCCCCTCCTAGGCATGGAGCAGGAGATGTGATGCCTCGAATATTGGCTGAATTCTCCTTGACAGCTCCAGTTTCTAGCACTGTTTGATCAGGTGGTTGTGACACTCTGGGTGCTGAGCTCTGGCATCTCAGCTGAAGGGGCTCTGCTCTATCTCTGCCCACAGCAAAATGTATTCCCCTGGTAAAAATCACATCAGATAGATTTTG
Organism: Phylloscopus trochilus trochilus; assembly: GCA_016584745.2. NCBI lineage: Eukaryota > Metazoa > Chordata > Aves > Passeriformes > Phylloscopidae > Phylloscopus > Phylloscopus trochilus. The sequence goes on from WQNJ02000011.1 coordinate 3,370,770, forward strand.
TTTTTTCCTTCCTTCTAATCTTTTTAGAAAGTATGTGCTGAAGACATGAGAGCTGACCTGGGGAGACCTCACTGGCACTTTCTGGCTTTTGAAACCATCCCAGTACAGAACTGGCCTGATGGGAGGTGGAGGTGAGCTGGGTTTGAGGGTTTCTTGGTCAGGAAGGTGCTGTTGCTGCTCCCTGATTTCTCCTCTGGCACCCATGGATGTTTCAGCTGTCAGGGCTGGGACCTGGAGTCAGTGAGATGGGGAAAATCTCTGGGATGTGCTGCATGCATGCAGGAGAAGCCTTACACCTGCTGTTAAACCCAGCCATAGATGCATTCCTGGGAGGAGAAGGGGGCTCAGCAATGCTCTTTCTATCAACTTATTAAGGGTAGAGTGCTGCAGAACAGAACCTACTGTGTGTAAATCAAATCAGGTTAACAAACCTGAACTCAGTGGTGTGTAATGTTCACACAGACCTCTGGCATTTCAAACTCCTGCCTGCAGGGACTGGAGCTTCAGTATTTTATAAATCTGTACATCAGATATGAATATTTTGACCTGGACTCCACTCTTATTAATCAAGGCAATATGGGGATGTGTAAGATGAATTGTAAAGGGTTGCTGTTCATAAGCTCTTAATGCTGGAAAAGACCATCAGATGTATCTTATTGACCTTCTGCCTAGCACAGCTCACAGAATTTTGCTTGCTATATCAGGACCCAAATCCATCAAAGGCTCGGGAAACCTTGATTCAGTGCACTCTGGCCACAGAACCTGGTTGTTTCTTCAAGAAGGTTTTAAAGAAAACATCAATTACACTGAGAGCTATGGCTGTCATCTCATAAGTAAGAATCATAGAGTGATTTGGCAGTGCAGTGTACCTTTGGGAGGGATTTTCTCTCCTCTTGTAGCCTTTAAAGCTGCTCTAAAGGCCATTTAATATGCTGGGGGAGGACATCCTTGGTTGCAGGCAGTGTCTGGCCAGAGGCTGTCCTGCCTGACTCAGACTGTGCCCTCAGCAGGGGCAGCCAGAGGGTCTGAACCCTTTGTGGTGTTTATAGGTGTGTGCCTGGGCAGTTCCTGGAGGCAGCAGAACAACCATCAAGCAGCACTGAAAGGGAAATGTGCTGTAGTTTAGCAGAGTTTGGGGTTTTTTCCCATTTCACTGTATGCTGAAGAACTTACCTGCTCTTACAAAAGTCCAGACTATGATGTCCAAGATGGCTCAAACCAGTTTTCATCCCTTCATTTCTCTAATGAGGATAAAAAAAGTATCCTGTCTTTTCCCCCTTTCTGCATTCATCTATTTATTTTACTGCAAACAGTACACCAGAACCAGTCTTCTGTAATAGCTTACTAAAATCCTCCTTTAAGTAGGAGTTCCTTTGAATTGCAGATTTCCTCCTGCACATCCTCAGGGTTTGTGTCCACAGAGGTTTTTAGAGCTGAGATGTGGGTGCCTGGCTGCCTGCAGTGGAGCTGTCAGTGCTCTGCAGTGAGCAGCTCTCTGGGAGCAGTTTTAGGCTCCCGTGTGCCATGCCCTGTTGTCACTCATTTCTGCACTGTCAACTCCCCTAATCACAGCCCATTTGAAAGAGCAGCTCCCTGGGCATATCTGGCATTTCTTCATTGAAAACCAGACAGTTTTTTAGCTCTGTTCATTGCTCAGTTCTGACAAAACCGCTGTGTTGCAATTCCACATGAAAGAAACGACACTCACACACTGAGATGTCCAAGGCAAAAATGGGGCAGTTTATTTACAGACCTTGACATTTATAGAATTCCAACAGTGACCATGGATTGGAGGAAGGAAATTGTCCTCTCCAACCACACTGGTCAACCCAACAGTCCATCAATTCTCTCCTCCTCCAGGAAGGAGTGGAAAACAATCATTGTTTACATGGAAAGTGCGTGAGAAACTCCATTGCAAAAATGCAAACACAAAAGGCTGAAACAGAACTTCAGGAAAACAGAAGAACAGGGCGACACTGCAGCACTGTGAGGCTGAGCAGGCCCTTCTGCTGAGCCCTGCTAAGCCTGAATTGGGCCCTGGTGAGGGGTGAGGGGTCCTGGCTCCTGTCTCAAACCCCGAGCTGCTGCTCCTTGGTGACAGAAACACAGCCAGGATTTGGTTTTCTTTCCCAAGTTTCTGGCTCCAGCTGCCTGATTTGGCTCAGCTGCACCCAGATATCACAAGAAGTGAAATCCTGCTGCTCTTATGGACTTCCCTGCCTCGTCCAGAGCCTGCTTCCCTCCTCAGTAAAGCTGAGAAGAGTTTTGCTGCTGCTCTAAACTGTGCGGAACTCCCCCTGGCTTTCAGATGCTGGTATTTTTCTCAAATGGATTTATGCAACCAGGATATAGAAAACTGCCTAGGTTTAATCTTTTTAACTTCAGCAATGAAATAAAAGTTTTAATCCTCTGTGTGTATGGAGAATTTAGGTTTTCTTGGACATCAGTGATGCCTACATGGCTCTTAAAATGAAAATGTGTGATTCCCACAGTAGAATTCAGACACAAGATGGCAGAATCAGAAAGAGGAGAATGAATCACTGTCACAAATACTGCTCCTCTGCTGCACTGACAAGGGAAGATAAAATGGAATCATTAAACCAGGGAACCACTTGCAGATTTGAATTTGGATCTCCTGTATTGAGAAGAAACATCTTTTTCCCTCGTGTTCTGTCATTGTATTCCTGCTTTTGGCATTATTGCATGAGTTAGTGAGTAAATACAGAGAAGAGAGTATTAAATGCCACCTTACAGCAGCACTCTTTCTAAACTGCAGTCCCTCCTGCTTCCTGAAAGTCGGTGTTTTTCAGTGAAAATAAATGATCTGTGCTTCTTTCAGCAGTGGAGCATAATTAGAGCCATGCAGGAGGTTGATTATGAAGTTCAGTGTGTGAGGACCATTCACAGAGCTAGAGACAGAGGGAGGGAAGCAATTTTAGCCTGATGAGAGTTTAGGCAACTTGCCTGGTTTTGGACAGTTGTAACAGCTGTGAACAGGCTGGGGTTATTGATCCTTTTGCAGGCAAAGGGATGAGGTGACACATCCTCTAACCCTACAGGCCAGGGTGCAAAGAAGCAGCTGAGAGGGAAGGACTAGTTATCACTGGGTGCCTGAGTGATGGTAGGATATGAACCTGAACTGCACATTTCCCTCAGACAGGAGCCACAGGGTATTTTGGAAAGGCTTTTCAACCCCTTGAAGTGATTTTAATCAATTTTTACAAAAAGTGCCTGTGAACTGGGGAGCTGTGCTGGCTTTGCCACAGCTGATTGAGGACTCTGAATCTTGAGCAGCCTGGTGAGCAGAGCAGGGCTGTGTAAGATAACCTGCTGTGCCTTCTCCCTGTCTCACTGGAGCTAAAAAGAGGGGAAAGACTATTTAAAAAATTTGAATTAAATCACTTCATCAGGTGTTTCACCCTCTTTTTCCTTCAGGTTAATGTAGTTACAACAGGTACAACTGTTTATTGTGCCTCTGTTTCTCTTGCTTGCTTTTTTTGCCAAATGAATTTTTTTTGATTTTTCAAGGAATATTTTGCTCTGACCAAAGCCAGTCCTGTGTTCACATTTTCCCTTTTCCTCACTGCAGTGACAGGGATGATGTGGAGCAAGGTGCAGCTCATCACAAAGGGTGTTCTCTGGACAGGATGCTTCTTGTCCTCTTGCTGTTCATTTTCCACAAGCCTCAGAACAGAAATCAATAAAACAGCAACCTGCTACCAATGATAGGGTAAATTATTAGAAGGAGGAAAGGTCCTGGAGTTAGAACTAGGGTGAGGACTCAGCAGAGAGGTTTCAACTTCCTCAAAGTTGCCTTTGTGGATCTGTGTTTTACTTGCATTTATCCATCCTGACGTGGTGGTGTGTTCTCCATTAAGGGCTGGAATCACAGTGATGACCTCTGCAAATGCAGGGAGTGGATTCTGCCCCCAGAGGGTCACAGTGGATAATTATCTGTGCTGGTACAGAAGGACAGCCTGTTTCCCTGCATCATTAGGTGCAAGTGTGCAGCTGAAAGAGAGGAAACTTCTGTTCCTTTTCATGCACACACTTGGTGCAGACTGCCCTGGCTTTGTATTCAGGATAAGGAGTAGTTGTGTCATTCTCTGAATGATGTTGTTCTTCTCTCAGTTTCTTTTTTCTTCTTGAATTATTTCAGTCTTTTAAAACCGTCAATGCACATATATTCTGCAGCTGGACTTCTCTGCAAACAGGTGGGGAAAATAATTTTTTCTGTCTCAAACCTGATGATTGCTCAATGGTAATGGCTGTAATAAAATATTTCTGTTATATATGCAGGCCTCTGTGATCCATAAATGTTATAGCCCAAAGAACAACACAGGAAAAATCAGTTGTGAAGAGGGTCAGAACCAAACTCCTTTTTAGGGCTGTGTAAAACAGGGGAAGAGAACAGGGTTGGCTCAGTGCAGGTCATGTAATAGCTTACAGCAGAGCTGGAAAGTCTTTAATTGGAAAAGCTTCTGGGTTGGAAGTCAAGGTTATGGCCTAAGGTGTCTCTGGAGCATATTTGTATTGTATGTGTGCCTGTGCTGTGTTTAATCTGTGCTGTTTGCAAGCTGACCTCTCTGGGAGGGAATCTTCTCCATCAGGTGTTGTGAAACTCTTTAACATAAACCCAGCCATAAACAAACAAGGGATTTCTGAGTTCTGCATGGAGAAGACAGTCAGCAATAACTGGCTGAAGTTAGTGAACAGCTCTGAATGGGGAATCTGCCTCTGCCTGTGCTTATCAGTGCTGGTTGAATTCTAGCACTCCATCCCTGTTCCTGCCAGCCTTCAGCTCTGCTTCTCTCACAGCCACACTTTAGCCTGCTGCCCTCAGCTGTATTTTAATTGAGGCACATAATATTTTAAGACAGCTTTGTCTTTCCAGATCTCAAAGCAAATGGATTTGTAAGTCCCTTGACTCCAGTGTGATACACATGAGCTGTCTTCCCACAACATGGGGAGGGTAAAACAACCAAAGTGTCATTCACACAGGGCTCAGCATCTGAGGGAGTTCAGTATTAATTGCCTAGCAGGTATTTTCTAGAAGAGACTTAGTACCATGACATCCTGTGCTTAGTACAGGGTGAAAGAGCAAAGGGAAAAGAACCTAAAGCTGAAAGGGTTTTAAACCAAGTGAGTTTAAAACATTGAGGCAGGGGAGTTTTCATGAGGTACCCACAGAGGCTGATGCACAATCACTGCAGGCTACTGGCCTTTGCACCCCTCATCTCCAGCCCTGCCCTTGGATGTTCAGCCAGCCCTGAATCCATCTGTGTCTGCTCACCCAGCCCCTTTGCCAACAGCTGCTGTGTGGGGATCTGGAAGGGACAGGGTGTCAGAACTGTTGCTGAGTTCAGGAAGGCAATATCCAGTGCTCCTCTTGCCTGCCAAGCCATCCTTCAGCCCAGAAAGTCCCAGCTTGGCCATCATCACTTCCCCTTGGTGAATCCATGCTGCCTATTCCTGCTGTCCTCCTTGTCCTCCACGTGCCTGGAAATCTTCTCCAGGGTTATTTCCCCCATTGTCTTCCCAGGTGCTGAGGTGAGGCTGTCCAGCCTGTCATTCCTCTGGTCCTCCTGCCTGTCCCTTCAGAAAACAGGAGTGGCACTGGAGTCCCTCCAGTTCTGCTGCTTGGTGTGTTTTCCCTCCAGGTGTTCTGCAGTTAGGTAGATTTTTATTTCTAAGGAATTGAAGAAGATACAAGTGGTTTTCTGCAAAGAAAGGTGCTGCTTCATTAGAATGAAATCCAGCAAAGGGAGGACAGAGGCACTTGAACCTGAAGAATGGAATCACCATCATTCCCCTAATCCTCACTGTGTTAAAGCTGCAGCAACCTTTTGCAGTGACAAAGAACAGCCTGGACACCTGATTATAAAAGAGAAAGACCCTCCTAATATTAATCAAACAGCATTTCAGAGTCCCAGTTTGCACGTGTAAAACTCCAGGTGTTAGTGATTTTCCTTCCCCTGCCATGATGATATTTGCTTTCCATGGTGGGACAGGAGGGGTTGAGCAGGGATGGGCTTTCGTGCAGCACACAGGAAACACCACAGGGCACCCCTGCCACGGCCAAGGTCTGTCAGATGCAGAGTGCTGCAGCTGCAGCAGCTTTGCCTCACACCCTGGGAGATGGAGAGACCCTCTGGAAGTGCTTCATTGCCAGGGAGCCTGGGAGGAGCACCTGCAGCTTGGCAGGATGGAAAAGCTGCCCCTGACTCTGTCAGTCTGGGGCATATACAGTCACCCCTTTCAGAACAGTGCTGTGTGTTTTCCAAACTGTGTAAAGCTCTGGGGACTCCTAGAAATAGGGTAATGCTTCCTAGCTATTAAAAATAAAACCTTCTTGAGAATGAGCCTTGGATTCTGCAATTCTGTGGAAACAGAAGAAAAAAAATTCCAAGGTGTTTGTATCATACAGGCAATAGAGACCTGAAATCTCCCTAGTGGGCACTCATTTTTCACTTTCCAGGTTTTGTAATTATGATGTTCCAAGGGGAGCAGTGGGAATTAGGAGGACTGAAACCTGATTGTTTGTGTATTGTGGGAGAAGGGTTATGATGTTTCTGAGGCTGTTCTCTGCACGTTGGGTAAGGCACATTGAGGCTCCATGCAAATGGGCTGAAGAGCACACATCATGCTGTGTGAGGAACAGGACTTCTCTCCAGAGGGAGAATTCATTCCTATTTGGTGAGGCAGGATGCTGAATCAGTTTTATGTGCATAGATAAGAAGATGGAAGATTAAGAAGTATAAAAGGCAAAGGAGGAAAAATGAGATTTTGCTCTTGATCTTCTTTTCATGCCCTTCAGAACACACAGCCAGGTGCTTGAAGTCAGAGATACAGAGGTTGGCCATTTTGGTGGCAGCTGTCATTCAGAAGATAAATATTAATCAAGGTTTGTATTACTTACAGTAAAAGTGGGAGTAGAAGATTGCTGAGGGAAGTGTATCAGTGGCAGGATTCATAAAGTCAGACTCTCCAGCACAGTGATGCTGTGCTCTTCTTTCTCTAAGGAAACCAAGCATTAGAAGTTGTTTTCTTGCTTTGTTCATTATTTTTCCACACTTTCACTTCCCTCCTACACCAAGTGCTCAGCCCCTCTCGCTTTCCCCGCCATCATTTGGGTTTGAATCCTTGTGTGATTCAGTGTGGTCACTGGGGAAGCATTGCTTTAATGATTTGGTATTTAACTGCTCAGTGCTCCTTGCATCACAGAGGAGTGGCAGCGCTGACAAAGTACAGGCTGCCCATGGGGAGCACTAGATCACTGCAGAGATGAGTTGCTATGGTAATACATTACAGAGCAATGAGGGATTTGGGAAGATGCATCTGACAGTTTGAGGTAAAGGATCATCATTTCCTTGCAGCTTGCAAAAAGTGTCATAATCGGAATTGCAGTTGGCTTATTTTTCTTTTCCTTTTGCTTCCGTGAGGTGACATTTCTGCATAGCCCCGAGCAAGCTACAAAACAAAGAGGAAAAGGCTCCTTTGTCCTCATGTAGGCAAGAGCTGAAATAAAACCAGAGGGAAGAGGTCACTTCTGAGGTTGTTAATGAAGAATGTGGTCGAATGGCTGCACAGGTTCTCTCTACCTCCCTGCCTCTCTCTCACTTGAATACACAAATCTTCATTTTATAGGTATGAGTGGTGCACAAAAGGGAAATATGGAACAACTGAAAAGTAGTCTCTAGTCACAAGACATACTGTAAAATAGAGTAAAATTGTAAGATGGAGTAAACATTCCTGAGAATGAAGGCCAAGAAGAAGAGGATCAGAAAAGGAAAAATTAACAATACAACCCCCACACCCCCAACTTGTTTCTCCAGTGTGCATGGAATTAGGAAAAAAAAAGGCAGTAATGACACATCTTGAAAAATAACAGTAATATCTTAATTTGAAAATTGAACAGTAGCACAAACAGGTGTATTTTCTCTTTTCATCTTTTTTTTCAGATATTTGTCTAAGTATTTACACCTATATTTTATCTCTGCATGGAGACAGAAATAGGGTATTTTATGTAAATAGGTAAGGGACAGTGGATCAGGTACTTATATACTTAATATTTACATAATAATAGTTTTTGAACAATTACGCTCCCTAGCTCTGAGAGGTGTAAGAAATGTCCAGAATCAAATCCCTCCTGAGATTTTGTACTTTTGGGTAGAAATGTGTCTGTGCTGAACACTGGAATATTTGGCACTTAATTTCTGCGTTCAGCAATTTTGAATCCCACCAAACCTTCAGAAGTTTCTCAGGGGCAGCTGCAGCCACAAGAATTGCATTTTAGTGTGTCTCTTCGGCCCTCTGGAAGTTTCTGTGGTGATAATTTCAATTCATCCTCTGGATAGAGACCTGCAAGATGTGCCTTTCCAGTGCTCAGCCTATTTAGTCATCCATCTGGATATTAAAACATCCATGGGCTGTAGGACAGGTTTTGTTTGTTGGGGTTTTTTTTGGTTGGTTTGTTTTTGTTTGTTTTCAAAAAACGAGTCAGCGCTGGTTTTTAGAATCCCCAATCTCAATGCCTGAATTCTGTTAGCTTTTAAAAGGAGTTGTCTTCCTGAGGGCCTTAAATGCTTCTGGAAAACACAACTCATGCATCAGACATAGAAAGGGCACTGAAGCAACCATTCTTGACCTCCAGTAAAGTCATTCTCTTAATTCAGGTATCAAATTAAGGGTCATACTCAGCATCTTAGCTTCAGGCAGGATTAGAAGCTTGAGCTAAGAGCAGACATTTGCTGTTAGGGGAGCAACCAGCCGAAGCTGTGTTGTGTAACAAATCATTTCCTCCTATTAGATTTGTCACAAATGCATGAGGAATGGTAATTCCTTGATCTAATATCAACCCTTTGGGAGCAATGTGTTTGAATGATGTCATTACATAATGTTTGAAGCTGTTAATGTGATTACCTGGAGTCACTGGAGAGGCTCGAGGAGACTGCAGAGGGGTTTGGCTGTGCCTGTTCTCTCAGCACTGCTGCCCTGAGAGCCTGTGTGGTACAGCTGAAATCCCTTCCTTTTCTGGGATTGCTTTTTATTCTTGCTGCTGACACTTGTGGCAAAGGCTGCTGCAGTCTGAAAATCACGAGAGGGGAAGAACCCAAGAGTCAAAGCAAAGGTTTTTCACAAAGCACAGCACAGGGTGAGAGGGCTTGGCTGTGATCAGCCAGATTAGCTCTCATTCTCCTCCTCATGCTGCTTGCACTGGAGGACACTCACCTCTGGAGGCTGGGGGGGTTGGGTTGCATTTTTAGCAATTTCTGGAGCTGCCATAGAGGATCATGCAGCTCAGTTTGGGCACAGGATAAAGGGAGATCCCGGCAGGCAGAAAAAGTGTCCATCAGAGCCTCTTTGTGTTGCAATGAGGCTCTTTTTCTGCAAATGTTTGATTGCTGCTCATTCTGCTAGAAATGGTGACAAATAAAAGTAATTGTTATTTTCACTTCCACAGAAACCCTGTTTTCATCCCATACTTTTGTCCTGATTCCTACACTTTAATATGGATTGCCTGGTTCTTCCACGGAAGTGTTGGTTTGTATTTTAAAGAAGGAAGAGAATAGGAAGAAGGCATGGGCTTTTCTTTTCCTTTTTCATGATGTTCTATAGTGACTAAATCTGGCTTTTACAATTTCTGTCTGTGTGATTCTGCTTAAAAATGCATGAGCTGTTTCAGGCACATCTGTAAAACACTCTGAGCAGTGCCTATAGTACAAATGATGTCATGCCCTTCCAGTACTTGTCTGGTGAAGATCATGGGCAAATTAATTAAATTATGTGTTTTGCAAAATAGAGATTTTTTTTCCTTACCAGACAGTTTTCAGTGAAAACATGTAGCACATCTATTGAAAATGTGTGATCTTTATGACAGTGGAATCTGAGCATGTTTTAATTTGGGAGGACTAGATCTGACTGACTGAAGTTTTCCATACACACAGTTTATGATGTCCTTTGGTCTCAATGCTCTTGGGTCTCCATCCCAGATGGAAATCTCTCCCATCTGAAGCTTTCACACAGAGCACACATTGCTCAAATATTCCTCTGCAGACCCCTGCTGAGGCACTGGGGGTGCCCAGCCTCTGGTGGAGGTTAGGATACACATCTGTTTCCTGGATATAAACCCTGAAAACCAAATATTTACCCCAGGGCTTCATGTGTAGTCAAACAGGTACTTGAATGGTTTATTCTTCACCATTAGTTCATTGCCCACATTTGAAATCTGCTGAGCCAGTTTCACTGAATCTTGGTACTCCTTGGTAAAGGGAAGGAGAATTGTGCCCCCCTCACCCCTTTGGTTCCTGGCATGGATTGAGGCAGGGTTTACACCCCTGTCTCAGTGCTCAGCTGCTGAGATACAGGACAGAGAAAATGCTGCTCTTTCCCTGATACCTTTGCTCTGTCTCTTCTCTTGGCCTGCTCTGCCTTTTTTTTCAGGCAAGAGCCTGTTCAGAAGCAGGAACTGAGCTCTGGAACACTGGAGCATGCCAGGTGCAGCACGGGTTCCTCTGACCTGCTGTGGCTGTTGCACTGATGAGCGTACTGGTTTGAAAGCAAAACCAGTGAGACTCCCAGTCAGAGATACAATCTAATAGAAGAAGAGAGGGGGAAAAAAAAAAAAAAGTGAAATAAATTGAATGATACAACCTAACACCCTGTTGGTCAGGGTGTTTGAAGCAGTCCGGAAATCCTCCTGGAGTGGCAGATGTGGTTCCGCTGGAGCAGAGATGATCCTAAGAGAGAAGGGTCCAGTAATGATGAGAAGGGTCCAGTCTTCCTCCAGGAATCCAGATGAGATGTTCTTGTCAAAGCAGTGATTCCCATAGAAACATCTGGTAGCTCTTGTCTCCTCTGAGAGTTCAGTGGATAGAAGCTGCTCGTGATGTCTCAAACCCTGGATTATATCCAGGTGGGAATGCTTGGCTCCTCCCCCTGGGCAGAGCATCTCACAATGGGATGATCTCACTCTATGAGTCATGCAATGGGTCCTTGATGGCCCATTAACCAGAGATAACGTCTTCCAGGAAGGCATTGTTGGGCTCGTTAACAGAAGATAAGGAGAACACTGCCCCACCTTGGCTCCAACGGCTCATGGGGATAGAATACACCTTTGGGCACAATTTTACATTGTAACCTAGGACATGAGGATCAAAGTCAAGCTTTAGGCTTCCTTTGTGTTGGCATGCAAACACTTTCTTCGCACTTAACCACGATTTCAGGTGGATCAAAATCACCCTGAATGTGCTAAAATTGATCCAAATTTGTAAATGGCTGCTTATGGGTAAAGAATTGGAAGAGATTTTTAAAGACAGATGCAATAGTAAGAGTTTGTGTTCAACAGGAATTCAACACCTTGTCTTTTATGACATTTACATTAAATTTCCTGCTCATTTAGATGGCATGTTTCAAAAATATTTTGGTCTCCCTGTTGTCAGGGAAAAGAAAGCAAAAGAGGTTTTAGGTGTTACAAGTGTTAGGCTCTGGCAGTGGTAAATCTGGTTTAGATATTGAATTCAAAGTTTTCATCAGGGACAGCTAAAAATACATCTCTTTGCTCTTTTTTTTTTCACATTCTGGGCCAAAAAAGATGCCTTAGCTTATCAATAATGTATCAAGTATCAACAAATGGGTCAAAAAATTTTCTCACCTTGATGATAACTGCATCTTGACTCCTTACATAGGGCTTTGTATCCTGAGATCTTAAGGCAACCTTTCATTAAGGACAATCTGCTTTATTTATGGCACAATCTGATAAACAGGTTGAGAGAAATAGCATTGACCTATATATAATTATTTGATCTAGATATTGGAGGCTGAGTCAACTCTGGGGCATTTCTCTTCCCTTCTTTTCTTCAATTTACTGCTATTTATTCTTATCAAATCCAGTCAAATGTAAATGCAGGAGGAGGCAGGAAGCAGACTATAGATCCATCTGAGCATTTTGAGCTCCTGGCATTAAACCATGATGATCTCAAAAAACCCAACAACCATTAGCAGAAATGTTTCATCCCCTTTTTGTCTGAAATCCAGAGAGAATCTACCAGGCTTGTCCTGTTCATTCATACCTGCCTTCCGTTGTAGGTTCCTTCTTTTTGTTCCCAAGTTTCTGCTGTTTAAAGGCAACGTGGAAGTTCCTTGGTTTCCAGTGCCATCAGCTATAGGTGGAACTCCTAAAAAAACCAGCTCAGCTGTTGCAGGCTCCTCTGTAAAGTCCTTTTGTGATGTGCTGTGGGAAAGGACCTCCACAGGCACAGCAGAGGACATTTTTTTACCTGATCTCTGTAGATCAACTTCCATTCTCTGCATCCAGCCCTGCTGAACTTACACTTCCCCTGTGCTGTGGAGTTCTGCCCTTGCTTTGGCAGCTTTTCCATGCTCTCTTTCCTGCTCCCCTTGATGCTGTGATGGGCACAAGGATGTTGTAGGCTTGTCCAATGCTGTCACCAATGTCCCAGGGTGTGTCCAAACTGGATCTGAGCTCCCTGGGGCAGGGATTGCACTGGGCAGAGTGGGTGTGCAGTGAGACAGGGCAAGGGTCAGTGTGAGAGCAGCACAGGCTTTGTTAGAACTCAGTTCATTCTCCATGTGGCTTGGAAATCAGTGTCTGAGGAGTTCAGTGTTAATTGCCTAGCAGGTATTTTCTAGAAGAGACTTAGTACCATGACATCCTGTGCTCAGTACAGGCTGAAAGAGCAAAGGGAAAAGAACCTAAAGCTGAAAGGGTTTTAAGCCAAGTGAGTTTAAAACATTGAGGCAGGGGAGTTTTCATGAGGTACCCACAGAGGCTGATGCACAATCACTGCAGCTGCACTTTGCACCCCTCATCTCCAGCCTGCCCTTGGATGTTCAGCCAGCCCTGAATCCACCTGTGTCTGCTCACCCAGCCCCTTTGTCAACAGCTGCTGTGTGGGGATCTGGAAGGGACAGGGTGTCAGAAGTGTTGCTGAATTCAGGCAGGCAATATCCAGTGCTCCTCTTGCCTGCCAAGCCATCCTTCAGCCCAGAAAGTCCCAGCCTGGCCATCATCACTTCCCCTTGGTGAATCCATTCTGCCTACTCCTGCTGTCCTCCTTGTCCTCCATGTGCCTGGAAATCTTCTCCAGGATTATTTCCCTTATTGTCTTCCCAGGTGGTGAGGAGAGGCTTGGAAATAAGGATTTGTGCAGAATTCTCAGAGGGAAAAAGGAACACTGCCACCTGCAACCAAAGAGATGAGTGTCCATCTTTAGGGACGTAGAAAGAACCTGTGGGAATCTTCAGTTAGCACAATTACTGATCAGCTAATTTAGACCTATGGTACCCTGTAGGGTGCTGTGTATTTTGGAGATGATTTCCACAAATTCACCTGCTGAAGGAGTTAAACAGACCCTCCTTTAAGAGCTCAGCTGCTCCTCAGACCTGAGTGCTAAATGCTGTCAGCTCCTGGAAACCTGAGTTTTAATGAACTTCAACAGATGAAGGTGGTGAGAAGTCTGTACTTTACTTCTATCAGCTTTAAAGCCAATGAGTTCCAATTCTTAAGATCTTTGTTTCTAAGGATGTTCTTGGATAGTCTCAGTAGAAGCCAGTGGTGCATTTTCACCTGTGCAGGACTGTTTACCCTTTTATTTTCTTTTTAGAAATAAATACAATTCTAGTCTGTGCTTTGTGGCTTGCTGTAGAATAGTCTTACAGGAGATGACCTGGAAAATAAAAGAAATGAAAAACAGATTGTAGCTTTTAAGAACTATCTATGGATTCAAAATACAGGGAAACTGTGATTTGGGAACACTTTTCATTGCTTTTTCTTTTGGCAGCATAAGATTTAGTAGCATTAGCAAACCTGTGTATGAAGTCTGAATATTTCTGTTCCCTTCTGAGGACAGAGAACACTTTTTCTTCCCACCTTCCCTATGTCATATGGGGTTTATATGCTGTTTCTTCTCTACATAGCACCCTCTTGATCAAACATTAAAGAAAAAACAACAACAAAAAAGAGACATTTATAGGCACTCCATCTTTTTAAGCCCTGTGAAAAGTGAAACAGGCAGGCTTTCAAGGTACATTCAGTATTCATCAGGCTACAGAAAAATAGAACAATGTGGGGCCTAAAAGATAGTGGGGAGGTGTGGGGGTTTAAATCATAATTGAATTCAGACTGTACTGATCAAGGAAGGGAGAAGAGAAAGGTATGAGCACACTAAAGTAGAGGTGGGGATAGAAGTTCCTTTGCTTTGTGCTTCTTTCCAGACTAGAGTGGCAGGAGGCTTGTACTGACTGCAGCAAAAGAACCAGCTAATGACAATCACATTTTATTTTTACAGGGAGAAATATTTTATAGAGAGCGTGCTGCTGTGACCAAGGACTCTGTGAGCCTCAGACAACTCCCTAAGTATTCTTCAACAAGCCTTTTCAAGTTTCTCCTCACCTTGAGAACTCTGCAGAAAAGTTACTTGTGAGGATAAATACAGAGGTTACCAGAAATTCCCAAATGCTGAGGGGACAGGGACAGCCCCAGGAAACTTAGAGGAAAAAATGCCACTCCTATCTAGGCTTCAGAAAAAAACCCCTTTTTCCTAATGTAAGGAATGATTTATCCATTTTTTCTATTCCAAGACCTCCAGGTTGCAATTTCTTTTACAGTTTTATGTGTCAGGCCCAGGAAACACTTGTGAGGTGTAGGCAGCTTACAATGACAGCCTGCATCCCTGATGTTAAGCACTATTTCCTATTCCATGTGGAAATTTTCACAGAGAGGCATTAAGCTCAGTGAGAATTAACATTTCATGTGCATAAAACACTCTGAACAAGTCCATAATTATATAAAAAAAGGCAGATTGATTGATTGATTGATTTTAAAAACACACATTCTAAGTGCTTGTTAACTCAAGGCAGGAAGACCAGTGCACACAGAGAACTTGAACTTACCCTGAGCTGCAGACTCTGCTCTGCCTCAGGCTGAGCCCAAGAGCCTGTCAGGCTTCTGGGGCTCCTGGGAATGTTTTGTTCAGACATGATTTGATTTTTCAGTGCTGGCTCGTTAAAAAAAACCATTGCTTTTCAGAAAAGTTTCGGTGTTGAAGAACCTTTGTTGAGATCCCAGCGGGTTCCTTTAGCTTTCCAGCTTGGTTTGTGATTTGGGCAATTTGGAACACGAGAGCAATTCTGACATTTTCACCCAGCAGCTGTGGAGTGACAACCCTGATTCCTGAAAAGGTGTCCAGGAAATATTTTTCAGGAGTCAGAAAAGCATTTTGCAGACAATAGTTGAATTCAGAAAAAGTAAAAGCTCCTTCTAGAAAGTCAGAATTACTAAGAAGAATTATAATTTTTAAAAGAGTTAATGGCAGGCTTGCGGAGATGCACATACCAAACATTTGTTAAGCTTTGTAAAGCGAAAGAATAAAATAAAAATGCTTAACACATCTTGTCAGCTTGGGCTTCTGCATATTTTTGTGTATGTTTTTTAAGACTCATGTCTCATTACAAGTCAAGGTTTCGCCTGTTTACTTTTGATTTAACAACATTGCATAGCTAATTATAATTCACTGCAATTGCCCCAAACTACTTTTGATTTACTTATGTGATGGATGGTATTTGTTTTGTGTGTTTATTTTGCATCAGAGTGGTTAATGGGCTAGAAATAAATGTTGTTCTTTCTGGAGAACAGAGAGTTTTCTTTTGCCCTTGAGAACAACTACACTCACTTGGGGTTATGTGGTGAAACAGGAGAATCTGGAGGTGTCATTACCACAGAGCAAGGACCAAACACAAACTGCTGCCTCAGAGGTGACAGAAAGATCCTTCCTGGAGCTTGAGAAGGGGCTGCTTAGAGTTTTCTGTGAATTGGAAAGCCAGAGAATTGCTGGGCTAAATCAGACCTGAGAAAAGAGGTTTATGAGGGCACTGGTGAGAAGGTTACTTGGACTAAGTAACAATGAAGGCAGATTCTCCCTGAGAGCTTTGGCAAACTCAAGGTCTTATCTAAACCTATCCACGGGCTTACAAGAACCTTAACTGATGTGTAATCTTAAATTTCTGTAGAGAAGGGAAAAGGTTTGCTCCCTGGCAGTTGGATAATGGCACAGAGAAATCTCGTTGGTTTAGAAAACTGCCTCAGCAGCACCAGAAAAATGCAAAGTGTCTCCTGAACAGGCTTGGCTGGTTATCCTGGTGCACAGGATAATTAACAGAGTGAGAGCCAATGGGGGAATAAAGCTGTACTGCAGCACGATGGGCAAGCCTGACTTTGAGCCCTGTGCATGATGCAGCTCAGGTTTGAAGGCTGTGCTGGCTCCCCAAACACCTGACCAGCTCTGAGTGGGAGGGGTGCATCGGGCCAGGTACAGCAGACTGGGAGCACTTTCCATTTTCAGTCAATTAATCCTCTCACAGCATGAAATAAAAAGATCAGAACACGATGTTAAACCTCATTTTGTATTTTCAATTACTGGAGGATAATTATTTTCTTTTTAAGTCTTGGAAGATGACATGATCTGAATGCTCGGCTACCTGGCACTTCTGCTTGTGTTCCTGGAAGCAGAGGGAGTTCAGCTGGGGCAATGCACAAGATAATTAGGTTTATTTTGGAGCCTGGCAAGGCTCTGTATCTCCAGACCACTGTCTGGAGAGAAGTGCAGTGTTGTGGAGATTTTGGTGTGTCTTCACTGAAGACCAAAAGCAGGGTAGCTGTAAAAGCAAACTCCTTTCTTGCATTGTTAAAATCAGTCTCAGGAAGGCACTGGTGTCACAGCTCGTGCCAGTGTGCAAGAAACCTTCTAACACAGAGTCCCCAAGTCCCAAGCAGAAGCAGCAGCCACAGCACCTGCAATCTGTGTCCTGTAAGGGTTTTAGCAGCAGCAGCTGCAGAAGCAGCAACAGCAGCAGCATTTGTGATCGGTTTTGTGAGCCTGCTAGCATCCTCAGAGCAGTGCATTTTTTCTGTTTTTAGCCAATCAGGGGAAAACACGATGTTTCTACATTCTTGCTGGACCTGTGCTAAGCTAAGATTGATGTGTGACAGTATTTGTAATTTCTTACACAGCTTCTACGCATTTAACTCTGTTCCATCTAGGAATGTTTAGCAAGGCTACATTGTTTTTGTTATGTCTAACTAACTTTGCAAAAGGCAATGCTACTGAACTTTAAACTAGGTTTTAGGTCCTTTTCTTACTAACTAACTAATTTAACTTTCTAACTTCAGTATCTTATTTGCTTAAGGCTGTAATCACTGCCTGTCATATTTGGGTTTTTCTCAAGTTCTTTCCCAGGGACCTAAACTGGTAAACAAGGTCATACTTTTTAAATGATCTTGTTTTCCACATTTCTCTCCTAGGGAGGGACTTTGCTTGTTGACCCTTGGTGTGACCAATGGTTCAAAGGATCCCACCTCTTAGGTGGGCACATTGTAAAAAGGTATAAAAATAGGTTCTGAGAATAAACCAGCCCCTTTTTGGAGCATCAGCCTTCTGAAATCACGAGTCCATGTCTTTCCTTTGTGTCCAACAGTGACATAAGTCACTTTAAAAATTCCCTACTTATTTACTACTAAAATTCTCTACTTCTACTGCATTTCTACCTCATGTCTGTTTGGATTTATGTATTTTAGTTTCTCTGAAGGTTCTAATTCAGTCCTCACATTTCTGGACATCCCTGGGACTGTGTGGATGGGGCCTAGAGGGATTTTGCATCCCCACAGTGCAGCACTTCAATCTTGGGTTTGGGGATTTTGAGCTTCATAAAGTAGGGGTTCAGCTGCACAGAGTGAATTTTGTGTGTGGCCTGGGAGCAGCAGGAGGTGGCTGAGGTGCTTTGGACAGCAGTTCAGTGCTAAGTAAACCTGATAAAACAAGGCTTTCATCTTGTTAGCCCTGATTTCTGCAAAAGTGAGCATGGGAGAGGAATTCACAAGAGTTCTCAAAGAGAACAGATATATTTTTAAAAGTTATTCTGGGGTGGAGTTTGGAATATTGCAGGTTTCCCATTTCTTTGAATGGAAAATAATGGAGATTTTAATGGTGTGTATGTGTGTGCTGGGTTGTATAATTCCCTTTTATTGTACAGCCCTGCTTTTCTCCTTGCAGATTTTTAGTGGATGAATTCCAGCGATTTCAAAGAAGAAATGTTAAGACGCCAAATATGAATGTAATAGAAAATAAAAGTATCAACAGGTATTTGATTTTGGCATTGTCAAGATCCAAAAAAAGCTGTATGAAAAGTACCAGGAGTGGCATAACTTAAAATAAGCAAAGCCTAACTAATGTCCTATAAAAGAATCACTATTTAAAAACATATCAGTGTAATGTAATTGCTTTCTCTTCTACACGGAGTCTCTGGAGATGTCAAATTTGTATGCATATGCTTTCCTTCTCTGGGTGCAGTGAATTGCACCTAATTTGACACAAATTTCTGCTTTTCTTTACTTTTTCTGCTTTTCTTTTTCTTTACTTCTTTGGATTCAATTGAAGTTAAGAAATGCAATGGTCTAGGTTACTTACGATGCTGAAAGCATTCCAGAAAGCATCACTGTGATGAGGTTCACCTTGGGCAGGAAATGGAAAGAGGTCAGGGAAGGAAAATATTAAGAAACACATTAAGAGAACAGCGTTCCCTATTAACAGCCTTCCTAGTGAATTTCGTACATCGAGGTGTTGTGCTGGAGATCACATTTCCTGTGCAGGTATTTTCCTTATGCAGCAAGCAGTCCCTGGAAAAGACTCTTCCTTTGGAGCACAGGACAGACTCTATTTTGTTGGGGTGAAGATATTGATTATGTTTTTTCTTTTGACCCAAAAGGGCAACAGCAATGTTTATTTTTATTGGCAGCTGACAAAACCAGAGAAATACATTTATTACTTTCTTAGATATCCTCAGTTTCATCAACCATTAGCACAGGAGGTGCAATACAGTGTATTTTTTGTCAACTTTAGTGGTGTTTGCACATGTGTAGCTGTGAATTTTGATTTATATATCCTCTTGAAAGGTTTTTTTTTTTTTTTTTTTTTTCTAAGAGGGTGTCCATAGTAGAAATTACAGGGAAGGAAATGGCCTTGCTTTTTGTGGAGACTGTTTCTTCAAGGATTGAAACTGTCAGGAAATCTTGATCAGAGTGAGCTGCCCAAGATGTGATTGTTTCATTTCAGGTCTGCATTTGTGGATACTGAAAGAGAAAGATCAGGCAGCAAACAGTAGCTGTGTGAAATCAAGTCACGTAACTTTGTCACACTGACCTGAGAAATTGTAAGGAGGAATCAAAACAATCCTTGGAAAGTAAAAAAACAGTTTGCAGGTGTTGTTTTTCCCAACTTGTTATTTACTTGTCATGGGGTGTTGTTCTAATGGTCCAATGAAATTTCTTTCTCAGAAGTGTCTATAAAAGGACGATGTAAAATAAAGTTTTGTTCTTCTTTCGTGTGAGAGATTGAAGAGTCTGTGTCATTACTACTAATCAATAATGACATGCATTTACAGCCAGTTACAATTTTCAATAACCAAGTGCATTATGAAAACTGTCTGTAACTTATAACCAGCCCTGGGGGGTTTTCCTGGGAGGAGAGCTAGACCTGTCAGCTAGACTCTGTAGTACATTGAAAGCTGAAACTGGGATGATTTAGGATAAATTCTCAGAAGTATTGAAGATTTTAACCACAGCTGAGTCTAGTAGAATTTCTAAAATACACAGACACCTTTCAAATGCAGCTGGATCCATCAATAGGAAACTGGAAGCAGTTCCTGTTACTTTAAAAATGGAAGGAAGAAGGAATGAAAAGCAGGTGAAAATTTGCAGAAGCCTGTTCCCTCATGCAAAGAGTGATGGAGCAGTCAGATAATTAAGATGCATGTTCCATGTGACATTAAAAAGCATTTCCTGAACTGTTAATTGAGATGTAATCAGTTTCATATTTTATTCTTGTTGAAGCAGGTCAGTGTAAAGTTCTTATGGTGTTTCCCTGTTCCATGTTGAAGGAAGTCAATGTATCTGCACACATTCGTGGTGGATTTGGCAGTGGGAGGGTAAAATGTGTGGATGTGGCTCCTGGGGTCATGGTTCAGTGGTGGACCTGGCAGTGATGGGTTCAAGCTGGACTCGATGATCTTAGAGGGATTTTCCAACCTTAAGCATTCTGTGACTCTATCCTTAAATTAAGGTCTTTTCCTACTGAAATGATTCTGTGATTTAGTGATCCTAGCCTGGTGTAGTAACAAAAACAGAGCAGAGAGACACAAGGGTGACATTCTGGATAATGCTGTGAGTGTGATTCAGATGAGACAATGACAAATGGAGCTGCTGCTTTTGCTCTAAAATCTAAAATCTATTATGCAGGTGTGTATAAAGCTGGCACGGGTTAGTTGGCTGCCTAGGTAAGAAGAAATGTAAATGTTTTCACTCCATTTCATGGAGCACTAATTGGTTTTGTGCTTACTTCACTACAATCAAACTGCAGGATTCTCAGCTCAGTTCTATGCCACAAAACCATAAAGGCAGGTATAAGTTGAATAATCAAATAATGCTAAGCAAATAAGACAGGTTTGGATTTAAGTACACTTACGTGAACACTGTATGTGTTCAACATACAGAATTTGATTTATTGCTTGTTCAAAAACATCTCCCCCAAAATGTATTTGAAGCAGGTGCCATGAGATGACCACGTGGACATTGCTCTTTGGGAAGGTGGGAAGACTGAAGTTTAGTAGCATTCTGTTTTGTGATTGTGAAATAGCAACACTGTGGTTAACAACCACAGCTTTACAAGTCAGAAGTGTTTTTCTATGCCATGTTACACGTGTTTTTCATGATGTTTGATGTTGGCTGGAAATGTAACTTAGAAGCCTTGACTAGAAATTTTAGGCTAGGAATTTCCTAAGAGACCTAAAACTTTTTGTTGTTGTTGTTGTTACCTAACTCCTTGGGTATCCAACTTGAGGTGCAATAGAAGTGTGATTTTCAGATGGGAGAGTTCACTGTCTTCTCCAAACAAAGACCCTTAAAATGTCTGGAGGTGAGCATGTAAAAATGAGTGAGGTCCTGCTTAACAGAGCTGGCTCTCACCATCCACTTCCCCCAGTGTTTGGAATTCCAGGTCATTGTCCCTCTGAAGACACCAGGCACTGTGCCTGCCCTGGCCTGGAAGCACCAGCACTTTTCTCTGTCAGACTTTGAGAGCAATGAGGGACAATACTGAGGAGCAGATTATCCTCTACACAGATCCAGTGATTAACAGAGGGATGTGATTCTGCACAAAGCCTTTACCTGGTACCAAAGAAGCTCCAGCAGCAAATTGCCCCCTCACTCCCCCTCTCTTTTGATCAGCATCTTGCTCAGCTCTGAGCAGCTCACAACCCTTTCATGCACAGAGCCAGAGCAGCAAAAACAGACATGAAGAGGTGACACATTCAGAAGCTTTAAAGAAAAGGAAAACCCGGAGAGATCTCCCTGTATACCCTCATACCTGTGCGTGCAGGTTACAGCTGCCGTGTGTATGCAGGAGAGAGAACAAGGCACTGAACTAATTAATTTTCCCCTCTCATCTGTTCTTTGTTCATGCTGAAGTGATTTGTGCAGTGAAATTTGGCTGAGGAAGAACATTGGCACATTCCTGCTAATGATGTCACTTAATAAATGCTGCCACTGTGGGGATGATCAGAGAACTAGAAACCACCTAAGCCGCACTAGATGTTTTAGGTGGATCTGTGCTAATTTAATTCTGGTTTTGGAAGGAATAGTTCACTAACTTGCTAAGTGTGGACAGTACACTGCAGCGATATCTCGTCCCATGAATTCATGAAAAGAAGATTATTGTCAAAATCTGTTTCTAGCAATTCACTCTGTAGAGAATTGCTACAGTATCCATTCACTTAGTTTAAATCTTTATCAAATGATCCATTTAAAAACTGTTCTATAGTTCATAGCACTTAAATTTTTCTTTATCCCATTGAAGTTCTTTAAGCTCCTATAGAAGTCTAATGCACATAATTGTTCTAATTCTGCTGAAGTACACTCAAATCCCTTTCACCCTGTTAAAGTAGTTAAAATGTCCTTGTTCAAGAGGAGTATCAGCTATTCAGAGTAGGCTTGAAATAATATATAGAACTTTTTATCTCTGTGAAGGGCTTTCAGATTTGATTTCTTCCTTCTCAAGAGTGCTCACTCTGCACAGGAGAGCACAGAAAGCTCTGAAGGTTAAATAACTGTGGTGTGTGCATATGGGTGTACAAAATCCCCAGGCTGTCTTCCACAAGTCCAACTCCTGCCTGTGTGTCCAGCTGCAGGGGAAAAACAAGGTCCTAAGAGGTCCCACTGACTTTGTGTTTTTCACTTATTGTGGTAAACATTGTGTTTTCTTTTATCATTGCTCTGCTTTCTTCTGTACTGATGTCACTCCTAGATGCTGTTTGCCCAGGAGGTTTCTCCTTTTTCGGACAATAAGTTGCTATCTTTCCTTTCCTTTCCTTTCCTTTCCTTTCCTTTCCTTTCCTTTCCTTTCCTTTCCTTTCCTTTCCTTTCCTTTCCTTTCCTTTCCTTTCCTCTCCTTTCCTCTCCTTTCCTTTCCTCTCCTTTCCTCTCCTTTCCTTTCCTCTCCTCTCCTCTCCTCTCCTCTCCTCTCCTCTCCTCTCCTCTCCTCTCCTCTCCTCTCCTCTCCTCTCCTCTCCTCTCCTCTCCTCTCCTCTCCTCTCCTCTCCTCTCCTCTCCTCTCCTCTCCTCTCCTCTCCTCTCCTCTCCTCTCCCCAGTGGTGTGTGAGGATGTCTCCAGTTTGTAGGTAACTTAGCTGTACCTCAGAGTCCAGCTGCACTTTAGGAGGGTTTTCCAAGCTGTCAGGTGTCCTTTTGTTCTGTAATTATTGCTTTTTTTTTTTACCCCTCTTCTAACCAGGCCACCTGACTGCTCACACCACTTGGCTGCTGTAAGTTATTATTTTCTTTCTAGAATATTAAATGCATCCTGCATTCAATCCAGAGAGTGAAGTCTGGGGCTCATATATCCACCCTTTCTGAGGGAATAAAATCGATGGCACTGGCTGTGCCCAGCATGGAATTGGGTGTGTGTAGGTGGACCCTGTTTCCAGCCAAGTGGACCAAGTTTCCTCTGCAGGGCTGTGTGGGGCTGTCACTGGACAGGCACAGTAAGTTGTGCATTTAAGATGTACTGCTGCTGCTTTTCCAGCTTTGCTTCTGCTGTGTGTTCTTTAAAAGCCAAGGTCTCTGGAGAGATTCCTGTTTATTGAGTTGTATAAATTGAGGTTTGGAAGTGCACTGGGGTTTATTTTTCTTCTCAGGTTAGAATTTGAATATGCTCAGGAGCCACGAGGTGCTGCCTTTCAACATTACGAGGTATTGCTGAATATCTGATCAGTGACACCTTGCCTGTGAGCAGGGAAGGCTTCCTGCCTTCTGCTGAGCTGCTTTTGGAAGGAATCGCAGCTCCTGGCCTTGCAGGAGCTGTGACAGGTACAATTCAAGGCTTGCCATGTTCCTGTGTGTAAGGATTCATGCCACAGGTGGCTGGCTGTGATGTGTGGCAGTCCTGGCTTCGTGCTGAGAGTTCTGTGCATGGCATTGCTACAGAGAAAAGCCACTTGTCAGGAGTTGTGCCTAAACCTGCAATCCAAGACTCCAACTGAAATGGTTTGCATCTTTTATTATGGAACTAGATATGTCTTACTTTCCCCATTTTACATTTAGGGTAAAGAATCAAAGCCTGTGCAGTTTGATTTTCATGCATTTTGTTGGATTCATTGCTGGTGTGTTTAATGAACAAATATTGTAATAACTATCACAAATATCATTGTGGGAAAGGTCTGTTGGTGTTGCTGGATCTACTCCAGGATTACACTACGAGCACCCTGCTCAGTGTCTCAGTGACTTGCTGCTTGGTTAGCTGTGGGTGTTGGCTGTTGCTTTTAAAGCAGCCTAACTCATTACATTATTGAATGTGTTTCCCACTACACCATCCTCGTATCCTAAAATAAGTGTTTTGAATGTAATGGGAGACGTAAAAGGAGTAAGAAAATTACTCAGCTGCAGGTCTATATACATGGTAGGACTAGAAAGACCAACTTAAACTCCTTGTCTACATTCTCCATTACCAAGCCACTACATGCTAAAGATAATTCTCCATAATCATACAACCTTTCCCCAAATGCCTCTAATTGTGTTAGTAAACTTATTTCACTGGGCAGCTTTTCTTACCCTCTGAACAACTTTGAAATAAGAGGCTTTAATCAACCCTCTTATTATTTTCCATTATTATCTTTAGCCTGCTTCTTTTGGTGTTGTTGGTTCTGACCAATGTGACTAATTTCTTATTTATCCAGTTCTGTGCTGTGAAGCTTTTACATAATCAGTTATTATAATCTGCACAGAACTTTTATTGAAGTGTATTTCAGAGGCTTTTTGGTGGGAGATAGGTTTATTATTATGAAAACAATCTTTATACTAATTTAGACATCAACTAATCTCTTATTTATTCAAGTAAGGTAGTAAGATTGAATTATGCTTCTATAAATTTTCTGTGCTTTCTCAGGAACGTATAAATTGTTCAAAGCTTTTTGTCATCATTGTTTTGCTCAGACAAAATGTATTACGGTAAATTTACTGCTTTGTACCGTGCTGTGTTCCTTAATACTCTACCATGCAATGTTTATTTTGATTGAAAAGGAAATTATTTCTCTGTGTGCAGTAACATTATCCTGCAGGCCTAGTAATACTTGAACATGGTGAGAGATGGGGCAAGTATGGAATTCAGTTTGCTTCTGGTGCACAGCTAGGGTTTGCCAAAGAGAAGATGGGCCTGGCAGCACTCAGCAGGGTGTTAATTGCCATAGCATTGATCACCTGGGCTGATTATCCAGTTAGACTGAAAATAAATATCGAGTTACTCATCTACCTACCCACCCTGGCTGAAAGGTCCTGTTTGGGTAACAGGGCCCCTGGGAAGGGGAGGCAGTGCTAAAAGCCTTCCTGCCCTGAGGTGAGTGAGAGTCTCTACTCTCCCCTCCCCACAAACGCTGTCATTTAATTGTAGCAACCAGTGGGGATGATCAGGTGCAGAATCAACCAGGGTGGAAGAACCCTGTGAGATAGTGGAATCCATCCGTGGCCCATCCCCACCTGGCAACCAGCCCTGAGTGCCACGGCCAGACCCTCCTTAAACATCTTCACACGGTGCCTGCACCACCTGGGCAGCCCATTTCCAGAACTAATCACCCTCTCTGCCCAGAAATTCCTCCCAATGTCCAGCCCAAACCTGCCCTGGTGCAGCTGAAGGCTTTGTCCTGCATCCAGCCTTGGCCAGAGCCCAGCAGGCCGCTCCTGGTGAGGAACAGCTCCGTGTGCAGGTGTCCCTGCATGGCCCTGTCACTGCTGCCTGAGGGACCCTGTCACTGCTGCCTGAGGGACTCTGTCACTGCTGCCTGAGGGACCCTGTCACTGCTGCCTGAGGGACTCTGTCACTGCTGCCTGAGGGACCCTGTCACTGCTGGCTGTCCTGCAGTGGAGCTAAGGAGCTGTCCCCAGGCAGGCTGCTCTGACCCTGCTGCAGGCGCTGCCAGGGCACAAGCCCTGCTCCTGACACAGGTGGCCCAGCTGTGGGGTGACTGGGCTGGCCAGGCTGCCCCTCCCAGGGCAGGAGTCCTGTCGGGGTGTGGGCAATGGATCCAAGCAGGCAGGATTAGCTCCAGGTACCCTGAGGCTCTGGGTGGGCAGCACAGAGCCCATTTCAGCACCTCAGCCTCCACCAGAGTTGTGGAGATATCTGCTCTTGGCTCTAAGAAACAAGGTATTTGTACATGGCAATTTCTTATTTATTTTTAGAAAATCCTCCTGGGTTAGCGTTCCTACAGGGTTCCACTTTGGTTGTTTTGCTGGGCAGGTCTGTTCTTAGTGTTCCTTTTCTTTAACGTCAGAAAAAAATTATATAATGGGTGAATTTAATGTTGTTGATTTCCATGTTTGGATAGCACTGTGAAATCAGATTGTCATGTGATAACTCAGTTTGGTAACTGGGAAATAAGGTCCTGCAGAGCATGTGGCTACTGGGAGCACCAGTTCCATTTGGAAGTGTCACACCTGTGTGGTGGCTGCAGGTTCTGAGGCCTCTGGGTGTCCCAGTAGCAGGATCCTTGGAGAAAATAGGGAATTTTTTTTTTTCTTTCTAAGGAAAAGTAGGGAATTTCTCAGCTTTGTATGGGGCTAAAAAGAATGTGGCAA
Organism: Phylloscopus trochilus trochilus; assembly: GCA_016584745.2. NCBI lineage: Eukaryota > Metazoa > Chordata > Aves > Passeriformes > Phylloscopidae > Phylloscopus > Phylloscopus trochilus. The sequence goes on from WQNJ02000011.1 coordinate 3,396,961, forward strand.
AGTAGAAAGCAAAGCTTCTTTGTGTTGTGAGATTGGACTGCTTTCGGGAAGCGCTTGGCTCTTGCCACTAAATGCCTGTCTGATCTTGGGCTAAGCATTTAGTTTTACTTGAATTCTTTCTGTCAAGTTGTAATCGTAGAACTTCTGTTATCCCCTGCTTGTCATTTCTCTTTCAGTTAGGAGCTGCTCAGGGTCTGTTTCTCTGGTTTTGACCACCTAGCACTGAACGTGCAGAGTCTCTCTGCCTTTAGGGCCTGCTGGAGTGTCTGGGAGCATCCAGCAGCTGACACTGCTGTCCCAAGGTATTATGAACTCCTGCCCAAGATGATGTGGATGCCAATTGATTTCTTAGCCTGTGACTTCTTGGGGGCTTTGTCTCTTCCAGTAGTGCTGGCAAGTTAGGCTTTAAGGCTTTTTGCCCAAATATTCGATGTTGATAGCACTGCAGAAAAAAGAACTTGCATTTTATATAGGCTGATATGTTAAAAATATGCACCTGGTTAGCCATATCTTGCCTTGTTCTATAATGTTCAGTATGTTGCCTTACTTGAAATTTTGGGAGTGTGAGATGAAGGGCTGGTTGTAAATAATGCAGTGCAGGCGCCCAGGGATCAGGTCCTGGGCTCTCCAGAACTTTTAATGTAGTTAATTAACTAACTTCATTAAAGTTCAGCTCTGTTCAGTCAGTTGGAGTTCTCAATGCTGAGTGGATTTGCATTCTTTCAGCTTTATTTGAGTCTTGTGAGGTGAGAGCACATTCAAAAGTCTGAAAATGCTGGGTAGAGCTGTGGTGATTTTGCCACTCTGTGTATTTGCAGTATATTGAGGTATGTTTGGTACCTACCAATGCACCAGCAGATATTTGGCCCCCTTTGCTTCTCCCACAAATATTTATGTGTATTAAGCCACTGCTTTGGTCCAGTTGCCAAATGTTGAGGAACTGCTTAGCAGTTATTGCTGGAAGCAGAGCTAATGGAAAGGAAGGGTGAGGGATGATGTGTTGGATTTTTCTTTGACTTATTTCAGAAGTCTGAGGGCCACATGTGTCTTTCTCTAAGAGCTGAAATTTTCCACCTTAATGCACGAAGGAAACTCTCTTGGGAATTAATTATCCTGAGTATTACAAAGGTCTGGGAGACTGCAGTGGTAATGAGTATGAAAACTAGGCAGACTTCCTGAAAAAAAAAGTCCGAAGCAGCAGCAGTTACCTTTGACAAGTTCACAAATAAACCATTCTTAACGTGCAAGGCAAAATTGCCATGTAAAATCTTCTCAAACAAAGGAAATTGCTGTGATTTATAGGATTTGAAACCCTAGGAAAATGTTGCATGAAAGAAGAGTGCATCGTTCAAATTACATCATCTTCTGAATTTGAGAAAAACGTTTTCAGGATGTGTATGAGGTCTCTGATAAATTGCCACATTTACTTAATCTTGAGGCCTGGGTGACCTGCAGTGTCTCAGGCAAGGAGAAGCTGTAAGTCTTGGCAGAACTTGGAGGAACCTTTGTATTTCGTGACTTTGGAAATTTAAGAAGCAGGAGTGTATCTAAATTTATTCTTTTAGGTCACCAAAGGAGCACTCAGTGTAAGAGGAATGGTGCCCCTCATTAATTGCATCATCATTTGATAACAGGATGTAATTAGCAGATTTGAATAAGGGCAGTGATAGTGGCAGCTGTTATTGACAGAGGACAGTGTGTGCCCCAGTGCTCTAATCTGTCTGGAAATGGTTGGGAAACTCGCTCCTATCCCTGCCTCTGTACTGGCATTTTTTGCTGTGAAACAGACCCCTATTTGTTCCACCTGGCAAAATTAATTTTGTGCCTACTTGCTGGACTGACCTGAGGCAGTGCGCTACTCATTAATCTGTTATTGAATTTAAAAAGCCTGGTTTAGCATTAACCAAAAAATTGCACCTTAGTGAAATCTATTAAACAAGATCAAAGTGAAAAAATAAAACCCTGCTGTCAACTTCCCATTACTTTTGCTGCATATACCTGAAAAACAGTTCCAAATGGAGCCCTCTGAGGTCCATCTTGGGACTGTGAGGTTTAATGTCATTGCCAGTGATTACTGTCAAGATCAGTAATATCTTGAGGTGATGGAATGCATCCTCATGGATGTTGTGTTACTGCATCACACCAAACTGGGGTGCAGGTAATGAACTCACTGGCTGTTTTTTGGAGGGATTGAGAAAGGAACAGGGGGAATAATTATCTCAGAGATTTAGAGGGCAAAAGCAAATTGCTGCTGCTGAAATGATGCTGAGGGGGGTTCTGGTGGGCAGAGCAGAGGTCAGCTGGTGGCCCTGGTGAGGACTGGCTGAGCTGTGTCCTGGGGTCAGCTGGTGGCTCTGGCAGTGACAGGGCTGGGCTCTGTCCTGGGGTCAGCTGGTGGCTCTGGCAGTGACAGGGCTGAGCTGTGTCCTGGGGTCAGCTGGTGGCTCTGGCAGTGACAGGGCTGAGCTGTGTCCTGGGGTCAGCTGGTGGCTCTGGCAGTGACAGGGTGGAGCTGTGTCCTGGGGTCAGCTGGTGGCTCTGGCAGTGACAGGGCTGGGCTTTGTCCTGGGGTCAGCTGGTGGCTCTGGCAGTGACAGGGTGGAGCTGTGTCCTGTGCTCCATCAGCTGAAGCACAGCTGGTGCCTGCAGGGAAGCAAACCAGGGTTCACCTGCTGCTCATTGCAGCCCAGCTGGATCACTGAGTCTTGGTGTGTGCTTGGTGCAGGATGGCAGAAGTGTGGATAAACTGGAGGGAGCCCAGAAGAGGGAACTGAGAGACATGAACCACGAGGAGAGGCTGGGAGAGAGCTGGGTTTGTTTTGTACCAGCTGGCAAACACTACATGAGGAGATGGAGCTGGGCTCTGTTCTGAGGTGTACAGTGGGAGGATGAGAAGCTGGCCAAAAAGGAGGATGATCCCACTGGGCAGAAGGAAAAAAAAAAAAAAATCATTGGAAGAAGTTTCCCAGAGAGGGTTTGGAATCCCTTGCTTGTGGGTTTCAAAGATCTATGTGTTCTGACCCAGCTTTTGGAGTTCCTCTCTGACCTGAATGATTTTATCTTTGGAAGTCCTTGGAAATGGTCATGAATTCCTGCTGGGTTAATTTTTGCCTGATAAGTGAATGAAGCAATGTAGTTTAGGATCATCTCATCTCCTTACTTATGTTGTGACTGCTAGATACAGCTAAGTCCTGAAATTTGGAACAGTTTTTGGAAGTTGGACGTGTCTTAGATTTAGTTATTCTTAATCAAAGTTTCTAAGCAAAACCATAAATTTGTCTGCAGACTCCCTCCTGATATAAGCTTCTTAACTGTAATCCAGATTTTTAATATAACCACAGCCAAATATATCTCTTGAAGGATGCCTTTTTATTTTTTTTCTTTTAACCGGTGCTTGTGTGCAGTTGGTGCCTCCCAGGTGTGACATTAATCCCAACTGACCATAGTTAAGAAGTTCACTGATTTCATAGGCATTACTTGCAACAGCAGAATGAGAGGTTGGTGATAATTGTGGAATATTTATTGTTCACTTGCTTTCTTTGCCTCTTGAGTTGTGTATGTTTGTACAACAGTTGAATTTTATTCTGTGTAAGGGGCAGAGTTAAAACAGCAATGACCTCACTCCACTTAATCTGCAGCTCATTCCCACTTGGTAATTCCACCCCTATGTTTAATGTGAAATATTCTTGTCAGTACACTAAATTTCCTTTAAATACTCAAATAACGCTTTCTTCACTGAAATGTCTTTTAGAACAATTAGGGTTTGATGGGTGAGTAGTGAAATGGGCATTTAATTGGAGGATTCTTTATTATTTTAATAAAGAGAAGGAGTTACTAATACTAATGCTCCATCAGTAAAATCAGTGTAAGTTCTGTGAAAGTTAAATTGGAACAAACATGGCATGAGTTGTTAAAGGATGGTCTGAGCAGAGACTAAGGAAAATTAGCAGAGATTAATGAAAAATAAAAGCAGCAGCCTTCTAGACACACAAGACAATGTATAAAATTATAAAATCACACATGAAGAGAGAAATAAATTGGCTTTTGGAGCCTTTTAGCAGAGTGGTTGATGACATGGGTAAGATATTTAATGAATGTGTTTATTTAGTAAAATATTTCATTCAGAAATCCAAAACAAGACAACCTAAACCCTGATTTTAGGTATATTTCTAAATGCAGTTTATGTCAATTGCCTTTAATAGCTTGTCAGATTGAGAGTCCAGTTATAGTCAAACATTAGGATTAATTCGATGTACTACATTCCATTACTTGATATTTAAGAGCCCTAATCCTGTTTGACTTTCAAAATACTGTTCAGTAGTTGTTTGCGTCCAGGGGACTTATTTTGCACTGGTGTAGAGTGGGAAGACAACAAAGCTCTGGTGTGTAACTTCATTAAATTTGAAGTGGGGAAAAACACGTGTGATGACAGTCCCGAAGTTTTGTACTTCTAAATTTTCAATTCAGTGAACTTAAAAGCTCATGTCAAGCATGCAGCAAGCACTCGGTATTTGGTTTCTGTGTAGTGATGTGAAAAAGGTGTTTTAAAGGATCTTTGGTCTGTTTTCTTCCTTGGAGCTGCAGGCTGACTGCTCTGTGCTGACAATAGGGAAAGACTGAATCGACAGGCTGCTCTGTCTGCTCATCTCCAAAGTGGTCCATCATGAGCAGTGCTCTGCAAACAGCTGTGACCTTTCACTGTCCCTGCTGATGGAGGCAGTCTGTAAACACAGATTTTTAGACCATAGTCTGCAATGAATAATGAGAACTGCATTTTTCTCCCTCAAAGCCAGTGGTGTTTGCATGGGGCAAGGTCTCTGTGCTGTTACACCTCTGCCTAACACTGATATTTGTTATTGCAACACTGAGAGAAGAGCAAGAAACCCAACTTGATTGTTTGGGCTTTTCCAGTTCAGGATGAAAGGCCTCATAACTGGGGAAGCTTTTGGGTAATCCACCCGTGAGTCAGTTTACAGTGCTTAAGACAAAAGAAGGAGCACAGTAATTACAAACCTCAAAATTAGGAGGACAAAGCCAAAAGGGCACAAAGAGCTTTCTGCTGGCACAGGTGGTTTCTGATGCCTCACACATTTCCAGAGGGGTATTTTGATACCTGGTGAAAGATCAGTTGAGTTTCAAATGCAGGTTGCTTCAATAATAAGCACAGGTCATGTGGTTTGAGGAAAACCCAAATCCCTGAGATCCATTAAAAACAAAATTGTAAAGAACAGATCCTGGTCCCAAGTATCAATAATAACATATATTGGCAAGGTTCAGCTTGTATACTCAGAGCATATTTTGGCAGGAAGGGGTGTGCCCATGCCTGTTTCAATAATTATTATTAATAATATTTTTCCTGCTTTTCAGGTAGGTTTTACAGGTAGCATAGCTTTTTTTTTTTTTTTTTTTGATGAGCACTCCAAGTTTCAAGGCATTTTTGTTTGCTCTTGAATTAAGTCCTGCTTAACAGTTTGTTCTGGGGAATCAGACCTCTTGAGTATTTTCCTTTGGGATAAGTCTTGTTGTTTTAAGTAAATGAGCTTTTGTGCGTGTCAGGAAGATTGCACGGTGATTTCTCTGTAGAAACTGATTAAAAGGGAAGGAATGACTACAATTGCAGATTCATTTTTTTTTTTTAATTTCCAGTGTGATGTACTGAGCTGACAAAGGCCTGGATTCTCTCTACTCTTCTGCTGCTTCTCTGCTGTGTGTCCTTGAGAGAGTCCCTTGCTCACACTTGGCTTGGCATGTCTGTTGGATTATGGACCCATCAGACCATGAGCTGTGTCTTGCCATGTGTCTGAACAGTGGCTGGAACAAAAGGTTTAATCATGTTCTCAGTCAGGCTTTCTGAGCACAACAAGCATCCTCAGAACACGTTTGTGCTTTTTCAACCAGTGTATTGAAGCTGCTGAGCTGAAACATAAAGCTGCTGAGTCAAGGTGGGGAAAACAGGAGGTAAATGCTTGGTTGGGAGCACAGCACTTTAGCACATGTGGTACTTCCCAAAACTCTGAAAATATCTAAGGGCTGGCTTCACTGAAGGAAACCAGGCCATTGGCACTTGGTTAATAGTAATCTTTTAGTATCTGGATAGTAAACCTTTGGTCTGTAGACCTGCTCAGTCAGCTGTGGAGATAGCTGTAAACCTTTATTTTGTCTCTATTTGAATAACATGGAGTCACAGGCTGGTTTGGGTTGGAAGGGACCTTAGAGATCAGAGACCAGTTCCACCCCTGCCATGGGCAGGGACACCTTCCACCATCCCAGGTTGCTCCAAGCCCCATCCAGCCTGGCCTTGGACACTGCCAGGGATCCAGGGGCAGCCACAGCTGCTCTGGGCATCCTGTTCTAGAGCCTGCCCACCCTCCCAGGAAACAATTCCTGCCCAATATCCCATCCATCCCTGCCCTCTGGCAGTGGGAAGCCCTTCCCTCTGCTGATCTTGTAAAACATCCCTCTGGATCTTGATATATCCAGAACTTTCACGGATGAGCAGCAAGGGCTACTGCATTAACACAGTTATTGAAGAATCCTAGAATGTGGTTTGTCCATTTTAGTCAAAGACTGCAAATTAGAGTTCAGAAACTGAATGATCATGTGAAAAAATCCTTTTTCTTTGTAAATCACTTTCTGGTCACTTTTGGCATGGGCAGTGGAAGGCAGTAAGAGAGGGAAAAAAAGCTAGTGAATTAAGACACCACTGAAGATCATGAATGTAATTATTTTAACAATTATAAGTCTCTAAGTCTCATGACTTTGAGACAAAGGAATAATGTAGATTTTCACTGTTACTCTGGAGAAGAAAATCCATGTAAAGCTCTGGTTAATGATACTGGGTGTGGTGGGGCCCGATGGGAAGGGATCCCTTTGTTGGTCTCTTAGTTTCTCTCCTTTTTGCTTGATGTTTCTCCTTCTTTCCTGCATTTTCCCTCCCCTCCTTTTCTTTGATCTACTGAAGAAATATATTTTTTGAGCCTTTCTCAAAGACCATAGAGCTAATAGCTGTATTTAAAAGACAACAGCCTGTATATTAAAACTATAGCCTGCACCTCTGTGCTTTTCTGTTAGATTTGGAGGGTTATGTATAAGAATATATGAGGCAGCTTCAGGACAGCAGATGAAATACAGCTATAACTGTCTGTGATCAACTGGAACAATGTAGGTCAAGTAGAAACTGCATTTTTGAGCTTTCTCATTTTGTCTCCTGCCTTTGTCTAATACAGTATTGCTTGAAAGAAAATATCAAAACAGCCCAAAACTTTTAAAAGGATTCATTTATTTTGTAGAGAAATGAAGATGTTCCTCAGCTTCTCCTGACAGTCTGAGTTTATATTGTTATCATTCCTTGTTCTTACGTTTTCATTGTTTCATCTCTCCCTGTGTTTGCTCATCTGGAGCCCAGTTAGACTGTAATAATTGTTGCATTTCAAATGATAATTCAGTTACTGTCCAGAAGTATGGCTTTCTCCATGGTTACCTGGCATGTCTGGTTTGGAACTTTGTGTTGTTTCATTTCCTACCTCACAACCATTGACGACATCAACAGCAGGAAATTGTCAGAACGTGCTGTCAGTGCAGCAGCAGCAGCTCAGGGCTGTAGCTCAGTTCAATCCTCATTGATGGCATTGTCAGTCCTCATTAACTGCAGCCCCTTGCTGAAGGCTGACATGTGTAAGTCTGTACGTGTGTTGTTAATTTTGCATCCAGCAATGCCCTCAGATGGAAGAGTCTGAGGGAGGTGTCACAGGCACACTCACTGCAGTCATCCCTGCCAGGACAGCCTGGAGGGGAGATGTTGCTACATGACAGCTCTGGTTTACTCAGGCTGTATTTATTTAACAGCTAGGCAGGCGGCAGGAGGAGAGGGGGAATCAGTTTCCTTCAGATCTTCCCCAGTTTTGCACTTAATACAGAAAATACGTGTGCAGAAAGCTGGCACACATAAAATTAAAATTGTTCCCTCCCATAGTGCAGAAGGTCTGACAACACAAACATTACTTAGCATTTTAACAGTGAAATGAGCATGATCTAATACCCTCAGTTTCCTTGCTTTCAGCTTTTGATAGATCCCAATTCTCTCAAAAACAACAGCCTGATAGGCCATGAGTATCTTTCACTTGTCTTCTTTGTGGGATGTAAGAGCTACATCTTTTTCCTCGCCTAGTGTTCACCTACACTTAATTTTATCTGTGGCTTACAGCCACCTCTGAGTGAAATACTGCATCTTTAAATGCAGTTGTGTGATGCTTCAAGCAGCTGGGGTCTGATACAGGCTGGTGCCCTAACGGTGCTGCTGCAAAGGAAAGACTTGACAACAAGAGGAAAATGTAGTTGCATGTAATATTTGATCTTGCTTTGAGTTATATGAAGTAGCAAACCGTTGAAGAGATTTATTGGATGGCAAACTGAAGCTGAGCTGTTTAAACATCCCATGGTCTCCTACAGAGCAGCTGCAGGGAGGTTGTTCTTTTGCAAGTTTGTAAGTAGAAAAATGTGTGTTCTCTTTGTTTTCACCCCTGGCAGCCTGTGAAGGAAGCCAGTCTTGTTCTTTCAGCTGGCACGCCCTTGCCTGGTTCCTCAGGTACCTGTGCAAGTCAGGCTGAACTCTCCTAAAAGGCTGTGAAAGCTGGATTATCCTTCCCATTTGTGTTATGTTGACTGTGTCCCCTATGGGGAACTAAAAGGAGTTATTTTAAAACAGATGGTCTAGGAGAAATTAAGTAAAACAAGACAATATTTTATCTGAGAGCTGCTTATTGGTAACAAAAAAAAAAAAAAAAAAAAAAAAAAAAAAAAAGAGGGAGTTGCCCTACTCAAGAGGACTAGAAAAGACAGAAAAGGAGGAAGGAAAATGAAAAAGGATGGGGAGGAAAGAGAAGGGGAGGCAAAGAGGAAAAGCAAGTGTTACCACTGGAGGGTTGGGGAGTGCCATCTGATGGGAGGCCATCTCTGGAGGGCAGTGTCCTGCTGGCTGCCTGTCCCATGTGAGGTGGGAAATGGTTGCCAGGCAAAGTCTCCCCAGAGACAGAGACAAGGCTCTCTCCCATCTTCTCCTGGTGGCCTCCTGCAGGTGCCACATGTACAACCCATCCCCTCCACGCCTCTGACAACCTGTATGGAGAGAGAAATCAAGGTTAACTGGCTCCTCACTTGGAGAGAAACCATCCCTGTGGAAGGGATATTTGTCCTATGTTAGGAGTACACTATTAATGGTTTATTTCTCATGGGACCATCTGAGCACCTCCAGTGAGGCTGCTGAGCAATGTAGATTCCCAGGGGATGAGAAATCCTGCAGTGGGATGCATGGACACGTTGGCAGGGATGAGGGGTTATGGCTGTGCAATGGGACATGGAGCATAGAGGGAGTGTCCAAGTCTCAATGGATGTCACTGTGGATGAGGTGAATCCAGGGATCACCTTCAGGGATGATCCTTGTCCTTCTTGGAGCTTGGTTTAGACTGGGACAGTTCTGTTATTGAAGTCAGTGATAAATCCAAAAGGACTTGTGGAGAGGAAGGAGCCTGGCTGTGTTACTCTTAGCCAAATGCTTCCCTAAATGCATGATTTCAGGGAGAAGATAGCAAGTTACACCATATTTTTCAGCTTTTCACTCACTTGACAGAAGTGATTTAGAGGTCTGCTCTGATTTGTCTAAATGCCCATTTTGTAAATAAATTCCCAGAAACCTACTGTCACTGAAAATCGGGGAGAAAATAAAACCCTCTAGGCACTATATTTGAAGTGATAGAGCATCAGGCATGACTTTATTTTCTGGCCAGGACGTGCCAAGGAAAATACTCAAAACACACATGTTTTTGCAGGATTTTCTCCCAAACTTTATCCAGTCAAAACCCTTAGAGATGCACTTTTCGAAGTTTGTTGGTCCAGAGCTGAGGAACCCCCAGTATTCAGTTTCCCATTGGATTCAAATCTCCTCCCCTCCAATGTTAAATAGATCTTCCTTCTTTGATTTCTTATCAGTCTTTTCTGGACCAGATGTCTCCAGTTCTGCCAGAGGTGGCATCTGAGGGTGGATGGCCACTGATGTTCCCTTGATGGCCTTTTATCTTTCTGGGCATCTTTGAGCTACTCCCAGTCTGCTGGTATGTTCAGCTCATCTCCTTAGAGTGATGCTACATCTCTTAAAAAGAAATAAAGAAAATTCCTTTCCCCAAGACAAAGTCAAAGTCAAGCCTACCTAGAGAAACAAAGTAAAAATTTAAAAGTTATGTTATTTCCAATGGTATTGCTATGGCTTTATTGGAATTCCCAGCTGGCCCTTGGGTAGGTGCTGCTGTGGGGTGAAATGATACAGCAAGAGTGCTTTGTTCTATATGGGGGATTCTCAGTTAACTTCCATTTCCTCTTCAGAGCTGACAGAGTTACCTGTGTTGTGTTTAGTTCTCTTAATGATGTGAGTTCTTAAAATGGTGCAAGCTCCTAATTATTAAAACTTTGCTTGGAGGATGCAGAGCTGTGCCTGAGCCTGTGCATTTATTCCATCACAATCTGAATCTGTATTACTTGAAATAAAAAGATATTTCTTAAGCATTGCATAAAAGTTGGAGGGTTTTTAATTCTGAATCCTGAAGTATTTGGCTCATGAGAGTATAAATGAACCAAACTATTCAGCAGCTTAGGGCAATGTATTTTTTTATTGATCCCAATTCTATGCTATTATTGTTGCTTAATGAGGAACTAATGTAATTTCTAATGAAACCACATGGTTGTTAAGTAGAAGAGCTAATGTTCAGTTTCCCTTGTGACAAAATATACTCTCTTCAATTAAAATCCAGGAAGTAAAATTAATACCAATGTAAAATTTTGCAAGAATTAATGTCAAGACTGCAGCATTTTATTATGTATATAAATTACTTGGATAATGAGATTGAAAGCAAGTTATTGGAGTATCTGGGCAATCCACAAGCTCAATGAGGACTCCTTAAATGGTGAAATCTGTAGAGGCAGCAGAAAGAATGGGATCTCCCTCATCCTTCTACCTGATATTTTCTTTTCCATTTAGTTCTTGCTAAGAACAGGGCTATGTCCACCAAATGTTGAGCAGACCAGCAGCAGAAAGGAAGATTTGCATAGAGCCAAACAGCCCAGTTCAGAAATTTAGCTTGAATGTTCTGTGTTCTAGACTGAAAACTATCAGAAAAAAACCCCATCCATTTCTGGCTCCTGTTCATTACAGAATTACAGCTGGGAGGAAAGGGTCTTTGACAGTACTTGGGTGGATCCCATTTATCTCATAGTTAGAAAACAAATTTAAAATGTGAGGTCTGCAGTTGAAATGAGTCATTTGGGTTAGAAACAACCTCTGATGGAGCTCTTGCCCTTTTACAGGACAGGGTGCTGTCTGTTTCCCAGCAATCAGTGTCTTCCTTTGATAGCCATGAATTTTCAGAGATGATGGAGAGCAACCTGAGAATGATTTTGGCCCATTCCCATGGCACTGATTCACCCCTCTGGTACCACAGCCTTGTCTGCAGAGTTGACTGCAGTGCTCTGTGTCTGCTGTGGGTAATGCCTGTGAAAAACGAGCTTCACTCTCCTGGTGAAATGTAAAAGATTACTAAAGGACAATAGGAGACAAAGACAAAAAAGTGAAGTTTTTAATGGCTGGGTGCTTGGCATTCAGCCAAGAGCACACCTGCTATTTCAGAGACCCTTTAGATACCTTTTCTACTGCATCAGCCTATTGTGTATTCATAAACAATTATTCATATTTAAACTTTTCCCCAAATTAGTTTACATGTTCCAAGAGCTGTTTAGCCTGGCTCCTCCTTGGGTCTGCCTTTTTAGAGCACGTGCATTTCCTGGCTGTGGTTTTAGTCCGTTCTTATCACCTCCAGCTTGGGTTTTGGTCCACACTTTGTAGAGTCAGCACATGCTGAGAGTTGGCTTATCAGCAGCAGGGTCTCCATCACCCACTCATTGGATGTTATCCCAACCAAGCTGGCAGTTCAATTACCACAGGCACAACTACATCAGCTATTCCACTGCTATGTCTAAGTTTAGTCAATAGCAGAAATAAAAACTAGATCTTTGTAGGGAAGTTCCTTTAGCATTATACATGCAGCATCCATCTTAATCTTTGTGAAAAGCTGATATTAGCAGATGTATTTATAACATGCCTGGCTCCTCCAGCCCTGCTCAGAGGGGAAATGAGCTGAGATCCTGCCTCTGCACAATCCTATTGCTATCCCAGCTGTGGGGTGGGGAAGGAAAGAAAGTGTCACATCAAATGCCATGGTATGTAATGAGGAGACCTCAGTCTGCTTGCTGCCCAGCTGCAGTCACTCAGAAGTGAAAAATTAAACACTGTAGTGTAATGAAATATTCATTAAAGCAGACAAAAGATAAGCCTCTTTATTATTTAATATAAAGAATTCATTATATTAAATAAGCTTCATTAGCTGCAGTAGCAATGGCTGTTCTCTCCACCCTTCTTGGTCTCATTCCTCTTGGTGCTTTATTTACTTGGCCGTGGGATTGTTTTCTCTTCCCCTTCTGATATGCAAAGCAGAACAGCTTTTACAGGAGCAGCAGTGAAAACTTGGACTTGCCAATGGCAGGCAGCGTGAGGAATTGTTGTCATGTGGTCTTGTGCTTCTAAGGTGGAATTCATCCCTCTGATTGCCCAGTTGCTCAGTAGGAGCCTATTCCTAAAGTGGTGTGGGCTGAGAATAAATACCCACATCAATTGCCCTGTTTAAAGCCACTTAACCCCAATGACTCCCTGACCTAATTGAAATAGGGGTTGTCCCAGGTGTGGTCTAACCAAATCACTGAAAGGATGCTTTATTTTTCCATGTCTGTCAGTTTGATCAGTGAATTCCCCTCTGCTATTGTGCTGGAATAATTTTTTTTTTCCAAAAGTAAAATGAATAAGCCATAAACAGCAGTGAAACAGGGTGCCTAAGTCCCTTGGGAAGCTCAGAAAAATCTTGGAAAAAACAGTTTATGCCTGGTAATGGTCTATTTTCTTGCAATAATCTTGTAGCTGTTCTTTCAAGAAATGGTGAAAAACAATGGACTTGCTGCTGTTTCTTTGTTTTGGTTGTGTTTTGGGTGTTTTTTTTTTTTATTTATTTTTTGAGGTTTGTTGTATTTGTTTATTTTAGCATGATTTGAGAGAGGGCACCTTCTCAAATGAAATCAAGATATCCAAATAACAGAGAGGATCTGTATCTCTGGTCAAACTCTCCTGGTCTTGGACCTGCTGAAACAGCAGTAATGCAGGGACTTGCTCTTTTTGGCTGCTTGAGAGAGAAACCCTGATAGACAATGATGAGACTTGAAAGACTAGCTCCTGTCTCAGTAAAAAGGAAAATTTGAGAGTTTAACTGAAAGGTTTCCTAAGTTCAGAGGTGGGCTGAGCTGGAAATGGTGTGTGTTTGTTTGTGTTGGAAGCAGTAATTGCTCTGCAGTATTGTTTCAGGGAGCGCCTACAGGAACTGCAGGACTTGCAAGAATCACTCACAGCAGCAATGTGCTGCCACGCTCCCGTTTTTATAATTTTCCCCCTTTATTTGTACACTTAATGTGCTCAGCAGAGCTCCTGCTCATTTTCCTGCTGACTGCACTGTATTTTTGGAGTGGCACTCTCCTTCCATGCATAATGGGAGATGCCCATTGTGGATCACTTGCAGGAGAATGTAATGACTCATAGATAGTGTGAGGTGCTTTATTGCATGCTAATTCAAATTACTGCAGCATAATGGTAATTGCTCCTTCATGAAAAGGACCCCAAGTGCAATCTAAATGAATTCCTACCCTCAGAAAACAAAGGGTAGTGCTGATAGGAAGAAAAAAAAAAACCCACAGCAAATTTGAGTTGGCGGGTCATGAGTGGGATGTTTTTCTTTCCGAGATTCTTAAATTGAAAATAATTGTAGTTACTAGAAAAAATGCCCAAGGGCCAGGATGGAAATTTTGAGTTCTGCTTAGAATAACACAAAAAGAGTTGACAATAAAGGTCTTGTATATCCAAAAGCTGCCAATCACGCTTTTAACTTTCAGTTTCTCTGGTATCTGTTCTGCCTCAGAAATTATCTATTTACTGCTGAATGCCATTTTCCTGTCAGCATCCCAAACAGTTAAGAGCCTGACAAATCATCTAGTTAATTTACTTGGCTTTGAGTTGAGCAGCAGATAATACAAATACTCACCACATGCCCCTGTCAGTCCATCCCATCAGGAGTGAACTGCACAGGCACCACAGCAGGGCTCTGCTAATACACGTGGGCACTAATTCTCCTGCTGAAATTACCAGCAGCTTTGAGAAATTGTCCATGTGAACGTGGCTGATTTAAATTTCAATGATTAAATATAGCACAAAGTATGATAAAGCAGTTTTTTAGAGTAGGGGTAAATTAGGGTGGTGAGTAGGTAGCTCAAGTTCTCAGGAACAGCTTGGAAAGGACAAGAGTGGTGGAAAGGAGCTGTGAGATAACTGGAAGGTAGAGTAACACTGAGGTGCTGTGATTTTTGACTGAGGGGTCCTGAGAGGCCCTGGTGCCACCCTTTCCATGGGGAGTTGTGGGGCACTGGGCCAGTCTGTCTTCTTTCTGCTCCCTGAGGATGGATGGTCACTGTGAGCTTACCCTGCCACAGCTCCACACCAGGATTTTTTGGTATTTCCTTGTGTGCCTTGCTAGTAAGTGTCTCCATCCTTACCTTTCTGGCATGGCTTGTCTCGCTGTTAACCCATTTTCCCTGCAGGGTCTGAAAACTTTTTGGTATTTGGTTTGCTCTTCCATGTTCCAGATTCCCACTTTTATTTCTGGGGTCTCTCTCTCTCTTTTTTTTTTTTTTTTTTTAAAGTAACAGACTGTAATTACAGGAGGTGTAGACTAAAGCTGCTGTATCTTGTTGCTGTATTTGCTTTTGTTACAAGTCTCAGCTAAAATCTGCGTGTGCACTCGTCTGTATTTAACAGTTACCTCTCTGTTGCTTGCCTGCCTCAGGATATCCAAACCTCCTTTCCTTGTGCTGATTTTCTCTTCTTAAGAAGTAGCACAATGCTCTTTTCTTGAGCAATTCCATATTTGCTGTGCTGAAGTGATATTTACACAGTGCTAGCCAGAAGAAAGCCCTGCTCAGTGACCGTGCAGCCATGAGTGTGGTCAGGGTGCTTTTGCCCATTTTCCCTAAGGAACAAAAACTTGTTTGGGAGTAAAACACCTTAATAAGCTGAATATTTTGGCCTGTACTAAAGGCAAATCACTACACTTACCCTTCATTGGAGAAGATGGCTATTTGGGGTACTAGTGTTTATCTCATGTAGCTTTGAAATGGGCTTAACTAAAGTGATGTGGGGAAATGCAGGAATTGTTCAGAGAGATCTCTCAAGTTTATCTCATTGTATAAGCTAGTTTTATATTTTTTTCAGTGGGTCATGCCTGTTTTTTCTCCTTTATCCATAAGCTATGGTTAGCTCTGGGATCTTTTTCAGGCATTTGAGTGCTCCTTGCACTGGATTGCAGCTGTGGGTCACTTACACTGGTTCCCAAGCCTGCTGTGCTGTGTGTGCTGCCTTTGTGTTGTGACTTTGGCACTGATTTTATTTTAGTGGCAGGCTGTGCTTTGGGCTAGGAAATGGCATCAAAATTCAGGCTTTGCCTTTTCTCCATACCTGAGCAATCATACCTGGAATTTGCAAAGAATTTCAAATTTGCTAGTGTGATCAAGAGATTTAGGCTGTGACATTCTGTAGCCTCCTGATTAGCCCTCTAATTACATTATCTTTGCATCTTCTAGGGAGGGAGAAAGCTCTAAAACAAACAAATACCTGGTCCCTAATGCTGTATGAGTGAGTCCCCAGTCCTGGAGCTTGCCCAGGTGACATTTGTGACACCAGCAGCCCTTAGTGTCACTGCTCTTTTTTGTGACTTGTGTGTGTGTAGTGTAGGAGCAGGACTTGCAAATGACCAAAGTTACCTTTGATTTTTTTATTAATAAAGGACATCTGGAAAGGCAGCCTGAGTGGTGTCTGATATTCCAGCCACTTTAGTGAAGCTTAAGGATGTGTAAGGAAGGCAGGCACAGCACTGCCCAGCTCAAACAGGAAAACTGATAAGATGGCAAATGGAATAAGCAGAGGAAATTGAGGAATGTGCAGGGAGTGATGCAGCTCTCGAGCTCAGGCCAGCCAGATCCCAGCACTGCTGTCTGTCTGTCTGACATCCTTCCTGCAGCTTCCTATCCAAATCCTACAGGTACAGGCCTTGTGTCTTCCTCTGCATTCAGTCACACTCTCACAGTTCCTCTGAGCACAGGTGAAAGGTGACTGAGAATATAATGAACTGCTTGGAAAGCCATCATTTGTCTCCCAAAACTCTGGGAAATGAACAGTGATAGAGATGGAGATGGACAAAGAGGAAGGTAAAGACTGTGGCTATGAGAAAAGAATCCAAGAGGGAACAAGAAAGCCTGGCTGTGTCCAAGCTGGTAATCCAGGGGTGCCCAGCCACATCCAGAACTATTCTGGCCACAGCCTCCTCCCTATCCCCTGGTGAGGAGCTGCCTCATTCCAGCAGCCAGAAACTCTGTTTCCTCTTTCCCAGCAGTTTCCCTCTGCTTCTCCCCATCCTTCTTCCCTGTGGCAGTGGCAGCAGACTGGCACGCAGACACAGAGGAGGCATTTGGATGTTTGGCAGAGGCAGCAGCTTCCATGGTTATCCTGCTTCCATGTGCATCCCACAGCCAGCCTGGAGCGCAGCATGTCCTGGTGGGATCACAGTGAACTATTTGCTCTCAGATTTCAGGGCTGGGTGACATCTCCCCCAGGCCTGGAATGCAGTGAGAGCCTCCCCTAAGAGCTGCAGCTGCCAAGTGAGGCCCAAGTGTGACAGGACAGATTATTCTGCAGTGGTTGGAGCAAGCACTGGGTGATGCAGCTGATGCCTGAGCTGGACAAAGGGAGGTGAAAGCCTTGGAAACCACAGAGGGAGGCAGCAGGGCAGATGTGGAAGTGCTGTTTGGGATGGAGAGAATGCTGCACACTGCTGTATTCATGCTGACATTTTTAAATTGGGGTTAGCTTGTTAGAGACCAAATTTCTCAAGTGAGCAATTGGGTTTTTTGAGCACTTTGCTGCTCGTTCTGTGTTGGATGGCATGACAAATGCTGCAGAATATGTCTGACCTTGGTGTAGCTGCTTTTGGGTCCCAACAAACAGTTCAGTTTCTATTTGTGTGTGAAACTCCAAAGAAAAAGGGTGTTGTTTCAGAAATTTCTGACCACTTGAATGAACCCCCCCAGTTTGCATTGAGACTAAAAGGATGAGCAAAGACTAGGCTTGCTGCTTAACTTTGAAAATCTGTCTGTATGGAATTTTAGTTGTTGGTAAATGTTACGTGGTGGGGGAGGGATGCAACAATTGTGTGACTCAATGAAAGTTGTCTCCTGCCTTCCTTGGGTGGCTGTGTTTGCACTGCACCAAGGTGCAGAACCTGAATGTGCTGAATGAACGTATCAAGTCTGAATTTGCTCCTTGAGCTTTTAGCATCCCATAATTGATATTTTTTTATACCCTCACTCCTAGCCCACCTTATGATTTCTCTGGGGAAATGAGTCACTGGCAGGAAAGCCCTGTGAAAATAGCCATGGTTGTGCTGAAGCACACAAGGGGGGGTGGGTGCACATGCAGAAGGGTAGAGGCAGTCCAAGGGCAGGAAAAGGCAGAAGGGGCTGGGTAATGCCAGCCTTGCCAGGGTACTGGGGGCACTCAAGTCTTAGGTAAAGAAGAATATCTTTTAATTGGTTCTGCTTGCAATTACTGGGATTTTTAACCTGCACATAATCACTCACTGCAGCCTGAGAGAGAGATGGCTTTGATTCAACAGAGACACAGCTTTGAAGCTGAGTGACCTGGAGGACTCTGGCACTGCAATAATGTGCAAAGGAGTGGGGGGAGATGTCCTGGAGCTCCCTGGGCTATCCCAGCACCAAGTGGATCTCTTCAAGTCCCAAATGCTGTATTCCACCAAGTGGAATCTATGCAAGGCTTGGCTGGAGCCATCAGACATCTCCATAATCCAGGGAAGTGAACTGAATGAAAGTAGACTTGTGGGGGGTTTCTTATCATGTTAAAGCCCTGACTAAGCTGGCTCTGCTTTCTCTCTGCTTTGCAAGCTGTAGAAACTTTCTGACCTGTATCAGACATGGAAAGGCTAAAATTGAAATCAGGGGAACCAGGAGCAGCTTATGGGATGGGCTGAGCTGCTGTGTGCCATTAGTGAGCACAGGTGAATCTCTTCTCAGTCACCTGAGGACTTGTAAAGGCTCCTGACAGGAAGCACAAGTCCTTTACTTTGTGGGTTGGTGTTGTTTGTTTGTTTGTTTGTTTGTTTGTTTTTGGATCTGGTTTCTTTTTTGGGGGGGGTTAATTTTTTTTTTTTTTTTAGTAGGAAGCAGGCAGGGGAGCCGCTATAAAATCTGGAGGCAGTTTTTAAAATTTATTTCATTTTCCATCCACTTATTTATCTGTGTCCTGGTACTTCCCGATTCCAGGAAAGATTAAGAGAGGGGGATGCCAGAATGTGTTCAGATGGAAGTTAATGCATTATGCAAGAGGTTTCAGCAGACAGTTCAGACATTTAGGAGTCTTAGAGTAGAACTAAGCTGCTAAAGCACACTGAGCTTGCCGAGCCGGTGGGTGCAGTACAGCAGCCTGTCATACTAAGTGCCACATTAAATTCCTTTGAATTTAAATAATGGCCTCTAACTTGCACCTTTTAGGTGTTACCACCAGGTTTCCTCAGAGTTTTTTTCCAGAGTGCTCTGGAAAATCAATGGTTTGGATTTTTAGAGGTGTTGGGTTTTTTCTTGTATGGTATATCTTTCTTTTTTCATGTCTAGTGGAGTGGGAGACCCACAGTTCCAGACCTCCTCTCTCCTGAATGTCAGCTCTCCATCTTCACTTCCTGACTAATTCCTCAGACTTGCAGTTGTGTGGTCCAGGTGCTTCCAAATGAGAGATGGCCTGCTGGAGTCAGCCTCTTCACAGCTGTAAGTTTGATTAGTCAGAGATTTAACCAGTATAAAAAATTGTTTCATTCACGAGTTAGGTTGATTTAATGCTTTGACACATATATATAAAAGAAAAAATGCACATAGTATATGTTTTAACATAAAGTTTCTACAATACTTAGTTGTCAATCCTTGTCAGTGCTAACACACTTGTTTGTAAATAATTTTTTTCCATGTGGAGGAATTGAGGGATGGAAGTGATGGTTGCTTTCCCCTGGCCACATCAGGTGTCCAGAGCGTGCTGGAATAGGGACCAGGGATCTGTGGCTCACACTTGGATCATTCATTCTCCATCCTGGGCACTGAGGAAATCATCAGTTTTCCTCATCTTACTGCAAATGCTTGAAGGGTTGGAATAACAGCACTGGCTGTATTGTGAGGGGTTTAATTGTGCACTGAAATTGAACAATCAAAGTGGAGAAGAACTCTAATAAAGAACAATTCCATTCTGAAAACTTTGCTCGTCCTCCCTCCAGATTTGGAGACCAAAGCACTTTGTCACTGGTGGGATAAGGGCTATAAAAGATGACATTCTTGCCATTATGAAGAAAATATTTCCTGTTAGACAGTTTATTGCTAAAATGCAGCTCTAACTCTGTAATAATTGATTATGAATGTTCCTTTTATGAGCTGTTAGAATTGGTAATGCAGACACTATGTCTGGAATGAAAATATTTTAGCATTTCTAAATACAAATCTGGATCAAAATCAGGACTGGAGTAAAGATTTCACTATTCCTCATCACCTTTTATCCTTGCTGAAATTCATAAAAACTAGTCAGGAATTTTTGGAAAAACAGTGCCCAACTACTAAATCCATTTCTTCCAATATTTTATCAGGTGTGGCCATAATTCCTGTGTCCCAGCAATAAGAGATGATAATTCTGAAGTCTCATTTGATGCAGTGCCCTGGCAATTTTGGTGCTAGTGGTTGCAGTTTTGTTTCCCTGATGGTACATATTGCTGCATGCTGTGACATGCAGAAATGTGAGTGTTTTATGGATAATCTGTATTTAATTTTTGTGAGCAGGCATGTGACAAAGAGCTCATATTCCTGTATACTCCTAGAAGCAGTGTGTTTTATTTTGGGCTTTATGGCAGTTGGTTTTTACATGCAGGGATTGTTTTGAGTCCACTGTCTAAGTTATTGAAACAGTTTAAGAAGAGAGTTGTAAGGTCTGAGCCCTCCCGTGGTTTTTTTTTTTTTTTTTTTTTTTTTTTTTTTTTTTTTTTTTTTTTTTTTTGCCTGGGAGAGTTACCATGGATGAAAGGCAGTAAAGATGTGGTTTGTTTGTGACTCAATGCAGTCCTTTTCCCCCCTGTTCCATTCCCCACAGTGCCAGCCTTCCACTCATATTCACTCATTTGTCTTTCAGCACTTTGCTCTCCATGTGTCTGAGAACAGTCCTCCAGTTATTCCACAGGTCTGGAAACTTTGACCATTGTGTTCTGCCACTGTAAATCCCTGGCACTTGCAAATCCAAATTTTAGCTGTGCTCTGTGGTGTTCATCCTCATAACCCTTCCAGGACTGTCAAAGATCACCTCAGAAATGATGGAGTTTGCTCAATTAACAAAGCCTCGACCTTGGAAAAGGTGATAACTTGGAATGCTGAGTGCTGGCTAGCTCAGGAGGAGAGGAGGAGGAGGCAGCTGTTGCCATGAGTTTGTGCACGGATCTGAAGCAGGAGCTCCACATCTCCCAGAGCTGTTCCCAGTCTCATTCAGATTGACTGGTGTGGGTTGGAAATGTCTCTGCTGGAGTCCTGTGGTGCTGAAGGGCACTGGGGAGCACAAACCTTGTTCCCCTGCCACAGGGAAAGCTGCAGCTCTCCAGTGTCAGCAGGAATAACTCCTCTTGCTTCCCTGGCTCTCTCATGCTGCTGCCTTCATTGGGTTGTGTGATGCTTATTTGATGTAACTCGTGTTGAGCAGTTTGTGATAAGGCTGTGAGAAGTGACCACTGAAGAGTGAAGGTGTTGAAGTTCCCTTGTAATTTTATTTTTTTCCCCCCTGCAGATAAACAAGTCAGTGTGTGGAAGCTGGAGAAAGAAAAGTGCTCTGTTATTATATTTTCCTTACTTTGTTCAAATTACTTTTGTAGCTGTTCCAAATGCTTCACTGTAGCATTGAAATTATTGGATTTGATGCTACCACAGTGGAATAGGATTCTGGAATAATTCCCATTTTTTAAAACAATCCTTACTCAGGCTGTTTATTTCAGCACTAACCTGTCTACCCTTTGACTCATACTCTAGATGTACTGCTTATAAGCAACCAGCCCAAGAATTGCAGATAATCTGCTAAGACCAATTTTCAGTGTGAGATTTCTTCTCTCTACCCCCAGACCTTTTGACTCAGCGAAGCATTTAATGAATAGAGCAATTATTTATTTTCACAATGGGGTTCCATTATTAATCCAACCAGTTTAATTTCCTGATTTTGCTACAACAAGAGAAAATAATTTAAATTGTAGAGATGAGCAGTGCCATCTCAGGGGCCGGTGTTGAGCAGATTCCTGCACTGTAGATGACAGGCACATTCCTTGCAGTCATGCCTTATTTCTAAATGAAAGGGTTTGGATGTGCTTAAGAAAATCAAATCTCTGAAGTCTTTATTTTTATTGCTATTATTTATTCTGATCTAGGTAGTCACAGTTTGTCTCCACAAAATGCAATAGCTATAAAATACTCAATGAAGTATTTGCTTCTTGGCAGGAGCCGGCTACAAACATGATGGATTAAGCACAGTGTAGCTGGCACCCAGAGGAATGCAGGAAGCAGCTTCCTAGAATACAAAGGTGCTTTTTAAGAGCCTGAAATCAGCTGGGTGATGGATATCCCCAAACACCAGGACAAAGGCAGGGCTGGGTTATCCGTGTGCAACAGACAGAGACAGCCACTGGCTGAGGTGGTGTCACTTCAGGGTTTGAGCTGAGCTGCTCCAGCGGGTTCTGCACCTCCCAGAGTGGGGTTGCTGCTCTGGAGCTGACAGCCAGGGCTCTGCATCTCTGTGACACACGGGACAGCAGCACGTGGGGCTTGTTAATGTACCAGGACAATCTTTAATTCACCCTGGAATGCAGCAGAACCTTGCTATTTATGCCGGACTAGTGTAGAATTCAAAATATGTAGGTCTAGGAGATTGTGTCTGGAATACAAAATCCTCTTGGAATATATTCTGAAGCTGAACTCTCAGTTGTGTTATGTCTGGTGATCTCTCCTAATGATTTTCCTTCCAAACACCTTGTTCAATTCAATCCCTACCTCCCTCTTAACTATGTTTTCCTCGTGCAGATTCCTCTATCCTTGAACACTCTTATGGCTAGAATTTGGGGGATCTTGAGGTCTGCGGAGCCTCTAAAGTGTGCTGCTAAGGAAGTTTCCCAAAAATTTCAGTCCAGAAGACACTGACCCTAGAGTGGAAGCCCTTTGGGATTGAAGAGTCAAATATCCCCTCTGATGTACTGGGAGAATAGTGTTCCATCTCCAATATAGTGAAGGCTGTGGAAGAAATTATGTCATCACAGAGTAGCTTTATGGGTAAGTGAAGAAACCCAGAAGTCTGTGTAATAAAATACAGAAACTGTCACGTAAAACTCTGGAGACGAGGCAACTGAAATCTTCATGTTGTGAAGAAAGTAGTAATAGTATGTTCCCAGAATGGGCTCTAAATGGATTTCTGGTGAGCTTTCAGCCCTTTACGAGCAGTGACATGACACGAAAAATCCTGGCGTTTCACAGCGTGGAAGCAAGCCTGTCAGATCTTAAACGACTGTCTCCTAAAATTGCCAGGCGGCACCGAGCAGCACAGGCTTTGAGGCGGGCGGGGGCTCCAGGGTGGCATTAGCGGCAGGGGCTGTGTCGGAGGGTGGCTCCAGGGTGGCAGAAGCAGCAGGGGCTGTGTCGGAGGGCGGCTCCAGGGTGGCAGAAGCAGCAGGGGCTGTGTCGGAGGGCGGCTCCAGGGTGGCATTAGCGGCAGGGGCTGTGTCGGAGGGCAGCTCCAGGGTGGCATTAGCGGCAGGGGCTGTGTCAGCGCCCGTCCGTCCCCGCTGTCCCCCCCGGGCCGGGCGCTCCCGGACGGAGCCGCCGCCACTCCCGGGACACGGGCGCCGCCTGCGGGACACGGGCGGCACTGCGGCTGCGGCCGCCGACTCGGTGGGACAGGGACAGGGGGACACTGCCCCAGGGTGTCCTTCCCGAGGGACAGGGACAGGGGGACACTGCCCCGGGGTGTCCTTCCCGAGGGACAGGGACAGGGACAGGGGGACACTGCCCCGGGGTGTCCTTCCCGAGGGACAGACGGACATTGCCCCGGGGTGTCCTTCCCGAGGGACAGGGGGACACTGCCCCGGGCTGTCCTTCCCGAGGGACAGAGGGGCACTGCCCCGGGGTGTCCTTCCCGAGGGACAGACGGACACTGCCCAGGCTGTCCTTCCCGAGGGACAGGGACAGAGGGACACTGCCCCGGGGTGTCCTTCCCGAGGGACAGAGGGACACTGCCCCGGGCTGTCCTTCCCGATGGACAGAGGGGCACTGCCCAGGCTGTCCTTCCCGATGGACAGACGGACACTGTCCCGGGGTGTCCTTCCCGAGGGACAGAGGGACACTGCCCCAGGCTGTCCTTCCCGAGGGACAGACGGACACTGCCCAGGGCCACCTCTCCGGGACACGAGCCCCGACTCCGAGGGGGCCCGACTGGAGAAGAGGGCAGCTCCCAAGACAGGCAGGGTGACAGCAGGACAGGGGCTTTTCTATGGGAAAATAAACTCAGCCCCCCAGGTTCCCGAGGTCAGTTTGTAGGAGGTGTTTGGCACTGCCAGGGCAGCCGGGATTCCAGCTTGTGGCTGCTTGGATCTGGGAGAAATCCTGATCCCTTCGGAGTTTTAGGTGGCAGAAGCCCAGTGGCAGGCACAGGGTCTTGGATATGAGCAAATGGGTGTCAGTTCCCTAGTTATTAATTAATGAGTGTCCATAGAGTTTCTGCTTAATTCCTGCTGCTTCCTTCTTCACTTTTCAGGCAGTGCAGTGTTCTGTTGGGAAAGTTTTTTCTCACCTGGTGTTTTATGGAATGTGTAATTGTGGAGAAGACAAACCTTAAAAAAAGGGATGACAGAATTCTGATGGCAGTTAAAAAAAAGGGAATAATAGAGAAAAAAGCAAGTAGTGGGGCTGGTAATTTAGTTCTTCAAGTTGAATTGATTATGAACAGGACACCTCACAAGTTCTTGCTGGAACTTCTGAGGAAAACAACAGCTCTTTATGTAAGAAATAACAGGCAAATTAGGGCTTTTTTGGTTGTATTTTTATTGATAAATTTAGAAATCTTATTTTTGGTCAGAGTACTTTTAGTGAGAATAATCATGTAATAGTCTATGAGAAATGACTAAAACACTAATGAGACTTTAGTTTTAATGGATGCCCATAAAAATAGAGACAAAAAAGCCTTTCTGTCTTGTAAACTAAATCACTTTTGTGAGAGAACCTCAAAGCTGCTTGAATGACTTTTGATTTGAGAATGCCATATTAGGGGAAAGTAGAAAGTATGCAGGATTAAGATGTCTCAAAGAACACTCCTGGGGTGGAGGGGGAATGATCCCAATATATCAGTTAAATTATGACATTGTGTGCTATATCCTCATATTTGCAGGGATCAAGTGTGTGAGCTTTATCTGGTGTGAGTTGTGGTTGGATCCATCTCTGGATAAAAGCCTCTGTGCCACAGCTCTGGCTGTTCAGTTGAGTGTTATCCCAGCTATCTAAATATATATGACTATTTCTATGCAGGCTTTAGGGTATTAATTTATTATTTGCTCTCTGTGGTTGCTCCCCTGTAACTAAAATTTGTTCCGTAAAATGTTCACAAAAAAGGGTGAAGGATGACTGCTGGTAGAGACAAAGTTAATGGGTTTTCTACATGGCATTGCTTACTCATGCTGAAAGCTTTTGTGGCATTTAAGTGCTGACAGCTGATGTAAAAAATGGCCTGTAGGAACCAAATTTGAGCGTTCAAAAAGTAAGTTTTGTACTTATCCCACACCACCGAGTTTGTGTCACGCTGACTAAAGACTGCTCAATGTGGCAAGAAACAGTCTGAAAGTGTGCAGGGCCTGGTGTAGAAGGGAACTTTCAGGGAAATGGGGGCTGAGAAACAAGAGGAAGGGTTATTTGTAGATAACCTGCATTAAATGCTCTGATAAGCAGAAAGGTGACGTGCCATGGCCAAGGATCCATCTGGCTCTGTGTCAAGCCCTCTTTGTTCCTCTCCTGGTTGATGCTGCTGTGGAATAATTCTGGGACCATTCTTTTTTACAAAAAATTTGTTCAGCCATCTTTTTGTACAGTTTTCACTGAATTGTCGTGATAGTTTTACTGTGTTGGGACTCCAGGGCCAGGCTCCAAGTTATTAGTGGATTTTCACTTGCTGGTACAAATTTCAGAAGATCCAGGTGCATGCCAGGAGCATGGACACCCCTACATTTTAGTAGGCTTAAAAAGGGACTGGGCTATTTTAGACAATTCTACTTTTTGCCTACGCTGGGAATGTGTGGGCAGATCCCCTCATACCTGAGCACATTTAGAGGAATTAAGGATTTGATCCAAGTGATTAGTGAGGCAACATGGGGCCATAAACTAAGTTAGTGACTCTAGAGCTGTTCAGATCCTTCTGGAGATCTGAAGATGAAATCCTAAAAGGTTCAGAAGGCAAATGTATGTACTCTGGATGAGCAGAAATATTTCCTTGCAGCCTTCCCAAAAGACCAGATTTACACAGGAACTTAATGGACGGGGGTCTTGGTGAAATGATTCCCAGTGTGACATACAGGAGCCCTTGGAGATAATGAAATGTGTGTTCAAAATTTTAAGCAGCAGACTTATTTTAAACAGCAACTTGCAGATGTGGCTCTGAGAGCAGTCACTGTTAGTTTACCATTTGATCCATGACTGCAATAATGAGGCGTGCATGGATTATTATGAACTCTCACTAATTGTCCAGCAGTTCTGGGAGCTATAGATCCCAATCCATGGAGATAATTGCCCATGTCACAATGAAAGATCACTGCAAAAGAAGCATTTCATGCCTTAAATAGTCAATTAATGTGTGCTTTAAAGTACCATTGTTTGTACATCACCATGGTATCCCAGGAAAGAATTGTACCTGGTTAGTTAAAATAGGAAAATGGTCGGAATATTCCTTTGTAGTTTGCACCCACATAATCTCTGAGGGTCCAGCCCTGTTCAGAGTGCTGCTTCATAATAATTAGCAGGATCACATGATTGGTGTGCCTTGTAACTCAAAAAGGTTCAATAAAATAATGCAAAATAATGCAAAACAGCAAACAAAGATCAAAGCCGTGCACAGTGTAAGGACAGATCCCACACCTGTTACAACACTCTGAAAATGCCATGAGACCCTTTGTTCTGTCACCTCTTCTACCTAATTAATGATGGAGGATGGCTCTATTGGCAAACTGCCAATGGGGAGGGGTTCAGGTTGTGACCAACAGTGACAAGGGCCAGCAGGTGCTCCTCTCCTGGCACTGAGCCTGTTACACAGAGAAAACCACAGAACTTTCTGTCTAACCTTCCTAAAATGTCCAGAGGTAAACTGAAACCCTTTCCGTGTACAGAACTGCCCACTCAGGAGTGGGGGGTGCATTACTACATTCCTTAACAAAGTAAGAGCTTGAAGAAAGCTCTGCAAGGTGGCTTCTCTTCTACACCAAGAGGAAATATTTGCCCGGCTGATTTGTGGGACTGATTGTAACATTGGCATCACTAGCATCTTGCAGCTACTCCTGGTTGGAATTGCCCAGCTGGGAGGATCCTGCACATGTGCTGCAAGCCCAAACTGGAGTGAAGGGCTGTCCCTGGACGGGCTGGATGAGGCTGGAGGTAAGATTTGGCATCACAGTGTCACAACTCATCATTAGTTCAGAGTTTATCAAAAAGGCACTGAAGGTCATTTAATCTCTGATTTATGGTTCAGACTGGGGTGCTAAGGAAATCTCTCTCTTTTTCTAAAAATGCAAAGAGCTGTTTCAGTCCTCCATGCCTTCCACCCTTCTCCTGCACCCTTGGGAGCAGCTGGAACGTGGGATGCTGACTGATTGCTGATGCCAGGCTTGCTTCCTCATCCCTCTGGGACACCCATGCTGTGCTGAGGAGGAGTTGCCATTCCTGCTGGGGTATCTGGAGGATTCAGAGGCTGCAAACATCACTCTCCTGGGGAGCAATCATTTTGGACACCTGGCCATTAGGGTTTTTGGGAAAAAAAATGCATTGTAAAGGCTGCTTTAAACTCTGTGTATGTGTGTGTGTCTTTGATGTGTTCTTGCTAATTTTAATTGGTAAGGACAAGTACAAACAATATATAAACATTTGTCTAAATACGGACAATAGATAAACACTATATGAGCTCTCTGTTGTAATAGCTACTCCTTCCAGTGGGGTGTTGGCCACAACATCAAATTGAGTTTATTCTAAATTTGAAGTAGGAGTGATCCATGTGTTTTACTTAAACACAATCAATTATAGCAGGAAAACCAACACTAACAGTGAAATGATTTTGATTTCTGGCCACCTGTGTGGGAGGAGCTGTTTTCTGTGGCACTGTGAGGAAGAGATGTCAGCAGGCAACAGATTTGTCCTGTGACAGTTTTTGGGCTCAGGGACATAGCTGAGGTGAGTGGAGTTCTCTGAACGCTCCTTTGAGCATCACAGACCAAACACAAGTTCCCACCTGCAGCACAGGTGAGCTGTGCCCTGTCCTTATTCCTGCAGCACCTGCAGCCTCAGGTGGGGAGGAGGCAGCAGCAGAGTCCATAAACAGAGATTTCAAGCAATTTTCTCTCAGTTAAAAAGGTAAAAAGGGACATTGGAAGATTTTTCTCAGTTTTTGTTTTGGCATTGATGGATATTACTGGGATGTATTTAATGTACACACTTGACAGGTAAATGAAATGAGAATGCAGAATGTGAATGACAATATCTGGAGGGATGAGTAATATAAGTTGCCTTTCTCTCCTGTGAGGTTTAGCTCAGAGTTGATACAGCAACATCTGGTTCAGTTGTTAAAGTTTAATGCTTCAAACTTTCTTTCTTACCATCTAAAATTCTGTCCAATGTGAGATGTAACACTACTGGAGAATGGAATTACAGTATCTTTGCTGTTTTCCCACTCTTTGTCCCACATTTTCCCCTCCTTGTATTTGTGTTGCCCTCAGATTTTTGCTGCTGCTACAAAAATGAAATTAATCACCAATCTCATTTGTAGCTGCTGGGAGTAAAGAGTACATAGAAAAGCAGGCTATGGAGTGGGTTTGGACTGGTGTGATAAGGCAGCTCTAGCTATGGAATCACTGTTTTATTCCTATGGGATGTCCTTGTAATTGTTCCTAATCTTTTATGGCCTGTTTCACCTTCTGCTTGTAGTGAACTTTTGGTATAAAGAGTAACTGGAGCAGATCCCCCTGCTCCCCATACTGCAGCTGGAGATGAATAAGACATTTCCTGCTTGTGTCATGCTTTGTAGCCAGATTTACTTGCAAAACACACCTAAAAGTGTGTTCTGTCAATATGATTATTTAATGACTGACATGACTGTAGCTGTGACTGACATTTCTGTAGCTCCCAGCACATGGCCTTAACCCTTTCCCCAGATGAGCACATTTGTAATTATAAAGGGTGTAATATTTTTTTCCTTTTTTTCCTTTTTTTTCCCTCTTCAAGGGAGTGCAAAAGCAGAGCCCATTTCAGCTTGCAAAGTACATTTAAATCTCTGCTATCTGGAAACCTTTCAAATTGCTCGGTACTTTTAAAAGAGTGTCAGCTCATTGTCAGGGCATGATACAGAAAGGAAAATTGCCGTCTCCCTGCTCTCAGCAGTATCAGACAAGCTTTCTGATTTAAGTATTGCATCTGAAATGGAAAAGTTAATCATAGGCCTGTTCTGCATCATCTCTTTCAAGCCAGGGTAAAAGCAGCAATTTTAGATGTTATATGAGAGCTGATTTAGTTATTTGTAGAGGAAAAGCACAGAGAGCCCATCAGCACCGAGGTGTTTGGCTCTAACGCAGGTGGTCATCTCACGATAACAGCTATCAAGCCATTACTGCTCCAGGTGGAGATGGACATCCCCGGGCCTTGGCTGGCTTTGGTGGCCTGTGCTGTGTCCAGGGACAACTCAGGATGGAGATGGTGACAAATCCCTTGGAGCTGTGCCCCTCTCCCCAGGGAGAGCTGGCCTTGCCCTTTGTCTCATCTTTCGGCCTCTTATGGTTGACAAACCTGTGTGGAGTTTTTACCCTCTCACAAGTGATTATGAGGCCTTAATTTTTGCCAGAATAAAAGAGCCTCTAATTTGCCCATGGTTTAGTAAATGTCTGTCCTGTTTGTTACTTGTGGAAGGCCCTTGGGGTGGCTTTTGTCACACACCAGGGCTTGCAAATATGAAAGGCAGGTTACAGATGTGTGTGTGAAGCTTTGGGAAGGCTGACCTGGAACAGAGGATGGACAGAGCTGGAGAATGAAGTAGATATTTATTGAAAGGCCTTTAGGGTACACCTTGGGCAGGACAAGAGCCAGGCCAGTGCTACACCCGAGGTGGACCTAAAATGGACAAATGGTCACGAGGTCTCTCACTTCTATAAGTTTTGGTCCATTTGCATATTGGGGTTTAATTGTCCAATTACAGCTTCAGGTTATGAAGTTTCATCCTTCTTGTTCTCTCCTTTCAGCCACCGTTGTCTATGTTTTTGGGCCTGAAAACTTGTAATGGTTGTCCTTGGTCTGCAGTAGGAAAAGGATTTGTTTTGTCTCCCTGCTCTGTGAAGAGCTGAGTGACCCTGAATGTGAGGCTCAGAACTGCACCCTGGGCAGCACAGAACCTGAAGAACATGGGAGCTCAAACTGAAGGCATCACGTGCACAAGGGATGTACCCAAATGCACTCTGCAGGCAACTTCGAAGGAATTTGACTGAAAATTGTGCCTGTTTGTGGAAACAGGGAAGCCTCTGTAGCATCTTTTCTTCATTTTAGTTGTTCTTCCATTTGGTGATTCCTTGTGAGTCCAACCCTGTGCCTGCTGGGCTAATTGAAAATTCACCCCAGGACTGAAGGGTCTTTGGTGACATCTCATTGTTTTGTCAGGAAGAACTGTCTCTCTCTCTCAGCCTTTCTGCTCAACTCTTTACCTCCATGATTTACACCCATTATTTACCTAATTTTATTATCCATAAATCATTCTTTCCCCTGTGCTGCCTCCAGCTATGCTGCTTTGGGCCACTCTCACAGCTGCTCTAGTACCTTTAGGGGAATTTTTCCTTTAAGACTGAAGCCTGAAGCTCAGTGGGAGCTTCTGAGTACTGAAAAGTTCTTAGGGAATGCTGGTTTGGTCACCAATCTGAGCTAGGCCCAGGCTAAATCCCATGGAAGGAGTGAATTCTCTGCTTCTTGACCTGAATGCAGTCTAGAGAAGGGAGGGATATTTAAGCATGGTGTCACGAGGAAGAGCACATTTTATGTAAAACTTCAGTGTTTTTCATATCTTGTACTCCTTTTTAACCTATGTTCAATCAGAAGCATTATCTTTGGAAACTCATAACAACTCCTTTGGGCCTGCTGTATGGATAATTCAATGTGATTTGCCTGAAATATGTGGTTTTCCCCAGATGTACAAATTTGGTTACAACTACTTGCTGCTTATCTGTGTTTGAGTTTTACTGGTGCAGGTGATGGGTTAAAATTCCCCAAACCATTCACAGTGCTGGCTGTGGAAACTGGCACTCTGATACACACATCATGTCTGATTTCCCAGGGAACAACAGGAATGCTTCTGTAGGCAACAGGCTGAAGAAGGATTTCTGTGTTCTCCTGGCTTTCCCCAAGTGCTGCACTTAGCACGGAGCTGCAGCTCTTTGGGAGCATTTGTCAACCAAGATGAAACATGCCACTCTCTGCTCCCACCCCCAGGTATTTCAGGATCAAGCAGTGGCTGCTCAGGATGCCTGTTATTCTCACATTATTTTAAATCTGAAATGTTCTGCATATTTATGACTGGAGGTTGTAACTGGAGAATGCTCAGTGGCTTACAGAGTGCTTACAAAACATGAATTCCTCTGAGCACTTATATTTGGTTTCAGCTGGAATTGCTGCTTTACCAAAAAACCAAAGGGAATAAAGACAAGGTTTTGAAGCCATCAATTTTATTTTGCTATCAGCAGTTATTCCTGCTTCAATTAATGGTGTTAATCAGAACCATGGCCAGCTACAGAGGGTACTTCTGTAACAAAGAAATCTGCTCTACCTCACCCTACTAATGCAGCTGTGAAATAATGCTGCATTTGAAAAATAATTATTAAAACTGTAAGCAATTGCACCTTTCATTCATGCCAATTTCTCACTTGACATTTAAGGTTTTGGTTTTTTTTTTAAATTGAGAAATAGTTTATCCTATAGAACCATGAGAATGTTTAGAAACAGTTTGGGCAGAAGTTTTGCCTGTCCTTTTGACTGCAGATGGTACTCAGTGGTTTTCTAAAAGGATTGTTGGTTTTCAAATCTAGTTTGGTGAAACTTGTTTCTCACTCTATTCACATAGAATAAGTGTTGTACAGTGCTAAGTTTTTTTTTTTTTAGGTTTGAAGTTTTTCTTTTCCCTAGTTCATGTTATGTTTTAATGATAGGACTCTTAAATAAATAGATAAACTTGCCCTAAAATATGCAGAGGCAAAACTGTGCAAGCTGATCAGACCCTAAACAGCTTTGGTGTATTTATTGATTTATTGCATGGGCTTTTTTTAGCCTACAGATTTCGGCTCTATTAATAAAACTTCACTGAATTAAAAAAAAATAAAAAACCCCTCATGGGTTGTCTGTAAGCCGCTTATTTGAGGAAAACTTGTCAGCTGGGTTAGAAGGTTTCATGTCTGAGCTGTAGCAAGCTGTTGGCAGCACAGTTCCTTGGCTTGAGGGCAGCCTGTGCCCTCCTGGATGCCATGTGCATAACAAGCAGGCAAAAGCCCTTCAGGATCAGCTCTGAGATTATTTGACTTCCAGCAGTTGTGCAAAAAAATTTGGAGTGCATGTTTTATGCAAAGGAGAAACGTTGGGCATAATCCTAATCCTGAAGGAATTAATTTTATGGAATTTTGTGTAGTTAAGAATTCACTTCTTTGATCTCCAGAACAAGCACTTTCTGAGACTTTCTTTTTAGGCTTATTTTCTCTTAATTGGCTTTATATCTTGCATTATTTAAGAAGAAAGGAAAATATATCATGGACTTTTTAGTAGCTCTGATTGCTGGCATGCAAGGACCTTTGGTTAACAGGTTGTTGAAGGCAATCTAGTGATGATGGAAGAAGGAAAGGTAAAAATTAAACTCTGAAACTAATCTGGGTTTTACCACTGGTGTGAACACCTCTCCTTCCATGAATTAGAAAGTAGGAGAAACCATATCTGGTGTTGCTGTGGTTTCTAGCAATCAGAAATAGAGAAAAAAACCCCACAAATGCAGTCCAGGTTTCACTTTTGCTCAAAATCTGATGTAGTTAATGGTCCCCATGTGTACTAAAATGTAGCTAGAAAAGAGATGTTTGATTTGACACCAGTTTTTGCTGATCTTCAGGAGATGTTACAGCTTAAACTGGGTTTCACCATCCAGCAGCTGATAAGGGCATTTTTTCAGTGGATTGTGCTATGGCAGAAACTTAAATCAACAAATATTTTGATGCTTTATTCTTCTAAAAACCTAGGGTTTTAACTTCCTAATTCAGAGTTATGAAAATAATGAATAAAAGAAGGTTAAGAGGGCTTTGTTGAATCCTCAGAAATATTTTCTGTACTCATACTAGATAAGATTAAATCTTTGCCAAAGAGTTGAAAAATTGAAGAAAATTGGTTTCCCCAGTAGTGTCTTGCCTTGGGTATCTTTTTTTAAGGTTCATCTGAGAACACTGGATTTCAAAGACACTCAGCAGACAACTCTGACAAGGTGATAATCGTGCTCTCCGCTGCTGTGATAACTCTGAGTTTAAGCCTGGTCTTACTCAGAGGAGTAAGAATGGTGTAAAGTGGCATTAGAGCCCATCTCTGAATGGGCTGCACAGCTGAGGGTACAACTGTGTGTGTTTCTGCTCAGAGAGCCAGGAAAGGCTGCTCTTCAGAATTGCACTAAGTGCCATTATGCAGGAGGCAGCAGGAGCCTGCAGACTGTTGGAGGAGCAGAAAGTCCCCCCCAAAAAAATTACAAATCACAGGAGGAAGAAAGAATAAGAAGAAAGGATTAAAATCAACCTATTTAGAAACTGGATTTTAGGGTTTGTGCTGGTTCAGATGCTGTGACATAGCACTGACAAAGCTGGGATGAAAATCACAGGGGCACCCCGATGAGACCCTGGAACTGGAAATCAGGCATTAGTTACTGAACAGGTAAGCTGGGGTCTGAGGTGTAATGCTTTCAAATGACTTAGCTGTGAGTTAAAATTGCCATCAAAGCAGATGCTGCATTCTTGTTTAGAGGCTTTTGTCTCATCCTGCTAACATTTCCAGTGTCCCCTGTGCATCTTGCTTTGTGCCACAGACAGGCTTTATCAGATGGACAGCTTTCTGCAGAAGTGTGCAGCATTACTCTGGAATGTAAAAAAAAAATCCATTTATTAAGATAACAAGTGAAAAATATTTTGATTACACAAAGCTCTTTGGGGGCGAATTAGCAAACTGACGCCTTATGGTGGCCACATTTTTGTGGTGTGGCCATATGGAAAAATTAGACACTGAAGTGAGGCAGTCAGTGTTCCAATCTCATACAGAGAAATTAAAACTTTGATCAGTTTGTAGCCAGCACTGCTGCCTCGTTGATGCACACAGACTCAGGAAGTCTGTGCTTGTGTCTGGGAGCTATGTGGATGAGTTAATTCATTTACAGAGCTGACAAATAGCTGTAAATGAATTTTTGGGCCCCAGCTGAGGCAGAAAGTTTATCTGCAAAGAAGGTTTATTAGATCTTGCAGTGACAGTGGAAGTCCCCTGGTGTGTGTCTACCCTAGCTTGTTACTGTGCTGAAGGTTTATTTTGTTGCTTTAGTGCTCTACCTGGCCCTTGTGCAGATTTGTGATGATTACTGTAGATGGCAGCAAAAGCTAAATAAAATACAGTGATTTAAAAAATTAATTAAACCCCTCCCTCCTGCTGTCCTGAGTGTGCAGTTTTGTCTTGGTGCCTGCCAGCTGTTCTTGAGGATGGAAGCAATTACAGGCAGCAGAAGCCAAATTAAATTACATATTGAATTAAGGTTTCACTCATAGGCAGTTGGGGGGTTTGTGGCTGTGTTGGTTCTCGGTGTGGACTGTCTCAGGTACCAAAAGCCAATTTTAAAGCTCTCCTGATGAGCTCTGAATTCCCCTTTTTTTCCCCAGTGTGTGCCATGGTCTCAGGAAGGAGCAGCAGCAATTCTGACAAATGATAACGCCTCTGGGGAGTACTTTTATTTTTGCTCCTGTAATAAGTCTGCTGCTTGCTTTCTTTCATTGCGATTAAATTAGTTTCCTCTTTTATTTTTAATGTCCTTCCTTGCTCCTTTCGTGTGTTGCTGCTTCCTCTCTGCTCAGAGCTCATAAGGAAAAAATGGTTAATTGTGCCATCATGCTAATTAGCTGTTTGATAAGACACAGGATTTTCTCCTGCAACGCCTCAGAATGCAGGAGAGGCACAGGACAGCCTCAGGACAGACACTGGCCTGCTGGAAGTAATTTGGAAGAGTGGATGGATCTTTAATGGGAAATGACTCCCAATGTTAAGTTTATTACACAGAGCAAAAGATGATTTTTAAATATTGAAAGGGCATAAACCCCAAATGATTATGGGTGAACTTGAGAGCAGGATTTAGGGGCAAGCAATAAATAATAAATGTAGCAAAAGGTCTGTATGTGATTAGCAAAATTGCTTGAAAAGAACAAGCTGTGAGAGCTGGGGGTCTGCAGTCTTTGTTTTTACTCTGAAAACCATAAAACTCAATTTTCTGCATGGCAGATGTTTAAAATTAGGCAAAATGTAGTGCATCAAAATGACCCTGTGCTTTTGAAATATTTCTGAAATCCCTTTAAAATGAAAAAGGAGGATGGGAAAGTATGGAACTGCTGTTTGACAATTGTGTTCAATATATGATGAAGGTGGGCACAAAGCTCTAGGTATTAAAGCTTATGAATGTATTAATGCACTGCTTTGGGGGAATTAAACTTTAATATTGATGATAAACCTTCCATAATAAAATGTGTGGAGAGTGAGAGTAAATCTCTCTTGCAAAGTCCCCAAACTATTTAAATAACTGCGTGCAAGCTGTAGCATCTCCCGAGATATATTATAAATGAACTTCTGCATACGAATGTACATTGTGCACAAAGTGGTTTTCCAGCAGAGTTGCTTTCTGCCCTGCAAAAGAGACTGTCCCAAATGGCTGTATTTCTTTAAAGTGATTGATCTCTAGCATCGATCCCACAATATTTCTCTCCAGATACGCATCATTCACTACCCAGAGTGCATCCCTGTGGGAGATTCCCTGTTGACTACTTTGAAAATGGTGTGAAATTTCTGCAGTGGATTTTTCTGCCAGCCTGATGTTGTTATTTTTAGATAACATTATGGGAGAGAGATTGTAAGGCTTTAAAATATGAAATGCTGAGGAGATAGAGGGAATTGTGAGTTACAGTGATCTGGAATGTAGCAGCAGAGTATTGAACAAGTATGTCTGGAAAAAAATCCCAAACTTGTGCTTCCCATCAAGCTGGAGGAGGAAAATGTCATTTTAGAGAGCCACTGTGGAAAGTGAAGTTGCTGTGGAAGTTGAACTGCACGGAGCTGTCATGCAGGCTATTTATTACCTTCCTACCAGAGTACAGCAATGTAAAATTTGCCTTGAGAAGAGCTTGTGTGATGAACTCAGCCATACAAACCTTAGGAACAGTTAATGACTCCAGCAGCTACACTGATCTGCTGATCTTGGGACGTTGCACTGTCAGTTTAGATCTGTATCTGAAAAGTAGAAGAGAACTGTTATCGCAGAACTGCAGATTTCAGAGGGTGTCAGCAAAACCTTGAGGAAAACAAATCTGCTCTTTGTTCCTTGCTCCTTTTACAAGGTGGGAAGTTTTAGGAGAAAGTCCACTGTGCTTCCAGTTGTGGAAAATTCCTGAGGAAGGAGGTAAGTTAAAGCAGGAGGCAATTCTAGAAGCCAAAGCTAGGTACATATCAGACCTGACAAAAGAGCTTTTTGCAGATGGTTGCCAATAGCAATAACACAGCACTGGAACGTTCAACTGCTACTCTGGCAGCTTTTACTTCAGAAGCTTTACTTACAAGTGTGGCTTTGTTTACTTTGATGTATTGGGTTATTGGAAGTATTTTATATTTTCAGTTCCTGTAAATGTGGTATCTTCTGCTACCTGTAACAGGCTGCTGAGCTGTGCAGTCACCAAGGGATTCTTAGTGCTGTGCTGTGTTAACCTGGAAAAAAGGTCTCCCTGTGATTAATTCACCTTTTTGGGAGATGTCCTACTGACCTTCCAAATCAACAAAATTGCCATAGGAACATGGCAGCCTTTTCATTTATATTTTTTTTTTGCAAAGAGAAAGGCATTTCTTAATTGTGATATTGGAAGAAATATTGTTTTTAATTTCTACTTAACAGGAAATCCTTATGACTGATGAATTCTGGGCATTTTGAAGTAGTCATTGCTGCTCCTAAAGTTAATCAAAACTTACTGCTGTGTAAGAAAAATCAATGGAAAACAGATTGAGATCATATAAGGATAATTCTGCTGCAGGGCCTCTCTAGCTTCACCCATCAATAAGCAGGAGCCTGAGTGCTAAAAGTTTCATGTGTCCTCCTGATGTCTTTATTAATCACCTGAGCACCAAATCCTCCTGTTTAGCAAACATCATGGATCTGATTTCAGCTGCAGGGTGTAGGGTTTTGTGATGATTGAGCCTTAAAATTTTGCCTGCAGGATCTTTCAGGAAATTTTAATGTATTTTCAATGCAGAGGCAGTGTAGTGAGTTACAATTAGATCTGGTTGGAAAGGACACTTGGATTGAGAGTTCATTCTGGGCAAAACATGCAGGGGAAGCTTCCTAAAGGTGTTTCAGTGTTCCTTTTGAACAAATACTGAATCTTGGGTTTTGGTCTCTATTGCACAAAATTATATTCTGCATTTATATAATTGCCATCTCTATTACTATATAAAGAATATGCAATTATAGAAAAATTATGTAAATATCAACTGTATAATAATTACAACTACAAATGTACATATGATATAAAATATTCTCTGCATATACATATTTTTTAATAGTAATTTTTTTTGTCTATTAAGCACCTTATAAAATGGAATGGTGGTATTTCAGCAGGCCAGGCTGCAGAGTGATTTATGGTTAATGGCAGAACGAGAAGTGTGCATTGCTTTGACTTTGTGGCATGTCTGCAGCCATTGTCATTGCAGGCAAATAATTGGCAATGCCATCCAAATGCAGGCTGAACCTCTGCATTGTGACTTTGGGCAGAGTTAGACAGTTATTGACTTAGGAAAATGATTGAAAACAGGATTTGCCTAATACACAAATTACTGTCCATTAGATGATTATTTTTTGGTGTTATCGACCTTTTCCTGCACCTCTCCCTATACTTGTAAGCGCACTGCACTGGAATTTAAACAAACATTTGATGGCAGGCTGTGAAATTCCTCATCAGCTCTCAGTGTTTGTCTTCCTGAGGGCTCTTCAGTGGCTTCCTGGGAGTGTGGTTGACATGGATCACATGCCAGCAAAAAATACGTTACTGCTATGGAAAAATTGAATTTCTCTCTCTTCTTTAGGATATGTTTTATTCAATCACTCTGGGAACAAGGTAAAGCTGAAGTTTGCTTTTAATCTGAGGAACTTGTCATTTCTTCTGACTTCATTTATTTGTGCTGGGAACAGGCAGCACTTGCTTCTGTTTGGGTTGTCTGTGTGCTTCCACTGGTCAGCTGAAGCCAGGCTGCCCAAATGTCTGTAAAAATAGAATTATGTCCCAATTAGCTGTAGTTCAGAAGGAATTTTGTGTCCTGTCACTAGGCTATGACAAAGGAAAAGGAATTGTAGCTTTTGCCTATTTATAAAAGTACTGCTTATATTTAGCAAAGGATTTTGGGAACAAATTTACCTAATGTGCCCATTTAAAAATGGTTGCTCTTGAACTTGCCCTAATTATGCCATTTTAATTATTTTAGGAAACGTATTAAATGGTCTCTTAACTCTGCAAGCAGTCAACAATCAAAATAGGTAAATACACAGATATTTGCATGCATTTTCCTGTGCATATCAATATGCCACAAGAGCCTACTCAGTGGAGTGGAACAGCATCTTCGTAGTCATTAGGAACCACTAATGTGTGGTTGAATAATGATCATTCTAAAGACCTATTTACCTGATAGATTTTATGGTCCTGATGGAGCTATCAGAAGCTAAATAACAAAGATTTTAAAATGTCTTAAATATTTCTGAAAGACCTAATTGTTCCTAAGGAGCTCCACTTACAGTCAGCCTGGCAAGCTGCAGATGCCATTTAAGGAGCTGAGTACATGTAGGAATGCATAATCTATTTATGATGTATGGCATGCAGCAGCATGGCACCCTGCAGTTGTGGGATAGAAAAAGTCAGGTAAAAGGAAGCTTTCTTTAATGAAGAGGGGGGAAAGGCAGGCATGGCTCTAGTAAGAGCATGGTTTAGATGTTGGTTTCTTTACTTTCTCTTGGCACAGAAGTTGTGTGTCCCAGTTAAGGGTCAGTAAAGACCTGCCCAGGCAGGGGGAAGGGTGAGCATGTTCAGTTGATGCAGCTCCCAATAAACTAAGCCGTGAAATATCCTGAGATTCTTCATCCAGGAAGGTCGAGAGGTCTGTATTAACCCAAAATTTCTAAGAAATTTCTAACAATTTCTCATTTTTTGTTAGTTTAGGATACTAGTAGATGAATTTAGCTATTAGTAGTAGTGTATTTCTGACTGTGCCCATTGCCCCTCAGGTCCTGTGTGTCCCAGGCTGTTGGTCACTGCCCTGGAGGCCGTGGGCACACAGACCCTGGGAGCAGAGCAGGCTGAGCTGCAGGGCTCCAGCCCCAGCCTGCCTGTCTCGTGTCCCACAGCAGATGTACAGCTGGCAACTCCTGTGGCTTCCAAACCAATCCAAGCACCTTCCCAGCTCCCAGTGGCCCACCCTGCCCAGCTGGGGCTGGAGGAGAGGCATCTGTCCCTAGTACCCATTTCCACTTCATCTGCAATGGCATTTTCAGGAATTTGGCTTCTCTTCCAGCAGCCAACCTGAACTTCTGTGAGAGATAATCCATGTTAAATATAAGGATTACTGTGACCTGAGGGCCCTGATCCATTTAATAAAGTCAGGTCCATCCAGGTAAGTGCCTAGGAATGTGAATGCTGCCTTTTAAGAACATCTTCCCATGCTTAATTTTTCCTTTTTACTTCAGCTACAGATCTTTATCTCTTACCACATAAGTCATTAAATGGATCTCAAAACTCATGTCTCTATTGCTTGAAACTGTGCATTAATTTATGGAGTTGTTTTTTTTTTTCCTTTTGTAAGACAGGAGAACTTTCTTATTTTATTTTTAAAGAAGTGTTCAGTGAGTACCATGTGAGAGCTGAACTCTGCTGTGACACTGGCAGCACTCCTGGCGTGGCTGGGCAGCTGGTGTGCTCTAGCAGATGCTTGTTGTACCAGATTTAGTCTCTCTATTGTTTTCCCAAGCTCATTATTCTACCTGCAGTCTGTTTCCCTTTGTGCTGACATGATCCAAGGCAAGGATCTGTGCCAAGCACAGCAGAGCCCAGGTTCCTGTATCCCAGGCTCCTGGGCATGGCTGCTGTACCAGGGGAGCTCAGCCAGCCTTCAGGTGACTTTGCTGCTGCTCAGGCTTCCTGACACAGCTTCCATTCAGCAGCAGCTGGCTCAGAAGACACCTGAGTAGGAGAAATGTCTGGTTTTCACTTCCAACCAAAGAAACCTTTTCCTTGATTTAGAAAGATAATTATTAAGTAGGTAAAAATATTAATTTTGCTGCAATTTTTTTTTGTTGTTATGGCATGGATAAGTTCAAGGATATTTTGTTTTTCTCAAACTGTGCTACTAATGAAGATAAAAATTAAAATATGTTTGGCAAGAACACCTGTAAGAAGGCACTGATTCTATTACAGAACACATCTAATTTTGTTGGGCTGGAAAAGACAGTTCATTAGGAAACCAGTCCATTATTTGAAGTATAGTTCATTTTAGTTCTGTGATTTCTTTCCCATGTTCTGAATCTCCAGTGGGTTTGGCTATCCCTTCAGCCTTGCAAAGGTGACCAGGCTTTAGAAGGAGTAGATGAAGAGCTCTGTCATGTGACTGCCAGGCCAGTGTTTAACATCTGCTGTTCTTCCACAAATAAAACTTTGGGAATAGTGGTGTTGGTAGGTACAGATTAAGGTGCATGTGCAGTCCAAACAGCAGAGTAAAACCTGCAGATTCTATGAATAGAACAAGCTAAGGCAAGTACAGACTTCTCTGGATCTCATTATACAGGAATAGTCTCCTCATTAGCTCATTTGACTCAAGTAATTCTCCTGCTGGGTTGCTATTTCTGGGTTCAAAGTGGGAAAAAAAAAAAAAGGACAAATAATGTGTTTGCTCTTTGCTGCCATTAGTTGTTAATTATGTTTAGAGAGATATTTCTACAAATAAACCCCATCTGCACCGGTGTGAGTGTATTTCCATCTGTATCAGCAGCAGTGCTTATTTGCTAAGAGTGGGACAGGGTTCCTAGAGTGGAGTGGGAATGAGGAACTTGACATTGGAACATGCAAAAAAAGTGTTTTCCTATGTCCTTCACTCAGAGAGTCCCCGTGGCTCAGAGATCCTGGATACAGGACACATCCAGGATCTCCATGCACAGGGCTGGGAGTAACAGACTACACTGGGAGTTGATAATCTGACAGACTGACCAGATTCTAAATTTCACAGCTGCCTCTGGTTTCATGGGCCAGCTGAAAACTCTGCATCTGAAGGGAGCTGCAACTGGGACTTTGGTGCTGTAGCCAAAAGCTGCCATCTGTGGTTGTTCTTTCCAGGCTTGAATTAAATACCCAGCCCCTGAAAGCTGAGTAAAGCTCAGCTTTGGGAGTTTGGAAATGACCAGTTGTTCTCAGGAATAATTCTCTAGTCCTGAGGGCTGGCTTGCTGGTGTGCATGTGGTTAGAAATAAATAGGTATGGAAATCCTTTCAGGTTTGATCCACCAATGCTAAAATACCCCAAAAGCAAAGAGGTCTGTAAATATGTGTGCATATCTGTCTATGAATATTAATGAGCCAGGTGCTACAACACTTCCCAAAATTGCTGAAAAATTCAAGATCTTTCACATTCAGTCTCACCTTCAATTCTTGTCATGCCTCATCTGCCCAAACTTATGTAAAATGGTGACTTTTATTCATTGTGTTATTGTATGGGAGTTAAGACTAAAAAAGTAGGGGTTGCTGAGATTAAGGAAAACCTCTGAAGCTGTACTGGTGGTCTTTAGATGCAGGAAAAGTTGCTGCAGAGACTCAGGCAATGATGATAATGCAGATCCACGGGGAAAAGAGCAAATGGTAATGGGCTTAAATTGTACAAAAGAGACAGAGGTTTGGCATTAAGAAAAGCTTTCTAAAAGAAATGGAATAAATGACTTGGGGAAAGTGGAGTTTTCATAACTGAAGGCTTTTAAAACCAGGTTAGATGGATGACCCTAAGGAATGACTTGAGTTGTATATCCTGCTTTTTGAAGTTAATTAACTGTCTTATTCTTCTGGCTCCTATTTTGTTTTCTTTGATCCTATTTCTTTCTCTTTGTGAATATTGTAGTGTTCAGAAAAAGTTCTTGGTCAAATGTGCTATCAAAGGAAAACAGTTTATCAAAAACATTGTTTTAAATGGCAGTAAAGCCCCCAGATATTTTCCTGGTTACTTATTTTCATTAAGTGATGAAAGTCAAGTCAGCTCAGTTCAATCTTGCTCTGGAAATTCAAGATTTGTTTGCTTTTTAATTAAAAAAGAAAAGCTCTAATTGTAAACTAGGTGCTGGAAACTCCTGTTGCCCATTGCACTGCTGTTAACCTCCTTAGCATCTGTAATGTAGAGCCAGCTTTTCAAAACCTTGGATAACCAGTTAATTATGAGGAAAAAGGTTATTGTGAGCTTTTCACCAAAGCAG
Source organism: Phylloscopus trochilus trochilus (assembly GCA_016584745.2). Taxonomy (NCBI): domain Eukaryota; kingdom Metazoa; phylum Chordata; class Aves; order Passeriformes; family Phylloscopidae; genus Phylloscopus; species Phylloscopus trochilus. The sequence goes on from WQNJ02000011.1 coordinate 3,439,276, forward strand.
TGGCTTTGGTTGAAGGCTGGCTGCAGTCACCAGGACACCTCTGTAATGATCCTGGAGCAGCTCTTGGGTCAGGAGCCTGCCCTGGGCCGGGCAGTGTGACTGACCTGTTGTTTAGAGTGAGCACACTCCTGTCACATCGGCACTCGCTGCTGCTGAAGTTCCAGCTCCTCTGGCTGCAGTTCCTGGTTCCCTCACTGCACTCACAGAGCTGGGCATGCCTGCTCTGCGTGGCTTCTCCACCTCCTGCCCTGCCAGCAGCAGCTCCAAAGCTGCAGCACCTCGACCCTCGATGGATGAGAGCAATGAGAACGTGAGGCCGTGCCTGGCACTGCAGGTTGCAAAGCAAAAACAAAGCATTGGGGTTGTGGTGCTTGAGAACAAAGCTGATTTCCTTACCAGGATAGGGGAAGGGTCTTGATAGGGAATATGATTATTTGTGTGAGTTAAATCCTGCAATTGTATCTCGTTTAGCTATAACAGACACACTGTGCTGAGTCACTCCTGATTGCTTTATGCAGAACATGCTCTGCCTGTGCCTAAAGAGGGTTATTAAAGACTGCTGAGTACAGAGAGCTTTAACAAAGAGATCTCAGAGTAAACACTGACATTTGTTACTGCCTCTGTTTAGCACTGCTGAAGGTCCCTGGGAACTTGGGAAATTGAGCTGTCAGATCTACAAAGATGAAATGAAACTTTGTTCTGTGGCTTCAGTCCCTTAGGAAAGTTTTTCAGGTCATTTAGCTTTAGTGCTGTGAGGAGGGCTTATTATTATTTTCCTAAAAATTATTCCCTTTTGTTGATAAATGTAGAGTGACAGCTTGGCATTGCTGTGAGTCCATTTCTGTTTGGTTAAGGCAGTGCCTGAAAGACTGACAAGGCATTTTGCAGGCAGCTTGCCTGGTCCGTGGGCAGGACAGGAAGACTGATGGGTGTCAGATGGAACCACCACACCAATTGACTTGTGAGTTGTAGTTAAGCACATTCACAGGATGACTTGGCAAGAAAGCACAAAATGTTCTGGAAGGAAGATCCACTTCTCACTATTTCCAGGCTTAAGCATAGCTGCTGTTTAAAAAGGAGATTCAGGGGAATGATGGAATGACAGTGCAGCCAAGGTTTGACTCTTAGGAACTCTTAGACTGGGCCTTGCCTGAGATTATGTCAGTCTAATTTGCAAGTAGGGAAAACCTCAGTGTTTATAGAAGTCTTCTTAACACTTTTTTTTGGATTGCTGCTCTAATGAGTTTTTGTAAAATGTGTACATTGTATTGCCAAGCCATTTCAGAGGTATAAACACAACAAATTTTCACCCTGAAAATATTAGTTGTGAATCAGAAAAACCCCAAAAGGCTTCTCAATTTTTATAGTGTTTTTCAATTCCATGACTAAGAGCATGGAAAGGGCTCTAGGCACTTAGATATAAGCACAGAACAGCTCTGATCAATGTTTGGATCCCAGTATTCCATGTTGTATGAACCTGGGGGAAGAGGGAGCCACCATCACTGCTCTGGGCAGTATTTTGGTGTTAGTCCTGTTCTGCTGAGGACCCAGTTCTGCAGGTTTTATCTGTCCCCCATTCCCCCTCCTCCCCCAGCCATGCAGGCAGAGTGGGGAGGATTCTGATCTCTCAGCCTTCCCTCCAGTGAGAGCAGAGCTGGGAAGATGGAGCTGCTCTCTGCACAGCCCTAGGTGATTAAAGACTAAAAATGTAACATAGGCTTAGCATTAAATTCGTGTTTACACCTTCAGGCAGCTGCACTGTGAACATTGGCTCTTGGAGTTGCAGTGCTTATCAGTACTTTTCTGAATATAAAGGGATATTATGGCTTCTGGTATCAAGCCCCACAATCTGCATGCAGGATTCTTTCCCTTTAAGACGATAATCTCTTTTCCATTGCTTCCTCAGTGCCTGAGGAGTGAAAGAGTGAAGGCCAAAATATGAAACGTGCCAAAATCCACTGTTCCTCTGGACATGCAGCAAGAAGTCACCCTTTCTTAGAGAGATATTTACAAGCTGACTGTTGTTTATGGATGCTTCATTGCATGTAAAAAAGTAGTTTTCTTTGGGACATTAAATTTTGGTTCTGTGTTCATTTTCCTGAGTATCCTTTTCTGACAGGCACAGCCAGTACTCCTGCCAAACAGTTAGCTCCAATACTGCTGTGGTTATTTTTTAACTAGATGCTGTTTGATTTATATATCCAGTGACTCTAATTTCAGAATCAGTAAGCCTCAGATAACGGAGCAGGTCCCAGGTAGAGCAACTTCCCATGTGAATTCGGCTTTAGTAATAACCAGGGAGCTGGGTCTGTGTTTGAAACAGCTCAAACCAGCACTGGCTGCTGGAGTGTACCTGCTTTGGGTGGGGAGATGTGTGCACAAAAACCAGGAGCTATAAAACACAGTTAGTTCATCTAGCTCTGCAACTGTTTGAATTTCAGCTATTTGCTGTGGGTATGCAGAAGCAGAGAGGTTTGCAGAGACTGGAAGCTGCAGTGTTGTCCTGCCTGATGCTGGATTTCAAGCCTAGGCACAGCAGGGCCCACAGCACAGCCCTTGTTTGCTTGAAGGAAATACTCAGCCTATTCTCCTGATGCTGTCAGGGCAGGCTCTGCAGCTCCACCTGTGACTGCCAGAAGCTGTGCATGAGCTCTGGGGTGGGAGTGCTCAGCTCTCTGTGCAGACTGGCTGCTGTGAGCTGGGGGCTGAGGTTTCTTTCCCTTTCCCTCTGTTCCCATGTTGAACACATTGGCAGTACATCACTGGCTGTATTCAGTTTGGTTTGTTAAAGCTAAGCAAATGGTGGAATGAGCATCTCTGTATAATTTCATTTGCAAATCCACCTCTGGTGAAATCAGTGCTTCCTCTCTCTCAAAAAAGTGCAGTCTTGTCATTTCAGAGGAATGACTGATGATGGACACAAACTTGGAAAGCTTTTGTCTTGTAGCAGTGGATCTCTCAAATATCCAAAGGTTAAGCATACTCTTAAGTCAGGACTAGTTTGTATCTGGAGCCTGGGATGTCTGCTGGGCACAGTGACCCAGGGAATACTGGGGCTGCCGGTGCTGCAGGGTTTCAGTGCTGGAAGCCTTAGGAGAAGCCTGTGTCACTTGTGTCAGGGGACACAAGGTGGAACCTGTTGTGCAACTGCTGAGGCAAGAAACCACATCAGGTTACAGCTGGGTATCAGTGCAGTCTATCACCAGGGAAAACTGGTGAAACTTCTCACCTTGCACTTTTCATTAATGACCTGGAAATTTGCTAAGTCACTTTTATAAACCAGGAGGAACTATTTAAAATGCTTCTTCTGTCCTGTAAGCTTCTTCACAACTTGTTTAATCCTACTCAAAGCCTATTTTTAGGGAAATTCATTCTGCTTTGCAAGTATTAGAGATATCTTTCCTTGAATTTGATGTCCATTTCAGAAGTGAATTCTCACCTGTCACATACAATTTTGTGTTGGCAAACAGCCATCCAGAGCTCTAACTGCACATCTTCATGCCCTCAAACTCAAACAGCCACAAATCGTTTTCACTCCCAGCTCTGTTTAGGGAGCAAGCAGAGATGAAAGCTTCATCATGAATAAATGAAAGCTTTTGGTGACTTAAAGCTGCAAGTTTTAGCTTGTGGAGAAGTTTTATTTCAGTTCTTTATTTAGGATATGATTCAGCATTATGACATAAAGGGGTGAAGGTGTCTGTGTTTGGGGGCTTGTTAATATTAACAGGGCTTGGTGATGAGCTGTCTTGGGCTGCCATGCAGGGAGGTGGCCTCTCTTTGGTCCAAGCTGTTCCCAGGTTTTCCCCTTCTTCTGAGGGCTGCTGCTGGTTTTGGTTTTTTTGTGGGACCTCAAGGAAAGGCCTGTGCTGTAATTTCCCCGGTCTGCAGGGCTTGCATTTCTGTCAGGAGGGCACTTCTGCCCTCTGTCCTTTGCTCAGAGGTTTTTGTGCATCCTGAACTACTGTCTGCTGAAACAAATCATTACAGAGAGCTCCTTTTGCTGCAGCCCAAGGAATGTAAATTACTTTCAGAAAGCCCAAATCCAGGCTTTCTTCCCTTATTTTTAATGGACACATCCAGTTTGTAAAGAACAGCCTAAATTCCAGAAGTAGAAACTTACCTGTTCCTTTGTGCCCTGCTTTGTGCTAAGGGTGCCCTCAGTCACAGCTGAAGTCAGGGGCCAGGCAAGGGATGAGATGCTGGGTCTGATATTCCTGGAGGATTCTCTGTCTGCCCCAAAGGAAGCCAAGGCTCCATCCTGTATGCACACACCCTTCATGTCTCATGTGGATACAGGTGGGGCTCTGCCTGTGCTTTGGTTTGAGCAATTACTTCTGTACAGTGGCATAAATACTGGTCACTTCTGATAGAAAATGCCACTGGCACTGAGAAATGTCTCCATCTGTGCCACAGCACTGCTGCTGCCAAGGGCTGGTGCCTGGGAAAGGAACACATTGGAATAAGAGATGATCCATTTGGTTCTGAACTGTTTCACTTTTAAAAATCCTGACTAATACTCTTGCTAAGTGGAAGTTAATTTTTGTGAACTAAGCTTGTATCTGATTAAGCCACCCTATGGCCATTTGAACTTGGCCCAGTGGAAGGAGGCTGCATTTTTCTGGAGTTTTGATTTGGGCCTGTAGTGTTTTTTGTTGACCTGAACTTGTTGTTCCACAGAAGGGGAAAGTTTGCTGCTGTTGACACATTTCAATACATTAAATGTCAGTTAAACAGCTTAGAAAAGATGAATTCTTTTAAGCAAGTCACCAGCAAAAATACCCTTTTCCATTCTGCTGCTTTTGCGTGGCCCAGTTCCTGGTAGCTGGGGGCCACTGAGGTGGCTCCTGTGGGAAGCTGCTGGAAGCTTCCACTGTGTGCAGCAGGGCCACTCCCTGATGGCTCTGAAGATGGACATGCTGCTGGCCAAAGCTGGGAAAATGAGAGGTGTTGGTAATGCCTCTGTGAAGATATATTTCAAAACAAATCAAAGCAAAGTTGGTGGCGCAGTTTTAACTTCAGCTAGAGAAGAGGAGGAGGTGAGAACATGTGAGGGAAACAACATGGGAACACCATGGAGTGGTGAAGATGGAGGGAGAGGAGCTGCTCCAGGTGCCAGAGCCAAGATTCTCTGCAGCTGTGGTGAGACCATGGTGAGGCAGCTGTGCCCCTGCAGCCCCTGGGGATCCACAGGGGATGCAGAGATCCCCCCACAGCCCCTGGGGATCCACAGGAGATGCAGAGATCCCCCCACAGCCCCTGGGGATCCATGGGGGGGATGCAGAGATCCCCCCACAGCCCCTGGGGATCCACAGGAGATGCAGAGATCCCTCCACAGCCCCTTAGGGATCCACAGGAGATGCAGAGATCCCCCCACAGCCCCTGGGGATCCACAGGAGATGCAGAGATCCCCCCACAGCCCCTGGGGATCCATGGGGGGGATGCAGAGATCCCCCCACAGCCCCTGGGGATCCACAGGAGATGCAGAGATCCCTCCACAGCCCCTTGGGGATCCACAGGAGATGCAGAGATCCCCCCACAGCCCCTGGGGATCCACAGGGGATGCAGAGATCCCCCCACAGCCCCTGGGGATCCACAGGGGATGCAGAGATCCCCCCACAGCCCATGGGGATCCATGGGGGGGATGCAGAGATCCCCCCACAGCCCATGGGGATCCATGGGGGGGATGCAGAGATTCCCCCCACAGCCCCTGGGGATCCATGGGGGGGATGCAGAGATCCCCCCACAGCCCCTTGGGGATCCACAGGGATGCAGAGATCCCCCCACAGCCTGTGGGGGAGAGATGCCCATGCTGGAGGAGGCTGTCATCCAGTGGAAGACCCAGAGGAGAGAGAGGGGCCCTGCTTCCAGGCTGGAGCAGCCTGTCCTTGGGGGACTGCACCCCCTGGAAAGAGAGAGCCACATCACAGCAGTTTTGGCAGGACTGCTGCTCGTGAGAATGGACCCATGCTGGAGAAGTTCCCAGAGAACTGTCTCCTGTGGGAGGGACCCCAGGGCCTCACAGGGGAAGGACTCCTCTCCCTGAGCAGTGGAGGAAAATGATAATGAATTGACCAAAACCCCCCTGCTCTGTTTTCCTGCTCTGGGAAGGAGGGAGCGGCTGGGGTAAGAAAAGGTATCTTTAAGGGCTTGTTTTATTTTTCAATATCCTCCTCTGATTCTGTTAGTCATAAACTCACTTTGTACCACTAAGCTGAGCCTTTTCTGCCCTTGGAGTGTTTCTGGTGGTCCTTTACTTCAGGACCCTTTGTCAATTTTTTCTTTCCTCTGCCCAGCTGTGGCAGGGGAGGGTTGAGTGAGTGACTGTCATGGGTGCCTGGGGTTTGCCCAGTGTGAAACCATGTCATCCATGAAAATTCCAACTTGGCATTTATTTGAGGTCTTGAAATAGTGACAAAATTCAAAGTGTCTCTGTGCAGCATAGAATTAGATACAAATGATGGCTCTGGGTTCCACTTCCTTGAGGAGAAATCTTTAGGAAGAAGACATTGGTCTTCTTCCTAAAGCACAGAGGGTATGGAGGGATGTCCTCATTCATTTTGAAGGCAGTCACAATTTTTGCTCTAAGTTCCAATATCTTGGAGCGTTCCAGAGACACTGAAAATTCTGGCAGAACCCATTTGGCTGCTGTTATTCCAGTTTCCTTAACATGCCATGGAAACAGGCTTACCCCAATGGCAGAGAGCAGAGAGCAATGGGGGTTATGGGGAAGAGATAGAAGGATTTTGCTCTAATTTCTATTCTTGGTGCATCCATTCTCTGCATGTTTCAGCACTTTCTCGGAGCATTTCCTTTCCTTCTCCCTGGCTGCTATGTTTTACTGCTGTTTTTCTTTAGCTGGCAGGTACTGTGGCACATTAGCACCAGCTACATAATTTCATAGCTTGTATCCCTTCATAAACTCACTGTCCAGAGCATTATTTCCTTGCAAGAGATATAGATTTATTTTTCTTAAATATACAAATTTTAAATTGCACTCAGGGCTCGAGCCATTTATTCTTAAATTGAATCTTATTTATTGTAATCCAGTTCCAACTGATAGAGCATTCCTCACATTATTCTGACAGAAATAAACACGGAGCTGAAGTGCTATCTTGGCAGAGTTATATGAGCTTGTAATAGCTGCATGCAACTGAATTTTCATTTCACTTTTATTTATTGGAAAGCTATCCTAGGATTTTGAATTGATTCCTCACTTTTGTTTGCATTTATATGTATTTCTTCAATAAAAGGAAGAAATCTCCTGTTATTTCAGGCCTCATCAACCTTCCTGAAAAATAACATGAATGCTAGTATATAAGGAAAATTGAAATACTTAACTGTAGTTTTTCTATCCATGCCAAAAGAAATCTGTGCTAAACCAGCAAGTTCAGGGCAGAAGGTGGCTTGGAATTGCAGGTGTGTGTTGAAATGGCATTCAGAGAACAGGTGTTATAATGTTTTAACAAATAACAGGTGGTGCATATGTTAAATTTTCCTGTGAATAAAGCAAGCCTGGGATTACAATACTCTTGGGGGAGCTCCCCAGGCCCTGGGCAGTGCACAGAATGCTGCCCTGATAGAACACGAGGGAAGGTCACTTGTCAGAAATCACAGCACAGGGTGTAATGTTGTAATATTTCAAATACATATCTTCATCAGTTCTTACCATTGCAAAGTCATGGAAGTAGAGTCCATGGTGTGCTGCTGCTAGCAGCAGGAAGGAAAGATGGGAATGCTTTGGGGACAGCTAGGTGATGCTCTGTGGAGAAGCAGCCACTGTTTAGCCTATAAAAACTGCTAATTCTTCACAGCAGTGAAGTATTTATTTTCTGAATCAAGGCTCTGTCATGTTAGAGCAGCAGCAGTCCCTACAGAGGGAATTTATATGCAGGTACTATAGCAAAGAATGGATAGAGTATGTTCTGCTCTTTTTTTCTGAAAGGCTGCATGTAATGCTTGTTAATTTTACAGTAGTGTAAGAGATATCAATTCTAAATAAGTGAACTTCACAGTCAGGTAATTGTTCCTAGTAGTGTAACAATACACTGATATTGATTATTTTCTGAAGCCTCAGCCCTAGAAACTTGATCATAGCTTGTCTGAGCATTTGGGGCAGGACAATGCTGGGTGGGTTGTTTATTGCTCTAGCAGAATATTAGTGCCTGCATTTGTGCATGGCTCCATTCTAACTGGTGCCAGAGAATCACATGACAAGTATATTCTTTTGTGAGAAGCACCTTGCAATAGTGACCAGGCAGTAATAAACTTAAAATATAATCATTGAACATTCTGTAGCATAAGAAATACTTCTATGCCTGGGGGAGCAAATAATGTGAATGCATCCTATGGCTGATCTTTTGCATTTACATCCACTTAATGAAAAGATTGGCTAGTTGGTGAATTAAGCATTTCCTGATGGGGTGCCATGGGAGAACGTTCCCGTGAGATTTCCAGCACTTTCTGCTTTGCTCAGTGAAAATCAGGAATCATTGGAAGCATTATCCAAGGCTGCTTGGAGTAGAGATAGAGCCCAGCTGGGTTTCTCTGAGCTTCCAGCAAAGACAGAAAACTTTTGATTTCTTATCTGAACTCAGCTGCAGTGTCACTGGGGCTGTACCAATCAGCATTCTCTGCAGCCAGGGCAGGGCTGGTTTTCTGAGATCCCTGGGGATGTTTGCTGCTGTTACAGTGCCAGGGTGAACCCTTCCAGCCCTGAGACCTCAGTGATGATTATCGTTGCTCTGAAGATTCTGCTCCTGATTGTCTTCTAATACTCCTAGATAAATGTTCCTGAGTGACTTGTGGGTTACTGAAATCTCCTGCCTCAGTAAACCCAAAGTAATTCTGCTCGGGAGATAATGGGCGATGTCAGACATGCTCATCTGTGCCCTTTGCGATTACATTTTGAAAGTATTTATTTAACTCTCTCCTTGTTTTGTCTTTTTCTTCACCTTGATTTCACAGCAGATCCTGCAATAACTGACCCCTTCATGGACTGCTGGAGGATAAGGAAAGACATAACCATTCAGTTGAGCAGGAGTAGTTAGGAATATTCTGGCTTTCTTCTTGGACTGCTTATATTCCTCATCTTTGGGAGACATCTCTCCCTGTTCCTTACAGGGCTTCATTGTTCAGGATGCTGAGGCTTCTTCTTGGCACATGGAAAAAATAATTTCCCATTAAAAAAAACCCAAACACCTCCTTGTGTGTCTTACACTGGTCTTTCTGCTGTGCGTCTGAAGTTAGTGGTTGTTTCTGTTCCTTTACCTCAAACAAATAAACCATTTTTAAAAAGTTGCTCTTTTCTTGGGTTTCTAATCTTTTGAGCCCTTGGACAGCCATGTCAGGCTTCTGTTTGTTTTTCTACTGTGGGATCTCATGCTATTAGACACATTCAACTGCAAAATGAGCATTTGTATGATTTTAGATGATATAACATTAATATGCTTATCACTCCTAGTAAATCTCATCCTTGTTTCTTGACTCACTGAATCAGTATATTGGCAGCTCCTGACACACAGCCATTATCCTTGGCTTGTGATAGTGGGATTTCACAGAGAAGTTTGCATTAAATAGGATTCAGAACCATGGATTTAAAAAATGAAATATTTTCTTATATCCAATAAATAAATGATTTTTTTTCTGTGACTTTATGTTTTCCAATTTATTTCTATGTAACCTTTGATTCACTGAGTGTTATCTGTTGGAGAAAGGCAGCATTCCTTTTTGCTAGTGTATCATCATAGGAGAATCGTTATACTCTATAAATATATGAATATATCAGAGTTGATTAAATATATTTTGATTAGTTGGTGAAATGTTGTCTTCCAGATAAAGCTGAATACATGCAAAGACTCTATATATCAAAAATGGCTCCACGTTCCAGTGCTAACTATGAATTGTGAAACAGGATAGTGTTGTGTACTCCCTGCTCTAAAGGACAGAGTTTGGGGTTGGTTTTCTCTTTGGGTGCAGTAGGGAGGTATTTCTGCTGTGTAGAACAAGAAGTGAAGCCCCTCAATAACTCCAAATTCATCCATGCAATAAATGATGGGAAGGTCTTGGACATCACCTGCTGCTGGCCACCAGTTTGAGGGAGAATTCTGCAGCTGTGACATTTCTGCATGGAGCGTTGTTCTTTGCTTGCCTGGAGAACCTGGGGAGTGTTCCATATCCTGGAGCAGAGCTGTGGTTTATCTCCATTAGGGAAGCCACAATCTGTTCCTGGTTTAAAGGGTTCCTATGTTAGGGCATTTTTAGCAAATTGCTTTCCATTTGCTGTCTGCTCAGCCTTGTGCATCTTTGTGTTCTCAGCTCTTTTCAGAAGCCTTGCAGACATTGTTTTATTTTCATTAGAGAAGTCTTATAGGAACATGGTGTCCCTTTTCCAGAATATCTGAATATTTGCTTCATTGAGGAACGTCTGCTGCTTGGGTATTGATTGCCCAGATTGTCTCTTGCTGGGGGACCCAAAGGAAGAAATAAAAACCTGTCAGGAACTTTGTATCTAACAAGGCACCAGCACTGCTCTGAATTGGACAAGGGAAAGGAAAAATTGTTGTAATCATCTTATGGGAAAGAAGTACCACAGTGGGGAGGAACACAGTGACCCGGCCACCCAGTCCTGGGGCTTTGGATCTCTTCTGTTTCAGCCCAGAATGGTTGCAGAGTTCAAGGCAAACTTTTCAGGAGAAGGGCATGGATATCCAGTTCCTTTAGAGCCATCAAATGCAGCCTTGTGCTACAATGAGAGCACACTAAGTGTACTTTAAAGAAAGATTGGTCGGTTTATGACCAAAAGAGAAATAGATTTCCACTTAAAAGTTTTCCCTCTGTGGCAGCAGGTGAGAATATTTCAAGTAATTTCCCTTTTCTGAATTCTAGGATAGAGAAAAAACCCATTATCCTATTTCCAGTCTTTGCCATTTCACTCTGCTTTCCAATAGAAGGAAAGGTTTCTCCTTCTTACTACTATTTTTTTTTTTTGTCCTTTTCCCCTTCTCTGAAGCTCATGGTTGAGGCTGGCACCCTTCATGGATCTAAAGGCTCTCAGCACTGAGCTGGCACTCCCGATGTCCCCAAAACCTTACAAGGCACAAGCTCCTTGCAGCACCAGATCCCTAAAGACTCCAGGCTCCCTTGGCTTTATTTTCTGTTGTAAAGCCTGGTGCTTATGTAGAAGGGGTGTGATGAGAAGGGACCTGCTCTGAACCCTTTTTGCCAGCCCCAGTTGGTACCCTGCAAATCAGCTGTACTGTACCATGCAGCACCCTGATTTATGTGAGACATCACGTATTGATGCCTTTATAGACAGCAACTTAGTGTTTCAGAGGAGTCTGCATGTTACAAAAAGGGCAGCAGGTGTTATTTAGACTAAATTGACCTTGAAATTGATTTCTTTATTTTATGACTTACTGAGGGGAGATTAATACTTTTTTTTTTCCTGCAGCCTGAAACAATTTACATGGTAATAGAAGGCATAGTCAGTCAAATAAATTGCTGGAAGTAGTGGTGTTCCAAGAAAGAAAATATGGATCTTACTTGCATTGATTCCTTCTATCCCCAGGGAGTAGCTAAGACTTTTAACACTGGGGAAAGACTGCCAAAATTTATTTTTCCCATTAAAGACAGAAGAATGGATAGTAATGTCTGCTAGCTGACATTTACTCCAAACTTTCAGTTTGAGGGGTGGGAGAAGGCTGTGCCCCATATAAAATTTAGGGAGCGTGTTATTGCTATTTCTTGATTTCTCTAAGGGCAGGTGGATAATAATAGGAATCATAAGAAACTTCTGGAAAGCCTGGCATGGACACAGCACAGCTGCCCTTGGTAACAGAAAAAAAAATAAAATAGCCTGTTAAATGGTTGTTGCAATTCCACCTTCGAGTGCCAAGCAGAAATCACCTCAAAATACAAACGTTAATGGAAACAAGAGACCCAAAAGAAATTACCTGGAGGAGGCATTGATAGGAACATGAAGTGTAGCTCTACAGGAGGGAGAAAGTTTTTGTTTCTTGTGCTGCTGCAACGTTGAAAGTGTGTAATTTCCATTTTCCTGTATCCTCCAAGACAAGTGCATAGTTAAATGATTTGTCAGTGGCACAACACTTTGCATAACCTGCACATGTAGCAGATATTATTATGACACATTACCTGAAAATGAGTGCGAAAGCAACTCCGCAAACCAATTTTTTGTTTGCTGTAAATACAGAAATGGTGTAGGAGAAAGTGTTTTATATGTGAAAATGATTATGGATGGGAATTAATCTCCTTTGTCTATCAGTGCAGAATGCTGCTGTTGCAGCTGCAGTGAGGGGAGGCTGATTTCAGCCTGTGTGATACAGGAGGAGGAGAAGGGGATTTGGTGGATCCCAGTCCAAGGGTCTGGAATCACTGGGGATGGGATTTGGGCTAACAGGGTTAGATTTGTCTGGATTGTTGTTGGAATTCTCTGCCCCCACTAAAAACAACCTAGACATAAGGAGTTTTGCTATTTTTGCTTTTATTTTCTGGTTCAATGTCCCTGGATTTTCACAGGTGGTAAGGGAGTTATTAATAGGGAGCACACCACAAGCTTCCCAAGGAGGTGTCCCACTTGCAGCATTGGCCTAAAGCTGTTTATTAATTTGTTACTGCTTCACAGAGCTGTGCAATGCTTAGAAATTAGCGGGGTTGGGGGCGAAAAAAAAATATGTCTGCAGAAGAGCTGCTTAAAATGTCATATTTATTTGGAACTTGGGGCATTGCCTTCTGGAAGAGTTGTGTGAAACAAAAATGTGTTGTCTCTCTGCCTGCCTGCCTCTCCTAGGGAGTTTCCCAGGAGGAACAGCCCCGCAAAAAGGTTAGTTTGGATTCCCACAGTCCTTCCTGAGCACTGTGAAGCTGTGAACCCAGGGAATTTCGTGCAGCCTGAGGAGCTCTGGAACAAGAACATCCTGCTGGGAAGGGAGGGCAAGGAAATGGGCACGGAATACAAATAGCTGCACATCCATCCTGCTGCACAGCGTGTTTGCAGGGGGGCACAGCAAAGCAGGAGCTGGGAAGGGGCTCTGGGGGCAACAGGAACAGAGAAGCTCAGGTGAGGGGACAGAAGGGTGACAGGAGTAAAGTTGAAGGAGACCTGCCGGGGCAGCAAAGGACAGCAGTGGGTAAGGGTGTGGAGGCACTATTATTAAATCATCCAGGCTGGAATAGAGAGTTTTCTTGATGGTTTGAAAAAGTCAGAGAACCCCTCATAACATGGGAAAGCAGGACAGAGCAAGATAGATACACCCAAAGTGGTCAAACATGCGTTCTCCCTTTATTATCTCGAAATGGCAGGTTATATACAGCTCTGAATGGCTTACAGTTACAAGGCTTTCTCACTGGCATTCAGTGTGAAGAAAAGTGCAAACAATGGTTATTGATCTCAGCCTTAAGGTGGCTAACATGTTCACACTATGACTATACTACCTAATACCTAAACTTGCCTTAATCTAAATTTTTGCTGCATTACAGGCTTAGCAACTTCCACGCAGGCCTGAATCTGAGGCCCAGTCTGGGACAGCTCAAATCTCATTCCAAAACACATCATGCCCACGTTCTCTAAGAGAAATTCTGCTACAGTTTTCTTCAATGTTGGTCTCAGTTTGCAGCTTCTTAGTGGACAACAGTGACTGCTATCCTTTGTGGGAAGCACGGAATTGGGCTGCAGGGGTTTGTCTGAGAGGTGATTTTGATGGTAGTTCGGCATCTATTTATACCTTGTAAAGTCTGCTTGTTGGCACTTCTTGCTCAATGGCCAAATTGAGTGGAGAGTGAGGGATACTGTAATTTATACAATTCAGAAACTGGGGGATACTCAGGGTGAAGGAGTGAAGAATTACTGTCAGCTCCCTGAAATGTGATCTGTCTCCTAGGTCATAGCACATCTCCTATAAATGAAGGCTCTAGAAGCTTTATATATGGAGGCATACTTGATGATGATAATTAAAAGAAGTTCATAGTAGTTACTTTTTGCTGTCTTGGACAGACAGGCCTCAATTTCAGTTTATCAGACTTTAATTCCCAAACAGTAGGGAGAACTGTGTAGCTTGGCTTGCCGTGTAAATCTGATCTCTATTGACAGGAATGGCATGACCAGAGAAGGCCAGCCCTTGGAGGCCTTTTCAAAATACAAATATCAGTGTAATGACTGTATTCATTGGAGAAGAGGCAAAAATTTAACATGCTAACTCTTTCTTTTAGAATCAGAACTGTTTTAATTACTGCCCTGAGTCTTGCATTGAATTTATTGCACCTGTATTTAGACACTCTGGCATTTCTATCACCTGTTAAAAACCCCTCCAAGCCTTTGTTTCTGTATTGCAATAACAGCAGGCTACTCAATTTTTTCTCATCTCCAAGCCCCTAACTGCTTTGTGACTTGTGGAATTCCAGCTGGGCTGTAGGAAAAACTTCCTGAGGGGTAGAAAATGAGGGATTTTACATTGCTTTAGGGTAGACCTAGATGGAGATGTGAAGACAAGAATGGTGAGCCAGCATAGCCATGGGCCTACCTCCTGCACAGCCTGTGCTGCAGGGGTTTGGAACAACATTTACAGGGCTGTTGCTATGCAGGAAATAAACCAAGGTCCCTCTAATGAAATAGAGAATCATTTGTCATAAGATGCTGAGAGAATTTTGAGTGGCTGAGAAACTGTCACCCAAATTTCTTGTGCAGACCTGGCTGAGGAAGTGCAATGGAGCTCTCACCCAAGTTTCTGAAAGGCAGCAGCTGTATCATCATCCCATCCTTCCCACCCCACTGCCTTCCAAAAGAGAGATCTGCTGCTGGCTTCCTTGGGGATCATTATGGTAAAACTAAAAACACGTGTAATTTAGTCAAAAGGGTCTAAGGCAGAAGATGAACAGCAATCAAAATCTCCCTAATCAAATGTTTTAGTAATGGCACCTCTGAGTCTAATCACAGTGGTGCTCAATGTTGGTCTTTATTTCTGATACGTAAAGTGCCAACTATTATCTTTAATCTGACCATTTTTTCCTCTCTTCTCTTTTCAGGACTATAAATTTGATGTTATGACTGTGGTTTCCAGTGCCAAGAACAGTCCTCAAGGTCCAGTAAGTAAAGCATTTTGCTGAAGAGATTAGATTTTGTAACTGAGTTTAGATCTTTTTTTAAATTTTTTCGGTCATCAATCACTGGCACTAACTCTTACCTGTGACACCTTGTTGCTTTTGAAGTGACTGCACTTGAATTGGCTTAAATGCTCTTTAATATGTGAAGATATAATACAGGGAATATCTGCCTTAGCAAGGAGGGGCAAAGTGATTAGAATTGTTGCAGTTAGGATCATTAATAGCCCTGTGGTTCTCTTGTGTGTGCTACAAACTGTGTCACCTCCACACACAGACTGGGCTCCAAGCTGTGACACTGCTGTGCAGAGTGGGGATAAAATCTGAGGGAATGGGAGGGCGAGGTACAGCTGCAAGCACCTCTGGAATTCCGTGTCATAGTGAGGAGGGCAGATACAGAGAGAGCAGAAGTTTGGGTGAGTTCAGAGCCACGCAGGAGCAAAAGTATTCACAAGGGCAAGGCTCCTGTTGGCTTGGAAACTGAACAGGGCTGGACCAGCCTGGCCTGCAGGTTGGATTATAACCTACCCTGTGTCTTTGCTGCATGCTTCATTTTCTGTCTAATGGCATATTTTGGCAGGAAACGTGTGCCATAACCCAAGGTCATGCTAAGGTGTTACGGACCGGATTTACAGAGGGGCTGGTGATACTCAGCACTGCCTGATGTCACTCAGAGTTCATCATTCATTGCAGTCAAGTTCCTTTAATCTTTTCTTTGTCTCTCTAAAGCAGTACTATAGGCTACAGGGCCTTTCCAAGTGCCTCTCCTTGGATAGTGCCAGGAATTGAAATTATGTCACTGCGAACACTTGGTCTGGATATCCCCCCCCCTTTCTTTTTCTGATTATCTAATCTGTATCCCCTCAGACCTGAGGTGTAGGACTGTGGATTTTTGCCAGAATAAGGAAATACTCAGTATTTTGACTGTTTAGCAACCCCCTTTTCCTTGTTTGCAGGCATGATTAATGCTGTTTTAAACATGAACATCAAACATTAACAGCTCCCTGAAAGGAGGAGGTGGTTGGATCTCCTCCAAACGAACGCTGTCTTTCAGTTGGAAATCTCTGGCTTCTGAAACTGCTTAGTCACGCCAACGGAAATACAAAAATATCTCAAAAAGCAAAAATGTATACAAGAGATTTTTAGCTTCTCAGATGATTTGACACAATCCTTTTTTTTTACCCGTGATAGTAGGTTTTGGAAGAATATCTTTCAATAATTTTCCCTGCACTGATGCTTCTTGCTGGAACATCTTGCTACACAAAGTCCCAGCCTTTCTGTTAGTTTGTCAAAAGTTAACTTTCAGAATGATGTTCTGAGAGGTGGAGTTTATTTTTAGAAACTTGGTTTTTCGTGCTTCATATATTTACATCGAAATTAGGTTTGTGCTGGTTAAAAAGGAATGTTCTGAAGAATGATGTAGTGTTTTTCTGGCTGAATGTGTGTCTGGCAAAAACTAGAAAATGTTTTTGCAAGTGCAGAACAGATTTGATGAACACCTGTCATTTTGTACTGAGAGGGTGACGGCTTTCCTGAATTTCTTGGTCAAACTGTCTCAGGGTGTTAATTTTTTTTTTCCTATGGTTAAATCCTTTTGTTGTCTGTAACAAAGTGTCCTCAGACTCTGAGGTAGTGGCTTAACGAACAAGATTTCAATTGTCTTCCTTGAGCCTCAGTAGCTTGGACTTTAATTATTTTTTGCTTACTTTTGAGTGATGGAAAGAGTTCTAAAGGCATGTTTAGCAGTGCATTTTGATGTACCGAAGAGGGTTATGATGGAAAGAGGAAAAGGTTTCCTGTTTTCCATGATATTTCTTATGCCACACTACAATGGCATAAAAATAATGAGTTAGGAGTTGAGCTTATTGCTCTTGAAATTACACTGTCTCTGTTGTTGCTTGGAAAATTGTTTGTTGTGATGGATGAGAAGGAATACGTAGATTTTTCAAGTGTGTTGCCAGATCATTGCTTATAGAACAGTCTGGTAATAAATGGAGAGTTGACAGATGAGAATTCAAATGGACCTGAGAACGAATTATTGAATAATGTCCCAGTTCCAGAGCCTGAAAAGCTTATTTCCAGTTTGTTGTTTGTTTTATTTTTTTACTTTTTAAATAATTGTGGGCTGCTTTTCCTGCTCTTAGTGACAGATCCTATATGAAAGTCTAATGCAGCTCAATCTCAGTCTGAATTCACTTTTGTGTTACATCACTGAGACTGCATTGAAAGGGCTGGAGTCACTGTGATATAAAACTCCAGCAGGGAGTCAGATCTATCAAACTTCATGTTTCCTGATAGCTAGAGCTGCCTAATAGATTGTTTGTTAAATAATTCAAGATGTTTTCATTAAGCTGAGTGATTGAGTCTTTTAAAGCCTTTCTTTTGTTCTTAAATCTCATCAGGCAGTTGGTTGTACCTGCAGAGCTAAGAAAAACTAACTGAAGGAATTATTACTGGAAGCTTTAGGAAGTTGTAAAATTACTGACTGCCAGACTCTGGGATGGATCCTTGAATTTCTGTTCTTTTTCTTATGGCTTCCTCTAAGTGCTGCACTCTTCTATCTGCAGCTTCTCAGTCTTCTCTTAGGCTGCTTTAAATTCTCCTTCCTGCTTATTAAAGGTTTATGTTTTCTAAAGTGCTTTTGCTTTTCCCCCAGTCTCCATTTCTCACACTCTCATCTATATATCGATATTTGATAACAAATACCATGTACTGTTTTTTAATCAAGCAATGTTGAGAAAAGGTGGTGGGAATAAAATAGGACTCTTCAGGGTAATTCAGGAGGGACAATAATGATTTTTGCTGAGAAATAAAATCGCTGCAAGAATTGCTGCCTGTGATCTGAATAGAAATGTGATGGTACCTGAAATTACTTCATCTCTGCTGCTGCTTCAGGAGGGATATCTCTTAGCTGGGGATAATGGCTTGCGAAAAAAAAAAAAAAAAAAAGGTGGATTTCTTTAAATTTCAGATTCCTATTGAATGGGAATCTGTGTTAGCATTCTTAAAAAAAATTAAATGAATCTGTCACTACCAGGGAGGGAACAATAGAACTGAAAGCAAAAATAACTCTTCCCTGAGCATCATCACAGAGAATTTGGATAATGGGTTGGGTGGGAGGGGAGAGTCTTCTGCACATGGGGAGAAGGGAAAGTGCATTGTGCAGGCATGTCAAATAGTAGCCTAGAGCTGATCCAACTTGTGCCAATGAAAGCAACAAATCCAGGGAATATCTGGCTAAGTTAGGTTTTACTTCTCAAACTCATTTACAGAACTACTGAAAAATAAAGGAAATTTCCTACACAGCTCTGTCATAAGGATCAGAGAGTGGTTTATGCTGAATGGAATACAGCACGAGGGGAAAAGTTTACCTGAGAAGATTTTGTAAAGTCTTCCATCATATTACTGATTTGAGAATCCAAGCACATGAAATGTTGCTGTGTTAATGCACAGCAGATGGGAGAAGTCAGAAGCAGGTAGAAAATCCCGAGTTTTGTTCCTTCCACCTCCATCTGCTCCCAGTGTTTTGCTCCCTATTAATGCCCATGGCTGTGTGTTTCTATCCCAGCAGAGGAATTGGCCCAGTGGCTGGAGGTCACAGCCATTATTCCATATATGATGGGTAATATTTCCACATTATCTGGAAATGTCTCCTTGAAAATCCTCCAGTATCGTTTAGATGATGAGAGTGTTACTGGTTGTACAGGAAAAATCCTCAAATCAGAAGTGTTACTTAGTGATGAATGACATTAAGACAAACCAGTTATTCTTAGATTCAAACTCCTTTAATTTATTGGCAGCTTTTCCCTGTTCCATCAGCCTATGCTTGTGTGTTGTTATTAAATCAGGTGCTGAATGTTGTTTATCAGGGGTAACCTTGCCTGGAGTGGTAATGGTGTGGTGTCTACAGAGCTGGAGCTGATTTATTATTCCTAGAGAAGCAGATCTCCAGGATAAGTTGACACAGTTGAGATTTTGAGTTTTTCATTGATTAAAATCAAGTTAGGTGTCATCTTTTCTGGCAGGAGAGATGAAACTGAGAAATTGCCCTGTTCTCACAGCCTTCCTTCATTTCACTATCAGAGACTCTCCTGTGTTTGTGCTTTAGCCAAGGAGGTCAGAGACTAAATAAAATAAGAATAAACTATTTCCAATAGCAGAAAATTCAAGTGCTAACAAACAGATGTATCCAGAGAGCTGTTGAAATGCCAGGTATGGTTTGATAAAAGATCCCTGAATCTTCTTGAATACTCATGATTCTGGTGTGGAGAGAAAAGCTGGGGTTGGACAGCAGCTCAACACAGAGACACAAGACATTTCGAAAGAAGAAATGGGATTCTTTAAAAAGGAAAGGCAGAAAAAGCAAAGGAGAAAACCAAAAGCCTTTTCTACTGTAATTAATAATCCAATTTTGGTTCTTCTAAGTACTGGAATTTAGCAGGCTTTCAGGGAGGGGCTGGTGAGCGTGCTCACAATCCAAGAATAAATGGAGAGAGATGAAGAAAAAGCAGGAAAAGGCTGTGTCTGCACCAGAATTGTGTAAAAGCTGTGCAGAAGTTGATGTTCTTCACTGCCAGCAACGAAGTTGGTTGTAAGGTGCACTCCCAGAGATGGATATGAGACTCTGAAACAAGCAGGGTATAAAACACATTTTGTACAGCACCTCTGGAATTTCTGCTTACATCATCCAAGTGAAACTAAAGGGGAAGTGATCATTTTGCCTTGCTTGGCCTTTGAATCTTAGTTTCCAGTCAGGATTTGGGAAAATGTGCTATTGGGAGAATAAATGAGTACAATTATTGATTTGCATAAATGTTTGCACAGCAAAACTCTTAACCATTGTATAACTGCCCATCTAACCAGGTCTGTTCAGCTGTGGTGTGGGAATCACATCCCACTCATTTTGATGCTTTTATCAGTCCTACAGGCAAATAAATCAATGCATCATTAATATGAAAAGTATTTATAGTTTGGTTAATATCTTTTTATTGTGGTTTTCTTTTGCATTCTATTCGTATTAGCAGTGTCTGTAAAGTACTAATACCCAGGAGTTAAAAAGCAAGTAAACACCAAACCAGAAAACCTGCTTCTAGAACCCAGCAGCAAAAACTTCTGAGAATTGTGACGAGCATCAGAATTTGTATATCAAAAGCAAACAAAACCAAGCAAATTGAACACCAAACTAGAAAACCTACTTCTAGCATCCAGCAATAAAAACTTCTCAGAAGTGTGATGAGAATCAAAATTTATATATCAAAGGAAAAAAAAAATCAAAAAACCGAAAAAACCCAAAGCAAAACAAACAAACAAAAAACCAAAACCAAAACCAAAACAAAACACCACCAAAAAGCAAGAAAACTAAACACCAAACTAGAAAACCTGCTCCTAGCATCTAGCAATAAAAACTTTTCAGAGTTCTGATGAGAATCAGAATTTATACATCAGGATGATAGAAAGTAGACAGTTACCCCTGCCAGTGGTCCCTCTTATCAACGGTACTGCCATTTGGACAAACGCAGTGTGATGTGTATTAGGGGCCAATTTATGGGGATAAATTTTCTGAATTCCGCTAGGACGGGGTGCGGGGCATAAAGGAGCAAGGACAGGATTTTGTGTGCGTGGTGAGCTGAGGTCTCGGCAGGACGCTGCTGGCCGGGTTGGGGTGCGGGCGGGGATGCGCTCCGGGATGCGGAGCGCGATGCCGAGATGCCATCTAGTGACACCGGCAGCAAAGTGTGCGCCGGGAGCCGCGCCCCTCCCTCCCCTGGAGCGCCCTGCAGAGCACAAACCCCACCACGGCACTCAGGAGTTTGGTGTGGTGGTGGTTTTTATATATATTTTTATATATATATATATATATTTTAATTATTTTTTTTCTTCCCTGGAAAACGTTTTGCCCTACACTGAGCTTGTGCCGTGCTGGATGTGGGACCGATGTGGGGAATGGATTTACAGAGGATCCTCAAAGCCTTGACAGAAGGCTCACGTAGTCCTGTGCATCTGTGTGCAAACTTTGAGATGAAATACATTGACTTAGAAAGGCCATGAAATAGGACAGGCGTTGTTGAGAGAGAAATGGAACTAGGAACAAGTTTCAAATGATGACCTTGTAAACAGACCTAGATATTTTGAAAAAATGGAACTATGAAAGATGTATTGTAGTAAGACCCATGAGGGGTATTTTTGGTGAATATATCTAAAAATATTCAGGTAACCAAATGCCTAAATTTGGTATTTTAACCAAACAAGTTTCAAAGGCATTAGCAGCATTGTGTGGCAAAAGCTGATAGGCTAAGAAACACTTATAATGGATTGGAATTAGGAATTAGTTTGGCTTCTGATAGTAATGGCGTGAATTGTAACATCTGTATGGTCTCACCCTTCTCATGAGACTGAAAATGGAATAAAAGTCTTTAAAACACCTCTCAGGAGCCCTGTCTCTGGGTCAGAAAATGGGATAATCTAACAAAACTGGTGCCCCATACTCAGTGCCTTGGCTCTGGGTTTGCTGTGCCAGGGCAGACACTGCCCCTGCCCTGCCAGTTCACCCAGGCTCCCTGCTAAGCCTAAAATGTGTTTTTGCTGAATTTGGTGCAGTGGTACTCTCACCTGGCAGAGAGCAGATGTAATAATGGTAGAAGAGAAGCTTTTTTGGAATATAAAACATTTAAATTTTTGATTTTTAAAACCACCTAGATTCATTCAAACTTGTATTTGTTTGATTTTTTTCCTGTTCATTATTGAAAGAAAGATATTGTTTGTAAATTGATGCTTAAAAATATCAGGTTCATAAAATGTCTGGGGTTTATTGTTGGGATTTTTTTTTTTATTTTTTTTTTATTTTTTATTTTTTATTTTTAATGGGAAAGCACCAGTTTGACAGAGCCTGAAATAAGCTACCACATGCAATGGTCTGTGTTTTTTGCTGGTAATAGATGTGGTTTTCTTGGAGAGAGTCAAATCTGGGAAAAATCACATCTGAGGCAGTTTAATTTTGTTCCAGCACTAATCTTTATTATGGGTTAGGTGGGAGTGTGCAGTGACAGTGCCCTCTTGGCCATCTTAGCACGAGCGTGGAGGAAAATGTTCTTGTGTGTATAAATGTCAGATGATAGGAGGTTTCACAGGATAGAATTTTGACATCTGAGAGTTCAAGCCGGCAAAGTCCAGCACATCTCAGGTTCCTCTGGAAAATGGCTGTAATCACCCTCTTCTTATTTACTCAGCAGAGAACAGAATGTTCTGATTGTCACTGCACTTTGCAAAAGTGAGAGTGTGTACAGATGGGGAGATGGCTGACGGGGTGATTGGATAAATGTCCTCACATCACAGAGCACTTGGATATTCTTCATGTGAAGCATGTGAACACTCTGCTGGGGAAAAGTCAAAGCATTTACTTTGAGCATTTTAACAGGAGCCTCTCAGCCCCAGAATAAAGATTTTTGGGTACCTGTATAAATAGACATATCTGTGTTTGGATAGTTGAACCACAAATGCAAATTAGGTGCAAAATTTAAAACAATTTGCAGTTACCCCACGTGGAGATTCTGGCAGTCTGACTGTATTAAGGGTGAAGACCAAACAGCTGAAAATGGTGTGATATTGATCTCTTCCCTTGGCTGTGTGTGTAGTTCCACAGGAGCTGTGAAGGAAGTGTTTGTGTTGAGGGATAGATTTGCTTCTGAGGAGATGGCTAAACATCCATTTAATGCAGAATACTATTAAAAAGATGCAGGAAGAAATAAGCTCCCCAAAGCAATTTGTAGTATTGATGTTTTTAAAAAAGGAAGGGGTTATGAGAGTAATTGAAGCAATTGCAGGTTCTGCCTGTTGCTCATCAGTGTTTTCCAATTTACATCCTAAGAAAACTGCCAGTAATTTCCTGCCTAAGTAAGATGGAAAGTGTTGTTAAGAGCACAATAGTGGTTGTACTTGGTGGGAGTATTGTGCATGATACTTATTCCAGTGTGGCCTCTAACAGGTATTATGAACCTTTAAGAACTAGCAGCTGTGCAAGGATCTTTATTGTGGTCCTAAATTTCCCCAGCTTAGGACCTATATGTAATGGCTTGTTGGAAATTTCTATTTTTTTCTTCCTTTAATAACCTCTAATAAATATTTTTCCTAAGTTTTTCTTTAAGTAGGTTTTGAACCTTCACATTTTTTTGGCATTTGAAATATTTTTAATTCTGTCTTTTGATCACTCAGTTGAATGGGGTTTCTCCCTCCTTGGAGAACATATAAGTTTTTACTACTACAGCTTTTGCCACTGTTTTATTTTAAATTTATACACAACAGTGTAAGAAATCTGCTGGTTTTTCTGCTATGTGTACAAAAAGCCATAGCAGAATAATTCAGAATTACAGTCTGTATCTAAGTGTCTGCTTAATGCCACATGATTTTTGATTATGTAAAAGCCACTGAAAAATCTGCCATGAGTGAGTTGCCAGTGCAATGTTTATGGTGAGTTATAGCTGTTACTAATGCCAAATATTGTCAGAGTAAACTGTGGCTTTGATTAAACTGTTCTATAATGATGCTATCAAGGCCTCAAGCATCTGAAATACAGAAAACAAATGTGTGAAAGTACCAGCAAAGAGAAAAGTAAAACTGTGAGGCCTGAAGTGGATGTGCCAGAGTGTGGGTGTTTGTTATTCCATCTTCATTAATAAAACACTTTGTGAGCGCAGCAACCAAATGTGAGTCACTGACATGAAGGCAAGGAGCTGGGACTTGAAAGAGATTGAAATGAGATCCAAGAATCCCCAAATAACAGGAATGGATTGTGATGTTCCTTTGCAATATGGGAGAGAGCTTGAAACACCTGTTTTGACCCTTTTTTTTTTTTTTTTTATAAATAGAGTCACAACTCTAATATTGCTGGAAATTCATTACCTACAACTGGGCAAGAGATCTAACCCCCAAATGAATGTTTAAATGTAACAGCTAGCAAAACAAAGGATTAAGAGAGGATTTTCAATGAGTGGGGTGTAAAGCAGTGAAATGAGTCTGAAAACCAGAATTTACCCACTTAGAGAGGGGGTTTGTCCCAGTAAGAGAAGCTCACATGGACTCCAGCTGCACCAGCAGCAGTGGTTTGACTCTGGATCAGTGTGAGGGAAGTTTTGAGGTGAAAACATCAGTGGAGAAGAGAAATACACAGGGGAAAAATGAGATCCCAGTGTCTCACAAGTAAACATTTTCTCTGCTACCTCCACTGCCATAAATATCTGAAGTGTTGGAAAATCCATTCTTATATTCACAATGCCTGTTTGCTCATTAAATGAATTAATTCCTACAGAATACTGGTATGAATAATAAATATTGAATTGAACTCCTGTTAGCATCATATACGGTGGCTAATCTTCCCCCTCAGCTCATTGGGAGAGTGCAGGTGTAAAAGTTAATTAAAGTTAACTAAAGTCAAATTATCTTTTTAAGCTGGCAAAACAAGTTTTTCCTCTTTCAATCAAACCATGTTGTTTTCATGTGGTTTTTAGTACAGAATATAGAATTGGCATTTTTAAATTTAAAAAGTAGTATTTTTATTTACCAATGAAATTGTAATAACTACCCTAATTGGGGGAGAAAAGTCAATGTTTTGACAGAGTCTTAAAAGGTACTACACACACAAAAAAAGGCAAACATTTTCAATTTTTTATTATTATTTCCTCCTTTCTGCTTTTTCAAATCAAACTCCTTGCAGAAATCTATAGTTTGCAGCACTGTATTTGAAGACAGAAGGTCAGCTGAGCCATTTGCCACCTGTGTCTTTTAGATTTTATATGGAATTATGGATAGAAAAGAACTTGCCATGTAGCAACATATAACTAATGTCAGGGTTTAAGTTTAAGTTTCTTTTTCTTCTCCTCTGGTAGAGCAGGTGCAGCATTATCCCCATGAGCTGGGCTGGGGCTGCTGCTGGACAAGGGGTTTTGTCCTGAGAGGCTGCTCTGGGAATTGTCACCCAGGGGCAAGTGGCACAGACTCACAGTGCCACTACAGAGCACTGAAATCCCAGCATTTCCCCAGGCACAGAAAATTCCCAGTGATGTTATTCAGGGGAATTGCTCTGAGTGTTCCCTGCACAGCTGCAGGACCTGGATCTGGTACAGCCCAAGGTCAAGGCCGAGTGTAACCCAGCAGGGCTGGAAACATCCCACTGGAGAGTGGGGAATTTCAATGCTGTGCCTGCCTCAGTCACTGGAGGGCACATTTAAATACATTCTGAAGAGCAGAAGCCTCGTTTTTCTTTACCTGCCCTGGAGTGTCAGAAATGCCCCTTCTGTGTGTGATTCTGGTGAATGACCCCAGCAGCAGATGCTGACTTAGATGAAGTATTTGTGCAAGACACATTTGCAGCCTTCAGGTGTTATGTCTCTAATACCTTAAAAATATTTTAAGACTACACTCTGTGCCTGCTGTTAATGTTAATTTCAGGAGTCTTTTTATCTTTTCTCCTGAGTCCTAAATATGTCTTTATGAATTCCTTTAGCCCTGAACTGACATCTCTCTTCTTCTCACTTAAAAGTACATTTATTCACTTGAAAGAACTGGGACAGAACCATTGTCACATACATATTTCCTACCTTCTCTGATTAAAACTCAGGTGGAAGCCAGGCATGTTTGGATATCCTCTATCCTAGCATGTAGCCAGGGGCCTTTTGCTGCTTGATACAAATTGGACAGCTTTTATATGTTATAGGAAAAAATATCATAGCTAAAAAAGTGATTTGTTGCAGCTATGCAACTGGGCTCTGTGCAAGGACAGCCAGTGCTTTTGGTTTTATGCAAATATGGCACTAAATCTTCCAAATTCTCATTAAGACTATTAAAGGAACTGCTGTGGCTCACACTGTGGTGATGGGTCACTGCAAAAAGGAGTTCTGATTGGTGATTTTTGTGGCATTTGTGGTCACCTGGAAGCAAGTAGAGCAATTTAGAGAACAAAGCCTCTGTGCTCATGTGTGTAGTGGAATCCTACAAACCCACAGGTGTGATCTCTCCACCCCTGTTAACCAGGTAACCCTTTTGGTCGTGATTTGGGTTACAAAAAGTAAATTATTCCTCATGACAAAACCACGAAATGACTATCCAGTCTCAGGGGTGCTGACATTTCAGAATTCTACCCACTTGAGCCATCAGTACAGTGGCAAACTGCATCTCTTCACTCAGGTTCATCTGTGTGAGAAGTGTTGTATGAGGAGGGCTGTGATTTCAACATTTGCTCTTTGTAAAGACTTCAAAGGGGCCTAAGATGCATCTGTTCTGCTTTAGGGTCATGGACTTTGTTCAAGTGGGCTTGTGATTTGTTTTCTACTCAGGGTTCAGCCTTTCTGAACATTTCCCCTTTCCTGAGGAGCTCTTTTAGGAAATGCTTTTTGAGCAAAACAAGACAGATGAATAGGCTACAGCTTTGTTCATTAAGCCAGATAAGGCAGCTTTCCATGCTTGTATTTCCCCCCGCCCCTTAAAAAGTAAGTTGGAATTCATGTTTTATTTTTCAGAGGATAAGTTACATGTGTCCTGGAGCCCAAGCTAACAACCAAATCTGATGGGAGAGAGCCCTTCTGCTTTTAATATGCTGGTCCCAGCACTCTGGATTATCCAAGGCATGTGTTAATGCAGAGGTATTTGCTCTCTAGACCTGCAGGCATCAGGGGGAAGTTCTGCTTGATAATCAGAACACAGTGTCAGTGTTTTCTGCACATCCTCTTGTTATCTGTGCATTATTGGCAGTTTCTGAGCTGGTGCATGACTGATTTCCCAGTGAACCTGATTTCCATGTGCTGCTCTGCCCAACCCATCCTGCTGTGGAGCAGATGCTTATTCCGCTCTGCAGCACCCACATCCAAAATATGACATTTGCCAGGATTATCCCAGGCTGCTCTGAAAAGCTGTGGAGCTAATTAATTGTCTTTATTTAGGAAGCTGGCCAGTGCATAAAGAACGGGGTGAAACACCCCATTACCACTTGTGCAGGAGTTGTAAGACAAACCCCTCTGCACAAGACGACCAACCAGTTGTGGTGGGAAGTCCCAGCTGGAGATAACTGGGATGAACAACTCTGAAATCCCCAGTAATCAGAGTAAAATCCTGTAATTTGCCCTTGACTTCTAATAGCAATACAGTGTACATCTTCCTAAATGAATAAAAAAATGGAAAATAGGTAAAAACAGATTAGTAAAGCAAATGATGGGATTTGTGTTTTTGAAAAGGGAATAAACATCCCAGCCAGTGAATGTAGTTAAATTCCTGTGGCTCCTCCTCAGAAGTGAGTTACAGACAGAGAAGGTTCTGCCACAGAACCTCTCTGGGGTATCAAAGACTCTGCTTGGTCTGGCTGCAGCAGCTTCAAAAGTCTTATCTGCAGCTGCAACCCAACAGAACCAAGCTAAGGCATTACAATGTTTGACTGTGTGTGCAAAGGCCTGGATTTTGTGTGCTCTGTCAAAATAAGGACATCTCCATTAGGCCATTCCCATTGTGAATGATAGAACAGAAAGTGAGGAGTAGAAATGAGGTGGCTTTGCAGAGGTCCTGTTACCACATATGGATGCCCTTTCATCTGGTTACATCCCCCTGTGATTCTATGCTTTAATTAATTCCTGAGTTATCTGAGGAATGGTACTGTAAAAAGGAAGTCAGTTATCTGAAATTCAGATCCTAGGAAAACATAGATTTTTAACATCTTTTTCCACTTCAGCTGTAACACCATCTCTATGCTGTCATGCAGTCTTTGTGTACAAAACCTTGTAAAGTTCCTTTATTTTCCCAGGATTAGACAGGGGAACTCAGGTTTCTCAAAGTAAAATGTTTACCTGTCCCATGTTGTTATTAGTGTGGTTTTATGGTCTGTCCACCCCCAGGTTTGGCTGTAGTAATGTAGAATGTATTCCCCAGAATGAGCAACTCTGAAATCCCCAGAAATCAGAGTAAAATCCTGTAATTTGCCCTTGACTTCTAATAGCAAGATCTGGCTTCACCAGTTCCTGATTAGCTGTATTAGCAGGTTGGCATAATTTCTACAGGCAAATTTGCTGTCCCCTTAATGATAAATGGAGCTGCTTTCCCTTTACTTAACATGTTCTCCCTGGGGACTTTTATGGTGTCAACAGCATTTTGAAAAATTGCTGCAGAAATAATGAGGACAGGGAAATATGTTTGTGCCCATTTCATTCATCCACTGCTCTCCATTTTTTACTTACTCTGTGGCCCTCTCAGTCTTGTCTGAGCCACTTAAAGAAGGAAAGTGCTGGCAGATTGTTTTTTTCAGTGGCATTTCCCCTGTCTAGTCTTCCTTAGAAATACCAGTTCAAGGTCAGATTAATTGGGATGAGGGAGGAAAGATTTTTGTCTCTTGATTTGTAAGAACTTACACCTGATTATTTTACAGAGCATTTATTTTTGTGTGTTGGGTAACCTCTGAATGCTCAGTGCCATCAGTTCTGCCAATTGTTCCTCCTTGCAATGAGGAAATCACATAAATGTAACAAGGGAGAAGGGATATGTATTTTCTTTTTGGCCAAACAAAGAATTGCAAATGCAAGAGCTTCTTTTCTGAATGTGATAGTGCTCCTGCATAACACAGAGACACTGAGTGGGGGTCATGTGTATCTTTTTAAGGAGATTTTTTTTGGGCACTTAAATATTCTGCATTTTTTCAGAACTTTGAAGGTTTAGGATTGAGTCCAAGAGCCACAGACTTTCCCAGTGCATGTTGTGCATATATTTAACCTTCAGCTCAGACCCTTCTCCCTCTCAAAGACCTTCCATTTCAAGCCTTGTCCCCTATGATCCAAAAAAAATTTCTTTGCTGCTTTTCATGCTGTGTGGGTCCTGTTTATCTATGACATTTCTGTTCCAATAAATCAAGAGTGAGACTGTGGTAAGAGTTTGCCCTCCTCAGGCTCTGAGCCCGTGCCGTTCCCAATGCCTGGTGTGCAGTTGGGATCATTGGAACAACTCTGACAGGGACTCTGGGCCTCCACAAGTCCCCCGAAATACACTCACTTGTGGTGGCTGAACCAGTCTTGCAGCAAATTACTAAAGTGATTCAAAATTTACCCCTACAGTGTGTAAGGAGTACGGAGAATTTTTATTTGGCAGTGGTTTTTACCTGAAGAGCTTCAAATCATTTACTTGAAATCAAAACATTGACTCATTTGAGAAGGGGATGATAGGAGCAATACTGTGGCACAGCAAGCCTCTAGCAGGGGGTATTGGAATGAAAACCTTGGTGCCAACAGCCCTCCAGCACCTGGGGTTGCAGAGCTGGGTGGGTGCACGGGGCTGCAGCGAGAGCAGTGCACCCTTCAGGGGTGGGAAGGGCACAGGCAGATGAACTCCGGCTTTACAGTTTTAGCATAAAGGATGTATTTAAACACAGTGTGCACTCAGCTCAGTTTGGGTTTGTTCTTTCATTGTGTTTGTCAGGAGGTGAACACATCAGGACGGGGCTGTGTGACTGACAGCACCGTTCCTCCGTGTCCTTGGTCATGCAGAAATGGAGCAGTGCCTGGGAGCTGGGCTGGAAGCAAATGTCAGCATCCACAGGTGTGAGATGAGGCTTCCCAGCTGTTCCCTGTGTGCTCAGGTGTGCTGCTTATCCTGGGAGTAGCACAAGGGAATGGAAAGATCTGGAGTTGTGCTGGTCACGGTTCCAGCTCTGCAAGTCTGGCTGGCCACTTTGTGGTTAGCCTGAGAGACACAGCAATCATCATTTAGTAATGTTTTTTTTATTTTATTTTTTTGGTGTGTTGTTGTTGTTGTTGTTGGTTTTATTTAATTACTAAATTGAATAAAAATAAGTGCCGATCCTCATGTTTTAAAGACACTGACAAGCATTGTACCACTGACCCTAAAGAACACGTTAAATTTTTACCTTTTCAAGGCATATCACTGTTTCCAATGTCAAACATAACCTTTATAACAAATACAAAAACTGAGGACCCTGGAAGGCTGGTTACTCTCAGGATGCAAATTTCAGAGCAAATGGAGCCCATTAACAAGATTAGCAATGCAAAAAGGCAAAGTTCAAGGTAAGGAAACAATCCAAGCTTTTCCAAAGGTAGAACTTCGTGTTATTGTGGTCCAGGTATGTGCATCATATGTTTCCTTTGGTTTCTTTTCTCTCTTTAGAATAAATTGGCGTAGAATAGAATGCTATTTATCTGGAAGAAATCAGCATTTTAGAAGAGAAAGTAATTCTTAGGACACTGTGTTTTGCTTTTTAGAAAGCTATGATTTCCAATCCATTGCAATATTAAAATAGGCAGCTATTTAATAGTTTAAAGTGGTGAAAGAAAAGAGTTTGCTCTTGAATAGGAGCATTTATGATTACAGAGGGTATTTTTTTTTTAATATGAGGAGGGAACATGCAGGGGAAAGAGAATCCCAGCTTGCAGAAATTGAACAGTTTTCAATGAGGACAATTATGCCATTAATTTCCATCCACTGGCAGTCTTATTATTGTAATAAGGCCATGACAAGGGTCTTTAACCAGTGCACCTTCAGCTTTTGTCTTCAGTCATCACTGAAGTCTGATTTTGAAATTACGTTCTCCTTTTACAAAGGCTTCATTCTCTGAAGGTACTTGAACATGCTGAAAAGATTGTTGAAATTTTGGATACCATGATGAATTAATTATGGCATGTAGGACGTGCTGTGATGGTGCTGCTGTGATGGTGCTGCTGCTGAGTCTCTGTTCTGAGCAGTTCCATTGTTAATCTCTGCTTTTTGCTGTTTTATCAGCTGTCATTGTAACTTCATCTTGTAAACACTTCAGAGGGATGAACTTATCTCGGTTTTGGGGCTTGGCACAACTGGGTTTTGATTCTTGAATGCAATAAGACACTAAAAGACTCAGAATGTTATCAGAAGACACAGATGCTCATTTTAAGGATTTTTTGCACTTGCATATTCATACTTTTATTCACTTTGCTCTATATGTGCTGAGTTTTAAATCTCCCCTATAGCATCTCTGGACCTCTCTTCCCATGTTTGACCATATTCCTGATTAAATTTGTTTTCCTTCTTTCTTTAGCATTTCCTGAGTATTCCAGGCTGTGTCTGTACTTCTCACTGCTGTGCCCCTGTGTCCAGCTCTGGCTCTCTTTCCCAAAAAGTGCCTTTGGGGAGCTGAAGGGGGCCAGGGCTGCCTGTTCCCAGGGCTGAACCATCCCAGTTGTGTCACTGCTGAGTCCTCAGTGCTGCAGTCCCTGACACCTGCACAGGCTCTGCTGGCCCTGCTCTGCTGTGCCAATGCCTGTCTCAGACTGAGAGGCCCCAAACTGGGCACACCTTTGGGTTCACGAGTTCTGAACACAAGGAAAGGCTCATTTCTCTCCATCTCAGTCTTGCCAGCTCCTATGACACCCTCCTAACAACCATGAAAACACTGAAGTTTACTTTGGTTGCCAGTCTTAAGCAGCCAGGCCTGTCATGCACAGAGACAGTTCCCAGATCATAGGACACTTGGCTTTTATTATTTTTTTTTCTTTTCTTCCCCCCCCCGCCCCTTGAGACAGTTTCTAGTCCCAGCAGATGTTGGAACACTTGAAATGGGGACCCAAGAGCTCAGGGAGCAAGGTCAGCTAGAGGTGATCTTTAATCTTACAGAGATGGCTCACATGGGGTTCTGGAGATGCAGGACTAGAGATCCTTTCCAGGCTCTGGATGAATCCTGTCCTGTGAGCCTGGCTGTCAGACACTGAGAAGCACCTGGCAGCATTTTTGGTGGCATGAGTGGAGGGTCTCCCTTGCACTGACTCTTGGAGGCAAAGCACAGAGAAACCCTCAGGGTCAGAAATGTCTTTCTCAATTTAGTTCCCTCGCTCTGTGCATTTTAGGCAGAGTTACCTGGCAGTGTGGCCCTTATTTCTAGGTTGGGATGTTCAAATAAGCTGAAGTAGGAAGGTAAATAACACCAAGTAGCCAGTTCACTGCTGGGGGCCCCAAGGGCTTTTCCAGTGTTTCATCAGCACCAAAAAGAAGTGATTATTTCTGGAAAGTCTGTGTGCATGTGTGTAAGGTAATTTTATATTATTCTGTGTGTGGGGAATTGGGTGTGGTTTAGGATCTGAAAGTTGATTTTGTGTCTTTTAACAAGTGACAAAGAGAAAATTTGTTCTAGTGACAAAGAGAACATTTCAGCAGTCTGTTAATACAAGCTTTAAGTCCTTTTGTATTTTTTTGCTGTAAAAGAACAAAGTTAATGAAGGGAGGTAATCTTTGGGCAGAGACTGAAAAAGCTGATGTGCTGCACTGCAATGATGATATTCTGAATTGAGTTATTTTTGGTGAAGTTGTGTTAAGTGAATATTTTCAGGCTCAGAAAGATTCTCTGATGCCTCTCACAATGTCCAGAGGTTTCCTGTTTTTAACAAAGTTCAGATTTATATTATTGGTTTTGGGAAGTATCAAGTTGCCACATTGCCAACACAGAAATAGCCCAAGCCTGTTCAATTCTGCATAAATAATAATGCATAAATAAATAACACCAAAACTTTTTTTTTAAAATATTTAGAGATGTGGGAGCTCTCAGCTAACTTCCCTTTCCCCCCTTCATTGTATTACTTGTAGTTTATCTCTTTTGTTTACCTACATAACATTCAAGTGGTGCCAGAGGTTGTGGCACCACTGCTGCTGTTGGTGTTGTGTGTTAAAGCCAAAAAGGACAATGGCAGAATGGCAGAATTCAGCCCTTGCATTACTGGCAAACTCATGCCAAGGAGCACTTGGGGCTGCTGAGCAGGGAACACTGGCACTGCTGCTCTGCTCCCTCCCTGTCAAGAAGCAGCTCGACAAAAACAAAAGGGAGATCTGCAAACGAAACATGGTGTTCTGACATGGCCTCAGCAATTTTCAGTCTTCATCTCTGGTGATTCTTGCAGGAGCTGTCTCTGCACTGCTGCAGTGGGTGACCCTGCTGTCTGTGACCCCACAGGAGCTCTGCTGCCACCACCCTCAGCACAGCCACCAGCACCCCGGGCTGGCCTTGGCAAACCATGCTGAAGGGTTCCCTCACTGCTGTCTTTGCCCTGTGGTACCTCATTAAAGCTCAAAGCCAGCTGCTCTCCCTGTGCCCAAACTGATGCCTTTGGGGCTACCTAAAAACAGAGGCCAGACAGAGTTCAGAGAATAAAAAGCAAGTTCTATTTATTGAAGGGCCTCCAGGTACATTTAGGGCAGACAAAGCCCCCAGGGGCTGCACCCAAAATGGACCATGGGTCACAGGTTTTCACACTTTTATCAATTTGGTCCATTTGCATGTTGGGGGTTACAGCTTCAGGTAATGAAGTCATTCACCCCAAGTTTGCTCCCCCCCAACTCACTTTTGTTTACATTTCTGGGGCCTGAGGCAGTGAGGTGTCCCTGATTCCAGGCCTGGAGAGGAATTGTTGTGTCTGACCAAACTGGGGAAGCAGCAGCTCACACTGTACATGGAGTTTGGAGTTATGCACTAAAGAACTTCAGGATTACAAATATATGGAAAATATAAAAGCTAAAATCCTAAGGCATCATCATTGCCCCTGATGCTGTTGGGAGATCTGAGGTTTTTGCTGTGGAGAGTTCAGGCTGGGAGCAGCTCCTCCATCGCCTGCACACACCAGTGGCCAGTGGTCCCTCACAGAACAGAGCTCAGAGCAGATTCAAGCCACTGTTTTGAAAGTGAAGCATTGAAAAAGCATTGCAGCTCCTGCAATTAAATGTGGAGGAATTAATTATAGTGGGGAGAGATCCATCCACTTCAGAGTTTCAGGAATGATTTTTAAATGTGGAAAAGGATGTTAATCATCACAGTAGTGATATTTGGGGGCCTTATTTAATGCTGCTGGCTGCCTGGATAAGCAACACTGCATAATGTTTGTCTCTCAGTCCATCACTCAGTTGTTCTCACTGTCTCTTTTCTCTCTTTTCCTGCAGTGTGATATTTTTGTGTTTCAAAACAAAGGCTCTCACTTCTTTCAGTCTGAACATTTAAACTATGCCAAATGTAAATTTGCCTACTAAATACCCCACTCCTCTCAGAACAGAATGCCACTATATTGTTTTCTGAAGAGCATTTAGAAATGCACTTTAATTTTAGGGGAAATAAGACAGCCAATTTTGATGTGAGTCAGTTGTACCCATAGACGTAGTTCTGCTCTGTGTACCTGCCCTGCCTTAACCAATCTTATTGTCCTCTAGGAATGGTAGAACTTCTGTTTTCTTACCTTTCTCACAGCAAAATAAAGTGAGATAAGTTTGCCTTTATTTTGTTTCTTTCCCCACAGCTTGTGAAAGCTAAAGGATATGGCAGTGGTTGTGTCCTCAAAATTCAAATTTTTCAACTTCTGAACTTCAAGCATTCTGGAAGATGAGCAAATAGTGT
Source organism: Phylloscopus trochilus trochilus (assembly GCA_016584745.2). Classification (NCBI taxonomy): domain Eukaryota; kingdom Metazoa; phylum Chordata; class Aves; order Passeriformes; family Phylloscopidae; genus Phylloscopus; species Phylloscopus trochilus. The sequence continues at coordinate 3,473,765 of WQNJ02000011.1, forward strand.
TTGCTCAAGTTCTCTTTACTCTGCCTGTTCTTCTAAGTCTGAATATGGAATATAGATCCATGATGAAATCCAAGTCCTTGGATTTAATTTAAGAGTGCTATAGTTGAGGAATCTAAATACTTTTCCAGGGATCTTTCTTTTCAGATACTGGTCCATGTATGCTGTGAATTGCCTCTCCTTTCCAAGTGGAATTTATTATGTAGTGGCTGGAATTAGTGACCAAGAGATTTCCTCTTGTTATTAATGTAAATAGAGAGTATTTCCACTCAAGGGACCCTAAATTCTTTCAATCCATTAGGACACATGAGCAGGATCTTTCTGGAAAGACAAAACAGGTGCCAGGGATCTTTAGCAAGAAGCTAAAGCAGAGGAAAAACCCCCAAACCAACAAATTGTAAAATATGATGGCAGTAATTGTTGTCTGCTAAAATTGAGAAAGTGGTAACGAGGAATCCAAGTTCAATTTTGATTTCTAGGGCAGAATCAATATAGTTCTATGGCAAAATGGCATTTCCAACTCTCTGCAATGAAGCTCTCAGCAAACTGGCAACATTTTACCCAGCAAATGCAGTAATTGCTCACCTTTCTGAACAAGGCAGTATCCATCTGCACACCTTCCATCTGCACATGTATCAGCCCGCCCTTCCTTTAAAAGGTCTTTTTTTTCCCCCCTTTTTTTACCTCTTTAAAGTTCCAATCAGGGGGACTGTTAGCAAGATGGATCTCTAGCAAAGTATATTCAATAATGTGCAATATAAGGAAATATTTAATTGGCAGTGCTTTTTAAAATGCCTGGCAGTCTCCAGACATTAATTTGGAAAATGCCTAAAGCCTGAATAATATTTCTCCAAGCACTTTAAAAGCCTAGGGAACACAATAGGAAGATCTGGACCATTAAAATAGTTAACTCAATGTTTTAGTATTTGAACAGTAGCAGAGCTAAGGTAGGACTAAAACTCTAGGATCGTTTCAAAGTATCTCTGTCTCATTTCCCTTTATAGCCTCATGCAGATGCTAATCCATCATGTTATTTTGTAGGACCTCAGAAAGTTTAAAGGTTGTTTAGTTGGTGGAAGTGCTCAGGGTGATTACTTCTAGTTTGCTTATTCTGCACTTTTTTTTATAAAACAGTAACATTTTATGCCCAGTAAGCTCTATTACTCCTCATTTGTTTGTAATGCTTCACGTCACACGCAGGTGCCAGGTACCTGGGTTATTATTCATTTTTGAAAAATGCTTAGCACTGTTCCTTGCACTGCCTCCTGCAGCAAACGGGCTCTGATTGATGGTGCTCAGCCCCTGCAGCTCCCCGGGCTGGGGCTGCCAGTGCCACTCTCACAGCTCCCCAAAAACACCCTGCAGACACTGCTCCTGGGCAGCCTGAGCAAGAGTTTTCTCATTTGCATGGCTTTTGGGAGTATTGGATGTATTTTTCTTTAGGAAAGCTGGGTATATTTAACACGTTAGGGAGGTGTCATTTATAACTCAAGTGGCCAAAGTATTTTATTAAAGGATTTATTGGAGCATTATCTATGATTTAGAGCATCTTTATTAAATTGAAGGATACATTTTGTAAGTTGTAGCTGGTTAAGTGTAACGCAGTTTTTTGGATCATCTATTAACAAACAGATCATGTAATTCACCATGTAGAGGTCATGGTGAATATAAGCCCATGAAAAAAAGCAGTGATGGGTAGTGATGACAGTCACTAAGCTGAGACTCTAACTATTGATTGGCATCTCTTGATGTGCTGGTTTGGATTGAAAAAGGGTTGATTCCCCCACCAACCTCCAGCAAACAGTGCAAGCTGAACCCCAAACTGTGTTGAGAGAATGAACAAATAACTAAGTCAGAAACAAACTCCTGCTCTGGGGCCCAGGCCAGGACTTGGGCAAGCTGTAAATATTAGGCAAGAGGATTTATTTTTTTCTTTAGCAGGGCAGCTGTTGCTGCAGGGAGCAGGGTGCAGCCTTCTCATATTCCTGAGGAAGACACTCACAGGTGCTGTGCCTTTGCAATGTGACCACCTCTTGTAAAGGCACCTGTTGTTAAATTTTCAATGCTGAATCCATTGTACCTCATGGAGAGGGGGTGACAAGCTTTGAAGGAAACCAGACTCAGTAATCGCTGTATTTTCAGATGCTGGGAGAGGTAGTTTTTAAACCTCATTGCTTTATTCAAACTGGTGTTGTAATCGTGCAAAGCTTTTTGCCCTCATTGTCTTACAGTAGTGGGGAAGTTCAAGGAGTGATGGCAGGTTAAAATGGAGCAAGGTCAGAAGGTGAGTTATTGCTCCACAGGATGATGTAGATTTGGTATTAACTTGTCAGCTCAGTTCCTTCCAGTGATGCCACTTTCCCTAAAGCCTCCAGGCGAAGTCTTCATTGCCTTGCTGGTTTAAGTCACTCCTGTGACATTGTTGTGTCTGGGCACACCATTCCATGGGGCAGCCTTGCAGGAGGGCTGGGCTCTCTGCTGGGGAAGTTTGGGGAGCAGAGGGGAGGCTGGGCTGCCCCATGCCAGAGACTGACTGTTCCCATCAGTCCCTTACACACCAGGGATCTCTCCTTGCTGTGGGGTTGAGCTCTATATCCCTCTTCAATACATTATCACATGCCGTTTAAATAGGAGTTGTTCAGCTCATTCTTTTATTTTATTAGGAAGAATGCAGATCAAGTTGTCACCTGCTAGGACCAAGCACTGGGTAAACTGATGTGTAGGGAGCCACAGGATGTCCTTTAGGCTCTTGTGCTTCCAAAGTCTGGGTTTGTACTGTCACCTCTGCAGTGTCTCACCTGTGGGCAGGCACTGATTGAGGGGTTCATGAAAACATCTGTCAGGGACTGACACCTGTACCAGGAGCTGACAGGAGAGAGGGAGGGCAAAAAAGGAAAGAGGCTGAGGATGTGTGGATTATGAGTTTTAATTATTTACAACATTTTCCTGAACTGGGCGTGGTCCCATGCATGGAATGAATAGAAAAACAACCATTTGTGGTTATTGGGCAATGCACGAGCAAGAAAGCAGAGATTTTTACCCTCAATTCTAAAGCAGTTCTAGCATTTTAGGGTGGTTTATGTGATGTACTGTGAGAGAAACGAAGAAAAGAAATGGGGAAAATTTTCAGGCCTGGCTCCTGAGAAGGAACAGACCTGCATTTAGACCCCCTGATATACTTGGCCTATTTCCAGCAGCAATGCCTCAAACTCCATTTGAAAAGCTGGGCTTGATGTCTGTAGGTGGAACCCGAGTGTGGTTCTCCTTTGAAGAGCTGAGGAGCAGCAGTGCAGCAGCTCAGGCTTCTCTCTGCTCAGTGTGCAATGGAACATACTCAAGTGAGTCATTTACAACCAGAGAATAAAGATTGTGGTCATATTTCACTTGATGATGAACTTAATCAGTAAGGGGAAGAATCTTAACTAGGCTAAGTTTTATTTTATTTTTATTTTTTATATGTTTCTATTTTATTTCAAGTTCCAACAGTTTTTATTTTTTCCAAGCGGCAATCAGGAGCTCCAGCTAATCTCTCTGCCCGTTTGGGGTACTGAGTTCTTGAATGCATTTCCTTCTTGTTCTCAGGGAGTGAAGCCACTGAGCCCTTCAGGACTGGCAGTCTCTTACCATGAGCAGAGACACCCACACTGCCACTGCCCTTGTGATCAGCCATGGAGAAGCAGAATTCCCACAGCAGCAGGGATTTCAGTAGTGCTGAAGGCAGGAGTGATCCCCATTGACACGATTGCCTCAATGTTTTTCAGAAAGGGATCCATTAAATGGGTCATTCTTAAAGGCCAGTTCCTCCCCAAAGCCCAGCTGTTTGCAGGCAGGGTGTCTTTCACTCTCATGTCACACACTGGAGCCTCCTGAACAAACCACTGCTGAGTGTGCTGGGGGTTCACACCTGACCACCAGCGTTGTGTTATCAGAGCTGGCACTCACTCAGCACCTAAAATAGGAATGAGAGAGCACAAAATCACCAAACTGCTGCCCTAGATGCAAGAAAGTGAGTGTTCTTATTCCTGCAGCAAATCCATGTTGCTGATATGTATGTCCATCTGTTATATACCAATTTTTCAGTTGCCTTTTTTGTAATAATGGAGTCAGAAAAGGTTGAATTTTGCCATATCTAAAACTTTTAAAGACACACTCAAATTTTGCTTTTGCTAGATTCAACTGATATTAATTTGCAGATCTGTTATATTTTCATCTGATACAAATTAAGTGTTGATAAAGTTCAGTACAGTTAAGCTTCACCATCTTCAGTTCTGAGTAATGTTATATTTTATTACTTTAGTATTCTCCCATATCCCAGAAGCTCTGCCACACTGTGGAGCACACTTGTCTTTGCTATATTCAGAGTTAAAATACATTTTTTACCAGGGTTCATTACTTTTTTACATGCACAATGCAGAGGACATGTTGAAAATAACTATTTGAAGCCAAGCTGATAAACCAAGCAGCTGTTAATTGTCACAAATTACACCCTGGGATGCAAACAGTGCCAGCAAGGGTGGATGAGGCGGAGATATATCTCTGGTACAATGAGGATATAGATTAATTGCATACAATGGGAGAGATACCAAGCTGATCATATGTGCTGCTCACCTGAAGCCCAGGCAAACAGGAACAGGATGGAAGCTGGCATTCTGCAGGGAAGAAGCAGCTTGAAACCTCATCTAGAATTGTCTGAAGTACAGTAGGTAAGAAATCAGAGGGTTTGGCTGAAGCTGAACAAAACTCAACATGACTTTGTGCAGCAGATCCTGGTTTAACACATGCAGCAGGTTCATCACACACCTCCCAAAAGGACTGGCAGTGATGTCCCTGCATTTTGAGGATGCCCTTGTGTGTTCAAAGTGCCTGTTTCCCTGCATGCCATTTGCATTAGCATTTTAAATGTTAGTCTCCATAAAAAAGCCTATATGGTACATTTTCAGCTTACAAACGAGGCTCTGAGATAGGGCAATGTTCACCTGGAGGGTCATATATTTCATGCTTCATTGCTTTCTGCTGGTGATTTCTGAGGTAATCTGCAGTGTCTCTGAGAAGAGGTGCCAGTTACTGTGCCATGATTGCTGTTTGGGGAAGTGTGCTGTTAAAATGTCTCTCTGGCAGGCAGATTAACCACAGATTTATATGCATTTGCTGAGAAAAAGATTTGGCCTTCGAAATCCTGATTTCTAATTGGAAATAACCAGGATTTTATACTCTCTTTCTCCCCCTTTTTTTTTTTTTTTTTCCCTCATGAAGCACAAAGAATAAGAATAAGCTTAGATATTTACTGGGATCGTTTTGTTACTTGGCAGTGCTCCTTTGTAATTTAGGTGTGTATTGGTCATCTCCTGCAGGTTCATGTATCCCTTCTCCTTTGATTGTTTTATTTCTTGTGAATCCTTGAGAAAAATTATTCCTTTTACTGTTTCTCTGCTGTGTTTCTTCTTCAATATCAGTTTATCAGCTGGAGATGCTTATTTCACTTATTAAGTGAAAAACTCCTTGCCATCTCCATGCAAGTCTTCTTCCTGGAGTTAGAACAGCTTTACCTGGGGCCTGGTCTCATTTCTCTCCAGCCAGCACTGCAATATTGAGAAACAATTGTTTTCTCTGAGAATTGAAATCTTCTCCTGCTGCTCTTATGCTTCATCCATTGGTGAAACTCTCCTGAAGGACTGCTTCATTTCCACAATAGTTCCTTGTTTTACTGAATCTCTTTTCTCTTGTAAAACACTGCCCTGGGTTAGAGTTTCCCTTCCTTGTGCAGGATATCCATCCCCTTAGTGTTTTGCAGCTTTTCCCCAGGCATCCAGGACACGCTGTAATCCTGCAGCTTCTGTTGGGAAGGACGTTTCCCAAACCAGCAGTGAAAACATTGTGCATTCAACAACAGACATTTTCATAAATACAGTCACGGTCCTTTTTGAAAGAGAAGACAAATGACAAAAGATTAAATAATAATAAAAAAAGCCTATACTTCATATACCTTTGAATAAATACACTAAAAGTCTTTGTGGGATAAGTAAGAGGAATCATGTCAGAAGTACAAGATGCAAAGAGAAAACAAAACCAGGAGAAGACCAAAGAAAAACAGAAGGGGCAAAAGGAACAGATGCTGAAACAGTGGTGGTTTAGTATTTTTGTTGTTAATGGTTTGTTCAATCATTTAATTATGTTCTAATTTTTTATTTTTTAATTTGGCTTTTCACTGCCTTGAAGTCCTTTAGCCAGTAAAATCTGGGGCACAGGGTCTGGTGTCTGTCTCAGAACCAAATCAAAGAAGACTGCTTTTGAATGATAAGTATTTTCTCCAGAACCCAGTGAAAATAGCTGTGCTTGTCCCTGGTGTCACATCTGTCAGTCTTGTTGTGCTCTGGTCACCAGAGGGGTCTGCAGGGACAGGCTGTCTCTGCCATGGAGTGCATCTCCCACAGCACAGCCCCAAGAAGGAGAGGAGAGGAGAGGCTGCTGTCAGCTGCACTGAGCTTTGCAGAGGAATTCACAGCACAGGGGCCGTGGATGTGGGATATCAGGAGAGGAGTGGGAGGGTAAAACGTGTCATGAGGTGAAGGGTAGAAGACAAAGATCATTAGAATTGCCACATGCTCCAGCCTGTCAAAGCTTCACAAGGGGAATATTCAGTATTCCAGAAACGTCTCGATAGCGAAGCACAGGACTTGATGGGGCTCAGAAAGAAATTTTTTGTGACACTTTTCCTGATAAAAGCTTTTCTCAAACCACACACCACAAAATTCTGGGCTGCAAAGGGACTGGAGCCTCTTCCAAGCTCTTTGCAGACTTTGATGGAGATGACATTGCAGACAAGAAAATATAAAGGCTTCTGACATGCAGAGGCTTTTGGTCTTTGAGTGTTGTGCTGACTGAATGACCTTGTGAAAAAAGGGAAATGTTCAAAACAAGATCTGTAGGTGGATGCTCTGCTTGATATTTGCAAGGTTGTGGGTAAGGCATTTACTAGGACTTTAAGTGCATTTGGCATTTTCCTACTTATATGGTTTGAAAATGAAGCAAAAGGACATGTTAGGAATTTTTTGTAAAGTCGTTTTCACAAGAAATAACAGTCCGCAGAATTTGAAACCATAAACAATAGAGAACTTGCCACAGGGACACTCCCAACTCAGAATGCTTTAAAGTTTAGAAGTCAAGAAAGCACCTGCTTTAGTCTGTGTATTTTCAAACTGGCACATTTTCCCCCAAGTTGATTTAATTATTCTGTTTTGAAATTTCAGTTCAATTTAGATACACATTTAAAAGTGAAATATAAGTCAAAAGCGTATCACGACTATTTAACAAAGCATGATTGACTTAAACTGACAAGTTCAGTGCATTGAAATTTGTGATGTTTTACTGAAACTCAGTAGGCAAACACGCATTGATACCTTTAACATTTTCATGGGCTAAAATGGAAAAAGGAAAAAAGAAAAACAACAACCCAGCACATTTTGTGCTCAGCCTCCAACAGAACAGACCCTGCAATCAGTCACACGTGCACTGGGCTCTCTGAGTGCTGCTGCACACCAGGCTCCCACTCTTGCTGCCACTGCTGAATGGCATTTCCAAGCCTTGGTGATCTATTTTTGGTTTTGTTGGTTCTCGTGAAAGCGAGACATTTGGGAGCAATCTGCAGAGTTAGGAACAGGAGACTGAGCTTTCCATACACAATTCCAACATTTAGACTGAAACTCTAACTCTCTTTAGAGTGCTTCACAGTGCTTGCCAGTTCACTGTAGCCAGGAGTTTATTGAACTCTTTGTATCGTCAGTTCTGAGAGACAGGTGTGAAAGTTCCATCAAATTTCTTTTCTTGGGAGGTCTGTGATGGCAGAGCTGATCTGTCCAATTTAGAAAAGAAATACAGGTGGTTTAGCACATCAGTGACATGTTTTTGTGCATAGAATATTCTATTTCAAATATTTTTGATCAATATGTGGAATATGTAAGGTACAGTCACTACTGTGGTATTTTTTTCATTTTATTTCAGCATAACTCTGTCAAAACTGAAAATTTTGGAACTAAAGCTTAGAGGTGTTAGTATCTGGACTGCTGGAAGTCTGTAGGAAATTAAAGCAAAACTTTGCTGATTACTAACTGATCTTGGCACACTAACTAACTAAGGTTGTTCTCTACATCCCAGTCTCAGCAAAGAGGTTCTGTTTTATTCAGCTTTGGGACTGCCAAAGTGAGACATCATGGGTTTATAGGATGATTTGGGTTCAACTTAAATGTCATGGGTTTTTGGCCTGTTTGGGAGACCAGATAGTATTAATACATAAAATAGTTTCCAGAGCACCTCTAATTGTCAATTTGCTTTTCACATTATCCTACTTACTTCCTTTCTATGATTTTTTTTTCCCACCACCTGCATCAAAAATCTTATTTCAAATGAAAGGTAAAAAGCCAGTTTAGCATTTCTAAAATGAGAGGAATTTTTAATGTATTAAATATTTTTCTCCTGCCACAGAATGTCTGGCCATGAAACCAGGAACAGTTGCTATTCTTACAGATCCTCTCCAGTATAGAGCGATGCAGAAATAAAGCCCAGCTCTGCTCCTGAGTGAAGTGTGCAGAGATGTCAGCTCAGAGCTGCTGCTGCTGCTTTTGAATATGCTGATTGTGGCTGTGGAAGGAGGCTGGGATCCCCTGGAGATCTGTGATCTCTGCTGCACATTAGAGCTGTCTCCCCAGTGAGGCAGCATGAACCAAATACATAACTTTATGAGTTCTCCTGGCCTCAGATCTACACTCAGATGACAAAAAGTAAAAAGAATTAATCAGGGCCTAATGCAACAGAGCGTTTTGCATTGTGTCTTCATTAGGCTGCTTTTGCTTTCCTCTTTTGGAAGGGTCTTTTATTTACAGATTTCAAAGCCAGATGAGAAGGAGAGCTGGTAATGCACTTCAGCCACTGCAGCGCTGAAATTCAAAGGCAAGGACACAGGAGGAGAAAGATTATCATCTTATTAGTGAAGGAGGATAAAGATTATCAGGCTGCAATGATCCATTATTTATAGGAATGCTGTCCTTTCCTCTGTGTGTTACTGAGGCATTTAATGTATTTGTGCTAGAGATTAACATTGATGTTATTTTCTTTAATGTCTGTTTTCAGTCTATGCTGTGGAGGTTGGCATTCAGGAAACTCAGCCAGAGGAGAAAAACAATAGTATTAATTAGGAACGTCAGTCATGGGTGTTATGAAATTCAGAATTGCCAAGTTTCAGTGCAGTTTAGTGGTAATTACAATAGAGTGTGGAGACAAGCTGTTCTGTTCCCTCTAAAGAAATGCAGAGTTTGTTGGATCAAAGTGCTAATGCAAATCCTGGGGAATGCAGCGCTGTTTCTAGAGTCACTTAGACTTTTTTGGGTTTGTTTTTGTTTTTAAAGGATGTGTTGCCACAGCTAATTCATCAACAGTAGCACTTGCCTCTTCTTCAGGGCTGTTTATCACAGGATCTCGGTCTGCTCCATAAATTATCCTCAATTTGCAAATGAGAATTTTGGCGTAATAAAATAGAACCAATTTAATGGGGCAAATCTGAGTCATCAGCAGAGCTGGACATTGGAATTGGGTTCCACCTGAGCATTTCTTTATTTCTCCTGAGAGTTAGAAACCTAAAGCTGCACCCTGCTGAGCTCCTGGGGAGTGCTTTTGGATCTGCTCTGCAGGCTGCTGGGAGGAATTGTCAGTAAAACCCATGCAAACCAAGGCTGTGCTCAGAGCACTTGTATTGCCTAACAAGGACTTTTGTCCCAATGGGAAATTTATCCTTTTCCACCAAAAAAGCCACCCCAAACAAACAAGCAATCACAAAAAACCACCAAAAAAAGTCACCACCAACAAAAAAGACGAACAAAAAACCCCACCCAACCAAAAAAACTACCAAAAACCCAAACCAGCCAAACCAAAAAACACCCCCACCCAAAAAACCCACAACAAACAAACAAAAACCCCAGAAAAAGTTCAGAAACATTAGGAAGGAAATCTGGTGCTCTGAAGTTGTTGCACCCCTTGCTGAAAGCACTTGGCTATTTGCAAGGCTGGGTTTTGAGCCTGAAATGTGAAAAAAGGGTATTTTATTGACAGCAAGTTAATTTAAAGTTTATTGTCATTATTTTTAATGAAGAAAAGTCTTCACAAAGTTATGCAAATCATAAGCAGTCTAAGGGTCTCTCTTGCAAAAGGAAAACATCAGGCTCAGTCTATGTTTGCATTTGAGTAATGCATTAAAAATCAATTAAATCCATTTGAATAATTGAGGTAAATTGGTAGTAGTGAACTGGGTTGTCCTGACTGAGGATGTAATTAACTTCCAACTAAGTAATTGTAAATTAATTAGAAACAATGTATGCTCTCCATCTTGTAAACATTTTAGTTAAGGATTGTTGGGAGTCGAAATAAGGTTAGATTAGAATCAACAATCAAATTCAGGGAACATTTAAGGAAATAACCCAGGGAATTATCTTATTATAGGAGAAGATTCTTGGTTTTCATTTTCATCATCAGGGAAATGGAAAGAATAAAATCTCTTGTGCTTACACAGCTTTGCTACAGTCCTTGTTTAGTATTTGACTGAAGTTCTAAAGTAACTTCTCATCTGAAAGATTTAATTCAAATGCTGCTGATTGAACGACCTCCTCAAACCTCAGTTTTTGGTACAGCTTTGTATTTCCAGCACTACTGTTTAATTTCTGATATTTTACTGGTACCAGGTTGTTCAGAAATAATTGGGTACTTTCATATCAAAAGAGACATAAATAACTTAAATTGCTTGAGGAATTTTATTTTAAAATTCCTTTAGTGTATATTTCTCAGTCAAATTTCAAATTATTGAAATGCTCTGATTTAAAATATTGAACAAATGTTTTAATATAAAATTTGCAAGTCCTCACGCAGGTGACTCAGTAGGATTTTCTTACTGGCAGGCAAGCAAAAAGTAAAGATAACATGTCTTTAGAACTTCCTTTCTTTTCCTCTTTTTTAGTGCTTAATAAAGTTACTTAAGTGTAAGTTAAAAGTGCTGACATCTGTCACTGAAATGGAATTGACAGACTTAAACTTTGGTAAAAATTTCCATGACTGTCACTTTTAATGTAAAAGCAGATGAACAGGAATTTCTGTAATTTTAACTCTTCTAATATATGGAAAAGAGTTTGTGAGCATTTATTTTCCCTCAGATTATGGAAAGGACTGCAGTGCCACTTAGCTGACATGTTTATTGCTGAAGTGTTTATTTTAGTATTAATGCTTAAAAGCCAATACAAATTTAATCTTTTCATAGCAGTAGCATTTTGTGATTCAGAGCGAGTGATGCGATGAGTAATGGTAATTCTGCTGATTGCACAGATTTGGGTATGAAATACTTCAATCAATGAATACATTACTGAAATATTTAAAGACAAACTGCCAGCTTTCCAAGCACTGGTTGGTTTTAGAATTCGGCTTTATTTTTAATATTTTATTTTTAAATCAGGGGGAAATTATTTCGTATGTGAACGGAAATACCCTGAATGTTCTTCAGAGTGAAATGATGGGAGGGAGAGGGATGATTAAACCCTGCACAGGCAGAGCTGTGCTGGTGAAGCAGGGAACAGCTTCAGCCAGGATGTGGAGAACAAAGGAAGGGGGACCATGCAGGAAATCAGGATTCTGCCTGCCTTGTTCAGATCAGTGCCCTGAGCTCAGGTGTGAGACAGGAGCTGCTGGTGTGGTGGCCAGGCACAGCATTTCAGGGAAGTGCACTGCCAGTGCCAGGGGTTGGATCAGGCAGGCTTGAACTCTGAGGCTTTCATTAGACTTCCATCTCCCCTGGGTTTCTGTGGTCTCTTTATGTTGCTTAAGAACTTTGCAAGATCAAAATTGCTGAGCAAGTGCTGAAAATGATGAAAAAAAAGAGATGTTTTGGTTTTGATCAGCTCAAGTTCTATATTAGTGAGACAGTTTTATGTATCTTTAAAAATGTAATGATCTGAGCCTGATGTTCCATTACTAAAAGTGACTCATGGGTGAAGACCAAAAAAACCTCACCCAGTTTCCAGGAGCACATCTGAGTGCACAGGGATGAAGCTCATTGCAAAATACCTAGTTCAGGGGAGCCTCAATGAGCAAACCTTGGCCGTTCCATTTGCACCAGAAACGACTCTGATCATCACAGATTTAAACTAGAAGTAGAGGCTGTGTTGGGCTGTGCAGGCAGATAGAGAAATAGGGGTAGGAAAGTGCTAACAAGCCGTGGTGACAGCTGGCTGCCCTAATAGTCATGGTGGACCAGCAACACAATACTGGATCAAGCCTGAGCACTTTAAACTGCAGACAATTGGCAATGCTGAAAACACAGCTGTCCTAATCCCAGCCAAACCCATTCTTTAAGCCAAATAAGAAATAAACCAGACAATGTTGAGGGCAGAATAGACAGACAAATATAAACACGAAAATTGAACTTGAATACCAAGCGATTTTTGTTTGTTTTGCAGTATCACAAAACAGCAAATGCAATGGCTTTGGAAGTGTTGTGGAGATTTCCAAGCCTCTACAACAGTTCCATCTGTCCAGAGATTTATGATTAATTATATCTGCTGGGAGAAAGGAATATGGACATTTTTCCTTTCCAACTGTTTTTTAGTCAACTCAGCTGATAAAAATGCATGTAAGTTCCTACAACCAAAAAAAATTCCCTTTGCTAATTGTGAAATAAGTGGATTTTCCAGCAGGCTGTATAATCCTCTACTTGTGGGAAAATGATGTAAGTAATCACATAGCACTGATGTTATGAAGATGGGCTCTTGGCATTTGCTGAACAGTATGGCTAAAATGTCTTTTTTCAGGCTAATCTGTAAAGCAGTGTGAACAAAGTAATCAGATTGAGATGAAAAAGTTTAAGTGGATCATCAATATGACAGAAAAGGTTTTGAGAACACTTCAAAAGATGGAAGAGAAGGGTGCATCTTCTATTTCAGTTTTTAATCTTAGTGAATTCTATTGTGCTTGTCTGAAAAGAGATACATTATTTTTCACAAGGATTCCCAAGTGAACCCAAAGTTGTGTGTGCTAATACACTAAAATCAAATAAAGTAGCCTTTTTTTTTCTTCATATAAACTGGAAGTGAATTTGGTTAAAAAAAGTGATGAAAGCATTCTGTTAATCAGAGACTAAAGATTTCAGTGTTAAAAAGGAGTATTTTGCCAGAAGCAAAGCATTATAATGATTCTTATTAATTAGTTTAATACTTACTTTGAGGACATAAAGGGAAGTGACATAAGTATATGTCACTATTATAAAATTAGCTATTACTTTTATAGCAATATATGTTATACATATATTGCTAACTATAATATATGTATATGTACATATATATATAACTATTATATAATAGTATATGTAACTATTATAAAAACACTAAATGAAATTAAAGACTTAAAGTATAACATTTATTCTAGAAATGCACAAACCCGAGAAATAGATTTTTCCTGTTAACAGGATCACAAGATAAAGAACACAAGTTTGAAAATAAGTGCATTTTTCATTTACTTTGCTTTGAATCATGACAAAAACAAATGTCTGCTAATGTTACTTCTCCCAGTGTTTATTTTATTTAACAGTAGGGATGAATGGATCTTTCCACAACCTTCCTGCAGATTCCCTGATGTAACAACTCCGTGTGTGTGTTAAATTCAAAGCCTTTGGAAATCACTGCCTGCCTTCAGTGGGCTCTGGGTCAGGTCCGGATGTGACCCTGGCACTTGTTTGACCAATTTGACTTTTCCATGCCTGAACCTGCAGTGGGATGTTCCCATAAATTTGTTGGCATTTGAACAGAGAGAGAAATTTCAATATGCTCCAGGAGGAGTTGACTCATGCCCTGGACTCCTACGAGTCACTGGAAGGACCAGAGCCAGTTTCTTCCAGGTTTTCCTGAATTCCTGGAATGCATTAAATGTTATTGATTTGCAGAGGTAAAAGGGGTGGGAAGATTCTGGATTTTGCCATTTTCACCTAGGTTGTAGTTTCTCATCTGGAAGTCAAAACAGGTTTTGGAGTTCAATTTCAAGCATCCTGTTGAAAACGTACCTAAAAGTTTTGCAGCTTATCTAAGAACAACCTTTCTTTCAAGTCACAGTACTTGGTTTCCACATATTAACCTATGACAAAAAACCAAACAGAAAACTCCCTCAATCTTTTTTTTTCCTGGCAGCTGCTTCCCAACTTGCTGCTCTTCCCCAATGGTGCAACATCTATTGCCCTTAATGCTGCTAAATTGGTTTAGTCCCATGCTTTGGCTTCATCTACAGCTGTTACTTTATTCCCCAGATGAACACAGGAAACCAGGAATGTGTCACCCATTCTTTCCCAAACCATCTGCAAGGTTTCAGCTTCATCTCTGCAGGTGTCCCCCTCGTGCAAAACCTTTGGAGAACAGCAGTGTTCTGTGGCACACATCACCCTGTAAGGATTAAGGATTAGTTATTATTTCATAAGAAGTTCTATAAAAGAATTGTGATTTTAGGCCTTCAGGTGCTAATGCCAGGCTGTAACAGAGCAGTGCAGGGAATAAATTCAGCAATCTGCACTTCCCTCGGGGGATGCTGTGCCTGCAGCTCTCTTGCAGTGAAAGATGGGATTTTGCTCAAGTGCTATTTTTACAAGCTTGACTTTCTTAGTCTTGCCTGAAAACGGAGTTCCTTTCAGGGCAGCCAGTAGTAGAAGGATGCTGCTGTTTCATCAGCAAATGTGCAGTGCAGTATCTGTAGAACTGGTTACTATTTTAGTAGTTTGTGTGATGAAGGAAACACAAGTCATGGACATATTTCAATTCTTTTGCTTAGCCTCCTGCTACAAATTTAGTTCACATCCTTTTTTCTGCATATATTTAATGTTGAGGTGAACACCAAAAAGTAAAGTAGTTATATTTTCTTGGCCATCATAGGCTATAGCATTGCAATTTTTTCTGTCTTCTACAGAATCCCCTTATAATCAGTTATTCCACTGGAAAATGCCAGTGGGATCTGGAATTTGGTAGTAGTTTATAGTGCAGGTGTTTTTTAACGTTGATTTTTTTTCTCTTGTTGTACAACAAGGCATTTGAATCTAATTAGCTTACTTTGATTTCTTACTATATTTCTGATACCACTGTAAGGAGATCATGTCTATTCCAGAAGAAAAAGGGGGTAGAGGATTCCCTAGGAAAATGAAACTCAGACATCAGACAGGATATAGACATTTTAAGAGAGAGAATAGTTTAGCCTTTGAACAACCTCATTATGGCTGAAATATGTTCTCAGTTATTTGACATTTAAATACAGATGCCTGCTGCATGGGATGTGCCAGAACTCTGAAGTTCTTTGTCATGCATAAGGCTCAGTTACCAGGTTTCCAAAATGTACAACTCTGACTTAAATTTTTTGAGTCAAACCTTGACCTCTATGCTAAAGACCTTTCATATTACAGAGGAATAAAAATTAACTTGGGCAATTTTTTATTTTGTAAACATGAATTCCACTGATCTCTGCCTCTTGTCCATTCATAGGCAGGACTGGTGATTTTTCTGTAAATTGCTGCTCACCACAGTTAGTGGAGTATTCCTGCCTGATCCAGAATTTTTCATGGAGTAAATGTTACAGAATCAGTAGGACCTTCTTCTACCTTAATCCTTTCTAGTAAGGTGCAAAATTTCATAAAGTTTTTAGGAGCACTGGTTGAAATTAGTATTGATGTAATGCAATAAGCCTTGTTTATGTTAACTTTTTTAAAATAAGACTTCTCTGAAAGTGGGAGGTTCTAGCAAGCTCACAGATTATTTCATTCAGTCTGTTTCCCAGGAATATAAATGTGTTTGGTCACAGACAGGGATATATTTGCATTATGGTCCCACCCTCAAGCATCCTTTAGTGCTTTCACCTTTCTGTTGGGCAGTTGTCCATCTGCAGAGGATTCTAGTGATATTTGGTACTCTTACAGATTGCCCCATCCCTAAAATTTATCTCTCTTCCTTCTCTGCTGAAGTTAAATTCTATCATCCCAGCACTACTCCAGCTAAGGCTGCCCTCAACTTTCACAGCCATTGCCAGTTTTTATTGCTGCTTGTAGCAAATCAACTGAGCAAGTCCTCTGGCTGTCTTCTCCCCTGCTCAGGATTCAGTAAATGCCTGTGGAGTTTGGGGTATTTGCCTTAATGAAACCCAAAAAGGGTCCATGAGCAGATGGAGGTTAATGACATCCCCACCAATCCTTCTTTCTCTTGCAGCTCCTCAGCCACAGGGGCTGCTGAAGTGCAGCTCCTTGTCCATCTTAGGTCCATCCCTCTGGGGGAAGTTCTTTCCCAGGAGAGCTTTTCTCTCTGGATATGAGAGACCTGTGAGGAAACTGTGATCTCAAAGGCATTCTGTAGTGCCTCTGGGATAGGGATGGCTCCAGCAAAGCTGACACAGGACTTTCTAGAAATACTGGAACCAAACACTGGCTTAACCACTTTCCCATGGAACAAAATATGAGAAGGAATTGTGTGCTGGCAGATCTGTGGGGTTTGTGCACCTGAACCTGCTGCAGCTTTGGTGTGATGGGCACTTTAGAGGGGACTCCAGTCAACATGGATCAGCATTCCAGCAAGAACTCCTACTGTTCTTAGGTACCTGATGTTTTTTGAAATACTTTCTTTATTTTAGACCTAAAAAAAAATGTGATATTCCTCTTGAAGGAACAGAGCAGATACACTACACTTTAAGCATTGCTTTGCCTAAGTAAAAGTAAAAAATCAAATAAATGCTACACTAAAAAGAAACTTAACCAATATAAGGTCTGTGACATGATCTCACATATTTGTAAAGCTCCACTCATGCCACTGCATGAGCAGCCAGGGTTTATAAAGTGGTAGGGAGCAGATCTGAGGGGCCAGGGTTCAAGTCCCTGTTTGGGCACCACTTGTTGCAGTATGGGAGACTGTGACACATCTTTTTAGGTTCCCTGATTCCAGGGCAAATGTGGCACAGAAAAAGGAGCAGGTGTGGTGGAGTGCCCGAAAAGCAAAATCACTTTAATAAGAAATAAAATAGGGGTGATGCCCAGAAACCCAACACAGTATGAGGGGAGAACTCCATAAGACAAGAAAGAAGGCAGGAGTGACATTATGTAGACTTTGGGGTAGATGGTTCTGGAAGCAATACCAACTATGGAACAGAGACAACCAAGACAGGAGCAGAACTTGAGTTCCTTAACATAACAACTGCAAAGGTCCCTGGGAGGATACTTCTAGCTGACCCTAAGTTAAACAAATGCCTCCCAGGGCTTAAAGCCAGGCTTGTCAGGGGTGAGATTTGGCTGGCCCTGTGCTTCTGCCAGGCTGATGCCCACACTCCTGCACCTGGAGACACGGTGTGGTGATGTGTGACCAGCAGTTCCTCCTTCCTGCACACTGCTGTGCCATGGGGAGTGTCACAAAGATGGACAGGGGACTGGGAATTGAATCAAACCCTGGAAGGGCAGAGGGAATAGAAAGAAAAAGTCCCTCTGTTTAAGAACAAGGTAGAAAACATGATTGAATTGAAACCTCTCTACCCAGAAGGATTTTATTTGCCTTCCCCTGAGATCATTAATTAGCTGGGTTCATCGTCCCCGAACATCCCTGCTGCTCACACCTTCAGGAGCAGGGAAAGCACTAAAGCACAGCAGCTGGAAAAGGAGGGGAGCATGGTAAAGTACTTCCCTCTGCTAAAAAACATCCATGTATTCCCCTGGGGGTCTGTACAGCTGAATGCAGCTGCTGAGGAGATTCCTGCCAGGGCCAGAAAGGTGTGCTCAGCATCCCTCACAGCTGGGAAAGGCTGGCAGAGTTCTGGCACCTGTTTCCTCCCTTGCTTTTCCTCCACACAAGATGAAGGAAATGAAAGACAAGTCAGGAGAATTTACCTAACTATCACTTTCTCTTCTAGCGTGGATGCTTTGGAATGATTTTTCCTTGAGAGCAACCTACCTAACCCTGCCCCCACATCTTTCATTTTCACTCCACTGATCCCCCTTTAATTCTATATCCCATTAAAACAATATTTGCCATAGGAAGGAAACTGTAATTCAGCTTTCTGTAAGTGTGATTAATGCAGAACAGATTGGAAGCATATTGTTTTCATTAGGAAGCAGCTTCTGAATGTTTCCATTTAACTTGCTGATTGCTGCAGTTGTTGCCATATGATAGAAAGTCTATTAGTCTCTGTGCCTCCTTAATTCAGCCCAATGATATAAAATGTTTGTGTTCTGACAATAGTGTCTATTACAATGACACTTACAGGAATGATCCATAGTGGAAAGCAAAACACAGCCTGCCACATGAAGAAGGGAAATAAGAGTTGGGCTCTTGTCTTGCTTTAAACTGAATGATCTGAGCTAGATCCACCACTTTGCTCATAAATGGTCACACCAAGTCATATCTTGAGTCACATGTTTTTCTATTAATAGAATCATGTTCAGAAACACTGGCTCAAAAATAGGTGCTGGGTTGTAAAAGATGATTTGAAACTATTTCTGTGAGCGCTCTACCTGTAGATAGATTGCGCTTCCTCATAATTTTAATTTATTAGAATAAAATATTTCTTCTGGTTCCAAAGTGTAAGGGTGGAGCTAAAAATGACCTAAATGAAATATGGAGACTGACCAGTTGAAGTCAAGAGTTAATAGAGCTGTTGTAGGTGCTGGCCATATTTTCATGTGAGAATAGTCCTTATTGTAGTTTTCAAGGTGGTATTAAAAGGGCATGAAGTTCATGACGATAACACCAATTTGCATTATTCCCTTCAGTTACACAGGGAGTATCACACTGTGACTCAAAATCAATATTTTGACTTCAAAAGACTTTGTGAGGATGATGCATCAGTGGTCACCACACAGGATCGTCAGGAAGCACTCTGGAATTATTCCCTCCTTGTGAACTCAGTGCCTGTGGGAAGCAGATTTCCCCCTGCTGGGCTCATTGCTGGGTTCCTCTAGTTTGCTGTTGGCACTTCTTGCTCTCTGTTGAGTGGCCCAGGTGTTTGGGTCTGACTGGGAGCTCACAGGTTTGCAGAGAGTCACAGTACGGGTGGTGGAGTGAAGTCTTACGTGTAGCTCTCCAGATTATTTAATCTTTTAACTCCGGCACTACACAAACCACACTGAGAGCTATTAACGTAAATTAATTATTCCTCCTGCTGGCTTCTTTACAACTTGCTCAGACAAGGGATTATTAAATGCATCATGCCTTGCAAATTTGCATGCATTAGAAGCTTTATCATTGCCTGGGCACTGCTGGCCTCTGTCAGGGGCCCAAGAATTAAGAAATTCCTGCTCAGCCATTTTCATGGGCAGGGCTGCTCTGTGTCCACATGGCTCCAAAACACAGCAGAGTTGGTCCCTGTGCCCATGGACCCTTCTGGAAATGTGGCATCCCAAACCTGTCCAGGGCATGGGAATCCCACTTGGGCCTTGATACTTTTAGCTACCGTGGAGAAGGGAATTTTACGACTCAGCAGAATATTTTTTTTTATTAAATGTTATTTGTTTGGGTTGTGGGGTGTGTTGGGTTTTTGTTTTTTTTTTCATGTGCATGGGTTTTTTCCTTTTTTTTTTTTTTTTTTTTTCCCCAATTTCTGGTTCAAACAAGTAAGGGAAGCAGATAACCATGGTAACCCAGAAAAATGTGGATATAGATCTGCTGGTGCATATCTGTGGAGAGTTGCAGAAATGTGTTATTTATTTTTCTATTTATTTGTTTCCCAATTTGTCCTGTTGTTGGCTTTTTGATCCTAAATGAGAATAAAAAAATTTTGAAAATGGAGAGCTGTAAAAAACCCAAACCCTTTCTGTGCGTTTCAAAAGATTTTTGTTTTACATTGTAAATAATTTAAATTATGAGCTTTCTGCTTTTACCATGATTTTATGTAGATAACTCTGAAATGAGGTAATAAAAAAAATTTTAAAATTATATAATGATGGTGGGACAATTTGTTTTTAATTTTAGCAAGAAAAGATTCAAGTTTGATGTGTACTCAGGTAGTGCCTTAAATAAAATAATAAAACAAATAAAATAATAAAATAAACCAACTCTTAAATGTTATTTTGAGGAAATCTCAACTATTCAATCTACTAAGCTTTTCTGCCCTCCACTGAAGGTTCTGTCCCTGTGCCTCCCCAGTTCAGCTGCAAATGTTACCACACAAGTTCACACCACAATATATTGTTTAAGGAAGGTCCTGTCCATGGGAGTTTGGAGACAAATGCTGAATTTCTGCTCAACTGCAGCATCTGTCATTATCACCCAAGTCCTCTGTGCATGGAAAAGGGGCTCTTGTAGGTATCAAGGTGTTTATAAAAGGTTATTGCTTCCAGGTATTGCCATAATTGTCTCATTGTTGATAAGGATAACTTCTTACTGACGGCCTCTCACACAGAATTCAAAAGGGAAAACAGCAATGTTAGAACTGTATTTCATACTTCACTGCAGATTGCTTAACATAATTTTATTTCCTGTTTCCAGTAATGTTACAGCAAACACATGGACAGCTTTCTAATTCTAGGTTCTTAAATCCTTCTTGTAGGTGAAAAATTCGCGCATTCTGATTTCCTTCCTACGAATTGCAAATATTTTCAGAGGTATTTTTGCATTTCAGCATTTTAGAAATGTTCAAAACTTACCATTCTTTCCATTCCTTTTCCCTGTGGGTGTTTTTTGGTGTTGTTTGTTTGTTTTTAATGCTAAATGAAAAGGTTTGGACATTTTGCTGCTTTGCAATACTGTAATAAACAAACATCTTCTTGGCTCTTAAAGGTGGTCAGAGGAGTAAACAAGCAGATTTCTGTGGACTGTGGGTTTTCCCCAGTTTTGTAAAAATCATCATTAAAACAGAGAGATAACCCAGTATTTTAAAAGGAAGTTCCTGAATAGAACATGTAACAGCACTGCTGCTTTTGGAAGCTGGGCTCTTTCGTAATTCAAGTATCAAGAGTTTTGTATTGAAAAAAACTGTATATCTTTAATAATGTTGTACTTTCCAGCTCTCTGTGGTTGTTATAATGTTGACAGGAGAGAGTCTGCAGCTACTGTTGGTAAAAATTGGTTCATTCCCCTGGTCTTTTTGTTTACATTGTTGTATTGCAAATTAATTATAAGACTGTATTCAAAGGTTCTCAAAACTAAAGTAACTTGAGTACTTCAGACTTCAATCTGAGTTTTTAGTCTACTGTTAATTGAATTGAGCCCTAACGTGAAATTTGGGAAATTTGTTTCTGTTTGTTGTCTGATTGAGTAAAAATAAGAATTGAGAGGGAAAAATTTGAAACTGATGCTAGATTCTGGGAAAGATTCCATTTTCCCCAAAGCATGACTGACAGCCATGTGCCTGAGCAATTCTGGTGCTTGGGTTTTTGAAGGTTTGAATCCTGGGAGACGGCAGCGATTCCCAGCAGGGTGGCTGAGCTGTGCTCAGGCACCTGTGCTCCTGAATTCAGCTATTTCTCTCTGCTTGCCTATTTTGAGACAGGTTTCTTGGCTGATTGGTGAAATGTGAGTGTATATTTCACAATATGGTGTTTCAGCATGCTCCTGCTTCCCTGCCCATTGTACTTCCTTGTTACCAGCTTGTTTTTCCTTCTGAAATGGGGGGAAAGCAGCAGGAGCAGGAAGCAGAATCCCCAGTTACAACTGAGGTGTTAATATTGAGGGAAATGCCAGTGCCAGTTGGAAATGCAAGAGCAGCAGTAATTTTTTTCTAAGATTTCTAGCCTGTATGGGTACACCTTTATGTCCCTGGAAGATTTTGGGATCAGCTAATAATGGCTGATTAAAAAAGCTTATTAATGGCTCCTGGCTGTTTCTGGGGATGCAAACTGAGTAGGGTGGATATGGGGTGTGGACTTGGTTTGTATTACTCTTTGTTACATGAAAAGTTGAGACATGGGTATATTTTCCCTGAAAGTAAACTTTTCACAACTTTTTACAACTTTTTACAGTATTCATTGCAATGACATGCTTCAGTCAAGCTGTGTTGATTCCTTGGGGATTTTGTAGAAGCTGAGTTTATATTATTTCTCTAATAAAAAAACACTAAACAGTTAATAAATATATCAGAAGGCTTTCCACTGCATTTTGTTTCCCTGATAGCAGCATATTTTGTGTCTATAGCTACAGTATTCTACTGGGTGAAGATAAATGGATTTCATAATCTCTCACTGGGGAGAAAAGTGAGACTGGAGACGATTGGAGCTGCATGAGCTGGATAATTTAAGATTATAGCTCTGAGAGGCAGAGCTCTAAAAAGCTATTAAAGATGTTACCTTCTTGATTGGAGATTCAGGACTTGATGCACTGCCTTCAGTCCTGCTATGTTTTCAAACTTTCATTACGTTTATATCATCTTCCACCTGTCCCTTGTAAATTGCTGGCCTGAACAGAAATAATATTTTCAATTGTGTGTCTAAGTAGATTCATCTTCCAAAAACATTACCATTTCCTAAAGACTGGATTTAAATCCATCAGCAGAATATGAGGGAAAGCACATTGTATTATTTTGACATATTCATTGAGATAATTTCTTGATGGGCCTGTGCTTAGTATATTGAATTGTCACAAAGAAAAGTCCATTATGGGTTTGAAGAAATACCATAACTGGTGATTACAACTGTAAAAAAAAAAGCGAAATTAAGCTTTAGTTTTGTAAAGGAGGCTCATGAATTTGTTTTGTCTGAAAGAACTGCTGCCATTACAGAAAGGTTTTGTGTTGGGACAGGGAAGATTTCTCTTGCAGTGTGATGCATTTAGTGAGATTTGTCCTGTTACCAATTTGCCATTTGATTGCTGGGCACATTCAGAGAAACTGGAACTGCCAGTTATAGTCAGCCATCCTTTAAGAAATGTCCAGTAGCTTCATTAGCTTTAAAAGTGATTAACAGTTCATTATCCTTGTATGCCTGGGGTACTGTTGTGGTGGTGGGGTGACCTCAGCTTGGCTGCTGGGGGCTGCTCTCCCACTCCACATCCCAGGCAGGACAGGGGCAGAAAATGAAATGGAAAACTCTTGACTTGAAGTAAAGGCAGTTTAATGAAAAAAAAAAAAAGCAGAGGTGATGTGCAGAAGCAAAGCCAAACCAAAGGAAATTTCATCTCAGCTTCCCACCAGCTGCCAATTTCCTGCCACTTCCTGGGAATCAGTGCCTTGGGATGGGCAGGTGTCCCTGTCCCAAGCCTCTTGTGGCAGAGGCCACCCCTGCAGCCCCCAGTGTCACCCTCACCCTACACCCAGTGCAGGACACAGGGCTCAGATGCTCTTGGAGTAACAGATAAGCAAAAAGTCTGCATTTGCTGATATCACCACTTAGGACTTTAGATAGTCCTGACCCCATTCAGTGCCACTGGAGTTGCCTCCTCCTGTCTGTCTGCAAAAATATTTCAGTCTGTTAAGTTATAATGTTCACTTTGGGGAAGAAGATTGCTGGATGGCCAGTTCATTAAGTGTCATTTTCCCCATTATTGGCCAGGGATTTATCAAATCCCTCTATCTTCTGCCCTGCTGATACATAAAGATCAAAGAGAGAGTCTGCTTAGATGAAGATATGCTGGGATAGAAACATGTAATGAAAACGGAGAGTAGGGCTTTTTCACACATCTGACCTATCTAGTTTACACTTCACTGTCTTCAGTGTAAGTTTTCACTGAAAACTTTTTTTTTTTGATAGAAAATTCTTTTCCAGCATTTTAGGTTTAATTTTAAAAGGTTCTGTTTTAAATCTTCTTGTTTGCTTTTAACTTTGGAAATAAAATCCAGAAATCATGCAAATTGCAGGTAGTTAAAGGGGAAAATGTTCTCACATTTTTCAGAAGAATCTCCCAGGTTCTCACCTCATGTTTAACTAGAAGAGATCAGAGAGACTTAAGAGTCAAAGAAAACTTCAAGGCACAAATCTAAACTCATTGAAATGTCAAATGTGAATTCTGACAAAGGGTGGAAAAAGAGTAATTTTCAGCTCTTCAGTGTTCCCACAGACCCCTCATTCTCATCTAGGTGCTCTGTGGAGTTGTCCTGTAGGAATTCAGGGATCCCAAAAAGATTTCAGGTTTAAGTAGTCCATAAGATACTGTCTGTGCAGAGGGCTGAACTTTATTTCAGAAAGAAAGGTCAGAAATTCTAAAGGATAATGCTAGAGATGTTTGAAAGAAGGAAATGTGAAAAGTTTCTGTCAAGGAATAAATTCATTTCTATTAGGATATTGAAAATTCACATTTGAGGTAGGAACTTTGAATTATTTTTGAAGAAACAGTTTTCAGCTCTAACAGACATTACAGGTTTGATGCAGGTGGTGTTGAATGAAACTCTGTGGGGGTACAGGGGAGCAGAGTTCAAGTTTTATTATTCACTGACTGTAGGGCAATATTTTTTAATGACATTGACTATGCAGGACAAACATCTTACCTTTTAAAAGACTCAGCTGCCTTGGACATTCTGTTGGTGTTGACTGTTTGCCCATCTGAACATCTCTCCTCTCATCCCCTGGGTGCTTTGCCAGGTGCTCCTCATGCAACACGTTCTCCTTGTGGTTCTCCATCTCAGACTTCAAGGATTGTGGCTCCTCCTGCTCAGGGCTTGGTTTTTTGATTTTTGGGTGGTTGGTGGTTGTGTTTTGCTTTCCTTTTCCTTTTCCTTTTCCTTTTCCTTTTCCTTTTCCTTTTCCTTTTCCTTTTCCTTTTCCTTTTCCTTTTCCTTTTCCTTTTCCTTTTCCTTTTCCTTTTCCTTTTCCTTTTCCTTTTCCTTTTCCTTTTCCTTTTCCTTTTCCTTTTCCTTTTCCTTTTCCTTTTCCTTTTCCTTTTCCTTTTCCTTTTCCTTTTCCTTTCCTTTCCTTTCCTTTCCTTTCCTTTCCTTTCCTTTCCTTTCCTTTCCTTTCCTTTCCTTTCCTTTCCTTTCCTTTCCTTTCCTTTCCTTTCCTTTCCTTTCCTTTCCATTTCCTTTCCATTTCTTTTCCATTTCTTTTCATTTCTTTTCATTTCTTTTCATTTCTTTTCATTTTTTGTGTTGTGCCTACTGCAAAAGGAGAAAATCCTTGTCCAAACCCATAAGGATCTGATTCCCTGGTGGGACAGATGCCATCAATGGGATAAATTTGTAGACTATTTTGTCATTCATTTAGAGATCCAGGAATGGCTTGGTCTTGGTCCACAGAATATCTACTGGAGTAGAAATATGTGAAATTGTGGTATTAAAAATCATGGCATTAAGACCCAGGGCCCAAAAAACTGAAGTGTAATTGGCTTGCCCTACAAAGGCTGTTTTTCCAAACTTTCTGATGTGAGGAAGGCTCATGTGGCTCGTCCCTGCACAATACACAGAAAAGCCTCCTCAGTTGTGTGATCAAACCCACAACGATTTGGAATTAAATTTCAATAATTTAAGTAATCCTCCTGGCATTGCAGCTCAGGGCACATCAAATTGGAAATCCTATTAAGAAAAAGTGTCTATATTTATAAGGACAGGAGGTTCAAAAAGCGCAATTGAAGCCAAAGCTTTTAAGCCGTTTGATTCAATGGGACATGGAAAACTTGTTAAAAATAATGGTGAGGAATTCACTGCACTTACTGAGAGTTTTGACAATTAAAAGAAAGGGTAAAGAATCTCCATGAACGTGAAGAATGGCAAAATAGCTTTTGTGAGAGTGGGAAGCACAAGTGGAAATATGCAAAGCATTAATGTGCACGTTCTGTTGTC
The DNA here is from genome assembly GCA_016584745.2 of Phylloscopus trochilus trochilus. Lineage (NCBI taxonomy): Eukaryota > Metazoa > Chordata > Aves > Passeriformes > Phylloscopidae > Phylloscopus > Phylloscopus trochilus. The sequence goes on from WQNJ02000011.1 coordinate 3,499,484, forward strand.
ATATGTGCAATAAATAACCTATGCAAAGAGAATCCAATTACTGGACACAGGAAATTAATTGTTGTATTTCTAGCTTTGTAATATATTTGTGTGAGTGATTTCTGTATTTGAGCTCAGCTATGTACATTTATATTTAAAGAAGATTTCTTGTCAGGCACCTATACTGCAGTCAATTTAATTGGAACAGCTCAGTAAATCACGTGGGGATGTCTGAGCTCCTGAAGGAGCTGAGATTTGGCCTGGATATCTCTAAAGAAGGGACAGAAGAGGCAGCTACTTCTAGGTTTACAGGGTTGGAGAAGTTGATGACAATTGTCCAGTCCAGTGTCCCATTTTGAAGCAGAGCCTTTGGTGGCTGTGCTGTCTGGGTGGGTATCCATGAGTGTGGCTATCTACACCCACAACTGTCTGCAGAGCAGAGACAAACCCTCCTCCTTAATGTCGTGGGTTGGCAGAGAAATCTAAAAAAAAAAAAAGAAAAAAAGCATACAGAAAATAACCTATCTGCTTTGAAGGGCAAAATTTTAGGAACCCAAGGAGTTCAAAATATTTTCTGTTGAATTTCAGAAACGATGGAATTTTATTTTTTTTTTTTAAATGCTACTGAAAGGAGGTGTCCAGGAAAGCCCCCAGAAAATCCATTACAGATCTGGCCACTGCACTTGCTCTGCCCGGACTTGGATTAGTAAATCAACAATGGTGATTTGCTCTGTCCCAAGTATTCTCCCACTGTTACAAGCCAGATCTCAAAAAGGGCAGGAAATGAATCAAAATCTTTCTATTGCCTCCCCACCATAAGAGTTTTAGACTTTTTGATAAAGCATGTGAATTTTGAGAATATTTTAAAAGTACCCCAGAAACAGCAACAACACCCAAAAACTGTGATTGTTTGTTTAAATAGTGCTTTAAATTGGAGCAGTTGAACTCCTTGCTGGTAAGGATATGCAGTTAACACTTGCTAAAATGTATCTTTTAGAAAAGAAAATGAAACCAAGAACTAGGCTATTTTGGTACAGATGGTGAAGGCAAAAGAAATTTTTATATGAAAAGAGGGCCTGATCCTTTAGGTTGCCAACGGTGCCACTTCCACTGTTAATTCTGGCTTTTGTTCACTGAGTTGTCTCCTGAACTTGCAAATATTTCATTTTCTGCAATCCCCTAACCACAGAAATAATGGTCTACAAGGACATGAGTGTTCCTGTCTTGTCTTGACAAGCAGAGCTACCAGAACTATGTATTTGTAAGAGCTGGACCACTGTCTGCACGGTTGGGTTTTTTTAAAATATTTTGTGGAGAAAATGTTTTATAAATCTAACATAGAAATTATGCATTGTGTTAACAACCAGGTTTGTGGCTATGGGAACTGGTCACCAGTTTATTTTACACTATGGTGTAGTGTAGGAGATGATAATGAAGTTTTAATCCAAAGAGTTTGTTTGCCTAAAATAAACACAAATTTAGGGAATCTCTGTAGAGAGGTAAACTTCTCATCCTTCTTGCCTATTTAAGGGTTGCAAATTCCACATACACATCTACTTTGGAACATTTTTCTGTTTTTTTAAACTTTCTCAGCATCTACTCAATCCAGAAGGGTGAGAATGGCAAGATATTCCTGAAGATGGTAGCTCTGGAGTTGTTGGCACTAATAAAGTGTTAAAGCTAAATATATGGCTGAGGAGTTTGCATATTGTCTTTTTCACACTCCAACAACAAAGTGTGGAAGAAACCTGAGGGATAATAATTTCCTGGTCTCATTTCCCAAGACTGTTATTCCTCATCTTGACATGCTATTAAAATCATTTAATTATCAGTATTTTTACTTGTCATTAAGTTACTGATGCTACTGTTATTTTCATTTCTAAAACCTTGAGTGCCCACACACAGACCTCCCCTTCATATGCACGTCCTTTGCCAAACACTTGCGTTGGATCATCTGGTCTCCTGCAAAACTTCTGGCTAATTATAGTCTCTGCTGAGTGCTCTGAAGTATGGCAGAATCCCCACAGAATCAATAGGAATCTGCACTCAAGGAGAAGACTTTGACTGCTTGGTTAATTTGGTTGATTTTCCAACGGGTTTGGTTTGGTTTTTATTTTGTTTTATTTAGTGATACGTGTATACACAGGCAGTTTATATTTGCAGTTGCTAAAACTCCCAGAATCACACTGTGAAAAAATAGTGGTGTTTCCTGGATATCAGTTTATCTTTTGGTTCATCACTCTGTCTTTGGTGCAGATAACAGCATTCAGCCCTGCCTCTCTCTTGGGAGTTCCAGGGTTTTGTTGCATTTTCAGTTTTAAAGCCTGGTGCAGACGTGTGGAGGTGCCCTTGCTGGGCTGTGTGGGGTGAGGGGCTGGGGAAGGGGCTGCTCAGGGCTGTCCATGGACACTGAGCAGGCACTGAGGCTGCTTGGAAACACAGCAGCAGCACGTGCCAGCCTTGGACTGGGGATTCCAGCAGTGGGGAATGGCTGGGACTGGCTGTGCAGCTCCCACAGCCTGGCTGCACACAGATCCTCACTCACATATCCACCTGGAGACTGATTTGAATATGGCAAGGTGCAGACCTGCTTCTTGTGCTTTTCCATCCAAAGGAGCAGCAATGACTATTAAAGGTGTGGCAGCCTGGGGAATGGCACAAACTTGTGGAAATCTTGCATTTGTACTGGGGGAACCTGCTAGTGCTGCTGTGATTTTAGTGCCAGGCACATTGGTTGTCCAAGGACAGGATGTGTGAATTTCCATGTATATCTATCTATCTTGGTGTGTGTGTATTCATATCTGTATCTGTGTGACATTTTTATCTTGGAACTGGAACAGACTGTGTGTGTGGGGGTGGAGAGAAGGAATGGCACTTATTGCAGGTACTCAAATGCTCCAAACTGGACCAGACTATTCCTGGGCAGCCTGCTCTGAGTGGAGGAGCACAAAGCAGATTGGACTGGGTGGGTGCCAGAGGTCCCCTCCAAGTGACATCATCCTGTGATTTTCTGAATTGTAAGTGAAAGCAAGTCTAAATATGAAAGAAAGTGCAATTGTGTGGAAACGGAAAACTGTTTCAGTCTACCCATCTTTCTGAAGCTGGAAGATGAATGAGGCAGATTGGGAAAATAGTGTGGGTGACCTGTCCAGGGAGATTAAATATCCTCAGTTTCTGTTTTAGGAGGCTGATTTGGGAACCACATCTCTCAGGTGTGGTGCTGACACTCTCAGTATGATGGAATTTCCAAGTTCTCTTTTTTCTGCTGCTTTCAAGTTAGAGAGACAGTGAATAACTCATCTCAGCAGCCCAGCAGGATGTACATCCCCTGAGATTCCCTTGTCTGACAGGTTACACATTTGTAGTGCAGGTAGTAGTTTTGATAGATGCACTGACTATTAATGTGTGACTCCACTCAGAGCAGCTGAGGGGATCTGCTCAGCTGTTCACAAAGTTTCTCTGACACAACTACAACTACATTTTATTAAACATTCCCTTTTCCCACCATTATTGTGCAGAACACCCAATTTATAGCCAACTCTCAGCTCCCTCCCCATCTGTAATCTCTTGATTAAACACTGTTTTTAAAAGATGACCCAATGGCAAACAATGCATCTTCTTTAAACTGCTAATTGCAGATTCTTGAAGTAGAGCTGTGATTTTTCTGATGGACCATGTGTCTTCACATCCTGCTAGAATGAGTCGTTGTGTTTCTGAAGGTTTCATTGAACAGTTCACCTTTTCTTTTGCATGGCTTCTGACAGCACCCCTCTGTAGTTTTTATTCTGTCATTTGCTGATACGTCTGTAAAGATGCAAACACAGAGGAAAAAATTAATTTGTCAATAATTCCTTATGTGAGTAGCAATGTCTTGAAAACACCAGAAAAATCTTTCCTTCACTCTGTTGCTTCAGTTCTTCCTTCCTACACACATTCATTTATGCATACAAACACAAAGTACTTAAAAATGTTGTCTTTTCAACACGCTCACAGATGCCTGTGACTTTTTTAAACTTGTGCTATTTATCAGAGAAAACACTGCCACTCTTGTGAAAAGAGAAACTTATACCACTCACACCACCTCTAAAGAACTAAAAATGTCAAGGGGGCCATAAAAGGAAAATAACACAGTTTGTTTTGGAAATTGTTCCATGACAACTTCTGTAATCATTTTGACAAAAGTTCTGTAAACTGAAACCTTTGTACTTTTTCAATTGAACGAGCTCTGAAGGCACAATGCATCACTGGAAACAGAAATTAAAGACTTTCTTTTTATTCTGGGCAAGAAGCTCTGCACTCTGTGCCTCCAGAGTAAAGATGTTCTCTGAAACAAACAGAGAATTTTGGTGTGTGATATATTATAATGTGCACTGCTTCCTTGACTTTTATCCTTTGTGCTGCTCTGGAAGCAAAACAGATCTGGCTTCTTTGCATACTAATAAACATTGCTGCTTGTAATTATTCAGTGGTTACAGTAGTACTCCTTTGAGATGAATCTTTGCTACATTATTTACTTTGTTTCAGTTACTCGGAGCCTTTAGTTCAACTGTAAAACAAAGCTTTATTTTTGTTGGTATGTTTATTATCTTGGTATTTTTTTTTCCATCTGTAAGGCAAGGATTGGAGCAGCTGTTTAGGACCTGATTCACTGAAAAAAAAAAAGTCATTTTACAGTATTTTGATTTTAAAAAAATACAAAATTCACTTGGATGTTCTCTTCTATGGTTTTAGTAGAGGTCAAAGATCAACCTCTACACCACTCCAGATCAGAGTGCAGAAACTTCTCCTGAGTTGTCACAGTGATCAGATAAATGATATTTATTTTATGTGATGGAAGATGCGTAATATTTATAATTTTGGTTTTGATAAGCATCCCACATTTTACTACAGCTGTGATTCTTTCCATGATGTTTGCCAGGTTTTCATTTGACAAAGCCAAAAATACAACTGATTACAAAAACCTCATTTCAGTTGAAGTTAATTTCTTTGAACATATGGTAGCAGTTACAATCTCAAACAGGTACAGAAACAAGAAGAAAAGAAAGCTAAACAAGCAGATCATTTGAAGAATTAATGTGTAATAGAGAAAAAGTTCAAAATGTATTCTTTAAATCAAATCATGACCAAAGCAGTTTATTGATTTATTTAATGACATGTAATTAATTAACTGTCTATTAGGGAATTAGGCATTCAGACAGAATCAGCCAATCTGTAGATAAGCCACAGTAGCTGACATTGGTGAAATATTCTTATGGAACTATAAATTTCTAAACCCTTCTGTAACTAATCCCTGAAAGTTTCTGTTTTCCCCAACACACCTGCCCTGTCCTTGTTGTGGGGTCCAGCACAGCACCCCTTGTTCTGACTCCTCCTGCTTAGCTGGGGTTTCCATGCTGATGGGGTCACTTCTGGCAGACACCGAGTCAAATACCCCACACATCATCTGTCACTCTCCTCTCTCTCCCCTTTGTTACAAATTTTCATGTTTCTTGGATGTTACTTTTCAAGCTGACTTTGTTTTTTTCCCTTTATCACTGTTTAATCCAGCCAAGGGCCCTTGGCTTTAGTATTATCAGTTCGGGGGCGGGGGGGCTCCTTTCTCAGTTTGGGGGGTTTGGGTTTTGTTTTTTCTCAGCTGTTGTGCAGCCCTGTGCCAAGAGAGGCACCCTGGAATTCCCCCCTGGAATCAAAATCACTCCAGGAAAGCAGCAGGAAGGTGGCTCAGGAAGTGAGAAGAGTTTGGGTTCATTCCCCACCCCTTGCTGCTGTGCTCATCTTTAATTTTCCCTTTTACACAAAGCTGGCACCTGCAGGAGCCTCTTCTGGGTTAACCTCTAAGTTACTTGTTCTTCTTTTTATTGAAGAATACATTTCTTTTAATGAAGATAAATGCAAGGAAGGCACTGACAGGGTGAGAACAGCATTCAGCTGAGGAGTCAGCTCTGCTCCATCAACATCTGTTTCATCTGCTTTTGGTGCTCTCCTTTCTGTGTGCTGTACTCCTGAATAGACCCTGAAATGCAAACAATTGCTGATCATGCTGCTGGCTCTGATAACATAACTCATAATGTTGCCCTAATTACTTACATTATAAAACTGTCAGGTCTGGAATATTTGGTCTCTCAAGGCAGCTCTCCAATTAATCTTTTCCTTTTTTATTAGAGATCTTGTTTTGTGATTGTCTTTTGGGGAGGAATTAGAAGGTTTTATGATATAGTGGTGGTGTTTTTATTTTTTTTTTTAAGTCTTCACTGATAATAGAGTAAGAAGGCTTCAGAGCTACCCTTTTTAAAATTATTTTTATTGCAGCATCTGAAAGAATGCTGTCTTTACTATTGCACAACTGCTGAGGGAAAAATCATAGAACAAGCCAGGTTGGAAGGGAACTTGAAATATCATCTTGTCCAACTTTCTGTGGAGAAAAGGAGCCTTTTCAGCACCCTGTCCAGTCATGTTTTGAAAAGCCTCCAGTGATGGGGATTCTGCCACATCCATTGGGAGGTTGCCTCAGAGCTTCCTTATTTTCACTGTGGAAAAACCCTCATGTATAAAGGTGAAACCTCTCCTGGTTTCACTTGTACCTGTTCCTCTTGTACCTGTTGCTCTTTGTCTTCAAAACGTGGCTCCTTGTGCAGGCAGAGCCTCCATCCCCCTGGGGCTGCCTGTCCAGTGCTGAGCACTGAGAGGAGGTCACCCCTCAAGGAAAAAGGGTTGCTTCAAATCTACCCCCAAAAAATGTTCTCCTCATTCATCAGCCCAGAGAGTGTGAAAGCTGACCTTTTGATTGAAGGTCCAGATCCTGCTATTCCTTTTATTTTATATAAAATGGGAGGATCATGTTTAAATCTCTGCTTAATTCAAAGTACAGATTTGAACCAAGGACTTTTTTATTTCTAAAATTGTGCACCTGGCTGCGTTATTATAGCGTAATCTCTCTCCATCTTTCTAGAAGTAGATGCTTCATTTTTCTTCTAAACAATGAAATTGTTTACTGGAAAAAGAGCTAGCAGATCATTGTGCTTTATTCAGGTAAGTGTCTAAGCCACTAAAATACAATGTTAACTTTCTCTATCTAGACCTAATTCAGTGATTTTTAAACTATTTCATATAAAATAATGGTTCTGATATTATCCAATTTTGCCAGGATCTGGGTCTGTAGGCATAAAGCCTGTGCCTCTGCTTGTTAAATAGGAGTTCAAGACTGATCAATGGTTTTTTCCACTCTGAGAGTCTTGATATTCTTAAAATTAGCTTGCAGAAAAAAAAAAATCCTGTTACCCTCCCAAAATGACAATACTGTTTTTTTCTCTATATATAAATCTGGAGATATAAAAGGTGACAATGATAAAAATGTGATGTAGATTCAAGAATCTGTCTGCAATATACTGTCCTTTTGTTCAGTACAGCTCTAATGCTTCCATTCACCTTGTTTGTAACTATTTCCCTTATAAATTACCATAAACCTGAAAAGGTGGGCTATTTTTTAGGCTTAACATAACCAGCACTGCCTCATTTCAAAATCTAATACAATTATGAGCACACCGTAACTTTTGGATGATTAAATTGCAAATTGTGGGTGTCCACGAGGCAAGCAGATATATTAAATTTGTTCACCTTCATAACTCATCCTCACACACACTGGAGATTTTTCAGGATCACAGCAAGCTGTGCTTGTTCTGCCTGAGGTGCATTCTACAGTATTTATGGTTTATCAGATGTGCAGGAGATCTTCTTCAAGGAGATACTCATACATCATTTGAACTTGGGTAGTTATTACATTGTTTTAATAGAAAAATGTTATAAATGAATGAGTTTTATTCTCTCTGAGACACTTATATTTTTGAACATGACTTTCTCGACGATGTTATTTTTTTGTTCTATGAGAACATGAACTTCTTGTTTATTGCTCACTGATTTTTATAAACATATCTCCTTTTCTCCTTGGAGAGCTATAAAGAAAAAAAGGTCAGCAAGCAGAAGCTAAGTAATCAGAGTGTAGTTTTACAGAAGTTTTGAGGAGTAAACTGACACCTGTTAAAAAGCTGAAGCCAAAGTAATCAAGACAAACACTTTCCCTCCTATTTGCATTGCATTTGAATGAGGAACACAATCTACAAAGAAACATTTGAAAGTGAGGTTTTGATTTACAGCTGTAAACCAAGGGGTGTCTGGCTTAATCCACATGGAAAATACCTGCAGTTGCTATGGACTTAGACTGTGAGCTCATCAAATAAAAAGACTGAGTCTTCTTGTCTTGCAAACAGACCCAAGATCCCCAGGAAGCAGGTGTTTTAGTGTTTGTTGATGGAGCTGAGAGCTTTTTTTTTCCTGTAACTTCCTGCAGAACTCTGATATTGCACCTGAGTGGCAGTGCTGCAGGTGCCAGGCTCACCTGGCTGGTTTGAGGGGCTCCATTTGTCCCCTTTTCCATCCCTGCTATATTTGTGATTGCTGACCAGGCCCTGTGCAAGGCAGCAACCCTTAGCTGCTCATGTGGTGAATGCATTTTTTTTCCTGCAGGATTTCCTCCTGCACTGTGCTTCTGTCCTGACACCAAAGCTCAGCTGCCCCAGCCTGCTGCAGGGAATGCAGAGCTGTGCAGGAACCTTCTCTGCCCACAGTGGGATCTCCTCAGCCATGGAGATCACTGTGCTCCTCTCCCACAGCATTCCTGACACTGGGAAGTGCTAAAGAGGGCTTGGGGGATTTCAGGCTTTTGGCAAGGGCAGTGACAGTGATGCCTTAGGATTTAGCTTTTATATTTTTCAGATCCTGTACTGCTTTAGTGTATAACTCTAAAACTCTATAGCTGCTGTTCTCCCATTTTATTCAAGCAATTCCTCTCTAGGCCTGGAACTCAAGGACACCCCACTGTCTCAGGCCCTGAAATACATAAACAACAGTGAATTGGTGGGGGGACAACCTGGGGATAAATGACTTCATTACCTGAAGGTGTAATTGGAGGTTTAACCCCTGATATGTAAATGGACCAAATTTGTAATTGTGTGAAAAACTTCTGCCCATTGTCCATCTTGGGTGTAGCTTCTGGGAGGCTTTGACTGCCCAAGGTGTATCTGCTGAAGGCCTTTAATAAATACCTGCTTTTACTCTTTAATCTTATACTCTCACTCTTGCCTAGCCTCTGTTCCAAGCAGCCACTCCAAGGCATCAACAGAAAGTTTATTTCTGCATGCAATTTAGGAAACCATTGTGTAATGTAACAAAAGGGTAAAACAAACAAACCAACCAACCAAACAAAACAAAAAAACCCCCCACTCCTAAATGCACGTTAAATCACCTTTGTTAAGCTACAGTGTGCTACCCAAATCTGCAGCAGTCATCCCAGGGAGTGCTGCTTGAATTAGGAAAGGTGATAGTACAGAGAACCAGGAATGTTCACAGAGTGCTTGGACCTAGCAGAAATTGTGGGAATTGAGAGAATCTGAGATTATTTGCAGATGAATTGGAGCCACTGTGTCTCCACTTACTGGGACAGAAATAGGTCCAAGTAGTGCTGGTCTTGTTCCTTTCCTGTCACAGATGGAAGAAGTGAGGACATTTTGGATGTCTTCTCCAGAGAACTTAAATATTTGCTTTTTTTTCTTCATTTATCTTTTCTATGATTGAACTGGATAATATTGCAAAGTCGTATAAAATTAAAATTAAGTTTGAAATAGGGTTTGTTAATTACAGTATTTAACTGTTGTGGTTATTGTTTCCTAAGAGATTAATGAGGTGAATTATTGTCACATAATTAAACTACAGTTTATCTAATCTCTTACATACCCTTGTGGTTTACTGTTATTCAAGTATCACTTGAAGGTTAATTTTACTTAGCTGATATATATTTGACTTTGGCAATACAGTTTGTATCAAAATATGTTTTTAAGTCTATTTGAAAGTCATTAGGCAACAGCTTTGCCAAAATTATCTCTTTGAGCTTTACAAGTGAAGGTAATGACAGAAAAACCAGTTAAATCAGCAGAGTCACATACAGATAGAAATTCAAAACACCCCCTGAAGTGTTTTTGACTGGAATTCCTCAGTTCCTGGTCAGAGGCTGTGTCTGAGGCTGTTCAGCTCTCTGGCTGTTTCCTGGGGTACTTGGGCAGGAAATCCTTTTGTCTTGGCACACAAAAATTAGGAACATGCAGTAATACCTTTAGAGACAAAGACAAAACTAGAGTCATCAAAACATGCCTTTTCTCCAGAGAAACAGATTAGTTCCAATTTTTTTTAATCCCCAAACCTAGCCTTTTTCCTCCTTGAGCCACACTCGGCATCATTTTAATTCACTATTCCTGATTTATTCTCATGCTGGATCTATTTAAAAGATGGGTATTCTATGTATTATACTACAATAGAAAAGCTGCCATTTTGTCCTTGTGTTAGTAACAGGTTTTTTTTACATCAAATTTTGCTTTCTCTTCAGTAAGCCTAAGAAATTACCTACTCTATAACTCTGTAATTTCCCCTAAGTTATGGTGCCAAAGATTTGAATCTCCTATTTTCTCTCATTTCTCTCTCATCTCATCCCTGTATAATGTGGACAAAATTAAAATTCTTTTCATAAAATTATACCTAAGTGTAGAATCAACCCCAAAATGAGACCTTTTAAGAAAATAAGAATTCAGTGGCATGGAATTTAATAGTTTTGATATTCGTCCACAGAATAGAAACTGAAGTAGTAAGTGGATACAATTTTGAATCCAGAGATTGTCTGTCTTCTGAACAGAATTCACAAATCTTTAATGTCTGAAAAATACAACATTCCTGAGCATTTAATCTAGGTTGTGTTTTATTTTTAGAGATTTTTCAGCCAATATTGAATCAGTGAAATCACTCAAAAATTTTCTTGGTTATGACCCTCTTGTAAGACATCCCATTTTGCACTTCTAGAATCATCTCCTCTTCTATATACTTTTCACTATAAACACCCCACAATTTGTTTCATTTTTCTCTGCAATGAGTTAGAAGAGGATCCTTTGTGTCAGGCACAACACATCCCAGTTTCCCCCAGTTTTTCCCACTGACATCTTTTCTTTGTGGTCACTTTGCAGTGCTGTGGAATTCCTCGAGGTGCCTGCTCATGGCCCGTGTGCCATGGATAAGCCTATAAACCACAACTACCCAGGTCACTCTAAGATTGTTTGCTCCTTCTCCCCTGCTTCTGCTGCCTCAGAAATTGTGTGCCACCAGCAAATACAACAATTTTGAACGCAACATGCCAAGGTCAGGACTCTAGAAAACAATCTGAAGTTGTAAGCTCCCAGGAGCTCCAGCTGCCCCTGTGCACTCCACAGCTGGCCTGCTCCTTGCTGCTGCTACGGGTCTTTGAATCTACTGGAATTTGTTTTGTCAGGCCTTTGCAAACATGTTCACCTCCTTTCAAACCAATCTGCTCTGTGCTGCACTACCAAATGCTTTTCTGAGTTCCAGATAAATTGTCCATTCCATTGGGATGGTCTCCAGGTAAGTAACATACGAGAGGAATTCGGGCTCTCTGCCATGACCTCCTCTTTTCTCTGTGTTCAGCCTCCTGTCATGGTCTTCTAAGTCAGGCATTTCTAAATCTGGCTTAATAATTTTCTGTCTTCTGCATAACTGAGTGCAGGATAAGAAGCTTGGGCTTTCTATGGTCTAGGAGCCTTTTAAAGTAAAAAGAATTATATTAACTCCTACTCTACTTCTCAAATATTCCCTTCCTTCCTTCCTTCGTGAGTTATCACAAATCCTGCCGAGGGCTTTCCTTTTCCCCTTTCCATTTTTCTACTGATTTCTCAGTTGTAATTCAACTAGGCCTGGAGCTTTGGCAATGTTTAATAGTTATAATTGCCTAATTAAGGTATCAGCTCTGGTAGACCAGAAGCCTTCTTTCTCCTCTGTCTTTCCAGTTTGCAGGAGTGTGTTCACCACTTCTGTCAGCTTCTCCTTTGAGTATTCATTATGAGCTGTCTATAAAGATATGAGTAATCTGTCTCTTTATTTTTAAAACTGCTTTGCTTGAAGATCCTTCTCCCATTCCTGTCAGGCTACAAGTAGGTGAACAAAAAAACCTCACAGTTACACAGAAAAATTGGTATTTCTGTGAAAGAGAGGAAATCTGTCTTCTTCTTTGCTTTTCAGGAAACATATCAACTGTGTAATAATGGCATGTGTGCATGAGAGAGAGGAGAGGAGACACTTGGGGACTGAGTGTAACCTGTGGTGATAAGAAGGGGTAGAGATAATTAACGTTAATTGGCAAAAAAAAATGAAGTCAAATGCTGCCAGGTGAGCCTGTGACAGTCACTGGTGGGTGATTGCTCTGTCTGTGCTCCAGCCTGGGAGTTTTCTCTCTCCAGTTTTTCCCATTCCTTCCCTTATCTGGTGGGGGACAGAGCAGTGACCAGCAGCTGGATGGGGGCTTGGCCAGCTCAGCTCAATCCTTGGGCTCAGTTAAACAAGAGGGGACTGAGAGTGCAGTGTGGGGACACTGAGAGTGCCAATGTGGGGACACTGAGAGTGCAGTGTGGGGTCACTGAGAGTGCAGTGTGGGGACACAAAGAGTGCAGTGTGGGGACACTGAGAGTGCAATCTGGGGACACTGAGAGTGCAGTGTGGGGACACAGAGAGTGCAGTGTGGGGACAATGAGACTGCAGTGTGGGGACACTGAGAGTGCCAATCTGGGGTCACTGAGAGTGCAGTGGGGGGACACTGAGAGTGCCAGTGTGGGGTCACAGAGAGTGCCAGTGTGGGGACACTGAGAGTGCAGTGTGGGGACACTGAGAGTGCAGTGTGGGGTCACAGAGAGTGCCAGTGTGGGGACACTGAGAGTGCAGTGTGGGGACACTGAGAGTGCCAGTGTGGGGTCACAGAGAGTGCCAGTGTGGGGACACTGAGAGTGCAGTGTGGGGACACTGAGAGTGCCAATGTGGGGACACTGAGAGTGCAGTGCGGGGACACAGAGAGTGCCAGTGTGGGGACACTGAGAGTGCAGTGTGGGGACACTGAGAGTGCCAATGTGGGGACACTGAGAGTGCAGTGCGGGGACACAGAGAGTGCCAGTGTGGGGTCACAGAGAGTGCCAGTGTGGGGACACTGAGAGTGCAGTGTGGGGACACTGAGAGTGCCAATGTGGGGACACTGAGAGTGCAGTGTGGGGACACAGAGAGTGCAGTGTGGGGACACTGCGAGTGCCAGTGTGGGGACACTGAGAGTGCAGTGTGGGGACACAGAGAGTGCAGTGTGGGGACACTGAGAGTGCAGTGTGGGGACACTGAGAGTGCCAATCTGGGGACACTGAGAGTGCAGTGTGGGGGCACTGAGTGTGCCAGTGTGGGGACACTGAGAGTGCAGTGTGGGGACACTGAGAGCGCAGTGCGGGGACACTGAGAGTGCCAATGTGGGGACACTGAGAGTGCAGTGTGGGGACACAGAGAGTGCAGTGTGGGGACACTGAGAGTGCCAATCTGGGGACACTGAGAGTGCAGTGTGGGGGCACTGAGTGTGCCAATCTGGGGACACTGAGAGTGCAGTGTGAGATCACTGAGAGTGCCAGTGTGGGGACACTGAGAGTGCCAATGTGGGGACACTGAGAGTGCAGTGTGGGGACACTGGAGGGACCCTACCCTGCTTACCCTGCCCTTCCCCTGGGGAGCTGCAGCCCTTGGACACCCATTTACAGATGTGGGATGTGTGTTCCTTATCCAGTGTGGGGAATGGATTTCTGGAGGATTCTCAAAGCCTGACAAAAGGCTTGCATAGTCTTGAGCATCTGTGTGCAAACTCTGAGATTAAAGATGCTGACTTAGAAAGGCCATGGAATAGGATAGAACATTAACAAATGCTTAATTACAGCATTTGTAAATGTTTCACAGGAAAAAGACTTATGTTGGTAACTTAAGAAACACTTGAAATAATAGTCTTCAACAATGTTCTCTAACAAAATATTACATTTTGAAGAGATGCATCTTGCCTATAGAAAAAAAATACTATACTGGTCTCATCAGACATAGACATTTTTCCTTTTTTTAACATTTGTTGGGTAATCGATGTTCCAGTTTGCTGTTTATCTGCTTCTTAAATTTTAACAAGTAATTCTGCTTATAATTGTGACACTTTCTGATTTTATCAAAATTGGCACCTGCTGTGTGTAGGATAATAGCACAATTCAGTGTGTTCTGTAGGAAGAACTGATCTGCTGCTCATTTTACTTGGGAATGTCTGAATTTGTAAGGGGAGTTACCCTGTTCAAACACACAATTACTGGGGATGTAGGTAAGTGGGAATAGAGATTTTCACTTGTGTAACAAGAAGAAAACCCCAAATACATATGATTTTCTTTTTTATGGCTGCAGAAAAGTACCAAAAATTATTGTGACCAAAACCAAAGTGGTTGTCTTACTAGATTTTATCTGTGACATCCATTGGTGGCAATGAAGCTGGGGAAAGATTTCTGAGCAAACACAGAGAGTCACTTTTCACCTGCAATGAAACTTGCCCTGTGCAAGAAAGAAATTGAATCTGTGGCAGTTACTCCTCTCGTTAGCAGATGAATGCAGCTTTGGTGATTCTGTAAGCAGTGTATCACGCTGCCCTGTTCCCAAAACAAGGTCAGATCCCAATTTCTTGATCTGACATTTGTCAGGGCTCTTGAATGGAGCAGAAAAGGATAATAGTTATTTATTGCTATTCTGGGGGCTGATGTCCATGGTGGGCAGTCTGTGGGATGCACAATGGTGAAGTTGTATCCTGGTTGTCCTGATGGGCTTGGGGCAGGAGGAGGCTGTCCCCTTCCTCCAACACAGCGTTGTCATCCTCATCCACAGGTCACTGTGGGACCTGCTGCAGGCACAGAATCCCAAACTGCAATTTGATGAATTCCCTACAAAAGCTGGAGACAGCAAGGGGGGAAAGGGGGACTCCTTTCACTTCATTTTGCTCTTTGGAAAAGGAGCAAAGAAAGGCTGTTCCCTGACGGTCTTCTGTGTGGCAAAGTGGGAGCCCAGGGCTGTGTCCAATAGCTGGAGCAGAGCCTCTGCAGGCACTTTATCCTAAAGAAAGGGATTTACTTACCTGGACTGCTTCAGGGGTTTGTGGGGGTGAGCTGGGATCATTCCTTATGTCAGGGGAATTGGTGAGCTGGGATCCTGTCTCACCCCACAGGAATTGGTGAGCTGGGATCCTGTCTCATCCCACAGGAATTGGTGAGCTGGGATCCTGTCTCATCCCCCACAGGAATTGGTGAGCTGGGATCCTGTCTCAATCCCCAGAGGAATTGGTGAGTGGGAATCCTGTCTCATCCCACTTTAACACTTGCTGGCAAAGCTCTGCCCTCGCCTCGTGTCCTGAACTCTCCTTGGCAATGCCAAAGCTCTGCTCTCCCCAGCTGTGAATTGGTGAGCTGGGATCCTGTCTCACCCCACAGGAATTGGTGAGCTGGGATCCTGTCTCATCCCCCACAGGAATTGGTGAGCTGGGATCCTGTCTCACCCCACAGGAATTGGTGAGCTGGGATCCTGTCTCACCCCACAGGAATTGGTGAGCTGGGATCCTGTCTCACCCCAGAGGAATTGGTGAGCTGGGATCCTGTCTCACCCCACAGGAATTGGTGAGCTGGGATCCTGTCTCACCCCAGAGGAATTGGTGAGCTGGGATCCTGTCTCACCCCACAGGAATAACTCCCTGGTGCCCATGCCTGGCTCTGGAGCCCAGGCTCAGCACCTGCTGCAGTTTCCCAGGTGGAATTTGCAGCCCCAGCTGGGGAGAGCAGAGCTTTGGCATTGCCAAGGAGAGCTCAGGACACGAGGCGAGGGCAGAGCTTTGCCAGCAAGTGTTAAAGTGAACAACAAAACCACAGCAACTTTAGCTGTTGCATATTTACTGTTTATCTGCCTGAGACCCAGGCAAATTAACAGCAGCCATCTCATTTTTGTTTCTTACAGATTATTCTCCTGTGACTTTTAATTAAAACTTCCCTTAGGCACAGAAGAACCATTGGTGATTTTTTTTTTCTGGACTCTCTCAGCTTTAATTACCTTTTAGGATTTGAAATAAGCCTTATGTTTGCACCAGATCATGTTTACTACAGAAGGAAGTGGCAAAGGGATCAGCAGGGATATTTACTATAAAATCGAAATTTCACATAAAATATATTTAAAATATAGTCAAGTAAACATTCCCTTCCCCCTCCTAAAAACCCTATGGCCAGGTTTAATAGTCTTTCATGTATTTTCGACTGCATAACTTGTGTTGAATCTCCCATTCCTGCACTATTCAATTTTTACTGGGAATATGATTACATTGAAATGAGACTCCATCGGAGAAATAAGATATTGGATGGGCAGTAGACCAAGGCAAATTTCTGAGCAGTTTGCATAAATGTTTTTCCAACCATAATAGCAGCTTCAGAACTTAAGCAGAAGAGCTAACCTGTCAGAATGCAATTTCTATTCACTGCTGCTCCAAACACCTTGTTTGCCAGAGAATCATCCCGTTTGTTTTGTGTCTACCTGCAAATAAATCTGATGTAAAAAGAGCTCAAATGGGTATAATGTCATTCCAGCTGGAGAGAGGGGAGGTTTTTAGCCACTAATAGGTGTGTAAATATGGGGCACAATGTATTCAGACACTGTTGAGGCACATCAGTGCCAGGGGAGGTGGGAGCAGGGGGAGTTAATGGGATGAGCTCCTCAGGACACCAGCAGGGAGCAGGCAGTGTGGGCTGCAGGGTGAGCACAAGATGAATAAAATAGTCCTAATAATTTCCTGCTGTTGACTAGAGAACTGCTGGCAGGTCTGGTAAAAGCAGTTGAATTGCAGCAGGCCTTAGAATAGGGATAAATGTATAATGCTGAGAAGACAGAATATGTTTTGGGAAGCATCTTTGGAATGAGAAGAGCCCCCTTATGCTTTCCAGAGCAATGGGTTCCTTGGCAGAGAGACACTCTGCTGGTGGGTAGGGACAGCTCAAGGTGTATTTTATTAATTTTATTTATTTTAGGGACTGCTTAAGGTGCATTTTATTCAAGGTTTTGGGGTGTGTATATGTATGTGTACACATATATTTCCAAAGGGCATTCACCAGTGTGAGCTGTGCAGCTCTAGAGGCACTTTCTCATTTGCTTTTTTTGTACAGAAGTGAAGAAATCTCTGAGGGGAATGAGGTCTTCCATTGCCTTATTGAATTGATGATGTTTTGGTGGCTGTTGTTAATCAGATGATAATATTACTGTTGGCTTCAGCCTAATGATTTTTTTTTTTAATATCATTGACTGGCTGGCTGGCTGCTCCATGTGCTTTTCACACAAACAGGAAATAGGGTTAGAAAAATAAGATCAGCTTTTCTTTCATTTACTTGTTTCTGGGCTGGTATATTTGCCCCAAATAGCAGGCTTAAGCTCTGCTTTTCAGGTATTTTAGTCATTGAGGAACTGCACAGGCAAATCACTCTCCTGGACTCAAAAATGGACTTGAGTTGAAATTATCTTTTTCTGCTTATATATCTCTATATAATGGGCATTCTACACACAAATTGGTTTTTCACAGATGAATATTCTGTGCATTTAATTTACATTCTGCATATGGCTGTGTGCAGTAGAGCTATTTAGCATAAGAAAAGATGAAGAGGAAGAATGGAAGAAACACTTTTAAAACTAATGGTATAAAGTTAAGTGGTGTGCTCCTGTTTACCCTTGCTAACAATGTAACAAGCCAAGGACATTCATCAAGAAGAAAGGCCGTAATTAATTAAGTGAAATATGATGCAATGCGCAATTAACACGTGTTACAGCATGTCAGTAGACTCATGCCAATAAAGCAGTAATGTCAGATAAAGGATTTGACATTTATGTGGATAATAAAATATTGGCAGTCAAATTAGGAGGGTTTTTTAAAATATTTTTCTGAAAGAAACTCTTTGGCTTAAAAACCTATAGCAGATAGCATTAGGAAAAGCCATCACCTACAGGCAGCCTGTTCCATAAGAATTCAGTGGGAGTCAGGCAGTAAAATACCTTATGAAACAATCTGCCATTAATTTACTGGAATCTCTCATTTTGGAAATTGTAGAAAAAAATTCTCTCTCATATGTAGATTTTTTTTTTCTGTGTTAAACAGTTTCTCCCTTTGTATTTAATCACCTCCTTGAGTCCTTACCGGTGATCTCTCCATCTGAATAAATGGCACCACCTCAGTCCTGTGCAGTGTTGCTCTCCCCATCCCTTTTGCTGCTTTTCTGGTGTGTGCAGATCTCACTGCACCTTCCCGTGAGGGAACCTGGGCATGGTGGTTTTTGGATTCTGTGAGACACAACAAACTGTGATCCCCACCTTGTCTCATTCGTGCCAGACAAACTGGAGGCGTAAAGGTTGTAAATTTGGTGATAGCCTGCAGGAAAGCTTGAAAAGTAGGGCTACATTTTCTCTCTTCTTAATTGCATCATGGTTGCTGAAAGGAAAAACATCACATGGAAATCACATTTCTGTCAGAAAATCTTGGACTTGTTATTTTGACAAATAAGCTGAAGATTAATGAAACTGAAAGCAGCAATCTTGCACTTATTAGGGCTACAAATAACCTTAAGGCTGATGAAAATAAAAGGAGCTGGTCAGTTCAAAAAGGCTTTTTCCCCCTATTTTTCTCCATTTTGGTTAGACTGCACTACCAGGGGTACTTTCTGAAGCATTTTTCTATATTAAAGGAGAAACTCACAGGAAAGGCTTTTAAGAATATCCACAGGTGAACAGATGGAGACCCTTCTGTCTTTCTGTACCACTGTTTCAAGGGAATTTTAGGACAGAATTTTCTAACCACCTGTTCTTTGATGCATCAAGATAAATCACAGGCATGTTCCCTTAAAGGTTCCGATGGGAGCTCCAGTCTACCTTGAAATTCTCCACTGGAATAATTTGTAGGGATTGGGGTCAGGGAATTGATTTGCTGGAAAGCAGTTTATTTCAATTTGAATATTTTGAAATGGTGCTGGGCACCTCGGGTAGCGTGCCTGAAGCAAGATGATCCTGTTACCATGGTTTCAGGCTGAGATTTGGGTTACTATGGTGTCAGCCTCTCCTTCTTGCTATGCAGGAAAGTAGAGTGTGACCTGGGCAAGGTCATGGAGACTTAAATCCTCAAAGAGGCTAATCTGGAGCAACAAAATTAGTCACTGCAGAGAAGGGCTTTTAGGCAGCTGGTGCCTGAAGGAGAGACTCAAACCCTACGTGTGCTTTCTTGGAAAGTGCTGGGGTCCAAGGCAGGGAAGTCAGCATTCCCACTGCACAGAGGGGCCTGGCAGTCCATTGCAAACCGCAGTCCTTTTGTCCAGCTGGGATTAATCTCCAGGCATCAGAGGCATGCTCCTCTCTCCAAAGCTGTGGTGATTGCATCCTCACCCTGCAGCAAAAGTGCAGTGTCCCCCGTTCCAAATGGGACGTGGGTTGAGGACACAAGCAGTCCCTGGAGTGAGAGCTGTCACCATGAACATGTGATTATTGCCCTTCTGTTTTCCTCTGTCATTTTGGTTCTTCCCAGTGCTAAATGTGGGAATGTGGGGTTTAATTTTTTTTGTTTTGTTTTGTTTTGTTTCAGTTTGGTTTTTTGCCTTTTTTTACCATAAAATTGAAGCAACCTTACCTTTCATTTCACTGCAATTAATTTATTCCCTGTATTTTTATAAATTAATTCCCGGTGTTTTGTTCTAGCTGTCTTAAGCAGTTTATAAAACTTGGGTTTTTCTGCTCATTTTTTGTATCTTCAGGTCTAGTTAAACTGTCCCTGTGCTCAGAAACCAAGCAGTTAAAAGGGCTGGCACACTGTAGTGTGGGGTGCTGCTGAGGAGCTCCAACTGGGAACAGGTGCCACAGTTGCAGGGATTGGATCATGGCAAGCCAAAATCTCCCCCAGAGCTTTTTTTTTTTCTTAGAGA
The DNA here is from genome assembly GCA_016584745.2 of Phylloscopus trochilus trochilus. Classification (NCBI taxonomy): domain Eukaryota; kingdom Metazoa; phylum Chordata; class Aves; order Passeriformes; family Phylloscopidae; genus Phylloscopus; species Phylloscopus trochilus. The sequence goes on from WQNJ02000011.1 coordinate 3,519,370, forward strand.
AAGCAGCAGCATGCATAGGAAACCCAGGCTGGATGACAACACAGAGGTTTGGGATTGAGCACCGTCTGTTCAGCACCAAGAAAAAACCCCAAACTTGATGCAAAACTGTTCTCCAGGCCCAGATAACCTTGCAGCAAACATTTAGACAGTGCCAGGGGTTCCTCACTGTTTGGTTGATGGACTAGTGGCTGTTGGGTTCTTTTTTTATTTCTAAATATGTTTGGGTTCTGTTTTCCTTCCTTCAAACAGGGTTTTTAATTTTGCATCCTGAGATTCAAGTATGTAAATTCCACTTAAGTCTTTTTCCAGCTTCTTCAACCCTGCTGCAGTATTTGCCTTTTGAGGTTTGATTTTGGCTTTCTCTCTGTAATCTAGAGATAGAGTTACATCAGAGGGCTGCTACAAGGGTGATATCACAGCATTCTGATGCCATGGTAATAGATGCAGACTCAGTCTCATATCTCTTGATTGCACCCAGAGAAGTGCCAATTTATCTATTTCATCACACTGAAGCAGCTCTTCCCTCCTGAGTGTACAGTTCTTCTGAGTGTTATTCCCAAGTAATAACATTATCTCTCCAGCTTATACCTAGAGGGGAATTATGTGAAGTAGCAGTGTAGTATAATTATTTCAGTGAAAAGCTGCAGCCCTGACCAAAACAAACAAAAAAAGCAGCTCAGTTCCAGTTCCACACACGCGCAAACAGGTACAATAATCAGGGGCACAGCAGTGATTTTCATTATTCTAAATCAGTCTGACTGGAAGTGATCTGAGTGGCACTTTGGAATGCATTAAGGACATTGCTCCTGAAGGAAATTGTGTTACTTGGAACAAAACAAATGTTTAATATTTCTGGTTTCTCTCGCTTGTCTCATCTTGTTTCCTTGCAGACTTGCACCTGCCCTTCTCCCCAGGTTTCTCAGGGCTGTTGAGCCACCCCTCTTCTTTAGCCTCACTCTGGGTGTTATCAATTGGAAGTATTGAAAGGAAACCAAGGGATCCAGGGAAGTGTGGTACTGGAAACAAACTGCTCCCCAAAGATTTTGATTCTTGCCAACACAGTGGACAGGGACAGCATTTGCCAGAGGATTAGAGGTGTTACTCCAGAAGGGGACATTTGTGAAATGATTCTTTGCTTTCAGAATCTTGATCATCATTCCACTTCACTCTTTGCTTTCCTGTGTGCTAACCCCCTGTTCTTTCTGCATTTTTGATTTTATATTTTTGTTTTGGATGCCTTGAAAATCCTGCTCTGAGGAGGGAAGTGTAGAGGTAGCCCTGACTGATGCCTGTGCTGGGCTGGTTTGTTCTGCTGGCACCTATTGAGTGCAATCAAATCCTGGAGTTATTTTAGGGGGTACCCAAGTCTGGGCTGCGCACAGAATTTATTTTTTTCTGGGCAGTGTTTGGGGGCTTTTCCAAAGGCTCAGCTCACAGCAGGGTTTGGATGTAAAGATGGGGGTAGTGTTGAGAAGCAGCTGTGTGAATGTGAATTTTGTTTCCTCTGAAACAGTATTTCCTGACAAATCACAGCAACCTATTGCATTGTTAAATGGAAATCTTCGTTGTTATATTTGTTATCTTGCTTAAATTTAGGAGTTGCCAGATATTTGCTCACTAGGGAGTAGAAAATCAATGACAGAGGTAAATGTGCAATGAATCAAAACCATTCCTGATTTCCAGACCAGAAGATGATTGTTTTAGTCTTCTCATGATCATTGTTATCTAAAGAGTAACCAGGAATGAAAAAGGCACATATATAAAATAACAATTTTAGTCCTTTTTCTTGCCCTCCAGTAAAATTTGAAGACTTGTGTTCTTTTTTCAACTGAGCAGATTTTAATAACAAGCTTGCAAGTTTAAAAACCAGAAAAGGTGGCTCAGTGAAGAATTAACTGAATTTCAGGTGGATCAGTTTGCAGTGGCACTCAGCACGCTGACAACAGCACAGCCCTGACTCTAAAGATGGACCTGAGAGCTGCTGCCTTGGTATTCAAGTGGAGAACTTTGCACTAATTTAAATCATTAAGATGAGCTGGCACACAACAAGTTGGAGCCCCAGGGGGGGTCTAAATGTGCCAGCAGTTTATACAAGTCGACCTCAGACTCTCTCATGTGTAAGCAAGTCGAGGGGCACCATCTGCAGCTGGCCTTTGGAGCTGTTAGGGGTCATGGAGAGCTTAGGACTGAATTCCAACCAGTTATTTATGGAAGAAAAAGAGAGGCTTTAAACAGCCACACTTTTAAGTGAATTATTCCAGGCTCTGTGGGCTTTGTGACAGTTAAACATGCAAGCAGCCTCTTGCAATCTTGCTCGTTTTCCGACATACATGTGATTAGACTGCTGTAAACATCTGAATTGTATTACAAACTTCAGTGTTTCCCAGGTGAGGTGTGTTCAAGTGTGAACATCAAATCTTTTTTCATGAACTGAAGTACTATGGCTGCATATTTTACTTTATATTTTCTGCATCGAAGGTAGGCTTTTTAAAATGTCTTAACATTAAGCAATTTCACATAGCAGGACTGAGGTGGCTGTCATTGAAATCGCTGTTATAGACCAAATTATCATGATTTTTACAGTATAAAGTGAGGGCTTTCTGTAATTCTTCACTTTTTAATATTTGGGTTTTTTCAAGATGAAAACCCAACAAAAGGAGGCACAAAACTTTACAGTTATTTCTGGGCCATATTAAGGGAGTGATGAGATACTGCTAGAACAGACTGCTGATTAGAAATCATGGAGCTGTACTGAATTTCATTTTACTCTCTGAGAAGTGTGGCTCCTAACCTTCTGAAAATATAGGTGAAGTCACCTTCTTCCTGCAAAATATCTGTATCATCTATATCTAATCTATGTCTATATAATCTACATCTCTATATATCTAATCTGTATCTCTATATATCTAATCTATATCTATTTATATATAATCTATATCTATATAATCTGTATCTATATCATCTATATCTACACACACCCTTTCTGACACAGGCACCCCATAGAGTCACAGGTGAATAAAACTCTGCTTTTTCTACATGTACCAAAGGTTACCTGTTTCTCCTTGAGTATCCACTCAGGCTGTTCTTATGGTAAAGGTTAATTGCAGGAAAAGGTGTTCTCCTGATGTTAACACAGGTCTGTGTTAGTCCCATCTGTAGAGTGCCAAAAAACACTGGAATGCTGTTACAGCCCAGCTGTATCTTCTTGTAGAGCTAAAAAATCCCTTCCTTGCCTAAAGAGAATACAGAAATTGACCTTTTAAAATCAATGTTAGAAAAAAAATCTAAACAAATCCTTGTACTTTTGTAGTGATGTGGTTTTTAGTACCTCAGACTGAATTCACCAACAAGATTTTTAAAGAATAAAATGGGAATAATATTATTCATCCATGAGGAACTTCATAAAGTATTTCTTAGCTGTGATTAAATCACCGATTGGGCTGAAGTCAATAATTTAGCATCTCAGGTAATCCTGGGTGTTTTGTACACTGTGATAATGGCACTGTGTTATGGAGAACTGACATTCCTCTCAGGTGCACTTGTAAGGTTTGATCATTAGTCAAAAGAGAGAAGAATAAAAGCAACATGAGAAACGTGTCTGTTGGAAACTGTTTGAGCTTAGCTGCTTTCAAACCCAGAGTGTTCTTTGACAAGTTAGTAAAGGAAATAATTTAGAGTCTCTTGCCCACAAGAAAAGATTATCTGACTTGTTGTAATGAACTAACCCAGATTTCATGTCAGTACAGGCAGGCTGACCAAGGGTATTGGAGCCTGCATCCCCACCAGAATCCAAACCAAACCTTGAGCTGCCTGAGTTTAAATCTTTTACTCTAAGGACATTTAATGCTGTCACAGATTGGACAGCATTTCCCTTGCTGTAAGGGAAAGACATGTCCTGTGGTGGTGTTGCAGCCCCTGTGGCTGTGCTCCCTCACACCATGGGGTGATTTCTTTGTCCTCTGCCTCTTCTCAGAGTCCATAGGTTGCTTTTTGACAGCTGCAGCCCTGTCTGCTCTCAACGCTTTCCATTTGGTAGATTATCTCCACAGGAATATTTTCTGTTTTTCCTTGTGTGTTTGCATGTTTGTGATAACTTTACATCCATTCCTGGAGCCTCCTTATGGAATTAGCACTTGGCTTGTTGTGTGCAAGTGCTTTTGGAACCTGTCAGGACTCGGAGAGATGGCAGTGCTGGTATTCCCTTTTAACAATGAACCACTTACTCATTTTCTTCTATGCTGTTTTTATTTTAGCCTTGCCTCTCACAGCTTGTCAGAAGTGTCTCTATTCATGCATTTCTTCTGTTTGTGGATCTGGTACAGCTAAGTCACCCATCACCAGGCTGATGGATATATCATGGCCATACCAGCACAAGATGTTCAGTTTTGCTCCTGCTTGCAGCAGTCCCACTCTGTGACTGCTGCTGTGTGTGGCACCAAGTGCCTGAGGTGTATTATAAGGAATTTAGGAGATAATGCTGTGCACAGTATTTTTTTTTCTCAATACTTTTCTGAGAAAATGTGCAGAACCAAGAGCTCTGGGCTTGAGATGCTTCACTGATCTTTGTGTGCCTTGTAGTAAAGAGCTGTCATTTCTCTCTGTGTTTTGGCTCTTTGGTGTCTCTGATTTCTGACCAGGAGGCCATCCTTGTTTGGGACAGAACTGCCAACTGCTTTCATTGTGGCCACGTGCTTTGGTCACGTGCCCTCCAAAAATTTTGATTCTGAAAGTGCCACTTAGGAATTTCTATTTCTGCTGGTTAGGAATTTATATTTCAGACGCTGCTGGAAGCAGCAAGTCCAAGAGGATCTATTTATAGCTGTCATCACATTCTCTCTTCAATGGAAAAAAATGTGATACTGTGACATTTTAAGAAAACAATAACAAAAATCACAAATCAGTGGAAGCACTATTTAGCTCAGTGTAATAGATGAATAACACTGTGGATAATTTTACCACTCCTATATTTAGGGAAACAAGGCCCTGTAGTATGTTGGTAACAGCAGAACTTGATCAGTGTGGAGCACCAGCTGGTGTTCTATAAATGCAGATCTTAGGGCACACATCCGAAGAACTCCCAGGCTCTGTGGAATTACAGCAACTGCCACCAAATGGGTCACTCCATGGAAATCACAGTCTGGGGAGAAAGATATTTTCCTTTCAGAGCCAGAGTACCAGGGTTAGCTCAGTGCTTCACCTGGAAAGGTTTCCCCAAATGTAACCCAGATTTCTGTGGGCTTGGCAGGGCAACCCTTCCCAGGCACGTCCTGATCTGTCCCTCCCCAGGGCTGCAATGGTGTGTCCAGCCAGAGGATGTTACAGCTCAGAGCTTGGCTTTGTGCTCTCACTGTTTTGACTAAAGAAGTGCTTGAGCCTACGGCAATTGAAATATAGTCATGTGGAATGAGGGGATCTAGACCAAACTAGGCTGAGCTGTGTGGCTCTAGGCTGAGCTGTGTGGCTCTAGGCTGAGCTGTGTGGTTCTAGGCTGAGCTGAGGGTTCTGTGTGTCTCTAAGCTGAGCTGTGTGGCTCTAAGCTGAGCTGTGTGGCTCTAGGCTGAGCTGAGGGCTCTGTGTGGCTCTAAGATGAGCAGTGTGGCTCTAGGCTGAGCTGTGTGGTTCTAGGCTGATCTGTGTGGCTCTAGGCTGAGCTGAGGGCTCTGTGTGGCTCTAAGCTGAGCTGTGTGGCTCTAGGCTGAGCTGAGGGCTCTGTGTGGCTCTAAGCTGAGCTGTGTGGCTCTAGGCTGAGCTGAGGGCTCTGTGTGGCTTAAGCTGAGCTGTGTGGCTCTAGGCTGAGCTATGTGGCTCTGTGTGGCTCTAAGCTGAGCTGTGTGGCTCTAAGCTGAGCTGTGTGGCTCTAGGCTGAGCTGAGGGCTCTGTGTGGCTCTAGGCTGAGCTGTGTGGCTCTAAGCTGAGCTGTGTGGCCCTAGGCTGAGCTGTGTGGCTCTAAGCTGAGCTGTGTGGCTCTAGGCTGAGCTGTGTGGCTCTAAGCTGAGCTGTGTGGCTCTAGGCTGAGCTGAGGGGTTTCAGCCAGAGCAGCAGTTTGTTTAAAAGCTCCAGCAGAACGTTCTGCCCAGCTGTCCATCCAGGTAAGATGCATCACAGCATGGTGGCAGCAGGGGCTCAGATCCATCACTGTAATCACTGGCCTGTCCACTCTGACTGCTTCTTTGTGCCACACATAAACAGAGGTGGCAGCAATTTATTGGCTTGGAATTGCAGGCAGAAGTCCCTGTTCACTCATTTGACAGTGGTGCTGGCGTTCTTTTGTCTGTGAGCTCCTTTGCCATCGTTCCCACCTGGTCTTATTTATGGTAAAACTTAATAGTAGTTTGAACAGATTTTCTTTTTCAGCTCTCTCTGCTTTATTTGTGGTGGTGTGGGTTTTTCTTCATTATTATGGCATGAGAGGTCTTGTAATCACTCCCAAGTGGCCATATCTGGTAGAAAGTCTGATAACAGGCATTCTAAAAAAAAAAAAAATGTAGTTCCCATGTTGTATCAGTCTAACTTTGTGCATAGAAGGATTGTGGCTTACAGCTTATTCATTTCTCTGACAGAGACCATTTCCATCTCCCTCTCTTGCTGAACTAGGAAACTTCTAATCCTTTATGTGAAGTGCATGTATGTGGAATTATTAATATTTGTAAGAAAATGAAATCAGATGAAAGTGTGAACAAAATGAAATTAATTAGGCTACTGAAATAGGAAAAATAATCCCATATTATCACCTTGTCCCCTCGTTTGTCTGCAGCTTGTAAAAGAATAGTGAGGCCATGGTTTTGCTGCAATCTTATTTTCTAGTTGCATGAGCTTTCTTGAAGTACAGGGAGAGGTTTTCCAAAGATCTTGCAGTCTTGGTTCTGATTGTTATGCATGAAGGAAGAACTGAAATATTCATGTGATAACTTTGTGAGAGGAGTTAATATCTCAGTGTGGAAATGATGCCTCTTTAGCAGTGAAAGATGATCCATGCCATCCATGGGGTGCTAATAAAACATTCCATATGCCAGCAGAATCTGTTTCTCTTTGTCCTTATTAAGAATATGTCTGCATCTGATAGTGATAAAATGAAGTTTAAAATCTATTAATAACTTACATTGTATTCTTTTAATGAAAAAAAAAGTACACTGGTCTCTGCAGGATCCCCTTGCACACCAGTGCTGCTGTCGCTGAAGTGAGTGCAGTCCCTCCTCCAGAACTCCTCCCCTGCTCTCCTCTCTGCACTGCAGGAGCACCCCTTGCCAAGATGTTTGGAACCCTGCACCTGGCAGCAGCTGGCAGTGCCATGGCAGGTCCTGGAGCTTTCATTTGCAGATATTTATAGAGCTGGCAGCTTCCATTTATTGTTCACCGAGGTCTTGCTTCTGAATGTTCGACAGAAGTGTCACTGGTAATCGAGTCATGGGCAGTTTAATCTCATTAGTCCCCAGTTATGTCCTGAGCCCAAGGAAGGGAGAGGCAGGGATCAGGTCTGCAGTTTGTCCTGCTGGAAGGGTTCTGATTCCCCAATATCTGTGGGTGTTTCTGCCTCACACCTCCTCGTGGGGAAGATGTGGACTGGGTTTCACCCAGGCACCACAGATCTCCATTCACACAAATTACAGCAGCACTGCCCAGTATTCCAAGGCAGCTTTTATGTGTTAGGGGCTTCAGTGAATACTTGGAATATATTACTACTGCAATTTAGAGAAAACCTGGTTTTCCTCATTTAAAAGGACTGTAATGTATTTAAAAACAGACAAAAAAACCCTCACAGTGACTTCCCCTCACCTACCCCACTGCCCCAGCCTGGAGTGTTGACTGGGATTCCAGGATTCACTCCTGACCAAGCTCTGTTTGCTTTTTTCTATTGATGTTCCTGGACAGGTAGGTTTTATTGATGTCAGCTTCCATGACTGTCAAGGAACAATCTCATAATTTTCAGCTGCCCCTGTTTTAAGAAAATAAATCAAGGACATAAAGGTTTTTAAGACAGTGAATTAATGGAAGTGTAGACTGATCATTTATTATATCAAGCACTACTTTTGACCTACAGAGAGACAATGCTGTCTGTTCCTCTGCACATCTGTGGATTCCTTGGGTTTGAGTTCTCCTTTTAGCATGATGTGAGCATTCCTTTGTCCTGGGAACAGAGCCCAGCCCAAATGGGACGAGCTGTGAAGAGGGAGAGAGCAGGCAGGAAGCATTGCCAAACAATGATGTTAGAATTCCATAAATTTCCCTTTTATAGCAGGCATGGCTTCAGTACCATGGGTCATGGACAGCAGTGTTTCTGTGATCCTTCATGGAAAGCAGATTTTTTTTTTTTCAACTCAACCAAAAAGATCACCTGGATTAGCCTCATTAAAATCGATGCAATTTCTGGCCAAAGGATTGTGTCTATATGTTCTAGGAGTAAAACAGCATGTAAATTCTAACAGCACTTTGCAGTGATTTATTGCCTCTAGTTTTCTATGATTTTTAATCATTAAAGAGTATGTAAAAACATATTTTATACACAATCTTTTATCTTACATTTATTTTTATATTTCTCCATAGCAATTTATTGCAATAGATATATCACCATTACTATAGACATTTATAGTGCCATTAAAATTCAATGCCACCATAAATTTATGCTCCTTAAAGTTTGACATTTGTAACAGCTTCCACAAGGGCATATTTTATACTGAAAGTGAAACTTGAAGTAGAAACTTTTCTTAAATTTAAGATGTAGTCAAGGAAAGAGATGTCTTTTATCTGCTTTTAATAAATTCAATAACTTAGGTGACACTGTAAGGCTCCACTTTTGGATTTAATTTGCTCAAGACACTAAACAAGTTCCAGGTAAAACAGGATCTACAGAACAATATTATAAAGCTATTATTTACTGGCTGACACACAAAACATAGATAGTATATAGTGAGTTCCACGAGTATGAATGAATATCTTGATTCTTCATCTGGAAAAGTTTAAAAATGACAGCTCTGAATATGGAATGTTTAAGATTATTTGGAGATCATTGCAGAAGCAGGCAGGAATTTCTCTCTCCCTCTCTCTCTCTCTCATATTAGTTTCTTTATTCATGGAAAAAAAAATAGACTGCTGAGTAAGTATCAGCATGGAGTTGAATGTAATATGCAAGTGAATAGCAAGTTGATTTTCCTCTTGCTAATGTTTTTTATAGAAATTCAAAAGGGAAAATATGTTTTCATGGTTCAGAGTATGTTGATAATGGTCAAAATTACCAGCAACCTTTCCCTTGCACCCCCCTTGATTCCACACAGGGGGATGTATCAGTTCTCCATGGAAGCATTTTCCTTCTGAGATCCTCCAGAATCCAGCAGAGGCTTCAGGTGCTCTAAACAGAGAGGGCCTGAGCACCTGAGAACAGCAATCCCATGGGGATTGCAGCTGTTGGGCAGGGGAGTTGTCAAGGGCTCCTTTGCCTTCATGAGATCTACAGGTGTTGTTACTTTCAGCCTGTTACTAATTAACTAGCAGGCATTAGCAAAATTTATTTTTATATACAGCAAAAGCATGAATTTAGTTATATGTAGTGTGTGAGAAATGCTCAAGTGGCTGATACTTGCATGTTTAAGAGCTGCACTGGTAACATCTAAGAAAAACTGAGTGAGAAACAGGAGTTCTGGTGTAGCAGCAAGTAATCACCCTGAATTAGCAACAAACCTGCATTATGTTTACCAGGAGTAACATTTCTATAAACCTGGGGACAGATCTGATAGTCAGTGAGAGGAAGGTGAGTGTGCTGCAAAAGGGAAGTAAAGGGAAAGATAGATAGAAAAAAATCAAATTGTCAGAAGCAGATTTTATCATCTTTATTTCCTACTGTGGTTTATGAGACGAGCTGCTCTGCAAACAGAGATTGCAAGGTGGTGATAAAGCATACCACAAAACAACAAATGTGCTGGAAAACCACTTTAATATTTCAATGTCAGGAATCTGGAGTTTGTCATCCTGTAGTTGGACTGTGGGGTTTTTTAGCACTCACTCAGAGATCTGGAAGCTTCACAAGGCAGTGAGACAGGAAGAGCAGTCGAGTGCTCCTGGCAAAGTCAAAAGCAAAGCTGGGTTTCAGGAGAGAGGGTTTTGACACAAAGCTGGTGTGGAATGCACCTGTGTCCCTGCACAGTTCACTGGGGTGCTGCTCTACTCAAAGCTCTCTCTAGAGTCCAAATTAAGGGACCTGCAGGGCTTGTAGTCATTAGTGGTGCCACAGCACCTTCCACACAAAGTGGCTCGTTAGTGCTGTGGTTCTGACTAGCTGATGTAATTATCTTCAGCCAGCTTAAATTATCCCTCAGTTCCAACTGCAGTGAGAGATTCCAGGAGCAAACTCTGACTGAGGTTAACCAGGAGGAGGTTATGGGATCACAAAGTACAAATAACTACATCAGGAACGAAACTTTGCTAATGGAGGTTTTCCAGTCTGCCAGACAAAAATGTTTCACTTGGGCTGCTGGAAGTACATGAAGCTGAAGGAGTTCATTTTGGGGGTGTGGAAATGTAAATTTTCCAATTGTAAATGTGATTATTTGTTTGGGTGAATCTTCCAAGAAAGCTTGTGGAAAGTTCTTTATTGCTAGGAAAGTAAAAATCAGATTTGGATCTCCTTAAAGCCAAGTTTGGATGCTTTCTATGGGGTAATCTGAAGTGATTTCAGTCAGAACTTGCTGTACAGGAGATAAAGCTTGTGCAAAAGCTTGTCTCACAGCTGTGTTAATGACAGCATTTCCCTGTGCTCTTTCATCTTAAGTCCTGCTGTGGTGTTGGGCCAGGGGCTGGGACTGCTCAGATCCCTTTTTCCTTGGCAGCCGGTGAGGGACACCGGGATTTGCCAGTGGCCTCTCTCACTTCCTGCTGCAGGCAGGGTGTGTGTGGTGTTTAGAAAAGCTTTCTCATGGCCTCCTGTCTTTATCTCACATGGCCTTACCTCAGTTTGAACATAACTCGCAACATTAAGATGAATAAACCTATCATTTTATTTCCATATTGCATGTAGGGTATCTAATCAGTATTTATGACATGTAAGATTAATCCCACTCATGAGGAGAGGCCTTTATAATTCACTAGTGCCATCACCTTGCTCGGGTTACATACTGCTCATTTCATTCAAGACAGAAAAATCCATGTCCTAGGAATGTTCATCATGCCTCTTATTTGTGAATTTATTACTCTTCTTAGTGGGAAAAATTGGAATGTAAAGGTATTTTTCAGTGGTAATTATTAGATCAAGCCTTTGACCATTTCTGTGAAAATGTGGCTGATTTGGCAGAAAACAGCCTGGTCCTTTTGGAAACATCTCAGGGCTGGAGAAACTGGAGATCTGGCTGGAATAAAAGGGGGAGAAGGAAGGGCAGTTTGAGGTTGTGTTTGGGGTTGTGTTTGCTTTGTTTTCCACAGCTCTGCCAGGGTGCTCTGGATCTGCAGTGTTATCAAAGCTGCCCTGCCACTTTTCTGGGCAGGGATGCTTCTTTACCTTCTTCATGTGCAGAGATACAGGGATTTTTGGAACTGGACATGAAACCTGACATGATTATTTAGTTTACTCAGAGAGGGTTGGTTGGTTGGTTTTTTGTTAGCCTATTTTTTTTTTGTTTGTTTTTGTTTTTTGTTGAGTGTGGTGGTTTTGCATTTATTGATGTTTGATGAGGAGAGGAAGACACCCAAACTCCTAAAATCATCACATGGAATTATTTAAAAACGACTGAAATTCTTCAACCATCCAAAATTGGGTTTTGCTTTGTAGTGATTTTGGTCACTCTTCTTTGACTGAAACAGCCCCAGTATATGATCCTTTCAAGAGCTGTCTTCTTCCTTATATTGAACATGACAAATTCTGGAGAAACATCATATGATTTGAGGAATTGTCATTCCATGTTGGAATATTTTGTGAAATTTTAACATTTTAATAACTTTGTTTTTAAGAAAGAAGCAAAATGAGGTCCCAATGACCTGATTTGATGTGTCTCAGGGAGAGCTGCTTTCCCATCAGTTTAACTGTCCTTGTTCAGGTTTGCAACTTGTTTTTTTTCCTAGAGCATCTTACAATTGATTTTCATTTTTCAGGCCAGCTTACACTGCTTTCCAGTCTTTCAGGGACAAAATTTTGACCTATGCTGACCAGCAAGATGCAGAAAAATTGTTTTACATGCCTTGCTGGGTTTTCTCATGTCCTTGGCATTGCTATTATGAGCCAGGAGGCTTGATTCAATAATCAGGGGGATTGTGATTCCTGTGCTGGTTGAATCCTGTGGGTCACACTTGGACAATGATCACTTTGTGATCACCCAGGGCAAAACCCTCAGTGATTTGAATGTGGCTCTTTGAGACATTCATTCATTACCTGAAGGTGATTTTTTACTCTATTCCTTGTACCTATGGGCAGAGAGGATTATTTTTTTTTTTTTGCAGAAAGCTGTGCAAACAGATCTCGCTGCAGTTACCTGCTCTTCTGAAAAGTTTTATCTGAAGTTGCTTAATTGCCCTTTGCATATTTGTGTGAAACAGATACTGTTTAGAAAGAGCAGGAGCTGTTTGACTGTGCTTGAGCTGATGCCTGTCTGTCAATATATTCTCTCATGAGAAAAAAAAAAAAAAAAGTGGTTTTTATGAGGCTGGAGCTTTCCTGAGGGTGAGCCTCCCGTCTTTGCACAGGATTAAGAGTGATAAAAGCAGACTAGACGAAAGTAGATAAAATGCAACAGAACACAAAAATCAAAAATGCTGTACCAGGGGCCATCTTGTACCATTAGTATGCTGAGAAGAGTTTTGGTTGCATAATAACTGATGATTCATCCCTGGTGAATTCCTTACCCCAGTTTACAGTGATTTCTGATATCCCCCTCCAGTTTTTATAACTTTGAGATCCCCATCTAAACTAAAGCTCAGTTAAACACTACAATACTGGTACAAACTTTTCTCCAGCCTGCCAGTTCTATTAAATTTTGTTAGTGTAGGAAGTTTGGCAAAAGCCATGGTGTTTACCCTGAGGTCAATACAGAACTGCACTGAGTTAAACAGCAAACTCCAGCTGGCTGGGGTCAGGGCTGCTCCTGTGCTTTTCAGATCCTGGTGTGCTCCAGGAGCTCCCAGCTCTATCACTAGTGGGACAGAAGGTGGGATGGAGGAGATGGGCTGATGGAACTCACTGAACCTCTGGGCTCTTCCCAGCTAAGGCAGTGACTGACTGCTCTGAGACTTCTCCTGGTGGGAATTTCACACAGCCTGCTTCCCCCAGGCAGCTCCTGCAGGTCCCACTCCAGCTTGGAGCTCCTGGGTGAGAAGCTGAGAGCCCAGAGCCTCCTCCTGCTACACAGGCACCCCACAGCTGGGGGCACAAGGAATGGGCAGCAGAACCCACCCTGCAGGGACAGGGCTGGTGAGACAGGGCAGGCTCTGCACACATGTGGCATAGCTGGATGCTCTGTCTGTGGTTTAGGATCGTGCCTGATCTGGTTGGGGGTCTCACAGGACCATGCAAGGATTCAGCAGAATAGTTTTGGGGGGAGTCTGCCTGGAAATGGGACTGCAGCCCCCTTGGAGACTCCTGTCACCATCTGGGCAGACACAGGGGATCTGGGTCAAGAGGTTTGATTCCCCAGGCAAGCACTGCCCTATGCAGAGCTGCTGGCAGTCAGGGTTAGGATTTGTTTGTTTGTTTTGTTATTTTGACTTGGTTTTAAACAGTCCAGGAGTGTCTGAGCCATAAATAAAACTCTGCAATTGCATTTAAAGCAGAACCTCCCCTCAGGATATTCTTTCCCAGCTAAAAATCATTTTTGTTGACACCAGAAGCGCACTGAGGCATTTGGCACCTTGCTGTCAGCCTCACCTGCAGGAGCAAGAGGCAGAGCCCAGGGCCTGAGCTGCTGGGAGCTCTTGGGCCCTGGGTGTCAGTCCTGGGTGGGCTCAGAGCCTTTGCAGCCTGGGGATGCCCTCCAGGTGTGTGACAGGTTTTTCCATCAGTTTAGCAGTGTCAGTCTCAAATGACCTCCTGACAAATGAGATCATAGCTCCAGTGCAATCAGAGGGGGTTGATTATTCGATGGAGCCCTCATTACTTGGAGAAGACAGAATGCAGCACCAAAACCAGCTTGTGGCTTGGAATATAAATAACAATCTATGAAGGCCTCTAAATAAATAATGCCATTAATCCAGAGTGTGCTCGGGGTTTTGTTTTTGTTTTATTTGCTGAAAGGAATCCGAAGCAATGGCCTTGTTTATTCCCAGAATAATGTTACTATAGTAACTATTGTACTTCATTGTTAGCTGTGCACTGGAGTTGTGAAGTTACTTGGGGGGAGATAAGAAATTTGTCCAATAATTGGTTGTTTCAATAAAACAGGCAGGTGTTTGCCTGCCTCGAGAGCCCGAGTGCAGCAGAGGCTCCGAGAGCTTTGTGAGGTGTGGGAGAGGAAGGCAGAGGCAGAGTGCTGGATGGGCAGTGACTTGCACTGCACCAAGTTGGCTCTTTGTGATAATTGTTTTACCGTGGCAGTTTTGCAATATGGGCCGTGGGGGTAACCATGGAAACACAGACTCTACAAACTGAGGCCTTAAACAGGGTGTTGTGAGAGTCCTTCAGATGGGCTGAACTCGGTTATTGGAGATGTAAAGCTGCACAGGTCTCTCACAGGGAGGGGGGAAACTTGTTTTGCTGTGATCCCCAAAGCCCAGAGTGACCTGACTGCACCAGGCTGCCTTGCAGCTGCCCAGATGTGGAATCTGCTGGGACTGTGGGGTGCAGTGGGATTTGTCCCAAGCATTGGAAAGCAGGCGCTGGTATTTGGGAGGTCAATGTGGCTTCACCTCCTCAGGCCTCGTGGGATTATTGGGAAGAGGAGAGGACAGGACACCCCATCCTACCAAAGCCAGGCACACTGTTAGCTTAGAGAAAGTCCTGAACAGGTATGAGGAGAGTTGGGAAGCACCCACTTGGCCTTCACTTGCTTTTCTGGCTCAGATTTCCATACTCACTGCTGTGTTTCCTGCATGTTCCAAGGTGGTTCACGTGCTAAAACTATCTGTGCTTGCAGAGTGAAATTTGGAACATACTTTACAGTAGCTAAAATTATATTTAGCAGCATAGTACAATCCAAATCCTTGGAAGACTCAGTTTCATGTGCCAGCTTGGTTTTTTAACACTGTAGCTAGTGCTGTGCTACAAAAGTAATTTCCATTCTCTCCTTTTAGTGGAATTCTAAATTGAATCCAGACAATTCATTAACTACAGAGTGGGGTGGGGGGGAGGAAAACCAAACCAACCACAAGTTTATTCTGGGGTAAGCAGAAAATTAATTGTACTGGTTAAAGAAAACCCCCAAACCCACAACTTCTGTAAGATAACAGTGAAGAGTAATTCTGTATTGAAAGTTAAGAGGTTTAGGCACTTAGAAACTTATGATAAACTGAATTTCTTTAGATGTTTCAGGGTTATGAGGGCTGTGGGAAAGAATTATTCAAACAATTTGGAAATATTAGTACATCCAGTGAAACTTTCTACTGTCAGCGACCACAGCTCTTTTTTTTTTTTGTCAGAAAAAAAGCTTTGGTTAATTAATGTATCCCTGATTACTTTTAGAGTGCAATATGTGGTAGGTAATATGCAAGCTGGTTATTACCTTAGATTCATTTTTATGTCAGTCTGAATTATTAAAGCAATTATAGTTCGCCATTCAAAGGTCTGAAGGAAGTAATATATGCTTTAAATTTCATGAAACACTTTACTAATGAAAATCCCCAGTGATGTTAAGAGTAGTATTAATGTGCAGAAGGTGAGCAGGGTTTTAGCTGGTCTGACAATAAAATGTGATAGACTGGAAGAGTTCTTTATGAATAAATTTTAAATTAGTACATGTCCAAACCACTTTTGGATAGAACACAGTATTTGATGTATAAAGAATGTGGTCTGTAGCAGTTACCCATGGGACTCATTGACATATTTCCAATTAACTGTTAGACTGAAAACCAAAATGAAACATAAATATATCAAACTTCTGATTTGGAGTAAACTACTTCCCTGTAGAAGAACTGAAAATATTATCCCCAAGTCTAGATCCTGTTACCCACATCCGTGTCCTTTTTATTTCCTTCTACGATGTATTCCTTGAAAAACAGAAGTTGAAAAAATAACAGTGGCTCTCTGAAGTTTATTCTGGACTAATACAGGGATTCAGGAACAGAATGGTAACAAAAATTACTGAATTTCATTCTTTGTAATACATATTTGTGCACAGGACTAAGTACTGTTGCCTTACTAATTCAAACCACTTAAGCAAATATATTAGTTTAAAAAAATGATATTATTTGTAGCTTTTTAAAGGACTGTGAATGGCAAAGAGGAAGGAAAGGTAAACCAGGATTATACAGGTATTTGTACCCCAAATGTGTTTTGTGAAGTAAGTTCACTAAATTCTTCAGATAAATCTATATTTATTTTAAAAATCAAGTTGAGCAGCATGCCAGCAGAGCCAAAGCAGGTTTTTGCTTTAACTGCTGGGGAAGGACAGAAGCAGCGAGGATGCTCTGTGAGGGTGCAGCTGAGCTGCTGATTTATAGCAGCACATCAGACCAGTGTGGAACTCACCTCCTCCACAACTGCAATTCAGTGTCCAGACCCAAGGAGAAAACAAAACTTTCCCCATTTTGCCATTTTATTTCTACATCTCCTTTAGTCCAAGTGGTTGACTTGAACCACGGTCTTGAAAATGCCTTTCACTCCCCTTCATCTGCACTGCTCAGCCCTGAAGAGAAAACTCCCTCCAACAGGGGATAATCCAGCCCTAAAATCCCCCTCCTGCCCCAAGGTGAGCTGGGGGTGCTGGGTTCCCTGTCCCCAGCACACTGCAGCTCCTGGGCTGGGGCATTCAGCTCTCAGTGCTGTACCTGGCAGGGCAGGGCTTGTCCTCCACCTCACCCTGCCAGCTCAGCTAATGGCTCTTCAGGAGCCCAATGGATCTTCATAAAAAATGGAAAATGGTTTTGCCCCTTCATTTTAATTAACATTATGTCTACATTCCGATGATAATGGATAATTAAGTGAGTTACCTTGACATTGGAATGTTCTTGGAAATAATTTACTATGCAATTTCATTAGGTTAAAGGCATTTGTCTATTTTATTTTGAGTGGAAGTTTCATCATAAATATTTCTGAATATGATTTATACATAAGCTAATTATCATTCACAGAGTCAGGACTTTCCAAACTGCAAAATTCATTGTGTGCATTTAAAAAATCTTTTTGTGATCATATATAGAATGTGTCTGTTACTTTAAAGAAACAATCCTTTATTTTGTTGTTGCTGTTGTGTTGTCTGGTTTTTTTTTTTCCCTGAAGTCTCCAGTCATCTGTTATTCTCTAAACACATAATGAGGCACACAAGCATTCTCATGGAGTATTATTTTTGGGATAGCAAAGTTTGGCTTCATAAGGGGTGGTTTACTACACTTCAGAGAAAGGTGTTAATTGATGAAAACGGTTGTTCAATAAAATCAGAAAGAAATGCAAAGAGGCAATTTTTTACCTGTGCCTTTTTCACCTAAATGCTTGCCTTTTGGCCAGCTGTGGTGTTGCCCTGGAGCATCCTTGTTCAAGCAGAAAATGAAAATGATAAAATGAACTTTCTAGGCTTAGTAAGGACCACGTCTTGTTCATAAATCTTCTTGCATATCTATTTAAAAAGAAAGGGGGGGATCCATCAGAAAAATCCTCCAGTAGCAGTTCTGTTCCTCAGCTTCTTGCAGGGTCATGGCCTCAATTCACAGAAATGCTTAACTGGGTTTTGTGCAATGGAGAGACTCTAAATGCTACTGCAGAACTTCTGTACTTGAGAGGTGCCCAGAGCTCACCTAAATAATGATGGGATTGCAAATTGGTATTACTGAATTCTATAGTTATTGGGCAGAATTCTATCAAAATATACAATTCACATTTCCCATGGAAGAGTTCATTAAGGACAATAATTTATTAGTAATTTCTGACATGTGAGAACTAAGAGAAGACCACAGCTTCCTTCAAAAAGCTGTCAAATACACTGCAAAAAACACTTCTAATGTCAGATTTATAGAAGAATTTTTTGGGAGATCTGCTACTTTTGTGATGCAGATTATCAACTGCATTGTGGAAACAAATTCCACAGTTGTCTTGAAATATAGTGAATTGTGCTG
The DNA here is from genome assembly GCA_016584745.2 of Phylloscopus trochilus trochilus. NCBI lineage: Eukaryota > Metazoa > Chordata > Aves > Passeriformes > Phylloscopidae > Phylloscopus > Phylloscopus trochilus. Next base: position 3,537,541 of record WQNJ02000011.1, read on the forward strand.
GCTTGCACACCGTGGACAGGAACAAGGGCAGGGGGATGAAGAGAAAGGGAAGTGAATAATATTTTGAGAATAAGAACTTTAAGACAGTATTTAAATATCTGAAGTGATACAGTGATCTGTGAAAGAACATTTTATTGCAGGAAATACAGTGGCAGTCATAATCAGACTATTAAATGGTACAAGAATATCAGATGCCTCCTGGAAATTCTGTGGAGTATTGTTTGGTAACATTGCTCTGTCTGTAATTAATCTCTCTGAAGCTTAATCCAGCAGCTGATTCCCTTAGGGAAACTGGAAATTCAGAACCTGGGGTTACTTGGGCTCCATTTTGCTGTTGATTGAATCGTCTGCTGGGTCCATGGGAACAAAAGGGCAGTTTCAGTTTCCACAAAGCAGATGAATCCATGTGTTAATATTTGAGATGGACCAATCTGTAACATATCTGCACATGTTCATTTTTCTGTGCCTCTCAGCTAAAATCTGGACACGTTTCCACTGAAACATTTGAGAGAAACTGGACAGGCAAAGAGTTTGCTGCTTTGTCTTCTCCCTTGTCCTGTCCAGTCCCACCCCCCTCCTGCATTAGCCAGTTGAAATAAAAGACACAGTCTCAGGCTGCACCAAGGAAAGTTTAGGCTGGATATTAGGAAAAGGTTTTTTACAGAAAGGGTGATAGAGTACTGGAATGATCTGCCTAGAGATGTGGTGGAGTCACCATCCCTGGAGGTGTTTAAAAAAAGCCTGGATGTGGCACTGGTGCCATGGTTTGGTTGAAGTGTTGGGGCTGGGTTGGACTCCATGATCTTGAAGGTCTCTTCCAACCTGGTGATTCTGTGAATTGTGTAAAGATAATTTGAGGATCCTTGGGGCTTGGTGATGCTGCATCCCACATGAAGGGCTCCAGGTGTCCTGCCTCCCTAGGAAACTCCTCTCCTCCCTGTCTGGTGAGTTTGCACAGCCCGGTGACCCACTGCTGGTGGAAATTTGGGCTTTGTGGGATTTCTCCTTGGCTGGTGCAGGGCAGGTGTGGTGCAGTCCCTCTGTGGGCAGCAGGCAGGGGCAGGGAGGTGCTGGCAGTGCCATGGGCTGGCTGCATGGCTGTGCCACAGCTCCCTGGGGCAGCTGCTGGAATGGCCTGCCCAGGGAGGTGGTGGAGTCACCATCCCTGGATGTGTTTAACAAAAGCCTGGATGTGGCACTGGGTGCCATGGTTTAGTTGAGGTGTTAGGGCATGGGCTGGACTCGATGATCATGAAGGTCTCTTCCTGTGGGGGCGTCGTGGGCAGGCACTGGACTTGATTGCTGTGATAGCTGTTTTCTTTTTAATGAAGCATCAGTCTCAACACAGAATTTAAAGCAAGGTAGCAGTTTACAGCACTTATGTACAGCACAGCAGTAGCAACAGCAGCAGTTCCATGCAGCCCCAGCAGCAGCCCCAATAGACTCCAATAGCTGTTTTCAGTAGCTCCTTACAATAGCTGTTTACAATAGCTCCCGATTTCTCTGTTACAAAGCATCTTAAGGACTTTTCAGCCAATAGTATATTACTAAAAATTTCAGACAGTTGTTTTGACCAACCAAATTAAGCACACGTACACCTATTTCAAACAATAGTTGTTTGTAAGCTTCTCTATTAACAATACACAATACTCTTATTAAGCTCAAGACCTTCTACTATCTTGTCTGGCATATGTTTTCTGCAGTGTTATGACTTATTCAAGCCAAACCTAAAAACTCGGCCTTTGTTTTCCATGTCCTTGCTCGCTATACTATTATATACTGCTGGATCTTTCTTAGTTCCAAAGTTTTCTCAGTTGCTGCAAATTCTGAGATCTCAGCTTTTTCTGTTTGAGGCCTGCTTTTTCAGCTCCTAAAAATCTTCTTTTGCTTTTAGTGTTTCCCACATCTTCCAACCTACACATTCTGTGATTCTGTGCTGCCACCACCATCCCAGCCCCTCTGTGCCACCCACCCTGAGGGGACAGCAGGAGTGGCAACAGGGCGTGGTGACCCCAGTCTGGGGGGACACAGTGCCCCAAGTCAAACCCTCAGAAGTAAAAATCTCACTCCTCTCTAGCCTGCAGTGTGCAGGCAGTCCTACCCACAAACCCTGGGGGTTTGGTGAGTCCCTTTTCTCGGGAGTTTGTTCCACGAGGATTGGAAACTGAAGATCTCCTTTAAGCTCCTTTTACCCATCCCCACAGGACATCTTAGTTTAGGCAGCCACCAGAAAAATAACACCAATTTGTGCTGGCAGCTCCCCAGCAGCAGGTTTTTGCTGCAGGGGGATGCTCTGGAGAACTGTTCCTGCACCTTTTCTTGTTTGCTTTCTCCCCTCACAGTTCTTTAATGAGGAAATACTCTGGGTTTGATTTTTTTCTCCTTTTAAATATTGATTCATGCATTGACTTTAATGGGAGCAGAGTTGGATAATGCTAATTAATTAATAATTAATACAAAATAATTCCTAGCCTAACCTAAATTACGGATCAAAAATCCACTCACACTGGCAGAGCTATTTAACCGAGGAAAACTGAAATGAGCAAAGTATTTCAGTTCCTCTCTAGAAACTATCCCTGTCAACTTTCTGCCCTCTCTAAAGATTATCTTTCCATCAGTAATTTGTTATTAGGCCACCTAACTGAAATATAGCTCAAGAAATTTACTATTTTCATGAGGGAGTCAGGCTTGCCAAACCCAAATAGAGTGGAAGATTTTTGGAAAGGCAGATCCTTGGATCAGATGATTAACATGCATACATGCATGCTGAGAGGATGAAAAAGATTGAAGGTAACACTATAGCAGGATTTTTTTTCTACTGCAATTTTTTTGTACTTTAGATATCTCATAACCCCCTTTAAAAATCTAAAATTGAAAATATTTATTCAATACTAACTGTATTCCAATGTCAGAGTTCTTCATTTATTAATGTAGACACTGATATTGAAAATACTATGCATTATCCTGTGCATTATCCATGATCATTATAAAAGAGAACTTTCCATGAAAAAAATGTTTAAAGCACATTTTACAATACCTTAAATAAGTCAGTTCTGTAGTTCTCTTTCACATTTTTTTTCTATGCTGCAGCAAAAATGACTTTCAGATCAATTTAAATATATTCCCAACTTTGTCACGTTGAATAGTGTTACTCCATACAGAATATCTAAAATATAAACTGTTCTTTAGCTCTCAAAGGGGAGCCAGTTCACAGTTTTGAGGGCAAGAATGTTGGCTTGACCTTTGTGAACACCTGGATGACACAAAACACGGAGAGGGTTGAAATACCTGAAGTTTGTCTGCTTTTCGAGAGGAGCTCTGTCTGTGCTCTTTCTGTCTCTGCATAAAAGGAGGCTCATTCCTGAGCCTGCAGCCTCACTCCTGCTCACTGCCAGTGTCAGTGCTGGCAGCTGACGAGATGTTTGACTCCAGCTCTGACATCAGGGTGATAGACAAGGCTGCCATGCTGACAAAGACTTGATCACAGTCCTACACTCCTTGTACAAAAGAAGGTTTTTTTTCCTTCCTTTCTTTCTGCCTTTTTTTTTTTTAAATAGAACACAAAGTATGAAGGCTCATCTAAGCAGGAAAGATTCATCAAAATCTCTAATTAAATACATGACAGCTGGTGAATTAGAGCATTCTGTCTTAGCGCTGCCATCCTATAATACTTCATAATCCTGAGAGTCCAAAGTATGAATTAATTATGCTTATAAGTATCCTGATAACCAACTAAAGGGGAAAAATAATCAAAAGCCACCCTGAAAGGTCTCTGAGAATGTAGGCAGTGCTGCTAATCACGAGTGACTACGACCAAATTATTCCCAGATTAGCAGGCTTTGGAGAGGCTTTGAGAGAGAATATGCTGGTATTACAAGACTATTTGGCTAAAGAAACTGCTTGTTTTTAGAATAATGTGTTAAAAAAGCACTTTTAGAAGTTCTGTGGTTTGACCCCAGCCAGCAGCTGAAGGCACCACGTGGCTGCTCACCTGCTCTATCTCCAGTAAATGGGGAGAGAATCAGAAGGATAAAAGTGAAAAACAAAACAAACAAACAAAGAAACAAACAAACAAAGAAACAAACAAAAAAAACCCCAAAAAACCAAAACAGGAGAAAATCAGTGGATTTGGATAAAAATAGTTCAATAGGTAAAGCAAAAGCTGGAAAGTAAAGCTGGGAATTCATTCCCCATTCCCCTGGGCAGACAGGTTCAGCCAGCCCAAGGCAGCTGAGTTCCATCCCAGTGGCTTGGGAAGACAACAGTGTGTCAGCCCTGCTCAGCAGTGACCAGAACAGCCCTGAAAACAGGGTGTTCTCATCCCTGCTTCCAGCACAAACCCAAACCACAGCCCCTCACCAGCTACTGGGAGCAAATCCCTGCTCTCCCAGCCCAAACCAGCACAGAAAGCCATGTGTTAAACACCAGCTCCTACAGCTGGCTCAGTCTTCAGCCTTGCAAGGGTAAACATGATTAAAAACCCCTAAAGTCACAGCTTCAGATTAGTCCTGTTGTCACCAAAAAATAGCAGTTTGCAGACAAATCTGTGCAGGTGTTATGTGTTGTGAGTTTGTTTAGGTTTACTGGTGAAGAGGTTTTGGTTGCTTGTTGCTACTTTAGGGGAAAAGGAGCAGAACTAAAGCAGGAATTTTCATGCACTTTAGAATACTCTTAAACTGAAATACTCTGGGTTTGGGGCATGTAATTTTTTAACATTGATAGTCAGAGATTAAATGTTCCACTGAAACACTCACTTTAAAATTGCTCCATCCATAATCCAGATCTGAAACAGATATTGCTAAATGTAAAAAAAAAAAAAAAAAAAAAAAAAAAAAATACAACTTTTAAACAGCCCTAGTGGTTTGTATTCAGCTTCTCTTTGATTTTTTCTTTTTTATTTTGCTGTCAAGACTTAAGGTTTTTTTCTTAGGGTTTTCTAACTTAAATTTTTCTCATTAAAATTTTTTCTCACTAAAATCTATCCTACAAAATATAGAGCATATATCATATTTCTGTTCCTATATATTTTGAACAAAATTTTATCTGTATGATAGATCTTACATGGGCCTCTTCCTGATTGTTTATTCACTGGTTTTACTGGTTATTTAGAGGCCATGTAATTACACTGAAAACACACTTGGGTTTTTGGATGTCCTCAAAATCCATGGACAGTGAATTCTTTCTGTGTGAGGGTTATTCCTCATTTTGCTCAGCAGATGGTCAGGTGTCAGTATCACGACTGGGATGTGAGGAGATGATTAATTTCAGACAAGCTTGGCCTGAAATCCGTGAGTTCACATATTCCTGAGTTAAGAACACTGCTTTGGAAGTGTTCTATAGCTCTCTTTTGAAGTTGCTGTGCTTCAATCTGCTAAAATTGCTGTTTATTTCTCACAGTTGTTAACTGGCATCATTCATGAATTAAAACCTGGTTACTGTTATTAGAAGCCAGAGTAAAACTGCAATTCCTGCAATTCAGGTATTGGGTCCTTTTGGACCTAGCTTGTAGATGAACTTTGTATGGAACAAGAGAGGGGGGAAATGTCAAATATTTCCCATGATTAAACCAACAGATTTATTGGATTCTCTTTGTAAGAAGTCCAGTGTTACTGAGAAAGCAGCCCATTCAGTGACAAGCTTGGATGGAGAAGGACCACAACAGCTTTTAACTAAACTGATTTCTCTCTTGGAGGGGTCTGCTATTTTCCCTAATCCATCTGCTGACCTGCCATTTTGATGTAAGAAATGGTGGAAAAGACTGCTGATCCTGGATCAGCTACACAAGAATGACTTTCACCAAATGAGACACTTCCATCCTTCTGGTGGGCTGAAAAATCACTTGTCACAATCCTGAGAAATGCTTGTCATAGCAGCACAGAATCACTCAGGCTGGGAGGGACTGTGGGAAGTTCCTGGTCCAACTTCCCAGCCACTTCAGCTCAGCAGGCAGCCAGTGTGGTCAGGTGTGATTTATCTCTGCAAGCCCATGACAAGCGCTGGTGGTTTTGCCTTTGCTGCCGCCCTCCCTGCACGCCTGAGCAATGAGCTCATCCATCTCCCTCCCTGGTAGCCTGGCTGCCTCCTCCAGCCTCCATCCTGCCTGCTTGGAGACCACTCACAGCCTGCCTGGGGTGGGCTGCTGCTGCAGCTCTGCCAGCACAGCCCTGCAGGGTTTGTCCTCAAAGAGCTGCTCTGGGCTGCTGCACCCTTTGGGAATGCTTGAGATCTTCTTTAAGAAATTTCTTTTTGGCTTATGATTTCCACAATTCTTGTCTCCACCTGGCTGCTCAGGTTCCTCCTCTGGGCTGTGTGTCCCAAAAGCTGGGAAACTGGAAAGGTTGTGCTGGCCCAGCACAGAAGAGTTGTGTCTGTGAGAGGTGGGCACAGGCTGCCCTCCCTAAGGCACCAAACCAGCCCAGGCAGACACGTGTCATCTCTAGCTGAGACACACATCCCACCATCTGAGCCCTGAGTGCCTTGTGCCACAGCCACCGAAGACACCACAGCGGGGAAAAAAACCAAAAAAAGTGTACAATGAAATTCTTCTGAACTTCCCATGGGATGAGGTGGGATGCAAACGAAAGCACACCTGTCAGAAATTCTCCTGGGCAACCTGAAGTTTGCTGTTAGGTTTGGTTTCCAGTGCAGGTGCCAGCAGATGGCACTCAGGAATCTGGAATGTCGTTTCCTATGGGGCTTTCTGTGACCGAGGCAGCTCCGCAGTGCTGGGAGCTGCCCCTTCCTCACTCCAGGGCTTTTGTGGCTTCAGAGGGACACAAGCACTCAGTGGGGACAGCTGGTGACTGACGTGTGGCATGATGTGGTTCGTTCTTGGCTGGGAAAGTGCTGAGATCTGGTTTGAACGTTCTGAACTCGTTGCTGTAAAGAGAGCTGAAATGTTGTTTGTATTTTAAAATACTGTGTTGGTTTATTGTTGTTTGTATGTGGGTTGAGTAATGCTGTCCAGTGGCATAGATTGCATCATTTAATCAGTTTTCAGTTTTGATTACAGCTACCAGCAGGAGACTCAGAGTTGCCAACTGTAATTAAAATGTAAAAAAAAAAAGCCCAAACCAAACCAAAGAACAGAAGCAAAAAACAGTTCAGAGATAATTAAAGCTGAGAAACGTTTATTTTCCTGTGAACTTTTGTACTGCTGTGCTGAGGAAAGCTGAATATTTTCTGTCTTCAAGCATCCCCTGCCTTGGGTTGTTTGGATCTGGGGTTAGATCATCATTTCCATCTTAGTGCAGAGCTTTGTCAGTGACTAATGCAGCTAACACTAGATTAATTTGCATGAATACTTTTCAGGTTTGCAATGTAACACAGTTCTTTATTCTGATTCGGGTCCTGTTGCAGGCAAAGGTAAAAGTTTTGCAGTGTCCTCTTTCCAGGTGCCACTGGACTTTACTCTCACACTGGGAGCAAAAAGATCCTGCCACTGTCTTGTACAAGGGGTGGATTGACCTCCCTGGCTCCTGGTACCTTGTGTTTGGGCTTTATCATCTTTGGAAGGTGATCTGCAATGAAAAGATAAGGGCTGACCCCGTGTCTCGGGTAAAGGTTGGACATTTATAAAAAACCCCACTGGAAGGCTGTGGCAGAGCCTTAGTCTTTCAGCGAACAGAAAGCTTTTATTAGGAATCCTGAGCTTATTCTTGGGCTGTTTATATGGTTTTGCACAATCTTGTTTAGTTTAAATGGCTTTGCCTCTTCTCTGGGCTGCTCTTTTTTTCAGTATTTTTCAGGTTTATCTTAATGGACAAAGCCCCTGGGTATTTTTGCTGCTAAACTCATTTGTGATCTCACAAGGAATACCTGCTGATTATAGATGATAATGATATTATTCCCAGTCCCTCCTTTTTGATGTGTTCCCTTAGAAATAGCACAGCATGAGGACCCTGTTACTTCAGCCCTGTGCTCCATAAGTCTGGAGAAAAGTTCATCTGTGGGGGGAAACTTCTCTTGTGCACTTCCCCCCGCGATGGACCTGCCTTTTTCCACGTTGGGTCTAAAGATGAAAGAAGTCTTTAAAATAATTCCTGTGCCCAAATGAACTCCTGACCTGCAGTCTTAGTCAGGAAGTACCTGCACATTTAAGACTTTCCACCAGTAGTAAAATAATTTCTTTGTTCCAAATCCAGAGGAAGCAGAACTGGAGGGCTTGGGCAGGCTGAACCTGAGGATCTCAGCCATTTTTGGTTGCCTGCACTACAGAGAAATGAATAGATTGATGCTTTTTTAATGTAGATGATGATTTGCTTGAAATATTCTGAACTGTCAGCTTGGCAGGATCTTCACACACTTTTGTTAGCTAATCAAAGACAGATTGCAGGCAGGAGCCATATCTAAATTTATTAAGAAAATTAATAGACCATTTAAATTTTACTAGAATTAGGCTAAGATACAATAAGTATTTGCACCAGCAGATCCTCATTAGCTGTGCCATTGACCTGGTGCCTGGTGTGTAATGGGGAATTGACATCTAGATTTGGGGACAATGGTGCTGCTAATGTGAGTTTGAATCATTAGGGGGGAACAAAAGACTAATTTTATACATGTGTCAGATTTTACTTTTCATATTAATTTCACTGTGTGAAATTATGGACTATTATGGACTGCCAAGTTAAGGTTTCAAGGCTTTCTTTGGCCTGATCCAGGAGTTTTGCTTGCTCTCTATTCTGTTAATCTCTGTACACTCTGGCTGTGAGGGGGAGTTTTATCCATTAATTTATTTACATATTATTGTTGGAAAGTGATCAACTTGCTGAGTGTTGTGACCCTAATTCTGTATTTTCCTGAATGTATCAGTCTGTCTGGGTTAGTTTACCATGAAAGCAGATCCTTGCAAAGTTTCAGCAGATTTAAGCTGGGTTTTAGCACGCTGAAGACATGATTATCTGTCTCTGCCTTATACTGATATTTCTAAATCTTATGAAAATTACCCTCTTTTTCTTTATTAGGTGACTTTTTCAAACCTCCATAAAGATTCTGGTTGGGTAGGATCTCACCTTGAGGTGAGTCTTCACTTTCCAAGAAGCTGCCTCAGCAAGCCTTAGTAAGAGTAAGTGTGTGCAGTGGGAATTATTTTCCCCAAGAGGGCTGTTCAGCACTTTAAAGAAGATTATATAATTGAAGCCCAATTATTTTTAAACTATTTTTTTTTCTGTCTTGAAATTGCAACCGTGAGCAACAGAGAATTCAGTGTATGAAATTCTCAACACTGGCAAACAAGATGGCCTGGATTTGAAAAGCTGATTGTCTTATTCACATGTGCAGATAATTTATGAATTGTGCTTTATAAATAACTTCAGGAATGGCATTGGTGATTTGTTCTGTGGTCTGGGGACAAGAATGAGGATTGATAGTGTTCTCAGTACAGCTTGTGCTTTTAGCCGCACAAACAAACGTGCATTTAAAAGAAATATTCCTGTGCCCTTTTAGATGATGCTACACCTAAGAGGCACTGCAAAGAAGCTGTACAGCTCTGGGAAGTTCCTGTGCCTGTTTCCCAAATCCATTCAGTTTCCAGCAGCAGCCTCAGCCCCACTCACACATTAGCTGTCTTGTGGTGCAGGCAGCAACCAAACCCCTTTGGCTTAGGGAACGTGAGCCACTGCAGCATCAGCCCTCTGCTGCCTCGTAGCCTTGGCTGCTGGTGCTGCTGGGCCTGCTCAGGGGCTGGCTGCTTCCTGGGGAATTGGGATTAGGGAGAAGTCCATGAGGTGTGTAGGTCTGAGATGGTTCCTGCAGCCAGCAGTGCTGCTGGCAGCAGTGGGTGAGGAAGGAAGAGGCTCCTCAGCTGAGGCTGCTGGAGGGGATGGTGTTCATGGCTTGGGGTGGCAGCTCTGCCTTCCCGTGGATCTCCTGGGAGGGATCCTGCACTGGTGCTCAGCTCTCAAAGTGCAAGCCATGCAGCTGAACTATTTCAGGCTTTGGCCATCTGGCTTCCATCTCCCTTCATTTCTTTGTGGAATCCAGATGAGCTTGGTCCCCTGGCAGGAGCTGGAGGCCAACAGGAAGCGATACAGTTGACCGTGCTGCCAACAGCTCAGGACAGACATTTCAAAGCAAGCCAGTGTTTATCTGCCAGCTCTGATACAGTATTTAGAGTTCTATCAGAGTGGCAGAGCAAAACTTGGGTGAGTGAATGTCACTCTTCTCCCTGGTCTGCAGCTTTCGATGTTTCTTATCTTCTCTCTTGCTGCTCTGCAAACACAGCCCTTATCCTCTGTTCCCTTCACACTCTCCTGCCAATTCACACGTTCTGCACTCCTGGCTGCCAGTTGTGTGCCCACAGGCTCAGCAGAGCCAGCTCTGTCCCTCAGGCAGGAGCTTTTCTAATAGCTCAGTCCCACCAGGCTAAGCCAGCCTGCAAGCCCTGCTGCTGTTTGCCATCCTTTCACTCCAGAAAGGACTTCAATCCCTTCAGTCCCAGTGGGTAAAAGCAGATATTGAGAGAACTGAATAATTTTCCTTCTATTTTGGAACTATCAGAGATATTCCCACAGGTGCCAATGGCTGCTTTACAACTGCTGGGAGGGATTATAAAGGAGAGGAGTGAATGTTGTTTGTTTTTATGTAAGTTTAACCTACTTATTCCGTGTACCTCATTTTCTTTCCTGTGATGTTCAGGCCAATAAACAGTGATCCCAGACACTGACCCATCTTTACAGCAGGTATGGAGCAGCAAGCCTTTGAAAGCTTCAGCCTCTCATTCTGAGCAGGAGCAATCATTCTCCTGTTTTTCCTTCCTATTGAAGACTGAGGTAACTCTTCATCTGTTGCAGACAGCTGGCAGCTCAGGGATTTGCAATTCCAGTGATTATTCCACAACTTTTAAATTCTGCTGCTTGTAGAGAAACCAAAGCTGGGCTAACAGTGGATGTATAATATGAAAATGTGCCCTTCCTATTTCGTTCCCCTTGGGCTTTGCTCACAGGAGAATGTGTGGAACTTGCTGAGGCAGAGATCTCTAATCTTACTGAGCAATCATGCTGGTGCTAGAAGGATGTTAATGATGTTTTACCACCTAAGAGGGTGATGAAAGGAGAGCATTTGAACACCTGAGCATGTATAATTTAAATGTAATAAAATCACAATATGAGTTCTAAGTAGAAAAATTAGCATCGCTAATTATTGCTTGCTGATTATTGCTGTAAGCTGTTCCTCAATCTTTTTTTTTTTTTTTTTATCCATGCTGTTAGTGGATCCAGACATCAGGATAAATACCTGACACCACATGTACTCAAATTTCTGGCTGTCCCCAAGCTCAGCTCTGTCTCTGTCAGTGGTGTGAGGCACAGTTTGCTCCGGGGTCCCTGAGAGGGAAAGGCTGGGCAGAGCTGGGAACCCCAGAGTGCTCCTTGGAAAGGGAACCAGCCTGCTTCTCTTCATTAGTCTCTCATCAAAAGTGCAATATGGAATGGACCAAAGCATCTCAATTAGTGCAGATGGGGTGTGAGAGGAGAATACTCACGTATCACGTGCTACTCGTGCACTGTTGAGGAAAAAAGTTATTTATAACATAAGTACAAACCCCTCCTCTGCTGCTGCAGGAAGGCCTCAAGGTTACTGAGCGCATGTGTGACATAAATGCAGCAGAGCATCTTAATTAGATTCTTTCACCAGAACTCCTGACCTTCTGTGTAGCACATTAATGTATTTTACTAATTATAAATGCAATTAAAAAGTACTGAAATAAAATTAGGCGGATCTATCTAATTTACATTAAGCACTTTCAAATTATGCAGATTTTCAAAGTCTTTTTCTGTCTTTTATTTTTTTTTTCCAGGAAAAAAAAATTGTCTGCATTAAAACAGCTGGAAAACAACCTTGTAGCAAAACAAATTTCTTTTCTGTGATTATTCACAGTGTGTGAGTTAATTTTGCAGGCAGTAATATGCTTAGCTGTCGTTAGGGCAGTGACTCACACAATAGAACCCATATGTGCACTGGCTGCAGCGCTGGCTCCTCTACTGGCTGGGGGCTTCTCCAGTTTTTCCTCTTGGGAATCAGGTTCAGAGGCTAACTAGGAAAAAAAAAATACTGATATAATGGTCAAAAGTAGAGATTTATAAACAGGGAAGAGACAACAAAACCCGTGTGTGAGTAACACGGGGGAAACATCTGGTGTGCTCAGTCATTAAACCAGGCTGGCTGTTATCTCTGCTGCCTATATATTTTGGTAGTAGTCTCATAGAATTTTAGAGTTTTACACATGAAAGCAGAAAAATAACAACATTTCATTATTATTTTTGTCGAGTATCTAAATGGCAGCAGGCGCTGAGCAGCAAACAACACAATCCTTACCCTGGAGAGCTTCTGATCTAATTTTAGATGGGCTGCAGAAACAGAGGCAGCTCTAAGTACTGAACATAGATAGAACCAAGCTTAAAGGAGGGAAATTTGTAGAGCTACCCAGGCATTTTAGTTCATGTTGCTTATTCTTAACCCCTTCCCATAGGAAGAGATTAATTTCTTATGTGTGTGTGGTTTAAAATGAAAATTCTCTAGTTTTTCACTTTAAAAAGGAAGCGAAAGTGCCTCATTTTATTTTTTTTGGTCCTGTTTTATCCCTTCTCTAAAGAAGTAATGGAAAAGAGTAGTGGAGAGCAGAGGAAGAAAAATTGAAATATGAAGAGATTAGGGTAAACGAACCAATTCAGTGTTCACCTAATGCCAAATGTCATGCATTAGGACCATACTATTTTCCTGCTATTTTTTTTCTGTCTGTTTATTGAGTTTTGAGTCTCTCCCAATCAGCATTGAAAGTAGAAAATCAAGAATAAAGCTTTGCTCATTATGGGTGCTCGTTTTTAGCCTTCTGACAGGTGTGGTGCCACAGGGAGCACTGGGGTGCTGCTTCCTCAGTGAGTGTCAGATCTACCAGAGACCAAAAATTGGAAGGGAGAGGAAGGCATGTGAATTAGTTTGCTGGTAAAATTACAAATGTAAGTATCTATCCCCCCCCACCCCAAAGATCTTCCTGCTGGACAGGTCTGGAGTTTCCTCACACTTTTCTGGAAGCATCAGGCACTGTGCAGCATAAACCAGCCAGGAGTTCCTGTGGCCTTTGCCTTGGAGCAGAGGCATGGTGATTTCCAAGTGGAATTTTGGTCTTTCCATGGTGATTTCCAAGTGGAATTTTGGTCCCTAAAATTCTGAGCTTCTCCCCTTGGTACAGCAACCTATATGGAGCATTCACTTTGTATCTCACAGCTCTTTTGAGGTCAAGTAAATACTTCAGCTTGGAGAGCTGCACCATTTAAATCCAGGTGTTTTCATTGATGCACGTGTTCTAAATTAAGGTTTCTGCACAGGTTATTGGAGGAAGGAATGGCTCCAACTTTAAATTGCCCTCTAAAAGATGTGTCCTGCACACTGAGACAATGGACATGTGGGGATGGGAGCTCTTGCCTCTCTCAAAGGATCTTATTTTGGGGGAAGCAGCTGCTCCTGTCCCACAGCAGCTGCCAGACCTTGATAGAACATTGTTGCTCTGGCTGCTGAGAGCAAGCACTCCCCAGGAGTCAGAAAATGTTGTAGTGGGCAACAGCAAGGACTCCCTTGAAGGAAAGTGTCAGCAGATCCCAAATCCTGCTTAGTTCAGGTCGACCTTTAGGCTGGAAGTGCCTCTTGACTTGGAATCAGCCACTTCTCCCAGCAGCAGCCCAATCTCAGGTTCAATACCATCCCATGGGCAGGAGAGGCAATGCTCAGGCCACCCTCACCCCATGCCACTGTAAACCTGCAGAAATATTCACTTTTCTGTTTGGAACATTTGCATAGGACAATGTTTTGGTGTCCTTTTGGCACAGGTTTATAAATGGAAGCAGGAATTGCTGGGTGTTCAAGAAATGTTCAGGTAAGGACCTGGTATATTTGAAATGTTTTGCTTTGAGCTTTCTCCTTCCCCAACCAAAAATATATGTAGTGACACATCACAGTTAAAACCCAAAACCTTTTGGAATTTAGATATTTCCATAAAAAATACATATTCTTGTACAGTCCAAATTTAAGTGAAAGCTTTTCTCATATTTTAACCATGCTGGAGAGTGCTATCAGATGTGGTTGTTTGGTACAAGCAATCCAGCAATGAATTATCAATAAAGTTTGCATGGTTCCTAATTTATTTTTTAAAATTATTTTAAGGATTGTGCATAGTTAAGGGCACGGTTGTTTTAAATGTGACATTTGCCAAGGGTGAGATTTAATTGTTCCATCAAGAGTGAATGCAGGGTAGAACTCCAGACTGGCACAGCCTTGGTAGGAGCCCCCAGTTGCCCTCCATGGCCAAGCTGTGGTGGTGTCTGCCAGCACTTCTGATTAGGAAATTAAATCCTGCCAAAGTGCTGTGTTTGACTGTTGGTGTGCTCTGCTGGCATGAGATGGATTTAGGCACTGGGTTCAGTCCTCTGCTGAACAGAAATCTCTTTAACTGTGAAATTCTTCATGGGGAAAGAGATTAATCACATTTCAATATTAGGGGAAGCCAAGTTTGAACTATTTATTTGAGTTTGTGGCTGAAAAACTATAGTAAAGAATAGGATATTTAAAATTGCCCACTTTTAATTATGTTTTGCTTAGATGTAATTATTCTTGTTCCTAATTTTTGTAAAACTTTATCATAGGGACTTGTCCAAAAAAATGGTTTGGGATTTTTCTTCAAACCATGAGGATGTTTCCAAAAGAGTATTTGTAAGATGGGAGTTTGTAAGGCTTTGAAAGCCTACTTTTTTTCTGGGAATATGGGTCCCTGTGCAAGTATGATGGACAGGAGTCATCTGTGCCAAATTACACTAACAAAGAGCTGAGAGCAAGGAAAAAAAAAAAAAAAGAGATGAGACTTAAATAACCCACCTAAAGTATTTAAAGGCCAATTATCTGTTTCTTACTTGAAATGTCATGTGCAAAAACTTTTAAGGCACCTAACAGCGAGCTGGAGTTTGCAGGCTCTGCAGTGAAATATGACAGGCAAAGTGCTCTGGGTAATAACTCACCGGCCTGGATAATAGAGTCTTTCACTGAGAGAGCGAGTGTGCTGGCTGAGACACCGGGGTGATCCTGCTGGGTGGCTCAGAAAAGAGATGTATGGTCATTTGCTGCTGCTTGCTGAGTGCCTGGGGGAGCTGGCTGCTGTGAGTGTGAGCCCTGCACTGCCAGGAGCTGGCTGTGTGAGCTGTGCAGGGACAGGAGCTGGGTGGTGTGAGTGTGAGCTCTGCAGGGACAGGAGCTGGGTGGTGTGAGTGTGAGCTCTGCACTGACTGGAGGTGGATGGTGTGAGTGTGAGCCCTGCAGGGACAGGAGCTGGGTGGTGTGAGTGTGAGCCCTGCACTGCCAGGAGCTGGATGGTGTGAGTGTGAGCCCTGTACTGACAGGAGCTGGATGGTGTGAGTGTGAGCTCTGCACTGACAGGAGCTGGATGGTGTGAGTGTGAGCTCTGCACTGACAGGAGCTGGATGGTGTGAGTGTGAGCTCTGCACTGACAGGAGCTGGGTGGTGTGAGTGTGAGCTCTGCAGTGAGAGCTGGCTGCTGTGAGTGTGAGCCCTGCACTGCCAGGAGCTGGATGGTGTGAGTGTGAGCCCTGCACTGCCAGGAGCTGGATGGTGTGAGTGTGAGCTCTGCACTGACAGGAGCTGGATGGTGTGAGTGTGAGCTCTGCAGGGACAGGAGCTGGATGGTGTGAGTGTGAGCTGTGCAGGGACAGGAGCTGGATGGTGTGAGTGTGAGCCCTGCACTGACAGGAGCTGGCTGGTGTGAGTGTGAGCTGTGCAGTGACAGGAGCTGGATGGTGTGAGTGTGAGCTCTGCACTGACTGGAGGTGGATGGTGTGAGTGTGAGCCCTGCAGGGACAGGAGCTGGATGGTGTGAGTGTGAGCCCTGCACTGCCAGGAGCTGGATGGTGTGAGTGTGAGCCCTACAGTGTCAGGAGCTGGGTGGTGTGAGTGTGAGCTCTGGAGTGACAGCAGTGTGAGTCCTGCCGAGAGAGCTGAATGGTGTGAGTGTGAGCTCTGCCAGGACAGGAGCTGGGTGGTGTGAGTGTGAGCTCTGCCAGGACAGGAGCTGGCTGGTGTGAGTGTGAGCTGTGCACTGACAGGAGAGCTGGATGGTGTGAGTGTGAGCTGTGCAGTGACAGGAGCTGGCTGGTGTGAGTGTGAGCCCTGCACTGCCAGGAGCTGGCTGGTGTGAGTGTGAGCTCTGGAGTGACAGCAGTGTGAGTCCTGCAGAGAGAGCTGGATGGTGTGAGTGTGAGCTCTGGAGTGACAGCAGTGTGAGTCCTGCAGTGAGAGCTGGCTGCTGTGAGTGTGAACCCTGCACTGCCAGGAGCTGGATGGTGTGAGTGTGAGCTCTGCAGGGACAGGAGCTGGCTGGTGTGAGTGTGAGCTCTGCAGGGACAGCAGTGTGAGTCCTGCAGTGAGAGCTGGATGGTGTGAGTGTGAGCCCTGCACTGAGAGCTGCACTGGGGCCTGGCTGACACTGGGGAGGTTCTGAACCCCGGGGATCCGGCAGCAAATTGACACAACTGGATTCATTTCAATTAAGTCCCACCAATTTACACAAACTGAAGACACGGCCCATTATATCCTCCTGCCTGCTCTGGCAATGAATCCAAGTGTGTGATTAAGAATATAAGAACGCTCATTACAGTTAATGCCTTGTGCTTAAAGCCATGAGCTTAAAGTTAAGCAGGTATTTAAGTGCCTGGTGGGATCAGCAGCAGAAGGCAGAGCTGCCTGGTGCCCACCCAGGTGTCCTGACAGGGAAAGGCATCTGCATTTCTTGAGAGCACTTTCCTCTTGGTCAGTATGTGGCCTGCTGGACTGCCTGTGGTTTACAGTATTTTCTTCTGCCTCAGACTCATTTCATGGGTGTAAGAATAAGGAGAGAAATATTGAATACTTCTCTTAATGACAGCCTTTCTTAGTGAATATGATTTGTTTTTGTCCAAAGCAGAAATCTGAAATTCTCTTCCAAACCCTGCCTTGGAGTCTCAGTAAGACTTTTCACAGGTGATGCCATCTTTCAGCTCATGTACTCCCAGGAGTATAATGTTTATGGTTATTTTTTAAAGAAAGACAGAGCTAACATTTTAATTTTATCACTGTATATACCAGAATATATGGTTCAGTGAGTCCCAGGATACATTTTTGCTCTCTCATTTTTAAAAGCAGAGCCCAGCTTGCAGTGCTCTGTGTGCTGGGCAGAGCACATCCCAAGACCCACAGAAATCCATGTGTTCTTCTGAGGATAGACTTGGCCACCTGAACTCCATTTACTTGCAGTGCTCCTGCTGGGAAGAGCCAAACCAACTCCTTTGGTGTGTCCTTAGGAGCTGCAGGCAACAACCTTGTGTCAAAACCCAACATCTGCAGTGTCTGGTGGGCTGTGGGGCTACTGCACCTCCCACCTGGAGCTTGCAAACAAAACCAACTCATCTCTCCAAATGTGGAATTTTACAAAGAGTTAATCTTGCACATTATTTTCACATTATCTCTCATCAGTTATACCTTGCTGCATTCCCTGTCTCCTGCCTTTACAAGCCCAGCTCAGGATAAAGAAAAGGTGTTTGGCTTTAGGAAAACATTAAAAAAAAAAAAAAAAATCTCCAGCTCTTCCTTGCTCACTAATCCAAGCAGAATTCACCCTCTCATTTCTGTGACAGCCTCACTTTGCCAGACACAGACACTTAGCAGGTGTTTTCATCATGACATTAATAATAAGAATTGACACGTGCTAAATGAGGAATCCCTTGTTGTGCCTGGTAGCACTGATGGATATTTGGGGAAATTGACAGCTCCTGAAAAATGTTTTTGCCATTACCAGCACTTCTCTGACAGATTTTTAATGGCTCTCACAGAACCCTCACTAACTTGAACACTCTTGCAGATGAAGTGGAAAGTGGCGAAATGTGCTGCTTTAACACTTTTGAAAGTTAGTGAAGAAACATGGAAAAACTCTGAGATTTACTTCTAAATCTCAATTCCTAATTTTTTTTTTTTTCCCCTGGAAATATTTTTTTTTCTCCCTCAGTACTCAGAGATGGGAATGGATTAGCTGAGGGGACAAACATTTGTTATGGTACACCAGCACCCAGCTCTCTAACCCCCATTAACCTTAATGGGAGGCACAAAGCTCAGCCTCCTCATTTAGATGGAAATATCCCCCTGCTTATCAGGGATCAATTGCACTCCGGGTTACCTGGTTTCAGTGCCTCATTCAGGATGGGACTCGGTGCCACGACCTGTAAGCCCTGGGCTACAGGGAAGGGAGGACAGAGAAAACGGGACTGTGAGAGGGGGAATGAAATGAAACTGTGAGCAAGAGGAGAAGGGGAGAGAAAACGTTCTAGAGGTTGTTATGTAATTCATGTTAGAAGCTCCAGTGAAATGTAATCGCAATTAAATCACCAGCACCCTTTGCAGTTCAGTGTGACAGTGCAGAAAATCAATACAAAGATAACAGTGCATCGTCTGCAGGTGCTTCTGAGAATTCTCACATGGAAAATAATTTTACAGGAAGAATGTGTTAGCATTTCATTTTCTTTTTTTTTTTTTTTTTTTTTGAACTTCCCTGTAAAGAACAGAGCAAGATAGTGATCTCTGAATGTTCTTATTTTTGGCTCCTCCCCCCCACATTAATCATTGCATCCATAAACCTGAGCTACTCAGGGTGGTGTTATCAGGAAAGCTTAAGTGGAAGAGATGCTCATCTCTTTTTGAAAGTCAATTAAGCTTATGTGCCTAAATCCAGTGTTTATGTTTGAATCCCTGTTGATGGCTTTATTGAAAAAGATCTCCAGTTGCCTTTTTAAGTGATAGGAGGATTATGACTAAGTATAGGAAAAGCTCAGTTCTATGCTGACATCTCTTATCTCTCACTGATGAAAATAACATGCATCCTGTGCCTCAGAAGAATTCTGTAATTAAGGAAGGGGGACCAGAGAGGACCTGGCAAAGCTGAGGAAGGAATGAGTTTATGGGGGAAAACTCTTCAAGTTTTTATTTCTGATTTGAGGCTGCCCAGTGCAGATAACAAAAGACATGGAGGCTAAACTTTAAATAAATGTTGTGCTGCCATGGGTGTGATTTCCAATATGAAATCTGCTTCATTAATGCTAAAATAAGACCCCCTGCCCTCAGGTGGAATGCAGCAATCTCAAAGCTAACACAGGACAAGCAGTACTGGCTTCCAAACACCTCTCACAGACGGAAAATTACAACAGAACTACAGACAGAATTCAGGAAAACTGTTTCCAATTGTTTATTTTTCATGCCTGGGAATAATCAGTTTTTTCAGCTAATCATGACTCTCTCATCATAAGACTTGGCAATTCTAAGCATGCAGCAGCACCACTCAGGAGACAATTTTGTCTACTGCTTCCACAAATTATTCCTACTATTTCCAGCACTAGAGCATTGTATGCAGAGACTGCTTGGATAAGAATAGAGTTTTCCTGATCTCTAAATTAAAAGTAACAAGAAAAACCCCAAAAAACCAAACCAAACCAAAACCCCCCACCAAAAAACCCAAAACAAAGAAGAAACACACAAAAAACCAACAAACAAACCCAAACAAACAACCTCCCTCAAAAACCAATCAGAATCCACTTCCCTAAACATTTGATGTTGGTTTTTGGTTTTGGGCACCTTTTAGGTTTCTTAGATGCCAAATATTATGATGCATCACTCTATCTGGGCACATTTTTCAATTAAGAGTACCTAATATGTAAGAAAGTGAGTTGTCAGTTTGGCCAGACATGGACCAGACCTAATTTCTTAAATCCAGAGACTAAGATTTCATGGAAGGGAGACTCTTGCTGGGCAGATGAGTGCAGAGGGCCTCCAGAAGGGCCCTTGTGAGATTGCACAGCAGCCACGAGCCTCTGCACTGAAACCTCCAGTTCTGCATTCCAGTCAGGAGGCTTTAATTGGAGTTGTGTCCTGTAGGTTACAGTGGCACTTCACAGTCCTTTGTGCTGAGATTGTCTCGTTTTCCAAGCAGTGCTTGGGAGTGTGCCCAGCCCATTCCAGTTATCCCATCCTGCCCTCCTTTCAGCAGAGATTAGAGACCAGGAAAGACCTGGACACCAATCCAGTTTATCAAGCTGCCCCTCAGGGCAGTGCTGGGGTGGTTTCTGCAGGATCAGTTCCTCCTCACAGCCATGCAGGCAGCTCTCTGCTTGTGGCCTGGCTGCAAACAAACCTTCACTGGTGCTGGGCAGAGGGCAGCCAGCCTGCAGCTCTGCTGCTGGGGTCACACAGCTCACTGACAGCAAACCCTCAGCCCAGGCTCCTCAGAAATCCCCAGTGCACAGAACCAGAGGCTGCTGGAGTGTTGCTCACGACATAAAGAATTCACACCCACACCTTGCAATGTCCAAGGTTTATTTACAGAGGTTTATTTACAGAATCAGCATTTATCCAACTCCAGCAGTGACCATGGGTTGGAGGAAGAAAATCTTCTTCTCTAACCACACTGGACAACCCAACAGTCCATCAACAGTCTCCTCCTGAAGAAAAGAATGTAAACATTGCTAGATTTTACCATAACAAGAAGGTTATTTATATAAAAGTGTATCTGACTCCAAAACATGGAAGGCTAAAAATAAGCCTTTACCAAACTCCTTAAAGGGGACAGAGGAGAATGGCAAAAACCCAGACAACACTGGAGGAATTCAGGCTGTAGCAGCAGGGTAAACACCTTCTCCCTGAGCAGATTGCAAAGAGAGCATCATTGGTGCTCTGGAGCTGGGTCACTGGTGCAGGTACCATAGCAGAGCCCAAATTATCACAGAGAGCTTTCCAGGATTTGGGCTTTTCCACCTCAGAGTAGCTGGGTCTTTTCTGTGAGCTCTGCAGGCTGGTTGTTCTATTTTAAAACTGCACTAGAAGTGCCAGTTGCTGGTGTGTAATCACATCTGAATGCCAAAATTTCCACTTCAGCCGTGGTATCCTGGGATCTTCTTTGGAAGTGATTTTAGTTCTAATAAATCCTCCTGTGGATGGTCATTATATTTTACTGAGAAATGGAATATAGAAATATATGAAGAAAGGCATTTTCAGATACTTTTAGTTCCCCTTCAGAATGTTTTCCAGTGCTCTGTTTACAATGGCTGGTTTGTGCTTTTCCTCCAGTTATAAATAACTGCTAAAGACTGATGTGTTTACTTTGTTTAACCATGGCCATGATGGGTCGAGGACACATTAAATCATCCTCAGCCTCTTATTTGCAGCCAATTCTGAAATAACCAGAGTAGTGACATAAAATTACTTCATACTGCAGAGATTTTTATATTGGCTTAAGCCTCTGAAGTCTCCAGTGTTTTACAACAACACACTTTAATGGTGAAACAGTGACAACAAAGATGAAAGTCCATGTGGAATTGTCTAACAAACAACTCAAGGTTTGTTTAAGTTGCAAAGGTATGAAAAAGGGATATTATTTTCTTCAGAGGTTTTCCTTGATAAGTTTACAGATCTCAATGTTGTTTATTCAGATTTCAGGTTTCTTCCATATTTTAGAAACAGTGATGGAGAACAGGTACACTCTTATTCTGATGAGATTAAAAGGGGGAGATGTTCTTTCATGGCAATTCCTACAAATATAGCCTCTGTGTGTGCACATTTGTGCTTCTGCTCTGAAAACACCATCTGCAGTGCTACTGTTACTTCAATAGTTTGATCTGTTTGTTGTTTGGAGTTACCTGCAAGCAAACTTCTCTGTTCATAATTGTCTGCTGGCATCAAAAAGGAGAGTGGCTGTGGAAATCAAACTGGTGCTGTTCTATGTGGGACACACAAAATTAATGTTGGAAATCAAACTTGTGCTATTATATGTGGGACACACAAAATTAATGTATCTCCTCTCCACTGTCAGTTGTACATCAGCCCAGGATCTGCAACATCTCCTACTAATATATGACTAAGATTGTATCACTGGTTTATTGTCTGTAATTAGCAAGGCCTTAACGACGTCTGTCTGGGAATTATCTCTCTATTTGTTTGTATTAGAAAATGAATGGCACTCAAATGTGTTCCAGGATTGCTCAGTGCTCTCTCTGAAGGTGTTTACAGGAATCAGCCTGTAATTCTCACTTCACTTCTTTCTCAGATCTCTGAGAAACAAGATAGGCTTTTTCCTGAGGGTTAAAAAGTCTGACTTCAATGATATCCTGCTTGAGAATGAACTGCAGAGTTTGGGACCGTTTCTGGAACACCACCAGGTTAACAGTGCAGTATTTAAGTCAAACTGTGTAGGACAGGAACCTTCCCTGGAGGAATGAGGCAGTGCAGGAGCTGGAGAGCCATCACACAAAAGTCTGGAAAGAGGGAGGGAGGAGTGCTATCTTGAAAATCTTGTTTGTTTGCATATAATTCATTGAGGTTATCTTTCTCACAGTGGTTTCAATCTGTTTTAAGAGAAGTAATTAAAACTCTACAGATCCTATTTATTCATGGCAGTGGAAACAGGAGATAGTGGAGCTGAAACTATCAGAAGTCAGCCAAAAAGAAAATTAAGGCTATGGACAGAGGGTGCACTGAAAACAAACCTATTTTTGGAAGGGTTCTAAAGGCACCAGAGACTTTATACATTTACTTCCTTGTAAGGGTAGATAATGGTGTTATATTTCCTCTGAGCTGCTGTAAATTTGGCTACCCTGCACCTGGAGAAAACACAAACATTCAAGTTCTTCCTGAGCATAATTTCCCTTCTTGGACATGAACATATCCAGGACCCACAAAGCTACGTAGCTGAACCTCAAATTTTTCCATAAAACTGCATTTTATAATGCTCTGGCACAGATGTTGTGGATCCTGTAAATTCCCTTGACTCACCTATTAAGCTTTGCCTTTGGTTTTGAAGGTGATTCAGAAAAAAACACAGTCTTTATTTCTCTGTAAGATGGAATTTCAGTTCAGCCTCTTTTACCAGAATTATCCACAAACTGCTACAGATCTAAGTAAAAAAAGGTGAAAATTACAGCTGTTTAGGGGATGGATATGGGGCATTTTACACGGAGTCTGAAAACTCTTTGCATAATGTTTTGAAAGGAGGTTTGGTGAGATAAGGCACTTTGTTTGTTATGAATAAACCCGTCTGAGGAATGTGAGACAGGAGAGAGCTGTCTGTGCCAAAAGGGCCAGTGCAAAGGCCAGGAATTCTGATACTTAGGGAAACTATCTGGGTTTGATCCCAGAACTATCTGGGTTTTTTCTCTCCGTGCTATCAATGTTTAGTGCAAAGAAGGGGGAAAGCAAGAGACAAGGGATGAAAATTCCGGAAATGCAAATTATTACTTTGGAACAAAGTAAAGCTGGAAAGTCTGGGTAAAACTAAAAATCGTTCAGAAAATTTAAAAGAGGTGGTGCCTTTAGGTAGCAGGAGCTTAAAGGTCCAGATCTATGGTCAATTTATCTTGAGACATAGAAATGGGTTCAGAAACAGTCAATATTCAGAACCTTTTAGACCTATTAGAACATTTCACCTGACACCTTGTCAGAAACTGATTACTTTTAATGCTGATCATTAGTAACACATTTTATAGTCAAATACTTCAGAGACATCAGAAAAATCTTAAAAGAAAGCAGAACTGACTGGGCAGGACTCAGATTTGGATGGTCTGTTGTTAAGCAAGGTTACTCCTAATATTTGTCCATTCACCCCTGATTCTTAGAGGTTTTCCTCTAGAGAACCTTCCCACCCCTCTCTGTGTTCATGGGAGGATGACTGTCTGTCTCAGTTGCTGCTTCTGCATCTTACAAATAAACAAGTCTCAAGCTGACTGAATTTGGAATATTTCAATGTATTATTCCCTAGCAGAACCCCCTTCCCTGACTGGTTACAATGTTTACTTCTGCCTCTGGGTTGTGAAGGTGGGCAAATTGGATGAATGTGAGTGGGAGGTGGAGAAGGATCTGCTGTTTATTTGCTGCTGTTGATAAACTCCCAATAATATTTTTTGTTTCACGAGGCCCAGGATGAGATCAGGGGGAGAGGTGGGATTTTTCCAGAGCCTGCCTTCTCCACAGTTCCATGGATATCCAAACAGGAACGAATTTTCTTTCAAACTGCCATAATTCCCATTCTGTGCTTGCATGCCCTTCAGGGAGAGGACAACTACAAAGCTAAAGAAAGAGCTCAGCTTTTACAGACTCTGTGGTGTCAGGAGGATAGGCACAGGCAGTTCATGTTGTATTAATAATAATGAGGGTGAGGAGAGGCAGCCTGAATCTAACAACAACACACAGGAATTTTGCAAATGTAACATTGTGAAGGCTTACAATTGCACCAGATATAATTCAATATGAATTCTTTATACCTAGAGTGAGTTAGAGCATAAAGTGTTCATCTTGCTGAAAGTTTCAAAGCTTTGTGTAAGGAAAATAAATAGATGCAAAGTATTTTGCAGATAAATGAAAAAAAAAAATTAGTTTGTGGAAGAGTTGTTTTTAGTGATTCTAGCTGAAATCCCCTGGAGGATTTGATTAAGGGTGGCTCATGGGCTGGGCTGCAGTGGCTGCTGTGCCCATTCCCTCAGATTGTTTCTGAAATCTGAGTAAAAAATGCAACCTGTGAGAATTCATTCAGAACAGCAGAATTCTGACTGGCAAGTGATGCCAGAGCCTGCATTTTGTAAGTCAGTTACTGTGATTTATGATGCCTTCTGTTGTTTCCAGTGCTTTTCTCTCTGGGTTTCTATTTTTTATTTTTTTTTTCAGTTAAGTAAATTTGATAAAATATACCATCATGTGACAATAAGAGAAATAAACTGGAGAATAATTCCCAGTGCAGTATTGATAAATGCCTGGTGCAGTAATAGCAATATGTCATCAATCACCTGGGCTCCTGTTTGATGGCATCATATAACCTAATTCAGGATGAACGTCCTCTGCTTTAACCTTGGTTGTATTTGCAGCTTACTCTAGAGGAAAGTAATAATCCTTCATTAACTGGTAGGTGTGAAACATTCTCTATCAAGAGGGTAGAGGAGGAGGCAAATGAAAATTGGTTTCAGAATGTGTCCTGAGTCAAAAATCAGTCTCTTTCTGCAGACTCATAAGCTGCATAAATTATTATTATTATACATTTTGAAGGGTGGGTAAGTGAATGAATCTTTGTGTTCTGCAGCTTTGCTCTGTTTCTCTTTGTTGCTTTTCTCCATCTGTATTCAAATGTACATATAAAAGATTCAAGGACACATCAAGTCTTTGATCCTGCTACAGCTTTAATTCTTAAGAGCCTATGTCTAGAGTCTTATGACTGTGCTTTACATTATGCATTAAGGTACTTGTAATTAGGAGCTTGTGGTAATGACCCATTCTCAGGCAAAGTAGTGCTGTTCCTTGTTTTCCATTAACGGCATTGAGGGTTTATTTGCTGAAAATTGAGTTTAATTTGATTAGCAGGAATTGTGAAACATTTGCAACACAAGGTATATTAGCATAGCACTTTGTTTGTAATGAGAGCCAAAAAGCAGTTAGGGGAAGAGCTAATTACTGAAGATTTTCCTTTTAATAAGGAAGGTCTAGCTAAATTTTAGTGCTCTGCTCTCAAAATCCCTTCAGCTTTAACTGGTGGCTAAAAGAAAAACAAAATGCTCTGCAAGAGTTCAGCAGATGTTTTCTGAGAGTCACCGTTGGGACAGTCCAATAATTTGCTAAAGAAGGAAATAATTTCATCTGAAAATTTGGCAGCAGGTTTCTCCATATCTTTATTGATCTGATAGTGGTGGGTGTTTGCTACGGAGCGAAGATATCAGCAGTGTTCAGGAGGGACCCCCCACCCCTTTCCTTCTCCCAGCCAGGGTGGTTTGTTCTGAACCAAAAATATGTTCTCTGCCCACCTTACTGGAACCTCTTGGAAAGCCCATCCCAAAATCCCCTGACAACACTACTAATAACTTATTGGGAAGGTTTCCCCCTGTTTTTAACTAAGGAACAGTGGTTCTGTCCTGTGTGTTGAGTAACTTTCTGTCTGCCTGGGTTCCCCGGAGTGTTCAGACTCCTCCTGCTCAAGAGGAAGCAGGGTGATAAAGCATCTCTTTATCCCTGATAAAGGGATGACAATTTCATTGTCTCCAAGTTCCTCTCTGCCCATCTGTGAGTTCCTTGGAAGGAGCAATTGGCTTGTTCAGCATCTTGTGAAAGTTAAGGTGGAACATTTTTTCAATCAAATAAGAGTCAACAACCAGGTCCCAGGTTACCCCAGTACAGGATACCTTAGTACCAGAGAACATTTAAACCTTTATAAACCTTGATAAAATTCAAATCAAATAATTTACTGATAAAATCAGATCAAATCCATGGGCTCCAGAAGGAAGATGCAGATAATTTGTTCATGGATCAAAGTGTTTTATTCTTCGTGTTTTCCTTCTCAAGAACAGGCACTCGTCTCTTCTGGAAATAATTTTCACTCCTCTACCCTTAATTCTTCTGTGCTCCTCTCATTTGCATAAACTGACAATCAGGAGGTAACTGTGTTCCTTAAATAGGGTTCTTATCACCCTGGAAGTGTTCCAAGGTAAAGTAGCCACTTCATTAAATACCCAGTGGCTCTTCTTCTCCATGTCCTCTCTGCCTCCTCCAAACCAAACATTCCTGCTCAGCTGTGGTCTCGTTTTTATTCCTTTATGTTCAAGCTAATTCATTTTAGTTGTAGTGGTGATGTGAGCAAATAACCACATTTCTGTCAAAGGGGGATGCAATTGAGGTGACAGCTGACTTTAACCTAAAGCTGTGGATCTTTCTGCACATCCTGAGAACCCCCAGAAATGTTTGGAGCAGGTGTTGGCAGTTTAGCTGCCATCAGCTGCTGCATGGTGCTGGAAACCCAGACTTAAATATTTCCTGCTTTACCAGGAATCCTCTTTTGTTTCTGGTTCTTAGAGCTGGTGCTCGGTTACTAAATTTAGCCTGAAATTGTGGTTGATGGCAATTATTAACACAATTTTATTAGTAACTACTTAGTTGTGCTAAGTAAGTTTTCCTAATAAAATCTTGCTTTATATTTCCTTGTTTGGAGTTTTGGTGATGTAGTAACATTGCCTCATTAACTCTGTTTACATTACCACTACACCCTTATTTTTTCTTTCTTTAGCAATGGTTACTTTGCTCAGCCTGCTGCCAGATTCTTTTTTGTCTTTTGCTTAATTATCCTGCTTTGAGTGGATAGAAATTGCAATTACAGTTAGCCAAATACGAAAAATACATCTCCACTCATCTTCTAACTTTAGTATTTGCATGAAGTTTTGAACAAATTTAATCAGAGTTCATTTGCACCTGCTTTGTGTTTGCTTTTCCCAAATACTCTGGCAGATGGGTTTATTGGTATTCAATAAGCATGCTGGCATCAAGTTTTCAACAAATACTTCAGAATATTTGCAGAAAAAGAAATTTTTAACTTTGATTATCCATAGAGGGCTGTTAATAACACTTATTTTATGGTGAGGCAGATTTATGTAACTGTGTATTTACCCAAGACTCCTCCCAAACAAACTCCAACTCAGCTAAAGAATTAATCACAAAAAACATTGAGAGATTTGTTTCAGCAACTCAGTCAGGGAGCTTGCAGTGCCTCTCAACATCTTGCTGCTGCTTTTCTCTGCAGTGCCCACCAAACAAAATATGGGTTTAGACTTATTCCATCACCTTCATGAAAAAAGCACATCAACCCCACAGCTGAAGTTACAGCACAGTTCTGCCTCGATTATTGTTTGTCATTTGTGTATTTGCCCACAGAGGCTGTGGTCTGTATAGGTGAGCATTCACTGCTAAACAAAATGCAAACAGAACAGGGTGATAAACAAATTCGGAGAGTTTGGGTTGGGGAATCCTTCTCTCTCCTTTCCTCCACACTGAATTTTGCATTTTCCCCCTGCTCCTGTGGGAGAGAAGGGGCTGGAAGTGCCCAGGTGTGGGTGCTGTGTGCAGAGCTCAGTGCAGCCCTGGGCTGCTCCCACCTCCCCTCCCTGCCTCTCTGCCCCACACTGGAGCTTTCCAGCTGCAGACTCCTCAGGAATGGGGGCCACACTCCCTCTGGGGAGCTGCAGGAGCATTCCATGGGGCAGATCAGCCTGCTCATTCCAGTGGCATTACCCCCACTCCTCACTTGCTGCAGCTCCCTTTCCAGCTCTGTGTGTTGTCTCTGTTCTGACAAAGCACAGCCCTCAGCCAGCAGGTGAGAGAAGGATGGAGTCTCCAGTGGAATCTGCCTTGGGAGAGTGATTTGTCCTGCCAGACTGTGCCCACTGGGCCTTGCCCTCTCTCATCTGGGGTGTTTAGGAAAGCAAAGTGCAGGATTTTAGTCTCTATTTGTTTCGCAGCCTTCTTGCCTCACGACTCTTGGTCTGTTAGTTCCCTTTACTGTTATTTGTTATCCCCATGTGGTGGGGTTCTGCTGAAATCTGGTATTTTCAGTTTCTTGGTTTGGTTTCCCAGTCTTTTGCTTGTTGATGCTGCCACTGTTCACACTGAAATTAATGTAAGTTTTCTTTTTTTCCCAGGGTGTTTACAGACTGCTCCAAATGTAGCCCAGCAGGATTCTGGTCTGAACTGAAATTAACTGTCATACATAGGATTTGTTTATCTCTCCACATCCTTCTGTCACAGATGTTTGTCCTTTGGCTTGTTCCTTTTTCTAATTATTTTTTGATTATATTTTGAAACACCTTCTGTCTAACCAATTTCTCCCCAAATCAAATAGTGCACTTCTTTCCCCTTCACCTACAGTGACTCCCCCCAAACTGAATGTTATTTACTTCTGGTGGAAAGTGACCTTTGTTTGAATCTGTTTCAGATAGGAGTTGCATTTTGATGCTCTGCTGTTGCTTATTCTTCTTGAGTTATAAAAGCACATGTGCTATGCTGTGTGTTGTTCCCAGTGATACACAGTGTAAGGTGAGGAGGGTACAGCTCATTTCCTATGTTCATGCCCCAAAACATCTTTCTGGGGTCACCACTAAGTCACCACAGGTAGATGATTGAAAATTCAGAGCCACACAAACAGAGCAACCCTGACCAAAACAATGTGACAGGCCACCAACAGCTCCTAGAGCATATAATTTCCTTATTTCCCAGCCAGTCTGTGGAAAGCAAATGCATGAAAGTATATGAATTTCCCCAAATGACATCTGAGACAAGCATGGAAGGAAACTGAAATTGGGCTGCTGGAGCTGTTTGCAACTTCAGCTGGTGTCTGAGGAGACTCTGCTGCTAAAGGCAGTGCTGAGGCACAGCTTGCAGGGGCTGTGTGCTGCTGAATCCTCTGCACTGCTGCTCCAGGCTGGGGCAGACATCCTGCCCAGGACAGACAGACAGCGAGAAACTGCGGAATGTGCAGATGGACAGAGCCTGCTTTTGGAAAAGGCCAGTGTAAAATGGGTTACACAGTGTCTGTGTGCAGGTTTGCTGCTGCTGCTGCTGCACAGCTCCTTCATCCCCAGCTCCTTGCACAGGCAGGAGAGATTAATGGAGAGAAAGAGAAAGCAGGGAGGAGAGAGCACAGGCACCTCTGCACAGTAATTATAAGAGCTGTGTGACAACTCATTGATATGCAAGTGCAACTGCTGCAAATGGTGTGAACTCCACAGACAAAAAGAAGATAATTTGACAGCATTAAGCAGAAAGCTCGCACAGGGCTGGTGGCAGAGAAAAGCTCTTTGATTCCTCAGTTGCCTGAGCTGTTCAGAGCAGGGTGTAACTTTCCTGCCTGGTCCAGGTGCTGTGCTGGGTGGCTGTAGCTGATGTCCCTCCTCACACACACTCAGTGATCTCACACCAGAGCTGCTGAACAAACAGCGAGGTCACTGTGGCCTCAGGACTGGTGCTAATGGTGAACCCATGTGGGTAAAATAATTCCTGCCTCCAGCTCAGCCACCAGCTGGGTCTCCTCTTGCTCTGCAGTTGGAATGCTCTGAGATGGTCTGATTTGCTCTCTAAATTGCTCACGTGAAGTAAGCTGGGTTTGAGAGGGGAAAACAAATAACACACATGTGTGTGTGTGTGTGTGGGGGGAGGTGGTCGAGTCCTTTTGGGGATGGGACAAGGTGGGACCTTGAATATTCTGTGGTTTTGCTTTGGATGGTGTTAAAAAAGTGAGAGTTGAATTAAGCAGGTTTGTGTTTCAAGACAAATTAATATGTAATCAATGGAATTGTTCAGGCAATCAAAGCTTATGCCCACAATATTTAAATCACAATTACAATGGGGAAGTTTTCTGATAAGCACAATTAAGATAATTTCTTTTTCTGTCACTTCATTCTTATAAATTAACTTTTTTTTTCTCCATTTGCATTTGGAAATAAGTCTGCTAGCATCATTTAGATAGACATTGTTTTGGTAATGATGAAAGTTTTCTGATTTTTTTCATTCCTCTATTATGAGCCTTCTTACAAGGTTTTCTCTGGCAAGTAACATGTGAAGTGTGAGAACAGGGGAATAATGGGGGAAATACAGCTTCCTCCCTTTCCAACAACAGGATAATGGCTATCAGGGATCCTCTCCTTGAAAGGAGAAATGGAATATGTCTCTTCACAAGTAAGAATATAAAAAAATCAATAATACATGTTTTCTGCTAGTCAGACTTTCCTAGTATCCTTTCCAGTGGGGAAATTAGGGGAAAATGTATTAATTATTTCCAATTCTCTTTGCACAGAAAAACAACTGTGGAGAAAAATGTGAAGTGTTTCTCTGACAATTGGTTTTCTGTAGTGTACACAGCAGTAAAAATACCTTAATTGTGTAATACTTTCCAGGAAATACATCTTTCAAATCTCCTAGGTAGAGAGGGCTGGGATTTTTTTTTTAACTAAAAAGCTGGAATTTGTATTAGGCTCTAGATGCAGACAGAATTCCAATAGAATCAGTTTCTTGCAGAGGTTTTATCCCATGTTTCTCTATAGAAAATTCTCTGTCACCAGAATGCGGAGGATGCCTGACCTCCTGTGCATCCCTTGTCATGTCTAGGGGTGGAAATTAATTCTGCCTCGAGTTTTTAATAAGAATGAAAGCCTAATTTTTGCTTTAGGTGTGTCTCAGGTCCTTGGTTGTACCTCTGTTACCTGTCACTTGCCTTTTGCACATCATCAACAGTGAGTTTCCCTTTGGAGTGGAATGGGAAGGTCTGGAATCTCAAAAACTCAGGGGAATAAAGACAAATCCAGGGTTAATACATACAAAGATTAATTTAAAGGCTGTGTAGAGGGCTTCCAACTTCATTACATGGGTTGAACTCTGGATCAGTCACTCCAAATTGAACTTAGAGTTGTAAAATACACTTTTTTTCTTTTGATTTTGGACTTTGGTGGGAAAATGGACTCTGTTTTCTTCACATGGATTCATGATATTTGCATCTCAGTTTTTGTTTTTGCAAATAGAGAACACAAATCTCAAAAACTAAGACTAGAGATGATAATTGATTGCTTTGAATAACCTTTTTGGCTTGACTGGATCTCCTGTAGTTTCTTGCTGGGTTTGATTTTAGCATCTCTGTCAGGGCCCTTACCAGACCTTCTGAAGACCTGATGCTATTGTATGAAGATCTATTATAATAATTTATCTCCTGATAAATTGTTGCTATAATTATCTAAGTTATAATTTAGAGTTCTGCAGGAGGTTGGGAGCCATTAGGTTTACAAAAAGAAATGCCAGGTACAATTTCCCCCTGCTGACACAAAAACCTTGGGTTTTATTTCTTCTGCAGCTGATTAGTTGTAGTGCATTGAACCTTCAGGAATCTCGAGGCTGGCACAGAGTGCAGAACTCCTTTTTTCTCTATCCCTTTCACGGTGTAGCTCTGAAAGAACTTTTCCAGTCACTATCCAGTGTGCCAAAGAACAAACCCAGTGATATTGCAGAGAACACTGAAATGCTGTTTGTGTGTTCACAGCTGCTAGTTCAGATCTGAGAGATTCACCTCTGAACAAGTTAATATGAAGATTTTAAAAAGGCTGGGGGGGCCTCCATCATTGGCAGGAAATACTTTTACATTATTTCATTTATTATCAAGATGTTACTGAGTCACAGGATAATTGGTGTGAAAACAATAACTTGTCTGAAACAGCATTGTTCAGATTTGGGATTTTTCTGTATGTCTGAGGAGGCTTAGGGTTGCTATTCCACTCACTGTGCCAGCAGTTTATGCAAGAAAAATATCTTCTTTTTTTTTTTCTTTTTTTTTTTTTTTTCTTTTTTTTTTTTTTAATATAGTGTTCTAGGGGAAATAGTATAAGCAGTAGAACTCCTGAAATGTCAGAAAAGTCATGGTATTAGCCTGGAATGACAGAAGTTGCCTCATTCTGCAAAATGCAATTACTCCTGATGAACTGATGAACAATTTAGAGTAATACGTGGAAAACATAGGTTTAAATATATTTTAACAATTCCTTTAGAATTAGTAACTGTGTGAAAGACCTTTGAGAATCAATCCAGATTTTCCAAGTCAGAACTCAAAAAGGCACTTGAAGTGTTTGAACTGTTAACATTCAATAACTGACTTTTCTTTAGAATGCATCCAAAGGAACGGATTTATTTAATTAAAGACTGTGTTAATAATTGCACTTGGAAACTTGATTGATTACAGAAAACAACCCCAGCAGGTCTGAGTAGGCTCAGGTTGGTGCAGGAGCTGGGCTGAGGAAGGAGAGGTTTGCAGAAGGCTCTGTTCTCCTTTCTGGGGAGGAAATCTGTCACTTTCTATGTCTTTCATAGCCCAAGTTCAAAACTTGACAGCAATAACCTTCCAACTGTATCTACATGAATTGGATGTTATGACTTCAATGAAAGACAATCTCGTGTGAGATTCTTTTGGTTACATTTCAAAGATTTATTCAGACTATATGAGGTTTTCTAGGAACGAAGCATAAAAGATGATCTTTTTTTTCCCCAGACCCTGGTTCAATAAAACCCAGAAGCTTAAACATGTCATTGTGAGCCTGTGACTGGACCTGAGCACAGAAATGAAATCTTGACATAATCTTTACAACAGGCATATTCTTATGACTTGGCTAAAGAATGGCTTCAGAGAGGTAATTAAAGAGAGAGATTTTTCAGGAGTTAAGTGAAATCTCCTGCACAGAAGTGGCATGAGGTTCATGCATGAGGTTTCTATTGCCTGGCAATAATCTGTCCCCAAAATGTTACAGAATAAATGTGGGAGGAGAATGCACTCCACAGTTACACGGTGTGTATTCTGTTTGTAAGCTTCATAACAAAATATTTGTCTCTCCATTAGTTGATGCTTTCAGTTCCCCAAGAAGTTCTGCAGGATGTTAAGGGCAGAAAAGAGTCTTTGTCACATCACATGAAACAGATCAGGAGCATGAAGTGTCTGAACTAACCTTTCTTCAAACTGCATTACTGCGGGTCAGCAAAGTTCAAGGATTCTTCAGATCAATCTCTTTCTGTTCATGTGCAAGAGAAATTTAGGACAGAGCTTATTGTCGTGAATAAGAAATATTCTTGGAATCTAAGCTGCCAGAATCTCCAAAGTGCACACTGTAAACATTTCACTGCCTCAGTGACAGCTAAGTGAGGATGCCTTGCTCATTATCCATAAAGAATATGTGGCACAGATGAGCCCAGAATGTAAATTTCTAAGGAAATGGAGAAAATATAATTCATTTTTCATGCAGAAATGTGAGATTTTTTTTCTTTTTCATGCTGAAAGGTTCATGGAAAATTAATTAGGAGAAATCTAACAAATATGTTGTGTTGGTAATGCTGTAAAAGTACTTTTCAACATCGAGGGAAATAAGGGAGGCTGCAATCATTGAGGTTAAATGGAAAACGGGAGGAGCAAATGGGCCCTCAATAGTAGCTGTTCATTATAGAATTTTTAAATAAATGGCAGAAATTAGCAGAAACCTAAAGAGGGAAATACAGTTTACTGCAGTGTGGAATGAAATGCAACAACTGTGTTAAAATTCACCAGAGCTGCTGAAGATTTGTTAGCATTTTGCAATCCTGAAGGGAAAGGAGATAGTGGCACTCAGCACATCTTTGTGGGCACCGTCACAGTTACATGTCTGTGTGCACTTACCAAAACATCAGCCATTTCAATGACACATTTAATTTCCCTGAGAGATGAGGGATTTGCTGCAGTGCAGAGAGAAGCCCGTTTGTTTACTGGCAGGTGAGCTGGGGCAGGCAGGATTTAAGTGTCCCAAAACAACGAGAGGCTGGTTGGCACTGCTGGAGCCGTATCCATTATTTACAGTTACTAGGCTGCGAGGGTATTTGCAGCAATGTCACACTAACCTCCATGAATTCTTGATTGAGAAATAAAAAATTAACAGTATGGACTGATGAGAACACTGGTGGATAGAGACAAGTGGTTTCAGAGCAAGCACAGTGCAGTGCTGGTAACACAAGCACACCCCCAGCATCTCAGAGCAGCATTTAGTGCTGCAGAACTTCCACACAGGACTCATTCCATGCCAGCCCTGCCCTTCACACCTCCCCACACAGCTGGGACTGAAGATGGTGCCTTAAGTTTTAACTTTCCTGGTTTTCAGGCTCTGTGCTGCTCAGGGGTGCAGTTCTGAGCCTCACATCAAGTGTCACTCAGCTCTCTTCACAGAGCAGGGAGACAAAATAAATAATTTTCCTGCTGAAGGCCAAGGACAGTGGTTACAAGTTTTCAGGCCCAAAAGCACAAACAACAGAGGGCTGAGGAGAGAGAATGATGAGTATGGGACTTCACAACCTGAAGCTGTAATTGTACAATTAAACCCTAATATGCAAATGGACCAAAACTTTTAAAAGTGTGAGACCTTGTGACCATTTGTCCATTTTGTGTCCATTTTGGGTCCACCTTGGGTGTAGCCCTCAGGCCCTCTCCTGCCCAAGGTGTACCCTAAAGGCCTTTCGATAAATATCTACTTTATTCTCTGTCTCTGTCCAGCTTCTGTTCCAGGTCAGCTTTCCCAAGGCATCAGAGAGGAGTTGGCTTTTTCCTGTAATTTCTAGATTTGCTGGGTTGTCTAAACTTCCCTCAGCTGTGAAAACAAGACTCAGAGCAGCGTTTGAGCTGCAATTTCCCTCTAGCAGGTGATGTCAGATTATCCTTTGGCAGCCTGAGGAGCTGCTTGTCCCCTGTGCCCCCTCCCCTTGCAGGCAGGGGTTCTTTCCCTGAGCCTGGCTGTGGGTTTGGGGCTCCTGAGGAAATCAGCAGAGCTGGGTGGGCTCTGCTGAGGTGACAAACAGCCTGCAGTCAGGGACAGCACACGGCAGGTGACAGCCTCACTTTGTTAGCCTCTGGAATAATGGTGATGATTATTCAGAGGTACAAAAGGGAAAAGCAGAACTCTTGTGTGGTTTGTTTCTTAGTAACAGCTGGAGCAGGAATTGCCTGCGATGCCAAGGCTTGTGCTGAACATCACCAGTTTTAGGAACTGTTTGTGTGGGACTGGGGGCCTCAGCCTGGGCTGCTCTCACACAGGGTTAATTTTTTGGCTGCTCTTGAAACATCACCTGTAAACTCCTCTCTCATTTAAAGCAGACACCCCCCTCAGAAGTAAAGAAATTGCAGGGTATAAATTGCAGGAGCCAGCCTGGAATGGAAGACACAAGTTCCATACAGAGCAAAGCACACTGTGCTTCCCACAGCAGTGCACAGCTCTGTGTTCCTGACCCACTCTGGCTCTAATTTGGGGCCTTATGTGGGGCTTCAGTGATGCTTTTGTGTTCTTCTTGTTTCAAAACAGCAACTTCCACTAAAATCTCCTTCAGGTGAAACTGAACTTTTATTTCATATTGACAAGAATTCTCTCTCCAAAATCTGGTTGTTGGTGGTTTTTTGCTGGTTTATCATCTTGAACTGATGGAGCTCTGTAATGTTCCCTTGGTCCAAGCAGAAGGACCTGGCTCAAGGTTCATAAGCAGGAGAGCTTTCATCTGCTTTGCAAGGGCTTTTCAACAAGACCTGGTTTAGTATTAGAGCCTTCTGATCAAGAGTGTTTAAGGGGTACATTGTAATTGGAAAGAATTTGCATGGACTTCTTAATTATTTTTAATCATTCCCTGTACAAACATCCTGGAGTAGAGAGCTTAAAGAAAAGCTGATTTATTTTTGAATATTTTTTACAGAGGAAAGATTCCAAAAGACAAAGCTATTTCTGCAGGACCCTTGAGAGACACCACTTGTTACTGCATTTTATTACAGTCCTTAGATTTAAATTCTGAAATGTGCAGAATATATTCTGTACATTATCCTGTTTTTCAACCACCCCTCTAATGTCAGAGGATTCTTTCCTGAAGAGAATAGGTGTTGCTTATTGACAGTTTCTGCTTCCTGATTTAAGGCTTTCAGTAGTGCCCACATTTAAAGTATTTTACATAATTCATTGCACTATTTTCTTCCTGCCCTAGGAAATGATAAGCATCTCTTGCTGTGATCTTTCACTCCAAGGATTAAGACTCTTTTCATATTCATAAATGTGAGGAATTCTAATAGCTGGTGTGTCAGTGAGCTCTGGGTGATGGTCAGAAGGGGCAGGGGGGCTGTGAGGGTGGCTCCTGCAGCACTGCTGGGAGTGCCACTGTGCTGAGGGAGGATTTTCAGGGGACATTTCAAATCTCTCCGTCCCAGCTCACAGGTATGGAGGTTTGCAGCATTAAACACAGCCAGGAGACAGGTTTAAACCCACTAATGATGAGAAATCAGGAGTGAAGGATTTGAATAGCTTACACCTGCGTTGGAGACTGAGTGATCCATCTCTTGTTTTGTATGCCTATCAGTACTGAATGAACAACAGCTGTAGCTTGGAAACAGCTGAGACTTTCTCTTAGGAAATGCTTCTGTTCAGGGCTTTTTACAGCCCTGTCACACTTTAAATGGACCTTCAAGCTGTGCTGATGTTAAGTTCCCTGTTTGGGGCAGGGGTGATGGAAGAATTGCTATCCATTTCCAGCTACAGTGACTGTTGTGTTGTTAGAAGTTCCACATTTTAAAATATGACTCAAAATTCTGAATTTTCTGACACATGCCACTTATGCAGGTAAGTCTTGGGGCACTGATGCCTTTGTGTAATTCATTTTGCACTAATAGCCCCCAAAAACTGTAAAATTCCTTTAAAGGGAATACTTTAGGTAGTTAAAACTTAACAATACTGACCACAAGTCTTAAAATTCCCCATAGATAAAGGGGCTGTGCATTGCTTTGCCCTGGTGAAGTATCTCCCTGCTCTCATCCTGCTGATCTCTTCCCTTTTTTAATGCTTTCAATGTGTTGCTGCTGTGAGGTTATTAAGAAAAAAAAGTGTTTGTTTCAGTTTAGACATCAAACTACCCCAGTTCTGCTCCCTCCCAGTCATGAGGCTGCTGCTTTCCCTGCTGACCAGAATCTTTGGGAATGGTGGTGCCTTCCTCCTGTGCAGTTTACTGTGAGAATCTCACACCAGGTTAACAGAGCTATGGATATGCACCCTCAGCTCTGAGTCCTCCCAGCAAAAAAGATGGAAAAATACTTGATTATTTCTCCCTTGGTGTAAGAGAGCGACCTGAACTGGAGATACACTCAAGCTGTGAATGTCAGGGATAAATAGGCAGCTTACAAATGGCATTGAAAACTGTCTGTGCTGCTGAGAGGAAAAAAGATTTGGTTTCTTATTGTTCTGCTGGCTCCGGGTTGATTTTTAAAGAAGAGAAAAGTGGCGTGTTTTGATGAGGATTATACAGAGCGATGGCTTTGGAAAGTGCAGGAGCTCTTTTCTTCCAATGTTTGCCTTTTAGACTGAATTTCTTAGACTGGGCTGCTTTGTGTGGCTGGGTTTGGAGCAGGAGCAGCTCTGTCCTCGTGCAGCACAGGCTGGTGGCATTAATGTGTCAACATCTGTTCGCTACAGCAGAGGTACCACGACCTTGCTGTATCATCATTAATTTCCCCAAAACAAACCAGCCAGAACTAGTGCTGGTAGAAACAATTTGAAGAACAGCAGCATATACTCAGACTTGGTTACTCTTGGACATTGATGGAGGGGTTGTTGCTTTTGTGACCAAAACTCACCAGGACCATGAAGGTGGGGCCTTGCTTTGCCCAGGGGCTGTGGGCACGCTCGTCCCACCAGGAGACCCATCCCTGGGAAAGGTGGGAATGAGCACCCAGACCTGAGAGGATCTCAGGCTGCAGTTTAATCAGAACTCATGGGAACGCTGGCAAAGAGCTCCATCTTCATTTCTGTGCCTCGGAGCACAGATGGAGAAATGATGGAGGAGGAACCTGTGCCCCTGGGAGATGGGAATCTGTTTTGAGCCAGGCCAGACCTTCAGCCCCTGGCAGCTGGGGGCAGCAGAGCCGTGCCTGTGCCTGTCACTTCAGGACCTGGTGCACGCTTTGTGCTGCTTCCCATGACTGTCCCTCAAAGCCACCCCCAGCTCCAAGCAGTCCCCTGACAGCCAGGAGTGTATGATGCTGCAGCTGCTGTTCCCAGGGGGATGTGGTGCTCTTGGCAGGGTTTATCTGGGAGGGGATCTCTGCTGCTCACAGCAAGTGGGAGGGCTGGCAGGTCACTGTTGCCCATGGCTAGTGGCCCTGGCTCTTGGGGACTGAAGCACCCTGGGCCACCACGCTGGCCAGTCTGGCTGCCCAGCTCCTGCAAGAGCTGCCTGGCTGCTCCTCACACACGTGTGTGAGCTGCCCTAAATACAAGGGCAGAAAGAACCCCTTTGTATATTTAATCTCCTTCCCAGAAAGGGGTTTTAAATGAAGGTGAGTCCTTCCTTTAGCCTTGGGTTTGGCAACAGTTTAAATTTAAGGCAGTTATAGAGGTACAATTGAATTGCTTTGTCCCACAAGCTCTAATGATGGCAAATCAGATATATTTGTATAAAAATGAATTATTTATTAAGAAAAATGAAGAGACAAAAGATAACAGATGGAAGATCTTAATCAGAATTACTTCCTACACTGCATAAAACTAAAAAAATACAGTTGATTATAACATCATAAAACAGTGCATGATATCAAGGTACTTTTATTAAAGCTGGCAAGAGAAATGGTATTGATTAGTAGCTGAATGTAACTTACCACCAAAATAATGATAATGTACAGATTCCTTCACTTAACCCCAGGATAGTAACCATGGAGTAGGCACCCCTACTCACGAGAGAAACTCCACCCACTTCCATCTTACACATGGAAGATTTCTGCTTTGTGAAAGTTTGGTGTGGCTTTTATGGTTGCAAGGTGGATGGCTGTCAGTCAGAAATCCAGCCTGCCTTGTTAGGTGTCCCTTCAAACCAAGATGTTTATTGGCACCTGGGAGATGCCAGCCCAGTGCTAACCCCATGGCACCAAAACAGCTCCCTATGAGACATCTTGTCCTGCTTGAGTTATCTGGGTGGTTAACAAACAACAGAGGAGATTTTATGGGGGGTAGGATGTCCTGGCACTCCTGTTGATGGTGATGCCTGCTGGCAGCATCACCTTCCTGCTGATGCCTTAGGATTTAGCTTTTATATTTTTCAGATCCTGGTTCAGTGCATAACACTAAAACTCCATAGCCTGTCAGCTGCTGTTCTCCCATTTTATTCAAACAAAACAATTCCTCTCTAGGCCTGAATCTCAAGGACACCTCATTGTCTCAGGCCCTGAAAAATATAAACAACAGTGAATTGAGGGGGGTGCAATCTGGGGATAAATGACTTCATTACCTGAAGCTGTAATTGCAGGATTAACCCCTGGTATGTAAATGGACCAAATTTATAATTGTGTGAAAAACTCATTCTCATTGTCCATCTTGGGTGTGGCCTCTGGGAGGCTTTGACTGCCCAAGGTGTATCTGTTGAAGGCCTTTAATAAATACCTGCTTTTACTTTTTAATCTTAGACTGTCACTCCTGCCTAGCCTCTGTTCCAGGCAGCCATTCCAAGGCTTCCCCATGACCTGGGCAGAGCTGGGAGGTGTCTCAGCTCTGGCAGTGCCAGCATCCAGCTCCTGTCCCCTGACAGAGGCCACGAGACCCCGAGGCAGCTGAGGGTCCAGGGGTGTCCCGTGCCACGGGCATTGCCCCAGGGCTGGGAGCACAGGGCACAGCCCAAATTCATTCCAGTGCTGGAAGTTTGCACAAGTGAGGGCTGCAGGGGGCCGCTAATGGAGTTACCGGGTGAGGTTCATGGTCACGTTTGACCTGGTGTTTGGGAGGCTGATGGTGTG
Source organism: Phylloscopus trochilus trochilus (assembly GCA_016584745.2). Taxonomy (NCBI): domain Eukaryota; kingdom Metazoa; phylum Chordata; class Aves; order Passeriformes; family Phylloscopidae; genus Phylloscopus; species Phylloscopus trochilus. Next base: position 3,577,694 of record WQNJ02000011.1, read on the forward strand.
TGAAGGCCTGGCTGCCACGGGAGGGATGGGCATGCAATTTTCAGGGCTAATGATTGTGCTGACCTGATGTCCTCATACAGCTGCTTCCTATTACTGTGGCTTAACTGGGACAGGGGAGGCTCAGGGGACTGCCTTGCTGTAATGAGCTGGCTGTGCAATTATGGCACTTACTGCAGGACACCGGGGCTAAATCTAGCTCATTTTTGCCTCATCATCTATTTTTATATTATTCTGGCATAATGTGGGCATTCCAAACAATGTGAGTTTATTGCTCCTGGGTGAAATGGATAGTGCTAATAGTGCTGCTGAGTGCTGGGAGGCAGGCGTGGCCAGGGAATTGTTCACTTGCTGCCTTTTCGCTCTGTCCTCTTGCCTCGGTGCTCTGGAGCCTTACAAAATTATTGACACATGAAAAAAAAAAATAAATCAGCAGAGAGCTTTTTGTTTATATTTATATTCCAGGCTTTTTTTTTTTTTTTTTTCTCTCTCCTTTCCTTGCTAAATTAAGCAGGGAGCATTAATGTCATTTTTACCAGAATCCACGGAAAAGCTGTAGTGGCTCAAGAGTTTACTTGAAAATGCTTTGTTTACCTTGAATTTCAGATTCAGTTTATTGCAATTGCATTCTGGATCAGGAACTTCTACCGTCTAATGAATGTGAAATCCTACTTTTGTTGACTTCTAGAAATTGCCAAGGTTATCGTAGGCAGCAGGGCAGCAGTGCATGTGGATATTTTGCTAAGGGTATGAATAAAGAAGGTTGAGGTTACTCTTAAAAGGACAGCAAACAAAGACCATGCATTTTATTGCACACAAAACCTGTGTATTTTGTGTTGTTAACTTATTATGCATTGATGTTTTCTCTCATTACCTCATTATAAGAGTAATGGAATTTGTTCCCTATATTAAAGAGGAGCCATTTGGCAAGTTCTGTGCAGCTCAGGTTGCTTTGTAAAAATGAGTTCTGATTTCAAAGAGAAAACCATCTTATTTTCCAACTGCTTTGTACCAGACACAGAAATATACAGTGATTCATGAGAATCATTGTATAAGTTAGTTAGAACAAGTGTTTCAGGGATTGTTTTCCTTTTATCTATTTATTTTGCAGAGATTATTCAGGTTACACTACAGAAATTTTTAAGAAGATGACATTATGACTGAGACTTCTTATATTAAGTGAACTGTCCATGATATCTACTCCACGTTTTGCAGACTGATTTATAGAGTAAATTTAGCTTAAAGATCTTAAACAGCCAATATTAACTGAGCATCACAAATACTATTAGGATGTAGTTAAGGGCAGATATATTTTTCACCAGCTGCTGAAGTCATTGCCTGTAGACTTACTGAGTTAACAGAAATTTGGAGTAACCTAATGCTGTTATCCATAGCAGTAAATAAACTGAGCAAAATTTAATTAAAGATACATATCTATGAAATATGAGCCTTGATTCCCCCTGTTCTCCCTTCAGCATATTCCATTCATGTATGCATTTAATAGATTGGATTTTTTTTTACTGGGCACTCATGTGTAGCAGCCATAAGTTGTTATGTTTAGCCTTGTGGAAGCCCCAGGGAGCTGATCCTGCAGGATATCCCAGGAATTTCTCACTTGTGCTTTCAGGAGCAAGTACTGAAGAGCAGCATTTTACCCTCACAGCTTCTGTGGGGCCCAGGACTTTGCTTTAAAAAATTAAATCTTGGCTTTTAAAAATGTGGGTGTTCATTTTCACGTCCCAGGCAAAAATCCATCTGAGAGTTCTCTTTTCTAGAGAGTCTCAGTTTGGCCGTCTTGTTTATGTGGAGAAGAGAGGAGTGGCTATAAGTAAACTTCTTAAAGCCTTCACAGTTAAAAAAAAAAAAAAAGTCCAGGGTGTTAATCAAGAAAAATAGTTTTAGATTAGAATTTTATTTGAGCATTAGTCAGAGCAAGGGTAAGAACACAAATGAAAAAGCCCAGCCTTGATGAGTTAACATTTTTGGATCAAGTCCCACCTTCCTGACACTCAGGAGCTTTGGAGGCCATTCAGGATTAGGTTTATAAAGGGTCATGTAGGGTTTCTTGGTAGTCTGAGGTAGGAGGGAGGATGTACAAGTTAATTTTGCTTCACTTTCCAGAATGGCTTTTAGAAATCAAGAGGGAGGTGAATGAAAACTGATGAATTAGCAAGAAGAACTGCTTTAGCAAGAAGGTGATCTCTCTTGCATGCATATTTTTCTATGCTTTTGATGGAGAGATTTAAATATGTTTAAAGCAAAATTTAGATTTATAGCTATATTTATCATGATTACTTCCCTAAATTTGGCAAGATGCATTAGAATTCCACGTTTCAAAGGCACAGTGCTTTAGGAAGTGAAGTAGTACAATATGGTTTGGCTTATTTTTCTAATTTTGTCAACACTAAAAGTGCCAGGCTTGTACACTGCAATATTCCTAAAGGCTTGTTGGTTGGTTTTATCTTTTTTTCTTTCTCCTGTTCCCCTGCTGTTGTTTATCTCAGTGAAGCAGCGAGATTGCAGGTAATTGTTCACATCATGGAGTCAGAGGTAGTGAAGAACACTCAGCACAGGGCTGGTTTCTTTGCACCCTGTCATAAAGCAGCTCCAGCAGCTCAGGTTCTGCTCAGTGGGCTGGACTGGGAGCCACAATCAGAAATCTGTTCTGAATCCTGAGGAGCCAGGCTGGCCACTGCTCCAGGCAGGAAAAAACTGGGAAAAGCCAGTGGGCAATCAATCCCCCATCCCTCCCGACCCACATTCCCAGTTGAATAAAAGGTTGCAGCACAGTGATTATCAAATAGTGATTTTTAATACTGCCTGAGCTCAGTGAGACAAACTTTGAAGGCAGAATTTCAGGTTTGTTCAGATAAATGCCAGGAAATCCACGGGACTGTGTCAAGTCTCTGCCCTTGATCTCATCAAGTCTTGCTCAGCTCCCTTGTAGGGTGTCACTGCAGCAGGTTCAAGAGTGGGGAAGCAGGGGAGGTCTTGGTCTCCAGGACTGTCTGTCTGTCTGTCTGTCAGGTATTTTGTGTCTAAAAAGAAATAAAATTAATTCTGTCTTGGCATTAACAATTCCAATCCCTGTAATGCTATTTCTAGGTTTATATCTTTTCTTCGTGCTTAAAATCCTCTATGCCTAATATGCTGAACAAGTTTCTAAAGTCCAAATTGCCAAAGATTGTTCTCTTTAGCCTATTTGGAGTGTTTATTTGCAGCATTTTTTTCTTTTTTTTCTAGTCCTGATCTCATTTTTTTTTCCAATCCTTTCTCTTGTTCTGGAGAAGCAGAAAAGATATTAAAGGTAAAAACGGATTTTTTTTTTTATGTAAAGGATTGAGATGGATGTGAGGAGGTGAAAAAAAATTAAGAAAAGTCTCTTTTAGAAAAATTAGTGACAGAAGAAGGGCTTCATATGTGGGTGAGATGGGACAGTTCAGTGAAAGGATCACTTCAGGCACAGGATAGGATCACCTTCAGGCACAGGATAGGTGAGAATCCAGGCTCAAAACATGTACCTTTCAGTTTTTTCCTGTGGGTTTTTGTTTGTTTTGTTGTATTGTGTTTTGTTTGTTTGTTTTGTCTTTGAGCTTTGACAGAGGGAATTTCATGTACTTTTAATACAAAATTGATACTGAATGAGTTGTCCAGTCTCATGTTCCTTAATTCAAGAAAGTTTCCTTTACTTCTTTCTGGTAAGGAGTTGTCTTAAGATATGTAACAAATAGCAGATATTTTCTCCCTGGTTTAGAATGGCAAATATTGTCTTCTGTTCTGGAGAGAGGAACTATGGATGCATGCACCTCAAGATAAGACCTTTGTAAATGCTAAAAGCAGTAAACATTGTCTAGAAAACTCTGCTTTCTTTGCAGTGTTATCACCATGTCTTTGTTTTTGTCAGGATTCCTCATGTAGAATGGGAAGTTCTGCCTTGAGTACAACTTCCAGGAGTAGCAAAAAAGCCATTTTTAAAGATGTTTTCTGTCAGTCACGTCTAGCATGTAGCACAAGAGGAATAAATTGCATCTCGCTCGGGAAAGTGACATAAACCCACGGTTTTGTTATGTCACAGAGGGATTTTGGTGAGAGAGACAAGGATCCCTCACCTGAGCTATAATTCCTCCTGCTGAAATTGCTGTGGTTTTAACGAGGGGATAAAATGTCACGGGGGAGCAGCAGGAGAGAGAAAGTGATCATCATCCCTCACACCAATATGGGGCAGAGCAGTGGATTATTGCAGAGGGAAAGGAGAGGAGCTAATGCTGACCCACCCTGTCTGCAGCCCCGCCCTGCTCCCTGCCCCAGCCTGGGCTCAGCCCACTCCCACATCCCAGAACAATTAGCTGATCATGGACACATCACTCCAGGTGCTTCCTCACCCAAGATTGCCTGGGATGGGGCTGAATAAATTGGCTTTGTGTCTCGGGTGGCTTGGCTGCAGATCTTAGCTCTGCTTAAGGAGCTTGAGAGCTGGCAAGTGCCTTCTCAGAGGATTTAATTGAGTGATCACACTGTGACACACAGACACTTCCTCAAAAGCCTCGGCAAAGGATGGCTTGGAACTGCAATTCTTTGTCATACCAATTACACTGCTCCCATGTCTTCATTCACTGGCTCCTCAAACATGACAGGAGATACAGCTGCTGGGATAGAAATTACAAGTTTCAGAACGGGGGGATAGGAGTGAGGGGAAGGAAGAAATCAGTCATACCAATAGAAAGATCATTCACTCTGTTAAGACACATAAACTTAAATAAAAATCACTATTAAAACTTTTAGATAACTGTCAGGTCTTCACAGACTAACAATAGTCAGCTCATTAATTTCATGAGTGTTATTTGACCCAAAATACTAAATTAATGTGTTTTACTGTTTACTAATGAAACATTAGCTTGAGGAATGTCATCATTTTGAGTAGAAACACTCCATCTTGGTCTCCGTTGGTGTAGTGGTGAGAATACTATCAAAGTTCATAATCCCTCTGGTGTGAGGATCATTTTGCAGAGTTCCCAGAATAACTCAGGGTATGTTCATGTCCCTGTGTCCAGCCTGGGTGCAGATGTTCTCTCAGCTGTGTAGCTCGGGCTGCTGCAGTATTTCAGCAGGATAACTCTGCCGTGACAGCCTGGCACCCTGACCTGCTGGACCAGGGTCAGCTGGAGCTGCACTGCTCAACAGAAAGCTCCTCTCAGCAGAGTCACTCTGCTGAGTTATTTGTCATTTCCTTTGATAATTTTTCATTAGTATGCTTGGCCTAAGAATGTGCTAATGGAATTTGATAAAAATGTAAAGCTGGGAGGAATTGCTAACACGGAGGAGCTGGGTGTGCTAGCCAGGAAGAGATGGATGGGCTTGCAGATTGAAATAAAAGTGAATTAATGTTAGTAATAGCAAGGAAAAGGTCATGCTTCTAAGAACTAACTGGAATTCAGCTTCTGAGCAGGGATTTATCAGACAATAGCCTGGAGAAGGAAGATAGGGACATAAAATGTCCAGTGGTCCAGCTGACCACCAAATGACTGTAAAGCACCAGGAAGGTATAAAAATATAAAAGGGAAATACAGTCTTTGGACACGTAAGGTGAATTATTAAAATAGAAGAGTAATTGCCTTGCAAGGCATTAGTGAGACCTGCCTGGAATAGTCACACTGCTCACTTCTGTTCACATTTCTTGCACAGCTGATAGAGGGAGAAGATAGGCACTTCTGACAGAGGGTTTAGAGCAGGATTGATGGCAGCTTCAGGAAGCTCCACTCCAAATTCTGGTCTTTTAAGACAGGTTTTTGGTATATCCTCTACAATGTGTGCTTTTAGTCACTTGCCCCCAAGAAGGATGTAATTAAATTGATGTAAGTGGAGTGTAACTCTATGAGTCTATTAGTAGAAAGATCTTTTTGTGAGGGGATGCTACCAGAGCGACCTGAGGAGATGCCAGCAGGGAATGGGTGGGGGCGGCTTTTTGTATGGTTCATTTTGGAAAGGGAAAATATCTGCTAACACTTAAAAATATTGATGAAGAGGAGTAACAACAACACAAAAAAAGGTGATAGGTTGTTTGTAAATAAATAGAATTTAAATAAGTTCAGTTCTGCTTGTGCGAGAGAAATTCTTGAACAGCTTCCAAAATCCCATTAGTGACAAAGATACACATTTCAAATCGAGCTGAACCTGGGTTTCAATCAGGTTAAATTAAATAACTGTTTGTGATTGCAGGTACCGTGTTGTGATGTGACAGGAGTTCATTTCCATCCCTAAATTCCTCTGGAATAAGTTTTTGATGAATCCACAGATGCCTTCCATTGAACAGCAGCTCTGCACACAAATTGTCTCCTTTGCTGTGCAGGCTGAGCTCTGTTCAATAAACACTGTGCTCTCCTCCCCCTTCCCTCAGCCAGGGTCATGGCTGGGCACTCCCCCTCCTGCTCCTTGGGGCTGGGGAGAATTGGAGATGTCCTTTGGAAGTGATGATTAACACCAATATAAAGGAAGATCTATTCTCCTGGAGACAGAATTATAGCTAGGTGTCAGTCTGGAATTTGTGAGGAGACTATTAAAGGCTTTTCAGCCTAGTGCTGTGGTGACAATATTGTGACATAAAGTTCTAACAAAGATTTTTGTCTTACAACATGGTTTAACAGCCTTCAGAGTCTAATGTGAGCTTATTAACTTCGTGTCTGTTGTTTGACCTATAACAATGTATATGTGTCTTAAAACGTTTAAGTTGCTTTAATATAAATGATGAATTTCTCTGTATTGCCAGCCTCTGTACTGTGCATTTTGTGCAGTTTTTCAGAGCAGTTGACTTTGTATCTCCCTGGTGTTAGCCACTGACCTTGACTGAGCCCAGTGAGGGCTGAGCAGGCACGGCCTCCTGGCAGAGGACTCGATGTTTGTGCTTCAGGGCAGCTTTGGTTGCTGGAAGGCAGCACTGGAGCTCCCAGGAGGCCAAGCCCTGGACACCTGTGCCCAGCAGACTGTCTCTAGTGAGCAGAATCTGCAGAACTTCCTTGGTCACACTCCACATGGAACGTGGCCTTCAGCCTGATTTGCTTCTACCACTGTGGAGCTGAACTCTTTTCAGAGCGTGACCTGGGCATTGTGTCTGGGTTGGAAAGCCTGTGGTTGCATTGCTCACCATCAACAAATTAAAAATCAGTAAAAATAGAAACATCTTTTCCCAGTTCTCTTTTGGTATATTTCCTGGATTTTTACCCAATATTCCTGAATTTTGCTGTTTTAATATATCCCTGGTTTTGCCTTCTGATGTGCATGAGAAGTGAATAGTCTCAGTGTGAAAGACAGCTCTCTTCAGTTCTGTTCCCTCAAGCCATAACAACCAATTGATGTCAGTTACCTCAAAAGCCAATTAATCCCACTCCTGTTTTGTTGGATCAATACTAATGCATTTTTCCTGTAATTTTCAGGTTTTGACATCGCTGGATGCCAGCAAAGCTGAGGTAGGAAATTCTCTCTAATACTGGTAGAATGTTAAAGAGCTGTCTGTGCTGCTGGTAGAGGGGCCAGCTTGCTTACAATTTTGGGGTGAAAGTTTAAGTTACTTCAGGATGGCATTTGTGCTGCTTCCAGTGCTTAATGAGCCAATCTTTGGAATTCTGGTCATGGTATAAGAATATTTAAGCTCATAAAGCCCTTCTAGGAAAGTTCTTCTCTCGTGCAGCTCTTTCTGAAGGTTTCCATGGCATCAAAACCACACAGTTCAGAGGCTTGTTCAGTGTGTGGTTTATTTCCCACCTCCAGAAGGTGCAAGCTGACCTTGCCCTGTGCCCTTCCATTTTTCTCCTTTGCTCCTCAGCCAAGCAGGTTTGTACCTGCTCCAGAGGGGGTTCTGGGGCTTGGCACGTGTTCTGTCCACCTCCACACCTGGTTTGCCTCACTCTTCTTGCACCATATGCCATGAGCTGCTTGAACAGACTGGAGCATGAAAAAGCAGCTGAATTTTGAGCTGAGCTGAGCTCTCATTGAATTCTGGAGTGCCATTGGCAGTGTTGGACCTTAGGTGCTTGACATTGCTGCAGGTTAGCTTGATCCTTTTGGAGTCACATTTATTTTGTCAGCTTTCCTCTCGATGTGTGAGTGTTTCTGAATGGTCTGAAGGCGTTCTTAGAGGTGAAAATATCCCGATTATTTGAGTATGTTTTGAATAACCGACTGCTAAAGCAAAAGTGGTGGTCCTTTGTGAGCAGAAACGTGTTTGACTGCATTTGCCTCTTCTGAACATTGCTGCTGAACAAGTCCCTGCACTTCTAATAACTGGCAGATGTTTTAATTTGGTGCACAGCTCCTGAGTCATTTATTTGTAACGTCAATTGGAAGCTCAGAGTGTTCCTCTGTGAAACCCTTCTCGGACTCACAGCAGGGAATTTGTGATGTGCTCCAAAGCCAATGTTTAACTGTGACAAAATGTGTAGGTGACTCTAACTGCTGGAGTCAGATAAATTTTTAATACGAACCTTTGGTAAATTAAATTGCATTATTAAAGAGAATAGATAAACTGTGCTAGTTACTTTAAAGAACAAGAACACGAGTTCACTTGCATACTGCAAAAGAATGAGATCATTCATTTTTATTTAGTTTGAGACTGTAATATCAGTGTTCAATTTAGCTGGTCTGATTCAATTGCATACTTGGCTTGTCTCGGGAGTTTCAGAAGTAGGATTTGTATCTGCTTTTTCACTGCTACACTGTTCAAAGGTTTGGTGCTGCTCTATCAAGACTCCACTAATAGTCATTTTCAGTTTCTTGTTTTGTAATGGGATTTTGGGGGCTGAGATTTGTCACTGTGTGGGTACTGCTATTGACTCTGCTGCCTTCTCTACAGTCTGTTTTCTTATTTATTTGTCAGATGTTTTCATGTACTTTTTTCTCTCGTGTGTGTAAAATTCTGGGAATATTGCAAGTTTCTGCTTTGGCCAGTTGAGCTGCTTTGTTTGTTAGTACTCTATTGATTTTAAAACCTTGAGTTAACACAATTGGTTGTTCTTTGAGAGCTTTCCAGCTGACCTTTGTGCCCCAGCCTGTGGGCTTGCTGACTTGGTAGGCACAGATCTGTGTGTGAGAGGTTATGGTTGGGTGCTGGTTCTTCCATTACTGAAAGTTCTCAGAAGGATTGCCAAAGCTCCCCAACACAGGGCAAATCCTAATTGAAGGTAAAGGGTAATTAAACATTTTCCTGAATCGGGTATTGATGTTGTTTGGAAATAGTCTGCCTGAGTTCAGTGCTGTAACACACATAGAGTAGCCAATAAAAAGAGAACAGGCATGCAGAAGTGGTTGATGAATTTTCAGCTTGAGGGAAATGATTCCTTTGACATAAAGGCAAACTTCTCAAAATTTCTTCCTGAAACCTACAGTTCTGGTGGTGTTTTGAGTCCTTATGTAACTGTGGGGGTAACAGGACACACAGGACATTTCCTCAGCTCTGAGAATAGCAGCCCTGTGTTTTGCCTGATTTGATTTGGTCTTGCTTTACCTTTGGGTCTCCATGAGCAGTTCTGAGAAAGATACAACCCCAAACCCCCGTGTTCTGGCTTACCTTTGGGTCAGGTCTTGCTCATTAGAGCACCTCTGTTTGCTGCTGGAGTGCTTGTGTGGAAGCTCTCTGCTCTGCTTTTGAATAAAAAATCACTTACATTCTGTTTTCTAAAATCTTTTATCAGAGCCTCTACTCGGTTGCTCTTGAACTGTTGATCCGAGTAGTCTTGAAATTTGTTTATTCCTTTTTCTTTGTTCTTAGGTGACACTGCTGTGTTCCCTTAGTAAATTTTGTATGAAGTCTGGATGAGAACTTAGCGTGTTTGTGCAGCTACTAATGTTTTAGGAGGATACAAACCAGCTGGGTTTTTTCTAAATGCTTGTTGCCACGTAGCACTACAGAGGCAAGAACATCTAGAGGAAGCTGTCAAGTGATCCCAGGACCTTCCTCCCATCTTTTAACACAAAGGGACAACAAATAGTGACAGAGTCAAAGCTGTAGGCAGCAAAGTCTTCCAAAAATAATTGCCAAATCTGCCCACACCGTGTCTGTTAGGGTCATAGTCTTGTAAATATGCAAGTTAGAGGCATCTTAAAAAGCAATAACTTAAGCATAGGTAGTCAAACACAAAGATTTTTATCACAGCTTACCCTGGTTTCTTGTTCAAACCCGTAAGAGGTTCTGTTAATACCATTACAAAACGAGCCTGAGATCAGTCTCAAATACAGCTATACACTGTAGCAATTCCCATAACACACAATAAAGTAAGTTTTCATGTAATTTGCTGGAACAACAGTTTGAGGAATGCCTTTTTTTCATTCTGCTAACTTTATCTATTACAGGTATATCTAGTCCTTTTATTGTCTTTTGTATGTACATTTTTTCCCTGTGAAAAGATGTCTCATTCAGCAAAATATTTGGCTTTCCAGAGTGTTCTTCTTTCTAATTAGCAGTGAGAATAAATGATCTTTATGTTAGGCAAAGCATGATTTCTTTTCCTTTTTCTGAAACAAATGGTGTTACCAAAATAGAACAGAGAAAGCTTGTTGTGATTCCTCGTTTCCTCTGCAGTATTTGAATAAATGATACAGTGGAGTTCAAGGCCTTCTTGTGAGAAGTGAGAGGTCATGCCTGATTGAAATACAAGTTCAGCATAACTTTGTGTTAGCTCTCTGCCTGTTTTAATGGGAGGAGTGTCAAGGCAGCCTATTTTTTACTCTCATAAAGAAAAGGGTGCCAATATGTTTTAATAAAATGGAATCAAAATCAGCTCAAAGCCCAAGGAGGTTATTAAATCAGCGTTTACAGGAAACCTCAGAATAATAAGGAGAACATGGCTCTAATGATAACTGAAGTGTGACTGATTTATACAATGATCCATCAGGTCCTTGATTATCAGGAAATGTCAGTGTTAAGCCCCCCCATCCCTGATGTGGCAGGAGCAGGTCAGGTCTGGGGAGCAGTGCTGTTCAGAACAGGCCAGCACACGGATTCCCTTCATCCATCCTCTGCTGCTCCCTGGGTGGGGTGGAGAGAGGAGGAGGACAGAACAGGCAATTTCAGTTGTATTGTACAATTTTTATTTGTAAAATGTGTGTGAGAAATCCTGTCTATTTGCAGGAGATGTCTTTGCATGAGCGACGTGAGCGCCGCATGTGCAAGGTGTCCGTGGCAGATACGGTCTGAAAGCCACCATGGAGGGTGATGTGAAGGGTTTGTGCTGGCTGATAGTTTTGTCTGCTTGCCTTGCCCTGCTCCTGGGGTGCCCAGGTGCAATCCCAGCCTGTCAGGCTGTGTTGCACACCCTGCCCAGTGTCTGACACACTCTGGAGGTGATGCAGAACGCAGCTCGAGAGAAATGCAGGAATCTCGTGGTGAGGCAGCAGCAGAGCTGGGCTCTCACTGCCAGCAGGACCATACCTGTCTCTATTGCCTGCTTCTGATGCCAAGGTGAACTAATACCTTTTGGAAAAGAAGTCAGTGAGATGTGTGTGTAAACAGATAGCAGAGCTTGCTCAGAAAATATGCCTCTACCAATATTGCCCCACTGTCACTGGTTTGATGTTTGCAGTGTGCGCCGTCCCTGCTAGACTTATAATTCTTTCTGCTAGCTCATGAGGAATTTTTAAATCCTGTTGGCTGTCTGATTGATTTCTATGGGAAAACTATGATATCAGTGGGAACTTTATCTGAGGAAAGATGAATGCTTGGTTGGATGCTGTCAGGGTAAATTGCAGGTGCTGTATTAAAACCCCACAGCAGATAAAAACATGTCATTCAGCCTCCCTCCACTCCCTGCCCTACTTTATTCTCCCCAGCACACTTAACATGCAAGGACCTCGTGTGCCATCACTGCAGGGGACGTGCGTGCTCAGGACAGGAGACATTTCCATTTCTATTTTCAGGTTGTTTTTCAGGATGAGTGAGTGGATTACAGCTTCTCCCCGTTCTGAGGCATCAATACTTTGCATCAGCCACAGCCTTTGATTGAAACTGTGCATTGTTAATCTTATCCAGCTCTATGTTCCCTCTTCCCTCCAAGTGGAATGAGGCGTGGAGTGATCAATCACGATCACTAATAAAGAATTTGCTATTAGTACTTCTTTTTTCAATGTTCCTATCTTTAATGTATTTCCACCAAGAAAATATTTGTGATTTAAGAGAATTTACCTATCTATAGGAGTGCAGCATAAAGCTTTCCTTATGGTCATAATTTTGATTATTTTAAGGCATTTAAAATCTCTGTAGTTTGTAGTGGGACTTCACAATTTATCAAGAGGATAATTATTGCAGTAAGATTGTAATTTTTGCTTGGTCTGTTGAAAACACTTTAGATTTGGCTAAATCAAGATGTCACAAATTGTGTGTAAATAGGTGCCAGTATTTTTTCGTAAAAAGATCATTTCAATAATGGCATAATTCTGTATAAGACAACTAAGAATATTTATAATTTCAAATATAAAATCAAGAATTATAAATAAAAATAATTTTTAATTTTCGAACTTCTAGAACTGAACTGTTGTAACTGTGCAGAAGTTAGGATTTTGATGTTGTGCCTTCAGTCATTTCCACTAAAAAGTATTTTTCAATCATGCAAGCTGAGTAAGGGTCTGAACTCCCAGTGAAAGGTGTCTCTGGGTAACTCAGTGTCACATATAAATCCTGCTGAGCACCTTCTGTGTCCTCAGATCCCCAATAAACCCTTGATTGGCAGTGATGGGAGCTCCCAGCTGGAGCAATTATCCTGACAAGTTAATATGGACGTTCCAAACGTGGCAGGAAGGAAATTCATGGCAGTGTGTGCCTGGTGGGTGACCCTCAGCTGTGCCTGGGGTGCAGCCCCCTCTGAACACACCAAATACCTGCCTTCATCAGGATTTGATGGATTCCCTTCCAACTTCTGTTACCAAAGGCAGAATCCTGACTTCCTTTTATAGTTTTGAGGCTTAATCACATTAGCTACATATAGATGTACAAAGACTCCACAAAATGGATGGAGAAGAATTATACAAAGTTTTCATCCATTTTTAACTTGAGCATGAATTTCTAGGGTTGTGCTCCTTCCGTCTGAAATCCTGTGCAGTAATTTTAAGCTGTGCAGTGTGCGAGAGAGAGTCTTGCTGTAGCTGCTACTGTAAAACCTAATTTGCTGCATAAAATATGAGAGCTATAGTGAAATATGAGCCTGGAGAGCAACTCTTTTGATCTTGAGTAGTCAAAAGGTTGGCATGTATAATGGTATGAAAATAAATGATGTCAAAACTGTAGGATATAATTTATGGTTTGGGGACTGCTTTGCTCATGGAAGCAGAAGCTTCTACCACTGAAAAGCAAGTAGTTCAACAAAAGATAATGAATGGAAATTGCAAACTTTCATAAACCCCCAGATAGATTGAATCGTGCAATACATCAGTTTAGACACTACCAGTTGTCTAATTTACTGATTATAAATTATTAAATAGAGCATTTATAATATATATATGATTGGAACTTGAGCCTTCATTTTGTATTTCTTAAAATAAGTACTAGGCTTTAATTGTCATCCAGTCTGGCAAGGACTTGGGCACATAAATTACCTTTACTCAGTTCAAGTGACAAAAGCTTGGGTTTTGTAGGCTTTTAAAAAGGTGCTTTTTGAGGTGTCCCAGCACAGTCTGAGGAGTACCCAGGTTGTGTCATGGTGCTCCTAGGAGAGGGATTACAAAATAAGGGCAGAATATTTGTTGACTGGAATATTTATGGCTATGACACCATGCAGGTTCTTATATGTGCCTCTGGTAGCTGTGGCTCTGTTGCCTACATGGGCTTTAGACTTGGATTTTTTTTTTTTACTATCTGCGTGAAAAATGGTCAATGGACTATTTCAGTGACTAAATTTGCTTCATTCAAAGTTGCACAGCACTCCCCAACAAAGTGTCTATTTCTGCAAACAGTCTTCTAACTGTGCTTGGGGCTTTGGGGGGTGTGTTTGCTTGGTTTTGTTTTGTTTGTTTGCTTGGGTTGGGTTTTAATTTTTTTTTTTCTTGTTTGTTTTGTAAATTTTTTTTCTTGTTTGTTGGTTTTGGTTTGGTTTTTTTTGGTGTGGTGGGTTTGTTTTTTTGTTGTTGTTGTTGTTGGGTTTTTTGTTTTGTTGTGGTTTGGGTTTTTTGGTTGGTTTTTTGAGCCTCTGTCTTTCTTTTGAGGTCTGCTTTGTGAAGTTTCCATGGACTTCTCTTTTGTCCTTCTCTCAGCCAAACGCTGCCCAGTCCCTTTGGTTGTGGCCCCAAGGCTGTTCATGGGACAGGCTGGGACCCCAGGCTGGCCTTGTGCTGGATGTCACTGCACTTTGCAGAGCAAGCTCCCACAGGGGAAATGTTGTACCCAGACCTCCCCAGCCCTGATGTGGCTCTTTGGATTCAACCACTGAGCCTGAAACTGGAATTTTCCCCCAAGGATCTAAAGCTTGCATCCCTGCCAGCGACCCCCCTGCCCTGCCCAAATCTGTTTGCACAGCACTCCTGGGAGGCTTCTGAAGAAAATGAGATTTAATAAAGCCAGCTGTGAGCCATGCTGCATGCCTTTTCTGTATGTCTATATATAAACACACACATTTTATGGACATGGCTCCAGAATGTGTTTCAGTAAAGTGCATCAGGAATTTGATGGCGACAGAAGTGAATATAAGCTTGTCTCACTAAGGGGTTGGTATTGAATTGAAAGTGCACTTTGTTTATTGATTCTGTTTCTTACTTTCCTTCCACATCCTCTTGCTGAACGCTGTAAGTTTTCACTGCCTGTAGGAGAATCTGGACGTGTTTTGATGAAGGTTTTAAAGGTGCTGTATTAATCACACTTTTCCCAGTCCTCAGTTGTGGATTTCAAGAGTATCACACTGTCACAGCTCTAGATGGGCCATATTGATCTTGATGATTGAATCAGCCAAAGGAAACTTGATTTCTGAGGGAAAACTTAATATTCTCAAAGCCCAAATGTCTCCTAAATATTTATAGGTTAGGAAAGTTGATCAAATACCTTTGTTCTCTGATTATTACAGTGAGCAGCAACACTTAGTTCAGATTCTCATTATAGCCATGTGATGCAGTCATATATAAATTCCTGGGTATATGTTGTCAATCATGTGAATACACAGAGGTAACTTTTTTCTTCTATCTTGGCAAGGCAGGAAGATAAATAGGTGAAAATGTGTATGTGTTTAAGCAATAAAGTTGGTTTAATGGTTCTTGGGGAAAAATTTCCTGTGGTACACAGAGTAGTGACTTGATTGAACAGGACAGAATCATGCAGTTCAATTAATGTGCAAATATGTGTTCACTGAACTTTCATTCCATTTATCACATGGACATGGAAATAGGGTCATTTTTTATCTCTGTATTATGTATATGACATCTTAGTTTGCTGCTTGCATGCTGCTGTGGGGAAAATAGCAACGTGGCACACCACAGGCAAAAAGAATTGGAGATAAATTCCTCAGCTGTCACAAACATATTTAAGTGGATCTTTGTTTGAAGATAAATCTCTTCCTTCTGCAAGGACTAACATTCAGAAGGCCTTTGCATGCTCTTCCCATTAAAATTTGATGTATTCCTTGGCTGTGTGCTGGGAAAAATCACGGGCAACAATTGTCATGTTTATGAAGTACATCGTTAGCAAAAAAAAGTGTACTTAGAGAAAAACATCAAAAGGAAATTTTAGCTGAAAATACATTAATATTCACCATTGGCTGTTTAAAATAAGGAGCCAGATTTTTCAAAGTAACTTTTTTCTAATTCTTACCAAGGTTTTCTTCCATCCTCAGGTCTAGTGAAATTTGTTTGGGACTGTTCTCTTTCCTTTGCCTAATTATTCTAAATCAGGTTAGCAGGAGTACAGGTGATTATTCAGTTCATACACTGAAAACCTATACTGGAAATTCTGTTAGTAAAAAGTAGAGTGAATAAACTTGTGCCTTTTATTGTATTTCTACAATTGGTGAAAAAAAAAGTTTTCTTTTCTCTTGATATGGAACAAAAATGATTTACAGCAGCAAGTGGCAAAAGATGAAATTTCATAAGCACAATGTAAATTAATGTGATAAAAATTCCTTTCTCAAGAGCCTGTAAGGATACTGAAGGGTGGTTAACAATTTCACTGTTCTGAGAGTCCAAAGTAAGGACCTTTTGGCTGACATGGGCAGCTGTAAAAATTAAAGAGTAGCTGAATTCCACATGGAATTGCAGTATTTGCAGGCAAGGCTTATAACCTTTAAACAAACCACAGGCCAAATTCTCTGCCATGGAAACTGGCAGAGCTTCATAAACTTTAATGGAGCTGGGCCTCAATGGAACTGTGCCAGGTTTTAAGAGCAGTGAACGTGATCTCAATTTAGGTAGGAGGTGGCAGAAGCTGAGGGAGAGAAAGAGGAGTTTAAATTGTTAATAATCAATCCCCACAGGTCACTTTTAAATAGAAAAGGTCTCAGCCTGGGAACTGCAGTCTCTGGTCAAAAGCAGATATCTTTCCATCAGGTATTTAGTTCAACAGCTTGAGTTTATATGTGAAAATGCAGATAAGACTGTATTTCTTATTAATTAAGCCTTGTACTGCTGCTTAACATTGTGCCCAAAATGGGCAAAAGAGATATTTTGGGAAAAGTTTCTGAATGAAATGTTAGTTTGGAGCAAACAAACCATAAGCTCCACGGCAGGACAAAGGGAAATGTTTCCATCAGTACAAACACATTGATTCAGCACTTAGAGAGCATGAGGGGATTATGTTTAGGGGAAATAATGAGTCTATAAAAAAATAGCTGTTCATAGGTAACATCTATTCACAGAAAAAGCAGTTGTGAGCCAAGCAGCATCTTGGTTTGGGACTACACTAGGAAGTTGTGGAATGATGCTGCTGCCCATTCCCACTGTACATTTAAAAAACAATTTCATTAACAGCAACACTCACTGCAAAGATAAATATCCAGAATTATGAGGGGGTGTTTGGGGACAGCGTGTGTTTGGCTTATTCTTTTGACTGAAGTCCTAAATATTTTGCTTTCCCATTCATGTTTAACAGCCACCAAACTTGTTTCCTACCCTTCTGTAAAAAAGCCCAGGGAGGGGTTGGGATGATTTTAAAACTGCAGTGGTGGCTTGGAGAAATGTTCCTGTTGCTGTAATAGGGGAAGAGAAAAAGAAGCCTTCTGTCTCCTGCTTTTCATAAGCTGGGTCCTGGGAAGGTGGACAGTAGTACCTGCACTGGTGTAGCTGCTTCAGGGAGAAAAAAAAATGAGAGCAGCTGCTGCCAACATTGCAGAGGAGAGAATAGAGGAGGAGACTTGGGAGAGACTCTGTGCTGGAGGAAAGTGTGGAGCTGAGGAGTAATGGGTGAAACAGAGTCTTTCCCCTCCTCAGCAATGGCAACTTGGAAGAAGGATTGACAAGGCATAGGCAAAATATTTCCTTGTCTTGAGTTTTCTCAGGGTTCCTGATTAAAACATGTCTGTTGTAGGGGACACCCCCCTTTGCTCTGGGAAGATCTGCATTTCCTCCTCAGGAAATAGCAGATGACAGAGGCAGCCTGGGGTGCACAGTTGCTTGTGAAGGCACCATTTTCCTCAGAAGTTCCACATTTCCTTGCCACTGAAACCTGATTTCAGTTCCTGGTCTGATAAAGAATTTTCAATTACTTGTAGGCTGGAAGTGGTTTATTCACTTTATAGTGAATTATTGGCATATGATGAATTATTTGCTGAATTACTAAAGTGTTCTAGCTAAAGGACATTGTTGGATTGGGAGCTTATGATTTTGGGGCTAGGCTAAAGTCTTCAGAATCATCTTCACAGGGTTTCTGTAAGAGAGTAACTCCCAGCAGTTGGTTTGAAAATTGCTCTCCTCGCTGTATCTCATTTCCCTCTTCTTTAGTGCCCTTTGTTCCCAAAGGACAAAGTGAATGTTGTCCTCAGTAGGATTTGAAGAATTCAGAGTTGATCCAAACCATCTAGAGAAGCTCAAAGAGTTCAATCTTTTAAATTCAATTGCTTTTTATTAGCCTTCAAACATAACAGGAGATTTTCTTTCCTGGTCTGGATTCAGTGAAAGTTTTTTGCTGCAACTTCTCTGGGGAGGCAAAGCAGCTCCCAGCTGAACAGCTCTTCACATTCAGCAGGACTTCTGAAAACACGAAATTGAAAACAGCATCGTGTTTGAGCTCTAGATGATTTATTCTGACAAATCACACAAGGGCATCTCCAGATAAACACAGGTGATTACATGTTGGTAAAGCCACCGATTGTCAGGAGACCAGAATAATGTTCTAGGAGGAAATATCTGTGGTGTTTAATGAATTTTGAAGCATCACTACAAAACCTGTGTTACAAAACCGCATTTTAAATCGATACCGAGAGCGTGCTGAATTTATAAAATCTGTGCTCAAGGACTGAGCCCTGTTCATTAGTTTAGTTTGTCTTGCAGGGACTTCATACGAGAATGCCATTGAATACTGGTGGCACTTTTCAGAAGAGAGGCCCAGGAGCAGGTTAAGGCCTAGACTTACATAAACAGAGAGCTGAACCAAAAAGGCAGACTAATTTAATCCTGTCTCTGTTAAGCTTTTAATAAATACTTTATTCATTGTAATATGGATTATATATTCAATTATGGTTCTGCTCAGGACAGTGTTTTAGGAGGGATCCTCCTGAAAGGGAAGAATTAATGGCAGTGACGAATATTCCTGAATGTGGCTGCAACTACCAGAAATTTTGGTTTATGGCACTTAACACTTCAATACTAAATTAAAGGAGCCATAGAACCAAATGTGTCTTTTCTAACAATTATAAGACCACTATGGCAGAGAGAATGTGAAAGTTTAGAAACCATGTGAGCCATTAATTCAGGTGCTTCTCCCACAGCTGATGGGGTTCCCTGTCACCCACAGCCAGTGCCACTCTGCCATAAGCAGTTGGTGTCTCCATCTCAGCTTCTACATTGCAAAACTGCATCAAAAATATCCCTGGTCTCTTTGTCTCCTGAGCAGGGATGATGATATGGAAAATTGAAGTGTTTGCTTAATGTCACCCAACACTTCAAACCAAAAACAAACAAGCAAACCAATCCCCCAACAAAGCAAATTAAAAAAATCCCTTTTTGCCTTTTACAGAATGACGTAAAGTGAAGCCATACGATTGCATTTTGATTAAAAGTAATTACAAGTAACTTAATTAGCTCCTGATCCCGTGAGTTTAGGGGAATGCTCTATTTAAAATGAGCTAATGCAAAAAAATATTAATACTTCCCTAATAAACATAAGAATGTTTTTTCCTTCACACTTTCCTCCTGTTTAAAAATAAAGAACTCTCAAACATCAAATCAAGTGAAAAATGCCTGGAAGAACACTGGAACCATTAGGAACCTCCTTGTCATCATTCCCATAACTGGCTTTAAACATGGCATTTTCATGGATAGGTAACCATTTACTTTGTACATGAGTTGCTGTGATAAGAATTTATTACAGGACCTCAGGGAAATGTTGTTACATCTATTAAAAAAAAGTTACCATTAATTTTGTAGAATTAGAACATCGATTTAATTTGGCCTCCTTTAATTGATGTTAGGCAGCTTGGGAACGGATGTCCTCACTTTGTAAATGCACTTAATCACTTCTTGCTACAAAACCTTGAACGTAATTTTTCCAATCAGAGCTGACAGTTGTAGGGTTAAAGCTCAACACTAATAAATTCACAGGGACTGGGTACTGTACTACCTGCTATCCTTCTTCAAAACACTGGCAGTGCAAAGCCAGTCTGAATAATTTTAATTAGATAATCTCACTATGCCTTCTTTTTCTAAATAAATTTTATTTGCTCCTGTTAGCACAGTAATTCAATTTGCTGGGTGTTTGTCTTCATGGGGAAAAAAAAAATCCTTGTATGCTTGTAGGGCTGTCAGCTGGCACAGTGCACAGCAGAGGAATTCAGTGGCACTTTGGGTGGCATTTCTGGGGGCACAAAGGCTTTAGCAGCCTGTGGACAAAGGCACTGCCAGGGTAAAAGTCAGGCAGCTCCCAAAAGCAAATACCACCCTGCCCAGGTTAATGATGGCACTGTCAGGGAATGGTATGGAAAGAATTCCTTTAAAAATGTGCCTGCTTCTTCTCATTTGTGGTGATTCTTCAGCATTTTCTGTTTCACCTGGAGAATGAAGGATTTCTATGAGAGGTGTTTGAATGACTTGTTTCTGATGTTTTATCAATCGTAGTTTTCCCTGGAGATCATGGCCCAGGTAAGAATGAGCTGTTGCTTGGGGGAAGAAATAAGATCTCCAGAAGTCCTTTTCTTCCAGAATACCACTTTTCACTGATTTCCCTCTCATTATTAGTCTTGTTTACAATTTCCTTGGCACCTGGGAGGAGCAGTGGGATAAGAGAGCAAGAACGTCTTTTGTCTTGGAAAATCTCCTCAAGTAGTCAAAAATTGAGATTTTTTTTTTTTTCTCACACTATTGGTAGAGTGGTGAAAATTGTCTGTGGCAGCCTTTCAGGCTATTTTTAGGTTACCCACCTTTTTTCCTGTACTACTAATGAAGAAAAGCTCTGGTTCTCCATCCTGGATAACCCTCTGCTGCTTCAGCTCTGCTTCTCAAACACAGTTGTTGGGCTTTCCTACTCGAGTCTCTGTGGGATTTCCCCTGTGAAAGAGGAAAGTGATCTTTCAAGTCACTTTGACTTTCTCTGTGTCTTTCAGTAGAGTTTTTAGATTCCATAAATTGGGGTATGGCTGATCCATGCCTCTCTTGAGCTGGCAATGGGAGCTCATCAAAATGCCAAGCTCAATTCTTCTCTCAGTTCTCACAAAAAACCCACCAAGGTGGGTAGATTAGAGGAAATTTGTGAAAAGCAAAGACACGTTTAATAATTCAGAATTGGATGAGTGTGTAACTAAGCAGACCTTGAAGCTGAGGCCTTTCAAAGACTTAACAACAGAAGCTGACCATGTACATGAGCTGTTCTATGGACTTCCTTTGTCATTTAGGCTTTAGAAACTCTTTTTGTATCTAAGGCCAAAATTAGTTGGGTTTTCAGTTCAGTGACTTGAAGCCTACTCTGTAAACAAATAGCAGAGAGAGGCTTCTAATTGTACATTTTATCTTAGAACTCTTTGTTTTCTTAGTCAGATTGTAATTTTTCACAAAAAAAAAATTGCAAATTTTGTATTCTCCTGCTTTCAAATAAGGAAAACAAGTTTTTTCAGATGCACAAATGAGAATAAGCAGCTTTATTCCCTGAGTGATCATAGCACATCTCAGGTAAATGCATTAGTAGGCACTTTTTAATTATGAATGTAAAATACTAAATAGATCAAAGCACTATGAAAACTGTTGTGGCTTACTACATAATTAGGGTGTGTTTTATCTTTACACCATTCAGATTTTCATTCAAACTTTTGAACATATTGACCACTGTCAAATTTATCACTCTTCTATTCCCCATTTGCTTTTCACACATAACTTTGAATGTTCTCACTTGTCTAAGGACTGCAGATAAGCTCTTCTGATGAGTGAAGGAATGAAGCAGATGATGTTTTAAATGCATAGATATTTTCCTTTCAAAGAGGAGGATTAGGGAAGGACTTTTCATTCAAATCCTGTTGATCCAGACCAGGCAGTGTGGTGTTGATAACTGATGAGCTGAGCGCGGATGTTCGGCTTCCTCTGGAATATTCCAACTTTGAAGGTCTTAGAAGCTGAGAGGTGCAATGGGGCATAATTCTTTGTGCTATGCACGTGGCTAAAAGCTGCAGATATTTATGATCCCTCATTTAATGGAACTTCTGATGGGATGGAGGAGGTTCCCCTTGCACATGGCACGTCCTTGTGTCACACGTGCACAGCTCGTCAGCATAACCCCTTCACACCAGGCACAATCTGCTTTTAAGCTGTTCCCTAACTAGGCTAGCTCATTTCCCAGCAAAATCCAAACCATGACGTTTGTTTTGGTCTGTTTTGCACCCAGTGTATTTAAAAGAATAGTCTGTGAGGGACAGATCATCTGCTGGGCTCTGTCTGAGGATAATCCAGCTCCTACATGGCAATGTGAGCACTAAACGTGTCTTTAAGCCCTGGTATATCCATAAACCCATCTTTTCTGTAATTAACTAATTTTGACCTGTTGTATCAACTTCCCTGTACCAGTGAGGGAACAATGAATTTGAATACAAATATGTTGCTGCTTGCAAGGACAGAGAGTTTTTAACACTGTAAAACTGAGATCATTGTTCTGTCATGCTCACCTGAAGTATCTGCTTCTCACAGTGTTCAGAGACAGCTTACCCTATTGTGTATTGCTTGGACCTCTCAAAAATCAGTTTTAAGTTCATTCCTATATTGATCTGATTTAATACAGGACTGTAGTGGGAAATCATCACTATACAATCTATCCTGAGGGGTTTATTCAGTTGGCTTTGTAAAGTCTGAATTTCTCTGGGCTGACCTTTCTATTTTTATTCTAAATATTTATCTTTGGAGTCAGTAGTCTGCACTGACCATTTCACTGATGAATTTGAGGACAGCCTGCGATCCTGTTGTTGACATTTGTATTTAACCTCTGACTTTTCAAAGGAGATTCATTAGTGACTATACAGTTTCCAGTAGTTCATTTTACTTTTCTTAATCATGCAGCAAGGCCACCTCTCCTAGATCCACAGCCAGCTGCTTAGTGCAGTTTTTAATGAGCTACAACACCTTTGGGGAAGCTCATCTTGAGGGTCAGCTTCAGGCACAAGCAAGCCAGGTAATTTCAAGGGCTGTAAACTGATGAGGGCAGCAAAATCCCAGTTTTAGACAAGGCAGAACTTTGCTGGTGCTGCCTGCCTTGGGTTCCCTCCTCCTGCAGTGGTGGCAAAGCGCCTTGGACACTGCAATGGGACATGGCACATCCAGCCCTGTCCCCTTCTGCTCCTGAGCTCTGTCCTTGAGAGGAGAGGAGGCTGCAGAGACAATCCATCCCTCCTGAGATGGTGCAGGGCTTGCTGGCAGCTGCTGGTGTCAGCCCACACGTCCCACTCTGCTCGGCTTTCCCAGGCTCAGCTGTGCAGATGCTTGTCTCTCACATGGGCAGCCACAGGGAAAGACACAGGCAACAGGATTGTGATGTTTCCCAGAGACAGACAGCCTTTTCCAGCTTTCCTGGGGGAGAAAAATGTTTGATGAAGCCAGTCTGCCAAAGGTGTGAAATAGAATTTGTCTCTGCTGAAGTGAAATTTTGAAATGCTTTTCGGCGGGTTCCACCAAACCCTGATGGTTGTGTTCCTGCTCCTCCTGCTGCGTGTTCTCAGGGCAAACCTGGGTTCAGGTGTCATCTCTGAGCTGCAGGTGGAATTGTGTCCACCCCTTCTTCTCTCCTAGAAAGTGTCACAGTTCTTCATCACCCCAGCCCTGATTAGCACTGGGATCCCTTTGGCAGGAGCAAAGGGGGAGCACGAAGAGCAGAAGGCCTTGGACGTTTCCTCTGTGTCTGAGCCCCATTCTGATCAGCTGTAAGGAGCTGCCCCATCCCACCCCACTGTCACCAGGCAGTGCCTGCTGCTGTGGGTCAGGGCAGGTGGGAAATGCAATATTTTTACTTCCTTCCCTTTAAATACCCTGCTCTCGTGCCTGTGGCTGCACCAGAACACGGGGCTTGGAGCGGGTCCTGACAAAACTTGCAAGTGTAGCTCCCTTTTAGCTCAGAAATCTGGGGCTTGAGATTTAAATTCCCAGTTCTTAGATCCTGGCTATCCCTGTGGAGTCCCTGAAGAGTGATTTTCCTGGAGTTCTTCCCTCAGCTCTCTGAAGCAGAGGGGAAGACAGCTGGGTTCTCTGCTTTAATTAGACTAAGGAAGCTGCTCATAAAAGACTGGAAAGGAGAGCAGAAATCAGCCAGCCTCCTAGTGGAAATGCTGCATGAATAATGCTGGGAAGGAATCAGTTACTCTGAATAGTTAAATAAGCCAAACAGTTGTCAGTTGGTTTTTTTCCCCCTCTTTGCAAATTTCCCTGGTAACAGCCAGGCAAGTTGGTGATTCAGAACATGGTTCCATTTATTTGGTCAAAAAATGATAAGAGTCGTAAATATTTCAGAGGAGTCTGTGCTAAATTTCCTCTACTGTGACTCATAAGGATTTGGATTATTATGATGAAAACATTTGTAAAGTTATTGTGTTTCCTTTTCACCGAGAAACACTCACTTGTGAATCCCTGCTAGGACTGAATTTCCCACTGCTTATCTTTATTTCTCCAGAGTTTAAAGGGTTACTCACCATAGCAGGGCACTAAAACAGAGCCTGGTGCTGGGCTGACAGCATGGAAAATGAATGCCAATATTCACACCATGTATGGCCAGACAATATTAGCACCAGGCAACTCTTGGCAAAAATAGAGATTTCACCAAAAAAAAAAAAAAAAAAAAAAAAAAAAAAAAAAAAAAAAGGAAATGGAGCAAGGAGGTTCCCAATATCTATATCATTCACAATGCAATACAACTTCTGGGTTACTGAGGGGGTGGGCACATGGATAAATAAAGAAAGGAAGATACAAACAAAACATTAACCCCAACATTTCTTTCTGTAAATAAATACAAAAATGTTATTTTCAAACTTGTGGGAAAATTCTGGAATTTTCTCTGCTATGCATAAAATGGGTCCCAAGGAGTGGAGCAGCAGAACAAGCCCAGGCTGAGGAACCCAGCATGCTTTTTTAGCTGGTTTAAAGGCTGGTTTGGGGTGGGGGAGAGTTAAATAAATTAAATAAAAAAATTAAATAAAGTTAAATAAGTTAAATAAATTAAATAAATTCTGCCTGCGGAGGGCAGGGCTGTGTTGTCAGCCCTTGGTGCCTGCTGCAGCCAGGCTTTGTTGGAGCCCTGGGAGGAACAGTGCTCTCACTCTGGCATCTCTGTTACTCACATCTCACACGTGAAAAGGCTCTGCAGACACAAGGAGCTCCCAGTTAATGCAATTGCCTCCCCAGTGGAACCAATTCAGGAGCAGAGGAGGGAATTGCAGCTCCTCTGCATTTCCAGTGCTCTGCCTGAGCCAGCCCGTGGGGTTCACCCTCCTTGGGCTCTGCTGGATCACTGGCATTCCCACAGTGCTCCTGTCTGCTTCTTCCTGGGGGCTGAAGAACTCACCAGGGGCTTTAAAACCTCAGTCATCTCTGTGATGGTGCTAAAACTTGCTGGACTTGAGCCAGAATCCCATTCCTGCTCTGAAGGCTGGAACCTTCTTTAAAAAAAAAACAAAAACCAAAAGCTTCACCTTTCTCCCCCCATTCTTTCATAAACTCTTCTAAATCAGAGAGAAGTTAACTAAGGTAACCTGGATATTAGGAGCTATATCTGTAATATAAATTTAACCCAGTAGAAAATGATTGATTAACATTTTTCTGCTTTGCAGTGCTGTGTGGGGAAGGAACTGGAGGCCTCTTTCCCCTGAGTCACTGAACTCAGCCTGATAACAGACAACATTTAGACATTTGTGTTTGGTATATTTTATAGTAAGTTGTTCATGAATCTACAAAGGGCAAGAAATTGAACACCAAGCAGGCACTTGTGGAAGGAATACACCAATAGGTATGAGCAACTATTTTTTTAATCTTCCAGTTATATTGTCTCTTACTGTACAACAAGTTATGTGAACAAAAAATAAACTGTTCCTATTCAAGGATCAGTGTTTTATTCAGTAAATGTTTCAGTAATCCACAGCTAGTTAAAATTCAATTTAAAATTCACCACAGAATTTTTGCTTCAGTGTTCTCAATTTAAAAGTTATTTTTAACTCCTGTAAAAAGCCCAGTGAAATCTTTTGGGAATAATTTAATCCTTAAAGCTTCTCTCACTTCTCTAAACCTAGAGCCAAGAGAGAAGCACCCTGTGAGCAGGAAGGGGCTGCTTGTAGGACTCTGCATCATCATTACAGACTGCACTTCCATGGCTACTCCATGTGAAAATCATGGCCAGGCAATATTGCTTTGTAGAGGGCAGAAAAAAGAGTGTTTTACTGACATGCTTCTAGAACAATGAATTGTATAATTACATGTGTATTAGAATGTGTGTCTGTGCATGATGCCTTAAGTTTTTAGCGTTTATATTTTTTTATATTTTTCAGATGCTGTGCTGCCTCAGTGCATAACTCTGAGCACCAAGGCATCATGTATATATAAATATGGATCTAAAACCACAATATAATTGTTCTCCCTCACAGAATTCCTCCCTTTGGAATTGATTGCAGCAGCTCAGCTCTCCAAAGCACCCCCAGCCCTGTGGTGCCTGTGAGGACACAGTGTGCCAGCCCCTTCCCTGGGCTCTGCTGGGTTCAAATCTGTCAGGGATTGTTCCTCTCTCCCAAATCCATCCTGTCAACACTTTGAGCTCCACAGAGCTGCTTCCTCAGCTTCTGAAAGCTTTCCTGTTCTACAAGTGACTTTTCTGGAAAGCATCCCAGCAGAAAGGGTGCCTGGGGTGTCTTCTTGTAGCTGTGCCTAATCTCAGGTCTGCCTTTGAAGAGCAGATCCTGGCAGAGGCTCACACAAGGTCACTGCTCTCTGCCTCTCCTCACTTGCTCAGTTCAGTCAGGAGTCTGTGCAGAACTGGATTCTATTATGAATTCCTTTACACAGCAAAGAACAAGTCCACTTTGAAAATCTATGAGGTGCCCTGTTTTAATACTAATGAAATATCTTCGGGAAATTCACTTAATTTTTAATTGTTTGCAGGCTCACCTGGCAACCTCTGTTGTTCTTAGGAATATAAATGGAGGCTTAGCAAAAAAAGAGAAGTGTTCACAATAATATAGTTTTGGGTGCAGCAGGTGGATAGGTTTTTTTGCCACAGTAAAAAGAAAATCTGTTGCATAAAGCAGCAGGATGTAGGGTTAAGTGGATATTTTAAAGAAGAGGTCATTCAGACAAAGTGACAAAATGTATAAAAGTGACTGCCTTCTTCTCAGCCTCTTGCATAGATTTGCATAGATAATTCTGACAGGAACCTTTCAGAATAAGCTGAATTCAGCTGGTCTTCAGATCAAAGCCAGCACAGCTACAGCTGTTGGGATTTATCAGGGAAATCTACACAGGAAACAATCAAAATTTTTATTTCTTTAATAGTGGTTATAAGTTTAGGAATTGCTTGAGTTCTGTAATTACTGGATTTCCTTTGCTGTCGTGTCAGTTCTGTGGGGAGATGGCAGAGCTCTACCTGCTTTTATTTATTTAATTAAGTCATAATCTGCAGCTGCAAAAACAAATAGGTTTTTTCAGACCTTTTTATTTTCAGTGAAGACACTTATAATTGTAAAATATGCAGTACTTGAGCATTTTTCCTCAATTGTGGGCACTTTCCATTCTCTTTTTGAAAGCTTTTCCTGGGGACACCCATGTGTTACAAATGGCCTTGAAAAATAAATAAACATTTCATCCTTTTGTTAGGAGTATGTGCATCTTATCCATCTGTCCTCCTCCTATGTTCCTTCTGTGTTATTATTCTACAAAGTCAATTCTTCCAGAGAATTATTTGATTCTTTTTTTTTTTTTTTTTTTTTTTTTCTTGTAAGAAGCTTACAGGACAGCAAAGCAATAGAAATTCACCTCAGCATTGTTCTTGAGGAGGTATTTTCCCTTACTACCTTGAACAAGCTTCATGTATGAAAAATGAAATAGAAGGAAAACAGAAAACCATCTGCCTTTTATCCCTTTCATTTAATGGAGCTGAGTTCTCCTCAAGAGCGCCTTGGAGTATTTAAACCAACTCCTGATGCAGTAATTACAGCTGCTGCCTGGCCTGGTGCTGCAGGTGAAGGTGTGCAGGGGTAATTAAAAAAAAAAAAAAAAAAAAAAAAAAAAAAAAAAAAAAAAAAAAAAAGAGAGAGAGAGAGAGAAAAGTGAATTTCTCCAGGTTCAAGGTGCCAGAAGTGAGGGATGGCAGAGGAAGGAAGGGGAGCAGCTCCTGCCACGGAGCTGTGGGAGTCACCAGTGTCACACACTGGCCTGTCCACCTGCCCTGGTCTTCAGGAGAGATTAAAATGCGAATGACAATTTGAACGAGGCAGGAGAGGGACAGCAGAGGGGTTTGTGGAAAGGCTCAGCAATCACTGCCATGAATCAGGGGCACTATTTCACACTTGTGGCTGCTCCTTGCCAGGGCGTTTGCCCCACACCATCTCGGCTGCTGCTGCTGCTGTCTGTGGGTTAGTGATGAGCTCCAGGGTTAATGGTTTGACACGAGGGTGCCTTTGGATTCTCTGCAAGCCCTCTGGTACTCTCCTTTCACTGTTCATGTGCAGCACTGCAGAAGGGCACACATTTCTTGAGAGAGCAGGCACTTGATGTAAAAACCATTGCAGCTGTCTATAAAGAACAGTTAGTGTCACTACTGTTAAAATGCTGGGGCTTTTGCTTTGTTTCCTGGGTTTATGAGCATGAGAAATGCTCTGACAAAATGTTGGTGACTTTCAGAAATTGATATGACTCTCTGGAATAGATACCAATAAATATTTAAAAGAATTCCATTGTTATTTTGAGGAGAAGGCTGTTATTAGAAAGCCTAGATAACAAGCATTTTTGTAACAAAACATAGCTGGAAAATGTAATATTAAGAATATCTCTGCTTGCTATGCTCCATAATTCTACTGGTAACAAATTCAGTCAGTTTACCAATATCTCAGTCCACAATCACAAAGAATTTGGATAGAACATCATAAAGCTGCCAAGTGGGAAGGAAGCCCCCCAAAAGGGAGTCCCAGCAGTCACACTAAATACTGATCCAGCAGAAATGAGCCGGGCTCTGTCCATGCTCACTCTGAGCTGGTGTTCACAGGGTACAAAATTGAGTAATTGATTTTGTTTCCTCTAATAAACAGAATCCTGTCGTTTTTATGAGATGTAACTTTACAGTTTCTGAAGAGGTTCCATGAATGAAAAAAATTCCTTGCATCCAGCTTTCAAATCTGATGCCTCCTGTTCACACCGCCGAGCGACCGCTCTGCATCCTGTGCAGTGCAAAGTTGATTCAGGCAATTTTCCCTATAGATTTGTGCATATGTCACCTTTGGGCAAAAGATGAGCTAATAGAATTGAAATGAATGTAATTGGCAGAAGGTCAAGCAGGGAGCTGTGCATGTCTAGAGCTTCCAGAAAAGGCAGAGTTGTTTCATGTTGGCATATGACTTGATTAGTATGCAGGTAAGGTGATTGTGCCTCAACAGAATAATTGGATCATTGAAATATCTGCAAACCCTGGTGTATCTACAAAGCCTGAGCAGTGATTAGATCCTGCCTGTTCATTGCAGCAAGCCTTGAAATTCTTCCCACTGTGAAAAACTAATTTTCTGTGGGAATTTATTAAATAAGAAATCTGCATGCCACTTTACCTTGTAAGCATTACCGGCAGAATACAAAGATTTCCTTTGACTTTGATGTATGCACTTCACGGATGCTTTTATATCATTGTTTTGTTATTTCTCTGCATTCAGCAGAAATTCCAGTATCTCTTTCTTCCCTGGGTTTCTGGAGAGAGTTGCAATCTCTGTCTGATGATAAAGCAGCCATTCATTTAGAGCAAAGGGAAGGAGTGGAAAGGTGGGCTGTGGAAAAAAACAGAGCCACAATTGGAACATGCCAGTACACTTCAGTTGTTGTGTTCTGAAAACAGCCAGAACAAATAGTCACAAGTTGTTGCTTTTCAATCTTCATGTTTCTGTGCTGTAATTGGTTTCTGCTGCACCACTGAACAAATCTTATCGTGTCATCTGGCTTTGGTTTGTTTGTTTGTTTGTTTTAAAACCGGGGAATGCTAATCTGTGTTAATGAGGAACAACAGGTATTGCAGGGTAGGATTCCTGTGCTGCCCAGCTAACTTTAAAAAATGGAGAGAGGAATGAGCATTATCTTCCTAGAAGGTTTGCAGTGTTTATTTCAACCCTATAGAGAAGTGCTCTGAAGGGCAAATAACAAGGTCCTTTGTGCACTGTAGGGACAAAATGAGCTCCTGGCCTGGAGCTGTCTCAGACCAAACACCTTCCAGCAGGAGGGTGGAGGGTTCAGCTCAGCTTCTCCTCCCAGCTAAGGGCAGACAGGCTGCTTGTAGTGGAATAGGATAGCCCAAACAGCTGCCTCCTTCACTCTGTTTTTGTGGTTTTAAGTGCTTGGCTGCTGTGGTGCAGCTACCCCAGGAGCCAGTCTAGAGTCACAAACACAGCATCACTTAAGCTCCAGTGTAGCACAGCCACTGTGGCAGATAATCACCTAAAAAGAGTAAATCCTCCTGGGTTAAGGAAAAGAGTTGTATGTAGAGCTAAATGAATAATTCATAGGAAATAATTTTTTTCTTTTCCACTTGCAGAATGGCTTGAGATTCTCTCAGCTGCGTATTAATTATTCAGATGTTTCTGAGAAATGTTTTCTGTAAACTTTATTGTACAGATTGGAACTTTGAGCTTGATTCTTGCAATGAATGATTTAGAATGCTGCATGGACTTCCCAGACCTTAATTGGTTGGGTACACAAGCACCAGTGTGAATATATTTGGTGAAGATTCAAAACCTGTTTTCAATACCATCACTGCCTAATGAAACTTAAAAACTTCCTCTTCACGAGCTGTGTGTCTGTAGTAAAACACAACAGCTTTAATTTTTTATGAAAAGTGAGCATCCAGCACATGGCTGAAAGTAATTCACTTGGAAACTGAAATGGATCTGTAAATACTTTTTCTGCATAATTTACACAGCTCTACTTGTGTGATACTAATAACTACTTATTAGCCTTGAATTTATACTACTCAGTAGGGGAATATTTCTTTGTTCCTTCTCTAAAAAGTTGTAATTATCTCTCCATTGCTGCCTATCAATATCCAAGTGTTTTGAGGATGGTACATTAGGACCTCATATATTTGTGTAATGTGTCACAATCTCACAGTAACAAAAATCCCAGACTCCTCCATAAACAAAATCATTCTGCTGGATTTTCCCCTTTTGTGCAAAAAAAGACAAAAAAAGTACGGTTGCCTTGCTATCTTCATATTAGGATGCCAGAGCGTGTGAGAAAAATACAAGTATTTCTCACATGTTCTGGTGATAGTAATAAAAATACACCAGAAAAAAAAATCTGGTGTATTTCTAGTATTTCTGCTGGTGGCTTTGAGGCCCTTTGGAGGAAATGATTATCAGATGAACGTCTAAAGTAGTGCCATGCCATGAGCTCACAGACCTGGCTACTGGAAAAGGGTGGATCAGTTCCTGAAACCTGTTTTTGACACATATTTAATGACTTACAGAAGTGTAGAAATGCATTATTGGTGTCCTTGCTGAGCCCCACTCAGAGAGGTACCTTGAGCTTGCTTTGCCACAGTAATTACAGTTTGCTCACCTTGCTCTCCTTGCTCCTCTAATTTCAATCAGATAAAATTAATCAGCAGTTTCCTGTAAAGGCTGTTCTCTGCTGATTCTGCAGTGCCTGAGGTCTGTGGTGTCCCACAAATGCTGTATTCCAGGGAGGGCAGGCTGTCACACCTGGAGGGGACCGGGTGTGCAAATGTACAGTGATGTTCCTGCTCCTTCCCTCTTCTCTGCTGCTGCTCCTGGATCCAGAGCCCAGCTTTTCCTCCAGCCTGGCATTCCTGGCCATTCATCTCTGATGCAGATTTTTTTGCTGTTGGAAAAACTGACTGCAGGACAGGAACAGGATCTCTCTGCTCTGTCACTGCAGTAAGATCTTCAGAGGGCTCCAGGAGGTTTGCTGAGCACAACCTGCCCTGTCCAAATCTGGCTGATTCCCTTTAACCACACTGGGTTCTCTCGAGTGCTTTTCAACCTCAGGCTTTATTTTTCTCCTTCAGCTGAGTTTACTTAAACTTGGGATGTGTGTGGAGTCTACATGAGGGTGGCAAATACTCCCACAGCCATTCATTGTGTGAACAATGTGATGTGTGAGCTTCTACCTGAGGGATCACAAAAAAATCTCTCCAGCCTAGGAAAGGGTGACTGAGGGAGTTTATGACAGAGACCTGCAACACCTGAGTGGAAGTGTGAGCAGTAACAGACCATGGGAGTTCATTGTCTCTTCCCCTGCAAGGGTTAGGACACCCCAAAGGAAACTGCTGCTGCTGCAGTGGCTTCAAAACAAAAGGAGCTGCTGATTAACACAACCTCTAATTAAGCCATGGAATTTCTTCCTGACAGATTTTATGGTTGATAAAGTTTACACAGATTAAAAATGAGACTGGACAAATTCATGCAAGAGAAATCTGTCAAGGTCAGTTAAATGTCAGGACGCTGAAATGTGAGGAAGGCCTAAGGCTGCAAATACCAAGGAGCCCTCAGTAAATGTTAGTCCTGCTCTGGCATCCCCTGCCTTGGCACCTCCTGCTGCCCTGTGACACGGAGCTGTGCAGACACCGAGTGTGCCTTCCTCAACGCTTCTCTGAGCTCACTGCAGCTCTAATTGAAAACTTCCTGATCACTTAAACCTGCAACAATTCCCATCTGTGTGTGGCTTGGTGGGGATTTCAGACTCTAGTTCTCACAGGAATACACATTTAAGGTGCTGGCTCAAAGTCACTGTTGGGTTTAGTGCTGAACACTTTTGCATCCTTTGAAGAGATTTGGCATTCGGACACTCTGTGCATTGATTGCAGATAGTTTGAAGTTACTCTAGAAAATGCAAATGGCTCCATTTTATCTCTGTCTTGACTTTAGATTTTGTGATTGGTTGGGTTTTCTTGGTCTTAATTAAAAGTTTCTTTTTCAGTGCTGTAGATTTTTTTTTTCTGAACGATTTCCCCTCATCCTCCTCCCAAGGGACAGAATTATCTAGATCAAGGTTGAAGGAAACATTAATTAAACTTAGCAATAAAATAAAGTCTACAAAGACAGTGTTTTGAGTTTCTTTTGAGTCAATAAATCTCCTTATATAACTTTTAAAATGTCCTGAAATTTCATCACTAAGTGTAGCATTATAAGCCAGAGCATGTTTGCAGTGTCAGTGTGCCTGCCAGGATATCAAAATCTGAAAATAAAGGAGGATAATCATCTTCTTTCTGCTTCCTTGAACTCTCAAGTCAGTGCAGCAATTTAAATATGGGTTGTTTTTTTTTGTTTGTTTGTTGTTTTTTTTTTTTTTCCTGGGCACTTACAAAAATGTGTTATGATTGGTTTTATCTTTATTGTTTAAGAAATTACTATCAGGAGATAGAGAGAGGTTGGGGAGTTGGCATCAGATCGCCAGAGCTGACCTGGCAGCAGAATTAACATTCTCACAGAGTGGGGAGAGAGGGAGACAACAAAAGAGATTCTCCAGTGTAGATAATATATTCAGTTTTACTGGTTCTTAAACCGTGAATCAGAAAGAGAAGTGGTAAACAAAGAAAATAAGCAAAACATCATGTACTGCTATCTGAAAGTGAAATGGTTGGAATATTTAAATAAACAATACAGCTTGGGCTCTACAGTGACATTGATTAGAACTGGCCATCCTTGAGCTGTGGAGAGATTGCACATGTTGGATTCTTTAAGGTATTTCATAAAAGCAGTTGATTTTAATTGACAGTCCATGAGCTGAAGGATGAGCCCAAGCAATTCAGCACAGTATGATCTACAACTTCAGCTGTCCTGGTAACTTGGCATTTCTCATTCTCTAAAGCCACCGAATACCAGAGCTCTTAAGTCAACTTTTAAGTCCCGAAATTCCTAAAATGGGAAACAATAATAATAATTAGCAATAATTATCAATGTGCTGTTAGAGTAGCAACACCATCTTGCTCAGCTAGAATTCTTTCTTTGCACTTGTGTTGCAGAAAGACACAGAGAGCGGGGTTAGTCAGGAGTGTTAATGGGACATGACCTCTGAGCCCTGTGCCTGATGCCATGGGCTGAGCAGGGACAGCAATCCTCAGAGCTGTGCCTTGCTGGATGCACCCCCTGGCAGACAAGGTGGGAAACCACTTTTCTTGCTGTCAGTGGACACTGAGTGTAGTCTGAGACAGTTTCTGAGTGATCACAGCTGCTGTTCACAGAAACATTTAGGCTGGAAAAAACCTCTAAAGCCGAGTCCAACCAAACCCGGCCTTGTCACCGCCTTGTCTCCCCCTGAGCAGTGATGAAACCAGTTCTATTCACTCTGTCAGAGCAGAGAAATGGGTAAAACTAACTCATCCAGTGTTTTGTTACAACAAGTGCATTTGTGGCAATCAGAATTTGCTCACTGCCAAGCAGAGCTGCAGCTGTCTCCATCAGAGGACAGTGCTGATCCCCAGCAGAGCGCTTTATTTGAAAAAAAAAAAAAAAGTTTGAGTGGTTTCTTCTTTTTCTACTCTTTTGCTAGTGGAGTGAAATAGCCTGGTAGCTTACTCTGTTTCAGGAATCAAGGTCTACAGAACAATTTTAAAGATTTGGTCCAATCATTTTTTTTAATTAAACACTTTAGAAGTTCAGGGAGGCTGGATAGCAAGATGGAAAGAGTAGAGGTTTTAAAATGAACTGACAATTATTCATGGGTCATCTCTTCTCAGATTTCATTTAATCAAAGACCCAATAAAAGAACACATTGTAAGGTGGTTCATTTTTTATAATTTCTTTAACTTTTTAATCTCATTTTTAAAATTATAAGAGTCATTAAGAGTTTAATTTTGAGATTCCCTCCAGAGTTTTCTTAATCAGGCAGATTTTATTCTGCCTGTGATGGCCATGCATTACAAGTCACTGAGGAAGGCAGTTAAATACTTGTTCAAGTGCACACTTCTGGCTACACAAGTGATCAAAGTTCATGTGTGCAGAACTGAGGTGCATTGGCAGATTGGGGCTACCATGTAATACTTCTATTTTCCCTACATTGAATAAACTGAATATGTTAGGAAATTCTACTCTGAAATCACAGAGTTTTGTTGGTATGTGGATTATTTTTAAAAAATCTATAGGATACTGCAGCAGGTGAGATTTAATTTTTAGCTGTTGCTCTCTTTGTTTTAAAATAGAAGGGCAAAGCATTCTGTCTCATTCCTTTCAGAGGAAACATTGCCTGGGTGAATAACCCAGCAACCACTGATTTACATGTATATATCCACTGAAAACTGTGGGGTTTTGCCCACTTTTGATTTTCAAAGCTTTATGAATGATGAAGAAATTCAGTTTAAGAATATTGACTGAGATATCCAGGCTTGAGCTTGCAATTCAGAAATGAGTTAATTGAGAAAATTCTTTGAATTAATAAGGCCTGAATAGTACTTTAGCATCATAATCCTCCCTGCTATTTCATGAAAACTGGCTGGTTAACTTTATTTGGTAGTTTTAATATTCTGTATCCAATACCTTCATTTCATCCTTCAGCATGATAAATCTCAGTTTTGCAATTTAGTAAGACTTACTAACTGATTGTCAAAAAAAATATTCATTTAGAGAATTAAAAATGCCGATTGTCTGGCAGTTCTGTTACCTTCCCAATATCAGCAATATTATATCATATATCATATACTTGTGCCAAGGGATGCCCCAAATCCTACAAAAGACTATTAAACGGAGTAGATTTTAGACCCATGAAGGGCACCCTGGCTCCTACAGAGTTCAGGTGCTTGGTAGAACTTTACACAGCAGCCAAGGGCTTGGTCAGAGCCAAGACCAGAACCCAGAGCTATAATTGTGATTAAATTGCATTCCTACTGGCAAAGTGGCTCAGGATACACTTGAAAATTCTGTGTGGGTGCTAAATGGCATTAAAAAATAGGGTCCCTGGTCTGACTTTTGCTGAGGTATAAGTTGAAATCATAACTGTTCAGCACTGAGCCTTTTCAAGTAGTGTGGAATCAAATTAAAAGAGAGGCACACTGCTGTGATGAGCAAAACAACAAATGCCAGCAGCACGTGACTTTCTCGTCTCGTTCTAAGTGAGGTTTGAAAGTCTTCATTGGCAATAGAACCCCAGATTGATCTGACTGACTTTCACTGGGATGTGGAACTCAAAAAAAGAAAATCTGTTAATATTACAGAGTCCTTGTCCCAGCTTCAAAGCCATTCTGAGCTCAAGACTCAAATTCCACATGCAAACATAACACATACAAGAAAATCACAGGGTACCTGGATGAACTGTCTGCAGTCTACCTGCAGAGATTTCAAAGAGAGGGAAATCAGATCATTTTTCTAGGTAAGAACCTGGTTTTCAGATTGCTCAGCTCCCCACTGTTCCTCCGAGAGCGATGGAAATCTGCTCAATCTCTGTTGAATCCTCACTGGCAGCTGCTCAGTGTTCAAGAGGGTTGTTTGGGCTGTCCTTAACCTGGTCAGTTCACAGAGCAGAGGTGGAATGGACCTAGCACAGTTTTGCTCTTTGGGCTGTGTTTGCCACTCTGTTAATGTCTCGTGCTCCATCAGTGCTGGGGGTGACAGCTGATGTCTGGGGGGTTGGGGACACAAGCTCAGGGGTGACAGGGCCATTTCCCCTCCCTCCACACCCCCACTGCATCACCACCATCACCACTGTGCTGTGTAAATCAGCACAGCTCTCTCTTGCCACAGTGATTCCACAGGGAGGCTGGAGTGCAGAAGTTTCTGCCTCAGCAGCCTGGGATCATCATAGGCTGCAAGGTAAACTGAAAGCTCTTTGCTTCTCTTTAAAGCACTGGGTCCTGGTGTTCTCCACAAACAATTAAATTTAAAACCAACTCTGGGAGATTTTGGTCTCTTCCAGAAATGAGTAAAAAGAATTTTCAATTTCTTGTTTAGGTCTGAGGCAGAGCTGGGAGGGCTGAGAAGAGAGCTGCAGTGTTGTGTGTATCTCACAGCTCTCTAGGGTTTGCAAGGAAGGTCATTTCCCTGCCTTTTCCTCTTGTACCAGTGTCCAAACCTTGGGTGAACCCCCACTTCTGGTAGAATTGACTCCATATATAATAACACAATCATTAATCTAATTTCTCTAATAACACTGAGGGCAGGGCTAGGTGACTGCTGATGTACTGCCTGCACCTTTTGAGCATTTTTTGGGAATACTTATCCCATACAGACATTCAAAACCTGCATAGCCCTCACCTGCAGCATTGTGCTGCACTTAATGTGGTGCCAAGATTCTCCTCTTCCTCCAGCATCCAATGGTGTTCTCTGTTAGATGACAGACCACCAGGCTTTGAGGACTCAGTCATTTCATTCAGCATGTGGCAAATTTTATTTTCTTGTGAAGGTTTCAGGCATGGTTTTGATCTGAAAGCAAACCTCGGGTGTGCTGGTTGGTTCTGTGTTAGGGGGCAAAGCCACAGCTAATTAGCCATTCCCTTTACTCTCACGGAGACAGCATTTGGATCATTTGCTCTGATCCTTTCCTTAATGCTTAATAAATTCTTCACTGTTACACTTTAATTCATTAA
Organism: Phylloscopus trochilus trochilus; assembly: GCA_016584745.2. Classification (NCBI taxonomy): domain Eukaryota; kingdom Metazoa; phylum Chordata; class Aves; order Passeriformes; family Phylloscopidae; genus Phylloscopus; species Phylloscopus trochilus. The sequence continues at coordinate 3,615,021 of WQNJ02000011.1, forward strand.
CTTCACTTTTGAAAGGATCGACTCAGCTTTTTCAGGCCCGTGTGTGAACATGAAAGAATAGAGCCAAGAAGTTTGGTTCTTTCAAGTCACAATCCCAGATGCCTGCACGCTGCTTTGAGGATCATTATCCTGCTGTAGTTATTTAGGCACTTCATTGCCAGGATTCCTTCTAAGCATGGAATTGGAAACTCTGAGCTGTTGGTCTGAGCTGTGCTGTGCTCCTGGATTCTTGGTTGGGAGCATTGCACATTTTCTCAGTTTGGAGAATATCCTTGATTGGGATAATGATGTTTAAATGCTCTTTAAGCACTGAAATTGTAACCTTGTGCCTTTTTTTTTTTTTTTTTTTTTTTTTTTTTTTTTTTTTTTTTTTTTTTTGTACATTGATTTAAGAAAGCCTCAATTTCTTGGGCTAAGAGAAGATCTGAAAATAAAAATCCAGAGAGGACGTTGGGTTTTGGAAGTGCTGGGGTGTGTCAGGCAAATCCTTGGTGGTGGGCTCTCTCTGCCACCAACAGCAGCTGTGTAGGGATGCCTTGGGTTTTCCACAGTAGTAAAATGCTACAGTGTTCCTTAGAAAGAGCTTTCAAAACTATTTGGGTTTAGCAGCTTCTCACCCCTCTAGGTTTATAATTCTGAAATGTTTATTTGCACAAATAAATGCAGAGCAGCTGATTCCAAGAGATAACTCTTCCTTGGGAAGTAGCAGGAAAACAGCATTGGAAACAGGCTGATGTTTCAGTAATGAACTCCACAGAGCCAGGCAAGGACATCCTTGGTGTGGTCTCTGATCATCTGAACCAATCTACAGACCTGAAAAATGCATTTTAAATACTCAGGACTTACTGGCAGTATTGTGTGGGGAAATAATCTTTAATCTTGTTTGATGGAACCTGTGGTGCTCTGTCATTATGATAAAAATGTGCAGGAGGGTGAAACACCACGAGGTGCCTTAATGTCTGCATATATGGAATAGACACTCCAGCACCATGCATATAGATATATTTATATATATATGTTTTATTGACCTGTTCTTCCAGCTCGTTAAACACAGCTGTCACTTACTATCAGGAGCAAATGCAGTGACAGTCGTTTGGAGAGGGAGATGATTGGTTGTATTAAATTTACCATGTGTTGTTTGTGTTGCTCTGTGAGGAGGAGCTGTTTTATTGCAGACGTTTGCCCAAACCCAGGCAGCACTCTGGGAAGGGGGAAAGTGATGGAGGGGTGTAATCTGATAGAGCCAGTGGGAGAAAAAGCTTTTTCCAATGTTGCTGGGTAATAATGGATATCCTCCTACCAGAAAAGGAGGCACAGTACAGACAGACCACCTGAGCTGTCTCTATTTTCAAAGGCATTTTAATTTCCAGTCTACAATGACAGTGAATGGTGGTTAATGTTATTTTTTTTTTTTGTCCTCTAATTGTTCAATTGCTTGTAGGGGAAGTCCAGATCAAGGTATGTGTTAGGCATCTAACTCTCCTGCATTTTAAAAACATGTTGAGGTTCCTTACTCCACGGAAATTTTCAATCACATTCCTTAAATTGCCTTGTTGTGTGTCCTTGTGAACCATTGTAGGTGATGACACAAAATGAAATGTGTATCTGACATATTAAGGGTCTAAAGGGAGTGACCTGACTCTTGTCTTTCTTTGGTGAAGTCATTTAATCTCACTGCATCAGTTACTTCCAGAAGAAGCAGATAAGATTTTTTGCTTGTTGTTTTTTTTTTTGTAATGGGAATTTTCATTTCCAAGTCAGTGCTCAGGAGGTTTTCTGAGGTCATGGATATATTTTATGCCAACATAAAGCAGCTTTCAAAGAGAACCACCCAAGAACACTGCAGTAGTCGCTGTACTTCCATTTTTGGTTGGAGCTGGGTATTTCATGAAGGCAGGTTTAATGTCCAGGTGCAGCTGAGTATCTAAAGGACAATCTGCAGTTGGAACAAATGGATTTAGTGCTGCAAAGGAAGGGCAAGGGAAGCCTGTCCCTCTTCCCACACAGACAGGACACGAGCGCGTCCTCCCTGACACGGGGTGCTCGAGGCTGCCCTGCATTTGCACTTCATCCCCTCTGCCCACTCCACAGAGTTCTCACTGCAGAGCTGGGTAAAAATGGGCATTTTCTTACACTAATAACTTCTGGATTCAGAGTGCTGTCACTGGCTAGTAAGGATGACCTCTAGAGACACTGTCGTGTTCAATGTCGAGACACGTAACTTTAATCCCAAATTCTTTCTGTGTAGAAACATGAAAATAATTTTCTGTCCTACTTATTTTGAGTAGTCTGCAGGTGTCTGTTACTGGTAGAGCAATGAGAGAATGATCTCTGTAATATTTCTTATTCCTCAAGATTTAGGAATAATAACTGCTAGTTAAGGAAAAAGGGATATTTGGTTTCAACTTATTTTACACCATTTAAAATATCACACAGCAAACCCCAGGCTGTTAGATAGCCTCACTTCTAGGAGGGGCACTTCTCTACGCTCCTAATTCCCGTAAAAGCAGAGAAAGCAAAATGCCATCGTCACCAGAGCAAGGCACAGGCTGCACATCACTCACACAAGGAGACATTCTGTCCCTTGGAGGGTACAAAGAAGCAGCTGATTGAAGCATTAACGTGTCCCCAGCCCTTTACTCTGAAAGGCAAGGTCACTGCCATGGCTTTAGTGACTGGGAAGTTGATACCTGATTCCTCCCCATCCTTGCTCAGGGTGCCTTAATCCACTGACTACAGCACTCAGCTTTTTTTGAGGGGAAAGGAGGTGAAAACAGCCTAAAGAGATGAATATTTATGTACATATTTCTGTAATTTCAATTCACTCATTGCATCCAGCTAGTACGTACAGCTTCCACCAGTGGGAGGATCCAAATCTGTGCAAGTGCAAATACTGCTGGGGAGAAAGCTTTCTTCACCAAAATAAAAAGGAATGGAAGCAAACCTTGTGCCTAATGATGATGAATATCACCAAAATGAGTGCATTCAGGGGAAACAAATGCTCTTAAATGCTCTGTATATATTATCCTCATCTTTTTTCTTTCATGGTAGAAATGATAAGTGAAGGGAGAAGCTCACTGATGGTGCCTAATGCACAGCTACACGTGTATCTCTATATATAGCCCAGAAACACTGGTAATGCTCTTTCAAAATGATCATTACTTAGCTGGAAGAAATAGGTGGCAAACCCAGCTTGCTGCCATGGGAGAGAGTGCAGACAGCACAAAAGAGAGGAGGGGTTTTTTTTATACCAGCTTTCCTGTCATTAGTCATCAATTCATTGCACTTATACCAATAATCCAAGAGGGAACAGTAACAAATTATTAACCATGAAGTTGTTTTCATTAAAGCCACAAACCAAAGCTGGGCTTGGTGGGGAAGAGCCTGACCCCAAACCCAGGGGGGACAAGAGGGGCAGGAGCTCCCACTGCCCTTGGGCAGCTCCAGCTGTTTGGCCTGGCCTGGCACAGCTGGCAAAGGGCAGCAGTGCTCTTCTGGTAGGAATCCAGGAGGGCTGCAAAGTCTGATTATCAGAGAAAAACCAGAAGCTTTGCTGAGTTTATCCTGATGCCCTGAACATTTCTCTCTTTCAATTTTTATTTATCGTCTGCTTATTTAGTCTGTCTAATGAACAGCTTCATATGTAACCTCATAATGAAAACATTACAGAGTATTTCATGCTTAGCTGGAGCTGAATTTGTCTCTTTGTTTGACCAAGACACACATTTGTAGGGTTATTAGAAAATAATCCATCCAGTGTGTATTTTAAAATAATTGCCTGACATTGATTTTGAAATGATGACATTTATCAGAGAATAACACTAATGATATTATTGATAATGCATGCTCATTAATACAGTTGTTTTTATCACTAGTGACAATTCCTAGGAGCCACAGTTCTGAATTAAGCCTGGGCACCAGCCACTGTATAAAATCAGCCCAAAAACACAGACGTTGCCTCATAAAGCTTATGATCTAAATCTAAGATAAGAGATGACAATAAGATGATGTGGCTGGAGTCATAACACATCTCCAGCCTCAGTTTTATTAACTGGGAAGGGCATTGCAGCCAAGGTGAATTATAGGGGGGAAATGAGTGAAGATGATGGGCTTTGTTTTGTTTTTTTTTTATTATTGCAAGTGGGAAAGAAGTTGTAAAAGGGTCACTGGTAATAAATATCAAGGCCTGGGATGGTGAGTGTGGGTACAGGCACTGATCTGGAGTGGGTGACCTGGCATTGACTGAATAACCAGGGCAGCTCCTGAGCCCTCACATCTCCAGGGCATGAACAGCTCATTCAAACCCAGTTACTGGCACCCACAGCAGGGGATGTGTGTGGTGACACAGCTGGGCACTGGGGAGCAGCATCACATCCCATAACAATCCCATGCCTTCAGTGGTGTTGCCAGCTTTAGTGGAACAGAGAATGTCCCAGTGACTCCCAAAATCCAGGTGGGAGTCCTGCTCAGGAGAGGTGGGGCTCATTAACACAGAAATTTGCATAAGCTAATGAGGTGCTCGGAGCTGGAATGATCACAAAGCAGGGTTATAAACAATCCCCTTGCAGGCCCCTGGCCACTTGCAGTGATGGATCCAGGCATCTCCCTGCCTCAGGGGGCTGCACTTTCCAGGCACGTTCACACTGTGAGTCACAGGGGTTTGTGCCACACACCTGGGATCCCTTCTGGGTAGGCTCCCACTGAGGACAAGATCTGGCATCCCAGATATTCCACATTCCAGGTTTTTCCCTGTTCCTGGCCCTGAACAAGCATTCTCAGAGTAGTGGCCATTGCCTTGGTCAAACCTGTTTGAAGGGGTGATGCTGGGAGACAAACATTTAATTGATTTACAGCACAGCAGCAGTGGGAGGAGAAGGGGGGAAACCACAGCATATTGGAATTTGAAATACATGAAAACCCCGTTGTGCCAGGATGTTTTGAAATTCCAAACAGTGAGTTTGCTCTTAGGTTAAAATGGATTTTCTAAAACCAAGGCGAGTCATTCTGGTAATGGTCCTCCTGAAAGAACTGCTCCTGAATGTGAATGGGGAAAGCTGCTGCTCATGAGCTATTCCAGTGCTTAAATGGTTTCCCAAAGCACCACAGTTTTCAAACATTCATGAAGGAAATAAAATACTGAAAATGTGCAAATGCGAAACATGGTTTTCCAATTAATTTAATATAATCATGCTTTGGGTTACATAAGCAGAATAATGATTTCACAAAAATAATTTGTCAGAAAAATAACAGATACAATAAACATTCTTTATTTATAACTGTATTTATAACAGTCTATTTAGAACATTCCTAATGCTTTATTGCATTTGCATTGCAAAGTAAGAAAGGTAATATCCTATCAGACATTGAGGCTCAATAGATGTGTGTTCATCACTCAGTGAGAAATTAAAGAGAGACCTTAGAGTAGAATAAATGATGGAAAAAAAAAAAAAAAAGAAAGAAACTATGTTCATTCTAAATCTGTCTAAACTGATGCATTGTCACAGGCTTTTAATGGGACCAAAATCCCTGGAGGCTTCCAGACTTCAAGAAACTGAAATGAGTCTGATGGAGGGGTTTTCAAATGGATTTGTAAAGGTTTCAGGAGTTTCCTGGTTTTCTTGCATGTTAAGATCCTTGCCAGCTGTTGTAAAGAACTGTTTGTTTTCTGCTTTAGTTTACTCAGTCTGAGAGAACATGAATTCAGCACATCAGAAGTTTCTCATTAACCATATTTTGTTTTTGTTGTATTTCCCATTTTTGCTAAGTGGGAAGGTATGAACTTTTCATCATGAAAAATCAACATGACCTTTTGCAAAAAATGAGGTGCAAGCATTTCAGCATTTCGATGTTCTGGCATTTCAGTAAAAGACCAAATGGATTTTAACACATAATATATCTTAAAATATGAATAGTAACATGAATTTCTTTCCTTTGCCTGGCTTGAAATTTATTAATATATTTCGAAGTGATCATGAGAGTTTACCTTACTACTACTACTACTACTACTACTACTGCTACTACTACTACTAATAATAATAATAAACAACCAAAAACACCAAAACAAACAAACAAAACCAAAACCAAAACAACAAAAAAAAACTTGATGAGGAAAAAACCTGGGAAATTTTAGGTAAACTTTTTTGTTGTTGTTGTTAATTCCTTGAAGAGTCCTTTATGGCATACAATATATGATTACTGACAACATTTTTGTATTTGCTGTTTGCAAGGTATGAAGTAATGGTTCTCCTAACAGAATTTAAAAGGTGCCATTGTCTAAAAATTGGAGGATTTGGAGGCAGTGTGGTGGGCAGGGTCATTATGGATCCTCTCAGTGTGTGGTGCTTCCATGTTTCAGCAAGGAAGGGCCATTGTGGGCAGCTTTTATCCAGTAGTGAATAAATCTCTGATCAGCAGTATCACAACACAGGCAGGAATTGTCAGTTCCCAAAGGATTGTAGCTTAGTGGGAGAAACTGTTCCACATGGATTTGACTTCAACAAAGTGACCTGAGCCTGCTGGGTGGGGAAAGGTGAGAACACACCTGTGTGCAAGGCTGGGCTGGAGCTGAGGGGGAGAAGTTCTGCCAAAATGGGGTTGGAGGGCAAAGGAGCTCACCCACACCAGGCCAACACTTCTGTTTCTGGGTAGAACACCTTATCTGATAGTTATTGGAATAAACATTGAGTACCCAAAATAACAGGAAGCTTTATTTCTAAAAACTTCCTGTTCTTCACCTGGGCATGATTCAGATCTCCTGCTCACAGCTGAGCTTGATTCAAGTGCACTAAGATGGTTGGGGCATTCAGGATCCTGTTTCTGCCACACTGAATTCAGCTGCAGTTGAAACCCAGATGAGTAAGTTCAACAGCTTCATCTTTGTTCCTTTGCTGCTGATGAGATTCCCTTTGGGAGCAGAAACGGTCACTTGCACGCCCTGTTCAAAGAGCATGCACTTTGAATTGTAGAGAACCAGGAACAAATTAAGAGGAAAACAGATTCTTTTTTCCTCCAAGCTCTCAGAGCAGTGAGGTGTGTGGCACACATCACACAACAATAGGTATAGGTAGGGGAAAGTTAATATATAAAGAATAACCTTTGATAATGCATTTGGGTTGGTAGCAATGTCCTAAACTTTAGTGGATAATTGATAGATCTCAGTGTTCCCTGTTGTCTCTATGCTGTAGGGATTCTATATCTTTTAAAATAGAATTTCCACCATTTTAGTCTAGTGGAGTTGTGGAGGACTGAAAATAGCATTTCAGTCAGCACTGCTTGGCTGCTATTCTTCCCAGATGGCTGGGAGCACTTTCCTTCAAAGAGATTCCTGTCACAGTGGTTCCGTGCACGTCTTAGGCACCAACAATGCATTTCTGTGTCAGCAAAACTGTTCTGACAACTGCAGGCACTGCCTGTGTTTGAGGGCATTCTGAGGAAATAACCTCTGCAGTTAAATGCTTCTTGCAGTTAAATTTTCCATCCTGGTGGCTCAATCCTGCTGCTTGCACTCCAGGAGCACCTGCCTGCTTTCTGGAGCAGCTTTGCTCTGCTCTGCTGTGTTGGGTTTGGGTTCCCTGCTCCTGGTGTGATGCACTCATGTCCCCTTGCCTGGGGAAGGTGCAGGCTGCCTTTTGTGTCCCCCAAAGCCTGGCTGGGGTCCTGCAGCAGAGCTATCAGCCCTGCCTGCTACATCTGTGGCAATCCCACCCAGAGGAGATGTTGCAAGACAGTGAGTCCCCAGTGGGATGTGATAGAATGGAAGCAGATGGTGAGCTGAGGAGCATTTCAGGGGAGGATTACATTTTCCAGTTACTGTCTTTTTGATTTCACTGTTATTGTCTGATGAATTGTGTCAGATTTGATCCTTCAGATTGAAAAGCTGCTCCTCAATGTGCTCCCAAATGTACAGATAAAGTAAATGGCTGCTGCCAATGTACTGTCTTAGAAACTTAATTTTTTAATGCCTATTAGAAGGGCTTCTCATTCTGTCACATGTACAGTGATTTCTGCCTCCAGCTAAGGAGTTTTGGTTGTATTGTAGTTTGGGGTGTCAGCAGCCTGCTGGAGTTTGATATGTAACATACCTGAGTGCTCACCATTTACTCCTGGCCAAGGCAAGCAGAAAGGCTTTCTCTTGCCCTGGCTGGTTTGCACAGCTTTCCTTTGGCTGGTTTGCAGTCCCTGAGCAGCACTAAGGTCTGCACAACCCTGCTGGCAAAAGCCAGGCTGAGAGAGAAGGGAGACACAGACCCTGAGAGCTCAGCCCCAAAGGGGAGCCCATCCCTGGTGGGAGGGCAGGACCAGCTCCTGAGGAGCTGATTCCATGCAGTGGCACTGAGATGCCCTTTCTGCAATTCCAGCTGATCACTTTGATGTGCAGCCTTACAACCAGTTACACCTTAAAATGATTTAAAATATGTATGAGGAAAAAAGAGAAAATCAAAACTTATTTTCAGCACAAGGATGTTCTCTGGATAGACTCTACCTGTTCATTAAAGCAAGATTGATATTTTAAACACCCCAACAGTAAAAAGTCTTTCATATGAATTATGTGGAATCAGGACTTAAATCTTGGATATAATTAAGCCCCTCTCTATGGCCTAACATTGTTGTGCCTGCCCCTGTAGTAGATGTTGCTAGAGTGAATAGTATTTTTTTTGTTTCTTACTGCAAAATGGTCATTATTCTCTGGTGACTAAACATATAAAAGTACAACCAGAGACAGATCTTTTCTGTATCATTCCTTCCTGTATCCTTATAGCATGTTCAGTCTTATTCCCTTTTCCCCTCAGTTAAATCCTGCTTGTTGATTTATTCCATTATGGAAGACAAGGTTATAGAAGGATTTTGACTCTTTTGAATTGAATTGAGGTATGAAGAGTGGGTAAATCTAAATGAGGTTGAAATTTGTAGTAGATCACAATGACAGCTTTCTGACTGCTTCCTTTTATTTAGTGTTGGCTCATTTACTCAGGCCTAGACACTCATAAACATTGTAAGTGCACATGTAAGTGCAATGAACTTCTCTTCTAGACTGTTATGGCTCAGCCTCCTTCAGTCTCTTTCAAAAATTGCCATTTTATATATTGCTTTGATCTTCCACCTGCACAGATAACCAGGACATTTTGAGCTTCCTGCTGCTGTTGTGCTCAAGCCCTGCAGTTCTGTGCTGGACCATGCTTGGGAAGGGTTCATGTTTAATACTTTTCATGCAAGAATGGTTTAGAAGGATCTAAAGTTCCCAGTAATTCTGAATATTGGACTTGACTGGCATCTGTTACTTTCTGGAGCCTGTCTTGAGAGACAAGAGTTTCACCAGCTTTAGGGTAAAATAATCTGAGGAATTCTTGGCTATATTTGTGAGAGCCTGGCCAAACATCCCCAGCTGTATCACCTTGAGAGAGATTGCTGCAGAGGCAGCTGCACTGCTGATTTCATCCCCAAAATGAGGGAATTAAAGCAGTTCTGTGTAAAAAGGAAGGTACAGTGACAGTGTTGGTCATACAGCCTGGCTGGGAAGAAATAGGGTGTGGATTGGTGTGAAGGATTCAGAGCATCAACACCTTGTTGTTGTTGGCTTTGCAAATCAGGTTCAGTTCCCTAAAATGTGATTTATGAACAGTGCACTGCTTATTGGCCTAGGAGGCAATTACTGGAAGGACAGGTGTAAAGGCATCATCATATCCTTGTGTAAGGGCAGACATTTTGCAATTCTCAGCATCTTTAGGTACACATGGAAATCACACCATGAATGTGCACATCATTCCTGAGTGCCCCCCAGGAGAAATGCACCTGCACACAGAGGGAATCCTGTCCCACCTGCCTGGGCTCCGGGACACGGAGCTGCACAAACACCATCCTGCATTTCCATGGGCTCCCACTGGAAAATGGAGCTTCCATGGGCAAAAAAAAAAAAACAAAAAAGCTCAAATGAGAAGAATTACGCTTCAACAAGCACTAGAATTTAACAGCATTTAGACAGGAATGGGCATTTAGCTTAAACTTTGATTTATGGCTTTATTAATCCAAGTCACAACTCTTGCTTCTGTTGCACCTGGTTTGCATTATTCCTATAGGATGGAAATAATGAAACAAGAACCCTGAGTTTATTCTCCATAAAGGGAATTTGGGGCTGCATCTGGCCCTGTTAGGAGTACTTTCAAGCATTTCTATCCCAGCAATCTCCATGCTCTGAAAGCCCCACAGGCTGTTAGACAGTTACATGTCTTTTTGTTCCTCTCTAATGAAGCCATAATAAGGCACCAAATCCCTTGGAATCATTTCTCAAAAATGAAATAGCAAAGCAGTGCTGAGTTGGGCTACTGCAGCCCTGTCAGCACCTTGTGATAAAGCAACATAAATACAAATTACACCAGCAGCAACAGTTTTTGGTGCCCAAAAATGGGAAATATTACTTTTCTGTGCATGTTTTTGGTTTAGCATGACTGCTGAGAGCTCTGGGGATTATCCTACATGAATTTCAGGAGTGATGTAGAGCCCACTGAGCTTCTATCTGCTAGATCCTATGAAATTAATGGCAGTAGGAAAAGCAAGAGTTTCATCACTTTGGGAAAATACTGGAAAGTGAAATGAAATTGCTAGTTTTGAACGAGTCCAGAAGAGTACAAGGATGTCATGATGACTTCTGGTGACCAGCTGGGCTGTTAAGACCTAAATAATTCTCAAAATAGGGATCAAAGTTATGTTTCAGCTTTTTGAGGGTTTTTTGTTGTTGTTGTTGTTGTTGTTGGTTTGGTTTGGTTTGGTTTGGGTTTTTTTGGGGGTGTTTTTTTTTTGTTTTGTTTCAGTAAGCACCTGAAAATTCCTCCTGAGGCTTGCCCCTGTGTAATTCAGTATTTCTGTCACACCTGGGTGTGTTCATTCCCCTTCCCCACACTAAACACACCCAGAGGAGCTGGGCCTGTGCAATCCCAGGGAATCCATCTCACTCCCCCTCTCCCTTTGAAAAGTAAGGTTCTTTCAAAATCATCAGGCAATGATATTGCTCTAAAAGAACCAACTCATATTTTATCAGCAGGACTCCTCTCAGCAGAGGTTTAATGAGTGTGGAAATACAGGATTTAAAGTGACTGGGGCTTATAATCCTGCACATAAATGCTGCTTCCACTTGCTCCATGAATGTTATTTCTCATATAAACTTCTAACTTAAGTAGACTATTAGAAATATTTTTCTGTGTTTGCATCTTGGTTTTTGAACCTTCTGCCTGAAGAAATTTGTGAATTATGTACATTTGCTTTGCTTATCCCACTGTGCATATATTTTATAGATAAAATCAATGCATTTTATTGTGCTACAATAGCATTTTATATATATAAATATATTTATATTTATATATATTTATATATATTTATATATAGCATTTTATATTGCTATACAATAGCAATATAAAATGCTACATATAAATAGCATTTATATGAAGACCAAAACAAATCAGACATAAATATATACTTTAGGATTTTTCAGGAAGCTGTAAAAGATGCGTGGGACTGATTTCTTTAGCACAGAGAAGAATCTGTATCCTACATTGTTTGAGGCCAAATTCCTCTGAGTTGCATTTGTGAGAGATGGACCTAACACTGATCACATAGTGGATGGATGAATTTGTGGAGTTACTGGAATTTGGGAAGTAATGCTTTGGTTGGTATTTTTCTGTCCTCTCTGTGCCTGTTTTAGTATTCTCCTCCTCCATTTCTGACTTCACAATCGTTTACCTTTATTAACTTGAATTATAAAGCTTATATGCCCCTGTAAAGGGCTTTAGTGGAAAATCAAACCAGATGCTGTAGGAATCAGATTGTTTAAATAAATGAAAAACACCTTGACAGGATGTTGCTGAAGGAAGTGAAAATAGCAAAAAAAAAAAAAAAAAAAAAGCAATAACTCAACCCTCAGGAAACCATGGGCACAAATAGAACTCGGGTGTAGTAGTTTACTGTGGGGAAAACCTTTGAAATTTATGCAGTTTTTGACTGCTCTGAAAAATTAAAGAGGGTGGAGAAAATCTGTAACTTGGTGATGAAGTTAAAATAAAGCAGCTGCAGAACAGAAACCTTCCCCACCTGTGGAAAACCTTAATGTTTCTTGATGGAAACAAATTTGTGACTGTAAAGGAGCACTAAGAGAGTGGATGTATTGGATTGCTGATAAATTCCAGAGGCCAGAGCAGCTGGAGATGGAGCAGGGGGTGCCCAGAGCTCCTGGGAGGATAAAACTGAGCCTGGCAGTGGCTCTGCTGGGCAGCCAGAACAGGGATGTGGGGATTTCTCATGGAGAGGAGCAAGGATTTCCTCAGCTGGGAGGGAGGGAGAGAGGAGGAAGTACCACTGATGGGAATTCTTTTGATGGAAGAGAGCTTAGGGGAGGTTGAATGTTTGGGATTGTGGTGTGAAGAAGATGAATGGCTCCATAGATTTGCTGTTCAGTGCTAAGATCCCAGGCCTGGCTTAAGTGAGGGCTCTGGGGAAATGTTAATTGATATGTACCACGTTTCCACAAGCATTATTGCTTAGCCTCACTCACTGCAAGGCTGCTCAAATTCTGTCCTCAGCCCGCAGTGCAACCAATAAGAGAAACCTGTGCTCTGGTTGAGCCTCTAATATTGCACAAACCTGAGGGAGAGGTAACAAGCTGTAAGTGATTTAAGGGTTTTAAGGACAACCAAGACTGTGCATCAAGAGAAATTAGTTTAATTAGGAAGTCTGAAGTCTTAAAAGGTGCCCCCACACACGGAGATACCACATGCACACACACAGGGGAGGGAAGGAAGGAGGGAGGGAGGGAAGGAAAGGAAAGGAAGAAAGGAAGGCAGGCCCCAAAATGCAGTTCTTGTGATTTAGGTGGTGGATTCTGTGCCATAATGAAATGATAAAAGAAAGCCAGTTCTGCCTCTGGACTGCCAGGTCTTGAGTGGAGTCAAGAGGAGTAATTTATGTTTAAAGAATCTCTTGATAGACCACCCTGATCTCAGTAAATACTAGACATATTTATAATAATATGACAAAATAGTTGTGTGGTGTTTTTTTTTTGTTTGTTTGTTTGGTTTTTTTTTTTTTTGTTTTTTTTTTTTTTTTTTTGTTTTTTTTTTTTTTTTTTTTTGTTTTTGTTTTTGGTAAGGCTGAATGTATTTCTGTTGTTAACAGCTTATTTTTCTCTTTAAGACAAAAATAGATCCTGCTGCACCTTTTTGACTGTGACATTGTGTGTTTTGTTCAATCTCTCAGTATTTCTGAGCACTGTGGAAGTCAGCTAGCTCCTTTCAGCTTGTTCTCAATGTTAGTTTTCCATTTTCTATGATTTTACTGGAAAGAGGCAAAAAACCTTGAGAAAAGCCTTCAGAATATGGAACTTTAATTATCAGTATGCAATCCAGATTTAGAGGGCTGCTTTCAGTATGTATTTTTTTTTTAACCAAGCTGTGAACCTCAGTTAATTTTAGAAAGTCTGATGAACTAAAATAGATGTCCTCTGCTTGAAAGTCAGATGATTCAGTTGAACCACAGACCCCTGAGCTCTTCAGGGCTGCATGGCTGTGGAGGCTCTGACTCTTAAAATGTGTGTTAATTGTGGAAATGGAAATCAGGTATCTTTGGGGGTCTTTTTGCCCCTCTTGAAACATTTTTCTGCAGTATGCTTTGAGCTTTTATTAAAAATCGGTGAGGCTATTACCTTCGTGTTAATAGTTAGTGATTTGGACCACAGACTCAGGAATTTCTGGGGATTACTTGCCTCCCTTGACCCATGGTAGGATATGGGCAGGGCTCTGGGTTACTCTGTCTGACCAAGGAGAAAACAAAAGGAGAAGCAGGATTCAGGGAAAAAAAAAAATCCATCTATTCTGAAACATCCCAAAGCCCTTCCTGCCATGTTTGGGACCTCCATCCCTCCAAGGTGTCAGAAATTGGCCTTTCAGAGTTTGTGGCCTGAGTTCCAAAGCATTTGCTGCCTGTTTGTCCTGCTGACTAGTGCAGGGATTGAATGTTCAGCACATCCTGAAGTCGTTCTGGGGTTTGTTGCTTGTTTATTTGGGCATGTGCCTGGAGAATGGCAGCCTCCAGTTTGCAATCCAAACCCACAAGAAGCTAGGATGAAAAGTTATCACTTCTTCTCTCTTCTGTCATTACTCTTATGAGGCAGCCTTTGAAACAGAACAATGACTGTGTGAGTTCCCACCAGGTTTTTTTTGGAGGGGGGCATGGAGGTAACCACTGAAATTTGGAAGGGAAAAGAAAGGAAAAGTTTTTATAAAGAGATTTTCTGGCTCTCTAAGAGAGAGAGAGAGCACACAGGCAAGGATGCACGTTCCACCACTCCTACAAAGTCTCTTCCACGCCTTTGTTCATCTCTGAATCTGGCTTCAGTTCTCCCAGCAGATTTCTCATTTGGACCCTATGTTTGTGGTGCATTTGTAGTCTCAGGCCCTCAGCAGAAGAGCACTTTGGAATCAGATATCTGAAAAGCATCATGATGGGAAAAGATTATTTACAAACATGACTTTAAAATATAGAATGGGATGTTTTATATAGAAAATAAAGTGTCACCACATTGGAGATATTTCAAGAAGCCTCATCTTATCTGTTTTGTTTTGTAGAAATGATTCAGTGTTTGTGGTAACATCACAAGTACAATGTGGCTTCCACTGAAATTTGTATTTTGAGACACTGAATGCAATCTACTGTGTCTGGGTAAAGTCAGTCTCTCCAGATGAAAATCAGAGGAAGTTTCAGATTCCTTTAGTGGAATGCTTTAAGGGAAAAGATGCTGTTAAACAGGAAAGCTTCAGAACACAGAATTTGGGTACATCACTGTAGGGGTGTGGAGGAAAAAACAGCAGAGCAGCATTCAGATGTGAGCTGGGTTTACTGGCAGCCCCATGATCTGCAGGGCTTTATTCCCAATACAGCTGGAAACTCGTGGAGTCTGGATATCACACATGCTCCTAAATGCTGCATGAAAAGGAAGGGTGCCCACGGGATATAGAGGTTCCTGGGTACCTCAGGATCATGTGTTGTGCTTCTAGCATGCAGTACAGAACAGACAAAATATTACCCTCTCAACTGCCACAAATTCAAGATAAATATTTTTGTCAATAATAAGTTTTCCAAGGCAGTTTTCACAACATGTAATTGTGCTTTTTGGCTGCAGACTGCTAAGTTTTCAAGCACAGATAGCTAAATCTAAAGTGTGCTCTGTTTCGTTTGCTTTTTATGAAAGGTAAAACTTTGGTTCCTAAAGCAGTGTTCACACCTGCAGGTAAAGACGTCACTCAGATTGTCCTCTGAAGCACCTGGTGAGGCACTAGAAGGCAAAAGCTAAACCTGAGACACAAGTAACTCTAATTTCCTGTTGCTGATCAGAGCATACACAATTCTCTTGTCATAAATTGGTTTTGTATCAGAAATTGTTTCCTGAATTCTGCCCAGTATTCATTCCTTAGGAACATTTTAGCCCGCAAAATCTGCAAAAGCACAAAACCAGCCAGGTTGTAGTTGCCTGAGCAGCATAAAGCCCAGAAAAGTGAGGGGATTTCACTCATCTCTAACACACAGACACCTGTGGTCCCTCCTCCTCTCGGTGTCTGGGTGCACCTGCCTGGGGCTGTGTTCATGGCACTGCCTTGCACCCAAATCCTATTTTGAATCTGCTAACAGCACTCATTGTAATTACTGTGTATTACTTAATTGGGATTCATGTAATTATTATTTTAAACTACTTTACATGTTCTGATTTGAATTTTTAATTTAGAAAACACATATTCAGACCTTTGATCTGATTCCCTTTGGATGGCTGTGGATGGAGCATACATTTTAATGTTCCTGGTTATTTGTATGCAACAGGATTTTCCCAATCTAGGCTCCTGAATCAATGCTAGTATTTATCTGTGCAAAGTTAGAGTCACTCCAGGATAATATACTTTAATTTGTAAAATCTATGTTTAGTCACACAATTAAACCATTTAGATTTGAGGTTCTTTAATAAAATACGTACAAAAGACTTTTTCTTATAAAGTACAAGTACAAGACAGATTTCTATGCATTTTTACATTCTAGGCATTTTTACATGCATTCTGTTAATGAAAACATGTATACCACTTTTTATTACTTGTTCTTTATGTCAGAAAAATAATGATATCAATTTTAGAAGTCACCTTGTTGAGATTCCAAGCAAGGTGTGTGGATAGGATGGCAGGAAGTGATTACACAGGTATGATTTAAAGAGAGTGGATAAACTTTCTACTTGGCTGCAGCCTCTATGAGCTCATGAGAGCTGACATTGCAATATTCATTTTCTTTACAGGTATGGGGGTGTCACTGGCCTGGGGTGGTGTTTCCCTCAGGAATGGCTTCAGTCCTGATGTTCTGACACTTTGGCCCTGGTGAGAATAACTATTATTCTAAAGTAGGCCCTGAAACATCACCAGGATCTTATCCAGAGGCACCAAGCCTGCCCAATGCATAAAACAATAAGGCAGACACTATTTTAACACAATCTGGACAGCCTTACTTTGTTCACTGTATCTCCAAATGTTTGGAGTGGTATAATTATCTATATTCTGTTACTGAAAGGCTAAGTGTGTCTCATGAAGAGAATCTCAAAAAGATTTTAATTAAGTTAAACTAAAATAAGAATTGAAGTATAGAAAGTGCTCTAAAGTATCTTTAATATCAAAATAAGTTCACAGCATCTTCTAAAACAGAAGTTAATACAGGCAAGTTAAGATTCCTTCACTGAAGAAA
The DNA here is from genome assembly GCA_016584745.2 of Phylloscopus trochilus trochilus. Classification (NCBI taxonomy): domain Eukaryota; kingdom Metazoa; phylum Chordata; class Aves; order Passeriformes; family Phylloscopidae; genus Phylloscopus; species Phylloscopus trochilus. Next base: position 3,631,773 of record WQNJ02000011.1, read on the forward strand.
GTGAAAACAGAACAGCACGTTTGGTTTTGGAGGTCTTGAGTACTTGGCTCTTTTCAAGCCTTGTTTTCTTCCTGTGTTTCTCTCAAGCAGACAGGGAACGAGCCAAGCCTCAGTGCAGCCCTGGCTCTAATGTCCTACAGCAATCAGGGTTTCCTTATTGCTGAGAAACCCTGCCCTTGCTGCACAGAAAATGAGAGCATTCCTTAGGAATGTCAGGATTGCCCCTGCTCAGCCTGGGACCACGAGAGGCAGCTTGCTCACAGCAACAGGTGAATGCAGTTTGTTAAACTTAATTCAGTGCAGGACACAATGCATTCCCTGTGCCCTGGTGGCATCTCAGAGCAGGGAGGGACCTGGAGCCACCATCCCCTTGGCACGGCTGCCCCTGGCAGCAATCCTGCAAAGGGAGCCACGCTGGGAGAAGTCACTCAGATGCCTTTTGCAGCAGCAGGAGTTTGCAGGCCTTGTGTTTGCAATTTGGAGAACTTGGTTAGAGCCTGCAGCTCCTCAAACACCAAGTGATGCAGGGGCTGCAGCAGCTCCTGTGTCACAGAAGACAGGAACCTTAGGGGACAGAGATGGCACAAACTCACTGAGGGTCATCAACAAACAGCAGTGAGTTTACTGTGGCTGCCCTTTTTATAGGGGTTTGAGTCTCCTGGGGTTAGACAGCTGATTGATTGGGATTTCTCTCTGCCCAGGTCTCTGGCCAGTGCTGTGTCTGCATCTAGGCTTGAACAGGGTTGGCTGAAGTCTCTGAGTTCCATTGCTCACCCAGGGACTTGTTTCCAGAAGGAGCCAGGTTAGCTGAATTGGATTTGTTATGGCCAGATTTATCTTGTCCAGTTCAGGCCGGCTGTGCTGTGACAATTCCTCCCTTCCTTTTTATTAAAAAATGTAAAGTGCTCTCTGTTATCCTACCTGCAAGGTGCCTTTGCAGACAGGGTGACAGAAGACAGCATGGGTTTAATTTGAATGAGGTTTTCCACTCAATTTGACAAACCTAGCCTCCCTCAGCCAGCGATGTGTCCCCTGTACCACTGGAGTTGCAGCACTCCCTTCCAGGAGCTGTCAGGCCAGATCACAATCCTTCAGGCCAACACCCCACAGGTTAACTACTTCCAGTTACAAGCTGTAACTTAACACTAAAAACAAGAAATCATTTAACCCTTAGAACCCTTAGACAAAAAACCCCAACTACCAGAAAAAAGCAATTTGTAAACAGAAAAAGCGAATTGTAAACAGAAAAAGCAATTTGTAAACAAATAGAATCCTTAAATGAGCTGTCACTTCAAGAGTCCCAGATTTCTGCGGGTCCCCGGGGCTTCAGCCTGAGGCTGGGCTCATGTCTTGTTTTCCCCCATGTCTTGTGCTTCCCGTGCCATTCCCAGGGCAGTGTTTACACCTCCAAAAAGAGCACACACAGCACAGCTCCTTCGCTGTCCCTGTCCCTCGTGTGCCCCTGGCTGAGCCCTGCCCTGCCCAGTGCTCAGCCCAGCAGCTCCTCGGCCTTTTGCTTCCCCCTCTCACTGCTGCTGCTCCTGCTGCCTGCACATCTGCTCATAAAACCCGAGCTTTCCTTCTCCTTTTCCCCCTAACCTTGATGAATGGCCTATATCTCAATGCCAAAGCTCACCTTTCTCTTAACTGAGGATGATTGATGGAGCAGGAGCAGCAGTGGAACAGGTTCTGTGTCCTGATAGCCTCAGCTGGGGCCGGGGCTCCCCTCCAGGGACTGGCAGCAGCCTTATTCCATGCAGGAACTCAGATCCCCACCAAGCTACTGAGAGCCTGAGTGGGATTTTGAGACTCCTCCTGCACAGTCTGAATATCCCTTAAAAATAGCAAGCCCAGAGTGCTCTGTTGATTTTCTGTCATGGAATGATTTGAAGGGCAAATACTCCTTTTTGTTTTTGCACAGATGGCATAATTTTGGTGTGTGAACTCAGCATTACCAAATAGAAGTTCATATGATTTTTTTTTTTGTTTTAAATGTTAGGAAATAAGATGAAAGACCATGAGTACTCTTTGTTCAAAAACATTAATCATTCCTACGTTGCTCCATTTTTAACATTTAAAAATGCCATTTTCCTTTAACATGTTTCCTATACATTTTTACTAGTAAAATGAACGTTACAATAACCTTGTTGAAAGACTATCTAGTCAAATTAGTTGCACTTTTAAATATAATGGGTCCTTAAGGCCAGGTTTTCAAGCCCTGTGTCAAGGTGGCTCACTTAGATTGGGGGACTTGTGCCAGATAACTACAGAAGACCTGAATGGAAAAGGATGAAAGCAGTTGTTTATTAAAATTTGTAGTCTAAATTTAGGCAGACAAGGGGAAAAAATCAAGGGTGATTGAAAGAGAATAGATGTCTCAGTGATATTGACTTTAACAGGTTCCTAATCATGAAGACATACGACAGATAGAAATGTGCTGGCAGAAGTTAATGGCTTTGAAAAGAAAAGACCAAATGTACAGTAATACCCTTGAAAGTGCTGACTTCATGAGTCAACATTTAAATGGGAGCCTTCTTCCTGCTAAATAGCTTTTCAACTTCTTTCTTATCATAGGAGTCCTTAATTAAAATAGTTCAAAGGAGCTGGGTCATAAAACTGCATTAGGGTTTTTTTGTACTGAAAAGAATTTCTGCACTCAGCAAGACTTCATCAGTTCTCAAAACTTAGCAGTTGAGTCAATAGTCTTCTTTTCACTGTGGTGAACTACACGTTGAGAATGCCATAAGCAATTATTTAATCTTTGTAACCGGGGGTTAGCTCAGGACTGCAGCGGGCTAATTAAAAGTGCTTCAGTGTATCATTGATTTCTTGGTATGACCACAAAGTCCTACTTCATCCTGCCTTGCTTTGAAGCAAGCAATGCTGCCAGCCAAGCTTGCTGCACAAACCCTGGAGGGTGCAGAGCAGCCAGATGTGTCTGTCGTGCAGCTTGTCGGGGCAGAGGGGAAGGGAGGAATCAAGGAAGAGCAGAGAACAGAGAGAAGAGTTTTAACACGCAGAGGAAAACAAGGTCTGTGATGCTGGTTTAAAATACCTGTTCCATCAGTCAGGCTCACAGAATTCTGGAGGAAGGTTTGCTGTTTTCTCAAGATAAAGCCTTGCAGGAAGGGCTGCATTGCCAGCACCAAGCACTGGGTTTCTGTGATCTATTTGCTTGTCAAAACATCAACATCACCAATTCATTGCAGCGCCTCACGAATGACCTCCTCTTAGCCCTGCTCTCTGCAGTTTGCAGTTTCATTCATTTGTCATGTTGCAATCCTGTTTCTGGTTTAAATTTCCACTTCTGTTGAAGACATAAGTCCAAGTAGTAGAGTGAAAAATCCCATAACCTCATTCATAACTGTCATGACCTTTAATGCAGAAGCTGTGGCTCTGGAATAGCTGCAGTTAATAGTCTTTTTAAGAGGTCTAGTCAGGCTTTGTCCGAAAATTCATACAGTAATGTTGATTGGAAAATTGATAAGACTCATGGGGAAAGTGAGTTTGAAAATAGAAAGCTCAACATTTTAGTCTTTTCTTATTATTATTTCGATTCAGCTGCCCTGTTAGCATGCTGCTTGTTCTGATTCTGCTCTGTAGCTTCGTGCTTTATTTTACTGGTACAGGGCATGAAGGCAGTTGGGTGAGTCTGGTGTCAGGGGAGGATATTATCAACTCTCAGGCAAGTATAGCATGCATGAAAACTGAATGATAGCAGCAGCAATGGGGTAAAGCTAATCAGTGGAATATTTTGCTTTTTAAACATTTATATTTCTGTAAAATATATTCTCCACATGAAGCTGCTGCTCACCTGAATACTCTTGCTCATTCACTATTAAAAGAGTTTCCCTAGGAAAAAAAAAAAAACAAAAAACAACCCAATTGGCAGCTTTTACCCTGCTACCACTACTGAGAAATAAGATGTGCTAGCCTACAGTAATTTATACTGAACTGCTGTGAGCAATTGTTGAGGGGGGGCTGTAAAATCCCCCTCTGATTGTCTCTGCATTTCTGGACTCTCTATGCAATCAGGGTAGCAGCTCATGCAGAACACAACCTTCCTTCTGCTTTGGAGTCAGATCTGTGCCTGACTGATTACAAACTCAATTAGCTATCTTCTGGAGGCAAGGATAAACTCCAGATATTCCATGCTGGAGGATTTCAGAAAGTTGAGTCTACGAATGACTGAAAAAGTATAAAACTAAATTAAGAGCTCAAGTCCCCTTGTCTCCTCAAAATTCCTCTCTTGGTATTTAGAATTCTATTTACACCCAAACCAGCTCCACTGCTGAAGGAATGGCATCTGTCAAAGTCAGTGTGATATGCCAGTAAACCCCTTATATTTTTGCATCTTTTCCCACATACCAGGAATTGCTTTGACATGTTGAAGCCAATGCCACCAAACCCATTTTCACGAATTCTGGTTGTACTCATATTCTCAGTATACTTCTGCTTCTTGCCTTTTCTAAAATAATACATCAAATTCATCGTCACATCCACAGAGTTGGAAGATTATCCAACTTCCATAAACTAATTTGAATGAAGCATCTTCTTGTTCATACTGAATTCAGGATCTCTCACTTGTGTGTATATCCACTCCCTCCCCAATTACTTTAAAACTCTTGCAGAGCTGGGCTCCTCTCAGAGAATCAGTAATAAAGTTAAATGCTCCAGACTGCTCTGGTTTGGAAGGAAAGCTGCTCTCTCAGAGTCTCACTGGATGCTGGGACTTGCTTCTTACAGCACAAAGGTTCGGCTGGCGTAGCTCACGTATTTCCCAGATTGCCAGGAAATTGATTTGAGGATTTTGAGAGCTCCTTTCTTGCTCCTGGCTCACCTTGTCAAGCTGCTTAACTCCACAGGAATATGGAGCCCCTTGGCCCCCAGGAAGGCAGACAAAGCCCAGCCTGCAGCTTCCCACCACGCTGGGTAGCATAGCAACCCCTCCAGCTGGCTCCTGCAGAGCTGCCCAAAGTCACAGCTACCCTGATTCAGCCCTTTCATGGTTCCTCACAGGGCTCTCAAAGGAAAAAAAAAATCCCATTATTTTGTTGCTAAGTCCATAGTGTTCCAAACTGTACTGACTCTGTGGTCAGAGTTCAGTGCAACAAACTGTGCAGGGAATATTTTTTGACTCGATAAAGTTTTGGGAAATACATTACACATTGCTTGTGATTTTGAAACGTGGTGATTGCTCTGGGAAACTGAGCAGGAAGGATAGAACAGACAGCCTGTTGCACGTAACAACACCTTCCCTGTTCTTGATGAAACAGAAAATACCTTTAGAGGGGTTGCTTGGTTGCTGTTTTCCCTATATTTTGTCCCCTTCCAGCTTCCTGTTGGGGTTCCCTGACTAGTGGGGCAGCCAGAGAGACAGAAAAAGCCTTGAAGCTGTGTGAGTGCTGCTCAGCACTTTTAAATAAAACATCCCTGTGTTAATATCACTGTTCTGACCACAAATCCAGACCACAGCACCATGGGGGCTGCTATGGACAGAATTAACCCAGCCAAGTCAGCGTAGCAGGTTTCCCTGGATCTCAAAGAATTTCCCCCAAACTGTTGAGAATGCATGATTCATTTTCACTACCCATTTCACAACTGAGAATACCTGGACTAAGATTAATGTATTTCTGACTTCCTGCTGCCAACCTGAGCTGAGGCAGGAAGATGACATTTCTGTTCAAACGAGTATTCTTCCTTAAAAAACCCCAAACCAATCCCAAACATTTAAGTAAGCAATACATTCTCATAGTACTGTTGTTTCCTACACCTTCCCTCTCCATATGATTTTCCACAGTCATAAGCAAAACTATCTTCTCTCAGATAAGTCTCCTTAAATCTAGAAACTCTTCAAGCTATGCCACCATCATCCTCATCATCATCATGATGCAGCCTCCCCTTATCAATATATTTGAAGGTCTGGTGTTTCCTCTTCAGCCCCAGACAAAACACCAGTGCCATGTGTCTCGTTAGTGCTGATTAATCACTGTGCAGTTTCAATCATTTTGCGAGGTTGAACCCCAAAACACTTCTCCTAAATCCAAGTGCTGTTTGCAAAGTTGTAGCACAGAAATCATTCACAAATTGCATTGTTCAGATTGTGCATTTTACCAGCCATGGAAATTTTTGGAATGATTTGTGTGAACAAGTCACAGGGACATTGTTTTCTAATGACTTCAGGTGCTGTAGGTTTTTAATGCTTTACTTGACACATTTGAGCTGAATTTTTTAGTGGATGCCCAGCTCTGTTGTCAGGTGAAGTGTCCTGCCAGGGAAAGGCAAAGCCCTCTGTGTCAGTAGCCAGTCTTCAAAATGCTGGAGTCTGCCAGAGCAGCCAAGTAAATGAGGCAGTTTCCTGTTCTCTCCAAGAAATCATAAACACCATCCTCAGCTGTTGATGTCAGGCTGCTTCAGCAGTGCTGGCTGCGAAGTCAGCAAGGTGATTAATGACTCATTAAAAATTAATACATTTCCCAAAAGAATTTGCTGGGATTCTACTGTGAAATTCCTGCTGCACTCCGTGGGAGCTACACGACTTAATCCCCATGACCTGCACTTTGTGAGTCACCTTTTGGAAAATAAGCAACTTAAGCAGCTGGAGCCACGCAGTGTTACACGGCATTGCAGGGCATGACAGCACTCCAGACAGAAATCAGCCCCAAAACCAAAATGTCATTGAGACACCTAAACTGGGCACTCACAGAGAGCTGTGCTGGGAGTGGCTGGCTGCAGCGGGGTTGTGTTCCACAAGCTGGAAGCCTTCTGGCTCTCTGCATGATGAGCTGAGAGGGGATGTGCTGAAGCAGGGCTTCACCACGGAATGCACACCAGTACAGTCAGTCTGCTGAGAGAAATGAGTTTGTTTTGGAAATACGTCCTGAGCGTTTCCAGCAGAGGTAAAACTAAAATCCTGTTGTTGTTTAGGACAAATGCAGCAGTGAAGGGAGGAGGTAGCTTTGACTTCTACACAAACACCCAGCAGTTCATTCCAAACAGGCTGTGTGCTGAGCAGGGAAGCCCTTCCTGCAGAAACGAGGCACAAGTCAGCTGTGTCTAAGGTGCACAGTCAAATGGGTTCTTTATGCATCTCAGAAAATACAGAATCTTCATTTATTCTTTCATTTTCTCATGTAGAAATTTATCATTTCAGTAAATTCTCCCCCCTGCCCCTCCTACTCTACAGAAATTATTATTGATGCCTGGGACGATGTGCAGAATGTTTTTTCTGTGTCTTTAAATGCCAATTCCTGACTTTGAATTCAAAGACACGGGTATTTATTTACAGGCTTGCCCTGATAGAAGTCCTGGAGTTAATTATGTGATATCTGTCTAAACTTCTCCCCTAGTTATCTATAGAAGTACATTTCTTGCTTTGAACCGTGCTTGGTATTTACTCAGGCAGCAATTCCATTGCTGTTAGGAGTTTGTGAGGGCCCAGGCTCTTTTGCTGCCAGAAAGTAGAAAACTGTGTCATGCTGGAATTATTTATTCCACGTAAATAACCGAAGCAAGATCATTAACCTCATTGCAGCACTGTGACCATGCCCTCTTCTCCACACTCTGCTCTTTTAATCACACCATCGATCATTCATCATCTTTCATACCATATTCAAAAACTTTGTCCTTGCCACAAGGGATATTCACAGTCTCTAAATCCCGTGCTTCAAAACACAGCTAGTTGTAAGGAAAAGGGGAAACAAGAAGAATGAACAACTGGCAGGTTTTTATCTTTATTTTATGCAGCCATTTATGATTTAATCCTTCATATCCCCCCACAGGCCATGACTCTCCAGGACCTATGTTGGTTTTTTTTCTGTACATCCCTTATCACAGGGGTGCAGAGCAGCTTTTAGCAGGCTGGGATGGGGTGCCCAGGAGCTGTTTAGAACCCACACTGCCACAACTGCTCCCACAAATCTGGTGTCTGAGGAGAGGGAAGGTCCTGTGTCACAGCAAGCCCAGCAGCTCCAGCAGCGAGTGGCTGTGATGGGCCCAGCAGCCCTGTGCCAGGGGTTGTTTATGTGCACAGTTTGTATTTCAGCAGTAAACACTGGAAGCATTCATTAAGCCCAACATTAAGAGTGGGTGACCTCTCGCTCTCCAAAACAGTCACATACAAATAGTAAATTAAATCAAGCATTAATCAAAACTGTAAAATAGCCTGCTTAAACCCTTCAGAAACAACACACCCACCAACTTCTTCCAAACCCTTGTCAAACAAATGGGTTTTGCGGCGTATCTGGAAGGTCATCAAGTCCTGGGCTATTTCAGGAGCAGGTTCCAGATGGTCTCTAACACGCTGAATAATGTATGTGTGTGTGGGAGTGGGGGGAGAGGGGCTCCAAGGAACTCTTACACTGACAGGAGGAAACCCATGCGTTTTGCATTCATCTGTGCCGTGCTAGGTGTTTAAAAACCTCTCGTGTCCTCTGCTTCAAGTGGCAAAAAATAACTTGTTTCGAGGATCTTTAGTGACAATATCAATTTCATATTTCACTCAGCAGCACTCTACAAAACCTTTAGCTCTTGTTTGGGCTACGATTGCCTCGATTACAAGAGCACTGGTGTTTCAATGGGATCTGTTATTTGCAGTGTGACATTCCATGGGCAGTAACCTTTTCTCCTGTAATTCTTGCCAGGCTGTGCAAGGAAAATCTCAACAGCTCCATATGCATTGTTATACATAAGATAATGACATGGCATAATGCAAACATGTGTGCTTAAAACTGCTTTGCATCAGTGCCACGGGGCTGTTTGTATGAATTTGCAGGGGGGAGTTGCTTGATGATGAGCTCCACACACCCCAGCAGCCCAGAGACTCCCAGTGTGCATGGGCAGCAGGACAATGAGGGGATTCTGCCCCTCTTACCTGCTCAGGTGAGAGCCCACCTGCAGCTCTGGGTGTCCAACAGCAGCAGGACCTGGAGCTGCTGGGGAGAGTCCAGAGGAGGCCATGGAGATGCTTATAGGGATGGAGCCCCTCTGCTCTGCAGCCAGGCTGGGAGAGCTGGGGGTGCTCACCTGGAGAGGAGAAGGCTCCAGGGAGAGCTCAGAGCCCCTGCCAGGGCCTAAAGGGGCTCCAGGAGAGCTGGAGAGGGACTGGGGACAAGGGATGGAGGGACAGGACACAGGGAATGGCTTCCCACTGCCAGAGGGCAGGGCTGGATGGGATATTGGGAAGGAATTGTTCCCTGGGAGGGTGGGCAGGCCCTGGCACAGGGTGCCCAGAGCAGCTGTGGCTGCCCCTGGATCCCTGGCAGTGTCCAAGGCCAAGGACAGGGCTTGGAACACCCTGGGATAGTGGAAGCTGTCCCTGCTCACAGCAGAGATGGGACAAGATGGGCTTTAGGTCCCTTCTAACCCAACCCATCCCATGAGTCCATGGATTTTTTTTTCAAATCCACAGGATAGAAAGATAGCAAATGCTTCCTGAGCACAGGGTGTCCAACTCCAACATCAGCACCTTGCTCAGTCTGCTCTGAGGTGCCTGTCTGCTCACACTGTGTGTGTGTAACAGGGGAAAACACTGACCTGATACCACGCTAAGAACAAAATCAGACCACCTGGATCAAGTGTGGACTTAGGTCAGAGGTGGAAATGGGATTTATTAACCTGCAGTCCTTTTCAGCATTACAGGTTTTAGCCCTGATACTGCATTCTGGCCATGCTGTAATGAAAGATGAAGGATCTGGAGTAAACAGACCTTTGGTGCCTTCACTTCTGCATGCAGGAGGATATAGATGGCACTCTATTGCTATCAATCATGGAATAAAAATTCCCAAACAGTATTAAATACCCTACAATAATGCTAAACTTTAATAATGATGCTAATTTTGTCACCAAATGGAAAGCTCCTTTACCCATTGCTATCTTTCAAGTTCCCTCCTGGCCATAGCTCAAAATTCATGCTCTTGGTGAAATTCTGCTCATGTGTAGAGAGACCAAGGATATGGAAGAAATTGCACACAGATAAATCAGTGCATCGTTTTTTGTCCTAAGGTAATAATATTTCAAAGTACTTTCATTCTGATGGTTTTCAGAATAACTATTTGAAGTGAATTGTTGGCCTTGGACAAATTCCTGGAGGAGATAATGACGTACATGTCACAAAAGAAATCATTGTTATAGGCACAGCTGGTGACAGTGCTCTGTGTCGACAAACAAGTAAGTTGACATAAAGCCTACCATTCAATTACTGGCATAAAGAAATCTCCTCTAAAACAAGATTGAAGACATGGCCTATGGCACCTCAAGTTTGAATAATACAGCAATGGTAAAAAAACCCAGACAATATCAGCAATGAAGGAAGAGAAAAACTTAATTTCTAATCCTCACCGTGTGCAGTTCAGAGGACTAACGCAAAATTTAGATTTCCTATACTGTCAGTATTCAAAAATTGAACTTTTATATTTTTTTACATAGCTAAAAATATGTTCCCAGTTTCACACCATGGCTATTAGCTCAAGGTTCTTAAGATTTCCAGGCTCTCCATTTGAGTTCTCCTCTCTAGGTCTGTCACTGTTTATGAGTTCCAAAGTGCATTGATATTGTTCTTCAGCCTCTGCAAGAGAATACACAAACCCATTTACAGCAGCAAATTGCTGCCTGGAAAGATTGGATCACTAAAGTGGATTGGCTGTTGTCAAAATGTCACTTGGAAGACAATAGAAAACCAAAATAGAAGTGGTTATCAGGCAGTTGCTGTCACTGCAGCACGTGGGATGCTCAGGGTTGCCTTTGTCTGGACACAGTTCTGAGACACACTTTGGGGTGGCTGAGGAAAATCGGGTGTGAGAACTCTGGAAATCCATATCCTTCAAAAAAAAAATTAGTAAGGGGCAAGGAAATGATTGAGTTCCCAACTGATGACTTGCTACAGGTCATGATATACTGGGGGAATTTCTGTGGGTGGGTGGGACCTGCAGGTATTAATTATATTGTGGCCATGATTAGGGAGCATGTGCATTTAAAAGGAGTGAGTATTACAGGGTCTTTGATGATCATACCCACCCTGAATTTTCCTGAGAAGCAGAACATGTACAAGGAGCTCTAAGATCTTGGAGAGTTGGTAAATGAAGTCATTAGGCTCAGTCTTCCCCGTGTGACAAAATCCAGTGATTTCCACAGGGTTTTGCCCCTTTTCCTCTGGGGATTATTTCAGCTGGCAGATGTACATTTCTGTTTTATATATGACTCATCTGTTCCAAATACTCAGTTCTAAACACACAGCCAAAGTTATGCTGTCAATAAATAAGCAGTAACAAAACCCAATCCATCAAGGCCACAGGTGGATGTTTCCTTCATGGCTCTGCGTGGTTCTGGTGATTGGGAGTCAGCCAAGGCTCCCCAACCTTTTCAATAGCTGAGCTCATGGCTGGCTCTGCTTCTCCTCCAGGAGGAAAATTCTGTGGAGCCAGTCTGGGTGCTTGTGAGGTCAAAGGAGGCTGTAAACCTGCATTTTCTAGAGCAGAAATTTGTTTTCTGCCTCTGCTTAGGCTGGCATTGCTGCAGGGTTCTGGTGTGGGTACCTGGGATTTGAAAGCTTTGCAAATTTGTGAGTGCTCCCTTTTTACAGCAGCAGTTCTGCAGAAGAGAAACTCATGGCATCCTTAGAAATGAAATTTTTGATTTAAAAGACACATAGTTCATAAAAAAACCCAAAGTGGTCATTGCTTGTAGTCAGGTGCTGGTTTCTGTCCAAAACCAAATGATAAAGTCTTATGTCAGGTAACTGAAAGCAGCTCTGAGGAATTTTAGGGAAGAACAGCAGGGCCTTGTCCTATAGCTCTGCTTGCACAGAATGCTTTTCCCTCAGGGCTTCAAGTTTCTGCTGGGGTTGGTTTTTTGTTGTTGTTCTTTGGGATTTTTTCTTTTCTTTTTTTTTTTTCTTTTTTTTGTCTTTTTTTTTTCTTTTTTTTTGGTGTTTTCTTTTTTAAGTTTAAATGTTTATATATGAGGAATGAGATGATAAAATTAGGAAAAGGATCTCCATTTGATATTTTTGCTCTTTTTCATATTGAGAAATTCTGTAATTTTTTCTAGTCTCAAGGCTTAATTTCCAAGCACCAAAATTTTCATACTTCTGAGTCAGGCATGTGCATCAGATATGTCCAAATTTCTGTTTTCCTACTTGTTTTAGAAAATGTATGTACTTTCCTGTAGGTGTGAGCTTATCTGTGACCTATAAGGAATTAAAAGAAATGAGACTATTTCACATGTAAAATGTATTAGTTTAAGAGTCACTTTCCCAAAACAAACAAGCGAAAACAAACAAACCAGAAACCAAACCAAAACAACAAAAAAAGGAACTGAAATCCACCCAAGCTAAGAGACAATGTGGCCTTGTTTCAAGTCCATTGAAGTTCTGCTGTTAAATTTTGCAACACTGACCTTCCCAAATTTTAATACATGGTCTTGATTTGGAAATTTTAAGAAGGTACACTGCATCTGATTTGTTTCAAATCCCTAACACAGCTCAGCTCGGGATGGAGAACGTGGCTCCTGCACAGTGAAAATTGAACAAGAAATCTCTTTTAGAATTAAAACGAGCTCAAAGGTCCTTCCTGAATCCACACCCACTCACAGGGCTGCTCCTGACACTGCACAGGAGGATTGTGATGGATTAACTGAGTGCATAACAGATATTGTTTTAGTGCATTAGCCCTGATTTCCTGTTCCTGGTGATTGATTGAGCCCCAGTCAAGGCAGTGTCCACAGCAAATATTAAGCAAACTTACCCAGACACAATCAATCACTCTTATCAAAAAATCGCTATATTTGGAGCAAAAAATTGCTAAAGCCTTACCTGCTTTGCACTGTCTTTATCCAGGTTTAATTATATTTCTTAAAGGTGCAGGAGAACAGACTGTGTTTGTTGTTTGCTCAGTGTATTTCTCCAGGCTGGGCAGCTGTAAAGTGCAGAGGTGTCGTTTGTTTATATTGCAACATGTTTGCTAGTTCAGAGAAATGTGTAGTTCAAAAAAGAATATTTAGAGAATAAGCTTACAGTAAGAAAGGTAATTTGTCTATAAAAGCTGACCCTGGTACATCCAGCCTTCATGGATTACCACCAGCAACAATTTACTTTTTTTTTTTTGAGCACTGCATTTCTAAAGAATTCTCTTACGTGCTGCTGTAATTTTGCTTAATTTATTTAACAATTATTTAAGCACTTATAAATATGATTCAAGCATAGTTACAAGATCTTTTATATAGCACACAGGTCTGATTTTCTTATTTCAAAGGTGCAGAAGATTCTGTTTCTCAAGTGATGCTGTAGCAGACTGGCAATGACCTGAGCACTGTCAGGGTTCTAAAGGGTCTGTCTGCAAACCCAACAACAAACAGGCAGCACAGGGGCTGGAGCTGGGTCTTGGGTGGTGGAGTTTAGACTCAAAACACTTGGTGGGATCCTGTTTAATACCAGAAAAAAAGAAAAAAAAAAAAAAAAAAAAAAAAAAAAGTGTTTGGGGTTTTTTTTGTTTTGTTTTTGTTGTTTTTTTTTTTTAATATAGATAGGAATGGCAGGACCTGCCAAAGTAAAATGGAGAAGGAAGGATAATGACCTTATGTACAGAAGGGAAAAAGTAAAGTAGAAAAATTTAATTATTAAGGTTATTTTTCTCCTAAAAGCTAAGAATTACCTATTGAAGGGGAAAAAAAAAAAAGGAAAAAGGAAAATAGAAAATCAGGATTTAGGAAGTTGGTAGTCAGCTGTAGGGGAAACATTGGATGTAGACTTGCTCTATAGCCCAAGATTTCCCCACTGTGCAATTTAAATTTACAAACTTTGCCCCCTGGCTTGTAAGATATAAAATAGTATCAGGCACGTTTCTCAGAAGGAATTCTCCCCATGAATCACTTCATCATCTTTATGGTCACTATGAACCACCAGCCTCCAAGAGAGCAACTGAGTCAGGTTCTGTCAGTTCAGCACCAGCACCAGCACAGGTTGATCTGTTTTGGTCATTTTTGGTAGCCCAAGACACCACCACCAACTGGGTTTCAGCTTTAACTATTTTTTTTTCCTAAGCTTAGCTCTAAAAATCACCTCTTGAAACCAGCCTCTGCTTTCCTGGCAAAGGGATCTTTCCAATCCTGTCTGTGCTGTAGCTGGAAATAAGATTTTCCCCCAGTGCTATGAGTCAGTGTTGAATCCATGAGCATTGATGCAGTTTGCAGTCACTAGAGTGACTTTCCGGAGTGTGACATTCCACCAGCCTCTAATAATCCTGGTTGGATGGCTTTTTACAGCATAAACAGGGTAAAACAACTTCTTATGGCTCAGACAAGAACACAAATGCTTGTCCTGTTTCTGTCCAAGAGAGCATCTGCAGCGGATTTTAATTCCTTCAGAGCATGCAGTGGGAATGGCTTTGAATCAATTTAAATTGCAAGCTTGGTCAACTAAAATGTTTTTAATTGTTCTTTGGCAGCCAGTCAACCTCTGATTGTAGTGAGTAACTGCTTTGGTGTGTGTTAACAATACAGAGATGTGTCATAGATACAGAACACAACATGGATTTATCAGCCCAAACCCCATTACCTGGAGATGGGATGCATGTGCCACCATGTATCAGAGCTCAAAGAGCAGTCACAGAAAAAATATTTGTATTATACATTGTAAGAGCCATCCAAGAAGCAAAGAGTTTCCCTTTCCTCTGTTCTCATTTTCTTCCTTCCCTTACAGAGTGGCAGAGGAATGAAGTGTTTTTGGTTAAGTGGATTATTTTTTGCACCATGAGGGTCATGGATCAAGCCATTCCCTAGAATGTCATGGAAGCTGTACATGTTCCCTAAATATTCGTGGTGTTGTGAGCTGACCCCAGCTGGCAGCTGAAGTGTGTTTCTTCATTTCTTTGTAATTAAGATATTTTAAGAATATAAAGAAACATGCTCTGGTAATTTTCTTTACTTAATAGACTAACCCCCAGTAAGCCATTGCAGTCTTTCATGGAAATGTCCTCATCAGCTAAAGATTAAATTAGGTCACCTTGATAACCTGGTTTGGTGAACCAAATGGGTTTGATGTCTGACAGCACCTCCCCTGGAGTTCACTGTTAAAAATAGGGAAATAGTACAAGAAAATCTCCAGAAGGGATTTTGCATCTCAGTGGATGTTTTTCCTTTGAACACAATGATGTTTCATTTTATAATTGAAATACAGTATGTCTTTGAACTTCCAATAGCCAAGGCTATTAAGTAACAGTATTGCATTTCATTTGTTATATTACATTTTAAGTTCAGTCCATGCATTTTTAATTCTGTTTATGTCTTGAGAGCTTGCCTCTAGTGGAATAAAACCAATCAAGAATCTAGAACAGGAATTAAAATTTAGATCCTAATTCACCACTGCCCTGTGGTTCCTTTGTGTTTACTTGAATAAGTACAAGGGACTAATAAAATAAATGTAAGGACCCTCTGGAGGAAAGTGTTATTGTACAGGGTCAGACAATGCTCAAGCTCTGCCAGGCCCACCTGAATTCCCTAAATGTGAGAGATCCGTGCTGCAATGTGGCTAAAGACAGAAGGGAGAGAAGGAATTTTCAAAAGAGATGGTTTCACAGAAAATCTGTGCCCATGATACTAAGAAAACAAAAAAGAAAAAGGACTGAGAGAATGGATAGTGAGAGTATTAAAAATAAATGTTGTAGGTGACAGGAGCTGATGTTTGGGGCACTGGAGGAGGGGGAATCTTGGGCATCTGGCTCTTCTGCAGTCTTAGGAGCAGAAATGTGGTGTGGTGGGTTGAGCCCAGCCAGCAGATAAGGCCCCAGCTGGGGTGGGGACAGAGCCCTGGCTGTGCCCTGTCCCAGCTCCTGCCTGGGAGGGCAGAGGTGTGTTCACAGTGCTGGGCAGGAGGGGACACAGCACAGCACAGCACAGGTGTGCTCACAGTGCTGGGCAGGGAGGGGACACAGCACAGCACAGGTGTGTTCACACTGCTGGGCAGGGAGGGGACACAGCTCAGCACAGCACAGGTGTGCTCACACTGCTGGGCAGGGAGGGGACACAGCACAGCACAGGTGTGTTCACACTGCTGGGCAGGAGGGGACACAGCACAGCACAGCACAGGTGTGCTCACAGTGCTGGGCAGGAGGGGACACAGCACAGCACAGCACAGGTATGCTCACAGTGCTGGGCAGGGAGGGGACACAGCTCAGAACAGCACAGGTGTGCTCACAGTGCTGGGCAGGGAGGGGACACAGCTCAGCACAGCACAGGTGTGCTCACAGTGCTGGGCAGGGAGGGGACACAGCTCAGCACAGCACAGGTGTGCTCACAGTGCTGGGCAGGGAGGGGACACAGCTCAGCACAGCACAGGTGTGCTCACAGTGCTGGGCAGGGAGGGGACACAGCTCAGCACAGCACAGGTGTGCTCACAGTGCTGGGCAGGGAGGGGACACAGCTCAGCACAACCCTGCTTCCCCCCAGCCCCAGATCACAGCCCAG
This sequence comes from Phylloscopus trochilus trochilus, assembly GCA_016584745.2. Taxonomy (NCBI): domain Eukaryota; kingdom Metazoa; phylum Chordata; class Aves; order Passeriformes; family Phylloscopidae; genus Phylloscopus; species Phylloscopus trochilus. Next base: position 3,648,228 of record WQNJ02000011.1, read on the forward strand.
GGAGCTGCTGAGCAAAACCACCAGAACGTGGGCACAGTGAGCATCTCCCACCTCTGGAGAACAGGGAGGGCAAAGGGCAGGAGCTGCCTGAGCTTGAGGGAAGCTGCCCTGGAGCCCCTGGGGACAGCAGCAGAGGCAGGATGGGCTGCAGGCACTGGGCAGGGCTGCTCTGGCAGCCCCTGGGACACTGAGCTGGAGCAGGGACCAAGGGGGCTGAAAAGGAGCAGCTGAGCTCTGCCCATCCCTCCGTGCAGCTCCAGAGAAGAGGAAGGAGAAGAGCTGGGAATGGAGGACTGAAGTGGAATCTGGGGAAAAAATTAAAGGTGGGCTGGGGGGAAGGTGATTTTGTCTTTATTTCCCACCATTCAAATTGGCATTAAATGAAATTAATTTACAGAATGCAGAATGATTAGGTTGGAAGAGACCTCCAAGATCATTGAGTCCAACCCAGCCCCAACACCTCCACTAAACCGTGGCACCGAGTGTCACATCCAGTCTTGTTTTAAATACATCCAGGGATGGTGACTCCACCACCTTCCCAGGTAAACCATTCCAGTACTTTATTATTCTTTCTGTGAAAAACTTTTTCCTAATATCCAACCCCTGTATTTTGCTTGATGCAGCTTGAAACTGTCCCCTCCTGTTCTGTCAGTTGTTGGCTGGAGAAAGAGACCAACCCCCAGCTGATCACAGCCACCTTTCAGGGAGGTGTAGAGAGTGTTAAGATCACCTCTAAGTCTCCTTTTCTCCAGGCTGAACAACCCCAGCTCCCTCAGTGGTTCCTCACAGGGTTTGTGCTCCAAGCCCCTCACCAGCCTCGCTGCCTCCTCTGGACATGATTGAGCACCTCAGTGTCCACCCTGAACTGAGAGCCAGAGCTGGACACAGCACTCAATGTCCATCCTGAACTGAGGGGCCAGAGCTGGACACAGCACTCAATGTCCATCCTGAGCTGAGGGGCCAGAGCTGGACACTGCACTCAATGTCCATCCTGAACTGAGAGCCAGAGCTGGACACAGCACTCAGTGTCCATCCTGAACTGAGGGGCCAGAGCTGGACACTGCACTCAATGTCCATCCTGAACTGAGGGGCCAGAACTGGACACTGCACTCCAGGTGTGGCCTCACCAGTGCCCAGTACAGGGGCAGAATGACCTCCCTGCTCCTGCTGGCCACACCATTCCTGATCCAGGCCAGGAGCCATTGGCTTTCTTGGCCACCAGGGCACACTGCCAGCAACTTTCCCCAAGTGGAGTCTGTTTTGTCTGCAACAGTAACTGAAGTGTCTTAATTTTGACTTCTGAGCTTTTCCGTCTTACATTGTCCCCTGTCCTGATGAGGAAGGGGAGGAAGAGCGTGGCTGGGTGGGCCTCAGGCAGCTGGGCAAGGTCAGCCCATCACACCTGGCGGCTGGAGATGTCTTCTCCTGGCTCTTGACATGGATCTGGAGGTGTGGCTTCATTGTTCATTCACTGCTGACCTTGCACTGTAATTTTTATTTTTGCTTCTTTTAAATCAGACAAAAATAATGTAATCCAAGGGTACAATCAGAGCTTGGCTTTGTTTCGCTAGGCAATTTTCAGCTAAAACTTTGCAGGCTTTTTACATTTCGTTATTTTCTTTGTTAGTAATGGGCTCGGAATTCTGTCAAAATAAAGACTGAAAAAATGCTGTCTGATTTAATATTCACCTTTTTAAAGGACAGAGCTTTTCTGAATACAGGAGAGTTCAGGGCTGAATATTAAGACACAGAAATTTAGCATTTCCTACTGTATTTTTCAACCCTCTGCATTGTTCTACATCCCTAGAATTAGAATAAGGCTGGATCTTTGAGAATCTGTGTCTCTCACTGATCATCTTTTGCTGTTAGGAAGGATGCATTTTTTCCATTATCAGATTGGTCTGGCCAAATGAAGGGTTTTACTCTAGAAGTATTTTTTTTTTTTCTTTTCCTGTCAGGTAGGCTCAATTTCAAGTTAATTTTTGCCATTTAATGACAGGATGGTGTGTGTGGTTGCTATGTGGTAGAGATGGCAAGTGTGACGGAGCAAGCCTGTGTCTCAGGAACATTCTCTGAGGAGAATCTAGACTGTAATGCCATCTATTATCAGGCTCTGCACTATATTAAAGTGAGTATCTCTCTCAGAAATACACTGACTGCTTTTCTCACGTATTTTTGCTTTCACTTGTCTCTTAAGTCTTTTTATCCTTGATTGTACAGGAAAGGATGAATTTTTTTTTCATAGGATTTTGATGTGTAGTTTTTATTTCTTCCATCTTCCCTGGTGTTCCTTCTGCACTCTGGGATCTTTGTTTGTTTGCTCCTGCCTCTGAGAGCAGAGGATTGGGGACATTCTCTCAGCTGTTTGCATTCACGTGTCCTGCACTTCTCGGGACTTTGTTATTCCAGTCTCTCCCTTCCCTGAGCTCTTGATGTTCTGACATCCAGATGAGTCACCAAATGCATTATTTTTTTAGGTTGTTAGACTGATTTTATATGTGAGATTCATTTCAGATGCCTGTTCTGAATAGACTTGTCTGCCTTCAATTTGCCTGAGACATTGAGCAGAATTCGATTAGATGTGTTTATGGAATGATTTATCCCCAGGCCTGGAGCTCAGCTCGGAGAGGGGAATTTGCACCTCACAAACTGCAGGTGCTGGGGCACCCTGAGCCATCCAACTCCTTCCTCTGGGGATACAGAGCAAGTTCCCCCCTCAGAATGGGGCAGGGTGGGGGTGCCAATGGCTGAGCAACCCTTTTTATTGAACCCTTGAGGCTTGAGAACTTCTGCACAAAATGCAAAGTGTTTGCCCCACCTTTCTCTTTCCAGTTTTATCCTTAAATCTGGGATTTGTCTAGAACCAACTTTCTCCAAACCAGTTGTAAAAATGTTATTTCTGTAAATAGGACCACGTTAGTATACAGCTACATAAACATAGGGCTGTATTAGTATATAAATGTATTGGGGGATAATGAAAAGAGATTATTCTAACAGCTGTTTTAGGCTTCTTTTCAGAATTACTTTTTAAACTAATTGTGATTGTATGCTGAGAAATAGAAAAAGGAGCATGTTTGTAAGCATTTCTAGTATGTTTGTGTAACAGAAAGTAAATAAAAATAATGTACTAGAGAAAGGGCTATGTTTGGCCAACTATGTGATAGGACCAGATGGATATTACAGTGATTTTCTTTACTGTCACATTGGGAATGTCGTTCTATTGTACATTTACATTTCACTCTGCTTCTCTATCAGCTAGCAATGATATACTATTATTTCTGGATGAAAATAGTCAGCAAAACATTTTTTTCCAGCTGTAATCAGCGGAGCTGTGCACCATTTTAAAACTCCAGCCACAGACAAGAGCTCCCAAAGGCAGCAGGAATCTCCAAGGTGTGTGTGTGTGTGCAGGTGAGAGGACTCTGTGCTTCTTTGCTGTGGAGGCACATTAGAGCAGCACAGATGCCATATTTCTATTTATTTATTTATCATGCACTACAATTACACCTATAGGTCCCGAGTCCAGGCTCTCTGCTTGGCTGCTGCCAAGTGAGATTGTTATTTCCAGTCAGAGCAAAGCGTGCAGGGCTGTTTGCTGTCTCTCTGGTGGGGTTGGTGCTTTGTCTTGGTTTGGAAAGACAGGTATCTGCCAGGGAAACTGGGGTTTCCCTTAGAATGGAGAATGTAAACCCCTCACCCCCTCCAAACTATAATTTTACAATTCAGGGCTTTCAGGCAAAGATTTGGGAATAGGAATAACAGTTCTTTACTAGGAATATTAACAATACAAATGTAGTAGAAAACAAAACCACCCAACCAAACCAGCAAACAAACAACAATTTTGGAGAACTCTAACAGAATCAGAGCTACAACCTGACACCCTGTTGGTCAGGGTGTTGGGAGCAGTCCAAAAGTGAGTCCTCCTGGAGTGGCAGAGGTGGTTCTGGTGGAGCAGAGATGATCCTGTAGAACAAGGGTCCAGTGGTGGTGAGAAGGGTTCAGTCTTCCTCCAGGAATCGGGTGGAGCCAGATACCTGTGTTCCTGTGTCTCAGTTTTATCCAGGTGGGAATGGTTGGCTCCTCCCACTGACTGGAGCATCTCACAATAGAATGATGGAATGTGGGTGTGTTAGTTATGTCTGCTTTTAGGGGTGTCTTAATGGCCCATCAGCAGAAAAGATTCCCCTGGAGGGAGGGCAGGCAGTGAAAGAGATAAGAAACACTGCCCCACCTGGTTTTAACCATTGGCCCATTATCAGAAGGCACCCACCCCTCTCTCCCCAGAGTTACAAGAGATAAAGAAGAACATTTTCCCAACTGCTTTCAGCAAATGAAATAGAATACACATTTTTGATTCCATAACCCAAGACAGTGCTGGTGCTGCCTTTGAGGAAAACACCACTAGAGCCCCTTACCCTTAAAACCTGCAGTGGAAGCAGCATTGCCATGGTGCACTGCTGGGGCACAGCCTCAGCACCAGGCTGCTTGCTGCTGCCCTCCCCACAGCATATCAGTGCCAAAGAAAAAGAGGGAAAAAAAGGAAGAATACTACAGTAATGTGTTTTTTTGCTCTTATAGATGTTTTCTTTAAGTGTGACAGTGCTTCCAACAAAAGAGCCTGTATGAAAACACAGCTCAAATCTGGCAAAGTTCAGGCACTGGTTTTATGGCCAAGGCCTTTCTTTAATCAGTGCTTGAAACCCGTGAGAGGAAAGGAGCCGTAAAATCAATTCTAAGTAATCTTGGAAATGAGATAATAGTCCATTAATCTCATCAATATAAGCATGAAATTTTCTGCTGCAGTTCATGCCTACACATTTGCAATAAATTTATCAGTGGGAACAGGACAGAAGCCATAGGATTATGTTAGGGGTTAGTGCCTCATGCTTCCCTTGCAGCCTTTGTTCAATTTATTTTTTTAAATATATTATTTTCTCCCAGTGAAAATATTCAATTCCTTTGTGGAACAGTGCCAACCAAAACTTGTTACTGGTATTAAACAAGAATTAGTGGTGAATTTCTCCTGTGTGACTCAGGAATCAGTGACTCAGGAAGGTTGAGGTGGCAAGGACTGGAGAAAGCAGTGACCTGAGTGGTGCCACTGCAGCTGTGGCACCACTGGAACTGGGCAAACTGGAACTGCTGCCAGTGTCTGTGGTTCCTGTGGCAGACTTCTGCCCTTGCTGCTCTCCAAGCCCTGTGTATAGAAACCATGAGATTTTTTGACAACCACAGAAACTCTTTCTTAAAAAAACAAACCAAAACAAAACCAAACCAAAAAAAACCAACCCCAACAAAAAAACCCCAAAACACACAAAAAAACACACAACCACAGAAAAACCCCAAAAAAACCCCAAAAAACCCCCCAAAGAAACCCCAAACCAAACAACAAAAAAAAAAAAAAAAACCCAAAACAAATCAAAACAAAACAAAAACCAACCAAAGCCACCACCACCACCAACAACAACAAACCAAAACCAACCCCAAACCCCCAAACAAACAAACAAAACCCACAAAAAATGCAAGTCTTTCTCTGAGCAGTTCCATTTGTTAGGATGAAGCTCAAGGAGATAGTTCCTCCTCTCACCTCTTGCTCTCTGAACAACCCAGGCTGTCTGGTCTGGCTGCCTACAGAAACCCAAGCACCTACAGGGCACATGAGCTTTGATACTTCTGATTTCTAGGAACTGTCAAAGACAGTGCAGGCTTTCAGAGAAAACATCATTTTATTTTTCTCCTTCCCCTAGAGGCTTCCCACCCCTTGGAGAATTTGTCTGTGTGTAACAAAGGGCAATTGCCTCTACAGAAATGGAGTTTGGGTGGCCTTGACCACTGGGCTTTGCCTTCCCTGTGACAGGTGGGGAGGCCCTGGCACCAATTTCCAGAGCAGCTGTGGCTGCCCCATCCCTGGAAGCGCCCAAGGCCAGACTGGACAGGGCTTGGAGCAGCCTGGGACAGTGGAAGGTGTCCCTGCCATGGCAGGGGGTGGGATGAGAGGAGCTTGAAGGTCCCTTCCTACCCAAACCCCTCCATGATTCTCTCTTGGCTCATTTTCCTGTGGGTTTTCCTATTCTACTGTTCATTTGAATTTTATTTTAGAAACATCCTCATGGGATCATGGCATGAAGGTGGAGGCCAGGAGCCAGGTAAAGACATGCTGGAACTGTGCTGCAGATACTCTCTCCATGTAACACAATTCAGCAGTCCTGAGTCACTGAAATAGAGGGCAAAAATTCTGTGTCAGTGTTGCAGGACAGGTTTTCCTGGTTTTCCTGAGCTGAGCACCACACAGGGGGATCTGCCACTCTGGGCTCTGCTTTCATTTTTGGTAAACAGCTCCTCAAACAGCTTTCCTCAAATGTATTCATTACCTTCGGATCAGAAGCACTTGCAGCACGGGCAAATATCCTATGATGCTACATAATTTCAGGCTTAATTAGTTCTTTCAACCTTTCCCTTTCTGGCAGGGGAATCAGTGGGGGAAGCAGCGTGTGCTGCTCCTGCCTTGCTTTGCAGGGCACACCCGGCTGAGGTGACTCTTTTGTCATTGATTATTGGGGAGGATTTCTCCAGCTGGATGCCTTCTGCCTGGTCACCATAAATTAGTTTTGTGTCACTGCCTCTAACAACCACAACACACTGATAGTCTTTAAATGATGGTTTATATGACCTGAGACAAGATCTAGCCTTATTTTTCTGCTCTATTACTTTCAAAGAATAGTCTTTCTATTATTAACAGGCTGTGGTAAAATAATTGTAAATTCCTTTGCAATTTATAGCAGTTTTGTTCATTGCATCTCATGAATGCAAACCTTAGCAGAATTGTAAACTATTAGTGAGCAGATGTAAGTATATGTGTTTTAATAATGTGATAAAGTGATCGTTTTTTCATTATTTTAGAAAGGTTTACAGCTTGAAGGTTTTTCAGAACTGTTCTGGGTTGGTTTTTCTGCAGCTGTATAAATAGGATAGGAATTCTCTGGCAGTGTGATGAAGTTATAAACTGGCTGTGAGGGCACCACACAGAAATTGGGTCTACCCACAGACCCAGAAATTGGGTCTACCCTGGCAGGTACAACAAGGCAGAATCTTCCCAGAATGGAATCAGATTCCATGAAGCAAAGATGATGGTGAATAACAATATGATAGCAATGAATTTCAGTTATAATTGGGCATTTTTCATCTGATTTTCAGGTAATGCTCAACATTTGAAACAATTTAATAGTAATTTTTAGTACTTCAGTGCTTCCTGAGTTTGTAGTTGCCAGTTTCCAAATGAGTAGTCCATAGCTTTCTAAAGAAACTGTCAAAAAAGTAAATGCAGAAATTCAATTTTACACACAACTCCACTTTTGATTTAGGACAGCAAATTCCTCTTGTGCATTGCCAAATCTCTGCATGGGTTTTGTTGTTTGGTAATTTGACCCACTGAAGGTGGTTTTCAATCCACTGCTCTGGAAAGGCTCTGAAATAACCCAGAGCTGGTTCCATTCAGCTCCAAGAGCCCCAGCACAGGACAGAGCTGAGCCTGCTGCCCAAGCTGCTGCTGCCTTGAACAAGGTGATGCCCTGGCAGGTATTACAGGAAAATTCAGAGGGTTCCTTGAGTTCCCCTTCTTCCCCAAAGGTCTGTGAGGTAGCTCATGTGCTCCCTCAGCTCCAGGACTGGTACTCAGGCTCAATAATTCACTTTAGGTGGTTTGTGGGACTTGTGAGCCTTGTTTGGAATAGTTTATGGGAACAGTATTATGGAAATCATGATGTTAATGAGATTTCAATATTTTCCATGGTGGAAATGAACAATATCCACTAAAGATAACAAAAAATAATGTAAACACATTATTCACATCAAAGTTTCTCATTTATTTCCTGATGTAAAGCCCAGTCTTCTCCAGCTGTGATCCTTTAGTTGAAAACCTTGGACTAGTTTGGAAAAAGGGAACACAAAGGGGACTTGTGGGTGGATTAGTGGAGTGTGAAGTCTGACACATGGCCTTGCACATCCCCTTTCAAAAACTTTTCATCACCTCATTATCTTCTGCCACTTTGCAGGAGGTGATATGCAAATCCATAAATCACAAGGCCTCTTCAGGACTTCCTGGACTTTCAGGAACACTGAAATGGTGGAGTTTCCACTCTTGGCATCCAGTTCATATGAGGTGGCTTGGTGAAAAAGAAGGATGTAAAATAGAGTAAAATACATGGGAATAAAGCTGCTGCTATGAAATAGAGAGATGAGGAAAGGTGTAGATAAAAGAAAGAGGTTGAGTGTAAGAATTTTATATTTAAGGCATTAAAAGCTTAAAAGTCAAGGAAAGGGTAAGAAGGGAGGGATTTTTTTTTTCTGTGTTGTGGAAGAATTATGCCTCCCTGGAGAATCTGCCTGTATTCTTAACCTAATGGGCTAAAAAGCTAATTGTTATGGAATTCATGTTACTCTGTTGGTGTGTGGGCAAACGTCTCTTTCAAACACAGATTCAGCATCCTGAGTAGAGAATCAGGACACAATATTCTCCAAAACACTTTGGGAGCCTGGTCAGCTCAGGAAGAGGGAAAAGGGACAGGGTCAGTGACACCTGTGGGACACAGAGAAGTGCAGGGAGTGCAAAGGGGTGCTGTTCATCCAGTGAGGGACAGCAAAAGTGCAACTGTGGTGATAAACCTGGCAGGTGCTGCACATAATGCAATTTTCAATAAAGAAGGACTTCACCTGAGCTGGTTTGCACAATTTACATGGAAATTGACCCCTCTGTTATCAGCCCACAAACTGTTTCCTACCAGGATTCACCACTGTGCTGGATTTACTTTCTGTGGTTCTGGGAGCTGAGGGTCTCCAGGGATGGCAGGAGAGCTCACTGGAAAAGATTTTGGGGTTTGTTTGCTCTTCCCCCTTCACTTCACTTGGCCATTTATGCCAAATTAAGGCTTAGAAACAGCTTATATAAAACATGGGTCCTCTGCCTTGTATTTTGTGTGCTCTGTGCAATCCCTTTGGGAAGGAACTACATCAGGCATTGGGCACTGGGACATCCTGACCTTCCCAGCTCTGCCCCAAGGCCTGAGAACACCCTCAGGAACGTTTCTGACATGTCTTCCTGCATGTTGAGGAAGCAGTTCATAGGTACAGGAAGTCTTCCAGTTATTCTGTGTTTGCATGGGAATCTAAACACAGCTACTCACATGGCAGGAGTAAAGAGAGTGTGAATGAGAAATTCGGGGCAGGGGGAGAATCTCACCAAGAATTTGTATTTTCTACATCCCTAAATGGATTTCCCAAATTTGTATTTTCTACATCCCAAATCAATTTCCCAAATTTGTATTTTCTACATCCCAGATCAATTTCCGTGCGTTTTTCATCGTTTCCTGCCTAAGGAAATCGATGGTTCTGTTGCTGGGTTTAAAATGAAGCTGACACCAACTCCCAAAATGCTGCTGAAACCAGTGGCCCTTGCACAAGGTCTTTGTTACTGTTGGCACAAAGTCCAGGGTGTTACATCTGTTTTATTAACTGAGCTAAATATTTCCACCACCATGTCCCCAGATTCACCAAATCCCAGCGAGTGCAGGTTTCCCATTACTATCCTATTCAGTATTGAACAAAGAAGGGAGGAGAAATCAACATAATTCTCAGCAGCTACAAGGGAAATGCTCTCTACCCAGCAAGTTTTGTTTTTATTTGAGTAGAACTGAAGGATTTAAGATGTGTTTGGTGTAAGAATGGACCACAAACCCTAGTTTTATATGCTTCTGGAGACTTTAACCTGGGAATCCCTACACAGCGGTCACAGCCCACCCCCTTCCAGGCCTAGGAAACATAAAAAGTTTTGAAGTGCTCCTCTCTCAAAAAAACCTTCTTTTTAAAGATAAGCTCTTTTTTTTTTTTTTCTCTTTTTTTGCCAGACATACTTGTCCAAACCATTATCTTAATCTGCAATTAGTCCCCCTGCAATCAAATAAAGGGCATGGATTAATAGGAGAAGCACTAGAAATATTTTAAAGGGATTAACGTTAATGGAGAAACAGATTATCTTTCTATCAAATGAGGTTAATAACCAAAATTAGTAGTGGCCCCTCGCAGTTAGTCACAACCTTCCAGAGTCTGCTAGAGATTATTCAAGTGAGTTTTTGTATAAAACCTGTAGAATTCTGAAGTGGTTTAGGGTCCTACCTCTCATTCTGAAAAGGATCAAGCCCTCTGGAAGCTCTTACTGCTATGCCAGCTTGAAAAACTCATTTCCTCAAGGAATGACTTGTAACCTGAAGGGTTTTCTGCAGCAGCAGGTGCCTGGTTGAACTCCCACTGAAATTCCTGTTATCACAGGCCTGGCCAGCCTGTACATCTGCCTCGTTCACAGTGTAAAATTACTACAGGATCATTAACACTTTATCTCATAATTAAGTTCATGTAGTAGACTTGAAAAGAGAGTATTTTTTTTATTGACTCCATTCTATAAAACCCCCTAATTGCTTAATCCCTTACAATATTTATAGCAATTAACACGTGGCCCTTATTTGCATAAAGGCAATTGGAAAGGTGGTTTGGAAAGTTACCTTCAGCCTCAGCTTGATCTGTGTATTGATGTGATATTTTCTGTAGTCACTGGCTGGCTGTAAATACATGTTAGAAGGCCTTTTGCATGTCTCAAAGCACTGAGGGGGGTGATGTTGTTGCAGGATGACTCTTGTCACTTTTGGCTCATTATTTCAACACGATTCTTACCAAAAAGCAGTGCTTTTAGTAAGGCAGCTACAGCTGGAGTAGCCAGGGCTGTATAACCTTTCCTGGTGTTTTATGTTGGTGTGCTGACTCTTTTTGTAAGCACAGGTGTCTTCAGAGTGCTCTTTGTTATTTGTTTGGTTTGTTTAAATAAAGCCTTTGGCACAAGGATGATTCTCAGATTATTTCCACACCTCTCTGCATCCAGACAGCCTGGGGGTTACCAGTGGCTACCTGGAGGCCAAATTTTCACAGCAGAAGAAGAGAAAGTTTGTTGTAATTTATAGTTTCTAAACCCATGAATTAGCACAGTGAATGGGGATAAATGGAGGGCAAAGGACATGGTTTTCTGTGCAGGTGCAAGCTGGTCCATAAGTACAAATCCTTCATCTGTTTGATTAAAGTCTCATTGTGAGGGGAGGACAAGCAAATAATAAGTGCCTACTTTCAGTCACCTTCTTAGAAAAGTTCTTCTAACAGATTATGCAAGGGGAAAGTATTTAAATTGCCATCAAATCTTGTAAAAATTTGCTTTATTTGAAACTCTAGCTTTGTAGCTGTAGCTACAGAAATAAACTCAACGACTATCCATGTAGAGTCACTTTTTAGTACAGACTCCAGTGAAGCATTTGGGGCCTTCAGCATCCCTTTGTCTCAGCCAGCACTGCAGAGGAGCTGGTGTTCACATCATGGGCTGAAAGTCTTTAGACCCAAAGTGCTGCAGATCACTTGATCAGGCTCTCTTATGTTTTTCCAGCATTCCAAGGCCAGGCTGGATGGGGCTCTGGTCTGTGGATGGTGTCCCTGCCCATGGGATGTGAGGGTTTAAGGTGCCTTCCAACCCAAACCATTCCATGATTCTGTTATTCCATGTTCTCCTAGGAGTCACGGCCAGAGTGCTGCCAAGACAAAGGTGGGGATGGTCCTCATGTTTTCTCTCTCATGCAAATTAAAAAAAAAAAAAAAAAAAAAAAAAAAAAAAAAAAAAAAAAAAAAAAAAAAAAAAGTTTAAAGTTCCCAATAATGTTAGAAATCCCATTAATCTAACCCCCTATGCGAGAAACCATGAAAACCCCAAAACAAGCAGTGCCATGTCCCCCCTGCCCCCTCTGTGTTTCTTTCAGGTAGGTCTGACTCTGATGTACTCCCCTTGAACAACACAACATCAAAGTTACTCACTTAAGGAGAAGCTTTTTTTTGTAACAGTTGCACATAGCCAAAGGTCCCTGTGAGAAGGCTTTCCTATTAATTTTGCAATAAAGAACAGGAAAACCTCAAAAGTGGTATTTCTAGGGAGGGTATCATTAGAAAGAATTGATATTTGAGGAGCTTTAGTTTATTAAAAATGTGCAAGAACTCCTCTGTGTCTAGTTCCATGCAAAGCTTAGTGAAAGGTTAGGAAATTAGCTCCTGTGTGCTGCTTATACAGCTGGATGGATGGAGGGGACTTTACATTTCACAACTTCTTGTTTCTGACAAGTTCCAGTGAATTATTTATGTGGCCACTTATCCTGTAAAGATGGAGCTGAGGGAACAAACTGAGTTCACAAATGCTACCAGAAAGCCTTCAGGTGATAAGATGAAAATGGATCTTGGTCGCTGCTGATCTCAAAGCTGGACTCGAATCTGTGGTCTACAGATGAAGGGTTGTGTGGCTTACATTTTTCATCTCTAACTTGTGAATTTGTGCAGTTTATGAACAATTCATGAAGTTCTATTTATCTTCAGCTATTGCCTTATGAATCAAGGGTTTAACTGGAATAAGATAATCCAGGAAATAGTAAATTTCAATTCACTTTTATGAATCTAATATATATTCCACATATGAGAGCAGAGATGTGAATACATTAGTGATAAAAATACTAGAAATAAATTACCTATTTCTGTAACTGTAGTTTAGCTCCAAAGTCAGAGATTTTGGCAGATCTGATTTTTGCAGCTCTCGGATTTTCTGGGAGTTTCTACCCTTAAAAGTGAGTGAATACACCTCTGTGGGTTTTTTCCTCTCTCTTATTCATAATGGGCCACTTGCCAGCTTGATTCTTTATCTAAAGCAATATGGATTCACAAATAAAAGGTTTGGGAAATATTTCATTATTTTCAGGGAATTTATTTTTCTTTTTCTTTGCCAACCAGTAGCTTCCCTGTTATTTGTTGTTGATGACACTTTTAAATCCTTTCTCTGCTAGAAACATAGAATCATGTGTGATGTTAGGCAAATGGTTCTCAATCATGTTAGTCCACTCTCCAAGATTTGGGATCTTCAGTTCTGGGCTAATTCCAAATGCTGTTAGGCTGAGGGGCAGATGATAATTCCAAAATCCAGTAGCTAATGAACTACAAAGTCTGCCTAGAAACTTGGTCCAGGGGATTGAGAATCAAGTAGTTCTTCACAAAAGGTTTTCCCAAATTCTGCCTTCCATTATTTCAATTAACACTGCAAAAAGAAATTTTAAATTTTGCATTGTGTAAATGAAGATGTCTTGACGCTGTTTAAGATTAACAACGACATAGACTCCCGAGGTCAGAAGGCTGAAATGACTCCAATTAATCTTTATTACCTGGGAATTTCTTCCCTTTATACTATTTTACAAAGAACCCACCCAAGGGGTGGAAGAAAGACAAACTTCTTCAACTATATTGGTCAAGTCAGAGGGACATCAAGAGAAGGTCCCTCCTAGGGAAAGGAATGTAAAACATAGTTACAGTTAGGAAAATGTGTCTCTTGTTGACAGAGCAGTGCCTAGGAAAGAGTTTCAGAGAAACCAAAACATCACAGCATGAACCATGACTTCAATGTCTGTCACTGAGTTCCTCAAATTTAGGGTGAAAATCTGAGGCTGTGGTGCAAATGTTAGCACATTCTGAGGGTGCCACTGGTGCCAGTGTGAGCAGACAGCTCTAGAAAGAGTAAACTGCAAAGTCTGCAGGTCTGGAAAAAGTATTTCAAAACCTGTACAAATGATTGTCCATGACATATTTTATTAATTATGGCACGATCAAAAAAAGTGAAACCACAAAAACTGTAAATTCTTCCGTTGCTGTGAATCCTGCTGTGGCAATGTAAGGATTAAGGACATTTCACAGCACCAAACAGACCCTGAATGTCTTCTGAAATTGCTTCACTGGACCCTCCAGTTCCTACAGGAATCATCACTGAGCAGATGACTGCTCCCTCTGGTCCCTCAAGGTTCCCATATTTATGACAAAAGCTGCAGGGCCCCTTGTGCAGCATCTGCAATATTTACTTTCCTTTAAAAGACACAGCTGCTCCCAGGGGCTGCATGGTCCCTGCTGGCCCACACGGAGTTCCTCAGGAGCCTGGCTCTGAGCTCACAGCCAAGGGGTCTGGTAACTCCTCTACAACTAAATCCAGGATTGTTGTCCTCCTTGCACAGGGAAGGAAACCAGTGGAGAGCTGAAGAGAAAGGGGAAGGGGCTGGTGGCATCCTCAGGAGGAAGCTGGAGATGGCACTGGATTAAAATTTTCCAGCCTTGCCCTGGTTATTTCAGTAGCAACTGTCCCAACCACAAAGGAGAAAAGACTGATGTCATTGCTTCCAACAATTCCTTTCAGTGCTTCCAGAGCTCTGCCTGTGTTGGAGTCCAGGGCAGATGGAAAATCCCTCGAGCTGCCCTGGGGGATCCAAGACCCTGACTGGGACCCCAGGAAAGCACTGCCTTTGACCTCAGTCCATGGGAAAAACTCCCAACACTCATCTCTGAGTTGAAAGCAATGAAGGTGGGGATGAAATTTCATTTGTCACAGGGTGAAAATTCGTAGTTTTGGGTTTTTAGTATGGAGACAGATGAGAGCAAGATGGAGAATTTTGGGTGGTGTGTCATCTTCTTCTGCTCCATTTTCTGCTGTGATGGTGGCACAGAGACATTGGTAGGGTGGGTTTGACACAGAGGTTGTGTGTTTAGGTAGTGATTATTCGCACAAAATTGTAAACGTAGCACGTTTTAGGAGTTAATTGGGCTAGAAACCTTTAAGAACCTTGGAATCTTATGTCCAGGGTTGTTTTTTTTTTCAACCGTGTTTCTGGAGCGTTAAGCCATGTTTGGCAGCTCAGAACTTGAGATAAGAAATGGAATGAACAGCTCTGAAGACCAAAGCTGCGAGTCTCATTTACCTTTTTAACCCTGGTACTGGACTTCTGCAGGAAAAAGATCACCTCCAATTGGAGTTTCCCACATGCCTAAATATAAATGGAAGTGAAAACAGCAAGGGGAAGCAGAGAACCTGATCATGTTTAACCTGTGGAGCAATCCCTCCACACGGGACAGCAAAAAGGCAGCAGGCAGACCTGCAGCTTTCCCAGCAGAAAGGTCACCTGGAGCAGCCTGACCTTTTCACCACAGAGAAGGCAGCGAGCCATCAGCCCTATCTGAACGGCCTTCAATCCCAAGGCGCTCCCAAAATAACCTGGAGATAAAGCAGATGGATAAAAACCAGGAGATGCCAGGGAGCTGGGCATGCAGTTGCTTCTTCAAGATGTTTCTTTGAGAGAAATTGTACATATGCTATAAGTCAAAGTCAGGGGAGAGGAAAATTACAACTCCCTGGAGAAAGGAAAGAGATTAACATTTTATCACAGGCAAATAAGTGGGAAACTCTGAAATTTATAGATATGTAGATACAAGCACATGAAGATATTGCTATTAGGGCATTAAAAATAGAAGTATTATCTTTCTACTCAAAGATTCTACTAAATAGCTATGAATTTCTAATTAAGTAATGTTAAATCTCTGTGACATTGTAGTTCATTTTATTATGTATGACTGAAATCTGAAACCTAAATGTAATAATAACTTAAAAGTATGGGCCAAATATCCCAGAATTATTCTCTCTATAGTAGAACTGTGTGAACAAAAAGGTAGCAACTCTTTGTTTTGTCATGGAGACAAAAACATTAAACTATTCCAATGCCAGTGTTTGATAGACAAAGCCCAAGCAAATGACAAATTCAGTCTAACCAGATCCATTAATTTAACCCCACACAGACACACACAGTGCATCTGTCCTTACCCCCTCCAGACAACACACCCTCCAGAAAACTTTGCTCAAGACACTAGAAATTGCCAAGAATTAAAGCAAATTTAAGAAATCTGAAGTTAAACTAAGCCCCCACACCACCAGCACAGTACATGTGAACAATACTGGAACTGAAAACATTTTTTCATGGTTTTTTGTGTGTTGAAGGTGATTAGCTCATTTCCTTATGTTTGTGTGTCCTTTATGTCACAAATTTCAAGGATCCAGAGAGCATCTTTCCCCAGATCATTTAAGGCTACACTGCCTGCCAGTATCCAAAGGATTGACTGGCAAGGGGCTGTTACCAAGCTTTGTACCAAAGCAGAATTTTTCTGAAGAGGATTCATGGAGTGTTTGTGGCCCTGAAATTTGTGACACATCCGCCACCACCACAAAAATTTTCCCTGAAGCTCACAAATTTTATTGCAAATGGTTTCTGTGTTCCCTTCTCACTGGTAATGGCCTGAGCAGCCTCCCCCAGAAGGAGTAAATCACAGTGGATGTGGACATGTTGGAGATGCTCTTTTCTGCAAACACAATACGAATTTTTAAAGTATTAAATATATATGTACTATTTATATCTTCCTTACAAATACACTTCAGCTTTATTTTTGAAGACTTTAAATAATTTTTTACCCCTTTTCTCTCTCTCTCTCTCTTTTTTTTTTTTTTTTGATACAGCATCTACAGCACTGACTTAGTCTGCTGTTCAGAACAATTATTTTCACCAATAAAACCTCTTTCACCTCAAATTCTTCTCCCACATACCACAGATCTGGGTTCTTGAGAGCTCTTGGCTAGAACAACATCACACCAGTTCCCAAATTTGGAAATAGACACAGAAAATATTTCACTATAAAGGGAAAAAGGTTTCCAAATTTAAGAAAACATGAAATAGGCTTTTATTCAGAAAAGAAAATTTAAAAAATATTTTAGGAATTAATCCCTGACTGGGAATGTATTCAAAACATTGTGTTTCAATGGAGCCATTTGCTACTTGCCCTTTATTTTTTCTCTCTTGCCATGGATATTTTACATTAAACTGGAAAATGTCTCCTTCTGAAGCAACTTTTTAAGTGCATGACTAGACAATTATACTTAAGTTTGTGTATTTGCTTTATAAGTATTCCCTATAGAAATGACTGAGAACTGTGGCTTTACACAATTATAACTTTGGGGTGGAATCACCAAGATTATTTTTTTAAATCAAATACTTTAAATGTTCTGTTTATTCCAAAGGTGAATGAATAGGTGAATACCATTCTGATGGTGGTTCCTGTGGCAGAGATGCACAGGCAGGTACATTTGTGTAGTCATGGTTTGTGCCTGCAATGTTTGGATTTCTCTAAAACTTTTCCCAGGCACAATTCTGTTAGCAAGGGATGGTGTTTTTGTACACTATCCTGTTTTCTTGCATTCCTCTCCCAAAGGAGGGACTTTGCTTGATGTCCCTTTGACTTGACCAATGTGGTCCAAGGAGTTTGTCTTTCTTCCACCCGTTGGGTGGGTTTTTTATAAAACAGTATAAAGGGAAGTTCCCGGAGCAATAAACACAGATTGGAGTCATTTTCAGCCTTCTGAAATCACGAGTCCATGTTCTTATTTCGTGTCCTATTGCAACACATTTGGATGCACTCTGTTTAGGAAAGGAAATATTGTAATGTCTGGAGCTCTGGAACTGAAAACAACATTTGGGTGCTGGTCTCTGCCATGTGAGACTGATGCTGCCTCTGGTGGCTTCTCTCTCTGCTCATAATTCCTCTCTCCTTTCTTCCCATCCAAAGTTATTTCTTCCACCAGAGCTTTAACCCAGCTGGGAGCCTCTGTCTCATACCGACGGCAAAGTTTGGAGAATGAAGGAGCTCTTTTAAGAAAGATCTGACTTGCAGTTCAGGGTTCTTTCATGTGAGGGGAACAAAGGGAAGACAGATGTGAAAAACAAGCCAAGGGAACCTTTTTGACAGGGTTTGTACAAAAGGAGAGTATGTAGGTGTTGAGAGTCCAAAAGACAAGCTCTCATCCAGTCACTTAACACACACCTGATTCTCTAATCAAGCACAGATCAAAGTAACCAACACCTGCACCTGATTTAGTTTTAATCCTGTGAGTAGTTTTCAACACTCCAGTGAGTATTCACTACTCAACAGGAACGCTGCAGTGCCTAAAGAAAACTTTTTATTAAGTCTGGTTCATGAGATTTTTGTTCTTTCATGAAGGATTTTGGTTTAGCTTATTTGTGTGAGCTTCAGCTGCTGATTATTTTAGAACATTTAAATAGGTTCAAATTCTTCATTCTGGAGATGGCCAGCTTTGTTCAGACAGGTGAGTGGATAAAGAGAGGCTCCAGGTCAGGTTTGCAAAGAAATTGAGATCCCTAAAAATCTTTGCATTGGTGCTGCCTTGAAAGTCACACACTTAGAGAAGAGAAAGGAATTCCAGGCTGCTTCACGTGGCAAGAAGGCACTGAATGGCCTTTCCTTTCTTGCTGTGCTTCATAACTCTGGCCCTTCATGGTCATTGAGTGTATGGGCAGGAGAATCTGACTGCTCACTCAGTGGTCACTTCTGTGTGAGCCAGGATTTAGCCTAAATAACCTAATGGCAACAACTTCACCAGGGAGAAAGTTTGCCTCATACTACATTAGCATATATCATCTAAGGGTGGACATTTTTTACATGGGCATTTCTTTTTCAGGTTTTTTTTTTTTTTTTTTTTGTTTTTTTTTTTTTTTTTTTTTTTTTTTTTTTTTTGTTTTTTAATTAGTTCAGTCTTTAAAAACTGCTGACAAAGTAAGAGGTATTGGGCCATATGGCAAACTTATCGATGCAGTCAGTCATATTTAATCAAAATGTTGAAAATTATTTCCTTATTAGAGGGCCTAAATATACAAATCAAGGAAGAGATGATGAAGTGTTGCCAGCCTTGTGTTTCATTTCTACTCACTAACCTTCTACCACTATCACTTTCTCATAGAGAGATTGGTAATAGGGCTTTAAATATCTTGAACTGCAGAGTAATCAGTTACCAACTGTAAACTAATCTTCTAGTGATTTAGAGAACTTCACTGTTATGTTTTGACCCCCAGTTTACATTTGTTGGACATGAACCTCCCATTACCTTCTCTGTGTTGATTTGGGAGTAAATTGGAAGGCTGAAAAGAAAAATGAAGGAAACCCACAGGATGGATTTAAAACCATCCAAGGATCTTTATATGAACTTCATCGAGATCAGTCTACAGAGTGGGACATAAATTTTGGGAGAATCTGTTGGGATAACTTGGTAATTTAACTTTTGATCCTGAAAACAAATCTTTGAGTAACTTTATATCTTTCAGTAATCTGACAAATTTTAACAAGGTGGAGTAAGATTTCCCAGCCATTAAACACTGCTTCATGTTTGATGAGGAATGATAAATTCTGAAGTTACTGTCTGAAATGATCCAGCTTCATAAACTGGTGTGCCTTGGTGAAGGAGCCTTCCCGAGCAGTTCCGCCGAGTTACGCATTTAGGGGATCCAGGATCACACCTTGGGCCTTAAAATAGCAGCAGAAATAGGCCAAGCCCCAAATCTGTCAGGAGAGGCAGATATGTGCTTTTGAGGTACTTCTGTACGTGATCGATGTGGGAACGGCAGTTCAACTTACAAAGGCTTGGCTGTGTTTATTTTCTGCACAGATGACAAAGTTTATAGGGAGATTATTCATATAAAGTTTTTTTTAAGGGACCACACGCCTATGATTTAAAGCTTGTCTCCTCGTTATCATCCGATTGTTAACTGCTTTGCATTTCCATCTCGGTGCTTAAAACAACTCCCTACTCCTACCCCACAGGAGGCAGCACATCTGTCTGATCCTCGCACTCCCCATCTGTAATTGATACCAGTTCGCATGGTGGAGTAAGCCTCAGTGGCATTAATTTATTGCAGCTGAAGGTTGAGCAGCACAAAAAACGTTTGATCACTACAGACTTAATAGCTAACGCATTGAGAAGGACAAACCAGTGTTCTGACAGGTCTCGATGTTTGTTTTTTTTTCCCCCCAAACTTTCTCGTCAATAGCTGCTGTCAGCCTCGTTTAACAGTAGTACATGCCTTTAGGAATGCTGCGGTGCTGTTCTCATTAGGTGAGCATTAGAATCCGTGCAAGATTTGGTTTCCTTTGGGCAAGAGGAAGGAAGCAGGCAGAGATGGCTGGGGATCGCCAAGGGCATCGTTTTAATCAGCAATTTCCCCAGCGCCGCTTTGGTGTGTGTTCGCCTCCCGCAGCAGCGCTGCCCGCTCGGGCTGGGGGAGAGCGCAGCTCTCCGGGACGAGCCCCGGGGATGCAAAGTTGCGACCGCGCCGCCGGTGCCCCGGGAAGGTTCCGGCCGCGGGCATCCGCGGAGCCATCCCGGAGCCGTTCCCGGAGCCATCCCGGAGTCATTCCCGGAGCCGTCCCCGGAGCGGGCCCCGCGGGTTCCCGGGCGCCGCCGCGCGGCCGCCAGTGCCGGGCGGGGCCGCGCCTCGGGAGCCGGGGAGCCCCGCTCCCCCCGGGCCCGCTCCCCCCGGGCCGCGCCGCCGTCCCGCCGCAGCGCATCCCGCCCCCGCCGCCTCCCCCGGCCCTGGGGCTCCCCCGCCGCTCTCCCCCTCCCCGCCCCAGCCCGCCCCGCCGGGCTTGAAGGTCACCTCCGCCCGCCCGCCCGCCGCCCAGCCACTTTCCGCGCCGGCTGGCGAGCGGCAGCGCCTCCGCGCCGGGGAAGCTCCGTGTCCCGCCGGTGCGGGGCTCCCGCCGGCCGCGCCCGGGCGGAGCGGAGCGGAGCGGAGCCGCCTCTCGCCCCCTGCTCTCCCCCCACCGCCGCGGCGGGGCCGCCCCCGGGGTCTCGCCGCTGCCGGCCGAGGTCGCGGGCGGGCCGGGCGGGGGCCCCGCTGCCGGAGCGCGGCGAGCCCGGGGGGAGCCGGGCGGCGGCGGGGGGCGCGGCATGCGGCGGTGAGCGAGGGCGGCGGCGCTGCCCGCGGGAAGGGGCTGCGGCGGCGGCGGCGGGAGCCGCGTCCCGCTGCCACTTGCCTGCCGGGGCCGCCCGCCCTGCTCGGGAGAAGCGCCGCGACCCTTCGCCTCCGCTCGCCTCTTTATGGTGAGTTGGGGCCGCGGCCGCGCGGGGGCAGCGGGGCCGCGGGGCGCGGAGCAGCAGCCCGGCAGGTGCGCGGGGGCCGCGGCCGCCCCGCTCCGGCCCGCGGCCCGAAAGTTCCCGGGGAGGGACGGGAGGAGGGATGCTCGGCCAGGGGGATCTCGGGGAGCTCCGGGGCCGGAGCGGAGGGATGCCCGCGGGCAGGGGCGCTCCGCGGGTCGGGGGCACCGCGCCGGCTCCGCCGTCGCCTGCGAAGCGGCGTGCGAGGGGCTGCGGGGAGAGCGGCGGCACGGGAGGTGGCTCCCGAACACAGGGAACAGCGAGGAACATGGGCGTTCGGGGCTCTGCCGAGTTGCTCGTTAAAAGAGCGCAGATATTTAACTGCTGGGAAACTACCTGCCTGTAAGTCCTCGGTGTTTGCTGGTTTTATTGGCGGTTCATCAGACCTGCATGTCTCTGTCAGGGGAAAAAACCAAAAAGTGTCAGTGTTGCCTTAATACCTGTTCGGTGCAGGTGTAGTGACACTGTGCCCGTGCAGGATGTCCAGGCAGCTCGTTTCGGATGCCGCTCCTCGGCAGGGGCAGGGCTTGGTGCTGGGAGATGGGTCTGCCATGGGAGAGTGGCACACGTCGTGCGCTTCCAAAATTTGTGATGTGGCTGTTGGACATCGAGCTGCCAACTTAACGTGGTTCGCGCAGATGGTGAAACGAATGTGGTCTGAAGTTTGACTGGAGTGATTCACATCAGCGAAGTGTGAAAGATCTTGTCCAAATCTGCAGCTTTTGTTTATCTGCTCTGTGAATTGCAAATGTGGTCTAGTATGTTACATTCTGAACTAAGTTTAGTGTTGACTGGGTTTGTTTTTTTCACTTTAAATAAAATTCCGCTTGTTTAAGGCGAGATGGAGCATGAAACACAGCAGACGCTGCTGATGGTGTCCCAAGAATGTCAAGTACCTTGTTTCACTCCTCTAGACTCGATGATACTTAGGAGAGGAAAGATACTGTGTGTTTCATTTGTCATTCGCAAGTGTGAAAACAGTTGTATGCACGGGCTGCAAAAGTAGAAGCAAGCTTTTGTCACTCTGTGGTAGAGATTGATGATGGTGGATGAATTGCAGTCTAAAACAGAGCTAGCCCTCATAATCAAATAATTAAGTTTTAGAAATCAAATAGTCGTAGCTGCTCGAGAAGTTATATATTGGGAAGAGTGGTGGGGCTGTGTGAATTTTCAATATGTATGTCAATAGATCATTTAGTTTCAGGAAAGTGGTTGATATCATGTGCTCAAGTTATCAGGATTATAGTAGTGATTGAGAGCAGGTATTTTTAATTGATTTTTATTTACTTTTACTAGAACGTTTTGCATTACTGGGTTTCGAGGAAGCTATTTTTATGTAGGAATTCTGATTTTAGTTGAGATCTGCTTGCTCTCTTATGCAGGCTTTGAAGGCTTGGCTTCCCAAGTCTCATTTACAGTTTATTCCTCTGGTAAATACATTAGACAAAGGATCCAGCACTTCCTGAAATGAAATCTGTATTTCTAATGTCAAGACTATTTTTTTTTTCTATCAGTACTTAGATGACTATCGGTAATAGAGCTGACAAATGTAATGAATAAAATTCACAGTATGTTGATGATTTTTATAGTTCTTGTAATTGAAGTACTTGGTGTCCTTGACGTGATGAGGATGCTGCTCTGGCTCTCATGAAGGGGCACCCTTTAATGCCAGAAATACTGTCAGGAGTCAAGTGCCGAGGAGGAGAGTGGGGCTGTGGATTGCTGTGCATGATGTGCTCCGTTTGCAGCACAGGGGGCTCATGCAGGACTGCAAGGTGCAATTCCCAGCCCTGAGAGCAGTTAGGAAGAGAGTGGGGCTGTGGATTGCTGGGCATGACGTGCTCCATTTGCAGCACAGGGTGCAGGTACACATGCAGGACTGCAAGGTGCAGCTCCCAGCCCTGAGAGCAGTTCCAGTGGTGCCTGCAGACTGCATGCACGATCCCCTCTGGCTGCGCGGCTGCTGCGGCACGGGAGGGGAGTGTTATGTCCTGAGGCCATGGCTGCCAGCGCTGGTGGGTTTGAAGTGTCTCCTTGCTCCCTGCTCAAAGCCCCCTTGAAGTTAAACACGGAATAGCAAGGCCAGGAGAGACTCAGGCACTCCTGTTGTCAGCCTCTGTGTTCCTGCCCAAGGCAGGATCAGCTCGTACCTCTGTCATCTCTGATGGCAGACTTCGTGTACTTTTTGTATTCCCATTCTCCTCTTACTTTTCTTCCTGCTTTTGCTGTCTTTTCCATGAGGTTTTTTTCTTCTTGGTAATGCTCTTACCTATTATTTTCTAAAGAATCTTATCTCATTCCCTGCAAACTCTCCCTCTGGTATGGCCAGTCAGCTCTTTCAGTATTTCTTTCACTGCTTTGTGGAAGACCTACTGCTGCTTTGCCAGCCCTATAGAAATGCTGGATTTACCAGGTTTCTGCCTAGTTTTCAGGAGGAATGTAATGAAAGTAGTACCCTGGCTCTCTCTTTGTGCAGGCAGGTAAGCTTTGTTCAGCACCAAGGAGCTGTTCAGTATCTGCTTGCACTGGGGGAGGTTGAGCTGCTTGGAAATAGAGGGGAGACCAAAGCTGAGTTAAAGAAAAAAAAAATAAAAATCCACCATTGCTCATTTTTCCCCTTGTAGTTTGAAATGGCATGATCTGATTTTTAAATCTAACTAGAAGCATTATATACCATAAAGGGTAGGAAGCTCCTAAGTGCTGGCCAGAAGAACAAATACTATTTACAGCTATTGAAGGTATGGCTGTGTTAAGCATCTTGTTGTCTGAAAGATGTACCTGTCTGAAGAAAAGGTGAATCTTATGTAATTAAGAATATCATACTCCAGGCTGGGAGAATGTAAAGTAGCTGTAAAATATGTTTGTTTTATGCATGTCAGAACTCCCTCTACTTAATTCTTGGATCTTGACTCCTTCCCATTTCATGTGGGAGATGGGGATCCTCTTGTTTCATGCAGCCTTGTGAAAGTAGAGTGTGAACAAAACTGAAGAGTTAGGAGGCAAGAAAACAGGGCTTCAAAGACTGGCAAACAGAACATTTATTAGGGGTCCTGACTGTTTCTGCTCTTGTTAGGCTGACATCACAAACATCTGTGGCAGAACTTCTGATGACTCCATTGAGCAAAATTGGAGCTGTGCTATTTCCTGAGAGCAGAAAGCTCCTGTCTCTGAGCATCTTTTCCCAAGTCAATAATGAGAAGCTTTTTTTTTTTTTTCACTTTTTCTTGCTCTTTGTTTTGAATTCTTTGCTTAGTTGCACTTTCTTATGAGTAGTTTTGTTCTTCTGTTTAAAGAATTGAGTTTTCCAGTGCCCATGATTATTTTGTAGTGCAAGTCCTCATTCTGAGGAATAAAATGCCATCTCTGCCATCAACTTGATATTGTGCGTTGTTGCAGATGTTATTAGTAGATAGTGTTTATATGTACAGTTGAATGTCTGCTTTAATGATTAAAAACTGCTTATGAAGCTCTCAGTATTTATTACACTTCCCCTTCATAACTATTATTTTGCTAAAAATTTCCTATGCCAGAAACAACAACTTATTGCCAGTTAGATCATTTTATTTGTATCCTTCAAGTTGATGCAATAAAGATGGTAAGCTAACTGAGAGGAGCTGGAAAATCCCTTCTGGGTTGCTGGGGTTGCCAGTGGTGCAACAGCAGTGCTGGGGTTTGTGGAATTGTGTAGAGCAGGGAGGGCTGGTGGTGTTGGATTCACAGGATGGCTCACAGCAAGCAGCATCAAGGGCCAAAAATAGGCTTCTCATACTTTGAAATACTATTTTCTGTCAAATAGGTGTAGCTTAACGTCTCTATTCTTTTGCTCCAGATTTTGTGCTTTGCAGAAGGAAGAATATTTATAAGTGATGTTTTTAGGGAATATTCCAAAATCCAAGGTATTTTATGAGGTATTGATTTGGTTCATTTTAAGGGGAAAGGAACTGTTTGGTATTTTGTAAGGATGTATCTTTCAGAAGTTTGTTAAGTGTCTCTAACATAAGACTGAAGCTCTGTAGCAGTTTTGTCAAAGCCACAAAGTTCAAAGTTAAAAACTCCTGAACGTTTTGCAGCTTTGGATGCAGTTCTAGAACCCCATGTTTCCAAACAGCAAGATGTTCCTGTGCTAACTGCTGAAAGGAGCACAGTAGATACGAGTTTACACTGACAGGTGCCTCAGGACCTGCCACTGCCACTCAGTGCCCTAAAATTCAGGTAACTCCCAGGAGTGGGGAGCACTGTGCCACAAACTGGGAGCGTGTGGCAGCAGGAGGCTGGCTGCAGGCAGCCAGGGAGGGTGTGCAGGAACAGCACAACACAGTTTGTGTGAGCAGACTGAGATCCATTAAAATAATTGCCTGTGCTTCAGCTGGGAAGGTGTGAGGGAGCAGGGTTACAGCAGGGTGAGCTGAAAGCCTGGCTGTGCGAGAGGGCAAACATGCAAAACTAAATCACTTGAAGATAAACATCACAGGGCTGACTGCAGGGCCAGGTGCAGCTGCCTGGGACCAGCGTTCAAACGCTACAAATACACAGATTTTCTGTTTGCAACACACTTGGCTTCAACCCTGCAGTGCACAACCCCTGGCCAGGAAAGTTTAGGATGCAGCAAAAAGAGGTTAGAGTGCTAAAGAAGTGAATTACAATGATAGCACCTAGAATACACTCCAAGCAATTGCTGTCTGTAGGCTCCTCAGAGTTAAAGCAATGGTGGTGAGAGCTGGAGTTACACAGAATCACACCCACAGAATATTCTGGGTTGGAAGGGACCCACAAGGATCAAGTCCAACTCTTAAGGGAATGGCCTGAGTGGGGAATAAGTGACTCTCAGCTCTCTCTGTGTTTTGGAGTTCTTTGATGTGAATTTGTTGCAGTGGTAGTTGGGATTCAAACTTTCCCTTTATTTTTGGACCTTTATTATTCCCTTTTCCACTGGATTTTCTCCTAGAATCAAAGTATGCATGTGTGCTGACCAG
Organism: Phylloscopus trochilus trochilus; assembly: GCA_016584745.2. Lineage (NCBI taxonomy): Eukaryota > Metazoa > Chordata > Aves > Passeriformes > Phylloscopidae > Phylloscopus > Phylloscopus trochilus. Next base: position 3,674,118 of record WQNJ02000011.1, read on the forward strand.
TTTTCTTGATGAGAATACCCACAATATCTTGCTCTCCTGACTGCTGGTTCCATAAGTTCTGTAAGGATTTTATTGTCTCTGAGTTCAGTCGCTGTATTAGTTGTGAGCAAACAATATATGATCAGAGCAGTAGGAAGCTGGCCTGGAAAATACCTTTTTGTTGTTGTTGTTCTTTGGGTGTTGTGGTGGTGGGTGTTTTTTTATTTGTTTGTTTTGTTTTGTTTTGTTTTTGTTTTTGTTTTTGTTTTTTTTTTTCTCCTGAGAAATTTGGGGAAACTTGAACTTGTTGTAGAGACTCCCAACTCTAAAAGTGTATTGTTTTGAAGGTGTGTGAAAATGTGGGTAGGAAATTTAGGAGAACTTTTAAGCAAGGAAACACCACTTTAATTTGAAATAATTAAAGTACTCCAATAGTTTGAGCAGCTGTAGAGAAGGTGGAAGAACCCCTGTGTACAGGTGGAAGGAAGGATGGTTGTGTTGGACAGTTGTACTTCTGTTAAAGGAAATAAGTTTTGCTTTTTGTTGAAATCAGCCCCATCTTCACGGGAGATAAAACACTAAATCCATGTGTGCTGCCCTGGTGGGAAAGCCCAGTGGAGGTGCAGTTGCTTTCCTTGGACTTGGCTCATCCTCTAGTCTGTCCTTTGGGTGTTTTAAGGCTTTTTTCTCTTTCCTGCAGCTTACATGTGAGAAACACATGCAGAAAACAGTCACACAGGTAATGCTGTTGTCTTACAAAACTGACAGTCTTTTCTGCTCCTCAAACAGATCCAGAGCCCTGGATTTCAAAATAAAACATTGCGTAATCCTCTTGTTGTCTTGAAAAAAAACATCTTTTCTATGTCTGTTCAGTGATTAATGGCAGCCATCTCTCACAAAAGTGGTTTGGCTGGTGAATCAGCATTGCTCTTCCTCTGGATGGCCAGTTCTTGAGTTTCTGCTTTTGTCTCTTAGGTATGTTTTGTTAAATAGGCCCTCAGGTGTCTGAGTTTTTCCACGTGTTGTTGAGGACTGGTAATTTGGGGTTTGAGGAGAGTGAAATTAGACAAAGTTGAATGGCACTGATCAGGAAATAGTCTCTGTCAGAGCCAATATTGCTTTGTCTGCCCTGTTCATTCACTGTTGTCATAGTTAGCACTCTAAATTAAGGATTAGGCAATATTATGGAGATATTTTGTGGAGCAAATGATTTTGATTGTAAATAAAGTACCTGCAAACAGTGCCTGTATGAAATTGTAGATTACAGTGTTAACCACTGCTTTCAGAATAATCTTTTTGTCCTCAAATGGATGTAATTCTGTAACATTTGCCTTGGAATGCAGCACAGTTTGTATGGTTTTTTGGCCATAAAGCAGTTTCAGCCTTCCTACTTCTGTGGGAAAAGACATTGAAGCATCAGTTTCAAGTTGTGCTACTGGGTGGTTCTCTCTGATCAGAGTCTCAGGATATAATATGAAATACTCTCTCCTGTTACAATGAAACTCTACAGTGAAGCTCCAGGATTAAAAAAAAAAAAAAAAAAAAAAAAATAGTGTCACTCCACTACAGGCAGTGCACTGTGTCTGTAAGTAGTTACCTAAATGTCCTTTCCTCCAGCATCGAAGATAAGCTGCCTAAAATGTCATCTGCCACATGGTGATACCCATTTTGAGGCTGCAACAATAAAAATGCTAAGGAAGTCCCAGAGTGCAGTTTGAATTGAGCCACACAGAGTGACCCAGCAGGAAGATGAATGGATCTAGATATCCTCCTGATCTTTCTGTGATATTAGACCCTTTCCCCACTCCTTAATTTAGGACACTCTCCAAATGGCTCCTTCCCTTCCTGGTGCCCTGCTCTCGTTGCCATCGTGATGCTGTGTTAGTCTGCAGCTGCCTCCACGGGGGACCCATCGGGTTTGCCCTGGTCATTACCAGTGCTGGGCTCTTGCCAAATGCCCAAATTGGCCACATTGCATGTTTCACACACTTGCTTCCCTGTGAATGCCCTCAGCTTAAAGCCAGATAAATTCATTCCTATTGTTTTCCAGTCCCTGACACTCCCTGTGAGTTTCTGATGTGCTTTTTGGTCTCCTTGTTTCTGTTTTACAGCGTTGCTTTCACTTGGTTTCGGTGCTGAATCTCTGGCTCTAGCTGGTTATTAAGGATCCTATGGCACTCTGGGAAAAATCAGCCCTAAAGCCCAGCTGTGAGGTGGGGCAGGGTGGGATTTACCTGTGCCCCGGAGCACGGAGCTCTCTGGGGTACAGAGCACAACCAGATCCTCCTGCTCTGCATAAGCCTCTTGCTAAAATCACATCTTCTTTGATACTGAAGCTGTCTTTTACTCCTCCCACGGTGAAAAGCCTCCACATCAGTCAGCTTTGGTGCTGATAGGATCTTTCATCCTCACTCTGGGATCTGCCATACCCAACGAGCCACCTGATTAATCACTTCTTCTTGGGACATATTGCTTCAAACGGGCAGAGGGATGCAGTCAGCTACTTTGGCCCCTTTCAAGCACTGTGGGCATCGTTTTGTTCCCAGCAACTGCCATTTCTCTGCAGGAGGGTTTGTAATCAACTTGTGATGATAACACTCCTTAGGTGTTTGCCTTTTAATGTGGTTTACCAGCCAGAGGTTTTCCCCTTCCCATTGTTTCAGTGCTCGTGGCTGTGTTCCTGCTTTTGAAGGACTTAATCTGCTTCTCCAGTGCAGGCAGAGAGCTGCCTTCCTTAAAATACATATGTGTGGCAGAACCTGAGAGGGTTTAAAGAAGGACTCAAGCCTCACCTGAAGTCTCATTATGTGCAAACTTGGCTATGTGGGAACCTAACTACTTTATTGTGTTCTAAATGTGAAGGTGCTTTCCTGCTACAATGAATCCAGAGTGTGTCACGATGGAGTTTTGGTGTAAAGGGCTCTGCGGGGCTGTGGGGCAGCTGGAAAGGACAGTGAGGTCATGATCCCATCTCTGGGTACCAGGTAAAAAACCCTGTCTGCAATGAAAAGAAGTAATCTAAAACCATTTTAAAACTCAAGCAATCAAAGTGATCAAATTTAGGAAAATACAACATCACAGGGAATACATACAGGTAAAAATCAAGTTTCTCCAAAGTTAATGGTCACCAGCACCTCTGTTCCAATCAGCACTATTATCTGGGCTGGAGTTGCAAATTTGTTTTCAAGTGGTGAGCACGGAGCTGTGATGGGCCTGTCAGGGTCTGTGTCACCAGCTCAGCTTGTGGCTGATTGACATGGGCCTGACAGCCTGGGGGGCATTTTAAATAATTGTGTTTTGGGGGACGTTGTGTTGATTAATAAAACAATAATTCTTAGTATCAGTGTTCCTTTATCAACATGTCTTAAACCATGCAATTTTTAATTCAGTCCATGTGATGCTTTGCTCTGTTACAGCTTTGCAAGCAGGCAAAGTAAACGGAAATTTAGGAAGTTTCCCTTGATATTAGAAGTAAAGTAGACTTTTCTTCTCCTTCCATACTTGCACTGTTACAAAGCAGGGGACTAAAATATGAATCCAAACTTCTAATGCAAGTAATTATAGCGGATAGGAAACCTTAAAATTGTAAAAATTGTTTCCCCAAAGAAGCCACTAAATATTTTGTCATTGACTGTGCAAGAAGCAAAAAAGGTTGGACACTAATTTCTAATGTCAAAAAAATAATTACCAAAGTTTTCTCAGGGTGAGGCTATATTCAAGTTGCTCAAGAGTTATTAAGGTACAAATTAGATTGAATAGTTTTCTCTAGTCCTTGGAATGGTTCTCATATGAACTATTCCACAGTACATGACCATACTGTTCACAAGGAAGTAAGAAATGCAAGTGAGGTAGAAATGGAGAGTAAGTGAGAAAGGTGATAAACTCTTCCTACCTGCAGATTTCAGACTTTTGGTTGCCAAAATCAAACTGTAGTCATCATGTGTGCTCTGCTCTGAGAGATTCACCCTTTGCCAGTAAAGGAATGCTCTATTAGTTGCATAAGTGGATGCATCTTTATTAGCTGAGGGAAATTTTAGGTGGTGGAATTGGCTGCTTTATTGCTGTACCTGTGTTTAAATCAAAGCTGTCCTATCAGAGCTCAGTCCTGTTTCAAGAAGCTCGGGCTCAGCCAATGTTTCCACATGGCCAGAGCAAATGCCTCCTGAGCTGTGCTGTATTAACACCTCATGCATTGCCTGCTTCCTTTGCTACCTAAAATGCCACATAGTTTCATCTCATGGTTCCTCTTCTTTGAAGGTCTCCAAAGTGAGCCCCCAAAGCTTCTTTGAGCCCCCAGACCTTCTAGTATGTAAATCAGTAGGAAATGATATTGATCATTATGGGGAGGAGGAACACTTTTGAAGTCCTTTTATCGTGTGCCATTTGTGCATCTCCTCTTGCCTCCCTCAGCATTTTTGCCAGTCCACATCAGGGCAGCTCACGGTGGAGACTGCACCTTGGAGGGTCATTTTGAGGCCTCTGAATTGATAAGAGGAAAGCTGGTCTTTTTTAATTTTTTTTTTTTATGCCCCAATCCTGGTATTTGTGCAATGGCTCTGGCAGTATCGTGTTCTATGCTGAGTGGGGCAAACAGGGATCCTGTGGCCAAAACTGCCTTTGGGCATCTCCAGAGGATGCATTTTTCCTCACACTCTGCTGGAAGGCTGGCTCTTGTCATCTGGGAATTAGAAGAATCTGGAATCACCTTTTAAAGAGTAGAAGACTTTTAGGGAAATAATGTATTCCCCTTCCTTTTATTATTTTTTGCCCCCCCCCCCAGAATGTTCTCTGCTGATGTTTAATATATAAGAAGTTTAAATAATTGAATAAACTGTCTCAAATGAGGAAATTGAAAGGGAATTCCAAATGAATGTTGTAGCACAGTGCTCTTGCTGCTTTGACACTGAGTATGGGTGGTCCTGCCTGGCAGGGTGCTGGAAGAGGAAGAAATGGGCAGGGTGGTGCACTCAGCAGAACACACCAGGGCATGCAGTAGGAATACACTCAAAGAATGCATTCAAAAGGTGAATTTGTGGTTTTCATTTCCCTTTTCACAACTCTGAAATGTGTCTAGCTAATGAGCTGATAAAAGGAATTGACCTTGCAGCTGATAGCTGGTGTGGAAACACGGAGATATTGAGGTGTTTATGATCTGCACTAAGCACAGCTTGGCAACTGTTATTTTTTGATGATTTGCATCATTGTTTCTAATAGCAAATTTATGCCTCAGTAACTAAATGCAACACATCTGAGTTGCTGACACTGCGAATTATGATTTTGAGTTCCTTCTACTTTGTGTTTAAATTGTCATCCATAACTTTGTGTTACAGCGCACACGAGGGAGGAAATGCTAAGCTAGGATTCCCACAGCAAGCATTAAATGAATTTATCACACCCTTTCCAAATAATAAATTAAGAAGTGCGTGAAGATTTACAGAATATTCCCTGTTCACAGGGATGCCAGGTTAGAGCTGCTTTAGGAGCTGTGTGTACTGGCTGGAATTTCTGACTTTTGCAGGCTGTAGGTGTGGAAGCTGTTCAGTCTTTGGCACCATATTGTGGTTATCAAAATGCCTGTGTTGATTGTGGCGATTGATAAGAGAGAATTGATCTTCTCTGCTGTGTTTAGGTATCACTCTGGATAGGTGTGCTAGGTGATCTGTGTGTTATCTTTATGTGCTAGTTTGAAAGCAAAACCAGTGAGACTCCCAGTCAGAGATACAATTTAATAGAAGAAGAGAGAAAAAAGGTAAAATAAATGGAATAATACAACCTAACACCCTGTTGGTCAGGGTGTTTGAAGCAGTCCAGAAGTCCTCCTGGAGTGGCAGATGTGGTCCTGCTGGAGCAGAGATGATCCTGAGAGAGAAGGGTCCAGTGATGGTGAGAAGGGTCCAGTCTTCCTCCAGGAATCCAGATATCTTGTGCTCCTGCATCTCAGTTTTTATCCAGGTAGGAATGGTTGGCTCCTCCCACTGGGTGGAGCATCTCACAATGGAATATGTCATGCCCTTAGTGAGCCTTAATGGCCCATCAGCAGAAAATATCCCCTTGGAGGGAGGATGGGTGGTGAAAGAGATAAGAAACACTGTCCCACCTGGTTTAACAGTTGGCCCATTATCAGAAGGCATCCGCCCCCCTCCCCCCAGAGTTACAAGAGAGAAAGAAGAGGCATTTCCCCAGCTGCTTTCAACAGATGAAATAGAATACACATTTTTGGTTCCCACAACCCAAGATACTTTACATGTCTCCTTTAGCCACAGTGCTAATACAAATAAAATCTGGTCTTTTAATTGGCTGATCATTACTGTGAAACAATAGTTGCCATTATGAGCTTGGCCTGAGTGACAGCTTCAGTTACAGTTTTGGGACAGTAAATTGGAAATACTGGTCTTTTGCTGGCAAAGAAATGAGGGAAGGAATTATTTGAATATAAATTTTGTGTCCTATCACGGAGTGTTTTTATACAAATTAGGCAAAAGTAATTTCCTGTGATCCTTTAGAAGTCAAATATGGAAGAGAAGTATATTTGTGTGAATTGTTTAACCACAGAATGTCACATGCAGTTTAACATTTGCTACTACAGAATAACTGGTTTAATTTGTATATTGAGAGATAGACAATGTTAGTTTTTTTATGCAGCCCATTAGATAGGGGGAAAACCTGCTGAGGACATTATATCCTAATCTTGAGAGAAGTGCATGTGGAGAAGCCAGCAGATGTCAGTATGTTCTTGTCATACAGCCCTTTTGTTTTACACAATAATTTCCCTGGAATGAAATATTATAGAAATAGGAGGTGTTGTAACACCATGGCAGTGCAGGCCTGTTTAATTTAAATACTTTGCTGAAAAGGGATTTATTTCTGGGCCTAGGCTGGCACAACCTCCATGTACACACCAGCTTTCAGTGTGTGTTACTCCTCCTCAGACTGGGCAAGGCATGGAGTGCAAAATACTCAAATACAAATGAGGATGTCATTGCTAGTGTTGCACCTTAGCTTCTAATTGAGTTTTTTGTTTCCTGTCTAGGTTCCCTTCCTGGATTGTGAGGCATGTTGAGAGTGCTGGCACACTCCCTTGTGTTTGCCCAGCCAGGGTGTGTGTTTGAACTCTGATGTGTCTAATCAAATCTGTCTCTCATTTGGAGATTATTTTGCCACTGTTTATACACAGTAATAAAAAAAACCAGATGAGCTGTTTCTTGTCTTCCTTGCATTTCAGAGATCAATACCATTATGACATTGTGGAGAAGACTCTCCCTTCCCTGGGAGTGCAGAGTGGTGCTTGCACAGAGTGTGAGAGGGTGCAGGGTCCCCTGCCTGGGTGCTGCCCCCAGTTCAGAAAGCAGTGCCCCTGCAGGGGCTGGGCACACAGAGCTTTTCTCAGGTGGCCAGGGACAGATGGGAGCTGTGGCCACCAGCAGGAAGCCAGGGCCTGGTGCCAGGGAATTCAGGCTGGATCTCTGCCCCAGACAGCTCCATGGGCAGCACAGGCACCACCCTGAGGCTCCCTCTGACCCCTGGGGTTTGTCAGCACTGGCTCCTTGTGCAGGGATGGACATTCCACAGTGCCAAGGAGACACCTGGGTCCCTTCTGACATCAGCCTCAGCCTCACTCCTGTGCTTGTGGCCATTGTCCAGCCCAGTTCTCATCACCTGGAGCACTTGGTGCCTCGGTGTGCTCACCAAGAATCCTGTCTGAAGATAAAAGGCCCTTTCCTTCAGCTTTTCTTAGGGAGCTGATGTCAGTTCTGGCCTGGTGTGTTCCTTCTCCTTTGGTAAATTTACAGTCATAAAATAGCGTAGCTGTCACTTCAGGGTTTTTAATTACATTTCCAAGGAGAAATTTATTTTACATTTTCTCTTTCTTCCACTCTCTCCTCAAGCTCTGTCATCTTAAGGCGTTTGTTTACGTGCCAGACCTATTCTTTGTGACTTACTCCTTGCTCCTCCTCATCTCTCACTGTTGGAGTCGTTTTCAGATCATGCAAATGAGAATCAAGGCAGGCAAGATAGCTAAAAGAGATATCTTTGGAGTACAAACCCCCCAAAGTACAGCATTGCTGAGGCTGCAGGCTGGGAAGATGGTATTTCATTTTCAAAGATTGGTTTTATTGCATTTGCCCTTAATGCACTTTCTACCAAGCACCCCCAAATCCTGTTGAATATCATGTTTCAATTAGTCCTGACCTTTTGGCATGCTACACTAATGCCATTTCATTCAGATTTTGGCTTGCTCTCCTCGAACTGAATGGAAGATACCACAAAATTATAGTTCTCTTTTCATTTTATTGTAGGAGAAAAAAAAAAGAAACTATAGCTATATGGGCATCTGCATGTGCAACATTTAAACATGTATTCATCTTGGGTTTGTTTTTTGGTGTGGTTTTTTTTGGTTTGTTTTTTTTATTTAGTGAAAACAAAAAGCAAAAAGCATTTTTCCACAAGAAGCTGTATCTTGTATTGTTTTGAGATCTTTCTTTCCATGGCAGTGAAAGCACTTTCTGATGTTTGACTCCTATTTAAGAGCCTGCTGAGTCTGCCTTTTGAAAACCTGCAAAACCTCCATGTCCTCAGTCCCCCTGTGTAGCTGGCAGTGCTGTTGCCCCTTGGGCTCTAGAAAATGAGGTTCTGGGCAAAAATGTTTGGAATTTGCATCTGCTTTAACACACTTAACAGCAGTACTGAAGAATGGCATTTCCCTGGGACTCGTGGTCAGCCTGAAGGATTGGTCCTGCAGCTCCTGTCCTGCTGCACACAGAGGGTGTACCTGGGGAGATGTGGGCAGTAAAAATGGGTAAATGAAGGGAGCTGGTTTCCCTGAGGTTATACAGACACGTGGATTGAAGCACCAGAGTGATACAATTAATCTCAAAATTAATTTTGATCAGTTACTTACCCACAGTGCTGTGAGAGCTTTTCAAACTTTACATGTAAATTTATTTGTTTCAAATACAACTTCCGTTTGACTGGAATTTATACTTCCCTGTGTGCATGCATTTGTACATTTTGGAAGAGATTAATGGGAAACTCATTCAGAAGTGGATGCATAAAGCCCTGAGCAAGGCTCCTATGAGTGGCAGGTGCTTTGATGAAAATGGACAGGTGACTTATTGAGAAATAGTCACCTAATATGGTAATTGGGGACAGACCAAATAAACCAGAGCAAGAATGTATCTCCACAGACACTTCTCTCCCCGAAATAAATGAAAAATGTGATCCCCCTCATGGGAGCAAAGCGAGGTATTGTAAAGGTGATGTGTCCTAGGCAGACAGAATTGATACCTCCCCAGGCAGCATTCACAGAAGGCAAACCTGTAATTCCCTGGCAGAGCAGCTCTGCTGCAGCCTCTTTTGCAGGGGATGCTGAAAGCAGGGCCAAAATTACATCTGTGATATGATTTTCATAAAAGGTGATTTGGGAGACATTAGGAATGAAATTCTAGAGAGTTCCTTCTTCTGTTCCCTAAACTACCTTATTTCTTATATGCAGAAATAATATGGAATCATCAGAATAACACAAGATATTCTTAGCAGTAGAACTTGTGATTGCAGTCAGTTTTAACAACTAAATTCAGGAAAAACTTTTAACCTAAAGATTTTTTTTTAACTTGGCAGTAGCTTATCCTTCCTAATTCCTTAAAGGTTTCCTTTCCCAGGGCTTTCCAGGACACCAGGCACATTGCCACCTCTGTGCCCTTTCCTCTTCTTCCTTTACTGTCAGGTGCTGTGAGAGCTCTTCTTTTAACTGCACCACTGGGGGAGCAAGCAACCAACTGAACTTTGTAGGAAACCCCAAAATCTGTAGGACTCCCCACATTCTTGATGGGTAACTTCCTGATCCCCACAGTTTCAGTGGCTGGTGCATTTTTTTCCCTGACCATGGAAACAGCAGCTCCTGCCATGGTGCTGCAGCTGCAGCCCCTCAGGGCTGAGCAGGTCCAGCTGGGCAACGTCTGCTGCACTGCTGCAGGGTTTGTGTCCAGCTGCTGGCTGCACATTCCACAGATGTGAGCCCAAAGGAGAGGAGCACCATCTAAAAGCAGCCCTGAAAGCAGTGCTATGGATGCAGTCACATTCTGAGCACAGATGAGTCAGCAGCGTTAAATAGAGGCTCAAATTCTGAAATTGCACGTTCTGGGCAAATGAAGAATAATCTCCTGGAGCACAGGTGTAGTCACTGCTTGTCATGTTTTGGTTTTCTGAAATTCTTTTCCCAGAGACAAAACTGGTAAACAAGGGCATGTTTTTCTAAACTATCTTGCTTTTCACATTCCATTCTCAAGGAGGGAATTTGCTTGATGGCCCTTTGATGTGACCAATGGGTCCAAGGGTCCCACCTCTTAGGTGGGCACATTGTAGAAAGGTATAAAAATAGGTTTTGAGAATAAACTGGCCCCTCTTTGGAGTCATCAGCCTTCTGATCACGACTTCGTCTTTCTTTCGTGTCCAACAGCGACACACAGGTGCAAATTTATCCTGTGTTAGCATTATTTCACTTGTTCCAAAAGGAATTCATCGAATTCCCGAAGATCATGAACTGAAAACTGCAAAAAATACTTGAGAAAAGTCAAGTCTCATTCCAGTCTTTGTGGAAATGGAAGAGTCAGGGCTGCACGATGAGTGGTGGCTCACCGTGCCTGTGAGCTGCACCTCCTGGGGACATTCACAGCACTGGGCTTGTTCCTCCTGCCTCCATGGCTTCTGGAAAGCTCCTGGAATGGCCACAAAACTGATGGGACTAAGTGTTGATTGAAGGCAAACATCAACAATGTGAGTCTCTTGGAGCATAAACAGAGAACAGGTGAAGCAAATGTCACGTAACATGCTGTGGTTGTTGCTGAAGCTCAGCTTCCTGTTCATCCTCCTCTGATCAAAGCCTGCTGCTTCCAGAGCCCAGCACAGCCGGGCTGTGAGTGCCTGCCCTGGGGCAGGGGTCACCTCGGGGCTGGCCTGGTGGCCTGCTGCCCACCAGGGATCAGATGCAGAGGGGGACAGCACTTCCCAGTTGTCCTGGGGGGAGGAACAGTCACTTTGAGTTAATTGATTGCCAATTATAATAGAGCTGGGTAAGGGAAAAAAGGAAAAAAAAAAAGATAGAAAACACACACACACACTTTTCTTCCCTGACTCAACTTCATTCTCCACCTAACTTCATTCTCGCCCTGTTCTCAGATGGGGCCCTGAGCTCCCTCCCCAAGCCCCTCCAGCCACCAAGTCTCTGGGAGAGAAGGGTTTGAGCAGCCCTCAGGTCAGGAATTTCCAAATGGTTTTGGCAGGGGAAATGGTTGTTCCAGGTTGGGCAGTGGCAGTGGGAGCTGCTGGCTGACCCTGGAATGGGAATTTCCAGTTTGGCTCTGAATCCTGCTCCATTTCTAACCTTTCACACCTTCCTGTGGCCCTTGCAACAGATGTTGAGAATGTTTGATTTGCTTTTTAAATTAAGGCTGGACTTCCGTTAAGGAAGCTGAACTAACAGGCAGCCTAGCATTGGAGAAAATTCTTCTTTTTTTTTTGTTTGTTTGGGGGTTTTTTTGCCTGCTCTGTTAGGCTGAAGGACCTCTGCTCTGTCTCATTTCCCTGTGTTCCTCAGTAGAATGACTCCTGGTTTTGGGCAAAGTGGGAAAACGTGCTTTGCTGACTGCTGCACTTCATCCTGGGCACAGATCTGAGATGTATTCAGTGTAGCTGCAAATAAGTCACTATTTTAAATGTGATTTCAATAGTTAAACACCTGCAGGGATGTCTGTGAGCAGCTGCTGATTAAAAAAAAAAAATGCTGCACATGACAGTTTTCTCCTACGTGAGGTAGTGGGAAATAAAGGATGATTTCTCACATAGTTGTTCTCAAAGCCTGATTTTTTTCAGCATTTAGGCAGTGTCATGCAGTGTTTTAAACTGTCTGTTAGACATTTCACTGTGTTCAGTAGATTTCACTGGATTAATTTTTGAGGTGCAATCCTCATTTAGGAAAGAAAAAAAATAATTTTTATTTCCCAGAGGTGAGAAATACTGTTTGAAGGCTAATGCACACAGTCTGTGTCCATGGAGGGCTTCTCTTGAAGAGAAAAACAGGTCCAAGCCTGGGCTGTCTCTGCTGCAGCACTCTGGAGGTTGTTTGGTTCAATAATCAATATTCAGAATATCCACAGAGGCTGCAGGACCCCCTCAGTTCCCAAACATAAAGATGTTCTGTCCTGAGATGCTTGTTTTGCCCAATTTGATAGGCATACTGGTATGTTCTAAGTATATCAAAAATGCAGGGGTATCTTTAGCTGCTGTTGGTATTAGAATGATTTATTCTTAATGCCAGGGAAAGAAGGGTGAGAGCAAAGGCTCTTGAATATTTTAATAGCATAATTTTGATCTATTGGATGGAAGTTAGGAAGATTATATGGCCTTCTTATTCAGAATATGTCTCATCAGGGTGGAGACTCTCCCAGGAGTCACAAGAAATGCAATACTCTGTGGAGTATATCAGGAGACTGATATAGTAACTTGCTTAATTAAAACAAATTGCTGTGAAATTCTTTGCACTGTGTTATGGGGTTGCATGCCCTCCCTGTGGGGAAAGGCAGGAGAATGATCTGACTCTTTTCTTTCATCTGTAGGTGGCATTTACCTGGTTTTAGAAAGGATTAGGGGCTGGAGAAAACAGTGTGTTTCTGTTTAGCTGTGGTGGGATGGTTGGTTGGATGTGGGTTTTCTGCCAGTGGCTGCTGTGAAGGTGCAGCTCTGCTTAACTGGGGCAGTTTAGCCAGCAAGCAGAGAAATGTCAGTGGGGTGTGTGTGGTCTGACCCTGGCATGGGGGTGAATCCAGTAAAATGGACAGAATCATGGACAGGGAGTCTTTAACCAGCTGAAGTTAGACAGTGCTGTGGTTTATCTTTTATTGCAAAGTTGGGTGGCACAGGAGTCACCTCCTAGAGCCATGCCTGTGCATTCCAAGGCTCTTTGCCCTCTCTTTCTTTATTTCCCAAAGTTTACATGCACAAAATGCTTATAGAGATGCAGAACCCAGCACCTCCCACTCCCTGCTCTGTATTAAAATGAGACTATTCCCTTCACACCTGGGCAGTTCTGCTCCTGAATTGGGTCGTGGTCTCCAGCTGGGTCAGTGGTCCAGAAGGATGAAGTCAGGAGAGTCTTCATCACAATGACCTCTCTACCTTGGTGCTGCTGGCAGGCCTTCATGGCCTTTTGGCAGGATCCAACCCTTTGTGATCAGTTGGTATTGGGTCCAGGTGCAGCTCATGGTCTTGCTGGTTTCTATTTGTTATCCTGATGGTCCATCTACTTCCCTCCTTTCTACAAACACAACTAAAACCAGCACATAACACAGAGCAATACATTGTCTAGCTCTAGCTTAAGCATCTAATAATCATTAACTTTATCTTTTGTTTCTCCTAACTTGCATCCTAATCAATATGAATTGCTTCTAACCCTTGGCTAAGATCTTACATCTTTAAAATCATGATTCAGGGGGGATTGAGATCCATTCTGGAAAGCTCCAGAAGCTGTCAGGTTGGCCCCAGGCTGGTGTGTGGTGGTGGGGAGCAGGGCTCTGCACTGCTGGGCAGGCAGGCTGCTGCTCTGGGGCTGGGCCAGGGCATCCTCAGCAGTTGAGTGCTCTGCAGCCCTTTGGGATGCTCACACTTGAATTCAGCAGGTGCACCTGGCAGTGTGAGCACCCTGTGAGGAGAGCTGGCTGTTCAAAATGCATTTTTGGAAATCTGGCAGCTCTGAGGCCTTGGCAAGTGCTTTGCTGGTTTTTTTCTGGAGCAGGCAGGTGACCTGCAAGGAGTTAGGTGAACTCCTCCACTTCTTGCCCTAAGGGATTGACTCTCTTATGTTCTTAACTGGGTTCCCTTAGAACAGGAATCAAACCCAGCTGTATGAGATCACAAAATCCTTTAGGTGGGGAAAGATCATCAAACCCATCTGTTAACCCAGCACTGCCAAGTTCACCCTGAAGCCATGTCCCTCAGCACCACATCTACATGTCTTTGAAATATCTCCAGGGATGTGCCTCCACCACTGCCCTGGGCATCCCCTTACAATGTTTGACAAACCTTCCACTGAAGAAATTGTTCCTAATATCCAAAATAAACCCACCCTGGAGCAACTTGACACTGTTTCCCTCCTCACTACAGCCTCCTTTCAGGCAGCTGGAGAGAGTGATAAGGTTTCCTCCCTTTTAGAGCAGCCTCTAGGATCTGGAACAAGATTCCTTGTGTTCTTTGTGGTAATGGACCAAAAAAACAGCCATTACATCTCTTTAAGGAACAGTTAAAAATAATTATTGCTTTTTATTTATTTACTTACTCATTTATTAAGATATGCACTTTGTATGTTGATAAGGAAATATTTTGACATTTTGTAATAAATTCTTTGGATTCTAGGTTTATGTTGTGTAAATTACATTTCTACAAACTGAATACAAGCCTAAATTTGAATCATCAGTTTTCTCCCCTATGATACTGATACCCATTTAATGCTGCTTTCATGGTGACTTTCAGCTGAAGCTGTGAAGGGGTTGGCAGCAATTTGTTTCCCCTGTCTGTAGCTGAAGTTTCCTTGAAAAGTTTCATTAACACACTATCATGGTTTAAAAATAGAAACTCAAGAGAATTACTCCAACTCAAGTAATATAATGCATCAAGAAGCTTTTCATTTTATATTATAATTATTCCAAAGCACTTCAACCTAGTCACTTTTCCATTATGAGAAGAATTCTACACCATTTTGTATCCAAAATTGCATTTCTCAGAAATTCTATGCCTGTGTGTAGATTACTTGCAGTGCTCCTATTGTCCTTGTTTCTTCTCTGCTGTGGAATTAAATCCCAGTGTTTAGAAAACTCTGAAATGAGTTTTGTTGCTCTGTATGTGCACAGAAGAGCAGAATGCAACAGCTGAGAAGCTGCATTGGAGGAACATGACATGGGGCATTTCTTGCTCCAGCAGCTACTGATGGGGTGCATTTCAAGCCCTACTTATGTTAGAATTCTACTCAGGAAAAGTTCATTTCTCTCTCTTTTTTTTCCCTTCTCTGCAGCCCCCCAAAAGAAGAAACACATATTCTTTATAGTATGCTGGCAGCTGGATGGCTCTTCAGTGTTTGGATATAAACTTTGTGTAAAGTAGCTTCACCTAAACATTGTAGATGTTTTAAATACTAAATAAATAAATAACCTTGCTGCAGTGCTAATTCAGTGACACCCTGTCAGTTCCTCTGGAAATTGGATCCCAAAGAATTCTCAGTCAGCTGGTTAAACTGAATAGAAACTCAGCTTTGAAAATACATTTTTGCCTGCTGGCTTGACACTTACAAATGCCTACTATTTATTTGGGGCAGCAAATTATTAATTTTCTTCTGGGCATGTCTTTTGCTTGTTTGGGGATAGTTTTGTGTAGGGTTTTGTTGTTGTTTGTTTGTTTGGGTTTTTAATGTGTGTGTTTACATACAGCATAGCTTGAACAGAATCAGAGAATGGCAGGGGCAAAAAGGGACCTCTGCATGTGCTCTGGTCCAGCACCACTGCAGGGCAGGGACACCCAGAGCTGGCTGCCCAGGACAGTGCCCAGATGGCCTTTGGGTGTCTCCAAGGTGAGACATCCCAGCTGGGACATCCCCAGGTGACTGCCAGAGCTCATCACCCTCCCAGAGGAGCAGTTCCAGGTGTCCTGAGGGAACTCCTGGCTGTCATTTTGTGCCCATGGCCTCTCTCCTGTCCCAGTACCACTGGTTTTAGCCCAGATTCAGATATTGGTACACATTGATGAGGTTCCTCCTGAGCTTCTCCAGGCTGAGCAGTCCTACCTCTCTCAGCCTTTCCTCACTGGAGAGATGCTCCAGGACCTTCACTGATGCCTTGGGAGGGCTGAGCTGGAACAGAGACTGGACAGAGACAGAGAATAAAGTAGATATTTATAAAAGGCCTTTAGGGTACACCTTGGGCAGGACAAGAGCCTGGCCAGGCCCACACCCAAGGTGGACCCAAAATGGACCCAAAATGGACAAATGGTCACCAGGTCTCACACTTTTAGAAGTTTTGGTCCATTTGCATGTTGGGGTTTAATTGTCCAATTACAGCTGCAGGCTGTGAGGTCCCATCCTTCTTGTTCCTCCCTCCAGCCACCCTTGTTTGTACTTTTGGACTGAAAGTTGTCCTTGGTCTGCAGCAGGAACAGGATTTGTTTTGTGTCCCTGCTCTGTGAAGAGCTGAGTGACCCTGAATGTGAGGCTGAGAGCTGCACCCCTGGGCAGCACAGAACCTGAAAAACATGACAGCTCAAACTTAGGGCATCATCATCAGCTCAGCTGCCCTTGGTTGGATTCTGTCCTTGTTTCTCCTGTCCTGGGGCTGTCAGAACTGGGCATGGCACTCCAGGGGTGTGCTGGGTAGGTGTTGAGGAGGATGTTCTCTCAGCCTGCTGGCAGAGCTGTTCCTGCAGCCCAGGATGCTCTGATCCCTCTTTGCCAGAGCCAGGGAATGTTTCTGGCTGTTCCACCAGGCTGCAGCAGCCCAGGGCCTTTCCAGTAGAGCTGCTCTGCAGCCCCTGGGTGTGGGGAGACAACAGGAGATGCTGCTGAAGGCATCTTACCCTTGATCTGTTACAGCTGTGTTAATTATCCTAGAGTGGGAACAGCCCTGCCCTCACAGCCATGGGGGTGATAAAGAGTGAGTGAGCTGGTGGGGAGTCAGTTGGGGTCTGCTGGCTGGGCTGTGAAGAGCTGGGGATAGGAGGCTGTGCAAGGGACAGCAAAGGTGAGCTGCTGTATGCAGGACAGGGTTAGGTGGCCGTGCTGGGGACAGGAAGGAGCGAGCCAGAGCTGTGTGGAGCTGTCCTTGGGTTCTTAGAGAGAAAAGGTATGGGAGAGTTTTGAATAACAAGGTGCTGATGCTTGCAATCCCCTGAAGTGTTTTGGTGAAGCACCTTGAGTGCAGTGTCCATATCGACCACAACACCTGGGATCCTGGCATTTACTGGTGCCTGGGGTTGTTCCTCCCAGCTGTGGGACTTGGCACCTGTCTCAGCCCATCCTACCATCCTGTTGGGGCTGGCAGCACTGGGGTGTCAGCCCAGGCTGTGTCACCAGCAAGCTTGCTGAGTGACACTGTGCCCCACCACAGCATCAGCAATGAAGGTGTTTAACTGGACTGACCCCAGTATTGACTCCTGGCTCTGGGAGGTCCAGGCACAGCCTCACACAGAGATCACTGGGGCTCTGAAGCCACTCCAGAAGTCAGCACCTTGCTTTTTCATCTCCTTTCCACATCCCTTCAGCAGTGAGGGCCCTTCAGCCTCGCCCTCACTGCAGGTTTTGGAAGGAAGCTCAGCAGCATTCCCTGATTTCCTTCTGGCACCTCTGTAAAACACTCAGGTGGACAGGTGCAACAAACCCATTACCTGAAAAGTCACACAGATTTTTCCTGAAACAGCAGTCCTTTTCCATTAGCCCCTTCTCCAGATGGCTAAGGATATGGTGGAACAGAATTAATGGGTGTTGGGGAAATCCACCTCCGTGTGGAACAGGCAGCAACGCTGGCAACCAGTCAAACAGCCCTCTCTGAAAGGTTGTGGCTGAAGGACACCACTGTTGGGAGCACAGATGAAGATATATTCCTGAACTCAAGGAGGAAACACAGAGGGTGCATTATTGCATGGAGTGATTAGATGACTGGCTAATGAGCCTTGAGGGGCAAGGAAATTGGCTACAAAAGCAATTAAATAAGCACCTGACATTCCAGTGTAGTCTGTAGAAACACTGAACTTTTACCACGTTTAGTTGGCAAAGCAAAACAAGTGCTGTTTAAGCATACAAGGCAAAGTGCTACAGGAAGGAAAAAAAAATCTGTGTTAAACAGATTGTTCTTCTGAAAGTGTGTTAGTAAATGCTTTTCTCTGTCAGAAGGTGTGATAACACATTGCAATGCCTAGCACTGTAAGTCACTGTCCACAGTTTTCATTAGTTATTCAGAATATTCAAGCCAATATGATGCCACAATAAACTCCACGTTCTGCTTTAATCTGTCTGTTGTTAGATACCATTAGATAATGATGGTGGTGGGTTTTTTTGGTTTTGTTTGTTGGGTTTTTTTGGTTTTTTTTTTTTGTGTGTGTGTGTGTTTGGTTTGGGGCTTTTTTTTTGTTTTTTTTTTTCCTTTAGGGACAATCCTTCTGCAACATAATACAAATATAAGTGACAGAAGGGTCATTTTGCATAAAATCTGATGCACCAACGTTGGATTCCTGTTTCTGTGACATAACAGGGCATCTCTGAAACACATTGGGCAGGTGCTGGTCAGCCTGCAGGGTGGTCAGCCCACCCACAGACCTTTAAGAGAGGGATGTTGACCACAAAAGCAGTTAAATGAGCATTTATTATTTTGGCAGATTGAGGTTTGGAAGTGTCTTGCCTGGCTGAAGGCTGGGGCTGCCCTCAGTCCCAGGTAAGCCTGCAGTGTGTTGGAAGGAAGGGTTTTCCTCCAGGCTGGGATGGTTACACTGCTCTGTGCCAATTCTCATGACACAGAGCTGCAGCTGCCTTCACCTTGTGTGCTGAGGGGGAGGGAGCTTCACACCTTCTGCACAGGCAGAGGGGAATTCACCCCCTGGATGGAACAGATGGGAACCTTGTGCTCAGGTTTCTCCTTCCCGTGCACTTTCCAATTGCTTGGTCCCCTATTTCACTTGTTGCCCCACCCAGTGAAGTTACAACGCTGGGATTCTGTTGTCGGGCAACTCAAGGTGAGGAGGAGATTTGAAATGCAGTCCCAATGAACCAAAGAGGAAGTGTTCTTAATGTTTCAAGAGCAAACCAGATTCTCTGGTAATGTTGCTGGGGGTGATCCTCAGCCAGGTGTTCAGTAAGTCTCCAGCAGCTCTTTCTGTGTAGAGGTGCTGAAAGTGTCACTAATTTTGTTTTCTCCTGGTAAATGTGTGCAGCTAAAGGAAGAAAGTGGTAATTTTCAAGTGTCAGTTGGAGTTGTAACTATGTGTGACAAGGAGCTGTGCTGGGAGATTGAAGCAAGTGGTTTCTCTCCTCTGTAACCAACTGGAAGCGAAGAAATCAGGTGGGATGTTTTTTTTTTTTCTGTAAGAGGAATTACAGTCACTTCTTAAAAGTGTTGAATAATGTGGAATTTGCTGCCAGAAAATCATGCTTGCCCTTTTAAGGCTGTCTAAAATTAATCATGTATTTGTTTCTTAATTGCCTCATTAAATTCAAGTTCAAAAGTCCTCCTGTACTTGGAAGTCACAATATGCACTGCTGAACCCCTAAAATGTTGTGTATGCCCTGGTTTCTTCAGAGGATAAGAATTCTAGATTTCTGAGCTGAAAGAGCTTTATTATGAAGTGACATGTCTGGCTTTAGAGACAGAGGTGGAATTGGTACATCTGGAATTAATGAATAATATATAAGGACTGATACCAGCTTTGCTTCATGACTTGGCCTTACTATTTAGCCTCAAGCAGAAGCAAGAAACACACACACACAAAAAGAAAGGTTGTTAAGGTAGAAAGTTAAATATTTAATGCCAGTGTCTGATGTATATTTTCCTTTTGTGTATTCATGGAAATATATTTTGGAACTGGAGGCAAATGTTGTTTATAATAAAGTAGTGGCAGAAGGGGCACATTTGATTGAGACATCAAAGTGCTGGACTCTGTAAAAGGTATGAGAGAAAATTCCTGGATTAGCCTTGAAATTTCTACTGCCATCTTCCCTTTTCTTTGGGGTGTTCTGGGTCTCATTTTGGCTTTCATTTGGGATTTGTCTGTACCAACTCTTCCTTCCTTTCCCCGTTTTAATGAGGTGGAAGAGCAGGCAGCAGTAAGAGGTGGTTGTTTTCCCAGCAGCAGTTGTGTCTTTCAAGCCCTCCACCGATGCATCCCATCGGTGACAACACTCAAATTGTAACGCACATCCTTGTGTGCTGCCTTCTGTCATAAAAAAAAAAAAAAGGTTTTGTGAGCCTGCTGGGTCCAGAAATAGCACTGGAGTTTCTGTGTTCTGAGCTAACCAGGAGCTGCATGTTACACAAAGGAAGGTGCTGGGACCAGGATGGATTTTTGGGTGAAAACATCAGAATTTGTTAGAAAAATGTAAGCTTGGCTATTTTCTTCTCTTGCCCTGAAGGGTGTAGTTGAGCATTAGGGTATGCTGAGGTTTTTATGATCTGATTTGTTGGCAATGAGCAAAGATAAACCCTTGCCCTACCTGTTGGCAGCTGCACAAGTTGCAGTAAATTTGTCCTGGACCCATCATTGTGTAGAAAGGTAGATGTTGTTTCAAGGCTTCTGATGTTCAGCTGAAACAATAATTAAATACAGATTCTGATATTTTGCTCCTTTAAGAAGAAAGAGAGTCCTTGTAGAACTTGTTAATTTTCTCACTGGAAGACCTGTTTTTACATCAGTTTGGGTGTTAGCATGTGTGCTTGCTTTTAAAGGTGCAGGAAGGGCTCAGCGAGTTTCCATGGACTTGGCATTTTAGCCTGGGTCACAGGAACCTGCTTTTCTGCAGCAGATAAAGGCAATACTTTGTTTCTTCTATGGATCTAGAAGAAATTTTGTGTTAGGCTTTTCTTGTAAGACCTTTTAATACAGAAAAGCTGTTCTCAGTGACTGGAAGGAGCAATGTCCTGATCACAGCTGTGTCTTGTTTTGGGCTCAAGGCCGAAATCTGCAGCCAGCTCTGCAGGTGTTTTACATGAGACGCAGCTACAAACACACATGGCTGTGGTTACATAGGTATGTCCACACTCACTTTATTTCACTCTTATTCAGAGCTTAATTCTCCTGAGTTTGGAATCTTGAGTGCTGCCAAATGTAGTTGAATAATCGCTTCTCTAAAAATCTGATTGGAGTAAGAAGAAAAATGTAGCCCCAGATCTTTGAAAGAGAACTTCTTTGGGAAGTTAAAATGATGCAGGACTTGTTCCCTGGGGCTGAACAGCCAACTGCAGTGCTCCTGGTGCTGCTGGGAGGCTTGGCAAGCAGATACCTTGGAAAGCTCAAACAATCGAGTGTTATTGCACTGAATAACACCAGTGTTATTATAGTGTTCCATTTTTGGAACACTCACTGGTAAGAACTGGTTTCAGGTTGTTGTTACTTGAGATAGAACTGGCAGGCATTGTGGGCAAGAGTGGTGAAAGAAAGAGATGTGGAGCTTGGGGAAGACAGTGTGTAAATTAACTGTTTTTCTAGTTGCTGTTTGGTTGAGGTTTTGAAGAAACGTGATCCATTGACCACCTGAAACAGAATGATAAATTAGTGGTGTTAAGAGCATCTTTTAGATCACATAGCACTTAGAATGCAATATGGTCAGCTTTAAAAATATAAGATCTCCTTAGAAGTGTAAGAAATGTGCTGCAACTTCAGTTATCCTCCCTATCGACTTTACCTGGTGCATAATTTAAAGCATTAAAATGCAATTATTGCCAGTATTAACCTGGCCACGTTGCTGGTTTTGAGGCCGAGGAGGGCAGGAGGTGAGGCAGCCAGCTCAGCTGTTCCTCATGCAACCTTCCCCAGCTCTGGTGGCAGTCTCCAGGTCCTGGCAGGGCTGTGGGCTGACCCTTGTGCTGTGTGTGCAGCACAGAACAGGAGCAGGGCGTTGTGCTGGTGTGACCTGGGCAGGATGGTGTGACCTGGGCAGGATGGTGTGACCTGGGCAGGATGTTGTGCCCAGGAGCAGAGAGGGGCACTGTGAGCACAGAATAGGAGCAGGGTGTTGTGCTGGTGTGGCCTGGGCAGGGTGTTGTGCCCAGGAGCAGAGAGGGGCACTGTGAACACGGGATTCTCCAGAGCTCTGTTCCCCCTGCAGGACTTGGCCAGGGGAAGGTGGGGCAGCCTCTGTTGCTGTGGGCACTGCAGGGTTGGGCTCCAGGTGTGAAGGGCCCCCAGTTGCCAGGTGCAGCTGCCTCAGGCAGCACCTGTGAGGAGCTGGGGAGGTGCTGTGCAGCCAGAGATGTTCTCCTGGAGTTGCTTTTCTATGTCAGTGCTGCTGCTGCTCCACCGCACATCTCCGGGGCACCAGCCCGCGCTTACACGTGGAGATTTCTCTTTCCTTCAGTGCTGGAAGTGACAGCCTCGTTCTGCAGCGATTCCAGGGGGATTCAGAGACCTGGGACCCTGCTTTAGGGTCGAGGGTGGTGCTCAAGGGCTTCACTGGACTGGGACTGGTCTGGATTCCCCAGGCTGAGGCAGGGAGCATCAGCACAGCTCCGTGAGTATGACAGGAACCCCTCTGCATTTCATCCCTGCTCTGGCAGAGTTCAGGAGGGCACAGCCAGGCTCTCTGGGCACAGCTGCATTTGCATTTTCTTGGCTGTTTACACTGAGAGAAGCCTGGAGCTAGGAATCCTAGCAGATTGCAAGCGTGCCGCTACGGAGTTTGCAAATCTTCGTGCAGTATTTTCAAAACAAAACAGAATGTGCATCAAGGATCTTCTCATAATTTGGATACAGATTAAGTGCAGCTGAGCTATTTTATCAGTTTGTATTTCGTGTGTTTGCCCAGAGTTGATGTATAAATTGATATTGTAAGCTTTCCAGGGTTTTTGTGATTCCTGCAGAGAAAAAAAATAGCTCCTCTCCCACCAGCCCAGCTACAGTGGAGTGTGTTGGAAAGTAAATGAGATTACAAAGTGTTATGGGCTGTGTTCTGATGCTGTTTGCTTTGGTTTAAGTACATAATTTATTCACAAATTGGTTTATTGGTTATTCAGGATTGGTGTAGATTAGCATGTGATGAATTGCCTTGTATAGAAAAGATTATGTTTTAGACTGATTATGTAACAAATAGTAGAGAAATCAAAATTAAGCATGTGTTAATGCTTAAATGCCAATAATGTACTTTGAAAGACCCAAAGGAAGCCCCAGCAATTAGAAAATTTGGAAATATGCACTTAAATCTGTCGTACCCAATTTTCCTGTGATAGTTGCTTTAAGTGCTCCTGTAAAGGAGTCTCTCATAAACTACCAGGAGATAGATTTGAAGATTTGGTGGTTTGTTTTTCCTTTTAAATATGTATTTACAGGAGAGATGTCACATTAATAAAATTATAGGTAATTTTTCACAAAACCTGATAATTTTCTTTAGAATGAAATATTTGTGTCCTGCAACTACAAAAGTGGAATTTCAAATATTTTAAGGAAGATCAGTCATGAGATGACATAAATGTCTAATAGGAGGGGTGTAGGTGAGTCTTAGTCTCAGAACCAGGTCTCCTAGCAGAGTGCTTTGTTCTTTTATAGCATTTTTTGCTCACTTTTGCTTTGAAGTAGTTTCTGTAGCTCATGGATATCAAAATTAAGAAGTATCAGCTCCATATGGCAGTTGGCTCATTGCCTAAGTAACGTACGTTCCATAAGTTCAGTTCACTTAAGGATTGCTTTCCTCTGCCTGGAGGGCGTTTACCTATCATTGTAGCATTGAAAACACTGCCCTGAGATCAGAATGATTTGGTGAGTAGAATAAAAAAAAGACTTTGTTCTGCCTTTGGTATAAAATGATAATGATTTCCCCTTGTGTTTACTGATGAGGAGCAGTTTAGTTCTGGGGGGTGGTTGATTCTTCAAATTTCTGGTATAAAGGATTGTGTGTTACACATACTCCCCACAGTATTTTTTTGCCTTAATAGTAAATGCTTTGTGCTGGAACTCCACAAAACACGAGCTTAGCTGGGAGATTCACTCTGAACAATAGGTATTCAGAGGAGGCACATTTTGTTTTAAAGCATATAAAATAAATGGGGCATACTGCTTTCTACTTTTATTTTTATTTTTTCCTCTTCCGAGCTCTGGTTGGAGTCCTGCTAGCTGAGGATCCAGATCCCTTCTCTTTTGGAAGAAGTTTAGGGTTAATAATTCTGCTTCCTGTGCTGCTGCCCTTAGCATCCACTGCCACGTGCTCAGTGAAAATTGCATTGCAAAATACCTGTTTGTTCCCTTTTCCAGAAAATCTTGAATTTATTGTAATTACAGAATTATCTTAGGTGCAACCTCTCTTCATTTTTTTTCCCTGCTGCTGCCATAGTTAGACTGAGAGCTGAGTTCTTCCAGTGATCCCAGTTTTTCATGCAGCTCTATACTCTTGGAGAAACAACCATAAAAGGTTTAGGTCCCTGAGCTGTGAGATGGACTTTTGGTGTCATGGTCTCAGGCTCCCAGTTTTTACTTTGAAAAATAAGGACTATGTTCATTTTCTTTTGATTCCTAAAATTATCTTCTTTTGCATCCTGAGAAGTTGCCATGGTTTTGGGGTGTGTGTGTGCATTTGCATGTTTTGCCATATAATAATGGAACAGGCAGGGTTGGAAGGGATTTTTTTCAAGGTCATCTAGATCAATCCCACCCTGATGATTTTATTTCTGTACCCAGTTGAGAACCAAAATCTGTGGGTTTTCCTAAGTAAATCGAAAGGTGGGGTTGGGATGGCATTTTCTGTGCACACAACATAACTAAATTACTGGTTTTCTCACAAACTTTTACCTCTAGGAATGTTTTAGAGGTTTGTTTGTTTTTTTCCCCCTACATCTGGCTGGAACAAATGGATGTGATATCTGCAGTCCTTATTCCTACTGTAGCCAAAGGGCTTGAATATGGAGTGGGTGGCAGATCCACATTCTGTGCCCACCTTCAGCTGGGGGAAAATCTCAAAGTCACCTTGCAATTCTCCACAGAGAGATCCTAAATCAGGTAGGTTCTGGCTGGAAAGGTGGGGCTGTCCCTTGCTCCTGTCAGAGCTCTGTCAGCTTTCTTTGGATTGCTGCTGTTTTGAGGGGGCTGTTTCCTTTATTTTGCATGGAAAGCCAGTGAGTGCTGGAAAAAAGAGTTCTCAGGGGTGTTTGGATAATACCTTGTAGGACAAATGAGAGTCTTGGCTGCTGCTATTGATGCCTAATGAATTTTGCTTTTTTTCTTTTCTATATCTCTGTATTCTCTACACATATTTTTGGAGCTCTGTAGCCTATTATTGAGTTCCTAGCTGGTTTTCCCAGTACTTTTCCCTGCCCTGATATGCAGAAAGACAAAACATATTCCAAAGCCCCTGTCCTACCTTGGTTCTTCTTAGAAACCAAGGTTAAAAACCAGCTCTTTGAGACACATTTTCACCAACAAACTTCAGTTCCATCCTAGGGGGGGGAGGATTTAAAAGGGGCCTGAACTTGCTGAGGGGAGAGGGGGGAGCACAAGCACCACTTGTGCTCCTAATTGGTGCTTTTTGTCAATTATGCTAGTTACTAAACTTATAAATCTGTATTCACCCAGTGGGGGTGGGCTTTTGGGGACATTTTCCATATCTGCCCCTGGAGGCCTCCAATAAAAATCTACCTTTGTATTGTCTCCTATACTAGCATTATCCCAAAAGTGTGTGTTGTTTCCTTAGCAGGTTCTTCAAGGCATCACTCTCAGGATAAATCTCTGTAGTACCTGCTGGTGTTACTCAGAATGAAAGGTGAGGAGTAGCACGGGGTGTGTGATGCCCCCTGAGGCAGCAGCCTTCCTGCTGGGCTTGGCTGCTCTTTCACAACCAATCTTGATCACAGCTTTCCTCTTTCTTAGCCAGGTAGAACCCTGCAGAAAGAAAAGTGTCAAACACTTCCAGCCAGAAGAACAGTGTACAACCTGTAGCTGGGAGCTGTCTCCCAGAAGGGTTTAGGCAGAATTATTTATTGTCTCTTGGGCAGAGGAGGGAATGCAGCCCAGTTTCCTTTATTATTGTAGGAGAGCTCTGACCATTACACTGATGTACAGTTGTTTTTTGGGGGCAGCTGAGTGCTGAAAGCCTCAACCAATCCTCAGCCACTGTCACTGAGGAAAAATAGCAAGAAGCTGTAGGAGTATCTACACAGATGTCCACAAAGGCAATTCAGCAGACAAATACACAACACAGTTTTAATAGAAATGAAAACTGAGGGAGCTGGGGTTGTTTGTCCTGGAGAAAAGAAGGCTCAGAGGTGACCTTATCACTCCACAGCTCCCTGAAAGGTGGCTGTAGCCAGGTGGGGTTGGTCTCTTCTCCCAGGCAGCCACTGACAGAACAGGAGGACACAGCCCTAAGCTGCACCAGGGGAAGTTTAGGTTGGACATCAGGAAAAAATTCTTCACTGAAAGAGGGATTGGAGGTGGTGGAGTCACCATCCCTGGATGTGTTTAAAAGCCTGGATGTGGCACTCAGTGCCATGGTTTAGTTGATGAGGAGGTGTTGGGTCATAGGCTGGACTTGATGATCTCAAAAGTCTTTTCCAGCCTAGTTCATTCTGTGATTCTGTGAAACGTGTGTGTGTGTGCCTGTACATCATCCATACGTAGAAAGAGCGTGTCATTATAAACCCTTGTTGCTGGAAGAGTGGCAAAGGCAGGAGCTGCAGGACCTTTGGTGTTTCTCAGTCTCTCCTGGGGAATTGTGAGTGGCAGTGTGCAAGCACTGGGTGCACGTGCTTCATTCCTGTGCCCCAGGCTGGCAGCACTGAATGGGATCCTGAGGAGGAGCACAGGCTGCATTCAGCCCTCAGAAATTACTGCCATAGATAAGTTGGAGGGGAGGAGGGGGGGAAGACACAGAAAAGCTGTGTACTCCTTAATAGATTCATGGTTTGCAACGTTTCATAATTCCTTTTTGACTCAGTCATCTGTAGCAGTTGTATAAATTACTTCTAATGATGCAGTATTGCTGAGGAATTTTGGTTTTACTTTGCAGCGTGTCATTATTAGCTTTTAGGGGAAAAAAAAAACAACCCAACCTGTATTGTTTGGTCTGTATAAAGGAGATGTGAGAAAAGGAGAGTGAATTCAAATCAAAAGGGAAAAGGAAATTTAAACCTTTGCCACAGATGTTTTCTTTGGAAAGGAAATTCAAATTGTCGCTTTGCAAAGTGAACTAAATGGAACATCTGTGACTTCTTGTTTCCATTCTTCAAGACTTGAGTCTCTTCTGTTTCTACCAGCCTTAGAGATGCATATTCCTCCTCATCCTGCTTCCATTGCCTGTTAACTTCAGCAGTGCTGGACAAAGCCTTTTATGAGAAGAAAGCTAAAAAAAAAAAAAAAAAAAAAAAGAATCCAGAAAATCATCACTGTGTCAGCCTGCTTGAAAAAGCTGCTGGAAGGGCCAGGCTGGGCAGAAGTTTCTGTGGAAACATCACTGCAGTTCAGAGGTCAGTGAGAGGCTGCAATGCACAGGCAACCTGCCTGTTGGGGTTTTTATAAACAGAAAAAAGGAAGGAATTTAAAAGAAAGGTATTCTATTTGAATAATTTTTTGGTGTTGTTTATTGGCAGCACACAATAAATGAACCTTGATTAGCTCTGCTTACTCAGGTTTATATTAATGGTTCTCAGAGCTGCAGCCCAGGGAAGAGAGCTAATAGTGATTTAGTCTGGCCTTGATTTTGATTCTGAAATAATTTGAGCTTTCCAGGATAACTTGTTTAGCCCTTGAACAATTCCAGCAGCTCCATCAGGTTTCTTTGTTGTGGAGCAGTGCAGAGCTGGGCTCTGCTCTCACTCTCTCTCCCCTGTTTTGTTTCTCCTCTCCACTTCAGTACTTGATTCTTGTTTTTAAAAGTTTGCTCTTTCTATTTTTTGGGGGCTTATGTCAAGGGAAGTAGATTTTAGGTTTGAAGAATCAAGAAGAGCTGGATGGAAAAAATTGTGTGCAAATGTCGTAGTGGCATGGACGGAGAGCAGAATTGAGCTGAAATTGTAGCCAGAATGTCATGTATCCAAAAATGAAAATAAATGGATCTGTAACTGGGTGTACAGGTCATAAAAATGCTTGATTAATTTTTGACTGCCAATGGTAAAACGAAGGAGAAATAAAATCTAGGAAAACACTCAGATATTCTGCAAAGAAAATGTTGGATTGTTCTCTAGTGAAGACAGGTGATTTTTTTTTTCTTCCTTTTTTCCCCACTTTTACCATTAAACATAAAAGGTGGACATTTATATTTTGAAACCATCCTGCACAGATATTTTGATGTTTGGGGTATTTTGATGGGAGGACAGCACTGTCTGTGAAACCCTGCTGTAAAAAAGTATTTGTACCAGTGAGGGGCTGTGAAGAGGAAAGTTCCAGGACAAGAGAGCAGAGCTCCAGCTCTTCTCCTCTTGCCTGATGAATTCTCTTTAATTGGGTACAAACTGAATCCAGGTAGGTCCAGCTTAGGTCCATTGCCATTTCTGACTTGGTGCTGGTGCCTGAGCCTGTCAATGTGAGGAGAAGGAGAAAAGGTGACAGCTGGGTGCTGAGAAAATGAAACCTGGAGGCAGGATAGCCAGCAGGGAGGGCTTTGCTGCTTTGCTGCCTTTCTGCCTGTGCCGTGCCTCTACCTGAGAGAGGAAAAAACTCCTCAATTCTCACTTTAACTAGTGACAAAGTGTGTTTGTCACAACACTATTGAACCCAAGCAGATGTTCCCAGCTCCCTCCCCTTGGAAGTGCAGGGAGTGAGGAGCTGCAGGGGTTTGGAAGGCTCTGCCCCTGTGCATCTCCTGCAGCAGCAGCAGGGGGGATGTGCTCTGTCAGTGAGTGACATCTTTGTCATGATGTAGTTACACTTTTTAGAAGATAAGAATTCCACCCCTCCCCTCCAATACCTGCAGTAAAACTAAGGGGACACTAAAACTTAGCCAGAAATGAATTAACTACATTTAAAAAAAATTTATATATATATATATTTATATAGGTATGTGGTAGACACATCCACCCCTCCCATCCCTGGCTGTGTTACCTCGAATTTCCATCCAGGGATCCCATCCAGGGCAGGAGCTGGAGCTGCTGATATTTCTGGCTGCTGTCTGGTCCCATCAGCCACTTGCAGGATTTGTTTCCTGGTTCTGTCTCTCTGCTTTTCCTCACGGTGGATGAGGAATGCTGTCCCTTCCTTATTTCTTGTCTTTGGGCAGTTCAGGGCTGTGCAGTGACCGTAAAGATATTGAATTTAAACCTTGTTAATCACAGTGTTTGCTGGCCATACGGTTCTGTTTTGTACAGTCAGTTTTGTTTTATTCATTGCCAGTTCCCAGATTTTCCTATTAGCTCTAATGTAGGAAAATTGTAACGTTGCATTTGAGAGCAAACCGTGCAAACTCAGTCTGATTATTTAGCTTTGGTTATTTCATCTTGTCTCCTTGACTCAAATTTGAAGGTCTTTTTGTTCATGTTATTTCTGTTACAGAAAAAAAAAAAAACCAACCCACAATTCTGACTTTTTACAGAAACTTTCAATATTCAGGGAACATTTTTATTTTTAAGTATTTTCCTTACAGTGCACTTTTACTTATATATTTCATTTGAAGCACTTAAAACTATTTTGAACATAAAAAGCCTTACCTATCTACAACTAAGACAGCAAAACAATTTTACTGCATCTGAAATATTGCCTTTGCTTTCTCTGACCTGTGCTAACCAAGCATCCAGTGTGTAACAGGGGTGGGAGGGGTGGATGTGTTTGCCACATACCTTTGGTTTTTTTTAATGTAGTTAACTCATTTCTGGCTAAGTTTTAGTGTCCTCTTAGTTTTACTGCAGGTATTGGAGGGGAGGGGTGGAATTCTTATCTTCTAAAAAATGTAACTACATCAGGTGGCTGCGGAGTGCTCTTGGGATGTGACAGTGATGCTAAGCTGCTTTTTTAAGGTTATGTTTTTGTTTGTTTGTTTTCTAATAAGGAGACTAATTTGGGTTTTGTCTCCTTTTTTTTTTTTCATAATAGCAGTGTGGAACAGTCAGTGAAAGGAGACACAGGTGCATGCCATGCACTATGTTTATTTGGAGGCCATAATAATAATATGCAGCTATGAGCAGAGTTAGTTTTTTCCTTATGACCCTTGGTCTTTTAAAACATTTATCAGGCAGCAGAAAAATCTCAGAGACTTTTTTATACTTCTTGCTCAGGAGCACAGTACAGGCTATTTCAGTCCCCTTTAGCACTAAATTTAGACATGTAAATTCAGTGTTCTCCTGTAATGTAGGAGAACATGTGAAGAACAAGGCCCTGGTTTGAGTTTGGTAGGGCAATGATGCCTTAGGATTTTAGCTTTTATATTTTCCATATATTTGTGATCCTGAAGTTCTTTAGTGCATAACTCCAAACTCCATGTACAGTGTGAGCTGCTGCTTCCCCAGTTTGGTCAGACACAACAATTCCTCTCCAGGCCTGGAATCAGGGACACCTCACTGCCTCAGGCCACAGAAATGTAAACAAAAATGAGTTGGGGGGGAGCAAACTTGGGGTGAATGACTTAATTACCTGAAGCTGTAATTGGAAGATTAACCCCCAACATGCAAATGGACCAAACTGATAAAAGCATGAAAACCTGTGACCCATGATTCATTTTGGGTGCAGCCCCTGGGGGCTTTGTCTGCCCAAAATATACCTGGAGGCTCTTCAATAAACAAAACTGCTTTTTATTCCCTTAACTCTGTCTGGCCTCTGTTTTTAGGTAGCCCCAACAAAACATGAGCAGGACAGGAGTTTCTGGCAGCTGGGTGAGAATTTTGGGTGTGCTGATGGTGGGAGCTCCTGAGGAAGGTGGATGTTGTGGAACAGCCTCACTCTAATGCATCCCCCCCTGCCCTTGGAGGACAATGGGCATTGTCAGGGCACAGCAGGGCACTCTGCATCCCCACAGCAGCACCGTGCCCAGGCTGGGAACAAACTGCCTTCATCTCCTCCTGCTATTGATCCATCAGCTTTCCTGCCAGCACTAAATTCATCCTTAAAAAATAATTAGCTCCAGTGTCTTGGCGGCGTTCCAAGCAGGCAATTACAGTCTGCCTGCTTAAAAATCCCCCCCGTAGCTGCAATTGGCTAACTTACAGTGACAGATGAGTGTGTGTTTTGTGATATGTGCTCGGTGTGGCTTTTTATCAGTGGGAAATCTCCTGTAATGCTGCAAATCCTCGCCCTGCAAGAGCCGCCTGGCCAGCACGGCTCATTAGCATGACAAAGGGAAGGAGCCACGGAAAATGTTTCCCCAATGTTTTGAAAGCAAAGAAAAAAAAAAGAAAGGTCTGGATGTTTCTCGCACGTTTCAGAATTTTGAAGGCATTTCCTGTAATGTGCCCTTAGGCCTCTGTGTGCTGATACACGGGATAAAAGCAAACCTGAGGCTTGCTCAGGTATAGAACTCAGTGTTAATTATGGACCCAGGACTGACGTTTGAAATGGTTGAGAAAACAGAGGGAAGATGCTGGTTTTGTTTGTTGGCTTGGGGTTCCATTTGTTTAATGGAAGAAAAAAAATAGATATGAGATAAAATATAGATTAGCTTTTGTTTCCCTTTCCAAGGGTAGTAAATAATTGAAAACTTGGGTTTGTTCATTTTTTTCTTTCTGTTTTGACAGAGGAAATACAACTTATAGTGTCTAAATAACTTGTATCTGGTATTAAATGGTTTGAAGAGACAGGAGAAAATGTTGATGTTTAGACATCTGGTGGAACACTATATGATTAAAAATAATTATAAAGAAAGGTGAGATGGACCTCCCATCTCCTTCCACAGATGAAGTTATGTTTTGATAAAGAAAAATCATCTGAATGAACAGCTCTGATAAACATTTTCTGATTATTTAAGTTTTGTGATCTTTCTATTGGTGAAAGATGTAGTAGAAGGGAAGTTTTGCATTTTATGGGCTTTTTCGTTGCCACTTTTTTTTTTGTTGTTGTTACTGGTATGCTCAAAAGGACACACATGCTCTGGGCATTGAGTCCTTGCAGTTCCATGCCATCAGTGGAATATTTCAGGAGAAGAGCACAGAAATAAAAATTGTTTGCAGCCAATGCAGGGGCTTTTCTGCCCTTGTGTTTTGTCTCCTGGCAAAGGAAAAACAACCCTGTTTTTAGGAGTTCCCTTTACAGTGTGAAACTGTGGCATCTCTGCCAGGACATGCAGAGTTATCAAACCTTGCAAATTGAAATCTGAAGAATTAATTCTAGTCTTTCCAGCTCAGGAGTTTACGAATTAAAAGTCGGTTCTTTCCTAATCATGAAATTGACTTAAAATTTAATAAATACTTCTTTTTAAGAGGAGTTTATTCTTACTCCTCCTAGATGCAGAGTTTTAAGGAGGTGACAGTAGAATTTTTAGGCAGTTATTGTTTCATATCTGTGTCCCTGCTGTCTGAAATACAAAGGATCAACATTGCAGTTGTATTACAGAGGCTTGGACAGTTTCACCCATTGTGAAGAGCATAAAATAACTAATCTTATCAATCTTGCTAATTATGACAGGAGTGTTCTGCTGAACAAGGGGCAGAGATTTGCTTTTGAAGTGTTCCATTTAATCTTCTCCTAGCATTCTAAATGTGGTCAATGTTGTTGGTTGTATAACCTCCTAAAAAAAAAAAAAAAGAGAATAATTTTGGGAATAACACAGTAGCTCAGATGGTTAATGCATGTTTGGGGACTCATTTTATTGCCTTTGCCTTTTCTTTTGCAGTTCTGTTTTGTTCTGTCTGTAACCAGTCAAAGCTGTCTGGAAATCGTGGAGGCAGCCCTATCACAGAGCATCTATTTTTAAATGGACTATTACTTGGGACATGAGCAGAATAGCTGTTCTTCATTGCTGGTGTGGCTCTGCAGTGCAAATTCC
Source organism: Phylloscopus trochilus trochilus (assembly GCA_016584745.2). Lineage (NCBI taxonomy): Eukaryota > Metazoa > Chordata > Aves > Passeriformes > Phylloscopidae > Phylloscopus > Phylloscopus trochilus. The sequence continues at coordinate 3,706,714 of WQNJ02000011.1, forward strand.
CCTGTGCTTTGAAGGAGCAAACACTCAGGTGTTTCATCACCCACTGCAAAGTTTCCTCTGCTGCAGGATTGATGTGTGTTAAACTCCCCTCTAAAAAGAGAGTTTGTTCTCTTCAGTATCCTCACTTCTCAGAGCTCCTCTGTGCTGCCCATTTTGACCCAGGGATTGCAGCATTCTGGAGGGGCCCTTAGGTTGCCCTCAAGGGGTTTTCCTTTGAATTAATAAGGGGTTTTGTGTCCCTTTCTGGCTAAAGGTGTGGTTCCACTATTCAGACTGGAAAGGGGTGGAGTTTGTGTTTCCTGTGGGTAAAGAACAGCTACACACCCACCAGTAGGGATGAAATGTTGGTGAAGCCACAGCTGATGCTGCCATTCCCTGTTGGAATCAAACCCTGATGCACCCATCAGGCTTTTCATCAGTCTGCTTCCCAAAGCTCAACTGGTGATATGAGAAGCCAAAAACCTGCAGAACTCTGAGTATCTTCAGGCATCCCTTGTTTCCTTTCTTGTCCTTATGGCACTGTTGGGTGCTCTGAGAGATCCAGATCTCTCACTTCACATCATTTCCCACGGGGCTGTGCCTCCAGCATTTAATTCAGCTGGCTGTCCATAGATCAATTATTTCTTCACTGCCAGTTTCAGATGCAGTTTTCCAAGGCTGAGTTTGTGATCCAAGCTCTGGAAGGCCCACAGCCTGTGAGGATCCATGGCTCTGCCTCTTCAAGTGGTTCCTTGTTGGATCTAATCTCTAATAATGGGATGGGGCAACTAAGAGGCGTTCCATGAGTTTTTTATTATCAGTCCCAGTGGAGGTGGAGACATAAAAGATGGTAAAACTCACTCTATAACAACAGAAGCCAAAGTTCTCTTTGTGGCAAGGCCTTTTAAAAGTTTTTTAGCCAATAGGCTGATGCTAAAAGCTTACAAGTGTCTACTTAAGCCAATCACTAAACACTGTATGTACACCTTACAGCATACAGTAGTTGCTTGTTTTATATTTTTTACAGCTTAGAAACTTTCTATGCTCCAAATACTTTAAGGCCTAAAATTCAACTCTGTTTTAAACCTCTATCTCTATAAGATTATGAGAAGGCTGTTGAAGTCCTTTGCTTTTACAGTTCTCACAATGCTCCCACAGTTCCTGTTCCTTCTCCAGTTGTGTTCCTGTGCACGAGATTTGTCTTGGAGTAGTCTTGGAGAGGGGCACCACAAAAAATACAGATGGGAAGAGGCTGAAAACTTAATTCTTCAGTGTCAAGGATTTCTGTGTGCTAGTGATAGATTCATCCCTGTCTCCTCAGAGACAGAAGAGGGGGTTTTAGAGCCCACAGATGAGTCACTGTGGCTGTGCTGTATCTGTGGTCTCTGCCATTTCACTGGTGCTTCTCCCTTCTGGGGTACCTCAGAAACGTTGCCTTCTGCAGTGATGGATGGCAGTGGGCTGTGGTTATCTTGTCATTTATTCCTCCTCTGTGCACAGCCTTGGAGCAGCTGAGCGTTCCAGACACTGCTGCTGCCATTCTGATATCGCCAGACTCATCACACCTCCTCTGGAATCTGTTTGGGTTGTGTTATTCAGCAGAACCGTGGCTTTTATTGCTCAAGTCCTTGTCAGGACTGAGTTTTGATCAGTGAAATATTGACTGCCCACTGTTATAATATCTTAACTCGCTTTTAGAGATGGAAATGGTATCTTCAGAGTGGAAATGACATTCCAGTGCCATGGCCTGAGCAGAAAACATTTGCTTCTGCTGAGCCTTCAGTTAGAAAGTCACTTGAGGTCCTAAAGTAAAGCATTAATTGCACAAGTCCTGTTGAAAACTTGGGAACCCATTGAGACGTGCAAACCGGTGATTGATTTTTAATTGGGTGATGACAAAGTAGCTAGCAGTGAATGCTAACTAAGAATTCAAACCTCTGAGAAGACACCCACAGAGTTTTGAGAGTCAGTTTAAAGGACAATGAAAGTCCTCATCAGCCACATGTTTGGTGCTCTTTGCACTCCTGTAGATCCACGGTAACTGCAGGGAAACAAGCAAAACTTCCCACTGGTGCAGAACTGGAGAGGGTGAGGAACAGCTGGAGTCTGGGACTTTTTAGGTAAATCCTTCTGGAGAAATCGCAGGAGTCACTTACATAATGGAAACATCCTATAATTTTTCCTGTGCCTCTCTCCCTTGTTGCCACACATTTCTGTTGCCAGGGAAACCGATCATGAATTGTTCATAGTAAGTGACCTTGTCATTGCTTTTATACACGCCATGAGTTATTGTGCACAGGATATTTATAGATTAATAGAGGTGATTGTGACTGCCTGAAGACAAGCTGGTTTTGAATCATTTAATATTTTTTTTTTCCTATAGAACAGGAGGCTAAAAACCATAAGAGAGGGGAATGCTAGCATTTGTTTGCAGAATCAATCTTGCTATTATTCAGAAGGGGCAAATAGGGTGAGTAAGTCAGAAGGCAGCTGGATGAAGAGTGGTCAGCTCAGCTTCCTGCAAGCAGTGTTTTCATTTGATGTTCTTCTGGGCTGGACTTGGATATATTCACATTTACTTTTGTGTTTGATATTTTTAGAGGTGCCAGGATTTTTTTTTATGCTCTGCAAAAAGTGTGCTTTATGCACAGTTTTTAAATAACAAACCAAACAACAACAACAAAGAAAAACCCCTCGTGTCAACCATTCTAAATGGTAAAAGCTGTTGCCTATTTTCCTTGTGCTGACATTCTGTACAGAAGTTAATTAAATAAAGCTCCATGGACAATTTAAGTATTAATAATGAAGAGATAAATGAATCATGCTACTTCAAATAGAAAAATAATGCAAAGGTTGTCTGAGATCCACAAAAGGCTTCCTGGTCTTATGCATTCAAGAAGAAAAAGAGGGTTTTATCACATAATCACCCTTACAATCCTTTTCAAGGCTGTGTTTTGTAATTATTATTTTAATCTTGGAAGAGGTGTGGTAAGGTCTGTGGATTTCACGTTAAAGTTGTGATAAAAAGGCTGAGGTTGGTGTTTGCCTTAGGGTTCTGATGGTGCAGCTGGGCATCAGAGCTGTGCCTGTCTGCACACACCAAACCATCCTGTCCCCGAGTGGCCCAGGTGGGACACACAGAGGGGACAGGGCTGGGCTGGGACAGGGTGATGGAGCCCACCGGAGCAGCAAGGCTTTGCTGCCTGGGATAGAACTGCCCAGGTGAGGAATTTGGGCAGCCCTGAGCAGCTCCCCCCTGCCTGCAGCCCAAGTGGCACCACCTGGAAGCTGAAGGTGTTTGGGTTCATTCCTCAGGCAGAGCTGGTGACAGTCTCAGAAAGCCCCATATGTGACACTGGCTGTAGAATTTACCCCACAGGATGTGGAGGCTTTCAAACAGCTGGTAGAAACTGTTCTGGCAGATGCAAGGATGGACATAAAGGGGATTCATGGCACTGGGAGATGTTTTATGCACAATTTAACATGCACTGATGGCAGTGGGTCATGCAAATGCTGGAGTGCTCCTGCTGGACCACGGGCCAGCTGGATGGCTGAGAGCTCAGCAGAACAGGAGCTCAGGTAGTCTCACCTGATCCAGCTGCAGGTGCCCCTGGACAGGCCCTTGTGCTGGACACACAGATCCCCAGCTGAGCAGCACCTGACCATCCTGCTGCAGAGTCAGTTCACACCCTGCAAAAATTCCCGATATCTCAGCAATTACAGGACATTTGTTTAAAGTGAACAGTGTGCCTGTGAGGGGCTTTGCAGCAAAAGAAACAGGCTTATTTCCATTTAGCAGCCAGCTGGGATTTCACCATCAGCTAATGTCTTTGGAACATCTGCCATGCCTCTGGAATTACCTGTTGTTAGGAAAAAAAAAAAAAAAAAGAAAAGTGGGTGTATTTTATGAAAAGCACCCAGAGTTAACTTGAGATGAGTGGTTTTACATAAGGCAAGGAAGCAATGAGCAGCAGTAGAGAGGAGGCTGCCCTGTGAGTCTTGTGTGCTAAACACAAGTGCTCAGTTGGAGTGAGTGGCAGAGCAGGACAGCACTGAGCCATTGGAAGTGTCCCTTGGAGAGGGCTGGCCATGGCAGTCTCATGTGCTTCCCAGGCATCACCTGCTCACTCTGCTCTTTCCCCTGTCCCAGGTGTGTTATAGCTGAGCCTGACACTGAGTCAGTGTAGCCAAGGAGCACTTTGGTGTGTAATTCCACTTAACTGTTCTGCTTTAGTGCATTTATCCACTTAAGTGGTTAATATTTAGTGTATCCAACCACTGTGCTTTGGGGTTTCCCCAGTTCACTGCTGCCTGAGGATCTGGTCCACGATGCAGATGCATCTCAGCTGCCAAAAGCTAAATAAGCATTGGGCCTTTGGGGAGAATGATCTGAAAGCAGGTGCTTTGGAGAAACTTAAAGGCCTGTAGATTTCTTGCTTTACAAAGGTCAAGTAGTATCAGATCAGCAGGCTGTCTTTTTACCCACCTGGGCATCATCTTATCTTTGATTTGTCCTTATGCTAACCTGGAAGCACCACTTACTTGCTCCACATTTTTTTTCTTGTCTGAAGAATAAAAGAAACTCTCCACATCTTCCCATTTTCTTTTTGTTATCCATAGGATTGCAGCTAGCTCTTTGAATTAATTTTCCTTGTCTTGCATGCTTGCATGTCCTGGGTGAACTTTGGGAAAGAAGGAAGTTAACATTCTTTTGCCATCCAGAGGAGCAAGTCATCTTGTTGCTAGTTGAGTGTTTTAAATGGGGTTTAAGTATATACTATTGACACTCTCCTGTAAATGGTTTCGAGAAAAACCATTTATTATCCATTTGCTTGAGGGATTTGCTTGAACTCCAGTGCTTGGGAGCAGTGTATTAAATGAGATAACGTGCAGAGTAGCTGTGTGTTTATGGGCAGTGTTCCTGATGCAATGCAAACACCCACAGGGCAGCAGTTGTGGGGAAAACGTCCCTTTTCCCCCATTAACGTGTTTTTCTGTGTCCATGGGGTGTTTTTGCAGTCACAGAACAGGCCTGGGTCCCAGTGGGGAGGGGACAAGGAGCAGCCCAGGACTGGCAGCAGTTCTCAGTGCTAAGTCCAGAACTGAAATACGGGTGAGTGCTTACACCCTCACCTTTTATTCACCTGGTGCTGGCTGCAGGGAAGGTCCTTTCCAGGGAATCAGAGATCTGAGCTCCCAGCTGAGCAGTGGCTGCCCCAGGGAGGGGCAGTGCAGCTGAGGAGCAGCTGCAGCTTGCTGTGGGCCCCAGGCAGTGACACAAAGATGTCACCAGTCACTGTGTGTGTGACTGGGCAGCCCAGCAGGAGGCAGGGAATACACTGAATTCCCCTAGTCAGGGAGGAGCCAGCAAGGCTGCAGCCCAGGGAGGTGGGTCAGCTCTGCACTTTGCTCCTGTTCATTGAGGGACTTGGGTCAGGGCCTTCTCTTTCCCACTCTTCTCACTCTTCATTTGCTGTTCAGCAGCCATCCCGTTCCCTGATGCCCTGCTCAGGTGAGGGGCTCCAGAGAAGGGCTGTGCTCTCCAGCTGCCATCTGTAGCTGTGACTGGGCTGCTGATGGAACTTCTTTTGCAAATCCACACGTTCCTTTCAGGAAAATAAATGCTTTTACTCAAACATATTTGTGGAAAAGGGAGCAAGGAGGGGAAAAAACAAAACAAAACAACAACTCAGAAAGGAATATTTGACAATACTTTCTGTATTCTTTCCTGCCTCTTTTAGATTGGATAGGATAAGTCAGAAGGGTTGGCAAAGGTTAAACTGTGTGTAGCACATGTGACTGCATTTCAGGGATGGTCTGTGCACTTCCAGGCTGCAGGTTGCTGCCCACAGAAACATGGGAGTTTGTTCCTGTGCACATCTGCAGATCCTGGGCTGAGATCTCAGATCCCAGTGCTGCTTGCTCATGTTGTGCTTGGGAGTGACTGATGCTGCTTAAAGAACCCAAACTCACAGGCATCTGTCCTGTGCTTGATGCAGCAGCTCAGAATTGATCCAGAGGCATAAAGTCCAAAGGGGTTGTAAGGTTTTCTGTTGGAGTTGGGCTTTGAGGACAGCATGCAACAACTTCTTAAAGACACTTCAAATGTCTTTTCTAGTAAAGCCTCAAGAGTTGAGTTATTAACCCCACAGGATTTTAGAAATCATAAAAGGGCTATTCAGCTGAAAATTACATCCAGCTCTTTTAAAATACATAATGGGGGTTTGGAAGTGCTCAATACACATCAATTGCATGCAGGACCTTGAGCCACTTTCTTCACAGGCCAGGCTGCTTCATCCAGTGCATTTATTTTTGACAGGCTTGTTTGTTTGAAAGTGAACAGCAGTTGGAGCAGTTAGATCAATAAAACTTAATGCCTTTATGGGAAATACCTATTTGGCATTTGGAAAGAAATAAAGGACTCCTCCTGTTCTACATCAAGTTTGGACAAACATCTGGATACTGTGGAAAATGAGGCTTTTTTATGTGAAAAGGAGTTTTGTTAATTGATTGAAGGTCTTTTAAATAACCTATGGGAACTTAAAATCGATGAGTGAACTCCTGCATTTGTATTCCACACACAATACTTCACTGTGCTGTACCTTAGAGTGGTTTGAAGAGTGCAGATTCTGTCTGGGAGTATACATTTATACTAATTGTATTAAAATAAAAGTATCATCTGTAATGTTGTTAAAATTGTTGGTGGTCAAGCCATGATATGTGATTGTCGCTCTACAACATAAACCTATATGGAATTTTCACTGTTGATAAATTATTCCAAATACTCTGTCTCAATGTATTTTATGTATAAGTAACATTTGTAAGAAGAACATTGAGGTGGCCTTCAACAGTGGGTCACAACTGGGAATTTTATTCTCTGAGATCATCTGGGAGACATTTTGGAATATATGGTAATGTTGCTTTAGGAGATATTAGTGTGCTTTAATTCTTAGGTTTTTTTTCTTCCATTTCAGTCTCTATTTATCATTTTTATACACTTGTCTTCAGGTCACAAATTGTTTGCAACTCTTTACATCTTGTTTTATTCAGCAATTCCCAATCCTTTCTGTTCAGACTGTTAGGGCTGTCTGCAATTTGATTTTCTGATAGCCCACCTTTAACCCTTGTCGCTTTGGAGACACTGTGTGTTTTTTTAGGATGTGAAGATTACAGTAGCCCTCTGGATTCCCTGTTTAACCATCTGCTCTTTAACTCTGGAGATTTTTTTAATTATCTTCTAATTTCCATAAGTCTCCAGCATAGCACAGTGAGCCTGGACTTGAAGACAGTCTGTGCACAAAACATATATTTTTATCTGTGTTTGTTGAAGATGAACTGGACTTTATTTTATGATCAGATAAATGGTCATTTTTCAGGGAAGTACATAAAAATAGCGAATACTGTGTGTATACACTCTATCTTATGGATGAGTTGGGTAGAAAATGTATCACTGCTTTCCTGCATGTACAGTCTCAGGTGTTCTGCCTAGAAGGTTTTAAATACAGAGGTATAGCAGAGAGGCAGTGCTGAATGGAAAACAGAAGCCGAGGCAGAGGATGGTGCTGACCCCACTTTTCCTAAAGAGTGAAAGAGTTTCTGTGGCTGACTGAGACAGAGAGATCCAGCTCAAGCCAGGCCATCCCTTGTGTAGCCCTGGATGGTGCCTGAGATGTTTGGTTTTCTGAAACTCCTTTCCCAGAGAGTTTTCTGTCAACAAGACACATGTTTTTCTAACTGTAACCTTTGTTTACATTCCTTTCCCTAGGAGGGACTTCTTTTTGATGTCCCTCTGATTTAACCAATGTGATTAAAAAAGTTTTTTTCACCAATTGAGTTGTTCTCTGTAGAATAGTATAGAAGGGAAGAGATTCCCAGATATAAACACAGTCGTTGTCAGCCTTCTGAGCTGAAGTCTGTGTCACTGTGGGGTACAACAGCATCACCCTTGTCGTCCTGTTCAGGAGGGGGGCACCTTTGGTCAGGGTCACAGAGCCTGAGGCAGTTCTGAGGTGCTGGGGTACTTGGTGCTTTCAGCTCTGTGTGTGTGTGTGTGGAAGCACCACACCAATGCTTTAATGCCACAGTAATTCCCTGGGGAATGACTCTGCACTGCCCATTGCTCCAGGTGTAAGCCCAGGTCTCTGGGTATCTCATACTGGGCTTGTTCCCCTCTGCACTGCTCTGCTGCCTGGGGGATGTGCAGGGCTGCAGGGACACAGCACCTCTGCAGGGTGTGGGCCCTCTGTGCACAGCATGAGCTGGGCACCAGGGAGCCCTTCACCTGCCCCACTTCCCTGCCCAGTCCCCAGGGCTTGGTTTGGAAGCAGAAAGCTAAATCTGCAACTGCTTCTGAAGGAGAAGTTTATTGTCTGACAAGCTGCCTGGGCTCTGCTCTAACTCAGCCACGCTTGGCTTTCCTTAGGCCATTGCTGCAGGGTTGTCTGTTTGTTGTGTGGCATCCTCTGGGTGTTGATGCATGCTAGTGCCCAAATGTTTGTGGCCAATCAGGACATTGCTAACTGCAATCAAACTCTATTTTCTGAACTTGCTGAATTATTTTCTGACACTGAATTTATTGTAGCTATTAAGAGAGTTATGACCTTTCTCAGTCCAACACTGGAGTATCTCAATTCTTTTCCAGTCATTTGTTGCTATGATAAACTCTGAAGTGGGTTTTGGGAATCTTCTGTGCAGGCAGACACTCTGGCTCATGTTCATTTAAATTCTAACTTCAGAGTTATAAATAAGAAATGAGGCTCAGGAGTCTCTCTGGAATATACAATATGTTTTAACCTGTCAGGCCGTTGGCTGACACTGCTGTTCCCCACTGATAAAGGCGTATGAGTGGTGTGTACGAATGAAATTTCACTCTCAAAAACAATCATTTAACTGTAAGACCTTCAGCTAGTTAAAATGCTGTTGGAGAATGAGTGGCTGGCAGTGTGGAGGCTGGCTGTCTTGGTTTAGGAAGACAGGTGTCTGCCAGGGAAAGCCAGAGCTTCCATTGGAATGGAGAATGGAAACCCCCTCCCTCTGAATCATTATAATTTTGAAATTAAGGGGCTTTCAGGCAAAGATATGAGTATGGGTATGGGAATAACAGTTCTTTACTAGGAATATTAAAACAGAAATTTAGTCGTACCAAAAAAAAAAAAAATAGAAAGCAAACAAACAAAAAAAGGAAACACTGACAGAGTCAGAATACAACCTGACACTCTGTTGGTCAGGGTGTTGGTAGCAGCCTAGTTAAGTCACACGGAGTGACAGATGTGGTTCTGTTGGAGCAATGATCCTGTAGGAGGGTGTAGTTTTCCTCTGGAGGTCCAGTGGGGGTGAGATGGGTCCAGTCCTCTTCTGGCAATCCAGTGCACACAGGCTGCCCTGGTGCTCTGAATCTCAGGTTTTATCCAGGTAGGAATGCTGGGCTCCTCCCCCTGTGTGGAGCATCTCCCAATGGGATGATGGAATTGTATCAGCCATGCAGGAGCCTCGATGGCCCATGAACAGCAGATACCCCCTGGAGGGAGGATGGGTGTGGAAGAGATAAAGAACACTGCCCCAGCTGGTTTAACAACTGGGCCATTAACAGAAGACATCCACCTCCTCCCCCTGCGAGTTAGAAGAGAGAAAGACAAAACACCTCCCCAGCTGGTTTCAACAGCTGATAACAGAGTACAGACCTTTGGTTACATCTTGCATTGCACCCCAAGTCACTGGCCCAGCCCCGTGTGCAGCCCCACCATGGCACACTTCCCTCTGAGCTGTGGGGAGAGCGGAGCAGAGCGAGGCACTCACACTGCTCTCCTTGGCTTTGCTCTGCTGCAGGGTACATTACATCCTACTTTATTTAGAATTAAATGACTCATGTCAGAGTTGAGAGGAGTGAAATTGCTGATTTCTCTAGGCTGGATGACAAATGGATGCAGATGAGGGGGGGTGCAGCTGGGGCTCCCAGGTACCAGCCCTGCTCCTCCAGGGGTGTCCAGCCTCCTGGCTGTCCCCATGGGTGCTGGGCAGTGCTGCTGAGCTCCTGTTTTGCTCTGAAAGCTGCTGAGTGCATCTTGGATTTACAGAAATTAAAACTGAACAGGTTTTTTCAGCCATATGTCTGTTTAACCAAAGGTATTACCTCCACCTAGGAGCCTCTTTTCATCTTAACTTCCATCAAAACAGACAACACAGGTGCCCTGGTATTCAGGCAGTATAACAAAGAATTGGCGTCTAAAATCCCTGGTGGTTTTTGTTAGACTTAATAACAGTGTTACTGTTTTGTTACACAGCAATGAAACTAGAACATTTAAGATACAGTTTACAGAATAATAAGAAACTTAATTTAGACTTTCAAAATTTTCTTGTTAACGATTCCCAAAGAATCCTTATGATTACTTCATACCAAGGTAAGGAACTACTAATGCTCCTTTCTGCATATTGATCAGACAAGGGGTTTTCTGTGGGGTGTTATTTTTTTGTTTGTTTCTGTTATTGTTGACTTAGTTTGGTTTGGGTTGCATGGTTTTTTACTTCTTTCTCATAGCAAGATCCAATTTTAGTCCCCTTTTGATGTTTTTTAGTTTCTTCAGGTTCAGGCACTTAGAGGAGATCCAGGGGAGCTTTTAGGTATTATTCTTTATTCTTTGGGGTCAGTCAGGCCCTGATGTCACAAGTACATCTGTAGTTTATTTTTATGTGCATGAGTAGTCTCAGTTCAGTTCAAATGTGTTTGCAGGATGAGGGTAATTTTCTACAAACACTGGCTCTGATAATGCTCTTTTTACAATTAAGCTCACGAGTACAAATCCCAATGACAACGGCTGGATTTCCATGTGATGTGTATCTGTGAATGGAGAAAATTCAGCTCTTCAGATAACGTAAGGAATCCTTCTGAGTTGTGTCTTTAACCAGCCACTTCAATATCTGCAGTAAATCCCTTCATTTTGCTTGACTCAACAGTGATGATAAAAAGTTTTGGATTTTTTCACTTTCTCCCTTCCCCGAGGAAAAGCTTGAGCCTATTTTTCTAATAATTGAAACTTGTTGGCTTTTAAAAATTAGCTTGAAATACCTCCAGGAACATTATTTGGCCGACTTCAAGGCAGCTCCTAAAATACTTAATACTTTTGAAAGTCAAATTAAAGGTTTGTTTCATTTAAGTTGTATAGCTGGATAAGATTAAACAAAGTGCCCTACTTGCACACAGCAATCTATGTGAAATGGTTTTTTGATCGTCTTCATGCATATCTAAAATACACCTCCAATTTCTTTTCAGGATCTGGGCTTATTCAGCTTTTACCATAATGGTTCATTAGCCTCCTAGGCTTTTTCTTAAGAGTTGCAGTCAATTTCCCAGCTTTGCTGTTTTACATTAAATCGCTTCGATTTCCTAAATATAGAAAAGGGAAGAGAACAAGCAGGAATCGTGGCAAGACGGGTTATTCAGTGTGGATACATCATTTCTGCTTCACAGCATACTTCCAATATTGCAAAGTTTTTGCCCCTGGCTGCAGCTGTGCTAAATTTATCAAGTATTCTCCGTTCTTAGAGGGTGATTTAAGTATGTGCTGCTGATACTGCTTCTTGGTGGTGCTCGTTATTTTGAGATCAATGGGACTTTACATGTGGAGAGAGCCAGGAGAAGGGTGAAACCTTCATCTCTCTGCAGCATTCTGCAGTGTCCCACTCTAAATCTCTTTGAAAAGCGAGTGGTTACTCATCCAAATACTTCCCCTGAATGTCACTGAAATGAAAAATCTCTGTAGTATATGTCTCTAGGACATGCTTTCTGGCCCCTGTGGCAGTGTGCTGTGTGTTGTTTTGGCAAACACAGATGATTTGAATCTCTCTGAACTGTGTGTGTAACTGGATGGAGACTTTAGTGCTTGCCTTCCATCCTCAGGAAATTCAGGAGAGGCACTGCAGCCCCCCGAGCAAAGCTTTTCTCCTCAGTTGCAAAGGATTGAATTCTGCCCTTTCTCCAGCGATTGCATGATCTGTTCCCAGTTAAGGATCAAGTTATACTGTGAGGTGTTTGCAGTTTCCCCATGGAAATAACCTTTTCCTTGGCATGTGCTCTGTTCAGCACAACACCCCAGCCAGCAGCTCAGCCCCCACACAGCCCCTTGCTCACTCTGCTGGGATGGAGAAGAGAAATGAAAGAGCAGAAGCAAGGAGACTTGTCAGTTGAGCAAAGCTTAAGAACGAGACAGAAAAAGCCCCAGGGGGTGATGCAGCACATCCCCCAGCAGGCTGATGCCCAGGCAGTGCCCCAGGGATGTCCCAGCCCCTTTGTCCCCCTGTTATCCCTGCTGAGCACGGCAGTCCTGGCCCGGGATATCCCTGTGCTGGGGCCAGGGCAGTTCCTGGCTGCGTTCCCTCCAACTCTCCTGTCACGGAGAAAGGGAATTCCAGCCAGCCAGGCTCAGTGCAGCAGCTTAGGAAGTGGTTTTAAAGAGATTCAGTGGGGGGTGGTGTTTTGTTTGTTTGTTTTTGTGGTAGGTTTATTTTGTTTGTTTGTTTTGGTTTTGGTTTGGTTTGGTTTGTTTTTTGGTGTGCAATTTGCTCTTTTAGTCCAGTTTTATCACCGTGATTTCAAGAGTTCGTGAGCTTGGTAACTTTGTCAGAAGCTCTGGAAGCAGGCTCTTGCTGAGCTGAAGAAGCTCAGGGACTCACTGATGTTAGCACAGCAAAGCACAGCCCAGCAAGATTCATTCTTTTCAGAAACTGCTACCTTCAGTTCTTACAAGCTTATCAGTTTACACGGGGTGATACATTCCTTCAACCAAATCTGTCCATAAACCCAATGTAAATGTACAAGGAAATTGCTGACCTCTTAATTAACCACTTCCATAAAATCGGTTATTAACCCTGCTCCAGAGAGTTTTAATACCTTTTGTACCATTACACTGAAAGGCAATTTAATGAAAACATGGCTTATTTCTCCTGATATTTAATCTTTTTAACACTTTCTTGGCAAGTGTCTTTGTAGACTCAAAGCAGCTCCAGGCTGGATTTTGCAGTACCCCCTGAACTGCACCCTTGAGAGATACAGGGCATTATGTATTTTTATGATTATTGTAGGATCTGGGCCATAAGTATGGTTTTCAATATGGGAAACAAGACCAAATATTGGGTGCACAGTTGTACAGATTGTAGGGGGTGAAGGGGGTAATTTGGTTTGAGGGTCACTGATGTTCTGTGTGTTTCATGACCTGCAGTGTTGTCCTGCCAAATTATTCCACGGCAGCACAAAACACTCTCCTGGTGCATTTCATGCCATGAAGCACCAGCTGCTGCCATTGAGATGAATTTCTTTTATGCAGCTGGAGGTTTTGCCAGGAGGTTGGTTTTGCCATGCTGAAATGGTCTCTTCCATGGCAGCCTGCTGCATTTCATTGTTTCTGCCTCAGACGTGTAAGAGATGGAGTTGAATTTTCAACCACCCTGATGTTACTTTCTGTGTGCATTTTCTGAAGTTGTTTGCCCTGCAATTATAGTTCTCATTGCTCAGTGGCCAAGTCAGAGTGCAGAATCTCTCAGTGCACATGAGAGCATAACTGAGAGAGTTTTTTGCCCTCTGGAAATGTGATGGTGAGCAGCCCTCCCTTGAAGGAGAAGGTGATTGTATCAGTTTGTGCACAGAAATGCTTGTTTTGAGAAGCCAAACAGTCTCCTTAGTGCACAGTGAAAAGCAAATGTCTTTGCTGTGGAAAAATAAGCTGGGAGGATTTCTGAGGTTCTAAAGGTGATTCCTACCTTGTTGTCTTCTTTCTTCTGTTCATGGGTGGTTAGAAAAGCATTCATAGAACCAAATGTAAGTGATGGAAAACAGAGTCTTTTCTTTTTGAGCATTGATCTATACATGTTTTAAATTCATATTGCTTGAGAAGTCAGTTCTCAGAGTTATGAACCATAAAGATGAAGAGGATGACAACTGGCAAGAGTGAATAAGAAACAAAAGATTGTGTTGCTGTTGAAATGAAGCAATCATTTTTTATGGAAGGTTTCTGTACAACAGAAAATTGAGATGAATGAGCACAAAATCTTTTGCATTAATGAATTACTTTCTAGTCTGTACATATTAGTCAGCTTTTAATTACAGTTAAATAGTTTTTAATCTTTCTTTATGATAGCTCTGTGGTACATTCAGAGAGGAACTCTAAAGTATGTGAAGGATTTAAGTTTTGTAATTTTTGCTTTCTAGTTAAGCAGAGATAGATGTATTCTCTGCCCATTTGCTTTCCTGCAAAAAGACAAGGAAATCCCTACATTTTTGGGCAGAAGAGGTAAAATACAGGAGGGACTGAAATTGTAGCAGTGATTTGCAGAGGCTTTCAGTGATGTTTATTTTGTGATGTTTATTTTGTGAAGTGATCGTGAACTGGTAAATATTTAAGTTATAAAACAGTCAGAACCTGTATTTGAGCTGCTAAAAGCTATTTTAAAATAGAGTGATCAGTGGATGCTGAACTGAGTCACAGGTATGCTTTGACTTCAGCCTCTTGTATGGATAAATGTATGGATAAATGGCCAGTCCTTATTCTCTGACATTTTTGACATATTTGTGAAGTTGCCTTGGCAGTTCATGCCCACATATGATTTTTGATTTTTTAAAAAAACCCATAACTTTCCTCATTTGCTACAGGATTGCATTTTTTAATTTATTTTTTTTAATGTCACAGTCATCATCACTGTGTCACACACAGTTTTAATGTCACACACATCATCATTACTTTTAATCAGCTTTTTTTTTTTTTCCTGATTTTGGGGAAGTGTCCTTTGAAGGCACAGTTAAAATGTTCCCTTTTGGAAAAGCTTCCCAGCAGCTTTCCCAGTGAGTCTGCAGAGATGGAGAGGTAGGAAATGTGGAGCAGTGCTATCACAGCACGGGCAGGCAAGAGGGGTTTTTATTTTTCTTAGGGTTTTGTTCTGGAGGTGCTGTGCTCGGTGTGACTTGAAAGAAGGTGGATCTGCAGCTCCTCAGATCTGTCTCCTGTATCCTAGAAGGCAGCATGGGGTAAGTGCACGCTCCTTTGTAAATGTTTTCTTTTGAGCATGTACCCAGCAGGGGACAGAAGGTGACATCGCCTGTTGGCAGAGCAGAGGTCACTTCTCTGTAATGAACAGAGGGTGAGGATCAGCCAAAAATAACTGAGTTCATTGTTACCCAGAGCCAGCACACAGAACGTGGAGGAAGCCTTTCTGCTTTCAGTTAGTTTATTCTGTAGCAAATCTGATGCTTTCCAAGTAATTGATACAAAGGGTAGAGAAAATGTGGCATCAGATGCTTCACTGGAAATTCCGGTGGAGTCTTTTTGGAGGAAGGAAGTTTGTCAGTACATTGAGAGCAAACTCAATATGTTGATGCTGCTGAGCTGCCACGGAAAAACTGTATCTGTGCTCAAGGGTTTTAATTATTTAGAACTGTAGGAAAACTTGGTTAATTGGTTTTACCTCAGATTTTCGGGGTGTACCTCAGTTTCTGCTGGGCTAATTACACACAGGTGGGGTTCCTTGGTCTGATGGATGGATTGGAAGTGCCTGTGTGCAGTTTGGAGGTCAGCACAGCTGATCCCCCTCGGCTGTGGGCAATTAAGTCATTAAAGATTTTCATTGAGCTGGGGCACAGTGAAGTACCTGGATGTTCATCTGGTAGGGTTCAGCTGGAGGAGGGTTTTTACAGTTCTGGGGCTGAGGTTTTGGAATTACAGAAACACTCAAATGAGGAGGACAGTGTCTTGTCATTCATTCTAAGTCTTAGAGGCTTGTGGAGGAGGATGGAAGGACAGCAAAGTGGACCTTGAGGACATGAAATATTTGTGCTGCAGCCTCAAAAGCCTTTGTCTGACTGCAGGACTGGTTAAGGCAGCAGGAACCTGCAGCTGAGAAAAGAGACTGGCCAGCTTCTCTCGGTGTGGGTGAGAGGACCCTGCCACCACAGCAGTGCTCAAACCCCAGGCTGTGCTCAGAGCTGTGCAGGAACCTGAGGTCAGTGGGGATTTTCCGATTTAAACCTTTCCAGGAGTGGCTGAGGGATGGGGTGAGTGCTTTTGGAGAGTCTGTGTGATTGTTTGTGCAGTGTTCTCCTGGCTCTGTGGCTTTGGGACAGCTGCAAGGAGGGGCACTGTGAGCCTGTGTCTGCTTCCCAGATGATGGAAGAGTTGCTTCCCCGGGGCTGTGGTGGCAGACTTTTGGAAGTATGATGTCACACCCAACGTGATTTTAAAAATAGACGTGTCTCTCCTGCTGCCTTGTTTTGTACAGTTTGTATCCTGTCATTTAAAAGGCTACAATGAATAATTTACAAGGCAAGAAACCTTCAAGTTTATTTTAGTTTCACAAAGTGATTTCTTGAAAGGACTTATTTGCATAATGCATTTTTGGTTGTTTTAAGATAAAACCACAATTAAACAAGAAATACAACTATCACAGCAAAACAGAGCAGGAGGCTTTTGAGTTGGGAGCACAGCTATTTGCAGGAAGTCTGTGCTGGGATAGAAGATCAAAATTACTTGAGCTTGTGAGAGTTAAATGACTTTCTCATCTCAAAGATGGATTTGCAATGTAAATGTGTGAGATCCATATGAAAGGCAATAGATCTGGAGAAGGAAGTACAGCATTTACTTGCCCTAGCGTGTCCTTTCTTGCAGGTAGAAGAAGTTTTCAAAAATGAGCCAGAAGTGCTGTGGGATCAGGAGCCTGTAAAAGCATGGTAGCTGTACACAATCTTGAGGCAAATAAAATCACTGCCTCATTTTCTCAGCAGATCTAAATTGCTGTGCAAAATTGAGCTGTTCTGTTAAACAGGTAAGAAACCCTTCTTGCCTGGTATGGCTTGGTGCCAGCATCCAGAGTGCCTTGGAGTAGCTCATACTTGAGTTCTCTCTTGGTTCTCATGGTGATGGAGGTAGTGAATAATAACAGTAGTGCCAGTAAAGAGGAGTAAAACTTTCCCCCTGACTTTTAGGGGGTAGATAAATCCCAAGGACTCAGTGGCAGCACAGATCAAAATGAGCATTTATTTCAGTGATTAAGAAATGTTCTGGCTGCAGACTTTGGGATCTTGACAGTATTGTAGCAAAAGTGATGTGTAAATTGGAGAGGTACTGGGAGTTGTTGAGCTTAAATTGACTTTTCAGGCACTGGAAAACTGAAGTCGTTCAGGAGGTTTGTGGTGGAGGGAACAGCTAAGCACAAGGGCTGTTTCTGATGCTTTTGTACTTGCACAGCTTTTGAAGACAGAATATTAAGTCTGTTCTGAAAATAAGCAAGTACTTTTTATTATCTGATCAGCAAGTTGTATGGGCAAGACTTTTATTTTTAAATCATAAATTCAGAACATGTGTTGTTTGCACTGTGTAGCATTCTTAGCCAGGAATGGGTTAGCATTTGGGAAGAGCTGGCCCAAACAAACTTGTCCTGTTTTGTCTAATGTCACTTCTGATTCTCATTATTTAGTAGCCATCAGGATGTCACATGCTTTGGAGACAGCCTGTGCTAACACAGGAATGTTGAAAGTCAGTGAAGGTGGAATGCACAGGGCAGCCAAACCACCATGTCCACGACCATCTTCTCCCCTATTATGCCCACTGAGATTTTTTTCCTGATATTATGGCAATTTCTATGTCTCTTGGGGTGTTTGTGTGTGTATAGACCTGTTAGGGCTTCCTCCTAGGGAAGACAGAGATTAGAGAAATGAGCAGACTTTCTGCATTACAGTGTGGTGATCATTGAGGCCAGTGGTTTATTCCTCTGCTTGAAAAGCTTTAAAATATTTTCTTTTACCAATAGTAGTATTACAGCAACATTTTGTCAGCTTTTAACATCTCAAAGTAAGTCATACAAAAGCCAGAAGGCGACATGACAAGGCTGTGTAAGGAAAAAAAAGTTGTCAAACACCTCAATTCTTTAAAATAACTGAAATAATATACATGGCAATGTTAGTATGTTAATGATGTATAATATCAGGAATATCATAAATATATGCCTGAAAATTCTGTTTTGCATGGCTGAGGAAAAAGAAGTTCAGCAATTTGCATTCAGGTGGCAGAAAATTGCTTATCTGGGCAGGACAGTGCAGTTGGATTTCTATTTTGGTCCCTTCAGAAGCAGAGTGCAGTAGTATACAGAGATTATGCTGTTAATCACTGAAACCACTTGAGCAGCACTAAATAAGCCGTGTTCATGGAACTTCCAGGATAGCTGGTGTCTGGAAACCTGGCTAGAAATCTCCTCCTGTAAATCATTGTGAGAGAAAGCAGGAAATAATTGAGAGTCAGGTGACTGGTGGTTTTGGGGAAAAGCTTCATCCTGCAGTTTGGGACAGATTTTGCTGTATTTCATAGTAGGACTTGCCTCAGGTCTGCTCTGCTCCTGTGTGAGCTCCCAGACATTTGGCACTTGTGTTACTGGTGTGAGTGGTTTCACTGGTGGGGGGCCAGCAGGGTCAGGCTGGGCTGGGCTGCCAGGGTTCTGCATCCCTGTGCTTCACAGGAAAGCCCCCAGCCCTTCAGCTGCTGGGTTTGTGGGGTTGTGCACTCAGGGAAAGCCCCCAGCCCTTCAGCTGCTGGATATGTAGGGTTGTGCACTCAGGGAAAGCCCCCAGCCCTTCAGCTGCTGGATATGTAGGGTTGTGCACTCAGGGAAAGCCCCCAGCCTTTCAGCTGCTGGATATGTAGGGTTGTGCACTCAGGGAAAGCCCCCAGCCCTTCAGCTGCTGGATTTGTGGGGTTGTGCTCTCAGGGAAAGCCCCCAGCCCTTCAGCTGCTGGGTTTGTGGGGTTTTGGAAGTTTTCCCACCCAGCTGTGGGGGCTCAGGCGCAGCTCAGTGCAGGAGTGTAAATAAAAGCAGTTAAAGAGAAAACTGCTTCATCCAGTGGAAGAGATAAGCAACAATAAAGCTTGCTGGACTTTGCCATCTTTTTGTGCACATAGACATCCTAAAGGCCACTCTGCATTTCTTTTTGTTGTGAAAGTTCTCTTAGTTCATCTGTGGCATATGGCAAGTCATAGCTGCTGCATATGAGAGGGAGGACATGCAGGAATGAACTTTATTCCAGTCCAAGTCCATGACAAGTAGGAAAGGGTTGTATTTTTCAATTTATGAGATAATCAAAATTTATTGAATGTCAATTTAGTGAGTTTTAAATGAATGGCTTTGTAATAAAGAGTAATAATTTATCTGTGCTTTGGAAGGGAATGGGTAGGAAAAGACAACAAAACACCATTCAAATTCACCTGTAGTGAATATGTCATTATAAACTAAAAATTTAATATTGGCTTTATAATGCTATGATGATTTTGGAGGATTTGTGTCCAGGTAACCAACTTTTAGGCTGCTGTTCAACATTGTCTGAAGTTCAGTGTATGAAGATCCCTGGCACCTTTGTTTTAACCTGGCATCTTCATATCCTTTGCTCATGAGTAACTACATTCTCATTTGAGATCTGTATTAAACTGGAATTGATCATATATTCGGGTGAGATTTTATTTTACTTAAGTATTCAGATGAAAAGGTAGTTGATGGTTTAATATTTTTACTGGTCAGGGCATAAAGCTGTTTACATCATCGAGTGTTTCTCATTTTATCTTCCTCTACTCACACAGTAACAAATTCATGAATATCAGACAAGTATGCTGTGGCATATTGCAGGATCAATTTCCATTTGAAAATGTTTCTTTTCCTGCAGCTGCAGGGGGATCAATTCCTGTGTGACAGTGGGTTTGGAATGTTGGTGTGCCTTTGTTAGTGTGCTTGAGAACTCAGATGTGATCAACACCACCTGAGTAAGAAGTCTTTTCATTTGAAGTTATTTCCTTAAAATGTGTAAGGCCTTGGGAAAATGAAAAGCTCGCTCACAGCAGTCGTCTTAGAAATGAAACTGTTCTTAACTAATGAAGTAAAAGCAGCTGCTTTTGCAAGTCAGCAGCAGCATCAATTCATCAGTGAGAACTTGCTGGGAATTCCTTTTATTAATAATTCATCCTTTAGGTCAGCTGGTTCTGCACAGCCAGAGCTGTTTAATCAGTTGTGCCTGTGCTGGCAGTGGGGGGAGATCAGGAGCTGCCACTCTGCCAAGTGTTCTCCCTGGGATTGCAGTACCACGGGGAACACTGGGATCAGCCAGCAGAGGCTGCATGAGATCATTTCATTCATCTCTTCTTAGAGATATGGGGTTTGACCTTTATTTATTTATTTATATATTTATTTATTGGTTGTTGTGGGGTTTTTTTGGTTTGTGTTGTGTTTTTTTTTTTTTTTTTTTTTTTTTGTTTTGTTTTGTTTTGTTTTTTTTTTGTTTATTTAGTTTTATCATTATTATTGCTGTTATAAAGAGATCCTCAGAAAAACACTGTGCCAATTTGGAGGGGATTGCCTCTGGTGGTGCTGGTGTTCCCAGCTCTAACCATGCCTTGCCTTAGTCCTGTCAGGAGGTTCTTAGACAGCTTGCAAGAGCTCTTCAAAATTTCTCTATTTTCCTGTATTTTATTTATGCTTCCCTGCTGCCTTAGCAATATAAACACTCTTGTTTTATCCAGCTTTCTCCTTCCTGTATTCTTTCAATTATAGGATTTCCCAACTCTTGCTCTGCCTGAACTTACAAGAAGCTGAATTTCAGTGGATTTCCAAATTTTCACTGTTTCTTTATAACTTTGTTCAGCTGGTTGCGTATATTGGAAATAAGAATTGTTATTACTTGCAAGTCATTATGAGTGTTCTTTCTTTTTTTTTTTTTTTTATTGTAAGCAACTTCTAAACTAAAATGTCTGTATATAGGTTGAAATGTTTTTCACATGCTTACTGACTGTACTGTCATAGTGCTAATAAAGTTTTGATGTCAACACTTTGCTTGTCATTACTTCATAGGAGAGCCTTTTAAAAATTTGGTTTCTTCAAGGTTATTTTTTTACACTGATTTTGCTGAGTAGCCCCTGATGTTGAATTTGTACTGAGAGCTCACTAAGCTGACTCGAGGAGATCTCATTAAATTAAACACCTATCTGTCAAAGGTGTCTCTGGATTTAGTGTAATCTCTCTTTTCTCTCTAATGTTAAAACATTTCTATTGCTGCTTTTTGCTTTGGGGTAGGATCTGATAAAACTAATTTCCACCTGCTATGTGAAAGGAACCCATGTAATGGTTAATTTAATATTTTTCTCTATTTGGTCATGAATTAAGTTGTCAAAGAGAAAGGGAAACAAGCTACATTGGGTTCCTATAAAGTAAGGGAAAGTACTTTATGGTTTTTGTATAGAATAACTGTGACAAAGTTCTCATACTTTGTCCTGCAGACTGCAAAGCCTGTGAAGCTTAAGCAGCCCAAGGAGCTGTTTAGGAGCAGCAGGCTGAGGATGTTTCCTTTTGCCTCCATCTCCAAGTAAGGACATTTCTTAGAAGTCATAAATTCACTTCTTGTGATGAATGGCTTTGGAGCATTCAGTTTATGTGTCTTATATTTTCTTTGTAAATCTCGAGGGCAGGAAAAACCATTCCCTTCCTTGTGGACACTCTGTTTTCCCCATTAATCCCAACTTGTATTTAGTTTTCAAAGCTGCTGCTTTCTTTTCAGACCTGAAGAGAATGTTGTGTGGCCAATTTTTTTTTTCTCTATGTGTAGTAGTGAGTTTAAAACTTCCAATTACCTACATGTAAATCTGGCCCAGTCCATATGCTCTAGAAGTATTTAATTCCTTCAATCCTGTGCACGAAAATGGATGGTTTCACTCAGTAATGATGCAGCATTTGAAAGGAAAATCCTTGTGCAGGTCTGTGATATATTTCTATAATGAGTAAGTTATAAAACCGTAAAGGTTTGATACCAAATGTCCACTTTAGATTCTACATGAGTAGGATTTGCTCAGAGCACTGCCCAAGATGCATCACATTGCCAGTAAAATCATGAACTAAACATGCAGCTAAATATAAAGTGGAAAAAAAAAAAGAAACAAATGCCCAAAACTCAACCAAAACCACAAAGAAAAATAAAAATTTCCACAAGGAAAATAAAAATTCTCAGAATTTAGCACGTGGAAATAATGAGGAGTAACCTTCTAATGAAGTTTCCCTGTAACTTCTCTGGTTGTCAGCAGCACACATTAATTTGTTTCCAGGGTTCTGCAGGGAACTTGCTTGTCTTGCTGAACAATCTGCTTTGCTGCAGAAACTTGTGGCTGTTTTCTGCTGAGTAAGGCTGGGCTGTCATTGAAGATGCTCAGAAAGATTGTTAATAAAACAGCTGGGTCCTGTCTAAGAGGAAAAGGTTAGATAGTGACTGGGTAAATGGAGTTTCTTGATGACAATTAGTAGTTACATTTATATATTATTATTTTCATATTATTTTTGAACTAATATAATTAATATTATTTTGCTGTTTAATATCAATTATATTTCTGTCTTAGATACAATCAGTATTTATAAATTAACTGACCATCAATGAAAGCATTTTTAGTGATGAATGAGAAATTAATCTTTCATGGATTGTCTGCAAACACTTTTGTGACAAAATTCCCTTTTCTGTTCCACTTCAGCAGTTGCTACCTTATCCCAACTTTGCTGTTCTGTCAGAGAAACAATTTTATGTGTTTTTCACTAAAATTGGACAAGTTTTTAATCTCTTGTAAATAGATGCAAAGGGCAATCTTCCCAGTAATTTTTTTTTTTACCTAATCAGTGACTTGAGTTTTATAGGCAAGGAACACGTATGTAGAGAGTTTTATTTGACATTTGTTAGTGCAATAGCAATGTCAGTGCTTTATAGCCTCAGATAATTCTCATGGTGAGCTGCTGCAGTTCCTGAGGTCTCTGATCTGGGCAGGCATCGCTGTGGAAGAGCTAAAAAGGGGGTTGGGTTTTTCATGTGCCTTAATTTTTCTGCCAAATCTGAGTGCTGATAGTCCTGTATCCCTCAGCAGAGCGATGCTCTCTGTGTGTGAACAGGGAGGGGAAGAGGTTCCCATGTCAAGTGGAAAGGGAGAATTTCTGTCTTCAGCAGGTCCATAAACATCTGGACACCAGTGGGTATCCAGCTGAAATCAGCATTTGGAGCTCTCTGTTGTCTTCAGGTAAAATCTGTCCCTTAGTAGT
The DNA here is from genome assembly GCA_016584745.2 of Phylloscopus trochilus trochilus. NCBI lineage: Eukaryota > Metazoa > Chordata > Aves > Passeriformes > Phylloscopidae > Phylloscopus > Phylloscopus trochilus. The sequence continues at coordinate 3,729,769 of WQNJ02000011.1, forward strand.
GCAGGCATCTCTGGAGTGTTTGTGGCAGGAGAGAGAGATCAGAAAGGACATGATGATTCCTGAAATACCCAGGCTAGTGGGAGGAAACTGGGGATGCTGAATTTCATCTGCTTTAGAGACTTTGTGACCTTCTGTCTTTACCAGACCATTGGAGTTACTTTCCTTCCTTTTCATTAATTGGCATTATCTGTTAACACTCATTTTCTGGAATTCTGAATTTATTTTTTTTTAATTTTGGAATTATATTCATTTTTGTTTTGCTGAATTTGGAAGCAGTAACAATCTGCAAAATATTTTTTTCGCTGCCTCTTGAAAGTCAGAATTTGAAACAAGTACTGTGGTTTTCTACTCAAATCAATCATACTGGGCTTTAGTTTTAAATTTACCTCTATGTGCAGGATTACAAAATAGCAAACAGGACTTAAAGATAATAGGAGGTTTCCTATTTCCAGTAGGATGTTCATATATGGCTCAAGATTTTTGTGTCTAGCACAGAATTGCAAGCATTGTCTTGGGGGACAGTTCAGGACATCTAAAAATACCTATAAACATCTTTAAAACTGCAAAGATGGATCATTTTGGAATCTCTTGTAGGTTGTCAGATATTCCCTATGACCAAACCTGTTTTATTCATCCCTCAGTGTCCTGAACTATCAAAATAACAATTCCAAAAGTTCTGAATGGGTTAGGAAATCCATGAGGTTAAGGGGGGGGGGGGGGGGGGGGGCAATTAATTTTGATGAGCCACAAGATTTGTGGCATTAAAAAAACCCAGGAGAATAAAAAAAATTATAGAAAGAGACTCTTTTCTTCATCACAAGAGCTGGAGATATTCTTCAATGTAACAAAGGGGAGAGGAGAAATACTTTTTTTAATGTTTATAGTGATTTTTTAACACATCAGTGTTCTTGTCCTTGAATTGGCACAAAGTCCTGTCATCAGCAGGGTTTGGATATTTGAAAACAAACTGGTTTTATTTTATTGAAAGTTTAGAAGATGTGGAAAACCAGACACTATTTCAGCTTTATAGAATAATCATTCTTAATCATTTGCTTAGCAAAACAATTTATTAAGCAATGAAGGATAACGAACCATAAAGTTTTAATTTGCCTTTTTTAATTGAGTTGTTAATTAGGACCCCTCCACAGTTGGCAACTCCCAACTTGCTTTTTGTTGCTCTGTATCCAAGACAATTTAAGAAACCTAATCTGTCTTAGTTATTCCAAAAAGACACTTCCATGAATCAAATCTATAGGTGATTATGTTCTAACTGTGCTGAGGCTTCTCTGAGTGCATATTAATTATGTCAGTGGTTAATGATCAGGCAAGAAATATGGGAATGCCAGCAGTGATTGTTTAGCAGAAAGAGAGGAAATATCCTGTGTTTTCTGAAATTTTAAGTCCTTCCACCTCATTTAGGGTGGAAATTTAATGATCACATTATCCTGTGAGAGCACTGGGCTTAGTCTGACATTTTTGATGTAGGAGCACTGTTGAGATCTTGTTATCCATCATCATAAACACTGAAGCATCTATTTCATCTAGCTGCAAATGCTGTTTATGAGTTTTGTTTTATTTCTGCTTTAAATTGTAAATTTTACCCCTAATTAAGAATTTAAGCAAAGAGCTCTCAACTCCTCTCCTGAGCTTCAGGAAGCGAAGAACAGTTTATTGGATCATGGAAGCTCTTTGGTTGGATGGAAATGCCAAGAGAAAGATAAAATATACTTGAATCACCTGTAAAATGTCTGGGATTGATTGTAGTATTCCCCTTGACTGCTCTCAAAGAGGCTTTATCCACTGAGAAACAAATTTGGGTTTCTGCTTCTTCTGGGTTTCCATTCCTACTGTATTCTGGGTTTCTTTACTGGCACAGGCTGCCTCTTCTGCCTTGCAGCCATGGATCAGTTTCCTAGAGAAATGACTGCTGTACAGGATGCTGTCCTAACTCACTTATTTAAAAGGGTACAGATTAATTTATTTAAAAAGTATCCAGCAGCAATTTGCAGCATCTGAAATGCAGTTAGATGCCTTATGGTCTGCTCAGAATAACTGTGTGCTTAAACAAAGAGGAGAAAAGGCACAGAGGTGCATCTGTGAAGGGCAACATGACCAGGAATGGGTGAAATTGAAACACAGAGTACAGGGAAGCCATAGCTGGTGACTCTTGTCCCAAGGGAACATCTGAGCTGGAATTTTTATACAATTTTTATATATTTTGTTTTCTTTACCCAAAGCCAGCTCTTGATGGGGGGGAAAAAACCACAGAGGACAGGAGAGATGGTAGGAAGGAATCCCCTGCAGTTCCTCAGCCTCTAAAGACCTTTTACCCATATCCAAACTTCCAAAAAAGCAGCAGCTGATTAATTTACAACATCAGGTCCTGGTGCCTCAGGGAACACACGCCAAGCATGAGTTGATAAGACAGGCTGGTGAATGATGACAGACACACTGATTTATACACCAGATCTGCACTTTCTCCCAACTGAAGGCATGCCTTCCTATCACTTAGATGCCAGTCACTTTAGATGGCCTGGAGCAGGAGAATGTGGGGCTTCAATTGTAAAGTTACCCAGTTCACAGCTCCGTGGGGTGTCTTGGTTCACTTACATAGACACAGGCAATGTAGAGGAGACACTCTAACACTGTGTAAATATTCTGGGCTCTTAACAGCTTCAGTAGCTGACCAGGGCAGTGGTTTTGTATCACCTGGTTTTAAGTATGCAAGAAGAGCCTGAAATCCCTCTGTTTGAATGGTGCTGGCTGCTCAGTGTTGTATTTTTGAATAACTTATATGGAGAAAGCATGTACTGAGGACATGCTGACTCACGTGTTATTTAAATCCTGGAAACAAATGAGAGAAAATGCTAGGAAACAAATCTACTTTCTTCACTTCAATAGAGAAAGAAACTTAGACCTTGACACATTTCCATTTGCAAGGTGGAACAGTCTTAAAATCCACAGAAATGTATTGCTGCTATTAGTGAATGATCAGAGCATTAACTGAGTTCCTGAGATGCTTTGTTATCAAGAGATTCATTTTCTGCTCAATGAGCTTCACCTCCTTACCTTGGCATGCCCCAGCTATTTGCATTTCCTTGATAAATTTGAATACCCAGAGCCCAGTCTCTCTCTTCCCCCCTCCCCAGAGCAATCTCTGCACTGCTTTAACAAGCAACAGATTGCCTTAAGATGTTGTTCTGCCATACAAACCACTGCAAGGATGGTTCCTGTGGGCAGTGCAAAGCTCAGCTGCTGTTTGCTCAGCTGGGAAGGGGTGGCTGAGCATGCAGGGCCCTGCCTGGGTGTGGGTTTTCCCAGCAGGGCTCTGTGTGCTCCCTGCCCTGTGCCCTCTGGGCAGATGTTCATGGGAACATGAGCAAGATGAGGAGGGAATGGGAGGACAGGAAAGAGGAGAGGGTGAGGCAGCAGCCTCAGTGGGATGTGTACCAGAGCTGAGCACAGGCAGGGCCAGGGGACTGGAGATGCTCTGAACAGGAGAGAGTGCCAGCACAAACCCCAGTGCTCACAGCAGCTCTGGGCTGTTCCTTGCCTTCCCTGCTGGGCCTGTCACTGTTTACCTCGGCAAATTCATCAGCACGGCAGGAGCTCAGGTGGGAGGATGATGTCCCTGAAATGCAGAGAGGAAAGGCAGGCGTGTTCTCCCAGCCACCCTGGGTGGTTTGTTATCATGGACATGCCTGCAGTGACAACAACTCGGGGCACTTCCATGGGATAATTTCAGGTGACTGTCCCTAGCCTTCCTTCTGCAAGAGTTCCCATGTCCTTAAAGCTCACACTTCCATAAACCTTAGGTGGGTTTTAGGGGTAGGGGTGTTCTCTGCACTGAACTGGAGGCAGTCAGCAGAGGAGGTTAGGAGTCAGCACTAATGAAGTGTGCTACAGGAGCCACCGGGAACTTTCTAGTTCTATGAATACTTAAAGTATTCATAAATCTGTTACAAGTGTGATTTATAAATGCAAAATCTGATTAAATCCCTTTCTTTAGCCATGAAGGAAGCATTCACAAAACAGAGGCAGTGTAAATCAAATCTCCTTCCTAGCTTCTCAGGGATTTTTTTTTATTATTTTTCTTTTCTTACTACTGCTGCTTCCCTTTTGTGGAAGGGAATTTGCTTCAGCTTTTAGTTGCAGAAGCGTAATGGACTATCCTGGGTTAGTGCCTGCACCTGCCATGAATGTGGAGGTAGGCAGGCTGTAGAGCTCTTCCCCAAGAATCTTTTAGCAGCAAGGAACCCAGGAAGACTATTAAAAGCATAATGAAAACCTCATTCGGTTTCCTGTCAGTTTTCAGAGCTGTAAGTGGCTCTAATTTGCACAAGATTGGAACAGCATTGAGGAATTACAGTAACTAGGCGAAACACTCACTGGGTTTGCAATTTTCTGATAGCATCCCTTGTAATTTCTTGTAATGCATTTGTAGCTAAGTACAATGACAAATGTCAGGGCTCATTGTACGAGTTCCACGCACATCAGCGCCAGGCTGGGAGGTGGAATGTCAGCTGCTGTCTTGGGAAAAACTGCTGGGACTGCTGGATGCTTCCCAGAGACAGAATCCTGGTCTGCAGCTGGGGGAGGAGTGGAGAAAATAATTGCTTTCCTGATTTTTTTATTTTTTTTTTATTGCTTTCAGTTTTTTTTTTTTTTTTTTTAATATATTTTGTAGAAATCCCAACAATAAAAAGGAAGCCTGGGAGGCCTATTAAGCATTAGGTTTGACATTAGCAAATGAACCCTGGCTCTCCATTAGGTGTTTCCCACAACAACCCACAGGGAGTTGGTGGTTATGAGTCAAAGCAAACCCACGTGGACTTTTCTGCCTGCCTTGAATTATTTTGATGAACAGTCATGTGCAACAGTGGGCTGCAATAATAACCTCCCAGTACTGTGGTATCAAATTCTGATCTGCATTTGAGATAAATCCAAATGAGTGATTCAGTGAAAATGCAACCCAAATACACCAAATGCTTGAAAAAGTGATTGCACACAGCGCAGTTTATCTGGAGTAAATAAAAACTACTCTGGCTGTTGATCTCTGTTACTCCCCTGCAGCACACTGTGTACAAAGCTGAGAATGTTAAATGTGGCTATGAACAAAGATTTGTGAACATGGATCACTGCTTGAAGCTGATTTTTCTCTGTTCTTGCAGTTGTGTTACTTGGATGGAAGCAACTATATTGATTTTAGTAGCTGGAAAAGAAAAAGGAAAAAATCATTTCCATTCTGTTTTGTAAGCCTATGATAACTTCAGTGATGTGCCTAAAGACTGGTCAAAGAGAGAAATCTTAATTAAAGCAATGTTGAGCAGATTCTATCCAGTTGTGTTAGCTACCTCTTGTTCTAAATTACACATCTAAAAAAAATACCTTCTGCAAATATTTACTTGTCAAAGTAGCAACAATATTCAGAGATCCTGAGAGACCCTGAGCTTGTCCTCCCCCCTGTCATGGTTTGTTCTCCACTGGGCCAGTTTCATCCTGAATAATGGAATAATTCCATTTTTTTCCACCATTTCTAATGTGCCAGTGCAGAAGTTACTGGAACAGTGCTTATATATTTCACTTTTCTCACTCGTGTTGCCCCCCAGTTTCTTAGTCCTCTCCCTTAAGAACTACCTGGAGATGAGTAGGCTCAGATTTGTAATTAATAAATTTAATGGATTGGTTTTGATGGTGATAGACAGCTGAGTTGCCTGTGTGTGACAGAATTCATGTGTGATGTGTAGCACGGTTGGTTGCTGTGTGTACATAGCTTACATGTGAATTATTAACTCTGACAAACTAATTTCACCTGTTAAATAGAAAAGCAAGAGGTATTAATTTTCTCAGTTAAAGACTGACTTGTAAAAATTACAGAAAATGCTATTTTTGTACTTAGAGTAAATTAGGTATTATTCATCATTGTGAAAAAATAAATCTCTGAAGAAGAAAAGGAATGTAATTTTTTGGTGACATTTAGAAATGCGTCAGATCTTGCTCTAGCATTCTTGCCGCTCAATGAAATCCTTTACTTCTTAGTGACCCTTTTTCAAAGTATTTATTCAAAATGTAAGTCCATTGCAATACTGTCTGAATTTATTTCTGAGCTATGCAGGTGAGAACTGACGTAGTGTGGAGAGTTGGAATGTCTGGTTTCTGTCAGACTTATTCATACAACTACAAACATTAATTTGGAGTTTAATGAGAAAAGGGTTTCATTTTCAGCTTGCTGTACAATTCAGCCATTTACCTACAAATTTACAGTCACGAGGTGTTGAGGTTTTGGTGGGTTTTTTATGAGAAGAACTGGAAGGATTATTTTTTTTTCATGCCCCTCTTCCAGGAAAGCTCTATTTTGGATTATTTTTCTCATGAGCAAAATGCTTCTCTAACAATGATCTCATTTTTTCTGAACAGGAGAATGAATTTAGTGTCTGAACTAGACAGGTGACAGATAATTGCATTTCTAATTTTAATTATCTTTTAAAACTACATCAGATAGTTTAAAAATGGCAATATGTTGCATCATGCAAAGAGGAACTCAGGCAGCACATACTGTGATGCCTCTCATTTGTTTTTAGAGAGAAAAGCATAGTGAAGGGAGGAGTGTGGAGAGGGTTTAGAAGTCCCATTGTGGATTTTGCAAGGCATGCTGAAGCATGGAGTGAGCTGAGAAATGTTCATTTTAACTGCAGTTGTTCTCTTTTAACCTCTGCAGCACATTGGGATAGATCTTCATCAGTCAGCAACCTGCAGAGCTGGACCTGTTTTTTCAGTACAAGGACAAAGCAAAAGGTCTGTGTTAAGGTAGTTATTAGACAAATCTAAAAAAAAAAAATCCTAGGGGAAACAACAACAACAAAACCAAAAAACCTCGTCTTTTTAATTTTCTAGTAATATTAAAAAAAAAAAAAATCGAAGCTGTCATCAAGTTGCAGAAAGGAAAACATGAAACTGGAACAAAGCCTTTTATAATGCCATCATATGCAGATCTCACTAGCTAGCAAAATTATTATCTTCTTCAGGTGATTCTTGGTAAAAACAATGCTCATCTCAATCAGATTTGATGTCAGCAGGGCACGGGTGCATCTTGAATGACATTTGCAGTGAGTCGATTTTAGATTGAAAATTAAAATGCGAAGGAATTGCTGGTTCTTCATTTACAGCCCCCTCGGGGTGGAGGTGTAATTAAATAAATGTGAGTGGCTGGGGAGGTACTGGGGAGGGTCAGGAGCCCCAGGGTGGCTCTCAGAGCTGCCCTGGGCTGTGCCTGGGGCTGTGCAAAGGGGACACACCTGCAGCTCTGGACACCCCGTGTCAGCACCCAGAAGCTGACAGTGCTGTTGGCTCAGAGCTGGGGCTCCTGCCCTGCTTTTGCAGGTACTGTGGGGAAGAGCCAAAGCTCTGTCCCTGCAGTGTTGTGTCCCTGCAGAGGAAGGGGCACAGCAGCACTCAGCCATCCCCACTCCTGCCCCGTGGCTTTGGCCACAGGAAAAGCAGAAAGCTGCTGGCTGCGGGTGGGATGGAGGTGATTTTTCATTTCCTGCCGCTCTGATTTGCACCGCAAGGAGCACAGGGGCAGAATTCTGTGTGCTGGGCCGAGGAGCAGGGCAGGGGAGGTGCCAGAGGGGAGCTCGGTGATGGATGGCTCCCACCTCAGCCCCCTCAGCTGGGGATGGAGCAGCCCTGCTGAGCGTGACAAACTGTCTCCTTGGCCAGCTCGCTCAGGTCAGAGCTGCACTGCTGCCTCACACCCAGCTCCAGCCTCTCCTGGCACATGGAGGCTTTATTTATCAGCACTGAGCCCTGCCTGAGCTGACCTTACTGCAAGCAACTGAGGCAGACGTGAAATGGCTTTTTCCTTCCTCCAGGAGGCTCATCTCATGTTAGACATTCCAGCTGCTGTTAACTGTAGCTCTGACACATGGCACCCTAGAGCTGAAATATTGTTTTTAAAAAATAAATTTTTATTTTCAGATTCAGAGTTTTTGAGAGTTTGATAATGCAATCAGTTTTTAGTGATTTTTTTTTTTAATCTTTCTCAGTGATTCACATGCCAGGAAATTATTTTATTAGACCACTCCAAGGGTCACCAGGTAGAGAATCTAAAGGACCCCAGGTACCTCTTCAGCAGAATCAGCTCACCTCAAATTAGTTGCTGGCCATAATTTTAGTATGTAAATTGGTTAAATGGGCCACTGGATATTTTTTTATTGTATATTAGTTTGGAAAATTGATAAAACAGGAATAAATATTTAGTTGGGGCAAGGAGCAATTCTTTAAGATGATGTTACTGTAGTTTCATGTCTTATTCCTGTCATGAATCCAGAGGAGTGTGCTTGCATAAATTAAGCAGTTGAGGTTTCTGTGGCATCCATAGAGTAAATTTTGCATGCTCCCTGGCTTGGGTAATGTGAGGATGGCATAAGACAGTCCTCAGGGTGGACACAAGCCTTGATCTGAAAGGGAGGGAGGCTGGTCTTTCATCTGTGTGATTGCTGCTGTGCAATGTGCTGCAGAGCCCTGGCACTGCCAGCTGCTAAAGCCAATAGCATATTTGGTCTAATTAATTTGAATTTTGGAAGAACTGTAGAGTATGTTTGCAGATTTTCTGCTCTTCCATTTTATTTCTGGCTACAGCTGCTGTTTGCAACCACCAAGTAAAGAGTTTTATACTTTGCCCTTCCTGTGGATCCTGCAGTTGAACAGGGGCTGAGGTTTTTGGTTTGGGGTTTCAGGAGCTGGGTGGAAAGCTGTTGAGCAAAACGAGTGAGAAGCCTTAATTGAGTTGACTGAATATCAGCCCACTAATGAACTACTGTTGTGAGATATGTATAGCCATTACTTTGGTGTCTAAATTATTCTCACTTTCAAATCTTATTTAAATTCTTAATAACCTTTATTAGATAGAGGAGAAAAAATTCCACCCGGAAGCCTTCAACCTCCAAAACTGATAGAACACACTAATAAAATCATGTGCCATCCTAAAAGAGAGAATGATAATGTAGTATAATAGTGTCTAAGCTAATGGAAGAAATTAATAGAGTTTTGATAATTGATTTGTAGGAATAATAACCTGAAAGCTGATTTTTAATTTTTTTTTTTAGTGGCTCTATGTGATTTTCTTCATTAGAATGTTCCTAGAGAAATATTAAGTGGCCAGTGAGATTTCCAGAGGAGTGCTTACTCCACGTGCTTGTAAACATCCATAACTAACCAGAAAATATTTTTACTATGTCTCAGGAAACGTCTCCTTCAGAGTATCTACTAAACACAGGCCCAGTGCAGAGATTCTCTAGGTAGTTCTCTACCCGGGTAGCTTGAACCTGCAGTCAAAGAAAACAGAGGCTTTCTTAGAAATTCACAGGAGGAATGCTGGTTTTAAGAAATTGAGAAGTATATTATTATTATTTTTGATAATGCATTCACTCTTTTATCTTAGCATCTTGTTCAGCCCTCTGCTGACTTTTGAGGTCTTAATGCTGCCCTCTGATATTTACTGGCCCCATTTCCATCCAGCAAAGTCACCTGTGACTGATGCACTTTACAGTTCCTCAATTGCCCAACACCCAAAGCATTTAAAATACACAAAAATAATGAGATTCAAACCAGAGAGGTAATGTTACAGGAGTGTAGGTTCTCTCCTCCTTGGCAGAAGGAGATTCTAATTGGAGGAAAAGATGCAGCAAAGTTCCAGCTGAGGGATTTGGAGTCTTTCTGGAGATGAGTCTCCATCCTGTGCTGCAGGTGGGATCCTCTTTGCCTTTTCCAGTGAAACCACTTTTTCTGTGAAAAAAACCAACTTGATTTTAGTGAAACCAAAATTTTCTGAGGTTTGCAGAACAGTTTGCTGCCAGCATGACTCCTGTGCAGCTGTGCTGTGTCACCAGATGCACGGGGCTCCTCTGGGGCTGGTCACAGCTCGGTGACACACTGACTGAGAGGGTGCATTTCTTCATCAGCAGGGCTGGAAGCTTAAACCAGGGCACGCTTCTCACCTCACCAAAAGCCCCAGGGCTGGGGAAGGAGGGCTGACAGGCTCAGGGCTGAAGGTGAAACAGGTAATGACAGCTGGAGTTGTTAAGTGTTTGGGATTTTCTTCATCTTGAACCTATTGACTTGCCTTGGGTCTTCATGTGAAAGCACCCAGGGCTGACTTAACTCCTGATTCTCCTTCAGCAAGCAAGGAGAAAGTGAAAAGACACATTAGGCCATCATCAGCAGCGTTGTCTGGGTTTTTGCCATTCTCCTCTGTCCCCTTTAAGGAGTTTGGTAAAGTCTTATTTTTAGCCTTCCATGTTTTGGAGTCAGATGCACTTTTGTATAAATAAGCTTCTTGTTATGGTAAAATCTAGCAATGTTTACATTCTTTTCATAAGGAGGAGACTGTTGATGGACTGTTGGGTTGTCCAGTGTGGTTGGAGAAGAAGATTTTCTTCCTCCAATCCATGGTCACTGCTGGAGTTGGATAAATGTTGGTTCTGTAAATAAACCTCCTCTTTCCTGCCTCAGACATCGCAAGGTGTGGGTGTGAATTCTTTATGTCGTGAGCAACACAGCAGTAACATCTTCTCCTCTTCTTCTTTACTCTAAAAGTGCCTCGTCTTGATGTCCTCCTGCTTCCCTCTGTGTCCATGTGCCTTAAAATGTTACTCAGAGAAAGCTTTAGTTGTAAATTCTGGGCGAGGTTTCAGTGGCCCATGGGGCAGCACAGACACAGCCAAGGTGTTGCAGTGCTGGTGGAGCTGTGCCCCAGGGAGATGCAGTCATTGCAGAGCAGCTGAGCTGCAGGGCACGGCTGTGGACACTTGTGGCTGCTGAAGGTCACAGCAGGCTTTGGGAAGGTGCTGGGCTCTGGATTCCAGGATTCAGGAATGGTGGATCCTGAAGGTCATAGCAGGCTTGGGGAAGGTGCTGGGGTCTGGATTTCAGGATTCAGTTCCTGTGGATCCTGAAGGTCACAGCACACTTGGGGAAGGTGCTGGGGTCCAGATTCCAGCTGGATTCCAGATCCAGCATTCAGGAATGGTGGATGAAGGTCACAGCAGGCTTTGGGAAGGTGCTGGGGTCTGGATTCCAGGATTCAGTTCTTGTGGATGAAGGTCACAACACACTTGGGGAGGGTGCTGGGGTCTGGATTTCAGGATTCAGTTTTTGTGAATGCTGAAGGTCACAGCAGGCTTTGGGAAGGTGCTGGGGTCTGGATTCCATGCCCAGCAGTTGCTCTCCTGCAGCTCCCACTCCTCCCCCTGCCCGAGGCTCTGCTGGTGCCCCTCTGTGCCACGGGCACAGCAGTGACATTGGCTCTGCTGGGGCCCAGAGCTGCAGCTTTGGGCTGACACAGCCCCTCTGCCCAGGGTGTGCCACACAGCTTCAGAGTCTGTGCTGAGTTAAAGGGAATTTCCTCTGAGCTGCTGGGCTTTGTGCACAACAATGAAGTTGCTGTTCGGAGCGGTTGTGTTTGTCAAGTTATTTGGTCGATTAAAAATAATAATAAAAAGTAGGAAAAAAAGTTTGCGTGGGTTGGTGGGGTTTGTTTTTTGTTTGTTTGTTTGTTCGTTTTTTGGTGGTGTTTTTTTTTTTGGGGGGGGGTTTGTGTGGGTTTTTTTGTGGGCTTTTTTGTTTTTTGTTTTTGTTGTTTTGTTTTGGGGTTTTGTTTGTTTGTTTGTTTGTTTGTTTGTTTGTTTGTTTTCTTTTTTGTTTTTTTTTTTTTTCTGCATGAAGCCCCTGCACTGAGCTCGGTGTGACCCTGCTGTGCGTGCAAACCCTGCTCATGGAAACAGCAATTGCGCTCTCTGCTGGGGCCGGCTTGTACCTGCCTGTCCTCCGGGGGGATTTTGAGGAAAAAATGGGCTCAAAGAGGAGGCACTGGAATTTCAGGTCGTAGCACAAGAGATTAAGTAATTAAACCTAATTAATTTGAAATTCAAAAAATACCGATATAGTAAGTTTGAGTATTATTATGTTTTAAACCCCAAATGTATTGGAGGGCTCTTCAGTATATTTCAAAATATTTTCTTGTGCCTTTAACTGGCGATTTAATTGTTAGGGAAAGGGGAAGGTCATTAAATATATTTTCTAAACCACACGTGAAGGGTGAATTACAGCCTATTTACTATTTTCTTTCTTTTTTTCTTGAAAGGGGAAAAAAGTCTGGTTACTAAGGTTTAACTAATTTTCCTATAAGATCTTTGTTATTTATTATACAAAAGAAATCTTTTTTTACTGTATTAAACTGTACCTGTGTTCACAGAATTTCTATTATTTGGGACTATGTTTCTTTGGGGTTTTTTTATTCCCTCATGCCAGTATCCTTGGTGAGATGTACTCAGAGGAATTAGCATTAACAATTTGTTTGCCTTCTCAGTGTCAATGAGCTACTTTTCAATTACCTTTCAGTAATTCAAATCAGCATTCAGAATTGATTGTGGAGGTTGTAACCACACAGGCAGATATGTTCAGACAGAATATTGTACTGAGAATCAGCTTTGTGAGCCTGAAGAATGGAAACGTTATGTAAATCACAAGCCATCCTTAGATGTCTTATATACATAATATATCATTTTGTCATTATTAATTAGATCTCGTGCTGGAAGTGGTGGGGCTGCACAGCAGGCTGGAAGCCCAGGTGGAGCAGCTGTACTTCCCAAGTAAGCTGTTGTTGAAGGAAATCTGGCATTCCCTAAGGAGCCTGACCTTCCCAGGCTCTGCCCTGGGGCTCTGCTGTGGGTCTCCCACTCTCCTCTCCCTTTCTCTCTCCCTGCTGGGCTTTGCCCCCTGTCCCAGACGTTCCCCACAGCCCTGCCAGCCTGGCTGAGGCTCAGGGTGCCCAGGGTGGGTGTCCAGGCCAGGCTGTGCCCAGCATGGAGCATCCCCTGCTCACCCAGAGCCCCAGCCCCAGGGCTGGACCCAGGCACGGACACATGATGAACAGAAAAACCAAACAGTTGTTTGTGGCTTTTTTTTTTCCCCCAGTTCTTTTTTTCTCTAGAGCCTCCAAAACCCATTATTCTTTGGATTCTCTCCAGTGATTTTCATAAGCACGTGCAAGCAGTCAGTGTGAGTGAGCTGGGGCAGCCTTCACATGCAGTGGGGTGGGGAGTGTTCCCTGCAGGGAGCAGAGGTTTGGGGCAGCCCTGCTGGTTCCTGCAGAGGTTTGGAGCAGCCCTGCTGGTTCCTGCAGAGGTTTGGGGCAGCACTGCTGATTCCCTGCAGAGGTTTGGAGCAGCCCTGCTGGTTCCCTGCAGAGGTTTGGAGCAGCCCTGCTGGTTCCTGCAGAGGTTTGGGGCAGCCCTGCTGGTTCTCTGCAGAGGTTTGGGGCAGCCCTGCTGGTTCCTGCAGAGGTTTGGGGCAGCCCTGCTGGTTCCCTGCAGAGGTTTGGGGCAGCACTGCTGGTTCCTGTGGGCTGCACCCCGAGGGCTCCCTGCTGAGCACTCACATCTTCCAGGGCTGCACAGAGCTCCAGTGAGTTCCCAGCAGTGTGTGTGTGCATGTCTCCACTCTTTCATTTGTTTGAGAACGACAGGCCAACTTCATAAACTCAGTTGGTAATCACGGTTTAATTCTTACAGGTACTCAGTGCTGCTGTGTTTTATCACTGAAGTTATTTTTATGAGAAATCCATACCTGTTCTCCTTTTGTGGTTTAATCCGGGGGAGCTCTCCCTCCCTGCTCCAGCTGTCAGTACTGCAGACTCAGCCAGGGAGCTGAAAATCCTTTTATTCCTCACTGGCAATAAAAGTTCAACACATCAAATTATCTCCCCATTTATTACTGTGCCACCTCATCAAAAGGCTACTGCAGGAAAATTTGTGAGAAATGATATATCCTGCAGATAAAGCTGAGCCAAGGCATAGCCAAGGGGCTCTTAAAATAAAAAATGTTACTTCAATGGGCCTGTTCTGTACTGTTTTGTCCTATTCTTCACCTTCCCCCCAAAAATTGTCTTTAATTTTCTTTTCCCCTCTGCTCTTCTGTCACTTTTCCCTTTGATCCCTCCCTTAGTCCAGAACAGGCACCAACAAATAGCTCCCCAGTTTGATCAGACTTGAGAAATGAATAAACCTTCCATTATCTTGCTTTCTTGATGTTGATCTAATTGATTTTTTTTTTTCCTAAGAAGGTCTTTTATGAAAGCAGGAAGGGAAGCTGAGGCTGCTGCCCTGACTTGGGCAGAGCTGTGCAGCAAGGATGGGCTGTTGGCAGTGCTCTGGGCTCCTGGGGACAGCCTGGCCAGGGGCTGGGCTCAGCAGTCGCTGTTTCTTGAATCTGATTTTCCAGAGCAGTGCTGAAGCAGCCATGCAGCGTGGCCTGGGCTGCATTTGTAGCCAGAGGAGACAGATGTGATTGAAAACCTGCAGCAATGTGACACCCTGCAAGTTCCCTCGGGCAGGGGGAGGAACTGGAGCTGTGGCATGGATTGAAGTGCTGCCTCAGAGGCTCAGCCTCGCAGAGTTTTGTGCATTACTGGAGCCCTTTTGTCTCAGAAACAGGGGGCTTGTGTTCAGCTTGCTGGAGATGTCTTGGCTCTGTGGAACAGAAGCTAAATTCAAATCAGATCTTTCAGTTCTCCCTGGGGCATCAAAGCTACCGAGCTTCTCCTGGGCTCTGGTTTTGGAAAACCTTTGTAGCCTTGTGATTGTCCCTTTGATCTGATGTCCCTCAGCATTTTGCTGGAAATACCTAATATACCTAAAGGTACAAACCAGCACCGAGATACAAAACAGAATCAGTGAGGCAAATGTGTCCAGAAAAGTGAAGTTTTCTTTAGGATTTCTCTTTGAATATCCCAGTCAAAGAACTTTGTGAGTGGTTGTATGTGCTTTATCAAAATTATGTGCAAAATCACTGTGGTCAGAAGCTGGTAAGTAAGGGTAATACGGTTTTTTAAATTGATTTGGAGAAGAGGTTTGTGGACTTTTTTTTTTCCCCACATTAGAGATTGTAAAATTATTTTTCTTTTACCACAGATTACTAATATTTGAAACTGTAAGACAGGAAAGAAATATCTTACACAAAATACTGAGCCACTGATACAGCTTTAAGTGAAAATAAAGATGTATATTACTGTCCAGTTTTTAGTATGAAACCACCTATTTTTAAGTCTACTGTTAACAGAAATTGCAGTGAATAGTATAATAACCTTAATGGTAGCCAAAATTGCAGCCTGCTGTTGCTTCAACTTTGAAAATTCCACGAATTATTTCTGTGTTCCCTTTGGCTAAAAGTCAGTTCCCTCCTTCCAATTTGTGTCATAATCTTTCCTAATTATTACTTTGTAATAAGGCAATGTTAGTTGGAATAAATCATGCATTTGTATTCACATCAGGTGCATTTTTAAAGTATAAAGAGGTTTTGTTTTCACCTCTGTAAAGATTCACCGTAACGTGTTTTGTTATTGAAATTTTGCAGCAAATGTTATATCTGTGTCCAAAATATTTCTAATTAAGTCTGAAAATGTAAGAATAAGAGTAAATTCTGTCCGGTGTGTTTTTGTTCCTTGCCTCGTTGTGCTTTTACTGAAGTAAGCAATTAAACTGTGTGTATATATTACATTGCATTAGAGTAAGGCCTGGATTTGCATATGGTGCTTTATCTTTCATCTTTCAAACCACATCCCTGCTTATCAATTGGTTTATGATTTTAATTTCAGGTTATCTCTCTTTATGAGATAGGCTGTGTGCCTTCCATTCCAAGCAGCCTGGAGAGATGCTGCATTGTGACAACACACTCGATAAAAATTAGAAATAACACAAGTTGCATTTCTAAGTAGTATCTCTCTTTTTTTTGCCTGTTTCTATGTAGGTGTCTTTAAATCTTTATTGAGCTGATGGTTGCCTCCCTTGCAGCTGAATGTTGTCCGTGGGACATCCTGCTCGTGGTGTTTATTGAGAGATCAATATGCCAGTCATAAACCCAGGGGCTGCACGTGCTCCTGGAGCCTTTTAGGGTGGGTTTGGATGTGCTCTGTGATGTAAGAGTGAAACATTCATGGTCTTTTCCCAGCCTGGCTCCTGCTCATTGCTTCACTTCCTTGTGGGGATCTGCACGGAATCCACACCAGTCAAAGGAGAAGGACTGTTAACTGTTCATGCTGATTTACTTGGGTTCTCTTTGGTGCCTGAGAAAACAATGGTTAAATCAGTGTATATTTAAAGTTTAAGTGTAGGTCCCACTGACCTGCTGTTTCTGTGCTTGTGTTGATGTGTGGAGATCTCCTGGTGTGTGCAGGACGTGAGGCAGTGGCGTGTATAGCAGATTTAATCGATGTTGGATGAAATTTCTCCACTGAAAAAATGGAAGAATCCAGGCCATTTGGAGCTTAATAATGGCTGCTGCTCTGACACTGATCTGTCTGCAGTGACCTTTTGCAGTATGGTTCAGGTGATAAGAAGCTTCGAGTTATTTTTGTTTCCCCCAGAAAAATGTTTGAAACACCAGAGAAGCATTTATGAGATAAACTTGCTCCCGAGTTTCTTCTGGAAACCACTGTCCTCTAAATGTGTTTCTTTTTTCCTGCAAAAACAAAATAAAATGAATTCAAATGTAATTCCACTCTTTCAGAGCCCAAATAATTCCACATGTGTTTGGTTACATGACAGGAAGCAGCATAATGGAGTGTATCAATAGCATTTTGGAATGCAGACGAGTTCCTTATGTCTCAGGGAAGAGCACAAACCAACACATAAAGTGAGCTGTTGGCTTTTTTTGTTGCATGACAGATCGTGAGTTTTGTTGTTTCCACACTTGTGCTGTATTTACTTCTTTTTGATTAACATCTGTCATGGTTTAGCAGGATCAGCTCGAGGGCTGAGAGCAGCTCCTGACTTGGTGTGACTGAAGGGGAACGTGAGGCAGTGATGGAAATTGCTGCATTTGGGGCCTGGGGAATGGTCAGAACTGTCAGTTCTGAGAGTTCTGAAATCAACATAAAAGTGGGAATGGACCTGTTAGATCCTACCTTGCCATCAGAGGAGATATCTCCTTGCAATTAACCATTGATGATTTTTCTGCTCATAGTCAGTCAGAATTCCAGAGTTTCTCTGTTTAACTGCACCCCTATTACATTCATGCAAATAAATATAAGTCATGGAATCCATCAATAGCCCGTTTATTACAATAACTTCCATTCTGTACTAAGACAGTAGGGATTTATATAAGGCCATATTAAAATTATTTTCCTTTTGCCTTACAGTTAGGTAAAATAGGTGAAGTTCTTGGTAAGAATAATTTCATACCATTGAAAGCAAGGTGCTCAAAATGTTTCTTATTTCACATCTTCTGTTGCCAGTGGGACTTTCAGGTTAATCCCTTTGGATTTCATTACACAAAATAGGAGGAAGCCTGTTCCAAAGTCCAGGCACTCCTCACCAGCTATTGAGATGTGTTATAAAATACATTTAACAGGTTTGCAAAGTTGCCCATATTTTAGAATAAGCCAGCCTTATGGTTCTCAGATCAAATTACCTCGGCAATAAAGTGCTACAGACTTGACCAATCCCAAACCCACTGATTTTCACCTTGCTGCTTCAGTATTAAGTGTAGCCTAGGCTGAAAAGTGCATCAGAGTTTGTTTTACGGTTTGTCAGAGCTCGTATAAGTATTGAGAAATTCCTTTAACTTACTCGTGTGTTTGCACAGGATCATGGTCACGAGCAGCTCCATGACCTCTTCCATGTGTATTGTTCAGGTAATTTTATAATGGAAAGAGAAAACAAGGAGATTTTCAGAGTAATAGTCTTGTCATGTACTGAAAGCCATGACCTATTTCAGAACGTGTTAATTAACAAGGAATAAGTATGAAACAATGCCCATTTAATGGAAAGGACAATTTAAACTTTAACAGTTTAGCAAAGTAATAATGAGTGAGAAGCACAGTACAGTATTTCACATGCTGTACCTTGCTCCACATCCAGCTGGCCTATCAATTATAACCTGGACTCTACAGATGGTGCAATATATCAGAATTAAGTCAGTCACTTAGTTTGTTCCCAATTAAGTGCTAATACTCCCAGTGGAGGATATTACCCTGAGTTTCAGTTAAATGTCTGTCTCTAATGTCCCTTTATGGTCTTATTGTGGCTCTTTAAAGAGATGCCCTGTCATGTAGGCCAGAACTTTTCCTGCCTTGTTCTTCCAAGTGTTGCCTGCATTGCACTCCTTGTTATACAGAGAGGATTTAGTATTTCAGGGGGCTGGGAGCAGAGCTGTCATGCACAATAATCTTAGGATAAGCAGGTTGCCACTGCAGTGTGTGTGACTTTACCCCTTGTATGTGCACTTACTGTTTCAAAACGGGAATGTTTCAGGGAGAAACAAGCACTGCAGTGTCCAGCCTCTCATTCTGTGGCTTAGAATCCCCGTGGGCTCATCCCCTGAGGCTTGCAGGCATTACAGGGCTTGCTTTTCTCACTGACTTCCTGGACAGGTGACTGGAGCTCGTGTTCTCCTTGCTCCATCCATCCTCTTTTACTTGGTGTTACAAGCCATTGCAGGGCTGCCACCAACAGATTGATATTCAATTCCATTGCACTTCTTTACTCTCTTTGGGTGTCAGTCTTGGCCTGGTTAAGGGCTCATTAATTTTCTGACACCTTTCCTGCCTTGTATCTACATGTCAAGCTGGTGGTGGATTTGCTCCCCTGATCTAATGGACTCGCTGTCTTCCCCTGTTAGTCTTTAAGGTGACCCTTCCCTGGGAGGAAATCCTTTAACAGAATTTGTTGTCTGAACTGACTCCAGAGATTCCAGGCAATTACATGAGCTTCTGAATATCTTTATTTAGAAGTTTAAAAGACATGTTCTTCCAGTGCTGCTTAAATTACCCTTGTGGATTTGCTGGCATGCTCTGGGAGATCTCTATTGTAGCGTGTTCAGTGAGTTCAGCAGAGCCTGAGTTATGCAGAGAAATATAAAATAGTTCCCAGATCCAGAGAGTCTGTGCCGAGGGGTTTCTTGGCAGCCTGCTTTATCATTTATATGACAATGACCTGGAAAATTTGCCTCGTCTACTCATTGTTGAAAGCATTTCTTTGGTATTTTCAGCGCCACCAGCAATGAAAGTTTGGTAACTTACTTGGATTTACTGAAAATCGTTGAAATGTAATTAACTTTGCTATTTAATCTATGACCAGAGAAGAAAAATGTCAAAAATACGTATTTTTTTGGATGTGAAATATAAAGTACTGTTTGGGAAAGAAAGTTTGGTTGTAACAAGGGGGATTTATCACTTTGTTCTAGTCCCAGTATTAGACAATGACAAAGCATTCTGTACTAAGTGCTAAAATTGCTAATGGATCAGAATGCGTATGGATTCAAATGGATCATAATCCCAGGTGTACTAGACAACTGCAGCTTCACTTTCCAGCAGAATTTGGTGTGTTCTCTAAGAGTTTGATTTCTGTTAAGGGGTTTTGATTGGGTATGGTTCAGTATTTTTTTGTTTAGATTTGGCTGCTGAACATTTCAGGAACAGACAGTGACATAAAATCAGATGCACTGACTTTATTTGCATCAAGAAGAACTAACAGCCTCGTCCTGAGTTTTCTTATTAACTGTCTTTAAAATAAAACCAAATGATTATGTGCTGCATATGAATAACAATTTTGTATCTGAAACCTCTTTTACTTTGCTTGAATTTTTTATTGTGTTGGGTGCTTTGTTGTTTTGTTTTTGGTTTTTTTTCCCTCCTCTTAAAAAAGTGAACAGTGTTATGGTCAAGAGTCAAACTACAGTGGATTCCTGTTATCTTTTTCATCACTGTGTTTTAGAAGATGTGCTGGGTGACTTTCCAGTGTACAGTAAGAGAAGTTGCTTCTGACCTGAAGATTGGAAAAAAAAGCTCATAGTTTGCTCACTAAATATAATTAGATTTTTCAGGTTTTGTTATAATTCATGGAATAAAACCAGTACAAATATGTTTTGAATCTTTCGTTAAAACATAAAGCAGTTGCAGATTGCAAATGGATAATTGCATGGAAATCAAATGCATGGGACATTTTAGACAGTATTTTTCACTTCTTGAGTATTACATTTTTAGAAACAAAGTTCTGAAGTTATAATAGGGGTTAAATGTCACTTTTTTTTTTTTTTTAAATAGCAGATTTTCATGTTGTAAATAAGTCAAATATTTAGAGTATGCTAGCTTCTTATTGTCTATTTTTGCTTTTTATTGAGTCCTCAGGTAGAAATGTGGGGAAGTTTGGACTTTTGATGGAGGGAAGTGCTTTATTAGAAAGCTAATTACGATGCCAGAGTTGTCCTACCATGAAAAAAGGAGGTGGTAATGATGAGCTTTGTGTAAGGAACATAATAGTCTTTTACGTGCCAAGGTACAAATCAGGTATCTCCTAAGGCTCTGTCTTCAACCTTTCATTGCAAGCAAAATGTGTTTTTGTAAATGGTCTGGAAAAGACACTGGCAGAATGCTGATAAATAACTTAGCAGTGTCTTGGTTTGTTTCAGTAGGACATTTACTCAAATTTCTGTGCAAGAGAATGGCCTGAGAGAGAAAAGAGGCAAACAAACTTGCTGATAGCTGCTTGCTGCTTAATAGCTAAAATATCAGCAGAGACAATAATTGAAATAAGCACAATCAGTGCAAATAGAAATAGAGAAACAAAAACAATAGCTGGAAAATAATTGTTCACATGGCTTTATACTTCAGATGTTTTCCACTTTGCATCACCTTTAATGGGACCTGGTAGCTCTGACCTTGGGTTTGCAGGTTGTGCTGCTGAAGGAGCAGATGGAGCCCAGGCTGGGGGTCCCAGTGTCGGGAGTGGCACCAGACATTTATGTTCAGACAGCTGACCCCAGCCTTGTTGCAGTGCAAAGCAACACCTGGAGGCAGGAAATACTGATAGGAAAGCATGAATGTGACTCGTTCTCAGCTCAGTTAATGTCAGTTCAGAAACCTCCCTCTCTCCAAAGGGTTGCCTGTGTATCCTGCTCACATCCACCGGGCGATTTCCATTTTGTTGCTTCTCTTGTTGGTCTCTCTTGTCCCAGTTGGACAAAGCTTTGCCGGGGGAATGTACAATATCTGTTTCAATAGAGCTTTTGATTTTGCTTTCTGGCAGCAGAGCACTCCTTCGGCAGGGCCACCCTGTGCACTCGGAGTGTGCCACGTGCTGGTGGCTACAGCTGGAATTTTCACCTGGAATTTTCTGAGAGTATTGGGAGTCACCCTTGGCTCCCTCTCACTCTTTGTCATTATGTTATCTCTCAGGTTTACTTGCTTGCAATGGGACAGTAGAGTGAATCCAATGCTTTTGTGTAGGCTGTTGGAAAGGAGCAGCAAATATCCAAAGGTCGTGGAGGGTCCCTTCACAAATCCCCAAGGCCTGCAGAGGATTTGTGGGAGTCTGTAGTTGCCCCTTGTTTCCATGGCAATAATTACAGATAATTTACAGATCCTTTCCTCTTCTGCAGTTCTGAGGCACTAACCAGTGTGGGCAGGCTGGAGGGACTGGCTTGGGTTCTGAGCACAACCCTGTGGAAATAAGTGATTCTGCAGCCTAAGTAAGGGGAGCCAGATGGATTTGGCATAAACAAGTGAGGGACAAGATTGGAATCTGTAGCTTCCCTGAAAGAGAATTGAAGTTGAGGGGAAAGACAGGGGAAAAAAATGTTCAGGTATCTTTTTTTTTTCCTTTTTTTTTTTTTTAATTTTAATAGTAACTTGCAATGAAGCACTCAAAGAAACATGGAGGGTATGATAACTGGAATATAATTTATGTGCATTGACTGTACTTTATTAGTGTATGTTTCTTCTGCTAAAATTCCATTTATCAATCTTTTGCAAGTAACCAGTAAATTTGAGGTAACTCATGATGATTTAACAATTGTAAATCATATGATTTTCTAGACTCTTTCTCCTTTATTAATGCTATAGAAATGGAGGAAGTCTTGAGCAGTTGTAGGTAGTTGAAACATGGAAATCTGTAAGCTACAGTTTGGAAAAATAATTACTTGTGTGTTGTTGATATTGTAGTGCTAAAAGGTAATAGCTTAAACATAAAATAATTACAGAAAATTAAACTTGAAAAATTTAGCTTTATGCAGCATAAGGGTCAATTAAAATGGTTAAAATGTAAATATACAAGTCTTAGCATTATATATGGAAAATTTAGATTCTTAAGTTTGTGGTATATGCTACAGTTCCTTCTAAAAAGTGTACATGATAATAATTGGGTAAAATGATCAATTAGAAGGATCTGCAAAATTGCTGTGAAGTAGTTTTTATGTACTTTTAAATATTTTCTAAAACCTGAAAAGAAGAAGGGCTAGAATAAGGAAACCCTTACCCTCAAAGTGCAGCTTGAATGGAAACCTTACCTAATGGATCATAATTGGAAACTATCTCTGTTGCATTTATTTATTTGAAAATAATGGGAAAAAAAAAAGGGGGAAGGAATGAACAAGCTTTGCTGCTGTAGAAACGCAGCCCCACACCCAGGCAGGTGTTTCCATACAGGGAAAGGTTTAAGATTCACCCCTTGCTCTTCTTATCAGGTAAAGGACTCAGAAACTCCCGTGCTCTTTTCCCAGTAATTCCCAGGTGCCAAGCAGAGATACTGGTTGGACACCTGGACCTGCACCTCAAAACCTGTTGCCAGTTTCATTGGGCAAGGTGCCAAAAAGCCCACCTGGACCACTCAGTACTTAAAAGGCTGCACAGAACTTCCTGGGGGCTTTTTTAGACTACCTTAGCCAGTGCCAAGAGTTCTCTCTGCGCCGTGTTCAGCTTGCATTTCTTTTGTTTGATACTGTTTGTTATTTTTATCATTATTAAAACCTTTTCTTTTACACAGCACGTCTAGAGAAGTCGCCTCACTGAAGCACTACGCCCCTGCCCGCCCCCTTGGCTGCTGTGCTGGCTCAGTTTCTGGGGAGCTTTGGGGGGAGTATGCTTCAAGGATAGGGTAAAAGATTCAAAAGAGGCTCCCACCTCAGGGAGAATGTTCCAAGGCTTTATTCTTGAAGGTAGTCCCGGGGGAAAAGGGCAAACAAGGAAGAACAGAGGTTTTTATCCAGTCTCTGTCTCGGGATGGGATAGCTGGAGCAGAGCCATAGGTCAGAGATAAGGAGAAGGTAGGCTTGAACTAAGAAGGTTACAGCTTCAGGGGGTCTCTGGGGAAAAACCATTCCCCCAGAGGAATACAACACCTCACTATTATTTTAAGCCATTTCTCCACGAGAGCTGGCCCCTCAGAGGTGACAGACCTTTGAGGGGTTTGTCACATCTGACCCCGGGCGAGATTCCGTCGAGCCGCGCATGGAGAACTGGAGTGATTTGTAAAAAACCTCCCCGTTCCACACCTTTTCTCCTGCATGAGGCAAGGGCAGTGAACTGTTCCGTGGCCGTGTCTGGATCCCTGTGCCAAGCACAGTCTGTGGGGGGTGTGTGGGGATGTGTGTAACCCCATTAACAGGCCTGGTGTGGGGCCCTCATAACTCTCAGACAGACGGTGCGGAGCGGGAGTGTCGCTGTAGGACACGAAATCAGCACACAAACACTCAGAAGGCTGAGATGACTCCAATTCTCTCTTTATTCTCAAAACACTTGTCTTTATACCTTTTCACAATGAGCCCACCCAAGAGGTGGGATCCTTGGACCACACTGGTCACATCAGAGGGTCATTAAGCAAAGTCTTTCTTTGAGAATGGAACGTAGGAAAACAGGATAGTTTAAAAATAACATACCCTTGCTTACCTGAAGTGTGGTAAACAAGGGTATGTTATTCTTTCCTGGGAAGGAATTTCCAAAAATCAAAACATTGCAGGCACGAACCGTGGCTACACGGGAGCTTTGGAACCACGTCCAGTCAAGGGGCTGCTGACCCCTGACTGATGGCTGGGGTGGAGATGCAGGGTGCATTTCTTCCTCCCAAGGAACTTCTGAGAAGATGAGAAATGTCCTTCATGGCTGCCTCTGTGTCCTTTAGCCCCCTCTCCCTCCCCAGCCAGGCCTGCTAATTAAAATGGGGCTGTCAAAGGTGTTCTTGTCTAGAGCGCTGGAGGGAGGGGACCTGCCTGATAACAGAGCCACAAGAAGGGTTTTCTTCTTTTCAGCAAACCTGCAGCAGGTGAACAGTGGCTGAAGCCATTTTCCAAACATATTTTATTCAAAAACAAACAGGAGAAACCTTAACAAGAATTTTCTGTGGTTCTGGGACACGTGAAGTGATCGAGGTTGGTTTGAGGCAAGCGTTCTATTGTACTGTGATGAATTTTCTTTCCCCTCCTTCCCCTGCTGTGTGCAGAAGTGCCCCCAGTGTGAGCCCTTTGGTGTGCGCCGCATCAACAGGAGAGAAAATGGATGAGGATCTTTCCAACTGTGAATTTTGTGAGCAGTAATTATCCTCATTCTTGTCTAATTAAGATGTTTAACAACTACAAGTGACAGTTTTCCTTAATTTTCACCCTTGCTCTTGAGTGAGGAGCACATGGGTGTTACTGTTAGTAGCAGCATTACCCATCATGATCTTCCTTAGAGATCCTCGTGTTGCTGTGCACCATTGAAATCTCATCTCCACATGCTCCCACTGTCTTGGTATTAAGATTTACATAAGGATTCTTTTGCAGAAATTAAGGAAGGCTAAATTGTTGCTCCTGCCCATTTGGGGCCCTCTTGGAGCTGTGTCTGGAAGAGGATGTCCCACTGTGCCTTCCAGAGGCAAGGAGGGGTTTGGGTGGAGGCTGGAGCAGATCGTGTCCCAGCAGAGGATGTTGGACACTGCTGCCAGACACTCCCAGAGAGGCTGGAGAGGAGGCAGGGGCAGGGAAAGTCCTCTCAGGGGGGAACAGCTAAGGAACAACAAGCAGTGGTTGCAGGCAGCTCCTTGGAAATGGGAGAGAGGAGGAGGAGGAGGAGGAATCTCTTCCCAGAAATTCCATAGACCCTGGGGGCTTTCCATACCTGAAGGTGTCGAAAGTGTGACTAGACAGGGCCATGAGGAAACTCAGCCCATTCTGAAAGTAGGTCCAGTTTGAGCAAGAGCTGCAGCTGGAGCTCACTGACCTCCAGAGGCCTGTCCTTCTGGCCCCAATTATTCTGCAGCTCTGTTTGTCCTGGAAGGGTTTGCAAACAAACACATGGACCTGTGTATTTATTTTAGTAGGGAGGCTGAGCTGCTGAGCCCGTTTTGCTACCTGAAAGTTGTAGAAAAAGCTGGAAAAGTGACAGTGTTGCAAGTAGTGCGAGTCATTTTTATTACACAAGTATTTACCCTGGTTATTTCCACCCCGTTCAGAATAAAGCTCTAAACTGACTGTCTTTCAGTGGCAGCTGGATTGTTTACCTTTCAATTTGTGATGCATTTTTAATGATTTGACAAAATAAAGTATTTGAGTACGAGGCATATTTGATAAGCAGAGTTAATAACCTGAAATAAGTTTTTATAAGTAGGATCATATTAAAAAGGTAGCCCTAATAGTGATTAATCTTGGAAAGAACAAGGAACAATCACAGCCTTTTATTTCTCTTCATCTTCTAGTCAAAAACTTCTGTGGACAGCAGCTGCTAAGCTTCTTCATTCTGTTTTCCATGGTGCTCTTACTTTTCAGACCCTTTGGGAAGAAACAGTCCCTGGCTGAAGAAAAATGCATCTCTTGGCAAACCCATGGCCATCTATTTACTACTGTGAGATTGTGAGAAAGAGATTTTTGCCATGATAATTTCCATGTTTATGCCCTCAGTTACAGTTCATTCTCTATGTGCTCTCCAGGGCTATTAAATTAATTTAATTGTCGTTCAGCTGCTGGACAGAGGCAACCCCCCCCCCCCAACCTCTTTTTATATTAATCTGTGCTTAGGATTTTTTCCTGCAGCCTGAATTTAAAAAGAGGCTGAAAGGAGGCAGAGGGGCTGGAGTTGATGAGTGCAGGGGATGATCTGGAGTGTGTGACAGCCCAGGCTGAGAAGCAGAGTTGGATTCTTCTACCAGCAGAAGGACTCTTCACAAGGTCTGTTCTCTCATCCTTGGAGCTGGATTTGACCTTTTTTTAGTGTGCTAACATATTCCTCCTCTCTTTGGCCATGTCAGGGATTGGTGTTTTTTGTTTTTTTTTTTCTTTCAAAAGGTTGTTTCTGCTTGCTTTGTGAGGGAAGGAAAAAAAAAATAAAAATCAGCGACCACAACACTATTTTCATTCCCAAAATGGAATGAAACTCACAGTCCCCTGCTGAAACCATCAAAACCTCCTGAAATTCTGAATGCAAAAGCATTGCCTCTTTTCTTGCTTGCAATGAAGTGAGGATTACAGTAATAGTATCAGTAATAGGCTGCACGAATTATAGAATGAATGTAAAACAAAACTAGATTTGGTGAGGCAAAAAAGGGATTTAAACAGCTGCTTGAAGTGAAAATAGATGATCCTGGGAAATCACTAGGAAATAGCATACAGAACTAATAATGCCAGTGTTATTATTTTCACTTTCCTGAGACGTCAGCATGTTGTTTAGAGTATTTTTTTCATAAAAATAGAATTTATTCAAGCAATTTACCCTTAATGTGTGTAGTACAAATAGTTTATATTGTACTTATATATCATATTAACAATATTTGATTTGTGCTTTCTTTACAAATTGGAATCATTGATTTTTCTGTGGTTCTCATTTTGCACTTAGGCTGGTGCTTTCAGTTCCCATTTTAGGTGCTGTGCTTTGAAAAAGCTGATTTCTCATAAATTTATTCTCTTTTATAAAAGGGCCTAGGTACCATATTCCTTTTTTAGGAATTGCTTGACTCTCTTTTGGAGCCAATTAATGTCTTAAAATTTCAGCTTGCTCCAAAACAGCATTAAGTGTTCTTCCCCTTCCTCAGAACACAAACCTCCCAGCCTTGACCTCAGGTGACATTCACTCCAGGTTCTTACTGTTTTAATTCTCTTCCTCCTTGCTTCCACTTTGTCCCAGTGATTGTGACAAAAAAAAAAAAAAAAAAGTCTCTGGAGGTGATCATCAAAAGTTTCCAGGCACTTGCTGCTTGCAAGGGAACCTCTGTGTGTGTAGAACCCTTATCTTGAGTCTTATAGCTTCTTTAATTTAACTTCCTGATCTTAATTTATCCACTGGCAAAAATGGATTTGATTGTGTTCGTTAATTCTTGCTTCAGTGTTTGTGAGGTGCCTTGAGACTCAGCCTGTTCATGTCAGTCCCACCATGCACCCTTTTTCCTTGTGTTCCTGACTCAGACACAGCCTCTAGATTTATTTTCCGATGTTCCTAGACTGTGATAAGATTTTAAAGGTTTCTGAAATTATTAAAAATGCTGGTTAAGATTTACATCTTCATAATGTTTCAAGTCTTGGTGAGCATAGTGGGACTCTTTAGGTACACACTTCCTTGATTTTATTTAATCTTATTTTCTTGTTGATTGAGGTAGCCATCTAAAAATACAATAAAATCAATAAACTAATAAAAAGTAGGCCTTTTAAAAATTTGTTTAATATAAAGATGGTTCTTTGGCTGCAAAGATGTAGAAATCCTCAGCTAGAGCTGCATGTGGGTGTTTTGCATCTTTCTTTATGTGCATGAAATTGAATTTATTGTATCATTCAGATATTTGTGTTCTTGCTGGGAGCAAATAAATTTTGAGCAGTAAAAGACTGTTTAGGAAAACTTCATAGCCTCGTAAAGACTGCTTCCAACATTTTAGGAAGGAAATATTGAAAGCTGAATACCTGGGCAGGTGTGTGGTTTGCACCAAGGTGGTGTCTCCATGATTCAGTTTTGTTGTTATAAAGAGGGAGGACCTTGGGTTTGGTGTGCTGCAAGAGTGATAAATCTGAGTGAGATCTCCTTTGTAAGTCTCTTGGGATTAAAGCTTTTGGGGAAAGAGATCCCTTAATGTGTTTTAAATCTATTGATTCACAGTAGAAAGGGACAATTTAAACTCGGAAGTCACCAAGTGAACTTTCCATTAAGTTGGGGAGCCTGTGGTCACAGCTCATTGGATCTTTATGAAGTAGAAAATGTGATGTAGACCACACTGGCATTCTATTAGGGGAAATCATGCGTTTAACCATGGAGCAAAATACTGTAGCCAATTACATGAACATACACCTATTTTACACGTGGCTGATCTTCTGAGCAAAAAGTATTAACGATGTGCATACCAGCTTGTTTTAGGGGGCTACTTGCTTTTAAGTCAGTGATATGGGATAAAGTTTGGAGAAAAAAAAATGATTAATATATGATTTATACCAAAGTTTTCCAACTGGAGAGCAGCCTTGAATAGAAATGTGTGGATGGTCTTCAGCTGACATCAGCAAATTAGCAAAGACTAATTATAACCCTGTTATATGTTAATGTGTCACGTTGTAGTCTATGTGTAAATGCTAAGGTCTGAAACTGCATGTAGAAAAGAAAGAAAAGTGTTCAGCATCAAAATGAACTTCTCAAAACTATGTTTATTTTAAAATGACTTTTGACTTTACCAGAGGATATAAAAGTAAGTGCTGATTTATAACTCAGCTTTCTTCTGCTTTAGAGTGTGAGGCTATCTAAAAATCTATACTTTCAAAACATCTGTTCTTAAATGTAACAGGGTGAACTTTCTATCAGCATTAGATATTTACAGTGGAATATCTCGTTTAATGTTGCTAAGGCTTCTGAATTGATCTGTTTTATATCTATAAAAAATAGATGTGTTCCCATGCACATGTCCACGGACATTTAGAAAATGCCTTTCTGCAGTTTAGCCACAGCACTAACTTCCTCACTGTCAGGAAGTTAAGTAGCACATTGAAAGCTGGTAGAAAAGCTGAGACCTAAACTTTTACAGTAAAATACTGTGGGTGTATTTGATTGTGTGTAAATTCCTGATTTATTTGCCAGTTCTCGTGCCTCTGTCCAGGCTCTGGGCATTTTGAATGGCAGAAATTATTTTCTTTTCCACATCTTTTTGCCTTTACATTAAATCTGGGAGGAAGGAAAATGCTTACAGTGTAATTTGTATGACACAAACTCTTTTCCCCAGTACTTTTGACTTATTCCATTGCTGAAAATAAACGAGGAGCTGAGAAATTATAAGCTCTTATCATTATGGGCTGTTGTGTCTATTGGCACACATTGTGCCTATTGGTAGATGAAGATTAATGTGTTGCATGCCAGCATGTCCTTCCCTATGCAAAATATCCTGAGAGTGTTGAGGGGATTTGCACAAGAATTATGCAGAGGACACCAAAGCTAAGTGAAAGTAAATTAAGCATCCCCATCTGGCTTTACTTCCTTGCAAATGGCCCCAGCTCTGGATTCCAATAGCAGTGACTGTTCATTACAGCTCTGATTTACAGTGCAGATTTCTGAAGCTCTGCTGTGTGCTCCGTTAGTCACGATTTCTCCTGTAAGATTTCTGGGTGTTGAGGGTGTGTGCACTGAGGTGATGACAGAACCTTGCACTGAAAGTACCCAGGATATTCCTAAAATGTGACATCAGCCTGGAAGTACTGCCTCTGATTTCAGTGATTGCACACACTTCCCTTTCTCCTGCCATCTCACTGTGGCTCATCAGAAAGCAGCTGGACAGACTTCTAATCCCATATTCCAAAATGTCAGGGTAAGGATTAGTCCAGCTAGCAGTTTTTGCACAAGGTTTGCTATAAATACTTAGATCAAGGGTGCTGGAATTTCAATTTTTGTACGATGGTTGGTGCTAAGTGAAGGTTTGATATTGATGGGTGTTACTAGGCAGTCTCAAAGGATAGAAATAAATATTGCATTGGTTTTAATACTTTCACTCTGTGTTCAGCTTTAGAACTATAAGGGAAAGTAGTCAATAGTAGAAGTAGCCCAGAAAATACAAATTCATATCCATTTCATTTCAGGAGACAGATGGTATAAATCTACTTAGATTACATTCAGCTTTTATTACAGAAAGGTGCAAAGATCCAGCATTCTCCACAGTCTTGTCATGTGTACTTAGCTGGGTGTCAAGGATTTCAGATTTCAATCTAATCTCCCTGAGCAGCATCCCTGGTTTCCTCAGGCAGATCACTTGATTGCAGTGTCACAATTCTGTGCTGGTGACAGAGGAATCAGTGCCACTTCACCTCCACAGGCAGGGCTATCTCACATTCCTGATGTGCTGTGCTGGCACTGTGATCCTGCTTCCAGCATCTCGGGGCTTGATAAAATACAAATGCTAACAATCTTGATGAAAGGGTGTGTGGGGCACGCCACCAGGTCTAAGTGGATTTTTACTGATCAGATTAAACTAAGAATTGGTGTCATGGATAGTGTAAATTGACAATTAATAAATACAGGGTGATACTGAGAAAGAATAATGCAGGAGAAAGCTTTGTGATGAAATAAAAACAAACAAACAAACAAACAAAAAACCCAATCAACCAAATAAAACAACAACAACAACAAACCCCAAAAAACCCAAACCCAAAAAACCAAACAAAAACCCTAAAAAACCAAAAAACCAAAACCAAAAAACAACAAACAGACAAACAAACAAAAAAACCAAAAAACCAAAACCAAAACAAAAACCACAAAAAAAAAACAAAAAAAAACCAAAAAACAAAAAACAAAGTAAATCTTGCATTAATGCTAGAACAGAAATGAAAGAAAATGCAGCCAGTTGTGCTCTATGAAATGTGTGTGTGGATTGCTGGGTTATTTTCATGCCATGCTAAGGGCAAGGTAGAAATTCTTGTTTCTGGCCTAGTGTAGCCTGTTAAGCCCAAAGTGAGTGGAAAAGATGAAAACTGATTCTCCACAGTCTCTGTTTAATAGCTTCACGATTTTTTTTCTCCTTCTTTGAGCTGCAGAGTGATTTGTCTTTCTTCTTTTTTTTTTAATTTTTTTTTTATTGCTTGCAACACTGGAAACAGATTTGTTTAGACAGACAGGCACGGTTCTCTTGTGTTTCTTGCTCCTGCTTTGGGTGGCTGGGTACTGAGCCGAGATGACTAAGCAATTATGACTTAGGTCTTTCCATCCTTCTGTCCTTCCTTCCTAGAAAGCTGAAAAATATGACCTTTTCCTTGAGCTTTATGTGTGACTTAAATGCCATTGGCTGAGGATCTGGAAAACTTGGGGATAAACTTTAAAAAAAACAGTTTTGTCTCCAAACTCCTCCTTTACGATGAATAAATTTTTGGATACTGAATGTGTTGAAGGATGCTTAATAAAGGAATGAAATAGCTGCCTACAGCTAAACTCAGCTTTCTGAGCAAGAAAGTAGAACCTTGTTCCAAAAATAGGGAGCAACTATTGCTCAACAAAGTGAGTAGTGCCCACATAGACTGAGCAGTGCAAAGGCTCCAGCTGGGTGGTTTCGAGCTGAGGAGGCTCTGGTGGTGAAAGGTGCTTATCCCATCTCCTGAGAGGTAGGTTTGCATGTGCATTCCTTTTTTTTTTTTTTTTTTTTGGAATTCTTGTTTGCTTGGAGCTCTGACATGGAGCAGCAGAACAGGATTCCAGAGTCCAGGGGAAGAACTGCCCCTGAGAGGAGGCAAATATTTTGGTACCAGGCAGAGGGAGTAACGAGACTTGTTTGCATATTGAACAGCAGCCAGTGAGTTCTGATCATTCTCAGAAAAGTGCTCCCATTTCCCAAGCTTAGCATAGAAAAATAAATATTTTTTTTGTTTGTTTGGGTCAGGAGGAGTGGTGTTTTCTGGTGGGTGGTTTGGTTTTTTTATAGCTTTGATTTCTTTTTTCCGAAATGCTAAAATACTATTCATGTATCATGAAGTTGGTATCACTGCAGAACTTGACATCATTCAGCTGTGATTCCATAAAACTTTTGCTGTTGATGGAATAGTGTCTGGATTCGTACTTTTCATACCTTCAAAATCTTCAGAGACACTGTTTTATGCATATTCATTCTTACAGGAAATGGTAGTGCTAAAGTTTACTAGTAAAATCCATCTTCCAGCACAGTTGTTTATCAGATCTATGCATTCATTAATAAAGAGTCCCTGCTGTTGTTGGCTCCAGTACAACTTAATTAATTACTATTTGAAATATGGATGTGGTAAATGATCCAACTTAGTGAAACAGGAGAGCAGCTGTTACCTTCTTTCATGTTCGAAGTCACTGGCTTTTCTCCTTATTTGTGTCTGTCATCCCCATTTTCATCTTATGACAATAATGCCATAAATTTTGGACTCAGATTCATCTGTAAACCCTGCCCCCTGTTTTGTTTTCCCACTGTGTCATCTTGTTCTCCTCTGTACTCCCCGTTTTATCCTCTCATGTTACACCATCCATTACTGTCTCTCCCTCTTTTCTCTGTCATACATTTTCAGAATCCTGCTCTCCCTTTTCTTTCCAGTTCTTTTCTTCAGTGGTTCTGCATTCCTGAGAGCCAAGTAAGTTGTTTCCTGCTCTGCTGGAGAAACTGCTGCTTTTGCCATTTCTCCTCGAATTGTATCTCCTGGTGACACATGCCTAAGTGGTTTCTCAAAACAACCTTACAGAATTCATTACAAGTTTTTTTCCTAAATGTTTCCATTTCCCCTATTACTCCTGCAGCTGTTTTCTCTGGTCAGTTACTGAACTTTATTAATTTTTGTTTCTCTGTCTATTTATTCTTCTTGTTTTTACTTTTATTTTCTTTTTGCTGTCTGGAAGAGACACTTGAGAGCTGCTGTTCAGTAACACCTCAGAGGGCTGCAGGGTTCCCTGCAGAGGCATTTTCTGTGCAGTCCAGTGCAGGAGGGAGGGAAGGGACACATTTCACTCCTGGAGTCAATCAGTTCCATCCTCGCTGTCTTTCCCATGGATATCCTGGCCCTGCAGGCTGTGCCCTCTCTCACTTGATTTCCTTTCTACTGATCTTGATTTCCTTTCTACTGAGTTTTCTCAGCGAAGCTCTCTGGGTTTGTTCAGCCCTGCTCTGGCTGCCCTGCCCTGAGCAGGGGGGATCATGGACTCTGATCTCCAGAGGCCCCTTCCAACCTCAGCCAGTCCGTGATGCTCTGAAGGAGGAGAGAACAGGAATGGAGAACAAAGGAGCCAGTGTAGTGAGCACTGTGTGTTTGTTCATGGAAAGAAACACCACGCAGAGCTAACAAATGCCACAGCAGAAGCAATTTAACCTGCCTGTCTCGGCACAGAAGATGTAAATCCCAGTTGCAAAGTTTCAGAGAAACTGAAACAGCCGGGGGATAAATCATATTTGACTTTATTCTAAAATAAAGGCAAACAATGAGGAGCATTCTAGCTCATCTATTTGTTCTGTTAGCTGTATGCTGTAGCATTAGAAATGTGCTCTGGCAATACAGATTTAGTTATTTTAAGGGCAGGACTAAAATGAAAGAATACGTGCAGAAATGTAAGCACAAGTTGGGTCCTTGATGTAGCTCTTAGGTGTGAAGGTGTCCAGTATTTTATTTGTTCCAAAGAGGTTTAATTATCTCAGAGCTGAATAGTTAGGGAGGACCTGAGAGTATGTATAGGAGGCAGAGCTACAGAGAGCCCTAGAAATAGATTTCAGTGGTTTATGCTTTTATTAATATGGGATGAAGAAAATTTTATGTTCTCCAGAGACAGCAAACAGAAGTGTTTAATGAGGAAAAAGAAGTTTTTATGAAATAATTGAAGCAAGGAAGAGCATGAGGTAGGGAAAATACTGTAAACAACATAAATGGAGGACTTTCTTTTTAAGGAGTGTGATTTTCTTAGACTACCATTATAGAATCAGACATATACTTTAAAGAGCATGCAAGTCTTGAAGCTATTTCCTTTTTGAAATGAGATGTTGGATTACAAAAAAAAGAAAAGACTTTATTTTCTTCATAGAAGTAGATGGAAGTCCTTTATTTCATTTATATTAGATTCTCATTATCCTGGGACACAGAGTTAGGGCTGTGTGAAAAGGAGTAGGAGAAAGAATAAAGGCAGAATTTTTCATTGTCCAAAAAAGTGATTTTTTTCCTATCCATAGGAACTAAGAAAGCCCTTGTGCTTAGAGGAATGAATAATGATTTATCAGTCTTGATACATATGGAAGTGAGTAAGTTCATGGAAAGGTTGTCTGTTGGGTTCAGTTTGCTTGATGGAAAGATGTATAAAGGAATGATATCTATCACTGGTGGTTTTTTTTTTTTCCTGTAGCTGTTTGAGGTTAGCTACTTAAAAGAATTTTATAAAGTTTTAAAAAGGCAAAGTGTATATATATTATATATATAGTGTTATTAACATGTATTGCTCGTTGTTATGCCTTACACTAAGTGTCCCCCTACTAACTACTGTCCTGGTAATTGTTTTTTATGCCTTCCTGCTGCCCCTTCTACCTCTTCTTTAGTTTTATCACTTTCCTACTAAAAGCACCAGATTCAAATTCATGCATGCCTGTGCTAGAAACGTTTATCAGTTCTCAGCATTCCCCACAGAGCAGTACCCATTCCCCAGTTTCTTCTGTGTTTATTTGTTGTCGTTGGGTTTTTGTTGTTGTTGTTTCTTTGTGTGTAGTTTTTTTTTTGTTTTCACAGACTCTTTATTTCTTCTGGTTTGTTCCCTATGAGCATGACATGAGAGGCTCCCAGCTCCACATCCTCAGCCACCCCTGAGCCCTCTGACAGTGGGGTGGGCAGAGCTTTTTTTTCCTTTGGAGTGACTTAAATGCCTCTCTCCAGTATCCAGTATAATCTGTATTCTATAAATAAAATTTTCCAGGTGCTGAGGATGGATGAAAAGATCTGCAGGGTCTTTCCTCAAGCCCTTTTGTGCAGGTTGGAATAATCTTGGTCAGCTTCCAGTCAGCAGGGCCCTCCCCAGACTCCTAAGCCCCTTGGCAGATGGCAGGGAGGGTTATTACAGCCAGAACATCCCCCAGCTCCTCCAGAGCTCTGGGGTGAATCCCAGCAGGCCCCAGGGACTGCTGAACGTGTTTGCTCAGTTACTTTAATAGAAATTTTCCTCAAGGTGTTTTGTGAGCGAGGAATTGTCCTGATACACGGTGTGATAAACAAATACAGCTCAGGAGGTGCCTGCATGCCAGAGAGCAGAGTGTTCACCTCCAAGATTGCTTTTCATTTGCCTCCTGTACTGATGACACGTTTTAATCCCATTCTGAGTCAAATGTGAGTTCCAGCTGCAGTTCAAGTAATGAGAGAGCAGCCCCAGATTTTCTCTGTACAGCGAGCTGCCTCGTACAGGTTGTAGCAGTTTGCTGTTTCCAAAAGCCAGAAGTCATGGCTCTGCCACAGGGCTGGAAGGGAATACACAAGGGCTTTTTTAGTGTTGTGGTTGTTCTGCCTGAGGGCCATGTCAGAGATGACCACTTGGATACCCAAGTCCTCAGCACGGTGCATTTCCATTGCTGGTTTCACAAATCCATATTCCCTGCCAGTCAAAATGAACAAGAACTCTCCTGTTGAGAGGAAGCAGTAAGGTAATGTCAGGGTACATTGTTCAGGTATCCACAGACCTGATTCCCAGTGTAGCTAAAATAATACACATGGAAAACTGGGGGAATCACGGGCAGAGATGATACAGCTGTAGCAGGCAGCAATGTATTTTTGATCACTGTTTGGATCACAGCTCCAGATGAGGTGAGAAGGTCCAGGCAGTGCCTTGTACATCCCTGTGATTATCAGCAGGGTAACAAAGCCCAGTGAAGGTAGTTGATGGTCATTATCATCTGCTGCAATGCAGGCAATGGGACACATGATAAACACAAACAGTGTTTGTGTGTGCCCAGAAAGTGAGAAAAGTCTTTCAGGGTACCCTGATGGCACCTGGGCAGTGGTGCTCAGGTTTGCAGGCTCACAGGCTCCCCGGTGCTAAGAAAGGATTATCTCAATGTTTTGTTATACCTTCTAATTTTCCTTTCCCCACCCCAGAGCAGGTAGCAAACCACTGTTATGACATTGAATATTTCCCAAACAGAAAAGCTGAAGCCTCAAGGACCCAAACCTGTTCAACTGATGGCAGCCTTCTCATGTGTCTGTTAGCAAACACTTGAGAACATGTACAGCTGTATTACACAGGGCTTATAAAGAATGCAAGCATGGCTTTGGGAGACGGGCACAAACATTTCTGACAGCCAGGTGGCTTGGCTGGTTCTTAATCTAGCACTGAAAGTTTTTCTCTTGCTTAAGATAGGAAAAAAGTATGTTTTGAAGTATGATTTTTTCATGGTCTGTATTATGATTTCATTTCTGTCTTTATTCACTTGAAAACTTAAAAAAAAACACCTCTGAGAACACAAATTTGCATTCTTGTTGTGGTCTCAGTTGAGAAGCTAAACATTATTGCAGGTAAATTCCTGCCCTGCCCTGGAGTTAGTCTCTCTGGTGAGAGTGGAGATATTTCACTCTGTCAGTAGGCATTAGTTTTATGGATGAAAGGAATTCTGGTGTCGAGAATTACAGAGACTTTGTTGAGAACAAATGTTCCGCGGCTGACTAGTGGGGGGAAAAAGTTGGAATAGAAGAATATTCCAGTATAAATTCATGATGCAAAGTGAAATTTAGTGATCTGGGTACTTGTGGCTAATGCAAGGAGGTTTCTTCTGCCTGGAATATTTACAGGGAGCCACTTGACTGCAGTTATTTTGCAAAGCCTTGGATGTGGTACATGGCATTGTGGATTGCCTGACATAACCAAAACCACTTAGGCTAGAATGCAGTCATAACAGAGAGTGATCATAGGAAACGTTTGTGGATTTCCAGATGGGCCTAACAAAGATGTTACATGTGCTGTGATGAAACTGGCTCCTTTCTGTGGAGCACAGTGAACTCACATTTCAAGAGTTTCAATTTTTTTTTTTTAATCAAGTGCTTTAAAATCTCTGTAATAGGAAAAGACTTCAAAGAGGAAAGATTAAAAAAGAAAAGTAAATAAAAAGGAAATAATATAATTAAGGTTTGACCCTGTAAATTGCTAACCTTCAAAGCTAATGCTGGAGAAGCACAATATTATTAGCAATAAAAAGAATTTGCTTTGCCCTTTTAAAATTACCATAAACCGATTGACTGAAATGGAATGATGTTAATATTTAAGAAGTAGGACACCAGATTCTATTATCTCAGAAACTCTGTCACCTGGTACACTCTGTAGTCCTGTTATCTAATTATTGTCCTTAAATTGCATTAGTGTGCCAGCAATTTGTCTGCTGTTGGAAAAGTAATTGACATTTGAGTTACTGCTTCATATTTGGGAGACTCACTAGGTGGTTCCAAAGAGCCCTCTTCTGTCAAAGCAGATTAGCTTAATTTTACCTAAAAGAAAAGGGAAAGTCTGCATTTTTGAGTATGCCATTTACACAGTGCTCTTGTAATTTGGTATTAAAATTCAGGTTATGTATCACAGCTGATTGCCAAGAAAGAAGAGAAGGGGGAGGGAAAGTGGGAAATTAATAAATGACATTTGTGCCTCCAAATTCACTTCAGTGCAGTCTGGTCCTTCAGGGATGGTGCAAGAGGAGTCTGCTGGGTGGGGAGGGACCAAGGAAACACTGTAAGGCTGTGGCTGCAGGGAATGTTTAATTTTTGGGCTCTGCTGTGGTCAATACTCTGATCCCCAGGTGTTTGGTCACTCCATGAGCCCTGGGTGCTCACAGGACCTTTCCCATGCCATCTGCATAATCCTGATCTAATGCAGGAATTTCAATTTCCTGTTAGTGCTTGGAGGAGGAGCACTTCCAGAATCCTTTATACAATTTCTCTGATGAAATTTAAAGGATAGCTGTAATTCCAAGTAGCCTGGAAAGGGGAGGAGCAGCCTCTATTCCAGCAATTACCTTGTATGAATGTTTCTGTGTCCACAAAGGTTTGATTTCATGACTGTGCAATCCAGAGCTTGAAACTTTCCAGACAAATGTAATTTGGGATCTAAAGTTGATTAGAGATGCATGATTACAAAATGTGCATAATAGTTTATGTGACAACTGGAATTAAATTTAAAATATATTTGAAATTAGCATGAGGAATGTAGCTGTCTGGTAGTGGTGATAATTTTGCTAATATAATTTGTTTAGAGATTTTCAGTTCGTGTTTAAAAACAAGACAATCTTAAATCTCTTCAAAATATTTTTTTTTCCCACAGGGCTGTTGCATAAACTGAAGTACATTGAACTTACAAGATTGTGTCAGTGCAATCCAAGTGAAGCATTTAGGAATGTTGGCTCAAACTGGAAACTGCACCAGAATTTCTCTTGACAATAACTTAAAAAAAAATATTTAAAGCACTGGTTACATATCTCTACAGGTCTCTCTTGATATGTCTTTGAAATACTTCATTTTCCACTGACAGGGAATCAGGATTGTCTCTCTGCTCTTGATGGTTTGCATCAATAGTCATTTTTTTTCAGTCAGTATTATGAAATTGTTAAGGCCTTTTGCAGACCATGTAAATTGGTGGACTGTTTTGCAGAAAAAAAACACACTTTCTCTCTTTCATCTCAAAAAACAACCGAAAAATTAAGAAAACGGGTAGAATAATGTGAGCTTGATTAAATCATCAAATATCAAAAGGTTTTCTGCAATCCTTCGTGATTGTTTAATTCTTCATATAAAAAATAGGATTCAAAGCGTTTTGCCCAAAAAGTATCTGAAAAGACAGGAAGCTTTGAAAAAATACTCGAGTTGATTCTGCAGGCAAAGTGATGAGGGAAGGAAAGTTTTTAGAGTGAGAAAGGCAACATCTATTGTAAAGAAATCCTGCTTTCTAAGGATTTCCAAGTTAAGTGTTCCAGAAGAACAATTGGTGCCTGTGCACTGTACTTCATGTGAATAATGTGCTGCTGGGATTGCAGTGTCTGCAGAGCACAACCTGCCCATTTCTGGACTGTTTTTTTTCCTTTAGCTGAAATGACCCTGGTGTTATTACTTCCCAGAAAATTATCAGGGTATTCATAATTATTGGCATTTCTGTATTTTTATGAATTTGATGCTGTCATAATTTGAGGGAGTGAGGAAGAGCCAGGGCACGCTCCACCTGATCAGAGAGAAGCTGGCTCTGTTTTCCAGCCTGTTAAGATTGTACCTGGAGAGGGACAGGTGAGGGCAGTGACCACTGGGGTGACACTGGCAGAGCTCTCTGAGCCCCCTGAGTCAAATGCTGAGCATTATTTCAGTTTAAAATTCTAATGGCGCCGGTAATGAGGCAACTCTACCATTAAACCAGGGAAAGAAAAATAACCTTTTCTCCCCAAAGAAGGATGTGTTGGAAAGGTCAGAGCTGTTCCTGGAGGCAGCAAGGGGCTGGTGGCAATAATGGCAATGCAAAGTTCTTGAAATGCACGGAAAGTGGAAGTTTTCAGCAGGACAAAGGACACTGCAGAAGGGACTGTCATTTCCTAGATTTAGGATTCTTGCTTATAATGCTGTTAGTTAGGTAAGGCCAGGCTTTTAAAGAGCTCGGGACCAGAATTTCATATTCTCAACCTACACAGCAGCTGCTAGGTTTTGAAAATAGCTCAACTCCTCACAGTTCCTGTTCTGCGAGGCACCGAGCTCCCAGCGAAGTCTGGCTCTCATTTGGCTGCCAAAGTGAGATCTGAACTCTCATGAAAATCTGTGAGTACACTGATTCCTTGGGGAAAAAAGGAATAAAGTACAAACCCATCAACTGGGTATGAAAACTAGTTATAGCAGTTTATTTATTTAGTAGTGATTAACTTGGCTTGTCATTGTACTCTGAGAACCATAACTCTCGTTCTCTGAGTAGTTGGTAAAGGACCACATAGACTAAGAATAAAAGGTGACTTGTCTAATTATTTCTAAATCTCTCTCATTAATGTCCCTCTTCTTTACATTCTCTGATGCCATTTTGTTTGTTTGTTTGTTTTTTGAGGCACACAGGGCAATGATCATAAGGGCTTTTCCTCTAAAGTTTCATTCAGACAGGGACAACTGCATGTAGAATGTATATTTAATGCAAGCATGATGCCAACAATAGATGCAAACAATTCTAGTTTAGAGAAAAACTTCTTGAAAGTCTGTTGTCCCTCTTGCCTTTTAAATAGGAAAAACTGAACTTCAGTAGATGAGAAGAGGGAAATTTGCTCTACCATTGCCTAGAGGGAAACTGAAAGAGAGGGAACTGCTAGAAAAACTCGTGTCTTCACAATGTTAACATAATTCAAATATAAAATGTTACACCAATGTTTTTTTCTGGAGTGGAGCTGGTTTCCAGTAATGTGTGGGGATTCAAATCTATGTTTAACAACATGGATAACTGGGTAACACCAGAAAGGGGAAGCAGTTGTTGGATCTAGAGAGATCTCTAAAATGTGCTTCTCACATAAGTAAGAATGCTGAATTACAATGTAGATTTAAATTTTCCTTCTTTCCAAACGTAGTCTCTGCAGCATTTTTGTAATCTTTCCTGTGGCATCATTCCCTTAGACATAAATGGTTTCTTTGTACCCGTGTGGTACAAAGAGAGAAAATAAGGCTTGCCATGAATGTTAGAGTTCCCAGTTCCCAGCCTGGGTGAATCTGTCCTTTGTCTGACAACCACAATGTGCCACCAACACATATTTCTTTGTGGAATGAATGCTGCCATTTCCTGCAGGATATGTGCAATAAATGTATATGTGCAAATATCCTGGCACATTTATCTGTGGGTGCTGCAGAGGTACCTACACATCACTTATTAGAGGTGTGAAACACCTCCTGGAAGGAGGAGAAAGCTCTGGACCCAGAGCAACAGACACAGCAGGAGCACCAGCATGCTCCCAAACAACATTCATAAAGGCTGAGAACAAGTTCACTACCTGTAAGAAAACAAGGTGGTTTTGGGGATTTTTTTGGCTTTTTTCCCCCTTTTGTAGCATCTTAATTCAAGCAAAAATACCAGGAAAGCAAGTTGTGCAGCAGATGTACAACCAATACCTTAATTGAATGCCAGCTTGTCAGTCGAGCTGCACTGAGCTGTTTTTAGCATTAGCTCCATTAATGTCAGTGTTATGTCACTGGATGTGTGTCGTGTTCTGGGTGCTGGGGCTTGTTAGCAGGAAAAGAGAGAATGCAATCCAACATGACTTCTTCTTCCATCCTCTTCTGAAACCATCTTTGGGAGTGTTGGAGTTCTGGCTGTATTTCTCTCCCTGTGAATGTGTGGGCATTGCAGAAGGCAGAGCTGTAGTTTCCCTGCACTGACCCAGGAGTGAGCCTTGAATTAACTTTGCTCTCTTGATGCCTTGTCAGGCTACCTAAAAACAGAGGCCAGACAAAGTTAAGGGAATAAAAACAGTTCTGTTTATTGAAGAGCCTCCAGGTATATTTTGGGCAGACAAAGCCCCCAGAGGCTGCACCCAAAATGAATCATGGGTCACAGGTTTTCATGCTTTTATCAATTTGGTCCATTTGCATGTTGGGGGTTAATCTCCCAATTACAG
This sequence comes from Phylloscopus trochilus trochilus, assembly GCA_016584745.2. NCBI lineage: Eukaryota > Metazoa > Chordata > Aves > Passeriformes > Phylloscopidae > Phylloscopus > Phylloscopus trochilus. Next base: position 3,771,081 of record WQNJ02000011.1, read on the forward strand.
CTTCAGGTAATTAAGTCATTCACCCCAAGTTTGCTCCCCCCCAACTCACTTTTGTTTACATTTCTGGGGCCTGAGGCAGTGAGGTGTCCTTGATTCCAGGCCTGGAGAGGAATTGCTGTGTCTGACCAAACTGGGGAAGCAGCAGCTCACACTGTACATGGAGTTTGGAGTTATGCACTAAAGAACTTCAGGATCACAAATATATGGAAAATATAAAAGCTAAAATCCTGAGGCATCACTGTGGATGGAAGGATCCCCCTGTCGTGGTGCAGTGGCAGAACCTGTTTGCTCCCCAGGTTTATCTCCTTTGGTCCCACAGACCCTGAGCCCATGGGCAGCTCTGGGCTCTGCTCTGCAGCCACCAAACCTCCTGCAGCCCCTGAGGGGCACGTTGAGGCAATGAGAGGAGAACCCAAAACACCCTCTGCCCTTGCCTGAGTGCCTCGGAGCTTTGCTGAACTGAGCCCAAGGCTGACCTCAACATTTTGAAGCTACAGAGCAAATTTCCCATGACATTATCTACAGAGGAATTTAGAAAAATACGTAACTTCCTTTCTTTTTTATTCCCCAACTATTTTTAAAAGCAGTAGTGGCATCTTTTTTTTTTTTTTGCCTTTTACACGGACTTACTCATGCAAAATGAATATTTTTTAGAATAAGTGCCAGAAGGCAAAAATTGTTATCTTTGAATTGAGCTGTTTTAGAGAAAGTCACCTTGAAAATGTATTTATTTATGAAACTTTTATGTCTGTAGGCTTGAGTGAGTGGACATCTAAATGCAGCACAGAGTTGCTAACACAGAACTGCTGTTGCTGAGCAGCACCTATAAAACTATAGGCAGTTCTAGTCAACTGAATTAACAATCAAAAAAAAAAAAAGTCAAAAAGAAATACACAGTCTGCCAGGATTAAAATATACAAATAATTTGTTGAATCTAGATTTTGAGGAGAAGCAATGTAGCTTCACTTGAAGGCTAAAATCAGAAGCACCTAATTTGAATGGGATAAATATGCAGATGTTATGAAATGTGCTCGATGGCTGAAGTGTGAGCACAGTGGTGTTTCCTGAGTGCTTAGAGGTCTTAGGGAGCCTTTGGAGGCTTTGATGGTTGAAGTGGGGGAATGTTTTTTCTCCTGAGACATCAGGATGCAAGTTTCTGGTGCTGTTCAGAGTCGTATCCAAAATCATCATTTTTATGTCTCTGAAGAAAAAAAAATGGAAAGATAACAGGATGAAGATTAAAAATAATTATTTCAGAAATGTTTTCTACTATGTTTTAATTTTTCTAGTATGTGCTAAAGGATCATTGGCAAAAGTGTTTTCCTCCTTACCCTATTTCTGGTTCTCATGGAATATTTGAAAGGATTTGCCTTCTAGCCAAGTTGACTTTACATAATTGATCCATCCAAGAGCTGAATTGTCTGTGGATCAAACGTGAGTTAAAATGTAATTTTTTTTTTCTTTTTTTAATATGACATTTTTCTAGGAATATTCTTGCCTTGCCCTTAGCAAGCAGAAAGATCTGTGCTGCAAGATCATCCTCACTGTGCTGTGCCCTGGAGTTTCACTGATGCTTTGCTTGAAGGAAATGGGGCAGTGTGGTCGTTTGATGTAGTGACAGAGAGAATCAGGAGAGGAGAAAACTGAGAACTTTGGAATGCAGGTGGGAAAAGGAAATGTCAATCCAGCATTTCCATGTGCAGGCTGCCAATCCTGGTGCTTTTGGGGAAAATGTTTGTTCCCTGCTCTCTCTTCCTCTGTCCCCATAAGTTAATCCTGGTTTGGGGAGTTAAGGAGGCTCCTCTCAGAGCTATGGTCATGCTCATAGAATAATAAAAAATTGTGATAAGCACAAAAAAAAGAAAGAAAAGAAAAGAAAAGAAAAGAGAAGAGAAGAGAAGAGAAGAGAAGAGAAGAGAAGAGAAGAGAAGAGAAAAGAAAAGAAAAGAAAAGAAAAGAAAAGAAAAGAAAAGAAAAGAAAAGAAAAGAAAAGAAAAGAAAAGAAAAGAAAAGAAAAGAAAAGAAAAGAAAAAGAGGCTACTTATCTTGGTTTAGAAAGGGCAGGATTGTGGGGCTGGCAGTGGGGGGCACACACACCCTTTCTGATTAGTCTCTGTACTCTTGGGGTGGAAATCATAAAGACTTTTCAGTCTTAGACCTGACATGTGGGGGGTTTTGTGGTTTTTTTAATGTGCCTTCCAGTGACAATTCCCCTGCCTTGACGCCTCAAACCTTTGCTCTCTCTGAGTCTCTGTTGCTGCTCCTGGGCTCATCAACTCACTGAGTTTGGAGCAGGTTGGATTAGATAATTCAACCTATATATTAGACCTATATAGGTACCTATAATTTATATATACCACCCATATTCAACAATAAAATTAATCCATGTTTTGGTGATGAGATGGACTTGTTTGATTCAGGCTGCTGGATGTTCTCTTTGATTTGTCATCCAGCAACCAGCAGACAGCCTTCTGGAGGGCTGAAGTGGAGCATAATTTGGGTTTGCATCTCTTGGGGGGGTTGAATCTGTGTTTGCATTTCATGAGACTTCTCCAGCTGCACTCTTGGGCACTTTACAGCCTTTAAGGAGCTGAGCTCCCAACTTTGCTGCCTCGAAGGGAGAAGCTGTTGCTCCTGTTGTGCAGGCCAGGAAGAGCTCACAGACACCAAGTGATGTGCCCAAGGGTTCCTGGCAGGGTGATCAGTGTCCCACACTCAGCTGCTGGATCTAATCTGGGTTTTTTTGCTGTAAGTGATACCCACTTTTGAATTCTCTTGCAAAACACTGTTCAAAACCCTCCAGGTTCAGGCTTTCAGGTAGGGGCTCTGAAGGATGTAAGCTCCCTTCCTGCCCTGAAATGCTCCCAGGCCAGGAACGGCAAATAGAAAGGGCCCAGCAGCACTGGGAGGTTGTTTCCTGCCTAAAGTCAGACACAGCCTGTGGCAAAAGGATGAAGTATTAACCATTTCTCAAAATAATTCCCTTAATATAATTTTTTTCCTGGGTATTTCCCCACTCCTTGTTTGTCTGATAGTTCCAAGTGGGCTTTTTGTTTTTCCTGTATTTCAGAAGCTCTGTTTTAGTGACATGTTTAATGGGAATGGCTTATTTGGAAGTTAATTTGAATTATGGCTTAATAGGATAAAGAGCATGTTTAACAATTTATAAGTATTAAAATTGGAGCTGTGCATTTGGCCTGCCTGCTGTGCTGGGGAGGGGATGCACACACAGGATTTTTGTGACTAGTGGTAAAATGCTGGAGGATGCTTTCATATTTCTGTGGGTTCTCTAAGGTCTATAAACAAAATCCATATGATAGAAGCAATGTTGGTTTTGCAATAAGCTTCAAAGTTCTGTTTTTATTTTTTTTTCTTTTCATTTATTGCTCAGTCATGATTATCAAACCAACAAGAACATGTTTCCCCACAGTTGTATAAAATAACCATATATGTCATACAGTTGTTTAATGACAGGTACTTTAAATAATTTGGTTTTTTAAGAAGGGAAGTTATTTTCAGTTATTTTCAGCTCTTTAGAGACAGAAACAGAGAAACTTGAGTTTTTTAGAAAAGCAGGAAGCTGAGAAGAGGACTAATGGCAGAAAATAGCTGGCTTTCAATGGGTGCTGGGTTAAGAAATTGAGAAGTTCTGAACTTGAGAGATTACTGAAATGTGGCAGTAGGAGCAGGAGGTATTCATGTTTGGTACCTGGTAGGGGTCTGAGAAGAAATGTGAGGTAGCCAAAATTCATCATCAGAAGTATTGGGATAAGATTTTAAATTCAGAGCCTCGTTTGGGAGCTTCCTCTGAAAATGTTCTGATTCATGCAGCAAGGATAAGAAAATTTCTAGTCTAGATAAATGCTTGAGAAGGTGGTAGAAGACTTCAAATATAGATTTTACTGAAACAAAAATGAACTATTTTCGTTATGCTTCTGTCTTCTTGTATTCAAAGGAGAATCCAGGCCTTGATTGCTTCTTCAATTTGACTCAGATAGATTATAGTCCCCTAATTGTGCCATGCTTTATCCAGGGCTCCAGTGGCTCATTCCCAAATAATTTCAAAGGGAAATTCTAGATGGTGGTCAAATATAATACGTGGAAATCATCTTTAGGAAAGAGATGGATAAAAGGAAGAGCTAAGTACTGAATATGGAAATGAAGTCCCTCTCTGATCACTAGGGAAAGACTCCAGCCTGTGACTGTGGGAATTCAAAGCTCAAGCAAAAGAAGGCAGAAGTGCAATATGTTCTGAAGTGAGTGCTGAAATTCAGGGCTTACAGAGTGAGCAAACAACTGCCCCTCTAAAAAATGTGGAGAAAATCTCTCATTCTGTTCACACTGGATTGAGACTGGAAGTAATGCAGTTCATCTCATCACTGCCATTTTTGTTACCTTCAGCTCTGCTTTCCATATCCCAGGCTAATAGAGCTGTTCTTTTGTATTCTTTTTTTCATTAAAGAATTTACTGAGGACCAAAGTGGTCATTTCACGTGGACAGCAGAATAATTTCCAGCAGTAAGAAGAAAAATTGCAGACAATTTTTTGCTCATTTCTTCAGGAGCTGGAAGTGCTGTGTGGATTGTTTCCAGCGCTGCCCGAGGGGGGGCCTGGGACAGACCACGAAGGCACTTGCTGGATTTAAAAAAGCTTATTTGTGGAATTAGAGCTGAGATATGAAAAATGGCTCGGTGAGGAATTGGTGCCTGTTCCAGGGTTATAAAAGAAATGCCTTGTTTCCCTTGAATAATGGCTCCAAATGCCAGTGGAGTGGTGCAGCCTGCTGCTCTCAGGTGATGGCTCCCGTGGGATGCAGGGGCCTCCGTGCTCATGGAATAACAAAAGTTGTAATTGGCATTGTCTCTGGGAAATGTCAGGGAGGAGAAGGAGAGGGAGGAATGATGCAGGGCTGTGCTGGTGTGTTGCCAGCAGCCCCTGTGAAGGCATTTCTGTGATACCTGAGGGAGGCCCAGGTGGTTGTTGATGTGCTGGTTGTGCTGGGAACAAGCAGTGTCCTTAAGGGGAAGGGCACAAATTGGTTTTTTTTGTGTGTGTGTGTGTGGTGGGTTTGTTTTGTTTTGTTTGTTTTTGGTTTATTGGTGTTTTTTTTTTTTTTTAATAAAAAACCAGAAAATGCAGTTTGTTAATCAAGTGTGAGGGGGAAATAGCATAAAAAGAGGAAAATTAAATATCTTTTTTATTATTATTTTTTATTTTTTAGTATTTTAAAAAAATTAAAATAATAATTAAAAAATTAGTATAAAATATTTTAAAATGTAAAAATATTTAATTTTAGTAATGCTTAGTCCCAATATATATATATATATTTTTGCAATAGTAAACCAGTGTGGCTTACATTCCCATGCTCTATCATTCCAAACACGTGGGATTTTTGAAAATTGCTTTTAGCCATGCAGAAGTGGGGGTTTTTAACACGAGAATTTCAGTTCTTCATACCCTTGTGTCAGTTCCATTCTCACACATATGTTTGGGTGGGATCTGTACATCAATGACATATTCTATGACTGTAATTAAAAGTTTGGGAAGTGTCGTGGTGGATACATAGATCACCAGTTTAGTTCTGCATGGTAGGAAATTGTGAGCAAAATCTACCAGAGAGGATGTGGTTTGTGTTTGTTCATCAAGCTCTACAGCTCCAGGCACAGGCTGCTGTACCTGCACAGATATTTAACTGGTGGAAGTACAGAATGCTCTGGCCACTGCCTGTATTTTAACATGCTGGAGCATTTCCACTTGCAGCAGCTTCCCAGTACTTTCATTTTTCCTTTGTCCTGCTCCACCAAATGCCTTGGTATCCTTATTTATTCCATTCTTACTTTTTGCAGCAGTTGAGGAAAATTATTGAAACCTGTTCCTTTGGTGTGGGTGTGTCTTGGTTTGAAAAGACAGGTGTCTGTCAGGGAAAGCTGGAGTTTCCCTTGGAATCAAGAATGTAAACCCCCCACCTCCTCCAAATTATAATTTTGCAATTAAGGACTTTCAGGCAAATATTTGGGAATAGGAATAACAGTTCTTTACTAGGAAATATTAACAATACAAATATAGTAGGGAAAAAACCTACCTAAACAAACAAACAAACAAACAATCCTAGAAACCGTGACAGAGTCAGAGCTACAACCTGACACCCTGGTAGTCAGGGTGTTGGAAGCAGTCCAAAAGTGAGTCCTCCTGGAGTGGCAGAGGTGGTTCTGGTGGAGCAGAGATGATCCTGTAGAACAAGAGTCCAGGTAGTGATGAGAAGGGTCCAGTCTTCCTCCAGGAATCGGGTGAAGCTGGATGCCTTTGTGCTCCTGTGTCTCAGTTTTATCCAGGTAGGAATGGTTGGCTCCCCCCACTGGGTGGAGCATCTCACAATAGGATGATGGAGATGATGGAATGTGTCCTGTCCTCAGTGAGCCTTCATGGCCCATTAGCAGAAGATATCCCCCTGGAGGGAGGACGGGTGGTGACAGAGATAACAAACCCTGCCCCACCTGGTTTAACAGCTGCCCCATTATCAGAAGGGATCCGCCCCCTCCCCCCAGAGTTACAAGAGATAAAGAAGAACATCTCCCCAGCTGCTTTCAGCAGATGAAATAGAATACATATTTTTGGTTCCATAACCCAAGACAGGGTGCTGTGCTTGGGATGATCAGCACCCATTCATGGAATTAATCCTCTCTCAGTGGGACAGAAATAGGTGGGAGGCCTTTCTCTCTGTGCCCCCAAACCCTCCAGTCAGATCATTTGCTCTCCTTAATGGTAAACATAGAAAGGATGAAGGGAGACTGTGCACTGCTGCTGCACTGGGAGAATCTCTGCCAGGTGTGACAGGAGGATGTGATGAGCATCCATCCCCAAAATGCCAGGATTCTGGTGTTAGGGAGCATTGTGCTGTGTCCCTAAATCCCTCTGAGGCTCAGTGATATCATTGGCTGCATCTTTGCTGGAAGAAAAGCCAAGTGAAATTCAAGTTTTTTATGCCTTGCAGGAGGTGCAGAGTTGGAAACTTTGAGGTTTGCAAAGCTGGGGATGTTTCTCATGCAAATATTATCACTGTTCATCAAGAGAATTTAAATAAAATCTCTGAGTGAGTTAATTTTAAGCAAGATGAAAGTAAAATGACCAAAGGATAACAGTCATTAATGAATCTTTGGCTTTATGAATTGCTTGCAGTGTTTTAGTAGAATGGGAGCTGTTCAAGGGGAAAAAAAAAAAAGTCCTACTTGCTGTTATTTACCCCAGGTGCATTTTGCTTCTGGTCTCTGTGTAGTTGTATAAATAAAATAGATTTGTTTACAAAATAATGCAAGGTTATTTCATAAGTCTTAGTAACTGCACTAAATTCAAGAAGTTGGAGAAGAAATTATGATGTTTTCTACTTTTCTTATATGGCTTTAATTTATTTTTTTTCTTCTCCCCTCTCCAGTTTGAGTTACAAAGGTGACTTATCTGCATGTGACTTCTCCTATGATTTTTCTTCTTTCCGTGACCCAAACCTGACCAGTTGTTATTGTTTCAATCCTAATTTTGGCCCAGTTGAAATCAGTTGTTAATGTAACACTGCACTGTCTGCTCAGATCCTCTCAAAGTGCAGAACGGGAACTGAAGCTTCTTCCTTTGACTCCTGAGATGCCTTGGCTGATATTTTTCTGCAGCTCTTCTTCTCTTACCACATTCTCTTATTATTTTCTCTGCCTTATCAGTCCCTCACTGAAGCGTTATTATCCTAAAAATATCTATTTTTAATATATTACCAGGCAAACTTTTCAAGCTTCTTCAGAGCTTTAAAAACCTTGTGCCTTTGAACTACTTCTGCCACAGTAGTTTTAATGAAGCTACACAGAACAGGGAGCATGATTCCTTTAAACATCAGCATTTCTTGGCAGAATGGGAAGATGAATAGATGAAATCCCTTGGAGGCCATGGAACTTTTCCTATTAATTGTAATGATTTTGGATAGAAACCACAGAAAGAGAAGAAATAAGTGTAACAATTTATATAATTGGATGTATAAAGGGATGCTGGTAGGAGTTCTGTGAAGAATTCTTTCTCTCAGGAGCAAAGGGGCTATGATGGGATGCCTGATCCCTGGGCAAACAGCACGGTGCAGTCCCAGAGTGGAAGTGCTGCTTTTCAGAATATTATTACAAACAGGCCCTGTAAAATTTGTGTTGATGAAAGCCCTTTGAAATAGTGTTGCAGGGAAGAAGTGTAGCAAAACTTTTTTTTATTATTATTCCTAGATGTATCAGTATATTAATTGGCATTATCTAGCAACAGGGAAAGAATGTTTTGTATGAGGAAATAACAGTGGGGTTTTCAGGTAGTGCTGTTGTATTTGGTCTTTGAAAAATCCCATTGAATATTTTTGCATTACTGATGGGTTGACATATTTATGGAATAGACAAAAAACCTCTTTTTCCTCATCTGTGAATAACTCGATTTTAGCTTGGTTCTCTGTGTCAGAGAGTGGGCACTATTAACCTGGGTGTGGACTAATCCTGCAAGAGCTGCTAATCAGCCACCAAGAGCTGTCTCCTGCACAGCTCTCCAGGGTGGTTTACAGCGTTTTGAGGAATTGAAATCAGTGTTTGTAACATGATATCAACTCATGCCTCAAACCCAGGAGCTGACAGCAATTTGCTGCAATTTGTGTGTGTTGTATCTCCTCTGCTTTGTGTGTCATTGTGTTTTCTTACTGACCTTCCAGAGGTGTTAAAACAAAAGGGGATAAGCACATACTGTGGCTTTTCTGGCATTTTAATCTTTTTTGGCCAGTGGTTCAGTTAATTACATGTCACTATCACAGGATTATTCTGTCCCTTTTGATACCAGGCAAGGAATAAATGTAAAATGTATCAGCCAGAACCATTGAACCAGGTGTGTAGTCTTTGGCCAGTGGTGCTGAAAGATAAAGTGCTATGTTTACAATTCCAATTTAAAAAGTTTATTGAAGTTACAGAGGAATTGCATTGATTTCAGTACATTGGTTTGAGTGAAAACTGAGACTCTTACTTAGGACAAAAAAAAATACAGGCTTAAAACACTGCCAGGAATGACATTTTGAAACTTCTAGGCAATATTTTGAATAGGAATCACCCTCTTGCAGAGTTCCCCCAGGGCCTCCCTGATAGTACATGAGACTAGAAACTCTTTGAATTTGAGACAAAATACAATTTGTAATTCCTGTGCATAACACAAGGCCTCGCCATCAGGACATGTTTCTGAAGAGACTTACACATGGAAACCGTGGTTGTGATTAATGGATGGCTCCAGGCTGTTTTAGTGTAACAGTGACTGTGCTATAAACAGGACTGGGAAAAAATGATTACCTTTAATAGGGCAGCAGCTGTAAGGGTGCCTTTATATTAAGTGACTTAATGAGCACTGATCTTGAAGCAATAAATCAAAATGCAAACAATCTACTCTAATCAAGTAAGCAGAATATTTCAGATACCTAAATTATATTAAATGAACACTTCAATCAAGGTCCGTACCCGCACGTGTTCTTATGTTTAATCAAGTTACTGTTGGTGTAACATCACTTTTAGGATCTAGAGATTTAACACACACTTTGTTTCTTCTTTGCTTTTCGTGGTTTTGCTTTTGGGTTTTTATGTTTGTTTGTTTGACATGAAGAAATTGCTTGCAGAATAATTAATAATCCCTAGTAAATCCTGTCCTGGTACTGAAGGGTTTTCTTCTAAAGAGTGATCCATGAGGTTATTGTGAAAGGTGTTGCAGCACGTCCTTCAGGTAGGTGTGGGGAGCCTGCAGGAAGAAATCCAGAACAGCTGCTTCTGCAATAGGCAAGCACAGATCTTGAGCCTGAGCTCCTGCCAAGGACCTGCTGAGGTCTTGGCTGGCTGGCTTTGCTGAGACACCTTTTTATTGGCCCCAAAGCAAAAATAAATGGTATCAACTAAAATTGGTCCAACCTTTATGGCTGTGGTTGTCCCCAAACACAGCACTTGCATGAGATGCCCTCGTGTGGATGTGTGGATAGGTGTCAGGGGCTGGCATTCAATGCATTTAGTTAAAAAATACCTTGAAGAAAACAGTGGAGTTGCACTGAACTGATTTTCCTGTGTATCCAGCCCTACAGATATTAAGCAACAGAAAGCTTAAGGGAACTTGAGGCTTTCTGCTTTGCTTTGAAAAGGAGTTGTTCCTGGGCTTTTTTTCCTGTTGTTCCAGTGCCAAGGCACCAGCACGGAGCCTGTCAGAGTTCAAGCAGCATCTGGATGATGCTCTCAGTCACAAGAGTTTGTTTTAGGAAGATCTGCAAGGAGCAGGGACTTGGACACAGTGATCTTTGTGTGGGTCCCTTTTCATTCTGTTCTCTGATTCTAGTTAACTGTGTACACCAAGGGCTCAGGCTGTGACTTATATCACACTTTGTACTAAAAAACTGATAGATAACTTTGTTCTGGGAGCAGAGCTGATCCTCAGTTCTCCAGACTGCAATTCTGGTAAGGACAAACTGGGGGCCAGTATAAAAGTATCTAAAATTCCCCCAGCTTTTTAGCTTTCATTTGTATTAAATAAAAGATGCAACCATCAGTCACAACTCCCAGTACTGTAAACTCTGCGAGTCCCTTTCATGTCCCTTCTGAATGTTGCTTACTTCCACTTGAAAATAAAAAGAACAAAAGCTGTTTTCCTGCTTTTAAAGGGATGTTTCCGCAGAGCCCAGAGCAGGCCCTGAGCAGTTCATAGTGCAGGGAGTTGTTCCTGGGGAGCCTCTCCTTTCTGGGCAGTGATGTTGATGTTACTGCAGCTGACAGCAGCTTTTACAGCCAAGCTGGGGAGCTGCAGAAGGCCACGGGCTGGGAACTGCCATGAAAAGTGCCTCTGGTTTGTAAAAGCTGCACATCCTTTGTGCTCTCGTGATGGAATTCCCCCTAACAGATAACACAGGCCAAAAGTTAAAAATGTTACTGTAGGAGGGGATGTAGGTTAAAGTGCCTTTATATTTGTTAATCCTTTGAGTCTCTCCAAATTAAAGCCCATCTTAAAAAAAACCAAACAAACAAACCCAATCACGTGCTGGAGTTACTTCCCTTTTGTGGTTTTTATGATCAGAAGTCACACATCTCTCGCCAACAGGATCTTCCAAGGTGTTTCAGCACACTGAAATTATCTGTTTATTTGAGTAATGCATCCCAAAACAAATCCCTTGGGAAGTGTCCTGTGGCACAAACGCTGGCTGCTGCTCCCAGTGCAAGGACTGGCATGATAATTGTGCAAATAACCCTGAGAAGGGACAACTTCTTCGTGTCTGGGGCCTGGAGCTCATTTTCAGTTTTATTCTGAAAGAGAGGCAAAGTTCTAGGCACGTTCAGAGATCCCAGCAGTACCCAAACTTTAGCTGGTTCTGTGAACACCTCTCCATTTCAGAAGTGGAATCTTGTGGTAAATCCATGGTAAATGAACACTGCAAAGTTGGGAGCTGTGTTTTGTTGGTGTCTGTGCTGGCTGGGGCTGTGCTGTGTACCCACAGAGCTGTGTCTCATCCTGTACTCCTGCATCTGAGATAAATCAACATAATTAATTGCTTTCAATGAGATGGGGTTTTGTTAGTGATTTGTCTAAAAGATACATTTGATTCTAAATAGTGGGGTTTTTTTTACTTTGATGGTGTGTAAAGTGCCTTTTTTCTAACTCAAAGGATGGTGGAGGGGAAAAAGTCAAAGGTTTGTCAAATTTGAAAGTTTGTGAAATTTGTTGCATTACTGTAATTACTTGACAGACCAAGCTGTTGAATGGGATTGTGAAGATTTTTTTTGTTTTGTTTTTTGGTTTTTTTTTTCGTATTTTATGTTTTGTATTTTCTACTGGCTGCATTGAAAATGGTATTTTCTGCTGAATTTTAATATTTGAAATTAAAAATATCCTATCCCTTCTGAAGTAACCTCTTGGGGAGAGTAGGGAGAGTGGTTCTCAGAGGAGCCATTTGTGGTCCCTTAATGGTAACTGCTTGCACTCAGGTTGGAGCTTTATTAAAGAGGCTCCTTTTCCTCATGGCTCCTCAAGCCTGATTCAGAGGATCTGGACAGGAGGAAGGATATGCCTCTCAGAGCAAAAATCACATGCTGAATTAAAAAAAAAGTTTCTATTTTGTTTTATTAATTTTTTTCAGCCCTTTTTTCATCCCTTTGTTGTTTTTTTAAAAAATTGCATTAAATGATAGCAAATGAAAAATTAAAATCCTGGTAACGTGATGGGAACAGATGCTGAACATCAATCCCTTTGAATTCATGGCTTCCCAAGTCAGCCAGAAAGTTTCTCCTGAGCAATAAAGGAAACTCTGCATTCCCTGTGTTGAGTTCCTGTTTGTTCTGTCTCAGAGTTTGCCCAATGCACTGGAGGTGAGAGGAGTCTGTGTGCCTGGAAGGATTATGGATATGCTTTAATAAATTAAACAGATCTGTTTTTCTATCATTATAAACCCAATACTTTTTATTGATTCATGCAAGCCTCAGAGATTCTCTTCTTCTGAAGGAAAGAGAATTTAATGAAAATACATAATTTGGCAGTAAGGATGTTTTCTGCTCTCACCTCTCTTTTTATTTTTTTCCTTATTCTAGCAGCTGTAGCAAGTGTAGAGCTGTGGTACTGATTAGCCTGGCAGCAAAAAGGGCAAGGGTTTCTTTCTGAATATGTGAGGAGGTGGGAAATAATGCAAACAGAAAAGCAGCTTGAAGCAATTAGGTGAGTTAGTCTGGAATAAAGGGGTGCAAGTGTTCTCCTCCAGGAACACAGGATTTCTGGAACAAGTTACAGATTGAAAAGAGGCCCCAGGAGATTTCACTTCCATTATTGTTCACCTGTGCATCCAGGGAGCTCATAAAAATACTATTTCTGGAAGGGAATCACACTTCAGTAGTATATCAATATACATGTTACCTTGATAGAAATAACATTCTGTGCATAACACGTTAAATAATTCAGGTATTTTAAGTAAAACTGTTTATCTGGAAACTCAGCAGCTTTGCAGATTTGGTGTCACAAGGCACTGAAGAAATGGCATCAAGCAACTCACTTGATTCTGATAGTAACTCTATTTTTAACTTGGCACAGATGAATAAGGGGAATTGAAAATGTTAAAGATACCATATCCCTTTCCTCTCTCATCTTCTCTTGAATTGTACACAAAATTAAAAAAAAAAAATACATTTTCTACACATCTGTACCTGTTAAAAAAGGTAAAAGTTGAAACTAGAATGATAATGTGAACAGTGACTAGTTACAGATTTCTTAGGCTGTTTCAGAGTCACAGGCATTTGCTTAGGCTGAATTATAATTGCTCATCTTGTAACAAAAGGGCTTTTTTCCTTCACTCCAACCATATTTCTTCACTTTTCCAAAGTGGTTTGTTGTATCAGCTTGGTGGGGGTTGTTCTATCCATATATCGTTTCTAATATTTTCTAAGCCATTCTTTCATGTGCTCTGTGGTAGGTATTGGAAAAATCATTGAGTCCTTACAAATTCAAATTGTATTTGAATGCAAGAGCAGTGCCCTGAGGAAAAAGCTGCACTGAGATCTGACTGGACCTTGTGAGAACACCAGAAAATTCTACAGATGGTGTCTTTCCATAAGTTTTTGATGATAGGAAGGGTTTTGTGTTTTCTTAGGCACCAAAGCTGATGAATTACAAATAAATTCAGAGGAAATCCAGACTTCCTTATTTCTAGAGTTTATGTACTGCACGGGTTTGTGATAGCTCCTCTTCATTCATGGCTCTCAGCATGAGGACTCTCAAATTTTACTGTGCTTCAAAGGAAGCATTTCCCAACAGTAACCAAGCTGGCTTTAACCCACAGCCCCAGCAAGAGCAGATTTTAAATATTTGTTGGTTGTTTTACTCCTGGACAAGCTGGGAGGTGAGGCTGAGAAGCTGATGAACCCAAAGGATACAAATGGAGGTGTTGGTGTCTTGTTATTGGTTATTACAGACAACAGCTGTGGAGGTGATGAATGGGAAATCAGGGCAGAACTTGCAGCCAGTATGTACATAAAATCCAGTGTTTTATACACTGACCTCAGAGTTACAGGGAGCTGAACCCAAAGACACAAAGAGGAAAGAGGCACTGGTTCGATTTGCTTTGCTGAGTCAGGACTGTAAATGCAGCACAGGTCTGACCTAAAATCAACCTGACTGCAGAAAAAGTAGGTGCAGGTTGTGCCTCACCTCTTCAGCACCTGTGGGATGTTTGTGTCTGCTGGGGAAGGAAAGGGAAGGGCTCTCTCTCAGAGCTGTCACACACTTCATTCATCTGTGGGGACCAAATGACTCCCCTGGGCCCAGCCAGCACCAGGGAAATCAGGCTCCTGGGCAGGCAGAGAATAACTCCAAAATAAACAGCATGCAAGCCCTTCTAAAAACCAGTAAGCTCTTTATTAGCCACTGATACAGCCTGGTGGGGTTATATTCTGATAAAGGACAGGTTTCACCTAGTTCAGTATATGCATTTCTGATGTCAAGCTGCATTTGTGACTCTGTTGCAATTTGAAATGTAAATTAATATGCCACACGTAACCTTCTAACTATTTGTGTTTCTGACTGGTTTGAAATAATTTCCTGTGGCATTTGGATGTATGGAAATAAAGTCTCCTAAATGCCATAAAATGATACACTGATGAAATGCTATTTAATGGTAGTTGTGAGTGATTTGGTGTTGATGTTTAAGGATGTATTTGTGGATGTAGGTAGATTATAAAATAGTTCAACACAACACACATGAAAGGGAGAACGCTTATTCTTCTGGATACCTACTACTTTTATAGTTAATTTACATCTTGTTACCACTTCTGTACAAAGAAAATGAATGGAATCCCTCACTCAGCATGTCCTGGGATTTGGGAATCGTTCCCTTGAACAGCTGAAAAGGGGATTTGTGTGTAGGCTGCTGGGCTTCACTTCCTTCAGAGCCTTCTCTCTGCTTTCCAGTGCAGGGGGAAATGTTTCCACAGGTGAAACACAGGTGTTCCTCTCTGTCCTGCTTTGGCTGGGCTGCAGTTGGTGCAGGGCTGTGTGTTGGGTTTAGGATGAGAACAGTGCTGGTCACACCCCGAGCTGGTGCTGAGCAGGGCTTGCACTGAGCCAGGGCAGTCACTGAGTCCCTGAGCCTCTCACACTGCCCTGGCAGTGAGGAGGGAAGCACAGGAGGCTGAGAGGGGCCACAGCCAGCACAGCTGACCCCAGCCATCCCAGGGGATATCCCACAGCTCTGGGCATCATGCTCAGCTCAGAGGGGAGGGCTCAGGAGCTGGCTGGGCGCTGCTCAGTTAGTGGGGAGTGACTTTCATTTGCAATTTGCACCACTTGTTTTTCTTGGGGTTTATTCCTCTCCTCTCCTCTCCTCTCCTCTCCTCTCCTCTCCTCTCCTCTCCTCTCCTCTCCTCTCCTCTCTTTTTCATTTCAATTTCTTATTCTTTTTCAGTTATTAAATTGTTCTGATCCCAATTCCCAGTTTTTCCTGCTTTTACCCCTCCTGCTCTCTCCCCCATGTCCCTGGTGGGGAGTGAGCAGGTGGCTGCATGGGCTCAGAGTTGCCAGTGGGGTTTACACCATGCCAGGCCAGGAGGTACTGAAATGGGTCATGGTCCTTGCTTTGTATTAGACAGAGACTTCCTGCTCTGTGTTGTGTTTCAGATTTGAGAAGGTGGTGGGCTCAGCTCTGGTGTTCTTCATGTTATGGTCAACAACCAGGGAATTGTTTGTCATCATCCTGCTCCAGTCACTGCCAGATTATTGCCTGTACTTTGTTCCCACATCCCAACACGGAGTGGAAATATTGACAGGTACAGCTGGGCAGATTTGCAGCCCAGAGCTCTGCATCTCCTGCCCAGTGCACTTCAGGAGTCCCACAGCTCCCTGTGCTTTGGTGGCAGCAGCAGCTCCTTCTGTGCACAGACAGGAAAAGAGCTTTAGAACTTCAGGTGTCTTTCATCTCCCAATCTCCCCATCTCATTTTGAGATTCAAGATCTAGCCTAGTTTCATTTTCTGCCTTTTCTCACAAAAGTACTCATGTAAAGGGCCTTTATTTCCATTCTGATGCACCCATCCTGCCTTCTGAAATTACCTCTGGCTCCATTTAAAAAAAGGACATTTTCAAGAAGTGCAGTTGCACATACATGAATTGAAGCTCTTGGTGTTTGGAAGGAGTAACACTGGCTCTGTGTTTTCAGCTGTGTCTGAACATTGCAGAATAGTCATGATTGAGGTGTGCAGTGTCCTGATCCTCTGTTGCTGCTGTGGATAGAGCTGTTCTTTCTCCTTTGGCAAAATTGGTTTTTCTAGGTATTAATTTTCTAAATGTCTGTGTTCAGTGATTTCACACTCTTACCCAGAGCTTTCCATAAAGCTAATTTTCTCCTTCTATTCTAGCATTCTCTCTGTTTTAGCATGCTGGCTTCTGCAGTGGGTTTTCCTGGGTGTGACACCTCAGTGACCTGCTCAGATCAACAATTTGCTGCCACAGTGTGGGTTTTCTACAGAGATGTAATTAATACCTCATCTGACCTGCCATGACAAAACTTCCACCTTGCTTCACTGTGCAGCAGAATGCCTATCAGGAAGTGAAATCTTAGGAATTTGCTTTGGTCCTCTCTTTCAAAGATTTATCAAGTTTTAACATGCTGTCCAGTTCTCTCTGCCAAAAATGTCTTCCAGCAGTAGAAATCTTCTGTTAGTTGGCTGCAGATTTTTGGGAAGATGCTTAGATTTTGGAGTTTGTGACAGTTTTATCAGTAACAAAATGATTTAGAACTTGCTGCACAGTTCAGCTATTAATAATGATTTGATCAGTTTTGTCAGTGCCTTAATTTGCCCCATAGATAAAAATCCCTTACATTTGTGTCTGTCACCTGTGGGCAGCTTTCTGCTTGTGAGCCTGACATTTTATTCTGTCACACTATGGAATTTATTTTTTTTCTTTTTTTTCTATACTAAAAAAGGAAAATCATTCTGTGAGATTCCCTCCCCTGCCCAGGTCCCAGGCATGCTGCACTAGCAGGAAGAGAAAGCTCTTCCATATTGCCACCACCTGAGTGAAGAACACAGCAGAGATCATTGTCTGTGGCACAGGGCTCTGAGCAAAATACTCCATCAAGTCCACAGAGTAGCAGCTATGAACAAACTCATCAAAAAATGTAATACTGCAGGAGATAAAGGTGGAAGAACTGAAATCTGGTTCTCAAATGACAACCATCCATGGCAGAAATGAAGGGCAGGCAGCTGCTCTGTCAGCTTTAAAATCTTCATTTGAGTGACTTGTTTTGTCTGTGCTTTGTCCTCCACTGCAAATACAATTTTACATAAGAAGTGTCTTTGAGAGAAGGGGTTCTCAAAGCTGATAAAAATTTGAAGTTAGATATCAAACACGAGTTCTTTGTAACTTCCCTAGCACGAACTGGTAAAATTTGGAATGTTTCTGGATAGGCTGGGTTATATTTCCATAGGTGAACTACAAAAAATATTTCTATTTTTTAGTAGCCAGGCTGGGGGGTTAATGTTTGTCACCACAGCAGACTCAGGGACCCAAGTTTCCACCATTTCCTCAGTGCTGTGGAAAGCTCCTGTGTTTGCTTTCAGTTTTAAGGCTCTGCTCTCAGTCCTGTTGGGATGGCACAGGTCAGGTCAGGGGGGCACTGCCTGTGCTGAGCATCCTCACTGGAGCAAAGCCACCAGCTGAGATGAGCAGAAACCCCAACCAAACCCCACAAACCTGCACCAGCTTTGGAGCACTGACACTGCTCACAGGGATTTCTCATTTACTCCACTGGCAAGCTGCATTCATATGCTGCATAATTCTTAGATAAAGGTAAGCCAAATTTGGCTTTCCTTTTCTCACAGCAGAGACACTCGATTCTTTAAAAATATCACTTCATTTATTCTGGTGAAATCAAGCATTAAACACAGTGGTGATCAGATAAAATAACTGTTCTGAGAATTAATTGAAAGTCAGGTAGGACAGGGATGAGAATACTCAAATTACTTCCAAATGCTTTCTGTTTATAGTTGGATTTGCTACATAATATAATTTAAATAATCTGCAAGTTCTTTATCTGTTTTTGATTCCAAAGCTATCACAGATCTCTCCTGACCCTCCCCTGGTATGAGTCTGTGATTTTGCTATAGAAGCATTGATAGAAATCAGTCAAAATGTGTTACTCTATATGAGTGCATTTGTGTTAAATACTCGATTTCAATTTTATAATCTCCTCTTGTAAGAATTTATTTTTGCTTCTTGTTCTGCACATTTTGCAGACAAATTCATTTTCTTTCTCAAGGTGCACAGAATCCCCTCCCTCCACCCCCAAACTGAACTAAACCCATCAGTTGTTCCAAGACCAGTCCATGTAAATAGCTTGGGCCTGGATTATGTGAGAGTAGTATACTTATGATGGTGAGAACTTTTCTGTCTGCCTTTATTAGACTTAAAAAGGTTTCTCCAGCTGATTTTTACAACCTAGATGATCCATTCTTCATCTTCTTTTATTATCACTTAACATTGTTTGCAGATTTTTGTCTCTGTTGCTGTTACTGATAAGGAATTTCTTTAGACTGGGTTGTGTTTGCATCAGCAAAATCTGTGAAATTCATTATATACACAGCTAAAAAGAAAATGGAAAATACACACTTATATTGGTTCCAGAAACTATAAATTTATTTGAGCAGTAACATTATTTCAAAGTGATTTCTTGTCTAAGATAAAATTATTTTTAAAACATGGGTTTTTTTTTCTTAAAATAGTTGAAAATGTATTTTCAGTGATATATTACTATGACAGCAAAAAGTAGAATAAATAAAAGCTGAACCTGATGAAGAGGAAGGAAGGAACAGGGTAATTTAGAACTGAAATTATTCTGGAGCTGATCTTTAAATATTTCCAGGGAAGGAGCTTGCTGTGGGATTTGAAGCTGCAATGCTTCAGGCAGCTGTAGAATCGATTTCTCTTAAGTGACAATGCCATTGGATTTCAGTTCCTCACTTTGGAATGAAGTGTGTAATTGTGTTTCCTAGAGTTTTCTCCTCAATGATGATGAAGGATCAAAAACAGTGGTGTTCACTTTTGGATAGTTTAGAGGTAAACAAAGCCATTCAGAATGTTTTATTTTAAATAGTGTCCTCTCATGCCTTGCATTCTGTGTGCTGCAGAGCCTGGTGCACGTGTGTTCTTGCTGTCTCTGAATTGAATTCAGCTTTTCTGCTTCCTCTGGGACAGAGGTGAATTTTGTTCCCAGCTGTTGCTGCCTCCTCTCACATCTTGTTCCTCCTGCTGATGGAAAGGCTTCCTTAGCTCAGGATTTTCATTCATCCTCTGGATCCTTAACACGTGACTGGAGTGTCTTTCTAAGGAGCAGAGTGGTGAAAGCCAAGTTCTTTCACCAGCAGTTGTTTTGGAATTTTGTTAATGCCTTTAAACTTCTCAGGCACAGATTATTCACTTCTGTGCTGCATAATGAGCTCAGCTGAACTAAATGAGTTCCTTGTAGAGCTCCCATTGACAGTGAAATGATGCTCAGATGAGCTCCACTCAGAGCAATCTGAGCCACAGGTTATGGTCTCACACATTAAAATAAGGTGTTAGGCTCTCCTCTTGGACTGAGGGAGAGGATTTGTTTGAGAATCAAATGATTTTCACAGGATGGTGTCTTGCTGATTGGGTTTTTGGTGTTCTGGATACATCCTTGCCTGACTCATTGCAGCATCAACCAGTTAAACTTTCCCCCTGAGCCTTTCCTGGGGCTTTACCTGTGGAGGGTCAGAGCTGGATGTGTGGAGAGGGCAGGATGGATCATTTTGGAAGGGTTGCAGTTCGTGGTTTGTTTTTGCTGGCCCACAGGCACATGCCATCTGTGCACAGTGTGTGGGGCTTTGTTTGGGGGTCTCAGTCTTGGGGGCCTTTCCTGCAGGGAGAAAATGGGTCAGACCAACACTGGGAGTGCCTCCTCCAAACTGGGCAGTGGGTGAGGGAAAGCACATCCTGTGTGCAGCTGCCCAAAGATGCAGCAGCAGAGACCCCCTCCAGCCCCAGGGCTGTGTGTGGGGAAGTGTGAGAAATGGATTTGTAGAGGATTCTCAAAGCCTGACTGAAAACTCACAGAGTTTTGTACATCTGTGTGCAAACTCTGAGATAAGGTGTGCTGGCTTGGGCCGTGGGATAGGACAGACATTGTTGAGGGAGAAATTGAACTGGAAACAACTTTCAAACCATGGCCTTGCAAACAGACCAGATATTTTAGAGAATTAGAACTGTGAAAGATGCATTGTAGCAAATCCACGTGGGGTAGAATAATTAGTGGTTGGTGTTAAAAGGATGAGCAGCATTATGTAGCAAGAGCTCATAGGCTGAAAAACACTTATAAGGTATATATGTTTGGCTAAAGGTATTATAAGGTATATATGTTTGTTCTATGAGGAAACAGTTTCGCTGTAGGAAGACAAAAGGAGATGCTGCTGAGGGCAGTCTCCTCCCTGATCTGTTACAGCTGTGTTAATTATCCTAGAGTGGGAACAGCCTTGCCCTCACAGCCATGGGTGTGATAAAGAGTGAGTGAGCTGGTGGGCAGTCAGTTGGGGTCTGCTGGCTGGGCTGTGAGGAGGAAGGGACAGGAGGCTGTGCAAGGGACAGCAAAGGTGAGCTGCTGTATGTGGGACAGACAGGGTGAGGTGGCTGTGCTGGGGACAGGAAGGAGCGAGCCAGAGCTGTGTGGAGCTGCTCTTGGATGTACAGAGAAAAGGTATGGGAGACTTTTTGAATAACAAGATGCTGATATTTGAAGCCTTCTGGTGATTTTTATGGAGCACCCTGAGTGCAGTGTCCATCTCGACTGCCACACATTGAGTGTGACATCTGGCTTCTGATAGAATGGCAGTGAGTTTTACATCTCTCGTGTCCCAGTGAGATTGATAAAGAAATAAAATCTTCAGAAAGGCCTCTCAGTTGCCCCGTGTCTGTAGAGGTGAGATTTCCAGCAGGGAGGTGCCAGGAGAGCAGAGGGGAGGCAGGCAGGAGGTGGCAGTGGCCCTGGTGACAGCAGGCAGAATTTATGTGCCATCAGGGTGATTTGCCTGGCAGCACGTGGCTCCCTCCCGAGCTCAGTGCTCCGGGTACTGCACGGATCTGTCACCTTCCCCGGGAATGAGGCAATAATTTACACTGTGAGTAGTGCTGCCAAAGGCAATGGGAGAAGGAAGGTGCCATTCAGCACAAAAGCTGACAAAATCTGATTGTTAAGTACCAGCCAGTACATTAAACTTCATATCTCTCTAAAGAGCGAGGAGGGAGAGAAATGCCTCCTATTACACAGAGACATGTTACAGGAGACAAATGCCAAGTGAATACTTTATAAAACTGGTGTGCTTTAAAGCATTTTGCAGTCAACAGCCTGTCTTTTGTCTGCCCTTCGTTGTGACAGCTGCAGTGTGCCATAGACCTTAAATCAACAAAAAACACTGGAATAGCCTGCTCTGGCTGCTTGGCAAAGAGTTGCTGCTCAAGTCTGCCTTCTCCAGAGAACTTGGCTCCCCCAGCACACCTTCTGCCCTGGCTCTTCTGAGACTTGCACTTGCGTTTATAAATTTGCTGTCAGCTTGGGAAAACGACGCCGTGGTTAGGACACAAATGTAATTCTGATACAGACATTTTGTAGGGGAAAAAAAAAAGAAAAAAAATTGGCATAAGTGGCAATGGGAGGAAAGACGAACTGAAATTCTGATTGTCAAGTAGAGAGATAATAATCAGATCTGGTGAGCTGTGATTTGTGTAGTGAAGGCAACACTTGGAAGCAGAGGGAATGTGGCGTCGGACAGTTTGCCAAAATTCCTGGTGCCCTTAGGTGGAAAGTTGTGTTTAAAAGGTGTGAAACAGTTTCAGATACAGAGACTGGGCCTAGAGTTTGTTCTACTGATGGTGTAAGCAATCAGGGACTTTGAAATGGATTATGGATGGTTCTTGAGGAGAATATTGTTCATGTAGAAGCTTTTTCTCCTGGCACTCTGTGCTGGAGACGAAGGACTGAGCAAAAAGGCTTGGTCAGAAATGCCTGTGAACAAGCAAAACCTTCAGAACTGAACTGTTTTTGTCATTCAAACCAATCTAAGAAGCATTAAAATACCAGCTGAAACCAAGGTTCTCAAATAAATACCTCTCTAGAATTGGAGGGATTTTTAAAGCATGGCAATTTGCAGTAAGCTGGGACAGCTATTAATTTCTCCATCAGAATCTGTCTTTTTTTCCCTGTGAAAAAGCAATAATTTCATTTGCTGTTTTACACCCTGCAGTTTTCATTAGGTTCAAAACATACCTGGTCAAATCCTGGAGGTAGGATTAGGAGCTTGAATGCAGTATGTAGGTTCAATTTACCCTTTTTAGTTTACCTAGAAGCATAAAGGTTGAAACTGAGATTTACTTTGTCCTTGAGCACCAGGTTGAAGTAATTAACCTGAATGCCTTAAACATAAGGATTTTCTCATTTGGTTCTTAATTTCTTGTAAAGACTCCATTAATACTTAAATTTCTCCAATCTCTAGTGGAATCTGTTAATAGCCTTACACAGTGTCAAGGAAAATCGTTGGTGCAGTGTTTAGAAATAGAGTTAAGTCAAATGTTCCACTGGTTGCTCCTTGTTAAAATAATTGACATCTTGATTTGTTATATAAGAAGCCTTCATTTATTTGCCTTTCCTATAAAAATTTTCTCCCTTTTTTGTTCCTTTGCAACTCCCTTAAATGAGTGGAGTTAGGCAAAAATTTCCCATTATCAAGTCTTCTTTTTTTATGTGGTTATTTTTATTTTTATTTTTTGGAAACAAGAAGATAAATGATTTCCTTGACTGCTTTTCCACAAACTAGAGCAGTGTGGGCTTTCCTCCTGCCACATCCTGCCCCTACTCTTAATCCCAGTGTTCATATTTCAGTCTCTGATGGGAAACTCCTTTTCCTTGTGTGCTTTCACACCTTTGTGTCATTCAGAAATTTTTTATGCAGGTAAGATGAGAAAAAAGAAAACAACTTTCAATTATCTTGTGTTATTTTATGTTTAAGTTACCATTATGGATCTAATTGTGTTCTATTTGCTGCTTCACGTTCTGGTGAATTGGCATTGGGGTCACAAACCACATTAGCTTTTTCAGCTTAAGCAACATCAGAAAAATAATTCTGAAGCCTAAAATGACATTTTTAATCTCAGAAAAATAGCAGTGGTTTCGTTCATATGTTTTTCAATCAATAGCAAGCAAATCAAATCTCCATGCTGGCTAAAAAATGCTTATCACAATTGCAATGTGTGCCTTTTTTGGGGGGGGGGGGGGGGGGGGGGAAGTTACATTACTTTTAAAAGCATTATCTAAACAAACACTTCAGAGGTGCATTCATGTTTCTGAAATGACTCAAATTGTGTTGTAGATATCTATTATGCACATTTAGCAGACATTCCAGGTTCCTGTTTTTGCTGTGCACCCGTTCTTATGAACATTTTTGCCTTAGGATTATACCCTGGAAGCCATGGGAAGATGTGCAAGTGAGGTGGGAGAAGAGTTAAATCCAGCCTGTAGTGTTGGCTTTTATCATAAGTACAGTCAGGAGAGAAAATAATGGGGGGAAAAGCTCAGCTGATCTCAGTTTTCAGAATATTTCTTTTTTCTTCTTTTTTCTTTTTGGTCAGCCTGAGTTCGTGGTTTTATGTTCTGTGCCCTCTGTAGAGTGCTCCATCCTACTTGCTTTATTTTTTCTCAGTTAAGTTTTAAGTCTCTGCAGGAAGATGCAGTTGTATTGAGCAATTGAGAAGATCTGCAAGCAAAACTCCAGAGAGGTCTTAATGTGTGCAATTTGTCACTGTTATTTCAGTCTATGCATAGCAAATAGACTTTGTTTTGAAGTTCAGTTTTCATCTCTGTCTTCCTCCTCATTACCCAGCAGAATGTGTTGTGAGGATGGGGAGGAGGAGGAGGAGCTCTGGTGTGTGCAGGGGTTTCCTGGGGATGTATGGGATGCAGGATGCGAGGGCAGCTCCAGCAGCAGAGAGGAGAGGACAGAAATGCTGAATATCCCAGCAATGGCACAGCCCTGCTTCATTTCCAGTACCTCAGCAACCCCCTTGATTTTATTATTTGTAACACAGCTGTTTGTATTGCAGACAGGCTTAGAATTAAGCACAGCTTAATTCCCAGTTTGGGGGCTAGGGCTCCGAGCGTGTTTATTTCTCTGGGCTGGATGTTCATACTTGCCTGGTTTACTTTTATATGTTATTGTTTATAGTGTAATTTCTGGACTGCAAACCTACATTGTGCTTTTTAAAATTCACTTTCACAAGTTCAGAAATAAAACTCGGTGAGAAAAAGCTGTGAAATGAGGCAGGCCAGGCTTTACAAATTGCAGAGCAATTCCAGACTGCTGTTTTACTACTGTTTCCAAGTTATCTCTGCCTGGAGTAAGAACAAAACTCCGTAATATAGGGCTGCTCTCAAGTTTTATTAAACCACTTGCTTAGTGTGAAATTAATTTGTTCAGGAAGGGAATATAAATCAACGGAGGTGAGAGAAAATTGATTTTTACACCACCTTTCACTTGTTGCACTCTTAGTAGTGTAAGCTTCATTAGACTCCTGGAGTGTTTATAGGTGTTATAAAACGTTTAACACTTGATGTATTGAGGTACTTGAAGGGGTTTCAGACATTAGAGGATTATATTGAGATTCCATTGCTATCAGTCTGGTACTTGGCACTTGGGGGAGGAAATGTTGTGCTCTATTGTCATTTTAGCCATAAATGGAAGCTTTTTGTCTGACACTGCGGGACTGATAGATGCAGTGAGAAGCTCCAAGACGTGGAAGCAGTGCTGTAGCACCAAAGGTAAATTTGGTGCAAATAGTTACACAAATATAATGGCAGTCACAAAAAAAAAGGCATTTGGAATTGTGCAGGAATTCATAAATGCTCCAGTCTGGTGGGCATTTTGCTTCTGTGTTCCAGCTGTCAGTCCAAGTTCCCAGAAATGTGATACTTGAGGTGTTTCTCCCTTGTTCATGTATAGTTTTGCTTCTATTATAGTACATATGCTGACATGGCAGAGTGTTTTCCCATGAAATAAAAGAACAAGGCAGAAAATACAAAAATTTCTGAGAAATCCAATCCTGAGACATATGGCACAGTTCACTTTTAAGTTATAGGTCTTAAAAATTGAGCAGTGCGGTTTATTTCAGAACTTTTTAGAAATGCAACAGGTTTTACATATAATGGCAGTAATTTTCTTTCAGACTCTGTGGCAGATGTGTGCTTCCCTAAAGCCAGGTGATTTATGGAATAAATGGAATAATGCCTGTGTTAGGTTTGTGGGCTTTGACCTTTTGCCTCGTGTCAGTGCATTGCTGAGCTGTTCTGCTAAGGGAAGTTTGGAAAATGTGTCCAGAATGCTTCCATGTACTGCAAATCCTCATTTAATGTGTTCTTGGAGGTGTGTTGGAGCCAGCTGATTCTGTGTAAATTGTTGCTGCTGTGGTGGAGCAGTCAGAAATGAGTTTTCAGTCGTTGCACACCTGGAGCAGCAGCTAATGCTGCTCGTGCTCCCTGGTCTCCTGCCAGTGGGGCAGAGACAGATGCCACTCTAATTAATAGTCAAAATTAATACCCTTCCTGAATAAAAATGACTGAGGGAGGGCAGCATAAACAAATTAATCTTCTCTCTGTTTCCAGAGATTGATTTTTCTCTCGTTGTGTCCCCACCCCTGTTTTCCTGGAGTGTTTGTGAGTCTGGAGAGCAGGCAAGCACAGCTCCTGGAGGAGATCAGCGTGCAGTGCTGTGGGCAGCAGAAAGGAAGTTTATTGCAGGAACACAAGCTGTGTGTTGATCCTTCATCCTTCTAACCAAAGATGTGTATTTACTTCATGAAGTTTTTTAACCCTTCACTGTTAGCAAATAAGAAAAGCTGCAATCAATCTTTATTCGTATTGCCAGATTTAATTTAAGAATTGTGTAAGCTCAATACATCACTTACAGTCCCTTGGACAGAGGCTTTCTCTGATTTCTCATTTGAAAAACGAGAGCATACTTTAGTTGTTGTCTTCATACGATTTTATGTGCCTTTAGTCACCTCTGAGGTTTGTTAGTGGGGTGTAGCTGTTTGTTTTACATTTGGATAACATCTCATCATCTCTGGTTTGCTTCAGCATGCCAAGGAGAACATGCAGAGATAAAGCAGGTTACTTCTCACCATTAAAAGGGGATTTTTGATTCTGTGGAAGTATAAGCAGAGCATTCCTTTTGCAATAAAAATGCTGGCTTGATTAAAAAGAGCTTCCTACTAAGAACCAGCTAATTCCATTGATAGCACATTAACAGGATATGTAACTTGAGTAAAGGTGCAACAATAAATCAAATAAAGCAATTACATAAATTGGAGCATCTCTGAAAAGTAGGACAAGTTAGCTGAGTGTGTTATTTATTTAATACCAACTTAATATCACAAGAGCAAACAGTAAGACAGGTAAAGTACATCAAAATATTAATTATATGGATCCATGCTATAACTTAGAAGAAATGCTTACTTACTGCTCCTCTTCAAGGGAATTGCTGATAGAAGTTGAAGCAGAACATCTTGAATTATTCACCAGCATCTGAATTGTGATGGGTAGATCTAAGTGATACCCAGAAGAGCTTTGATATTTAAACAGGACAAAGACATTTTACCAGTTCTCTGTGAGTTGTGGCTCTGAGACTTGAATCATTCCTTCCTGCACAGATTTTTCAAGCTACAAACCATGAAGGTGTATTTTTGGACAAAGAAAATGATCTTGTTTTGGTTGAGTAGGCTAAATCTTAATCATGATGTAAAATGTTTAATTTTTCTTTTTAAATTTATTTCCAAAAGTATTTCCAAAATGTTTTACAAGGTAAGATTAGGAAAATAAAAACAATAAAGATTGCCATGATTCCTTTAGACAAACCTTTCTCTGACAGCGGTGAGTATCTGATGCTTTCAAAATGATTGCCTGCAGTGACAAGATTCTGAGTCATTTTTAATTTGACTTGGGATAAAATTCCATTGGAGCAAGCAGTCATCTCCTGGTCCTTCTAACAATTTCTCTTAACCCCTGGAAAGATGAAGACACCTTACACTGCAGCCAGGCAGGATTTGGTTATTGCTCAGAAGATTGGCTGGGATTTGCAGTTTTTGGTGAATGTGGCAGCTTTTTGAATGCAGTCTAACTCCTGATGAGCTGCAAATAGAAATAATAACTTGGATATTACAGCTGGCAAACATCCTTGGGGCACTTGGTGGCAGCTCCTGCTGGCTCTGGCTGCTCTCCACCCCTCCTGCCCCAGGACAGGGTCAGCACCTGCCCAGGGGCACTTCCCCTGCACTCAGCTCCTGTTTTGAGAAGCCAAAGAGCAGCAGAGCAGCTTTCAGCAGGATGAATTAGTGTGGAGAAGATTCTGTCTCTGAGCTGGCAGTACTGGGGGGTGCACTGAGCCAGTTTTGGCAGGAAGGATTGCTCACACACCCTGCTTGGGAAGCAGTGGGGAGGGCAGCTCTGGGGAACACCCAGCTTTAGTATTGTAACAACCACTTCATCCTCAGTTTGAGCTCAGGTTACTGCACTCTGTAAAGAGAGATGCTGACCTGTTGCTTAGCATTGGAGGTGATCTTTTTTCAAGGCTCAATTAAGAAATCTGTGAAGAAAAATATTTTTATGGGAAGGGAGGAGCTATTGCATCATTTCTGTCTTAAGTCCGAGAAGTGAATGCTGACTGTGAGTGGAATCCCTGAGAGATGTAGCTCAGGAAGAGAGTAAGAATGAGCAGCAGTTTATGCCATAATCATCATATTTGGATGATCTGGAGGTTCAGCTGCTTATTCCCTCTGTGGATTGAAAGCAGTTCCATTGTCAGGGTATAAGCCAAACTCCACTGCGCCTCAGTCCTCTGTACCTTGTGTCCCACCAAACCTCTGCTCCTGGGGGATGTGGGCAGAGGGCTGGAGTCAGAATTCCCTGCAGGGGCAGGTCCAGCAGGCACAGGAGGTGCTTGGTGAAGGACTGGAGTTCCTTTTCATCCCTTGGTTTATGATGCAGCAAACACAGTTTGGCTCCTCGTGGTGCTGACTGCCTTGGTGCTCATGAAATGTAAATGAAATGAAGGGATGGGACTGAATGTGTAAATCTGGGATTGTTTTACAAGGAAAACTTGCAGGGAGAATGCTCAAGTGTTAATAGGAGGAGTTCTATGAGGGTGCAATATAAGGAATCATTGCACCAAGTGAGACTTGGCATGGTCAGAGTAATGTGGAGAGTAAGGGAAGAAATGGAAGAATTTAAATATGAAAGGCAGTGAAATGTAATGAATCAAAGTATGAGCAACAAGGTGATTTAGTGAGATGGAGTTAAGTGAAGAAATGCAATTTTAAAAGGAAAATTTAAGAGATTTAGTAATAGAATTGTAGACATTTGAAGCAAAATACAGAAGAAACAAAAGAGTCTAAGGGGAGCTAATATTTAGTAACAGTATTTTCAGCATAAAAAACTATAAGGCATTTAATTATAATTTTGTTCATTTAAAACCACCTCCTACATATATAACATTTACATAACAAACATGCAAAAAAAAACACCCCAGGAGCAAGTTTCCAGGTTATTGTAACATAAAATAGATATTAACTAGAAAAATTAAAAAAAGGGCTATGACTTCACAGTGCCACTGTAAAATAAGCAATTAACATATTACTGTACAAAGCACAGCACTGAGCAGTGTTGGATAAAATATAAAATAAAACATGACTAAGACAGGGGGGGAATGAAGTTTAAACAGCACCTAGAAATTTGTCCATTGTGGGACCAGTGAGACCACTGGTCAGGTACCATGTTCAAGTAACATATATCAAGGTTTTAAATATTTCCAGTGGTTTTGGCTTCACAGCTGACATGCTGAATACAAGCTGTAAATTGTTGGAAATGTGGGCAAATTCTTAGATGGTTTAAAGCAGTGTATTTCTGGGTGAAAGGATTTGGCCCTGCAAAAAAAAAAAAAAGAAACTGCATAGCTTATTTGATGTATTCCTGTGTCTGATGAGCAAGACAAGGACTGGGGACACAGTGTTCTGATATTGAAATAAAATATTTATTTTGCTGCTTCTTTACCAATATCTAAATGTAGACTAAAATCATATTTTCTCATTCCATTGTTTCCCTCACTAAATGGGAAGTACTGTTGTTTCTTTTATAAGAGGAAAACTCCTGATTCCTTTTTAGATTAAAAGAAAAAAAAAAGATATTCAAAGTGAGCTCTGCACTGAGAATTTGTATGCTGAGCCTGTCAGACTGTGAATCTTTATTATTACTGAGCTTTATCCTTGAGTACATAGCTTGCAATCCAGCGTGAATATTAAGTGTCAGGCTCAGATGCTGTGTGAGAGATTTGCAGAAGCTGGCAGGCTCCTGTCCCAGCCTTGGCAGCCCCTGCCCGCTCCCAGTGATGAGTGGGTTCATTTCACAGGTGTCACTTTGCTGGGCTCAGGCTCCTGATGCTGGGAGTGATGGAGGAGGGACCATTACCTGCAGTCTGTGATTTTCCTGGGATGCTGGGGAAGGTCGTGAGGAAGGAAAAAAAAATAAATGTGTGGAACTGGTCATTCAGAAATGTGTGATGTTTGCAAATCTGGATCTTTTCCTGCTGAAAAAAAAAAAAAACAAACCCACTCTAGTTAAAAAAGAAAACAAACTCACTTTTTCCATTTATTTACAAATAACCAATCTGGGCCTAAGAGTTTTTCACTGATGGATTCTGTGTGCCTGGCCTATGGGTTGCATCATTTATACATTTTGGGGTTTTTTTTCTCCCATGGAAAGTCATGTTACTCCTGGGGAAAATCTGCCTGACACAACTGAGCTTCTTCCTCCTTTCTTTCCTTCTGATCAGAGGAGAGTATTTGAACCCTGGTGTGGGATCTGCATGGGCTTCCCCCTACTTGTGACTTCACATTTTGTAATCATTGTTAAATTACACCCAGCTGGAAGCAACAACAGTAAATAATTCTTTCAGCCCAAGGCTCTCCTGTATTGAATAAAACAAACACTGACTTGTCTTTTGAAATCAGCTGTAGTCATTTTGTGTAGCAGGAGTAAATCCCCAAATGTGGCAGGCTTAGATTATTTTATTTTTGCCTCTTCTTCAGACTGAAAGAAGTTTTTATCAGAAGCAGTAAGAATCTTTTTGATGAAGCTGCGACAGCCCCTGTGCCAAGGGTGCAGCAACTTCTCCCTTCTCTGCAGCAATGGGCCTGTGGTGGGTACAGGGGCTGGGGATGCCTCCAGCGTGGTTTATGTGATACCTGGGGGGAGGCTGGACCCTTTCCAGCCCTGATGACCTTACAAAAGTCCTTTTCCTGTCAGCTGATCCATCCCAGCCCCTCTCTGTCTCCAGTGTGTGAAATGCTGCTTTTATTTTCTGTGGCGAAATGTCTTTGGATCAGAAAATGTGTTGTGTCTACCCAAATTGGATTTTTTCTTTTGCTTTGTCCACAAGAGACGTGCTCCAGTCTGTGGAATGTGATGGACCCTCAAAATATTATTTTTCTGTTAGGGTTTAGAGAGGTAGCCTAGAGATGTGCTGTTTCTCTAAGAATAGTTAAGTCATAAACCACAAAGCTGTTGCATAAACTGGTGGGCTTTGGTTTGTTTTTATTTTTTCTTATTCTAGTCCTTGATTTCAAATGTTATGAACATCTACAGTTCTTAAGCAATGGCAACATTTCTGTTAAAAAGTAATAAAAAAATAGGTAAGTTCACCATTCTTCACTCTACATGGGCTGTTCCTTTCCAAACTGCAGTGCTTGTAGGGGTGTGATTCATTGCTTGCCCTGGGACAGGTGAGAGAACCAAGAGTTTAAACATGCAGAATGCAAAGCCTCTCTTCTGCAACTATCATGTTCCTGCTCTCTAGTGTTTGTCAGGAGCAAGGTGTTCAGGGCTAACAGCTCACCACCTGAATCCATGGAAGGATTTCTCTGGTGGCAGACGAGGACAGTCAAGCCCTTTTCAGTTGGTTTTGTTGTTTCTGTGCCTCCTTGGAGCGCGTTGTTCCCTGGAATTCGTGGCGCACGCTCTCGGGCTGGCAGGCATAGCCCTGTGTCACCGGGGCTGACCTGGAGCAGCACTGGGGGAATTTGCTGCCTGCTCATGAGGCTGAACAGTCTGCACCGCAGAAAAGTGGGGAGAAACAAGCCAGCAGAAAAAATGAGAAGTTCTGGGGCCCGTAAGAGTCATGATGAGAATAGGAATAGAGAAACTGGGAGCCCTGGGCTTTGCCCCTTCCCTGCATGGACAGAGGAGCTGCTTCTCCCACAGCTGAGGCTCTGCCTCTGAGCTTCTCTGCAGCCAGAGTTCTGAGAAGTGCTTTTGTAAGAAACCAACGTTCCTTTCAACTTCATGATGTTTACTGCCATACTTAACCCTACAGGTTTTATGCTGAATAAATCCATAAACATCCACATGGCCTCAGCAAGAGGAGTGACCCTTTTTAACTCAGTGATTTGCCTTATTTTTTTTTTTAAAAAACAGGTATTTATTTAGACTTTCTGGCAGTTTCAGTCACAGGTAGGGGGGATATACGTTGTGAATGATGATTTTATCTCAGGTAAGATATGGAAATAGAAGCAAGGATAGCTTGAGGTTATCATAGTCCAGTGCTGTGCTGCAGCGTGTGCTGCCCTTACGGGCTCAGAGGGGCATGAAGAACTCCCTACACAGCTTGTACAATATTTTAAAAATAGTATTTGAACAGATCTGTGCCATTTTTGCTCTGCACCACCATGCAGTTGTGGAGGCAGGGGTGGTCACAATCTCCACTGCACGCACCTTTCAGCTGAGGAGCTGAAGTTCTTATCTGTTACCAGGCTTTTGTTGCACAGAATATGCACTGAGGGGCAGAGCCCTACCAAGGGAAGGTTACACCTGTGCCAAAGGTTCAGGACAGAGCTTTGAGTCTGTTCTCACCTTTCCAGTGTTGCCCCTCATGTACAGATATAAACAGCACAGGACAGAGCATCAACCAGCAAACACAGTGCAGAGCACTAACATTTGCATTTAATATTTCCAATCAGTTCTTATGCTAAGAGAAGCTATTCAATTTTAAGTGCTATTTGGATAAATCCCTGCTCACATTCACCAGATCTCAGTGTTTATCCTCCTGCCACAAAGAAAACTTCCACGATTCCTTTGTACAAAAATATGCTCTCTGCATCCCTTGGATTCCAAATGTGCCGCATGCCATTTTCATTTTAGACAAAGAATTTACTTAATTTTGAAAGATCAGAGACTGAGACTTCATAGAAAATTATTTTCAGAGGCTTTTACAGCATTCTTCATTTTACAGTGGATATTTGCTTCTAGCAATAACTGCAACTGTCTTATTAATAGTCTTCCTTTGCAGTGTCCCATGTATCCCACACGTGAGTTCTTGCACGTGGAGTGGGTTGTGCTTTTGCCCTTCCACACAAAGCTTCCCTCCTGATATTGTATCAGATGTTGGTTTTTTTTCTCCTCCTTGAGTTTCTTCTGTGCCCAGGGGGCACAGCCTGTGCTGGGGGCTTTGTCCTTTCCACCTTGATTCCATCCTGCTGCTGTCACACAGAGCATCCCCTGGGGACATGGGGCCACCTTTCTGCCGCTGCTGGCAGGAAAAGGGAACCCCTGAGGGTCTGAACAGCACATCCTGGTGGCTGTGGCTGCACTCAGGGCCACTGACTCGGGTGTCCCAGCAGCTGGCAGCTCCCAAGTGCTGCAGTGTGTACCTGGTTCTGGCCCAGCCTGGTGTTCAGCTTGGGCTTCCGGCAGCTCTGATACACTGCAACAATACTCGTTTGTGGGGTCTTGGCTCACAGGCAGTTTGGCTCACACTGTCATGGCTATGGTAAAAAGAGGGGACTCTCCAGAGGCTTTCAGAAACAGAGGTTTTATTTGGGGGGGCATCAGGGAATCCCCCAGCCTCAGGTGGGTGCCTCAGAGAGACCCTGAGCCTGGGGCTGCAGGGTGGTTTTGTACAACGCAGTCTGGGAGGTGGGTACAGATTATACAAACCAATAAAACAATCCAAACACTACATGCCAGCTAACTTACCTAAATTCTAACAAATCCAATACAGGTTTGGGAGTGGTCTCAAGAGAGTCTTGCCAACTAGTGGCCGAAGCTCTTGGACCTTAAAGATAAGAAATCCATAATGAACAAAGGGAAAAATTATGCATAACACAAGAATGAAACAAGAAGGAACCAATAGAGAAGAGTCTCCAGGCAGAGACTCTAGTTGTCCTAGAAACTCTTATCAAACTACGATAAGAATACATTCTAGGACAAGAGACCCTTTCAAGGTATCTAAACTACCTCAAACTTACAATATAAAAAAAACTATACTATATTCATAACTAAAGCTTATAAAACATTTCTTGCAAACTCACACCCAAGGGGACAGGAGCCAGGTGAGGCTGGAGAGCAGAGCCAGCTCCTGAGACAGCCCCAGGACCTCTCTGGGGACTCCAGGAGCAGCAGCCCCTTGGGATGGAGGGATGTAGCCCTGCTTTGTGCCTGAGATGTTTTGGTTTTCTGAAATTCTTTTCCCAGGGAGTTTTCTGTAAACCAGTACATGTTTTTGTCACTGTAACTTGGTTTACATTCTTTCCCTAGGAGGAACTTCTCCTTGCTGTCCCTCTGCTCTGACCAATGTGATTGAAGAGGTTTGTCTTTGTTTCACCAATTGAATTGGTCTGTGTAGAACAGTATAAAAGGGAGCAACATCCCAAAAAGTGTGGAGGAGCCATTTTCAGCCTTCTAAAGTCAGAGTCTGTGTCGTTGTGGTGCACAACAGCATCACAGGGGAGCAGAGGCAAGGGGACCTTTGGGGTCTGAAGTCCCCACAGGAACAGAAAGGCTGGAGGGAAGGTGCAGTGTGGTCAAAGAGGGCCATGCCTGAGGGGCAGCCAGGCTGCAGATGGAAACCCCATGGCACAGTTTAGGCCAGGGCCTAGAGTCTGAGAAATAATATTTTTTTTTTCCATTGTGATAAGAAATGCTGTTCTGTAAAGTATTCATTGTAATGATTGAATTTAAAAAAAAAAAAAAAGTCATTCTAAGGTGATGATTAGGATTCAGGATTAAATTTAATGGTAATAAAGTGCAGCTAGAAATGCTCAGTAAATGGTTTCATTCCCCTCTTCTAAGGCTAATCAATGCAGTGAGCTGCTCTCTGTTGAGTATCCTGGCATAAATATCAAATGTGGTTTATCATATTCCAGTTGCATTTCGTTTTTTTTCTCCTTTTCTCTTTTTTTTAACCTGATGTTCTGAGGATTTCCTTTTAGTGCCTACAAACATCTCCTTTTGACAGACAGTGCAAATTAAAAGATATGGCTGGGCAAAGGAAACTAGAACCCAAATATGCCCCCTGGGTTTTCATTTACAGTTAGAAGCTACAGACACAATTACTGCTGACAGAAATGCAGAAGCCAGTGGCAGAGTGCATGTGGCAGTAGAGTCATGCCAGGCAGTAATTGGGAAGATTATTTTTAATCAGAGCATATCCTACAGCCCAAGCATTAGAAATCTCTTGTAAGGCTGACAGGAAATTAAACTGAGACCAAACAAAAAAAGCCTCAAAATAGAAG
The DNA here is from genome assembly GCA_016584745.2 of Phylloscopus trochilus trochilus. Lineage (NCBI taxonomy): Eukaryota > Metazoa > Chordata > Aves > Passeriformes > Phylloscopidae > Phylloscopus > Phylloscopus trochilus. The sequence continues at coordinate 3,805,742 of WQNJ02000011.1, forward strand.
TAATATGGTTAGAAGTCTAATGATGGCAGAACTCACTGCTTGTTGTATTTGGTTGTTATCTAAAGGGAATGGCTTTTAACTTGCAGCAGCAGATATCATTGTTTAATTGCATTTTTAGAACAGAATTAAAAAATATCAGATTAGATCAATTTAGACGCAGGCTTTTGATAAAGGTCTGAAGCAGTAGATGTTAAGTCAGACTTAGTAACTGTATATATGTATTAGCAGTGATTATTATTGCTTTAGGTCCTTTTTTATTTTTTTTTTCCTTTAATATAAGGCTTAATGAAGCCACTTCTATTGGAAAATAATAACATGTCTGGGATACTTTTGGAATGCTTGGGTCTGGTGATATTTTATGAAGCCTGAATGGCCTGGGGCTCTCTCTCAGTGACCCTGCAGAACAACCTGGGCTTGTTTGGGCTGCCTGAGCTGCTGCCCCAGGGGAGAAGCCCCTGGGGTATCTCACTGCTGACACTTCCACCTGGAAACACTATTTCATTTTTAAGTGAATCTTAATAGATCATCATCTCTGCCAAACTTCTCCCTACACACCCAGCTGGACTTCCTCCAGCTGCCTCTCCAGTTTCCCTCGTCTCTGAGCAGAGCAGGAGCCCTGTGGTCACCCTGCAGAAGGGTTCTGCTGCTCTTTGTGTGCCTGGCACGTGCAAATGTTGTAATACCAGCTGCAGGCAAAGCTTCGCTGATTGGGAATTTATTTCTGAGTCACAGGAGTGCAAAACTTGTCTGTTTAGTGTTTTGGAACCATTGATGGCAGTTGAGGAAAAGGAAATTTAGCACTGGAAACGTGCATGTCGTGTTTCTCCACAGGATTGCTTGTAGTTGTGTGGACAGTTCTCAATGGCATTTCATGTCAGTGTGATGAAGAATAAGGGGCAATGCCCAAGTGCAGAGCCAAGCAGGTTATCCTGAGGCCTGTAAACAGGATTTTATCAGAATTACAGGAGGGGTTTTTCATAGAAAACTACTGGCATTTTCCAGCTACTCCCTTCCAGTATTTCCTTCTACTGAAAATTGCTTCCTAGAGTCACATGAATATGCCTGAAATCTTTCTTCTCACTGAGGTATTGCCTGAGTAGCTGGATAACAAATTCAGTGTACTTGGTAAGATAGAGAATTTCAGCCCAGGGCTCTGTACAACCCCTGGAAATCGTGACCTGCTGAGGGGTAGGTGGTGGAATGTCATCAGTGTTGTGGGACTGGCCCTTTTATGAATACATATTATAATACCAGCTTTTCACAAAGATTAAAATGGATGCTGCATGTATAATGCTAAAGTAACTTCCCTCCAAAGATCTAGTTTTTATTTCTGCTATTGACTAAACTTAGACATAGCAGTGGAATAGCTGATGCAGTTGTGCCTGTGGTAATTGAAGTGCCTGCTTGGTTGGGATAACATCCAATGAGTGGGTGATGGAGGCCCTGCTGCTGATAAGCCAACTCCCAGCACCTGCTGTCTGTACAAAGTGTGGATCAAAACCCAAGCTGGAGGTGATAAGAACAGACTAATACCACAGCCAGGAAATGCACATGCTCTAAAAAGGCAGACCCAAGGAGGAGCCAGGCTAAACAGCTCTTGGAACATGTAAACTAGTTTGGGGAAAAGTTTAAATATGAATAATTGTTTATGAATATGCAATAGGCTGATGCAGTAGAAAAGGTATCTAAAGGGTCTCAGAAATAGCAGGTGTGCTCTTGGCTGAATGCCAAGCACCCAGCCATTAAAAACTTCGCTTTTTTGTCTTTGTCTCCTATTGTCCTTTAGTAATCTTTTACATTTTACCAGGAGAGTGAAGCTCGTTTTTCACAGCCCTGCTCCAGGAGCTGCCCTGAGCTGGCTGGAGGTGGCTGGGGGGCTGCACTGCCCCAGCAGGGCTGGGTGTTCCCTCCAGTGGGGACAAATCTGTACAAAGTGAAAGTTCCTAAGTGTGCCACACTTCCTTTTGCCCAACAACCCATAAATAGAAAAGACCTTGTGTGTTCAGCTCAGAAACGGGTCTCTCAAAAGGAGATGCTGCTGAAGGCAGTCTTACCCTTGAGATGTTACAGCTGTGTTAATTATCCTAGAGTGGGAACAGCCCTGCCCTCTCAGCCATGGGTGTGATAAAGAGTGAGTGAGCTGGGGGGGAGTCAGTTGGGGTCTGCTGGCTGGGCTGTGAGGAGCTGGGGACAGGGGGTTGTGTGAGGGACAGCAAAGGTGAGCTGCTGTATGTGGGACAGACAGGGTTAGGCGGTCATGTTAGGGACAGGAAGGAGTGAGGCAGAACTGGAGAAGAAAGAGAGAAAGAGCCAGAGCTGTGTGGAGCTGCTTGTGGGAAGATACAGAGAAAAGGTATGGGAGACTCTTGAATAACAAGGTGCTGATATTTGGAGCCTTGTAGTGATTTTAATGAAGCACCTTGAGTGCAGTGTCCATATCGACTCCCACATATCAACTACAACAGGAGATGGTTTGGGTAGCCAGGCAGTGTCCATTGCTGCTGAGAGCCACAGTGTGAAGTCAGTTCTTAACTCAGAGATGCTCCCCTGGTGCTGGTCCCAGCTCCAAGGAGACAGAAGTTCAAGTGTTTGCTGTTCCTGCTTGTCAGTTTTCCAACCCCTGAAGTTCTTTTATCAGTGTGTGTGACCATTGCAATGCTGCCTGACATGTTTATAGAGCGTGTGCCGTTCTCCTGCTGGTGGTTCTTGTTCTCATTTTGCCTCAGTTGCATAGAAAGAAACTTCACTGATTTTTTTAAATAATTTTTTTTTAAGTGAAACCACATATCAGGACAGGATATTTTGTGAAAAAAATACCCAATATGTTTACGGTTTGGAATTTTACTGAAGTGGATAAAAAGTTTATTAAATTTATTCACTGAATGATTTGATTATACCCTGAACTAGGTGACCTTTGGACACTCATAATATGAACAAAAATTCTATTTTCAGGAGGATTTGTATCAAAGAGTACATTCTGCCATTTGCACGTGCAAATTAAAAATGCATGTAGGGAGAATCTGTTAGGTAGAACATGGCTGAGCTTATTGTACCTACTAAAATTCAGTGAATAATTCAGTAAAATGTTGCATGTCACAGCTGCTCGTTAATAAGAAAGAATGGCATGGAATAGAGTGTTACCCTATTGGAATTCCCAAATATGTGCTTGTAACATATATTCTGAATGCCCCCCTTTTGATTATGCATTTTATAATAATTTTTCATTTGAAAAAATGCTGCAAATTTTTAACTGAAGGATATACAAAAAGTAAATTACAGTGGTGTGTTCCTATTGAAACAGAAACCTGTGCTGGGGGAAATTTACAGTTGTAGCTTAGTAATGTCTGTTTTAGTAGGTAAATTTGCAATGAAAACATAGATTTTTGGTTTCAAATGCACTGCAAACTGTCTGAACGTATTTACTGCCCGTGGAGTGTTTAATAAATAATAAAATCACACTTGTGAATCAATAACCAGATTTTGCTGTTTGGCTTTGTGCTACAGTAAAAATGCACTTCTGAGTCAACAGTGTGTGCAGTGACAGCCCAGGCAGTGCATTAGCAATTGTGGGGGTTTTGTTGGATCTTTAAGCCTTCCCTGAGTGCAGGGCACAAGCAGGAGCTGCCCTGGATCCCTCATTCCTGATAAGGATGTGTTTTTCTTTCCCCAGGAAACTCCACAGAAGCCCCATGCGAGTGGTGCCTATTGTTTCCATGAGCAGAGCCTCCTCTCAGTAAGTCCCTGACTCTTGCCTTGCCTGTTGATTTTCCAAGGTCTCTCCTGTGCTGCCACAATTCCTGCAGAGCTCCTCTGCACCCTGCAGCTTGCTGCATCACCAGACTCTCAGAGCACAAGCGAGGGGTCTGATGGCTTTTAGTCTTCAGTGAGCAGTGAACATGCTTAGAAAATGATCTTACCTGCTCCAGGCTGTAGGTTAAAGTGATTTTCTCTTGTGTTCCCCTTGTACGTGTTCGGGTTGTGTCGCTGCCGTGTTTGTGTCACCTTGAGCTGATTACTTCGTGTACAGGTTCCCCACAAGCACTTTCTTCCCTCAGAACAGCTATGGATAATTAATTCATCATGCTTTCCTTCAGAAAACACTCTCTATAAACTCAGAATAGGGAATATCGTGAATTAAGCTCAAAAATTGTATAGGACGTGTGGAAAAAGTATTTGTGCTGGTTAATTTTTTGCCTTGTCCCTTTCTGAGGAGAGGCTTTCAAATCCAAAACACTTGTTGCTCTTTCATACTTGGAATTTATTCTTTACTAAAGTTTTTCTTTGTAGCACATACATAAAACCAATAATGATTAAGCACTTTTTATTCAGGATATAACTTTCTATACTTATAATAAGCACAGAAGTATCAGACAAAACTGTAATTTGTGGTAGATGTGTTTTTTTATACTTCTTATGCAGTTTTTAACAATCCTCTTCTTAAAATAAACTCCAGTTCTTGTATATTTTGTATTAGGCAATGAGCATGGCCTGTTCTGTGTTAGGCTGGGTATATTTTTGCTTTATATACATTTATGCATTTATAATTATGCTTTTTTCTGTTCTGTGTTGCACATGGTTATTGACAAAATAATAGACTACGTTCACTTTTTGTTCCACTCTATTAATATAAGGAGCTGAGTTCTGCCCCAACACACAAAGTTCCATGTCACTGAAAAGAATTAGACACACAGTCCTTGCTAGAAAATAGAAGAGTTTTGCATTTATTCTCCTACACTGAATACAATCTTCCCATTAATGTCTTTGAAATAAGATTTCATTATTTCAAAAAGACTGCCTGGCTTACTGGATGAAAAAAAAAAACCTGTTCATCTTGAGGATAGATTTAAATCAATTCTGTAGTGCTCAGCATGCTTGTTGCTTTTAGCTTTTCCTCTGTCATGAACAGTATTTTCTAGCACAGAATAACCTTACAGCCCTTAGTAGAATTTGATGCAATTGACAGCTTTTGTTAGAAAAATTCTGGTAGAAATTGCACGATGGAGGTTGGGGTTTCCAACCCAGGGGAGACAGCGGTCCCTGAGATAATCACAGCATGTTTTGAGGAAGCTAACATTAATTTGGCTGTGAACACAATGCCTCAGTAGCTACAAATGTAGTTTCCAGGAAGAGAAACCCATTTTCCCTTAACCAGCTAAAGCAGAGGTTTGGGGACCGACAACAAGAAGGAAGAAAATGCTCATTTGGAACCTGAGGAAGGTTTAATGCTCCCAAACCTCCACGTGCACCACTTGTTGATGATTTTCCCTGGACTATCCATCAGCTGAGGGGTCCCTGTGTCAGCAGGCTCAGCCCCAGCCCCGAGTGTTGCCTGGAAACAGCTCTGGGTGGGAGCTGGCTCCTGGCAGCTCCATCTGGCTGGGCGGGATGCCCTCCTCACCCGGGACACGGCAGCCACACTGCTGAAATGCTCTGGCCCCTTCCCTGCCTGAGAAAAAGCACTTCAAAGCAGAAATTCCAGTCCAGCACACAGGTGTGAAGGTGTTGGAATTGTACGTGTTGAAACAAATACCTGCCCCTTCTCAGAAATCTCTGGTTATAATCGAATTTTGTATTCAGCGTCCTGTGGTTGAATTTTAGTTCAATTCCTGGCTCTAGTTGCTTTGCAGTGTTTTCCTATTTCATTTCGACAGAGAAATATGTTGAGGTAAGTCTAGTTTTAACAGCCTAGCTCCAGAGAAATCCTGGGTTTTGAAATTCATTTTCACAGCCTATGGATTTAGGTGTTTGACCTTCTATTAATGGTGCAGTAATGCCTACAGTGCTCCAGCAAAGCTTCAGTGCACTGAGCAAACCAGTAAACAAAGCAAGAGAAGACAGCTCCAGAAAATCACTGAAAATAAACATGACAGGCAGAGGAGATAGAATTGTTCCAAATATGCACTGGGAAATCAAGGACAAATAGTGACTGGCAGGGGGTCTGTAGCAGAAATGGGTGGAAAAGCCAGATAAGTGGAGTCTTCACTGATTCCCTGATGTGGAGAGGTTTTCCCATTGCACTGAGACAAACTGGGGTTCCCTGAGGTGGGAATGCTGCAGAGGGCAGTGCTGGGAGCAGCAGCAGGAGCCCCCTGCTCTGGCTGTGGCAGCCCAGGAGCTGGGATGGGGCTGTGTGAGCTGGCAGGGAGCTGACAAAGGCTCTCACGAGTTTGGACACTGGGGCTGTGTTGTGTTTCTCTGAGCTTATCCTGAAAGATGAATTGCTGTGCTTTGCCCTCCCCTCCACACCTCCCTCGCCTGAAACTGCAGTCCTTTGGCAAACAAGACATTGCCCTTTGGTATTGCACCAGAGTTCTCTGAAAAAAAGAAAAATCCAAAAAAATCTGAGATGTTTCAGTCTTTGGCAGAAAGTTTATACAATTCTCACCCATTCTGTTGTTTTTTCTTACTCTTCAGGTTGTGCATACAACAACAGCTGTTCCATAATTTGATAAACATACTGTAATTAAGTGATCTTGGTTTATTAGCAGCTCCTTTCCTTGACTAGGAGATTTTGAAGTAGCAGAGAAAGAATGAGCCAGGGGTGCTGCTTCATGTTAATTTGACAGCTTCATTCTTTGGGAGGTCTGCCATGGCTATCCATGTTTTAAACCCTGCTGGATGTAAAGATGTTTATGCTAAAAGGCTTTTGCTCTCTGGTCTTACCTTCACTCCTCCTGCAGTCTGGCAGTGACACAGGGCACTTGCAGGAAGGGCCTTTAAAGCCAGTGAAAGAAAGGCATTAAAACCCCTTTTCTCTGATTTTAGAGCGAGCTGTGTTTTCCTTGGAATTGTAAACATGCAGAACAAACTAAGGGAGAAATTCCTGCTATTGCATTGAAAATATTATAGGGCATTATGAGTCCTTTTTTCCTCCTCATTAGACACATCTTTAAAATTTGTTAAAATAATAAATCTATTTTCCAAAACATCACAGCATGCCATGGAGGAGTCTGAGGAGTTTAGTGTGATCTAGGGATTTCTACCTGAGAGGCATGGAAAGAAAAGAAATTGTGAAAAAGAGCTATTATAAAATAGTACAGGGCTCTTAGAAATAAACCAATATTATAACTTTATTCTAATAAATAGAGAAGAAAAAGATTTAATGATGGTATTCTTATTTATTCATCTCTCTCTATTCTGATGCAGTCTGAATGAGAGTATTAGTCTAGAGAGTTGAATATTTTTTAAATTGCAGCACTTTGAATTACTGATATGTGGAAATTACAATAAAAAAGGGATGAAGAATGGTAGTTAGGCAACGTAAATGATGCAGTAAGTTCTGCTCCATTACTTTATCTGAGCTAGGATGGAGAGCTGTTTAGTTGTTAGGATCTGCTCCACTGTCATAATATTCACTGTTGTTTTGCAATATCTTCAAATGTCTTCAACAGTTATTGTAGGAATTCATTAAGGACCAGGAGCAGCGAGGCATTTACCTGCTCCTAATGAGGAGCAGCAGAATATTCTCGTGGATGTTTTTGATTCAGAAAAAGTTTAACTAGGGTAGCTGAGCCTGACCTGTGTTGGATTTATTATTTTTTTTTTCCTAGTGCTCCTGCGAGGTAATTCAGTGTTAGGTGGCTGATTTGTAATATTGCTTTTCCATTAGCTAGATATGTTTCACTAGGTATGTGCTTTCCTCTTTAGGGTGCTAAATATACTCCTTTTGTTTAATTTGGTGGGTTTGGGGTTTTTAAACCTGCCTGTTCCAAGGTTTCATTTCCCACAGGGGAAGAAAATGTGGGTTTTTTTTTTTTTGCCATCATTATTGTGAAGTTTGTGTCAGTAAAATCACCAAAAGAGCAGGTTGATGGGAGTCCCTGTTAAACCATTGCTATAATTTGTCATTACCTAAGTGGTAAAAGGGCTACAAACCAGAGTATCACTGGTCTGATGTGGTTTACAGGTGTTCACTGGAACCATGAGATAAAGGAAGGCACTGTCTCTGTTTAGATTGTGCTTTATCACTGCTGCAGATGATCTCTGTATTTATTTGGGCAGCTAAAGTTACTTTCTCAAAGCAGATTCAGGAGTGTAAGGCTCACTGGAAACAAATAGGGCATTTTGAAAACAAGAGGCAGACTCCTAACATGAGGGGTTTTTTTGAAATATCACTGTAGATTGTTGCAAATTATAACCCTGCAACTAAAATTAGCATTGTAATTTTCCCTTGGCTGCAAATGCAAGGGAATTCCCATTGCAATTTTTCCCTTGTACGTACAAATTACATGCAAAAAAACCATTGTAACAATTCCCTGATTTTTATTTCTTCTAAGAATTCAGTCCCTGTTTCTTTCTGATGGATTCTTCTGTGAACTCTCTAATTTCTGCATCTCTCCAAGATGCAGTATTGAGTTTTTTTGAAAACTTTAAAAGTTTTTTTTAAGAACCTGAGGGTTAAATATAGCCTGGCCTGAGCCTGTAAATGTCCTGTCCATAGCAGCCTGTTTTCTGACACCACTGAGATACTTCCTTCACAAACATCACAGTGCTGACATTTTCTTACTCAGGCTTTATGAACATCTCCACATGCCTGTAAACACCCCAGATACTGGCAGTTGTTTGCACTCTGGATCTTCTCCAGATTGCAGCATTAAGGGGGTTTGATCAAGTTCATTTCCACAGCTCCGTGGCATTTAGGAGATATCAAGTCCCAATATTCCAGTGAGATTAGTATGTGCTATTATCTCTTTATTACAGAGGGAGAAGCCAGAAAATTGAGCAGCCTGAGTGATGTGCCAGAAGGACTATAGCAGAGCTAGGATTTGAATTCATGTTTCTCAAATCCCAAATCATTGTCTGCATTCTTGGGCCATCTTTCCTCTGCTCTGCCTCTAATCCAGGAACTTTTATTGTTAATGATTTTTTTCATTTAACAGTGAAAAAGACTTTATAATTTCATGCTCCTTCCTGTCTCATAAGAATTTGAAATTTTAACTTAAAGAAATTCCTGCGGTTATTAAATGTGTATGGAAAGTGTGTGATATGCAAAGCCCTATCAGCACAGGGCAGAGCTAATTGAAATGTGACATTCCTAGTGATGATCTGGGTCATGTCAAGGGTGTCACCATCCTTTAATGAAGATATACACTTGATCCTCTTTTCTTTCAAGAGCTTACAGACTTCTGAAACTTTTTCTGCTTGCTCAGAGTGGAGGTAGAGCCACAGCAGGCACTTGGGCAGTTCAGTGCAGCAAATTTTCAACCTGCCCAGGCTGCTGTCTTGGTTTGGAAAGACAGGTATCTGCCAGGGAAAGCTGGAGTCCCCTTTAGAATGGGGAATGTAAACCCCTCACCCCTGCCAAATTATAATTTTACAATAAGGGCTTTCAGGCAAAGATTTGGGAATAGGAATAACAGTTCTTTACTAGGAATATTAACAATACAAATGTAGTAGAAAACAAAACCACCCAACCACACCAGCAAACAAACAACAATTTTGGAAAACCCTGACAGAGTCAGAGCTACAACCTGACACCCTGTTGGTCAGGCTGTTGGGAGCAGCCCACAGTGAGTCCTCCTGGAGTGGCAGATGTGGTTCTGGTGGAGCAGAGATGATCCTGTAGAACAAGGGTCCAGTGGTGGTGAGAAGGGTCCAGTCTTCCTCCAGGAATCGGGTGAAGTTGGATGCCTTTGTGTTCCTGTGTCTCAGTTTTATCCAGATAGGAATGGTTGGCTCCCCCCACTATGTGGAGCATCTCACAATAGGATGATGGAATGTGGATGTACTGCTTTGGGAAGGGAATGGTCTGGGGAGGTGTTCATGGCCCATTAGCAGACAACTATCCCCCTGGCGGGAAGACCGGTAATGAAACAGATAAGAAACAATGCCCTACAGTTGGTGATGAAAATAGAATACACATTTTTGTTTTCCATAACCCAGGACAGTTGCTCTGGGTTCTGGGCTGCGCTGCTGGAGGAAGCACTACTGCAGCTGCCACAGTGAGTGCTGCTCCATCCTGCCTGCAGCTGCAGCCTGAGCGTGGCTGGGGCAGGTGGGGCTGGCCAAGGACAGGGAGAGCCCTGAACCTCAGCAGTGCACTCAGGGGAAAGTGAGGTCACTCAGGGTAGAAATGTGGTCCCTCAGGGTAAAAGGGTGGTCACCTAGGGTAAAGGTGAGGTCCCTCAGGGTAGAAATGAGGTCATTCACGTAAAAGTGAGGTCCCTCAGAGTAAAAATGTGGTCACCTGGGGAAAAAGTGTGGTCCCTCAGGGTAGAAATGAGTTCAGGTAAAAGTGTGGTCCCTCAGGGCTGTGGTCAGTGGGGAATGGCTTTCCCTGCACACAGAGCACTCAGAGCCCACCTAATGCCCCTACAGGTGGCTCTCTGGGCCCTGATCTGAGGTGCTGCTGAGTATCCCTGGGCACAGCCTGGTCCTGTTCCAGTGGGGGAACTGCTGCTCCCACTCATGGAAATGAACAGGAGAAGTGGATTACAGGGATTTAGAGGTGGGGGAAATTTCACTTCCTTTTTGTCCCACCATTATATTTGAGGTTGGTTACTGAGTCACGAGTCTGTGTTGTAGTGCAATTCCTGTGTAGCACAGGCACAATCAATTAACAACATCCTTTGTGGGAGTTTCTACTGCTCCTGCAAGATGCGTTAGAAATCATACAACTGGGGGGTCTTTACCTTTTCAATATGGGGTGGCAGCTGGAAAATGCATCTCCAGGGAGGAAGGAGAGCTCTGGGAAGTAAGAAAGACCTGTTGATGTAAAATGAAAGGTTTATCCTCAAATGTTACATCATTTCAGAAATCTAAATAGCTGAAACAACATGAGTTTGGCCAAGTAGATTTGTATTTGGCAGCATTTGCTTTTCCTTCAGGAGTGCTTAGTATCAGAAACTGAGATGTATCTCCCAGAACTGCTTCCGACTCTGCCCCTTCTGGGAGCTCACTGCACTGTGGAGCATTACCACTGGGGTTTAGCAGTTTGGGATTCAGACTTACCACTGGGGTTTAGCAGTTTGGGATTCAAACTTACCACTGGGGTTTAGCAATTTGGGATTTCTCACCAAGTAGTTAACCCTTTATCCTTCACACTACTGAAATATGTTTACATCTGTTAATGTATTAATGAGAGCAGTTTGCCTGTGACCTACCAAAAGCCATTGCACACTAATCAGGACAAATTTGGGCAGATGGGCCAAAGAACAGAGCTCTTGCCTGTGTGTGCAGAGGGAGGGCTGTGTCCCCTCCTAAATTCTTGTGCAGCCCCAGCTCACTGGTGGAGGAGGGAGAGTGAGGAAAAAGAAGAGAAAACACAAATAAAGCAAGCCCTGATGCTGTGCAAACACTGCTCAGCCATAGCCTGACAATAGCAATAATAAACTTATCAGCACTGGTTTAGTCACAAATCCAAAATATTGCCCCACATGGGCTCCTGTGATGAAAATTAATCTACCCTTGCCACACCCTATCAAACTCCTGGGTTTCTTCACTGTGAGGTTTCTGCTTTTCTCGTCTGCATCCCAGAGGAGCTGTTTTGTGAGCACACCTAGAAAAGAGAAGAGAAGCGAAGCACTGGCAGGGTGGTTTTGTTTGTCTGAGACTTTGTTTTTGTGGTGGTTTTTTTGCCTTATCTTGAAGGATAGTTTGCACAGCTAAGTGACGCAGTTATAAAATATATATATATTGGGCCTACACTGAGAAAAAGATTGATCTGAAATCCTTCACAAATTATGTTTTTATCAAGACCAAGATGTTGTGTGCTATTGATTTTTAGATCCACACAGCCTACAAGTAATAGAAATTGCAGAGACAAAATAATTTAAGATGGTTTTCTGTCTTTTGTGTAAGCCAGGTTAGGATATTGAAGAACAAATCAATTGCTTTGCCACTCAGATTCCTTGAAACCCAAAAGAAAATTTCAGCATGAGTTATAGTTTCCAAATATTTGTATTTTCTGGTCCCAAGTCCTTTCCTGCAGGCAATAGGCCTTGTTTTGTCTGACAAGCTTTTTTGCACCTTGGTCACTAGTGGTACAACAGGGAGCTGGGAAGAAAAGCATGCAGGAGGCAGGAGCACCATGGATGAAACCTAGCAGCAAAAAAATTTGAAATAGAATTATACAAAAATATCATGGAAATAGCAAAATCTGCAGAGGATTCAATCCAAAGGTAGAGGGGAAGTGATGAGGGTGGCAGAAGTGCCATCTGTGGGACTGGGCTCTACTCCCCTCTGTGCTCTGGTAACACTGTGAGGGGCTCAGTTCTGTTAAAACAGCTGAATAATCTGAGAATAGGAGCTGGATGGATCAGGGCAGAACCAGCTTCATGGAGGAGTCTTTGTCATTCGAGGCAGAAATTCTGAATACATGAATCATTGGGCTTCAAATAACACTCACCTGGAGGAATAAAATTATGATGAGAGGCAATAAGACAATAAACCCTCTAAAACGGATGAAAGCAGATAGTACACAAGTGATTTCATGGCAGCTAAATACAAATTCCTATTACTGACTCAGGACTGTTTATTTAAGGAATGTGTTCAGGAGGACACAGATTTACAAGCTGCAGGTATGCTCAGAACAGCACACTCTATGTTTGGTAACCTGGGGATAAAAAAATACCTGTTTAGCCTTCATGTTTAACTAGCACAGGAAACCTGCATTTGCATAACCTGATGAATAACACCAGAGTTGGGTTTCTCTTCAGCTTTGTTGGGTACCAGAGGGAGAGAGCAGTAACATTCTTCAGAGAGTACTTTTAAAGCAGCTCTAAAGTTCACTTGTTGAAATGCCAAAAATATTTTGTACCAACTGATGTGCAGTTAAATGAAATAGACTGATCCTTCTGTAGGTTTAGGGGTATTTGTATCATCATCTGCTTTTCCCTGAAAGACACTTTGATGCAACAGGAGACAACTTTTTCATGATTCATATTCTTAAAGAAAATGGCCCATATTTGAATTGACTGTGGCTCTGTCTCCAGATGTCAATAAATTATTTCTCTCAGAACACTGGTCCCAAATGCAGATCCTTGTAAACAGCCCCCTCACTAGTGCTCCTTCCTGGTATCCAAACACTGTTTCCCTGGTTTCTTAGGAGACCTTTTTTATTGTTCAAAGTGGGGAAATTATCCCAGGCACTGTTTTGTCTGCACCCTCTGGAGATTTCATCAGTCTGTCCCAGGCACATTCCTTTTCCTCTTCTTTCTGTTCTATCCCACTTCTCCTCCTTGTGGGATGTTTCTCCTGCTTCCTTCAGATCTGGGAATGAAGTCCTGCCTGGATTCAGGCTGCATTCCAGGGGGAGGTTTTGTCCCTTCCTTTATGAGATCTCTCTGTTCAATGCTGAAGGAACAGAGAGGAGAAAAACAACATAATTCTTTCGGTGCTAATAGCACAGGATGGAAAGAATAAAAGCCCTAAAATGTATGGAAAGGCCACCTGAGACTATTCTAACCTGAAAATAAGCCCAGTTCCAAAATTCCAGGGACTGATGGTCTCTGCAGCAAGGCTGGGAAGGTTCTCATGCAAAGATCTGTTCTTTGGGGGGTTGGATTGGCTGCTTGAACTGCAATATCCATGGAGCACCTGCAAAAAAGCTTGAACTGGAAGGCCAAACCCACTTGATGGCACAGTTATTCAAGAAATCCCATAGAATGAGATAGAAGAGAGCAGCAGCCTTAGACACACTTTGGTGGTGGAGGCTGGAAATTAGGGTCTGCACCTCAGTACAGACAGAAATGATGGGGAGATTTTGGGGGCACATCCCTGAACCAGTGAGAAGTGTATTGAATCCACTGGATCTGCCAGTATCTCACTGGAATGAATAATGTGATTTTTTTACAGTGAAGGGGACTGATGGAGGGAAGTCCATGGCAATCTATAGTGTTCAGTTTGTAAAAGGGACAAAATAATGACAGATACTTCTGTTGAGACAGGATTGTTCCAAGCAGGCAGAACTAAAACTGACTGGGAAAGTGCAAAAAGCTGAAGGATTAAGTGCCAGAATAAAATTCACTTTGAGAATTTCATATTAGATGGAAATCTTTCCTTGATGAGGGCGTGTGTGACTATTATTGCTCAGAAGTTCTTTTTTGGAAACATCAGATGGAGTTCTCAGCAGCATTAGTTGGATGCTTGACAGCTGTCAGAAAAAGCAAATTGGATATTTAGCAACTTTGGGAGGAGGCATTCAGCACAGAGAACACAGCCCTGTCTCTGCTGGTTTGCAGCCCTCTCTCTGGTTTTACATGTGCTGCTGAACACAGATTTTGGTGACCCTGTGTCTCAGAGAGGTGTGGTCCAGGGGAAGGTGCAAGGAATGATCAGAGGGGTGGGGGAGCTGCAGTGCAGGGAGGACAGGGAATATGTGGTGCAGCCCTTTCCCTCGGGCCAGGATTGACAGATGAGTGAAACAGGAGCAAAGGAGAGATTGAAATGATTACTGATATTGATTTGAATATTGATGTTCTAATGATATGACTCATAAGGCAGGGATCATGGACTCAGTGACTCATGAAAAGAAGAGCTCTTTTCCTGCTATTCAACAGCTTTTCCACTGCGTAGTTCAGATGCAAAAAAAAAAAATAAATGTAAGTGGAGAGTAATTGTCTAAATTAGTGTATGGTGTTTCTCACACAACAAAGTGCAGGATGTCCCTCTTTGCAGATTACTGTGGGCAACACTGGTGCTTGTATTCTTTCACAAACATCTAAAGGTGATTGTTGTTGGACAGGGTATTTTAACTGGTGCAATCCAGGTTAAAAGAGCTCCTCTGATGTATGGCATTAGAAATGTATTTATGAATCTGGTGTGTGGCTCTCGGTTATGTTATTGCTGTGTACAGAGGTTGTGTATCTATAAATACATAATGGGAAATCTAAAGAGAGGAATCAGAATTTATGATATTCAGTGCCTTTTAACATATATTTGTTGAATTATGATGAAACAATACAATTTAAATCTTTTAAAGTAGCAGTAGTTTTCTTGAAAGGTGTTTTCTGTTGAATTGAATCGGATCACATTATTTTAGATTCCAAAATGTTTTATTGATCTGTTTAGGAAGAAAATCAGTGCCTTGGCTTTCAGGTAGACCTTATCTCAGGGCCCTGTAATGTGGGATGGAGTTTCACTCGGCTTTTTTCAAAATCCTCCCTTTTATTTTTATTTTTTTGTTTGTTTGTTTGTTTTTGCTTTGGGTATTTGGTTTGGGTTTTGTTTTGGGGTTTTTTGTTTGTTTGGTTGTTGGTTTTGGTTTTGTTTTTTTTTTTTTTTAATTAATGGTAGAAAGCAATCCGTATTTTGTAGTAAGCAACTAGCAGTGATGCTGTAAGCCAGCTGCTTTCCCAGGCAGTGCTGGTGGGAAGGGAAATGCTTTCAAACCAAGTGTGCTGTGTGTTTCTTGTTGCTGGCAGTTCATGAGGCCCCAGGAGCAAACCTGGTGTGTTCTGTAGATCCCCCTGTCTGTTCCTGCAGCCTCTGAGGATAGTTCCATGACTTCAATTATAAGCCCAAGACTGGAAAAACCATTACAATACATGATAGCCAGACAACCCTTCCAGCTATTTGAATGTGTGTTTTGAATGGTTTTATAACTTAAGTGTTTTCTCAGCCCAAGATCAAGGAGTGCTCAGTTTGGTATCTGTGTGGGGATGGGCTTTCCTTTTTAATCTCCAGCCTTAATCAACCCTTTGTGTCTTCTGCTGCCCAGAGTGGTTGTGCCCTGGAGTGGGCTGACACTGTTTTATGGATAAAATTAATATAACAATGTGATCAATAATAAATATCATTCATAGGAGAGTATGGTACAGGCCACAGTGTTTATTTGCTGCTTTTCTTCCAGCATTCCCAAGTTCAGCTGAACACAGAGAAGACAGTTTTTTATTCATTTTTGGAGTGAATTTGGGTGTTTATATAAAGGAGAAGCACTGGAGGAAAAACCGATTTACATAAGAATTCATGAGCAAATGAAACAAAGCTAACTGCATCCTCATTATTCTATTTGAATGCAGCGTGCCAGCCAACTCTGCCATTTGGTGGAAGGCCTTATTAATGACTCCTAAATGAGCAGACTTGGGGATGGTGATATTATCTGTGATGCATTATTGAATCAACAGAAATAAACCTGCTGTCATTAGCCTAATTATTTAGATATGCTGGAAGAGAATGACTATTTTAAGTGCAAATAAGCTGCAGTTAGCAAGCAGCTAACCAAATAAACAAGCGAGGTAGGATAGCAGGGGAGTGACTCACCAGAGAAGGGAGGGAAACTGGAGAAATGCAAGGAAGAAGATTATTGAAAAAAAAAACCCCTGTTATTGAAGAAAAACACTCAGGATGCCATTTCTCACTGCTCCAGGTACAGGGGAGGGCAAAACGCTGCTCCCTGAGTAGATAATGGTGATAGTTTTTATTGGATTTTTTTTTTTTTAAATTTTAATTCTCCTGCTTTGCCAGAACATCTGTCTGTGAAGTGAACTCTGAGCCTGTGCTGGATCAGCTTTGCCAGTGGTTATTGGTGCATCTGTGAGTGCTGAAATTACCCACAGATGGGCTGGCTGAGCTCAGCAGCACCAGCTCGCTGGGATTTGGCTGCTCTGCTGCCCTTTAGTGGAACAACCTGGGACTAGAAATCAATGCCCATAAGGTGAAATAACTCCTCCTGATATGAGTTAGTGGGGAAAGAAAATAAAAAACAAACCCAAAAAAATGAGAGAGAGAGAGAGAAGGAAACTAAATTAACTTCCTGAAAAATACTTGTCAACTGTAGTTGAGTAACAGCTAATTTGAATGTCAAGTTTTCTCATTAATCCCTTGATTAAAATAATTTCCTTTTTATAGCCAAAATACTTGCATAAATATAGAAAATATAATAATGTAGAAGTTATTTTAAAAGCTTTTTTTTTCCTGAGGTTAGATGTGTTTGTAATTAAGTCTGTCTGTCAGAAGAAAATAAGGGTTCCAGGCATCTCCTCATGGTTGTATGCAGGAATCTGGCTTCATGCATCATTTTTCCCTCATTACCTCTTAAAATAAGGAGAAACCAGTTGTTCTGTTTATTGTTTTGGGTTGTTGTTGAGGTTTTTTCTCGATACCAATGTAAAACCAGTGAAAAGAGTTCTTTCTGAGGGCAAGAAGCCTGAATTGTATAACAGAAGAGGAAATTTTAGAATTAAATTTTCTTTTAGTGTCTGGGACTTCACAGTTTGCTAATAAGTTCATTTTTCTGTTTCGTTATGGATTGTGTGACTTGTGATATCTGCAAGGTTTTATGCAATTTCCTCTTGCTTCTGTTTTAAGTGGTTGCAGACTGGGGATCCTCTGAGCTAGGGGTAAAGGGGAGTCCTTTGCTGTGAGTGTTCAAAAAAAGACAAAAACCAAACAAACAAAACCCTCCCAAGAACAAAAAACCAAACAAAAAACCCCAAAAAACCAAAAACCAAACCAAACCAACAAAAACCCCAAAAAACTCCCAAGAACAAAAAACAAACAAACAAACACCAAACAAAAACAAACAAACAAAACACCAAACAAATAAACAAAAAAATCCCAGAACCCAAACACAAACAAAGCTTCCTGAGCTCCACTGAAGGTTCCTCCTCAGTGGCATAACTCTCAATTAATTCCCAGTTCAAAATCATCTCCTGTGAGTGTTTACCACCCAGTAGAATTCCTCCTCTGCTGTATTTACAGCACAAGACATACCTGCTGTGAGTACATTTGCTCTCCCGTGCTTCTTGTTGGGTGATTATCTAAGGATTTTTTAAACTCAATTTTCTGCTCTTTCTGAAATTAATTTAGCAAGTCCTATCAGACATTTTCATATGCAAATGCTAGATGTGTTTCAAGCAGAAATGCACTGTGCTCTCCACCTTTAGTTGCTAACAGGTGCTCACAGACTAAAATTTCTGTTTTTAATGAGGGCAAAGGAGCATTTGTTGAGCCAGGAGAGAGCTTCTGTTGCAGTGACATCAGAGAAAAATTAAAATGCCAATAACGTCAGGACTTCCTCAGGTCTAGTGTCAACAGTTTGATGGTGTTTAACATGCTGAGGTAGACGTGGTGATTTGTTCTTCATTTCTCATTTCAGTGGCTTTACGTTGCTCACGCTTTGGCATAAAAGGCAAATTAAATGGTATTTCTGTTGAGAGATTTGCACGTGTCTTGATACCAAGGCAGTTTTCCTTTCTGGAAAAGTTTAACCTACAACAAAATTGTAATGCTCAAAATACACCAAAGAGAAAGCAGTGCACAGGAGTCCTTATGAGACCATTCTGAGGTTGATTAATGTTTCATGGAGTTTATTTACAATATGTATAATAGAATTTTGCATAATTCAAAAGCACGCTTTTTGATCTTGCAGCATTTATTGAACTAAGAGTTTTGATAAAATGCATAAACAAATATATCAAACCAATGGTAGAAGTACTCCAGGGTAAAGTACATCAGCTAGCTGAGAACTCTCTCCAAAGTGCTACTTGAGATTCTCAGTGTGCAAATGCCCTGTACACAATGAGCCTTTAAAACACATTTTCGTATTTGAAGTGATTCCTCTCTCCTTTAGCACAAAAAATATTGTTTTTGGAGTCGTAATGATTGGAGCCAGTAGAGCATAAATAGGCACCTTGTGAAGATTTATGCAAGTGCTCAGTGAATCCTGGTTCTTAGGGGGGCTGTTCTCACAGATCTGCAGTTTGAAATTCAATCTTTTGGGAGTCACTCACACTTTCCCCTGCAGGGAGGCTGTGGGGTGTCACCAGATACATTCCAGAAAGAGCCTTTTTCCCCACAGAGGGACACTGATTTTCTGTAGGGTTGTCAGGCCTCTCTGTGACAGCATTGTCTTGATTATCCAGGTCCTGCTCTGCCTGGTTCTGTTAGGGACGTTGTTCATGTGAAGGGAGCCTGCAACAAACCCATCTGCAGAGGCAGTGGGCTAAGCTTGCAATAACTGAAGTGTATCTTGAGACAGAGTTTTCCTTTCCAGGTTTTTCCTGGTTTTTTTGGTTTTTTTTTTTTTTTTAATATTGGATTTTTCTTTGTTTAGTTAATGACATGTAATCATTGCAGCAGCCTGTGAAACAAGCATTGTAACATCTGCAGGTTATTCACAAGCCATTGTTGCTGTGTGTAGAAGAGAAAAAAAATATCTCCAACTGACTTCTCCCACCTCCCAGTCTAGCACAGGGCTGTTGGACAGGAGACTGACAGAACAGAAAACAACCTTAGGAAAACTGAGAATTGATAATGGGAAGTTAGATTCAAACTTGGATTAATTTGCCAACCTCAGCTCTTTGGCTGCTCCTGCTTTTAAAAGTTTTGGAGGCCTGATTTATGTGTGAGAGTTTTTTTGTGGTGTTTTCTTTGCCTGCCAAGTTTTCCCAAATGTCACAGGTTTATTTCACATCTCCTTGGCTCAATCCAGTGTTTTTGTCAGGGAATATCTCCGTGGTGCTGTGGGCATGAAGCAAGCAAAACCAAAAAGAAAAATGTGTTGCTTGTTTTTGTCATTTGGAAGATATTTAGGAATTCCATTGCCAGGAAGAGGAACAGCAGAACTAGCAGTTAGTTTTCTTCCTGTTATGTGGAATTCTGTAACATGGCATCTCCAAGTACCATCATTCTGTGATTATATGGGGACAGTGAGAAATTACTTCCATTCTGTAACTTCCAAACCTATGTTTTGTTGTTTATTAACCCTTAAAGGCCTCTGATTCAGCAGCAGTATGGAGGCTTGCATGCAAAAATAGAAGAGGGACGCCACCACAGATCCCAAATCTTCCAGTGGTCTGGCTACAGACCCTCTGTGACTGTCCAGAGCTTCAGGGAGGAAGCAGTCACTTACTGGGGTTTTTAAGAAAGAATAGGCTTTAAATGTAAACTCTGGTTGTGTTACTAAAATCGTGATTCATAGAAATTAATGAATCACAGAAGTGTTTGGGTTGGAAGAGACTGAGAGCAGGGACACCTTCCATTGTCCCAGGCTGCTCCAAGCCATGTCCAACCTGGCCTTGGACACTTCCAGGGATCCAGGGGCAGTCACAACTGCTCTGGGCACCCTGTGCCAGGGCCTGCCTGCCCTCAGTGTGGGATGGTGTCTTCTGTAAAACCGATAAGAAAATGCAGCTGAGGAGGAGCTTAAGGAGGGACCACAAATGGAGTGAAAAAAAGAAGAAATCAGTGATATTACTGAAAAAGTGAAAGAGAAGCTGTCTGCCAGCATGTAAGAAGAGGAGCCAGCAATGTGCTTTCATGGCAGAGAAGCTGGATGCTGTGCTGGGCTGCTGAGGGGTGCTGCTGGCACCTGGAGTGGCTCCTTCTGTCTGCTCAGCACTGGGAGGCCAGCCTGGAGCTCTGGGGCCAGCCTGGCCTCCCCAGGACAAGGGTGAGGTGGCTCTGCTTAACCTGGAGGGGATCCTGCTCAGGGATCCTGCTCAGGGTGCCTGGGGCAGGCTGCCAGGACCTTTCAGAGTGCCTGGTGCCACAGCAAGAGGCACATGGGGCACAGACTGGCACCGGGGGGTTCCCCCTGCTCAGGAGACATTTCCCACTGTCAGGCTGGCTGCACTGAGGGCTGGGTACCTGGGACACTCCTGGGCTCTTGGGGCTGTGCCAAAGCTGGCTGGACATTGTCCTGGGCAGCTCCAGGTGTCCCTGCTTGATGTCCAGAGCTCCTGTCCCTCCTCAGCAGCCTGAGGGTTAATTATGCAGCAGTGCCAGTGTTAGAGGTTCATGTAACTTCTTCAGGCCTCAGCCTCCTCCTGCAGCCTCATTGAACACTTCAGCAGAGATGCAAGAAGAGAAAAGGAGGGGAGAGAATATTACTTTACAGGGAGTAGTGATTGACATAATTAAATTAGCTAAGAGTCATGCCCTTTCATTTCTATCTGCAACTGCCCAGTGTGATCTCCAAGCACTTCAGGCTCCTGTGTGTTGGTACACGTAGGTAACATCTGTGCCCCACGACAGTCAGGGAATTTTGTCTCTTCCTTGTGTGAAGGATGAACTTGGAATTTAAATGAACAGAAAATATCCTGAACCAGACAACAAATGCACTGCAAACCTCCTAATAGCAAACATCATTTGGTGCCAGGGAGAGGTTTTCTCTGTTGGAGATCTTAAAAAAAAAAAAAGGTAAAAAAAATAAATTAGCCCTACTCTATCAAGGGCAGCAGAAATAAAATGTGAACCTGTCTTGGAGCGATGGAATGGAGAAGTGAAATCTCAAGGTGCCTTTATTTAAACACTTGTCTAAAGACAAGGTTTAGGATTCTCTTAGAAATTTGCATTGTCAGCTGAATGCATGGGAAAGATAACATTCCCATGCAGAACTGAGCAGGATATGAACTATTTTAAAGCAGAATAACCTTATCCAAAAAAACCCCAACTGACAGCGAACAAAAAATCCCCACAACCCAAAACAATGTGATCACTGCAGCCCAGGGTAGCCAAATTGATTGGTTCTCTGCTTTTCCTTCCTTCTACCTACACTCCTTGGCAGTAACACTTCTCTGAAAAAGAATTTTCACTCTGCTGCTGTCCTTGCTGTGCTAATCACCTGTATCTGAAAATACATCTTCAAAATTGTTTTACTCTGACAGGTCAGCAGATAAAAGCTGGATACCAGGGGGTAAATGCACTCACTAATAGACTTTCTTTCTGTAACCTAAGCAATATTCCAGGAAAAAAAACCCAAAAAAACTTGGGTCATCAATGGTGTTAGGTTCGAAAATATTACTGGAAAATGAAGTCCTGTACTTTGTTGCTGAAAATGAGATTTTCTTTTTTTTTATTATTTTTTTTCTTTTTTGATCTTAGGTTCTGGTTTTCCTGTCTCTCAGTTAATTTATGTGATAATTACCACCACAGCTGACTGACCAAAATCTTTAATGATAAAACTATAGGAGCCCAGGCACCATGGTGGGAGAGAGCTATTAGTGCCTCTACGTGTGAGACACACAGAGTGCTTTGCCTTCCTGTATTTTCCTTTAGCTCAGGGTTACTCAGTGGAAATTCAAGTGTCACAAGAGGCTGCCTGCTCCTCCATCCCAGGTATGGCTGGGTTTTTGTGCCTGGGTGTAGCAGCATTTCCATACTGCTGATCCCACCAGTCTGTGCAGCATCACACCCTCCAAATGGGAGGTCAGAGCTTTGCAAGCAGAGCCTGCTCTGCTCTCAGAAGGGGCCGGGCAGGGCGAGCTCTGCAGCCTGCTGAGTTTATGCTGATGTGCACAAAAGGCAGAGCTGGCCATATTTCCATCTTTTTCACACTTGATGGCTTATGGTCTAACGGTGCTGTGCTATATATTAGCTGTAAAAGATGATTTCCCAGGTTGAACTTAAGCGTTATTGAATTATTGATGCATTTTAAGCATGCATTAATGGCTTGGATGTGAATTTCTATATTTAACATAACCACTAATAATCTGGGCCTGCTTAGAAAAAAGTGTGGTCAATTATTTTTCCCATTATCTCATGTTTGTTTCAGTAAAAAACATGATTTGTAGTCATCTGATTTATTGAAATATGGGGATTTTTTTGGCAATTTTAGTGTTGTAGAACAGAATGTATTTATTAATTGCCATGACCTGAGGATGACTTGAATCAAACTGTTGTCCTTGCTAACAGCTGAATGCCTGCACACCAAAAAAAACCCAAACAACAAAACCCCCCCCAAAAAAACAAAACCAAACCAAACAAAAAAACACACCCCAAAACCCAAAGAAACAAAAAACCCCACAAAAACAAAACAAAACAAATCCTAAAAAGCAACCAAACTCAAAAGGATCTTTGAAACTATTGAGCCATTGGTTGTTTCAGTAATATCAGAGCTGCAACAAAACCATTCTTCGCTATGGAGCCTGAATCTAAAGCATCCAGAATCCCCAGTGTGTTCTACTGGAGCTCAAATAATGCTCTTGGTAATAAAATCCTGCAACAGGCACAAGTAAAATATAAAAATAATATTGTCTTTACTGTTGGCTGGATCAGGCAGCTTCTCAGACTGGAAATGGATTGGGTTTTGTGGAGCTGGGTTTGTTTGCATCAGCTGGCCCTAATGTGATGAGCTGGGCAACTGTGGCAGCACTGTGACCAACATTGAGGAGGAGAGAACTGGAAGGGGCAGCCCTGCTGCCTGGGTAACTCTGTCTATCCAAGATCTCACACAGCATCAGGAAAGGCAGGGAAGAGCTGCTGCATCCTCCTTCCCACTCCTAGGAGTGGGATTCCTTTTCTGCTTAAAAAAAAAAAAAAAAAAAAAAAAAAAGACCTTGAAATCTTGATTTTGCACAGCCAGTCAGGGGCTAGGAAATTGATTGGCAATGCTGATACCAACGTAAGTTTGCTTTTAAGATCAACAATCTCTTTCCAGCAGCCAGTGCACGACAGCCAAGGTTTCAAAAGCAGAGTGCCAGAAGGATTCACATGCCCAGGCCAACAACAGGGAAAGCTTTCTTTGAGACACTTCATGAGACAAGTGGTTTCTCTGGCACCAGCGCTTGTACTGATGCCAGAAGCCTTTCTGTGACAACAAGGCATGAAATTTCCCTCCAGCCTGGCATCTAGCTGGATTTGCTGTGTGGTAGGGACAGCCACTTAAATAATACAAAGTGCTTTTCAACAAGTTTAACACGCCTTATCTAGCTGATATCCTTTAGGACCACTCTGATAGCCTTTGCTGCTTTTTAGTGATTTTTTTTCCCTGTAAAAAACCAGCATTTTACTCGTAATGAAACACTCTTCTGTCACTGAGGATGGGATGTTGACTTGTGGAACCAGCCTCCAGTGTGTAAAGCTAAGGGACAGATGAGCTGTTTTAATGTTCCTTGGAGAGCTACTGCTCTGAATGTAGGCTGCAGGTGATAAAAGTTGGTATGTGATATTTTGGACAGACGGGAAAACCCCTTTGATTTCTGTTATTCTTGGAGCAGTGATTACAGGGGTGCTCAGTCTGCTCTTTAGGGATGCTTCATAAAGTGTTGGCACTTCCTGGCTAATTTCTTCTTCTAAAAAACATTAAAAAACCCACAAAATTTACAAAGCCAGCTCCACCACACCCTAACAAGCCCACCCACTGCAGCCACCAACCTCACTGGCCCAGAGAATAAATCCCCCACTACCAGAAAATGAATCTTACAGTTGTAGCACTTTTATTAAGCTTGAAAATGTGATCCCCACCTCCCATTGCCTGCCTTCTATAGAGGTGCAGTGTCATTTGAAGGAAGAGATGTAATTTGGTACCTTAGGAAATTAGGTACCTTAGGAAAACATGGTGCTAAGGAGTTGCTTCTGGTACATTCTTCATCTTCTCACTGGGGCTGGCAACTTTTAATGCTCCTTGTGAGAAAGGCATCAAAGCCTGAAGGATGAAACAAAAAGAGAGGGGGAGAATAAGCTCAATATTGTTAGAGCTGACTTTTTCTTGAGGCTGTTTTCACACTTCCTCAGGCAATAAGATTTAAAAAAAAAAAAAAAAAAAAGTAGTCTCTAACATGAGGCCCACTTCTGGAGCCTGATAAGATAAAGCCAGACAGGCCAAGAAATCTTTATTTCTCTGCAGAGTTATTGGTTCATATCTCATGTCCACAGATTAAAGAAGAAATTGATCTTGCTTTCAGACAAAGAATTTTTATAATGCTGATTGCCAAGCACTGGTTAATTTGCTGAGTTCTTTTTCCTTCTCAGCGAGTGGAATATTTTTGTTGTGGGGATTTTTTAGGTTTATATGAAAATATGTCTTCATTCTGCTTTGAAGTTTTTTTACACATTAGTATGAAAACACATAGTACAAGTATTTCTTGGCTATGTAGGCACTAATCTAATCTTACCACTTCAGTTTGCAAGATAATGTATTTCCTCTTTCATCATTGAGTCTTTAAAAATAAAAAGGGAAAAAAGGAGATAGGAGACAAGACTTTGCTAAGCTGAAAGAACATGAAATTTTTTTTTTCCTCCTCCTTGTCTTCCTAAACATACCTAAGTAATCCTCTGACAGGAGAAATGCCAGGAAGAAGTGCAGAAATACCTATGTAATGACCTTTGCTATGAAAATTAACGTGTGCCTCCTGCACCTGTTCAGGAATGGTTTAACATTCTTCTGCCTGACTTCAGAAACACTGGGTAATTAAACAGTGCTTTCAGTGAAGGTCAACTCTGAATTAGTAGTTCATTAAATTATTTGTCATGCTGAATGTTACTCCTGGTCACCAGAAGTGGTGAATTCAAACAAAGAGCAGAGGAATGCAGTTTCTGTGCTCTCATTGCTGGGGAAATTGGTGTCTGAGCTGTTAGGTCACCCAGCAGGGAGGAGCCCTTGTGCCCAGCACAGAAAATCCTTGTTTGCACAGGGATTGGGAGAGCTGGCTTGCTCAGAGACATCTCAAGAGTGTGCTGCCTGCTCTTATTTCAGAATAGGCATGAAACAGCTCAGTTGTGTCTTCGGGTCCTGGAAAATCAGTTTGTGTTGGCAAGGATTTCTCTTGTAGTGTCACACCTTCTACACCAGCTACAAGCAGGACCTGTGCCTTTTTATTGTCATTTTACGTGGTGGTAAAAGTCTGAGATGGAACAGATTATGACTTAGGCATGCCCAGGTTTAAAGCACCTGCTGAAACAAACCCAGTTATGAGATGGATAATTAAAACCAACTGTAAATACTGCAGTGTGTGCTGGGATGGGAACCACTTGGCATCAGATCTTCTCTCAGGTGAGAGGCAGCACTGTATTTCTGTGAAGGTCTGTTATCTCCTGCATTTCCAGCACTGGTCTTCAGCAGTTTTTTTCCCCATGAGGATGGTAACCAGAGCCTAATGTTCCTCCTTGAGCCTGTAGCACTCACACTGTAAGGAAAGGAGGTGCAGGCACGGTGTACAGTCTGTTTTCTGTCCAGATTACACACGTTCTTTAGTTCCTGTAGTACTTGAGCAGGGCTTCCACTTAAAATCAGTGGGAATTTAGGATTATAACCTCATGTACTAATGCACCCTCAGACTGATCAGAAGCTCTGGCAGGTGCCAGGACGTCCCCAGGTGGCTCTGAGTCCGTGGCAGCAGACCCAGAGCATGTCCCAGCAGTCTGTCTGTCCCTCTGTCCCTGGAGCTGCCCTTGCAGGGACACAGGCAGGAGGCACCAGGGTGTCCCTGAGTGGGAAATATTAAAGGAAATAGGGCTTTTAGAAAGCTGTGAAAGCAGGCCTCAGAAACAGAAAGAGCAGAAGAATTTAAAATCAGTTGTAATTGCAAAGTTTGAAAGTAGGAAAATCTACAATAGTGTAGTGAGTAAGGACATGAAACAGCAAGAGTTTTAGATTTGGTTAGGATAAATTTTAAAGCTGTAGAAAAATATTCTTAGTAAAAAGTTTTAAGGTTAATAATGGAATATTGTTTATTGTTGATAAAGCATACAAGCAAACACTGTTTGAAGCAGGTGTATGTGTACTTTCAGTGATTGGGTAGAACAATTGCCTGTAAATTTTAGCAATATGCTATTGGCTGGAAAACTTTTAAAATTCCTCAACATCCCTGCTCCCCTCAGGTGTGCCTGGATTAAAGCTGAGGCACCAACAGCTGTGAGACCTCTGCAATATTTATCATACTGTACATATAATGAAAATCTGCTATTGGTAATTGCTAGGAGATTAAACCTTTCCAAAGACACAGTTAGTGAATAATAATGCCCTGCTCTGCAGAGGAGAGGATGTCAGGAGAGCCAGGAGGGGAAGAGGGAGGAAAACCTTTCAGTGTTCAGGGGCTGTGATAGGGAAAACCTCATTATTTGCTCAAGGCACCAGCACAGGATTTTTGTGGGCCAGATCAATCTACAGATGCTCTGTGAAAGAGAATTATCCCAGGACAGTGCCTGTGAAACCCTTCAGGTCTGAACCATGGTCTGCTCCTGAGCGATCTGGGTTGGCATTCCTCCTTGGACACTTTCTGCTGTGCTATTTACAGAGGGAAGGAGATGCTGAGGTTGTTACGTTCTTGCCACCATTCCTAAAGTGATCCTGACCCCTTTGGTTCTCCACGTGTGTCAGGTTCTCCCTGTGCCTTTCAGGAGGAAGGATGGGAATTTTGCATTATCCTGGCTCTGTCCCTCTGGGTGGAGGCATTTCTGCCACCACTCCTTGCTCCCTTGCTGTTTCCTGTTGCTCAGTGTCAGCCACAGGCTTGGGAGGGATGCAGAAGCCTTCAGCAGGGGTGACACCTCCCCAAGCTGGGGATGGGCTGCCTTCAAATACCTTGCCTAGAAAATACATTAAACAGGGCAGGACAAGCAAAGTGTGCATTTTTTAGGAAATTCAATCCCTTTCCAAAAAGACAGGCTGGGAGAGGAGTCTTGCCTTAGCAACCCGTGGTAGAGTGAGGTCAGTGGGGACAGGAGGGGAGGGTTTTTCCACCAGAGCACAGGGAGGGCTCAAGGCTGTGGGGGACATGTGGGTCAGGGAACTCTGCCACAGCCAGCAGAATTCTTGGGAAGATTGGTAATAGCAGACTTCCAGGGCCAGATGAGGATTTTCCAGTCCAAACTGCAGTGGGCTGGAGGCTCTCAGTGCACTCAGACTGCATCCCCTGGTGGGGGAATGTCCAGTGGCACGAGGTGACAGCAGAGTGTTCTGAGACCATCACCCACAGGGAAGCTGCTGTGGGTGGCAACCCAATAACTGCAGTTTGCTCCTCTGTGCACAAAGAATATAAGGTGGAGATCAAGTGTTGACTTGTTTTCAATGCCCCAAGCTAATGTGTAGATGGTAACATAGTCCAAACCCCATGTGGCCCTAAATATTTTTATATCTGTTACTTATATATCCTGCAAAATCTCCACTCAGAATAGACAAGGGAAATAGTAAAGGATGCAATATGGCTGAATGGGAAGGCCAATAGATGGATGGTACACCAGATTAACAACTTCTCTCTGTCTGGTTTCTTGAATAAGAATAGTTACATTTTATTAATGTATATTCAGACAGAGATATATCCTCACATTAAATCAATTGCTTTTGGAAATAGTATTAAAACAAAGTAGAAAAGGGTATTTTAGATGGTCAAGAAAATGGAAACTTCAAAAAAAATCTTTGCAAGGCTCACTGAAGAGATATTAAATTTTCTGTGGACTTTTTAAATTTATGTCCATTAGAAACTCCCAAACTCTAAATGACTTCTAAATTATATATCCTGTGAGGGTAAAATAAAAACCCAAGTTTTCATTTCTATATATTAAAATTACAGCTGAGATCCATGATTTTAGTAGTGCCTCAATCCCATTAACATTGAGAGAAGTCAGATATTTAGATACCTTTGTGAAGAAATCCTACAAAATGAGGTTTTTAATGGACAATTTAATGAAAGCGGTGCTGTGTGTGCAACAGCTGACAGAAATTAAAAAAAAAAAAAAAGGCAGGCAAACCCCTGGAATAAATGGAGCAAAGAGGGATAGGAAACAGTTCTGAAGATTTAATATGTTATGAAATCAATTTAGGAAGGGGAAATACTGAGTGAGCAGAGTGAGGAGGACACGGGTGTTGGTGCAGCCTCCATCTCTGGCTGCTGGGGTTAATTCCACCTGGCTGGGTGTCCCACCAGCCCTGCTGGGACTGGGCTTGACCTGAGCTGGGATTTCACACCTACCACTCACAGCCCACTGCTGCTGCTCGGTGGCTTCAAGAGAAAGGTGAGCAGGCAGCAATCTGTGAGTGCCAGGTTACATCTGTTCCCTAAAACATCACCCTGCCGACGCCCCGAGTGCTGTGTTGTAGAAATATAATTGAAACGCCTCATGGTATTTCATAGAATGTCCCTGTGTTATATGTGTTACATAAAAATGCAGGCAAAGGTTTTCCTGAAACATGCTTAATGAAAGTGGAGAACATACTGACTCTGACAGGCAGCTGGAAGAAATGTTGCCATAGAGAATTTAATCCTCTGCTTTGGGGTTTTCCCTTGGTTGTCCGCAAGCCACCACTGGCAGGGGAGCACTGCCACGATTTCCTGAGCAGCACTGATGTTCCCTGTGTCTTGGACACTGTCTTAGGTTATGGAACCAAAAATGTGTATTCTATTTTCATCTGCTGAAAGCTGTTGGTGAAATGTTCTTCTTTATCTCTTGTAACTCTGGGAGGAGGGGGGTGGGTGCCTTCTGATAATGGGCCAACTGTTAAACCAGGTGGGGCAGTGTTTGTTATCTCTTTCACTGCTGGTCCTCCCTCCAGGGGGATATTTTCTGCTAATGGGCCATTAAGACACCCCTAAAAGCAGACATCCCCAAAGCAGTACATCCACATTCCATCATCCTATTGTGAGATGCTCCACCCAGTGGGGGGAGCCAACCATTCCCACCTGGATAAAAAAAGACACAGGAACACAAAGGCATCCAGCTTCACCCGATTCCTGGAGGAAGACTGGACTCCATCTCACCACCACTGGACCCCTTCTCACCATCACTGGACCCTTTTCTGCAGGATCATCTCTACTCCACCAGAACCACCTCTGCCACTCCAGGAGGACTCACTTTTGGACTGCTCCCAACACCCTGACCAACAGGGTGTCAGGTTGTAGCTCTGACTCTGTCAGGGTTTTCCAAAACTGTGGTTTGTTTGTTTGCTTGTTTGGTTGAATAGTTTTGTTTTTCTACTACATTTGTATTGTTAATATTCCTAGTAAAGAACTGTTATTCCTATTCCCAAACCTTTGCCTGAAAGCCCTTGATTGTAAAATTATAATTCAGCGGGGGTGAGGGGTTTACATTCCCCATTCTAAGGGAAACTCCATCTTTGCCTGGCAGATACCTGTCTTTCCAAACCAAGACAGACACAGTTTTTGCTTAAGGCCCCTGGGAATGCTCTGGGAACAGCCCTGTGCTGTGGAAGGGGAACGAGGAAACTTTGCTGCCAGTAGCAGTTGTTGTCTGCAAGGCCGCAATGAGTCGACATAGGAAGGTTCACTCGCTTGTTGTGATGTTCTTCAGGCTTCTGACTGTATTTCTGAATTCCCTGAAAAAGGTTCCTTGGGGAAATGTAGGGATTGCCTGGGAAGAAGAAAAGTTTTGCTGTGAATGTTTCAGGAAATCCTCTCGTGATTAATCTCTGTTTATAGTTGAAATTTCTGTTCCCAGACAAATTTTCCCTGTGTTAAAGAAATGAAGGAAAGAACAGAATGTCTGAAGAAGGCAGCAAAAACACACCTAAAATAGCAATTTAGTTATGATGTTTTTGTGCTGTGCTTACATCCCTGTTTCCAAGAGCTGATTTGATTCTGTAGCAGTTTCTTCTTGGAAAACCCAGCATGTTTAGGAAGGCATTGACTCATGGCAGAGCTAAAACTGACAACAGTTAAATGTAACTCCTTCCATTAACAATAATGGAATTCATGTTGTATCATTATCATGGTTGGGAAGCCTGACAAGAAAGAAAAAAAAGGAGAAAAGAAAAAAAGAAAAAAGAGCACGGCACAGCATTGATTTATATGGTTTTTATGTTGAGAACATGTGTTGGTGATCCCAGCTGGACTATAAAGGGCACAGGCTTTCCATTGCCAAGATTTAGGTGCCCTTTGAAAGTACAAAATCAGGCTTTGAGGCAAGAGTTAGAGTTAAATCTTGACAACAGACAAAAAATAAAAATCAGTAATGAGAAGAAAGAAAAGATGCTAGGGAGAGGTCAGAAAAAGAATTTAACACCAGAAATCCTTTATGGAATAAAAAGGGGCACAATAAAATATGTGTTAAGTTCAAGGGGGTCATTGATGTCAGGCAATGGCAGAATTTCTTACGAATTTTTAGGTTGCACACTGAAAATTCACCAGCTCAGTTGGTGAGAGCACAGTGCTGGTGTCACCAAGGTCATGGATTTGGGCTGTGTACGGGTGATGCACTGAGGGGTTGGACTCAGAAGTCCCTGTGGGTCCCTTCCAGCTTAGAATATCCTGTGAAATCCCTCTCAGAAGTGGCTGTGCTGTCTGGGCAGAAATGCAATGGCTGCAGCTGAGGCTTTGGTGGCTGATGCAAACAAAACTGAGTGAAGAGCTTGAGAGCAAAGG
Source organism: Phylloscopus trochilus trochilus (assembly GCA_016584745.2). NCBI lineage: Eukaryota > Metazoa > Chordata > Aves > Passeriformes > Phylloscopidae > Phylloscopus > Phylloscopus trochilus. The sequence continues at coordinate 3,836,719 of WQNJ02000011.1, forward strand.
AGGATAATGTGGTTTGGGCTATGAGCTGGTAAAAGGTGTGGGCTTGGACTATGAACAAAAAAATACTTTATTTACAACAAATGGGGTCATTCCCAGTGGAAAGATGAGAAGAGACTTATTTTCTCGAGCTCAGCCTGAGATGAGTCCAGGGGTACAGGATACTGTGGTGCAATCTTGACTTTGAATTGGACCCAAGAACAGTAATAAAACCAAAATTGTTCAAATCATTTAAGAAGAAAAATCCCTTCTGTGCTCATGCTCCCTATTTAAATTTCCTTAAAACAGCATTTCCCTCTTCTACCTGTGCTGCTGAGTTTTTAATACATCTATTTAAATGCAAATTTTGACTTTTGGTCTGTAATCACAAAAATGTTTGACACATAAATTTTTATCAGCAATGTAATTTTATAGAGAAGCAGTAATGGAGTGGTAGGCCACAAATACCAGGGTGATGCATTGCTCACCCTGTTTCAGCGTGGGGAAGTGCCTGCTCCAGTGTCAGCTGATGGGAACAATTGTTTCCTCAATGCTCGACTTATTGAGATGCATGTGGTGCTCTAGAGAACTTTTTAACTGTACTTGGAGTGTTTGCTTGTGTACCAGAAGCTCCCTGAGGACCATCATTTCCTTGTGTGCTCTGAATTGAGGGGATGGCAGTCCTGACAGCTGCTGTATCTTCAAGAAGGGAAGGGTTTTTTTCCAGCCCAGCATTTTTCTCCTCTTCTCAGTAGGTTTATTGCCATAGGCTTGCCTGGGTGGGGGATGTTTTTATTTGTGGTGTCACACCCAGAGGCTGAGTGTGGGGTTTTGTCTCAGTTTGGAAAGACAGGTGTCTGCAAGGGAAAAGCCAGAGCTTCCCTTGGAATGGAGAATGTAAACCCCCTCCCCCCAAATTATTAGAATTTTGGAATTAAGGGGCTTTCAGGCAAAGATATGGGAATAACAGTTCTTTACTAGGAATATTAAAAATATAGTAGTAAAACAACAACAACAACAACAAACCCCAAAACTAACAACAGCAGAAAGAAAACCACAAACAAGATAAAATAAAACAAAACACAAACACCAAAAAACCACTGACAGAGTCAGAACGTGACCTGACACCCTGTTGGTCAGGGTGTTGGTAGCAGCTCAGTTAAGTCCTCCTGGAGTGACAGATGTGGTTCTGCTGGAGCAGAGATGATCCTGTAGAAGGATCCATTGGTGCTGAGATGGGTCTGGCTTCCTCTGGGAATCCAGTGCAGACAGGCTGTCGTGGTGTTCTGAATCTCGGGCTTTATCCAGGTAGGAATGCTGGGCTCCTCCCCCTGGGTGGAGCATCTCCCAATGGGATGATGGAATTGTATCAGCCATGCAGGAGCCTCAATGGCCCATGAACAGCAGATACCCCCTGGAGGGAGGATGGGTGTGGAAGAGATAAAGAACACTGCCCCAGCTGGTGTAACAGCTGGGCCATTAACAGAAGGCAGCCACCCCTCCCCCCTGGAGTTAGGAGATAAAGAAAAACACCTCTTCAAACTGGTTTCAAGAGATGGGAATAGAATACATCTTGCATTTGCAACCCAAGACAGGTTTGTATTTCATCTTCCCCCATTCCCATCAGACAGTCTGGCCCTGGCTGGGTGTTGGTGGCCAGCAGCCCTGGTGTCCCTGCCAGGGCCACAGCTGCTGAGTAGGGCCACAGCTGCCACAATGACAGAGCTCCAGCTGCAGCAGGCAGGGTGGGTTTGGCAGAGCTGTTCTCCTGTCTGTGTGCTCTGATTGCTGCAGGAGCAGTCAGTGCAGCACTGGGCAGTCAGGGGTTGGCACAGCTGGGGTGGCACTGCAGCCATGGCTGCTGCTATGGTTGGACAAGCCACAGACTCTGCCCTGTGAGGCACAGAATATCCTGAGCTGGCAGGGTCCCACAGGTGTGAAGGCCCTTGAGCCTGTAAGGGGAATTTTCAGGACAGTGCCCTGGAAGGATCCACCACAGGCTTCAAGAATGCCACATCACTTAGGGTGAGGAAAAAGGTGTCCCCCATGGTGTTCTGCAGCACTACGTTAGTCTACCTCAGTTTTGCTTTTGCCATTGGCCTGTTGGTCTTGCTCACCTCTACTGTTCCTCTGTGTCCCTGGTTGGAGAGGTTTCTCCTTTCCCCATTGGCTGTGGTATCTCTGATGCTCTGCCCCCATGTTCCCTATAGGTCATTGCCCTTTGCCCTGCCCTGTGTTCAGACCATTGGCCTCTGACCCCACACTTAACCCTGGACATTATTTTGCTCTGGGTCTTTCTGTCCCTGGAAACCTTGGACATGAGTCTGCAAAATCAACTTTGCTGGAACTTAATATAGAAGATCCCTCCTGCCTTTTTTTACTGAGCTAGCCGTGATGTGTGTGAGTGGACTTGAGTTCCTGCTGCGTGCCCACCGTGGCGGCTGCTCCAGAAGAGATGCTTTTTGGGGAGAGGTAGCAGCAGCCACCATCCATCTCCATGCTGCTACACACAGGATCATCCACTCTCACCCCTGGCCCTGCACAGACCCCCAACAATCCCACCCTGGGCATCCCTGGCAGTGCTGTCCAAAGGCTCCTGGAGCTCTGGCAGCCTCGGGGCCGTGCCCATTCCCTGGGGAGCCTGGGCAGTGCCCAGCACCCTCTGGGGAAGAACCTTTCCCTGAGATCCAGCCTGAGTCTGCCCTGGCACAGCTCCAGCCCTTCCCTGGCTCCTGTCCCTGTCCTGGAGCAGAGACTGGAGCTGTCCCTTCACTCCCCCCCCCATCATGAGGATGTTGAAGACCACAATGAGGTTCCCCCTCAGGCCCCTCTAGGCTGAACAGACCAAGTGACCCCAGCTGCTCTTTGTGACTTCTTCTCCAGTCCCTTCCCCACCCTCGTGGCCTCCTCTGGATGCTCTCTCACGGTTTCATGTGTGTTCTGTGCTGATGCCCCAAACTGCACCCAGAGCTTGAGGTTAGGCAGCGTTAGGAAGTGCTATTGTCCAGTTTGTGTTGGCTGGTCACTCACAGGGCAGAGCTGTGTGTGGTGCCAGGCATGAAAGGAGTGGCAATCCCAGTCTTGACTTGTGAGGGATCAATAATATCTGAACGTAAATTCATTTTAAAGAAACGCTGTACCCATACAGTGAGCCACGTCCATGCCTCCCTGTGATAGGAGGCTTATATTTACTTAATTCTAGTACTAAGTGAATGTAGGTGGCTGCTTTCATTTTACTTATTGTTTAAAATAATTCTTACATTACGGCAAGGATCAATATGAAATGTCAGATATTTTATTGTACTTACAGAAGGTAGCACACCTTAGGTTCTGCACATTCTGCATTTTATGTTCCCTAGATACCCTGGCATTAATTACATACTTCAGATTGCAAATGACAGAGGATCTGAAGGGCACTGTGCTACATTTTCATTCTCATCATCTCTATCTATTTTCTGAATTTAGACAGGTTACAAAGTAGTACTGAAGGCTCGAGCAGTTGAAGCCATTTAAAAAATAACAGTAACATATCCAGTGTATCAAATAGGTTCCTCCTGTTTGTCAAAGGACAAGGAGTTTGGAGAGGAGGAAAATCTTGATCCAAAAGCTGTTTGACTGCATCGAGAATCTGGAGAAATTATTTCTTACCCACTGTACTCAGTGGGCTCATTGCTGATTTCCCTGCTCACTGAAATGTCCTGGGGCCTGTTCCATTGCCACTCATCTCTGCTGAGTGGGTTTGCTTTGCTCTGCTAGGATCTGTTTATTCCCTGCTGCTAAGGTTGGAGCAGGCTGGATCATTACCTAGCTGTTCAAGGTTAACCAACTTTTTGTGCTGAAATGACTTTTTTTTTATGAAACATGTTTTAAGGTTTTTAAAATACTTGGCATTGTCTTACCTAAAAACCTGAAACTTGAGTGCAGCCATTGTCATATTTTTAGTGAGATTAAGATTTTGCTCTCTTTCCCCCTCTCTCTCAGTGTTGTAAAAACACATTATTTTTAGTCCATTTCTGCTTTATTCATGTGCAAGACGAACAAATGTCCTGAGTGTATCTGAGAAGTGCTTTACTTTCCAAGTGCTTATGTAATTTGCTGGACACTAATGTTTAAATGTTTGCATATTGAAAAAAAATATTTTGTATATACAAAAACACCACACTAGTGGTTTTCACTCCTCATTCTGGTCAACCTTCTTTCTCTTAAGCACTAAGCAGAATTCATAGTGTGGTCATGCAGTTTCTCTAACAATTTTGACACAAAATGAATTGCAGGCTTGATCAAGATGTGTGTTCAGTGCACATCTGCACAGACTCAGTTTCCTATAGAAGGTTGTGATCAGTGTCAGTTTCTCTTTATTTGTGCTGGCCCTTTCTTAGTTTTTTTTATCCGTGTTATGGCCTTAGTTTTTGGATATTGTCTTCAACAGTCTGGACCTCGAGAGTTTTGTCCTCAAGCCATCAAAGCACAGGGATATTGGTCTGCCAGTTCAGAGCAGCATCTGGAGCTACAGGTGCAGCACCAGGAGCATCCTCTGCACCTCCAAAGGTCCAGGAGGATTTTCAGGCCATGCATTGTTCCCATGAGCCACTCCAGGACACCAACTTAAATACAATTAGCCTTCTTCACCCTCCTTGTCGCGTTTTGCCTTTTAAATTACCTGATTTTTCAGCTTAACATGTAGTAAACACTTTGTTAGTCATTTTGGTCATGGTATATTTGTAGAAGGGATGGAAGTGGGGGAAATGAGCTCACAGCAGCTAAAGCCAAACCAGGGGTATAGCCCAGATGAAATTCAGGAAAAGCGAAATCCCAAGGGGAAGAGAGAACTATTTTTATTGGCAGTTTGTCCCCTATGGTGACCTAGATACCTGTGCTGATCTTGGGGAAGGGGAAGCCTGTTACTGCCAAGCACTGAAGGAAGCTCTCTGTGCTGATCTTAGGCTGCAGAGGAAGCAGAGCACAAATGGAAGGTGGAAAGGGAGCTTGCAGGTGACAGCTTCAAGCTGTAATACAGAGTTTCAGACCCATTTTAAGGTATTTAATATATATTTGCTGTCATGCATTTAAAAACAAACAAAAAAACACAACAAACTTGTCATTTTTTTTTTCAAATGGGAAAATGACAGACAAGTAGATGGTTAATGGTGAAGTACCTATCACTGCTGTATGAGAGGACATAGCACATATTAAATGTTAGGTTCTAGATGCAGATTCATGATGCTCAATCCTTTGCCAAGCGATTGTTCAAGCTGGATTGCTTGCAGGCAGGCACATGTAAAAAACAAAACAAAAACAAACAAACAAACAAACCCAAAACCAAACCACTCACTGTTTGATCCAGTGCCCAGATGGAATTCCTTGGCATGGAATTAGCAGCTGGCCAGAGGGTTGGGGCAGTGCCAGTGAACTCCTCATGGCTTCACAGGGCTCAAAGCTCCTCCTGATGGGTGTCAGGGCTGAGAAGTTTGTGAACCCCACAGTGTCACAGCCTGTGGCTGAGCACTGGTGGTTTGGGATTTGTGTAGATCAAAGGCACTGACATTAAATACTGGTCACATCAGTTCCTCTTCCGAGACTTCTGCAGCGTTGGGATCCTGAAGTGCAAATAAGGGAGCAAGAGGAGAAAAGGAATAGAAACAGGTGCATTTCTTCCTCTTTCATTGCTGGATTTAAGCCCTGTTGGCAAAGCTGAGTTGTTTTTATAATTATTGCACTTGTGCACCTCTCAACTGGACTTTGTAGAAGTTGACTAGGTAGAAGTAAAGTTGTGCTTGCTAGGCAAGCCAAAATCCAAAATACCAGCAGGTCTGAATGCAAACCCAAAATATTTAAAGAGAAAAATCTAAGAAATAAAGCATCTACTTTTACTTTAGTGGTAGGACTATTATAGCTATAAATATGAATTCACTGCCATTACTCATCTCTCTAAGGTGTTGATTTTATAAAAGTGATGCCAGGGGAAGAAAAAAAAAAACCAAAATCCTCCCAAAAGTGAATTAAAATCTAAATCTTAAGTTATCCCACCAATGTTTGCTATTTATACTGTCCATCTGTCTATGGTGCCTGACAGATAATCAATATACTCTTACTAAAAAAAAAAAAAAAAAAGAGAAAAAATCCTGTTGCTCTGGAGAAACACAGCACTGAGCCCAGCTAGAAGTTCCTGCAGTACCCAGGCAGCTCCCTGTGCATGTGCAGAGTGGTCTGAGAAATAAGGGCAGATGAAGGTTTTCTAATAATTGAATAGTCAAACAGTGGGATTGAAAGCAAGCACAAAACATCTGTTTCCTAAACTCTGTGTTCTTGGGCAAGGCTGCCTGGGGCTGCAAGGAGTGGGCAGTGCTGCCTGCTCTCGGTTGCACTGACACTGATTTATTTGTGTTTTTCGCGTGGGGGGAAATGTTTGCATTTTGCTGCTGAGGTTTGGAAGAAATTCAGCTTTTCTTGCTTGGTGATCAGCAAGCTGTTGAGTGGAGCTCAGTTATTGTGCTTCCAGTTTTTCCCTCCTCGTGGGCCTTTCTGTTGAAATGTGGGGCTTTTCAGGGGGCTGGTTTCAGTGGGAGGTTGGTGCTGTCTTTGGGTGGAAAGAATGCCTAAACTCCAGCTTCTGCAGATGACTCATGTATCACAGCTAATCAGAGTCACTGTGGTTCTTCATACATCTGATTATCTATGTTTGTAGCGGGCTTATTTTCATTAGGGAAGCAAACTCTAAAGCTATAATAATCCAGTAAATTATTATGTTCAGTTGTGTAGATGTGAGCTGAATTTTTTTTTTCTTGGTATCAAAGAGAAATGGTCACTGCAATGAAACAAATTCTACTTGTATTTGTGCAAGTCCACGAAGAACTAAATATGAGAAAAGGAAACATTTTTTTCTCATTTATTTTTCATGTTTTGCAGAATGATATTTTTTGTCTGTTTTTCAGCTCATGATAAACTTCTGTGGTAGAATCTTCCAGTTAAATCTGAAAGGTTTCTGCAGGTCTTTGAAGTACAAGCCTTTATCTTGTTTGGGATGTGTGGCTCTTCTTAGCAAGTTAATAGAATCTACTTCCTGAGACATTACGGGGTAAAATGTTAAATGAATGCATTATTAATGCATAGAATCTCAGGAAGAAAAATGTCCAGTTTGGAAATAATTTTTTTGTTATTGAGTGACTTTTCAGGGTTTTGAGGGTTCGGCCAAAACAGAATTGAAATAATTACAATGAAGAAACCTGCAGCACACAAGTTCTATTTAGCCCTATCTAGTTCTCTCAGTGAAGCATTTTTAATCTTTTCCAAGGTGAGTTTGAGAGTTAATTGTTGATTTTGTCAGTTTTATTAGCACACCAACATAATGAAGTTTTGACCTGGTGAAAGAGCAGCGAAGGAGTTCAGTTTGGATTTTCAGGAGGGCCAAGTCTCTGTAGCTGGCCTGCTTTGGCATTATGGGGTCTAGAGCTCAGAGCAGCCCACCCTCAGGACTCTGCTGCTGTCTGCTTTGCCACCAGTGCTGTGACAGCAGTGACTGCATGATCAGCTGCTTTGAATGGGTTAACAGCGAGTAGAAGTGCTGGGGTACATGAAAAATGGGCATAAAAGCAGAGGGGAAGGAGATGCCTTTGCCTGGTGGTGTGGAATAAGTCCCGTTGGTTTTGGTTGTTCAGCTGTAATTGATGGCACATCCTGCAGCCAGCAGAAACCCACAGGGGCGTCCAGAAGTTACCTGTCGGTGGCTGGGTTTGCAGAGGGAGGTGTTATTTCCCTGCCATTTGTCACTGGCTGTGCCAGGTGTGTCTGGTGGCTCTGCTGCAGGTGTCTGTGGTGTGCAGCCCTTGTGCCCCTGGCAGGCTGCAGAGGCAAACCATGGGCAGCAGCCTCTGCTTTTACTCCTACCGTACTGGCACACAGAAAATGCCCAAAATACCTCGTGCAAAACAAACAAACAAACAAACGTGCCTGGAATTTTTAGTAATTGATCTTGTAATTAGAGATTTGCTGGTGGTTGTCCTGCCCTGGGACAGATTTCAGAGTAGTGATTGAAGCCTGGGACGGAAGAGACGTTATTTTTTAAAGTCATTCTGTCAAACCATTTAAATTAGTTTAAAGGGCAGTTCATCAAATTTCAGAAAATACTGCTTGCCTCTTTCCCCATTGTTCTCAGATTTTGAGAAGTTATTGCTTATGTCTCAAGGAAAGAATTGGAGGTGCTGTGAGAGAGCAGGCAGCTCCCTGCACAAACACACAGCGGCGGTTCTGCATGAGAAACAGCGCTGAACTTCGTGGGAAGAGTATTTTGAGCAGGACCAGTTGATAAGCACTCCAGAATCAATATTTCATGTTATTCTACTATACAAATATAACACTGATAGCGGCAGCACTACAAGAGGCTGGAAACAAGTCAATGTCACAGGCAGTTGGCATTCAGGCTGCATGTCCAGCAGGCAGCTCCTGCAGCTCTTGCTGTGCTTTGGGCAGGGCACCGTGTGATGGAGTGGCAACCCCAGCCATGGTCACAGCAGCTCTGGGTAAGTCTTCCTAACCTTCTGCCCCTTTTCCTGGAGCCACACTGGGAAATTTCTATAGAAAGGCTGAGTTGTTTTTTTTTTTTTTTTCTCTTTTCCTTAAACTGTGTCGAAAGGATTGATTTTAATGCCCAGAAATCAAAAATTTTGTTACGGATCTTGAAATCGATCAACCACAAATATTTTGCTCAGGGAATTAACTCTGGTTTTGAATCAGATCATTCTCTCACAATAAAGACTCTGGAAATTCTCTGTAAGGAAGATCAGGGCTCTTTGGCATTTATATGTTTTAGTCAGAGGATGTAGCAATGGGAAGACAGAATAATGAATTGCCAGGAAGGCAGGGAAGTTAGAGGAATATAACTGGTGCTTATGCCTATTATTGTTGCAGGTTTTTGACATTTAAAGGGGTTTGCAACCCTTCTCTTATCAGAGCTAATGCCAGACAATCAGTCACCCTGGCACAGCAGTTCTGTGCCTCACTGTTAGTAATGCTGCTGATAATTGATGTGCAGCAGCAGAATTTATAAATGAAATTAGCTCCCCAAAGTTTAAGTATGACTGTGATTGAAGCAGTAATGATAGAGTTCATGCAAGTAGGTTTGCCATTTATCTGAATGTATCATTACTGACAGTGCTTTTTCGTTAACATTTTGTTATCCTTATTCATGTCATTGTTATAATGTCCTCTCAGATACCTGCAAATTAAACTGACTTGTACTCAATGCTGATCCCTCCTGCCCACCCCTGCACTTCCTTCTTTGGAATTAATTTGTGCAACATTTGATTTTTAAGATCTCTGGGAGCATCTCCAACATAGTCAGAGGAAAGTGCTGTTCAAATAATTGGGGAGCAGCTTTGGCTTTCTTGCCAGCCAAGGCTTTTCCATGCTTTATTTGTCAGGGAGGCACAATATTAGCATTTTAACTCAGAATTCAAAAAGTTGCTTTTAGCTACAAATAAAAGTGAATAGAAACAGAATTTTTAGCAATCCATCAACATTTCAGACTTTGGACTCAAAATCAAGAGAGCCCCACATCACCATGGGTTTGATGATATCTTTAGCTAATTGTGGAGACTCTTCTTTTAAAACTCTCATGAAAAATTACTGAAGGAGACACAGTTTTGGTGAAGATTCCATAGCAATCTGAAAATAAGGCGATTAAATGTAAGCTGAGTCAAATGGATTCTGATTTTTTAAAAATCATGTATCTGTTTTCTGAATCTTCAAAAGCAGAACTTGACTATCTCATTTGGTGATTCTTTTCTCTCGTTCCACTTACTTCTGCATGTAGAGCTTTTAGAGGGCTGTAGGACAAAAGGTTTTTGGTATTAGTGAATATCAAAGAGAAAGTTTCATCATCTCCATTCTGTATAGCAAAACCCCAGAAATTCTGTGCAAAGAGGCCAGGTTAGAAAAGTTCAAATTACCCTGATTTACCTAAAGGATATATAAGTACAAATGGTTTGCTCTGGTTTGGTTTGGTTTATTTGTTATTGTTTCTTGGTTTATTTTGTTTTACTAGACCAATTTCTCTAATAAACTATTTTGAGATCTGAAAAGGAAAAGGATATATTTGTATGTTTCCCATCACTGGAGTAAATTTTCTGAAATTCTAGTAAAGATGGGGAGAAAAAATCCAGCAATTTAAATCAGACAATATGTATGAATTCATAGAAATGCTTGTTTTTAGAAATCCATCCAACCCTTAGCACTGAATTAATTTTACTTCTCAGAATTGCTTTGCTTTAATCCTTTTCCAGCCACAAATTAAACTGAAGAAAATATTTACATGCATCTACTGCATTCCATGGGAATGGTCCACACTTCCCGGCCTGGCTGGTAACTTTTGTGGTTTTTTACCTCATGAGGAGGTTGAAATGAGTGAAATCACACAAATGTGATTTCAGAAGGTTATGCCTGGTTTCAGTGGTGCTCCTTTCAGTCTCTGCAGCAAAAGAACTGGAGGGCTTCCAGTTTATTCTCTTTTTTAGCACAGGAGCCGTCATCTTTGAGCATGTTCAGCAAAATCAGTATCATAAGGGGACAACAGGATCAAACAGGATCTCTCTTGCTCAAAACATTGTAGAATATTCTATATACACATACGTGGTTCTGCCTTTTTGGTGATGTTTGCACACTGGGACTCAGAGGAGGTAAAGCTGTAAATTACAGCTTCTCAGATTTTAAATCTTAGCCCGTTTAGTATTGTGGGGGGATTTTCTGGTGGGAAGACAGGAGTGTTTGATTTCCTGGACACCTTTATTTTGAAGTGTTCCCTTTAACAACACATAATTTCTGCCATCAGGTTTTGGTTGCTTCATTGAATGCAGTTTGTTCTTCTGGAGGTTTATATTTAATTAGTAATGTACTAATTGATACACCAGACAAGTTCAGTGAAATCAAGGACACAACCCTCCCCAAGGTTTTGCCAGCCATCTAATTTATATGAATTTCCTCTAAGTCATGACAGTGATGCTTTAATCCATTAAAACCCAGATGGAAATTCAGAGACAGAGAGCATTTCTGCGTTTCCGAGCGGTGAAGTGTAAAACTTCCAATTGCCAGAGTTCCATTCTGTGCCAGCCCACGCCTGTGCCCTGGTCTGGGGATGGGGAGCTGGCTCAGTGCTCTCCCTGTTGGTGCCAAGGTGCTGAGGAGGGGTTCAGCTGCCCCTGCTCAGGGCTCTCTGCTGTGCAGGGTGTGAGGGCACGGCCTCTGGTGGGAGTTCTTGGGAAGGATGAACCAGTGACCTGTTTGAGCTGTCCAGTTCCTGGTGGGGATTAGGCATTTCATCATTTCCATGTCTGTCTCTCCATCTCTAGAGACAGGCTCCACTGAAGTGAGGGATTTTGGAGGTTGGCTTGGAGCAGCAGAGATCAAAGGTGAAGGTTGTTAAAGAGCTGTCCCTGTGCTGCCTCATGCCAAGGGTGAGGTCTCTGCAGGGGTGTAAGCACCATCTTACAGCCTCTATGCCTTTCTCTGAAATCCTCAGAAGGCAAAAATCTTGCCCTCCACTTTGTCTTTGGGCAGGATCTGTGACCCCTCTTGACACCAATCTGGAATTTGGGGAGTTAAGCTGAAGGACACCACTTAAGGAATGTGAAGAACTGAGGTGGAGAAGTCCATCTCTGCCACAGCTGGCCATCAAGGGAGATGCTGAAAAGAAGGGACACTTCTGCTGAAATGTCAGCAAGCCTGGGATTAAGCTTTGTGGTTTGTTTTTAAGGACAGTCTTTATTAACTCAGTCCATAAACTGGTTACCAAAATGGTAACAGCAGTAGTTGTCTCTGTTTGTAGCAGGAAGGACTTTTCATAAAACTTTATCCTCCTTCAGCAAACAAATTTTAATCTGTGGGTTCCATCATCTTCTGCTTTTTAATAGTATTGCTCTTTTAATATCACTTCTTTTCTAACAAGATCATACCCTGCTCCCTTAGGCCATGTTAAAAAGGTCAGTCACTGAGTGGTATTTTAATTTAAATAAAGAGTGAAAGACAGAGTGTTTTTGCTAGAATACTAAAAGATCACCTATTTAAATCTTCCTTTTAATGTCTGTTTAACTATCTTTCTTTGAGGCTTTTTCTATGACCTTCAACATAATTTAAACTTAATTTTTAATTCATTATTCATGCCATTAAATACTGAAACCCATTCCTTGCTGCACTTTATTTCTCTATTAAATGCATGTGTTCTAGTGGTTTTGTTTGGTTCTGTAATGAATTCTGATGTACTGGCATTTTAAAGCACAGTAGGGGAGAATGCTTATTTTGAGAGGTGAAAAAAAAACCCTCAATGTCTAAACGTTGCACTACATCAACAACATTATTTAAGGTAAAATAAGGAGGTGGAGGAAGGACAGGTTGAACTTTTGGGGCCTCTTACCTGGATAAATTCTGTGTAAATGCCACTGTCCTGTGCTGCCCTGCCTGGGCTGGGAATGGGCTGCTCCGAGCGTTCCCAATTTCTGGAGTGCTTCAGCTGCAGACAGCAATAACTGAGGCAGCTCCACTGACACCCTGACACCTGCTCTACATCATTGTTTTGGCTTTTCCACTTTTTTTTTTTTTTTTTCTCTCACTTGGTAATTGAGTTTCATGGCCTGGTGCAGGAGATGGGATGAAGTGCAGATAGTTATGTTATTATAGATTAGCCAGAGTGATACTGGGGTTTGTAGAGACCTGATATGCTGCAGGAAAGCACCCAGAACTAATATCACCGAATAAAGGAAATAAATTAAGCCCTTAAAATGATGTATTTTCATTGCCAGGGAGTAGTTTTTTTCCACCCCTCCTAAAGCTGATATCTCATTTGCTGTACCCAAGCAAGAGCTGCACCCTTGCACAGCAGTGTGAAGAAGATGCATAGATTCTCATCACTGCAAAACACAGGCACAGTTATTTTTCTGCTGTCTGTCACCATTCAGGTACTTTAGTAATATGAACTACTTCTGTATCTTTCCTCACTTGATTCAAGGGCCTTAAGCCTGGCACGTTCACAAGCAGCTGGGCAAATAAGGAAAAATTTCAGTGTTCTGTGACTGTTGCTTCCCAGAGTTTCTGCCTGGCAGTCATTAGCAGCACAAGCTAATTGGAGAAACTTTTGAGGAGTGTGCAATGCACTGTTAAGGGAAAAAAAGGCACCAAAGAAATCAAGGTTAAGTGTAAGACTTAGTGGCAGAGCTCTAACATTTTACAGTGCTCCTTTGGGGTTTTTTTTAAAGCAGGGGAGAGAAAGCAAGCATTTCCCCAAAGCACAAAGTTTCCTGAGATTTGGGACAGTTGTGGGTGTGGCAGGAGCATGGGTGCCCCATGACCCTGGGGCACTGTCACAGTGACCTGCAAACCTGCTGGGTGTCCCTGCAGCTCCCTGAGCCAGGGGTGACACTGTGGCTCTGGGTGTCCCTGCATGAACCTGAGCTGCAGGTGACACTGTGGCTCTGGGTGTCCCTGCAGGTCCCTGAGCCAGGGTGACACTGTGGCTCTGGGTGTCCCTGAGCCAGAGGTGACATGTCCTTGTGGCTCTGGGTGTCCCTGCATGTCCCTGAGCCAGAGGTGACACTGTGGCTCTGGATGTCCCTGAGCCAGGGTGACACTGTGGCTCTGAGTGTCCCTGAGCTGTGGGTGACACTGTGGCTCTGGGTGCCCCTGAGCCAGGGATGACACTGTGGCTCTGGGTGTCCCTGAGCTGTGGGTGACACTGTGGCTCTGGGTGCCCCTGAGCCAGGGATGACACTGTGGCTCTGGGTGTCCCTGCATGTCCCTGAGCCAGAGGTGACATTGTGGCTCTGGATGTCCCTGAGCTGTGGGTGACACTGTGGCTCTGGGTGTCCCTGAGCGGTGGGTGACACTGTGGCTCTGAGTGTGGCTCTGTGGGGCCACACCAGCCCCCGCTGAGCCAGCAGTGTGTGACATCCCTGCCTCCTCCCTTGTCCCCGTTCTGGAGCACAGCCAGGGAATGCCAGATGTGCCCAGGACAGCTCCCAGTGCTGGGGGCGCCCCCGGCCCTGCCCGTGCTGTTTGATGAGGGAATTTCAGCTCAGCCCTGCTGATGTTTTTCTGTGCCTCAGCACCCCTCCCAGTGGGCATTAGCAGCCTTTCCCAATAACCCTGGGAGCAGGATTCCTGTCATTCCCAGCACTCCCCAGGGAGCCCTGAGCTGGTGGCCCCTGTGCTGAGCAAACAGCAGCGTGGCCCTGCCATCCCCAGGCTGCCAGGGCAATGAATGGGCTCCACAGCTGTCTGCAGTTAATGGAATCCATATATTCTGTCACCCTGGAAGACCTCCCTGGGAAATTACCTCCCCTTTCCTTGCTCTTTGAGAAGAGTTATTGTATGGGAGCTAAACTGGGATTAGGTGCCTTTATCCACAAGATATATCTATATATATCTTCATTTCCCCCCCCCTTTTTTTTTTTTTTTTTTTTTAACCTCTCTTTCCTTTCCCACCTCCCCTTTCAACATCTTTATGGAAGGAGACGATTTGTGCCAAGGTTAAATTTCTGTTCTGCTTGCTGAAACACTACCTTGGGGCAGAATTTGAACAGTGCTAGTGAAACACCAGCCTTCTACTGTACCATTCTCAATTCTGTTTTGAAAAATACAAGAATGGATGGAATAATCTTCTAATTCCAACTTGTGACAGATGGAATGTGTGTCTTGGACCATATGGCTGCTGATTTGGGCTCTTTGGGGTATCCTGGTGCTTTTACCATATATGTTGTTGCTTTGGAACTCGCTGGTGTGATGTTGAAGCACATATATTCCAATTCTTCACAAGTTCTTAATTAAAAAAACACTTTAACTGTGAAATATAGTTAGATCTAGAGCTGCCTGAGTTTTGTGTCAAGCTTTATATGAAATATATGCAGAGAACCACTTTATTGGGTGTGTAGACAGAAGATTAAAAAAGAGCCTCATTCTTATGTATATTTTGAGTTTATTTTAGTGTCATCAGTTGTAAAAATAATTCTGTTAATTTTGCTAAATGATACTGTACATGTGCTTTTCTCAGTTTACACAAAAGTGGTATTTGTGGAAAGCTTAAGATAATTTTTATCTTTCAGTTTGTCAGAGAAATGAATCTCCTGTTTCCATTCCAAAAAAAACCCAAAACAAACAAACAAACAAAAAAACCCAAAGCAAAACAACAACCAAACCCAAGATGGATAATCTGGAGATTGTGAAGGGGCCCATATTAAATTAATTCTTAAAAAAACCCCAAACTTGTGTATTGATGAGCTAAAAAAAAAAAAAAAAAAAAAAAAAAAAAAAAAAAAAAAAAAAAAAAAAAAAAAGTAGTGATTATGTTAAGACAACGTTGTTGTGTTTGTGAGATTCAGAAGCTTGTTTGACAAATGGCCTCTCTTGGGATTCTCAGCAGAGAATTTTGGAGCTGGGGTGATTTTACAGCCCATTGGTGGAGCTCTGATTTGTGTTATTGTCCTTGACAGGCGAGCTCAGCTGGGGCACAGCCATGGCCTTTGTGTGAGACCCTTCCCTGGCCCCTGTTTGGGTTCTGCAAGGAGCAGGCCTCGCTCTGCTGCCCAGCCCTGCTGTCCCTGGGGCTAAAGAGCAGATCCCTCTGGTTTCCCTTCCTTCAGAACCCTGCCCTGCATCAGGCTCAGCTGGAGCCAAAGCTCTGTGAGCTCAGCTCCAGCACAGAGTCCCAGCAGCCCCAGGGTGTGCAGGGACCCCAAAGCTCCCTGTGTGACCCCAAAGCTGAGTGATCCCAAACCTCACTCTATGCCCCCAATCCTCCCTGTGCCCTTAAACCTCTGTGTGCCCCTAAACCTCCCTGTGTGACCCCAAAGCTCTCTGAGTGACCCCAAACCTCACAGGGTAACCCCAAACCTCCCTCTGCCCCTAAACCTCTGTGTGGCCCCAAACCTCACTCTATGCCCCCAATCCTCCCTGTGCCCTTAAACCTCTGTGTGCCCCTAAACCTCCCTGTGTGCCCCCAAACCTCACTGTGTGACCCCAAACCTCACAGGGTAACCCCGAACCTCACTGTGTTCCCCTAAAACTCCCTGTGTGCCCCCAAACCTCCCTGTGTGATCCCAAACCTCCCTGTGTGCCCCCAAACCTCACAGGGTGACCCCAAACCTCGGTGTGCCCCCAGACCACCCTGTGTGCTCCCAGACCTCCCCGTGTGTGGGGCAGCCCCAGGGTGTGGTGCTGGCCACAGGTCTGAGTCCTGCAGCTCTGCCTGCCTGGGAGCTCACAGGGCACCTGGCAAGCCAGGGAAAGGTGAAGTTTATCAGAGGGATTATTCCATCTCTTCATCCATCTCCTGGAGAAAGAGCCCACACTGATAAGTTCCAAATGCCACCTCTGTACCCTTTTCCTTGCTCAATTTTTAGAGCCTCTTCACTCTGGCTTTCCCTCAAACTGAGCCTTTCCTCATCCTTGTGTGAGGTCTTGGTTTGTATGATATACTCAAACCAGTCAGAGGGGCAGAATTTTCTGAAGAAGAAATTTCCTGCTTTAGTCTAGATTTATTTTAATTTTTGTTGTGGTAATGCTGTTTGAAAATACCATTCTTTTGAGTGACTTCTGTCAAATTTCAAATCAGTAATTTAAACAAAACCAAAACACCTTTTAAAAAAGATAAATCCAGTTAGAATCCATTTAGAAGTGTGTGGTACACTGCACACAGAAGCCTTAGGCCCATCAGCTTCAGCATTTGTCCAACATGAACAATTTTTTTTTTTCCAGCATGAGCTTGTCTTTAACTGAGATGGAAAGTCAGTATCATTCTTTTCGCCTCTAAATGCTTTATTAAAAGTATATATTTCGTGTGAGCCTTTGCACCTACAGAGACTTTTCTTCCCTAGATGAATTGAAATGGTCCACACATGGATGTAGAAGCTATTATTTTCCCAGCAGGATGTTAAACTGCTCATCAACTCTTGCAGAGCCAAAACACTTATGAAAACCACGCAGGTGAGGGAGCTGCAGCTCTAATAACCACGGGTCAGCACTTCATCTGCAGCCAGGAAATCTTTCCCCCCTTCAAAGAAGCTCTGCTCCCAAGGCCTGGACACTTTATGCTGCAGAGAACTGTTTTACTGGGGGGCTGGAAACCATCAAAAAAGGCTCCACTTGTTTTGATGAAGCAGACACAGATTCTGCCTGTGCCACAAACCTGCTCTCTGGGTAGGGTCTGGATGCTGCTGCTGCTATTTTCTTATTTTGCAGAGTGTTGCCAATTAAGCCATTTTAGGTACCAGCCTTACACCTCCCTCTCTGAGTGAGACCCCATTTGTGTGATTTGAAAGGCAGAAAGAGGAAATCAGGTCTATCAATATTGAAATACATTCCTCAGTGACCAGGAGGATTTGGTAAACTGCTTAACCCACTTGTGCCAGGAGTTATCCATAACTAACTCTGAGATTACTCTGAGAAAACCTGATATTTCATATTTCTTCTTTTTATTTTTAGGGGTTTTTGTTTGTTGGTTGGTGGGGTTTTTTTGTTTTTGTTTTTGGTTTTTTTTGTGGTTTGTTTGTTTTTCCTCAACTGTACAAACATGTAACAGTGCCTATTATGAAAACTACAGTGGTGGTGATTTTAAACTGATAGGATTGAAGAAAATGAAAACTGAATTAGAGTAACCCCAAAGAAATAGCACTGAGTGCTTGGATAGGGACTTTTCATGGGGACAGGTACTGATGGGACAAAGGGGACTGGCCTGAAACTGAAGGAGGTTTAGACTGGAAATTGGGCAGGAATTGTTCCCTGTGAGGGTGGGCAGGCCCTGGCACAGGGTGCCCAAAGCAGCTGTGGCTGCCCCTGGATCCCTGGCAGTGTCCAAGGCCAGGTTGGACATTGGGGATGGAGCAGCCTGGGACAGTGGGAGGTGTCCCTGCCATGGCTGGGGTGGCACTGGATGAGTTTTAAGGTCCCTTTTACCCAAGCCATCCTATGGTTCTGTGAATATATTGCATTTAGCACGTCCATAATCTGTATAATATGATATTTCAACACCCTGTTAAGCTGAGCTGTGGAAATCCACGTTAGCCTTTATACTCCTGAAGCACCTCTGCTGTGGTTTGTGCTCATCCCTTCTTGCTGACTTGGATTTTCTGCACCTTGCTGTTTGTCCCTCTTTGTTTGCAGCAATGGTTGTCAAGTGATTTGCCATCCTCCCAGCTGACTGTGCTGCCCACACCTCCCATGGACAGTGAATGCTTTCCGAGCACTCCTCTTTGCATTCTGTAGGAGCTGTCAGCTTTAAAATTTCTATTTTATTTCTATTTCTATTTTAATATTTCTGTTCATGGGGGTGCCAACATAAATGAGCAATGTCTATAAATCCCCTCTTCTCCAGGTTATAAAGCAGTAACTGATGCTGTGTAGGACAAGATTTCTCTTGCATGAGGCTTATTTCAGACTTAAATAATTTCAATGATTTTTTTTTTTATTTAAGTGTCTGAATCTATCCACTTCTGAACATATTTAACTAGATATACCAAGTTCTATGTTTTTCTGGGAATACAAGATGCCCCATGCTATTAATCTTTTTACAGCAATGATTGACTCAAATGGTTTGTGGGAAAAGGAAGAAAAACATATTTAGCAAAGATCTCTGGTAGAGTTAATTTGTCTCTGAGATGTGCAATTCAGATTTCTGCATGCTGTGGACACCGTTGTCAATGTATTGATGAAGTCCTGTGGGAATACAGCAGTTTTGAACGATATTTTAAAGCAGAATTTCCAGAGTACTTCTTATGGATGGCATTCTTTTTGTTCTCAGCAACTGTACAACACAGCAGAACTGAAGAATATTTTATTTACATTTTTGAACAACAGATGAGTTTGCAGGATGCTCATTAAAATGGGAGATGGTAAATGATGAAAGGTTTTCTTTAATGGAAAGTAAAAATGTCATGACATCACCAGAATATATTGGAGACCAGGAAGCAGAGCAGCTCTGGCCCAGAATGCCGATGAGCTGCACTGCTCAGGCTTTCTCCTGCAGGAAGGAAGAACGTATTTTCTCCTTCTGTTGTGTGTTGTTATATATTTATACACAAAAGTGTACAATGCAAAGGAAGTTATTTCATCAGTAATGTCCAAGAACTGCTCACCAGGCTGGGAGCAGCTGAAATTTGTTCATTAAAAGTTCATGGTCTGTTGACCTTTTCTCGTTCAAGCCTTGTATTGAGTCCATTCCTTATCTCTGCTGTGCATGGCAGATTGTTTAGCATATTTCTTGTGTAGAGAGTGACTTTGAGTGCCACAAGGACCTCACTTGGCACTTGCAGGCATAAGCAGAATGCGTTTGAAAATGTTGCTGTGCTCTCTAGTGGATAATTTAGTTATAAGTGTCTAAGAAATTAGTATCAACAACAGTTACCAATTTATATTTCACTTAACTGAGAGACCTGCAGTGAGACCTTCAGCAGAAGGGCTTGGCTGAAGTGCAGGGCTGCGTCTGCAGGGAGCAGCTCCCAGGTTTTACTGCACACATTTCCTTTCTGGTCTATTTAGGGAGAGCCCACATCCTGTAGAAGCTTTTTTCAAAGACTGATTTTTCAGTGGTGCAGGCAGCAAGAGGACTTTGTTTGACAGCCTGTCTCAGACCATGAGAGATGAGCTTACTCCACATCCTGTTCTTGCCAGCAGCCCTTGGCTGGCCCCTGGGGCCCCCAGCTATCAGTGTTTGGGACACACCTTACCCCTGCTCTGGGACTCCACAAGAGGAGCAGTGTTTGCCTGCTCCTGACCTCTGGGGGTGCTCCTGGTGCCATGGCTCTTTCCTGGGTTACTCAGTGAGCTTGGAATTGGCCTTGCTATCTCCACTCTTACTTCCTTTAGTCTGTTCAGATCTCTGTACTCCAGTCTGTGTTCTTCAGCCTTCAGGCAATTATTTCCCAACCCTATTCTTTGCAGCCCAACAACCATCCCTGGTGGCACCCTGCAGAGTTCTCAGGTAGCTCAGTGGTGATTTACACTGTGGCTTGGGCTGTCATTCCAGCTGTCCTCTCCTTTCCTTGGCCTGTCAGTCATTTTGCATTGAAGGCCTGCCATTTCTGCTTATCTGAGTAATTTCCAGCAGCATTAAATTTATTGAGCTTATTATTATTTGAAGATTTATACAGTAGAACTGGCAGAAATAAAAATGTCTTTCCTGGGAAAACTTGATTTCCAGTGCTCTACATGGTAGATTGGCTTCTTTGATATGGGCCCAGAACTGTGCACAAAGATGCTTGGAATGGTGAATCATTGTTCTAATGACCGAATAATTGAAGCAGCAGACTTGGATCAAATGACATCCTGCCGCCTTTCACAAGAAAAAGAATTTGGTCTGATTCTTCATTGAACTTGTGTCTTGGGTTATGGAAACAAAAAATGTGTATTCTATTTCATTTGTTGAAAGCAGCTGGGGAGATGTGGTGGGGTTTTTTTTTGGTTTTGTTTTTGTATTTTTTTAATCTCTTGTAACTCTGGGAGGACGGGGGCAGATGCCTTTTGATAATGGGCCAACTGGTAAAACCAGGTGGGGCAGGGTTTCTTATCTCCTTCACAAAGGGCTGTTAAGACTCCCCAAGATGTTCTCCTCCCCAAAGCAGAACATCCACAAAGCAGTACATCCTCATCCTATTGTGAGATGCTCCACCCAATGGGGAGAGCCAACCATTCCTACCTGGATAAAACTGAGACACAGGAACACAAGGTATCTGGCTCCACCCGATTCCTGGAGGAAGACTGGACCCTTCTCACCACCACTGGACCCTTGTTCTACAGGATCATCTCTACTTCACCAGAACCACATCTGCCACTCCAGCAGGACTCACTTTAGGACTGCTCCCAACAGCCTGACCAACAGGGTGTCAGGTTGTAGCTCTGACTCTGTCAGGGTTTTCCAGAATTGTTGTTTGTTTGCTGGTGTGGTTGGGTGGTTTTGTTTTCTACTACATTTGTATTGTTAATATTCCTAGTAAAGAACTGTTATTCCTATTCCCAAATCTTTGCCTGAAAGCCCTGAATTGTAAAATTATAATTTGGAGGAGGTGAGGGGTTTACATTCTCGATTTCAAGGGAAACTCCAGCTTTCCCTGTCAGATACCTGTCTTTCCAAACCAAGACAACTTGTGTTGTCAAGTTCACGAGTGAAAAGTTCTGCAAACTTTTCCTCTTGTTTCAGTGGATGTTTTCACAGAATTCCTAAAACCTGCTTGCAGCTGTAGCTGTCTGCATTTCTGCCTGTGTGCAGGAGGATGTGCAGTAGTTCACCTGTTACTGAGTTGTGCCCAGGCAGGTGATCTCATATCTCCTTGGATATTATTGAAATGATCCCATTTTGTGTAATTGTATTGGTCTTGGTCAGTATATGGCATAAGACTCATCCAGAGAATTAAATCTTGCTGTATTCTCAACAGCTCTCCAAGTCTGCATTTGGAGTAGGTTTAGACTCCTTTCAAAGTCTTTGATGGAAGGATGTTTCCCTTCATCCACATGCCAGCCTCTCACTGTTCCAGGTGATTCAGTTGTGACTGCTCAGGTACCTTTTTTCTGTCTTCTCTCTGTAAACATGCAAACAAATTGAATAGGAAATAGCATTGAGAATCTAGGAACGAGTTTTCCCTTTGGTGGTGTTTTCCTTCTCCTTGGTTTTGGCATTTAGATAAGATTTAATTTAGTTTCAGGTTTTGTGCCAGATTTCAGGATAACGATGAGTTTTAATTTTACATGTGTTGTTTCATGCTCTCATAGTAACAGTATGAATTCTACAATTCCAATAATTACTGCATAACTCCACAGGTAAGAAAACACAGTTTATTTGCTTGGGGTGATGTGTAGTTATAAAAATGTAAACAAATATGGAATATTGTGTTCTCTTGAAATGTTGGTAAGTTTTAAGGATGTAGATGGAGCAGCCGTTTAAAAGTCTTCGAAGGGCTATGTTGGGAAATCTGCAGAAGAGGTGTGACACTTGGAAGGCATTTGTGGCATGAGGAGCAGCTGAAGTCACTGTGTGAAGTTGGCATGAAATAATAAAACTGCCAGAGCAGAGGTGATGTGATGGTCACTCACTGCTCTAGGTGTGGAAGTTAATAAAAAGAAGAGAATCTTTAAGTGATGTTCCAAAAATCATCCTACTCTGACTTTGAGTTCAATTAGTGAAATCACCCACACCCCACAGCTCTTGGAATAATAGACTTAAGGAATAGGAATAGGAATAAAAAGACTTAATGATGTGTGAGAATTCACAAGAATACAGGAAATTTTCTTTTCTCTTGTAAATTAAGCCTTACTCTTCCCATTTTATTAAAAGGTGATGGCACTTTATTGTCAAAGCCCTGGCAGTCAGAGCCTTCCAGCCTGTTGTAAACCACTGTAAACAACTTCCCTACCAAATATCCCTTACCCTGTGGTTGGGATTCAAAAAAAGTCTCTGGTGCTTTTCTATTTTCAAAAAAATCACAATCAGGTTGTATTTGCTCGTCTAGTAAGGTTATTAAATATATATGGATACAAATATGTATCTAATGTTTATTCAGTTCAGCAGATGTTCAGGTGAGCACATCACTGGGGCTTGGGGGGTAATTTGGATCCCTTGTTTTTATTGGATTCTCTGTCTTATTGATGGAATAATGGTGAATTGTATTTCTTTTAAAAGTCTCAGCAAATGTATTAGTTTGGGAACATTTCTGTGTTTTTTATGCCTAGAAATATAAAAATGTAGATATATCACAAATATATTTATCTAAAAGGATAACCTCCTAAATAATTTTGTTCTTTCTTTTGAACTTTCCACTGGAATGAGATATGACATACTGAAGCTTTGAGTAATATTTTATTGCAATGCAGTAAAAAGTTGACTTGCAGTTTTATTATTACTGTAATTTTCATTCAAAATTTTATATCCACAAATTAATTTTTTTTTTAAGTTGAAGTCAATGTGGAATATGTTGCCCTGACTGGTGTCCTGAATTTTCCCTGTTTTCCTTACGTGTTGTTCAGAATGTGAATGCCATTTTGTTTCCCAGGTAAAAATTATCACTTGCTGGTGGTTTACAGCCTTTCAGTTTATCTTATGAATAGGGGGGTTGAGGGTTTTCCTAAAGAGAAGAGAGGGCAGCAATGGCCACGAAATTCTAGGAACCTCAGAACATGCTAGGAGTGGTGATATTTGGTAGGAACAATAATTCTAAAATCAGGAGGGGAAAGCCAGTGATACTAGAATGGAACAGCAGTGCTGACTTTCTGTGTGCTTCCAGAAAGAAGCCTGATCCCTCTGGAAAAGCATCTTCAGTGGAAGTTGGTGTCTGGAGCAGGGGTGTGGCCATAATATTATGGGGAAAGTGGAATTCCCTGTTTCCTCATTTGGAATCTGAAGTTCCCTTTAGTGCCAGCTCTAGTTCTGTGTGCTGTGCTGTGTCTTTATTGCAGGATCAGGCTGAAGAGCTCCCGAAGTACAAAGAAAATGAGCTTTCATTTTCTGCTCCTGAGAGTGGGCAGAAAGGCTTGTGGCCTCCATGGCCCAGCCTATCCCTGAGAAACTGAGTTTGCATTTCTGCCCCAGGCACACCTTTGTGTGCCCCAGCATCAGTGCTGGGAGGATGCAGGCAGCTGGCTGAGCACCGAGCTGCAGTGCCTGCCAACACTCATCTGCCCAGCCTCCTCCCACCTGTGCCAGCTCCAGGAGAGTCTGTCAGCCCTCAGAAATTTTTGGTCTGTTTTCCCATACTGTTTTCATTTTAGGAAATTCATGCTGATACAGGTTCCTCGGGGCCACATTTCCAGCACCTAGTTTCCAAGCTCTGTCTAGGTGAAATTGCTGCAGACAACCAGGTGTGAGTGCCAAAAAAAAAAAATTACCTTGTAGTCATAGAAATTATCCATACTTCAGTTATTCCTGAGCTTCTGTGCACCCCATCCCCCTGAGCCACCAAAAATGTCCACTCTACCCAGGCACAGGGAGTCATGAAGCAGCAGAATACAGTGTGTCCTCTTCCTGTTCCTGGTTTTCCACCCTGGAATTTGTTTCTCACCCTGGGATCCCTGACCCGTGCAAGGCAGAAAGGGGCTGTCTGTCCATCCAAGTGCTACTTCATGCTCTGGTGAGGGACAGTGTGGCATGCACGTGTTCTGAGATTCCTGCTATTGATACAGGGAAACAAGAAGGGAAATCTCTGATGAACTTGTTTTCCTCACCTCTCACATGTGAGCAACATGTGACAGCTGTGAGAAAGCGTGTTCAGAAGAGTCATTATTCTGCCCTTTGAATTAGTGACATAAAAGTAAAGATTTCTTATTTTCCAACAGTTTATTTTCCCAGTGGTTGTCCAGTAATAGCCACCACTTCAGTCACAGGGTCAGGGAGTTCACATGTCATTAGCACACTCTGAAAGCCTGTAATGCCTTTCTGATTATTTTTTTTTTTTTAATTATTTATTAATTTTCTTGCTCTACAGTTTTGGGTGGAACCCTTGCAGTCCTGAACCAGGGAATGCTTTGCTGCTTTGGCAGCCCACCTGTGCATCCAACAAGGAGAAATCTTTGAGGAATGGCACAGAAGATGCTCTTGATGTTGTGACTGCTGAAATTATCTCACAAGTTTTGTGCTTTTTTATGGGTACAAATCAGTCCTGTGATGGGTAAGCCTTGGAAGTGGGCATTTCTAAGTTAGAGGAAGATTTTTGAGTTTTTACTTACCAAGATCTGCTGTTGCTTTGTGATCAGTTGTGCTTTGGGAGCATTAAACCATTGGATTGAGAATTCTGCTTACCAAACCGTAACAAAAAAATTGGTTCCACTTCAAGATTACTTTTTTTTAAATGAAAACCCAAATGAAAAGTGCTCAGAGTATTTACACTTCAAGTGACCTCAGCACAATTCACAGTTGTTCAGCAGGGAAGAAAAGTATCCAAGTCCTGATGTTCTAATTCATCTTTAAAAAGATTCCACAAGACAAATAAAACCACTTATATTCATTTTTCTCCCCAGCCTGCTTCCATTGCTCAGTAGTGAACAAGACATAAAGGTGATCTGAGCCTGAGAGTTTAACCAGAAATAAAATACAGGGATGGATCC
The DNA here is from genome assembly GCA_016584745.2 of Phylloscopus trochilus trochilus. Lineage (NCBI taxonomy): Eukaryota > Metazoa > Chordata > Aves > Passeriformes > Phylloscopidae > Phylloscopus > Phylloscopus trochilus. Next base: position 3,861,754 of record WQNJ02000011.1, read on the forward strand.
TGGCCCTCACACTTAGGTTGTATTTTCCTTTAGAAATTTTTTTCATGTGCTTGTGGGATACCAGAGATAATGATGTGTTGAGTAGGGGCAATGGAATGAGACTCTCAGTCAATAAATTTGCTCAAAATGCAAGCAAGTGAAATAATCTATTGTCTGGTGCAGCCGTTCTGTACAGGTACATAGTTCAAATAATTTCAAAGCTTAGGCTCTAACAGAAACAGTTGGGTTGGAGTACAGCACACCAGAAATTAAATGCCATTTATGTCTCTTTGCAAGAATTTAGGACAGGGAGAAGAATTGAATTTAAAATTTTGTTCTGAATCTTATCCTAATTTTACTTAAACTTATCCTATTAAAGATGAACTCAGAACCATTCTTGTAGATGATTTCTATTTAGAACCAAAAATCACCAAAAAAGCTTTTTTAGCAGCAGAATGGATTTCCATGGGGATTTTTAAGCCAGGTAATGTTTTTGGGGTTTTTTTTTTAGTGGTTCAAAAGGGAAGATAATTTTTTCCCATTGTGAACTTCCCATTATGTATTGGGCTGTCTGCTGTAATAGCCCATGTTGGTGTAGTGTTGTGCAATAGGTCCTGGATAGTTCAGCTAAAAACTCATGGCAGATACTGACTCTTGAGAAGGGTGTCCTTCTCAAGGAAGACTTAAACGACCCAGATTTGTTTTATTTTTTTTTTAAATATATATTTTAATTTATCACCACATTTACGATATTGGGAGTAGCAGGAATCATCTCCCTTAACAGTGGCATTTGCCTAAAATTTTTGTGTCAGGACCATAAACCTTCTGCTGCCTTAGTGATTTATCCATTTTCTAGACTCTTTTCCTGCTGTTTTGCATGCAAATCCTGTGCTGTCTGCAGGCTGGGCCATGGATGGGTTTTATACACAGGTCATTAAAGAACTTGCCTGTGCATCTCCAGATTTATTAAGTGACTTGGAGTGCCACTCTATCAAGCCATTGTATCCAATTAGTATTTCTCTCCCTTACAGAAGAATTTCTTGAAAAATATTTGCAGTTTATGAAATTATATATGCAATTATATAGGCTTTGGGGTAATTACAAATATATATTTAGTTTTCCAGCACATTTTATTATGCTTTGTTATGAACTGTTTACAGCAGTTCTCGCTGGCAGGGGAGAGGAGAGAGGGAGGGCAAATGGAGCTGAATGTGGAGTAAAACCAAGGGAAATCTCATATTAAAGATTCACCAATGAATCTTTGCAGAGTTTATGCAAACCCAGTGGGTATTTTGTGAAAGTGTTAATGAGTGTCACATCCTGATTACTGCAGATTTCCCCTTGCATCTCCAACCCTACCAAATCCAATTGAAACTGCTAAAATTAACACCACGAGTCCACAGCATTTTGTCAGGAAAAACTTGTGAAATTTGGTTTTAAAATATTGTGCACTCATTATTCTTGGAAACATCTTACAATAGATGTTGATATGAATTATCCTGTGTGCATTCCTTGATGGATGACCAACACTAAGTTGGTCATCCAACTGCCTAAATCCCTCTGAAGGACTCTCTATTTCTGAGCTCTTTTGCATCTCACTGTGAAGCAAACCCTATAATTACCTGCCCTGGCACTGAGGATCCTGTTAGGAAGGTGCTTGTTTACCAACAGCTCCCAGGAGCAGCCCTTTTTGCCAAACACATGAATCCCACAATGGGTTGGGTTGGAAGGGACCTTAAAGCTCATCTTGCCAAGGGACACCTTCCACCATTCCCAGCCTGCTCCAAGCCCCATCCAGCCTGGCCTGGGACACTGCCAGGGATCCAGGGGCAGCCACAGCTGCTCTGGGCACCCTGTGCCAGGGCCTCCCCACAGTCAGTAAAGGATTTCTTCCTGAAGGACATGCTGGTCCTTTAGCTGTGTGTGAAGTGGGGCCTCTGATGTGTGAGGTGACTGCAGACTCACTGATTTAGTTCATCTCAAAAGCTGAGAGATAAGAAATTTAAAAAAATCATCATTCTGTTCCCCTTTACTTAGCAGTTATTGTCAGGGTTTTGAACACTCCAGCCAGCTCACTTCCCTGTTTCCCCATTCCCTTTTGCATTTTGCTGCGTGGGCCATCATCCATCCTCTGAGCCTGTCTCTCAGCTTTTGCTGGGTTTGAAGTTTTGAGACAGTTTCATGTCCCTTTTGCTCTCTCTTTTGACTCAGTTTAGCAAACATATCCTGTCTTTATAACAAGGCCAACAAAGCCCTTGCAGCTCGTGAAAACAACTTAAATCCAGAAACATTTCTGGGGGGAAGGAGATTTTCCTGCCACCACTCCAGCGGTGGGATGGACCAGGACGTGGCACCAGGCAGTTGGGCACAGATCTTTTATTTCTCTGCCAGCCTACCTTGTGCTGTTAATATAACCCTGAATGCTGTGTTTGTGACAAGCCAGGATCACAATGAGCCTGTTTATTTCCAGATACGTAGTGGCATCGTTCATTTGCACATTAAAGGGAACTTTATGCTGCAAGAAGGCAAATTCGAGGCTACAAAAGCTTTGTGATTATTGTAATGCTAATCTGTATTCAATCCCATGTACGTGTCACATCTTGAATACTTAAAAAAAAATTAATTAGTCAACTGTGTTGTGCCACAGATGAGCAGGAGCAAGGGGCTGCTTGCATCCACAAGCTGTGACATTCTCTGTGCCAGCAGGGCTTTAAAGGAGAGAAGGTCCCCAAGAACTGAGCTGGAGGTGGTCCCAACCTCTGCCTTCTACCTGACACTGCAGAAAGTGGTGGCATTTGCATGGTTGTGTTCTATTGAGTGATGAAAATACGTTTAAAGTATCTCAGATAACAATCCCTACGCTGCTTTATATCCTGCATTTATAAAGATACTTAAACCTTTGCATTCATTTTAGTAGGAAGTAAACATCTAAAGCTAGTGACAAAAGTCTCATTGGTGTGTTCTGCAATCTGGAGAGCAACTGCAAATGAAAATAAGTGGAGTAAAAATAAATACAGCTGCGAAGTAAAGATTTGTCATTGACTAAGAATAAAAAATAGTCAGTTACCCATTTTCTCAACAAAATTCTACTTCCATCCACCCCACAGAGCTGCCCAGGAGTATTTCTTTGTGTACTTTCTGGGCCAAAAATCTTCTAGGGATCTCCAAACTCTGTCATTTTGTTTCCTTTGTGGTGGGTGCAGGCAGGTGTCAGACTCAGGGTGGGTTGTGCTTTACTCAGGGGGCAAAGTCTCAATTCAGGCTCCTCTAAGGATGGCTGGGGGAGGCTCCCTGCTCCCTCAGTGCCTCCCAGCTGTGATCCTGGGCTGGGAAATGTTTTAAGTTGGCTTCATCTGAGCAGCATTCAGGGCCCTGTTGCACTTTATCATTTGAGGGAATTACCTTGCACCTTGATTTGATCTCCAAGGGGAAGCAATTGCACTTCCAGGTTTGGTTTTTTTTGGTGTTTTCCATTGTGTTTTGACATTTCCTCACGCTGGTGTGGTGAGCATTGTCACATCTGGGTTTTCCTGGTCATGAGGCTCTGTAGGCAAATTAACCTTTTGCAGTTTTATTGAGGAAACAATTTGCATTAATACTGTGGGGGAAAAAAAAATTGCAGAATTGGAAGGTGTTTTGAATTTGTGACACAGTAAAAAGTTCTGCTTTCTAATTATTGAACAAAAAAAAAAGTAATTTGTTTGGGAAAAACAAACACCTAAATGCAGATCCAGATTACCTCTGAAGGACATATATAGTGGAATATTAAAGTTCATGTTGCAGCCTCAACTAGTAATCCTTGTTCCTGTGGAAATGCTGTCTGCTTTAGGAATGCAAATTCCTGTGGCTGCTTTAGCATTTCAACAGGGCTGTGAATATGTATAAGCACAGAAGGAATTATTTTGCTTCAAGACTTTTCAGAGACCTGTTTCTTCTTCATGTTGGTAGATGTGTTGTTACCTTATGTTTCGCATTAAACTTTGCAACAAACTCAAAAAACTCAAGAGTCAACAGCCTTGAAAGTGAGTGCTGCTGGTAAATGGTGTCTGGTGCTTTCCTCACACTTGACAAAAATGAGATACAGATTTATTTCTTTTTCCCTCAATTTGATGCTTCTTCAGAAACTTTGCTTTATTTTAGGGCTTTGGATAAGTGATTCTTTTTTGAACTTGACCTCCTAAGCAGCAGTGGCTATGCAAAAAATCCCTGTCCTGTGGAATATGCATTTTTGCTCTTTACAGGGGTGAGTACAGGCATGAGTGGTTGTTTTTACAGCAGTTTTCATAACAGTTATTCAGAAAACTTTTTTTTTTTGTGGCAATTTTTGAAGTAACATTTATCAGAACGGTACTAGTTTAGTTGCATCAAGATTATGTTCCTCTACTATTTTATTGATGGTGTTTGATTTCTTGTTTCTGAATGAAATTAGACATGACTTTCTGGACAAAATATAGAAAATAAGATTTTCATTTAATATGCTGCAAACTTTTGCATTTAGCATTTCAGTGAGAGTGTGAAAGTACCTTTGGACACTTGCAATGTTTAAGCCATCTCATTTGTGAACTACTCTAATTGTATAAATGGCAGAAACACAACTAGAACCTTCAAGAGAGATTGGTGACATCAGCAGCAAATACACCCTGGGAAAAGGCAACCCCAACTCCTAATGCAAAATGAAGCAGTTCAGATGGGTATAATCACATTTACAAATTCTTTATGAAGGTTACTTGTGAGCAATTGGCTAAAGAAAAGTCCTGACATTTTGAAGATACAGGAAAATGATTTCTGAAAACACCCAGTGTTTCATGTCACTGTTTTTTTTGGAACATCTCTTACACAGGTCCAATGCTAACCCAAATTATTTTTGTGTACTTTTGTAATTCGTTTCACTGTGCTCTTAGGAACACTGTGGATGCTTGCAGGATCCAACCCCTGGAGACCATTTTAAAATTCTGCTTGGTAGAGGAAAAACTTTTGTTTTCTGGTTGCATTTCTTTTGATAAGAAAAGGTTCAGGTTTAAAATCCTTATCATTTAGATTCTCTCCAGAAGATACCATGTAGCATCAGTTAACACCATGCATTCTCAGAGGCAGAATTCCTGGAGCTCCAATTGCTCCCTTGGGTTTGTGGCATCTGATGGATGCTGGATTTTTTTTACCACGTTGGTTGTCTGGCTCAAACTTGCACATGGAAACCACGAACTGCTTTGAAACAAAACTCTGCAGCATGTTTGTGATAAATCACACGATCCTTTTCCATCTGAATATGCTTCATTAGGCCTCCCTGGTGTGGTGCTGCTCATTAGATGGCACGTAGGAAGAAGCCACTCCAGCAGGAATCCATCAGGCATGGAGAGCCCCCGTGTGTTGGACACGGACATGCATTAAAGATTAAACCACATTTCACTGCCCTGTTCAGCTGCAGCAGAAGCACTTTACAAACTGGGCAGCTGCAGAATAACCTGCTCGAAGATGCTAACTGGTGAATTTTACCAGTATTCACTTTCCCTCAGTGCTTATGTTGGTTTTTAATAGTTCCCACAGCACAGAAACTTAGTTCAGGAAATCACAGCTAAATCAGTTACCCACTGAAGAGTTTGAGCTGGAAGCTTTCTGGGGTGATATGTGCACCTTTGCATCAGTTTAAAAAAAAAACAACAAAACTCCAGCTGCACCATTGACTAAAAGGCACACATTTTACAGTTAGGTGCTTTGGTCTTCTTCTCTAATCTTCTTTGTCAATTGGAAAATTCATAAAAAAACACTTCCCTTTTTTAAGGAGAAGAAGATGTAAGGGATGACAAAAAACTAAATTCATTTAGAACTTCTGATGTGCCATGAGACATAATGGGATGGTACTCATCTGTGCTATTCAATAAGTACATTGAAAATGCTTATTTGAAGATCTTCAGCAGAAAAGATAGAAATCTGGAATTACTGAAACCTCAGCAGCCACTGCCATCAAGGTAATATTTCAGCAATTTAAGGTCTGTCCGTGCAAGTGTAATGGGAAGGACACAGGTTCAGTTGGTGCCTTGGCCATGGCAGGAGATGTGTGTGAGGTCATGGTGAGGATGTGAGCAGCTGAACCCTGCTGTGCCTGCTGTGATTCCCACTCCAGCTTTTGCTCATCCCCCAGGTTGTGGGGAGACAGAGGGAGATGCTGCTGAAGGCATCTTACCCTTGGTCTGTTACAGCTGTGTTAATTATCCTAGAGTGGGAACAGCCCGGCCCTCACAGCCATGGGTGTGATAAAGAGTGAGTGAGCTGGTGGGGAGTCAGTTGGGGTCTGCTGGCTGGGCTGTGAGGAGGAAGGGACAGGAGGCTGTGCAAGGGACAGCAAAGGTGAGCTGCTGTATGTGGGACAGACAGGGTGAGGTGGCTGTGCTGGGGACAGGAAGGAGCGAGACAGAACTGGAGCAGAAAGAGAGACAGAGCCAGAGCTGTGTGGAGCTGCTCTTGGGAGATACAGAGAAAAGGTATGGGAGGCTCTTGAATAACAAGGTGCTGATGCTTGGAGCCTTCTGATGATTTTAATGAAGCACCTTGAGTCCATATTGACTCCCATGTATCTGCCAGAGTATTGTAACACCGGGTCACCTCACAGGGCACTGCACTCTGGCTCTGGGGGTGCCTCTGTGGTTCTGCTTCACTCACAGCTGCTGGAGTATCCCTGCTGGCAAACAGGGCAGCCCAGCTGAGCTTCTGCAACCCCCCTGTGGTGACTCAAGGACCAGCCCTGGCATCCTTGGACCATTAGAGATGTCAGACATTTCATCTCTAGCTCTACCGAGAGGTGGAAGAACCACAGTTGCCCACCACTGAGAGAGAGAGGGGTGAAAAGGAATGTGTGATGTGCACAGATTTTTATTCAGATTATTTTTATTTCTATAGACTGAAATGTAATTTTTCAATGATCTTTTTCAAGTTGGACATAGTAATTCAGACCATAATTTTGATTTTGATCGTTGTCACAACTTCTTGAGGGATGCAGCTCTTCCTGCAGCAGTGTGTGCTTTGCCAGTGCTTCCCCCTGCCCCCCTTATTTTTTGCTAATGAGATAATTAGTTGGTTCAAACTCTTTTTCATTACTTGAATAGAGCATGGGGATCTCTGAAGAACAGCCCTGAGGAACACATGTAGCATGTGCCAGGATTGCAGGTGCTCTGATTGCAGGCCCATATGTGCTGCAAAGGTTCAGCAGAACGGGCCAGAGGTAATGGAGATGTTTTCTGACTGCTCTGACTCTAAATGGCCTTGCCCTGGACAGCCTGGTTCTGCAAATTAGCAGTGCTAATTGCTGCTGATGGCATTTTTAGTGGAACTGAGCTTAATGCTAGGAATAGATGGTAAAAATCAGATTTTAATAACAGAACTAATAAGCCAACCCATAGTATTTTGTTGATTAGAAGTGGTAGAAGTTGGTATTTTAGTAATCCCTGCGTTTTACTTCACCCATGTTTAGACACACGGGGTGATTTAATTGGAATTTCTAACATTTCAGTGCTTTAATGCTCTGAAACATATTAGCTCTGCCTTAGCAGTTAGTGTTTATTCATTCTCAGAGCATTGTAGGGTCATTAATCCTTCCAGCCCTCCTGAGAAGTCAGAGATGGGAGACACTGGAAGTCGTATTATTCTAATTTTACAAGTGGGAAAGCTGGAGTGATGAATAATGTGGTCAAGGCCACACAATGAGGCAGTGTGAGCTCTGAGATGTTCTGGCTATTAAGCTCAGTGGTCAGGCCAACCCTTGCAACATTCTCTTTTTAAATGATACCATTTCTTGTGATTAAGGTGCCTTAATAGCCTGTCTAGGTAGAAAGTTTTCTTTTCCCTTGGGGTAATAAGGTAAGCATGGCTACAATAACAACTTCCAAACACGGAAAACACTATGGAATTACAGCCTGGATTTAATATTATTTTCTATAGGTTAAGTTTTCACAGAACGTAATTAAACCTTTTCTCTCCTACTCTGCCAGAAAGGAGTGCAAGTTCTTTGACTTGTATTTACAAAAGGGAAATGATTGATATAAGTTATTTTCCAGGAGATCAGATTGTTCTCGATTTTGTTTGCAGAATAATAATATGGAAAGATGTTTTAATAAACTTTTGGGGTTTATTTTTTGAGAAATAGTGAATATGTGGTAGGAAATTCATTTTGCAGAATTACAAAAGTCCTCTGAGCAGCATCTTGAGAATTTTTCAATAGAGTACAAGTGGTTGTTTACAGATTTTAACTTCAGTTGCATAAATAGATGTACTTTGAAGTAGCAGCTTATTTGTAGGGCATAAGCAATGCTTTTGTGTAGTGAAAGGGATCCGTTTTTAATGTTTATCTGCAACTTTTTTTTTTTTCTTCTCCACAAATGGGTTAATTGCTGCCATCACTTGTGCAAGATTTTCAGGTTTCGTTTCAGTTCCAGCCAGTCTTTGCCTTAAAAATGACATAGTCTGCAATACGATTCTAAAAGGAATTCAGAATTTCACAAGAGATTCATCATCATTTAAGCCAAACCTTAACCATTTTGTATAGATAAAATTGATCCGAATAGTGAGCCCCGGCAAACTTTAGCGCCACGTCTAATATTTTGATAAGCAGCGAATATTAAGTCCGTCCATTAAGCCACTCCATAAATGAATTATTGAGTGTAATCTGCTCTCCCGTGCCCACCTTCCTTTCCCACAAGGCTGTGGTTTTTCAGCTAAGCCGGCGCGGAGCTGCTCTTCTCTCCAAATAAAACAAACGCGGCTCCTCCGAGCGCGGGCACCGCCGAGCCCGGCGGGCGGGAGGGGAAGGCAGAGGAGGCAGCGCGGGGGCTCTCGCCTCTCGCGGCAGCATCTGGAGCGCAGCGGATCCAAAGTCATAAATACTGTCCCACGGCCGCCGAGAACGCGGCCGGAGCGGGAGCCAGCGGCAGCGCTGCCCGGCCCTTCCTCGGCGTGGGGCAGGCACGGACACAGGGACACACACACACAGAGGGACACAGCGGCAGCCGGGGCGCGGTGGATGCTGCCGGGGCTGCAGGGCCGGCCGGGGCCGCCCGGCTCCCCCCGGCTCCTCCCGGCGCCGCACCGGCATCGCCGCCGACCATGAAACCTTGGCAGCTGCTGGCAGGCGTGGGAGATGCCCTTCAGGTAAGGCAGCGGCGGCTCCGCAGCCAGCTCGGCCGGGGGAGGGCGGGATCCGTCCTGTGCCCGCGGAGAGCGCCCGGAGCTGTGCCCGCAGGGAGGGGCTGGGGCAGCTCGGAAATGGGGGGCAGCTGGGCGTGGGGGGCTGCAGGGGCCGTGCTGCCACCGGCGGGGTCTTCCCCACCTGAAGGTGTCAGGGGGCTGCCGGCCAGCTGAGGGGTGCGGAGATGCCGGCCAGGTGAGGGGTGCGAGGCTGTCGATCAGCTGAGAAGATGCAGTGATGCCGACCAGCTGAAGGGATTTGGGACTGCCGGCCAAGGGGAGGGGTGCGGGGCTGCCGGCCAGGTGGAGGAGATGCCAGCCAGGTGAGGGGTGTGGGGGTTTGTTGTTGCCGGCCAGGTGAAAGGGATTTGGGAATGCCGGCCAGGTGAAGGGTGCGGGGCTGGCGGGCGGGCGCGGAGCGGGTTGCGGGCGCGGCTGATCCGGGCTGTGCCGTGTGCCCGACCCGGGGCAGAGGCAGGATGCTCCGGGGCTGTGCCGGGCTCTGTTCCCTGTGCCCGGCCCGGGGCAGAGGCAGGATGCCCGGGGCTGTGCCGGGCTCTGTGCTGTGTGCCCGGCCCGGGGCAGAGGCAGGATGCCCGGGGCTGTGCCGGGCTCTGTGCTGTGTGCCCGGCCCGGGGCAGAGGCAGGATGCTCCGGGGCTGTGCCCGGCCCGGGGCAGAGGCAGGATGCCCGGGGCTGTGCCGGGCTCTGTGCTGTGTGCCCGGCCCGGGGCAGAGGCAGGATGCCCGGGGCTGTGCCGGGCTCTGTGCTGTGTGCCCGGCCCGGGGCAGAGGCAGGATGCTCCGGGGCTGTGCCGGGCTCTGTTCCCTGTGCCCGGCCCGGGGCCGAGGCAGGATGCTCCGGGGCTGTGCCGTGTGCCCGGCCCGGGGCAGAGGCAGGATGCTCCGGGGCTCTGCCGGGCTCTGTGCTGTACGGGCTCAGCGGTGCCGCCGCCTGCCCCGCGCCTGGCTCTGGGTGCGAGCGCTGCTCGGCGAGATGCCGACAGAAAACAGCGTGCGGGGTGGGGGGGGATTATCCATCCTCCCTCCGCGTCTGACTGAAGTTTACGTGAACTTCGCCTTCGGAAAGCTGCTTGGCTTTCTACGGATGGAACATGTATTAGCATTTACATGAAAGAGAGCAGGAGTCTCGTTAGAAGGGGGTTTGTCAGGGGGATTTTTGCCTTTCAGCAGGTGGGTCACAGCATCCCTGACCAGCCTGGGCCCCTGTGTAACTTTGGGGTCCCTGTGTGTCACCAGCACAACACACTGATCTTAGAAAACACCGTTTATGAGTGTTTGAAGGTTTTATTACTGTACTTGTTAAAATGCACGGGACATAACAGCAGCAGCATTTTGTTAATAAATACAATTTAAACGCAGGGGTAATTTTGGCTAACAATCCATTTATATGTATTTGCACTGGAAAAAAAGCAGGAACGGGATATAAAAGACTGGGATTTAAAAATGCCTATCAGTTTCCAGCTGGATATAAAATTGCAAAGTAATTTAGATACTTTGAATGACTTTAGCAATATTCTTCCTTTAAAACACCCACACGCTTCAAAGTGTGCAAAAAAATGTTGAGGGGAGTGGGGAGGGTGGATTTCTCTAGCTTTTAAAAAGAGGAATCTTGTCCAGACTCCTAATGGGGGAATAACATTTCTGAAAGACTTGCTGTCACATGGAGGAGACTCTGGCACAGCCCAGTAGTGAAATGCTGGGCTCTGCAGTTCAGACACCGTGAAATCACGTTGCTTCCAGGACCACACGTTAAAAATCCACCTCAGGTCTTTGATTTTGATGGGTACTGAGGAATTTAGTAAGATCCAAAACAGCCTTTGCATTTGTCACTTCTGCACTGATAAGGAATTTGGTCTTAATACAGAAGTAATTAGGATTTATAGCAGCGTTGCATAGAAAATTTGCATTTTTTTCCTTATGAAATATTTAGAAAAATCAGTTGACATGCAGTGCATTGGTTCCCTGTGTATTTCTAAAATGAAGCAACAGATATGTATCATTTTGAATGTCTTGAGCATACACTGTAGCTTTTTTGTTAGATGTTTAATGTTTCTGTAGTTGATCTATTTCTTGAACATGCAAACAAGGTTGAAGAGTGAGCAAAACTTCTACTCAGTGAACAGTGTTCCCTTGTCTATAGCAGGAGCAATAGTGCTGTGGAGGATTATTAGTTTTTGAGATTTGAATCATTTAATGAAAAAGAAAAAAAAAAGTGGGCTTTGGGGTTTTGTCCTTTCCAGGGGCTTCTCTGTGAGTGCCTGGGTAGTGTCTGTCAATCATCAGCTTTGCTTCCTTTAAATTTATGGATCTAGGAGGGGTTTGGTTAGCCCTTCTGGAGTTCTCCTTCCCAAAGCAGTACAACCTTTGGCCCTGGAGATGCTGTGAACACACAATAACTCCCATTCCCATCACCTGCTCTGGAAGCTGTGGGCAGGAAGTTCCATTTCATCACATCCAACACCCTGATACCTCCAGGAGTGTCAGCACAGTTCATGGCACCCCTTTCCAGGCACAGTTTTAGAAACTTTGAGCTTTGTGTTCTTACCTACTCCCACTTTAGAAAATGTTTGAAATCAGAATAACTTGACAATGGATGTATGAAGCAACTTCAGGGTGTTACCTTCAGTCTTTCCAACTTCAAACCACTTGCCTCAGTCACATCATTATCATGGAATTGTTCAAATTTATTCTTTTTGTAATGAAAGTTTCACCTAGGATCTCAGTTTTGCTCATAAACCAGAAAATTTTTCCAGGAACAAGTAATAAATTGGTTGTTCAAGTGATCAACTTGGTGGTATTTGAAAGGCTAGAAAAGGTCTAGGGAAATGTTCTCAAGAATAATTGGAAGTTTGAGCTCTTCCCTTTGTGAGGAAGAAAATTGCTGTTAAATTTTTAATTAATTTTATGAAGATAAATATGTTAGAAATGGTAACTGAAGCATCAAATTAAAGTGGAGAAGGGAAAGAAATGTGCTTGACTGATGCTTTTAAGTTATTGTGGTGGTAATTGTGAACAAGTAAACTGGGGAAAAATACATAGGGAATTTTAACTATAGAAAATATGGTGTCTGAAGTTTACCTCCTATTTTAATTTAAGCAAGCAATGTGCTAAAAAAGTTATTTTTAAGTCCTTAGTAAAAATCCAGCTACTAAAGTCAAGCTTTCAGTTGACTTCAGTGGTAGGGATTTTGGAGCATTTGTTGGAAGGATTGTGTCACAAGGTTTAGAGATGGGAACAAAGACTTCAGAGGGCCTCGATTATTTCAGAGTTTTTCAGTGTTTTGGGGGGTTTATATATATTTGAAGATTGGGACATAATTTACAGCATCTCCTAGGAACTAAGCATAACTTTTGAAACGTGTTAACTCTATGTGAGGATAAAGTTTTGAAACTATTATTGTGCCATAAATAAGCACATTTCCAATCTAGGGGAAAATCAGCTTAGCAGAGTTATCTGCCTTTAACGTTGTCTTGGAACGTGTTGCAATGGAATGGGATGTGTTCTCCTAAACTGAGCTGTGGGGACATCAGGAATTCAGGAATGCACTGGTGTCCAGCTGCTGGCTGTGCCCAGGGCTGCCTTTTGGAACATGAGGAGTGCCACAGTCACCAGGTGGAAGAGAAATGCAGGCTTGTCCTTTCAAAGGGTGCATCACAAACACCTTTATTTAAAATCCAAATGCTGTGGGATTGCATTTGGGTGAGATACCAGACAGTGAAAAGAAATAAATGTGTCACTGCCAAAACTCTCTTCTGCTGGCATTTCCTTCTAAATTCATCGTGTCAGCCGTGGAGTTCTCTGTCTGTAGGAGTAAGTCTTTTCCATTTTATTTTATTTTTATTTCCTTTTTGAGGTATCCAGTGGAGATGTTAAGGAACGTGGCAGAGTCACTGTCTTCAGTGGCTTTATGCACTCACTGCTTTCACCTTAGCTGAACTTCAGTTTGGACAGTGTGGGGATTTGTTTGCTTTGTGGGATTGGAGTTGAGTGCAAAGCATTTCTGCTTTCTGTTTGTCCTCACTATGCCTGTTGTTCTTTTCATTTCACTTTCCCCTGCTAAATTGCAGAGCCTGTGATTCCCTTCATTGTCTTTGAAAATGAAGCACAGTATGGGCTTCCTTCACAGGGTTGCAATCAGGGATTATTATTATTATTTTTTTTTTTGCTGTAGTTAATTACAGATTTCATGCACAGCAATGAGGCTTCTGCAGAGAGAAATTTCACTGATGGTCAGGAATATTTCAAAAAATGCTTTCGTCTCACAGGAGTGGAGACACGCAAACTTCTTCTACAGTATTAAAATGGAGAAGCTGCTTGAGTCAGCAGTAACATCCAGATTCAGCAAAACTGGGTTATGAATCTGAGCAATTAAACATGACAAAGAGCCCAGTTTTACTGCCTGGACTTAATATCTTTCCAGGGTTTTTTTTGTTGGTTGTTTTATTTTTTTTTTTTTTTTTGAGACATAAAAACTTCAAAATGTTCCTTTGTGTCAGGTGTTGACAAAACCAAGGTATACCTCCATGCCCCAGAAACTCTTGAAAATCCTCTTGATTTACTTTGGCACCCACAGTTTTTATTTAAATATTTTTTGTTCTCAGGAGAAGGAAACACTGTGTTTTTCTCTGTTTTGGATACCTGCAGTTTGGCAGCTACTCATTAATTACCTGCATTTTGGTAGAGATCATTAAAAGCAAACTGGTTAAATCAGTATTTGACACGTATGAAATGTAAGGTTGTGATGATTTGAAACCCCATCAACATTTTCATGTGGAAGACCAGAGGATCTCTTTTGGTTTTGTTGGGGTTTTTTGGTGTGTTTGTTTTTTGGTGTTTTTTTTTTTTTTTAAATCTTCTGTTTTTATGTATTTGATGCTCAGAATTTTTAAGCAGGTTTCCTCACTGGTAATCACGGCAAATTTAGCTGGGAAGAGAAGGGGAGGGACATAGCCAGATGTAAATCATGGCACTGGTGACTAATGGCCCAACCTGAACTTGATGAGAACTTTAGCAGAGATTTTCTGTTCACTTCTCCTGTGCTGGAGTGTGATGCAAAACCCTGGGAACAACCTCCCACCCTTTGCACAGGTGAATTATTCTGCGTGTGCTGTGCTGCTGCCTAGACAGGTGTTTATGTCTTTTTTAACTTCAATGTTTTCCTTGTTGAAGCTGACCTTTCTGATTCCACGACTAACAGGAATCCAGGGATGATGTTTGATCGTTTTTCCAGATGAATGAGTTGTAGCTTACGTGAGGGCTTCTTTCTGACTGCTAATTAACCTGACTCTAATGGCTTCTTTAACTGTAAAATCCTCTTGCAGCCAAGTGAGGTGGGAGGCACACGTGGCACTGAGAGCTTGCACTGTTGCCTGAAGCCCTTAACAAAACCAGCATCATTGGGGGAATTTAAGCTGAGCCTCAGTCTCTCTGAACAACTGAAGCAAGCCTTCGAAGAACATAACATTTAGATCAGGCCCTGGCTCCCTCCTGGACTGTTTTATGTGAATTTTATGTTTCCATGTCAGCATGAAATGCTCACCTCTTTCCAGCTGCTCTGCCTGTCTGACAGGACATGTTCTCGGGGCTGTGATCCTGGGGACACCTCTGGCCTCTGGCTTTTCAATATATGAGAGCAACAGGTTGTGTGTACAAGGGTAGGAGATGCATTTTATAGAATGTGTCTGCTGTCACCTGTGCTTGCAGGGAAGCTTTGAAATTTGGCTGTGACACAGAGTAAGCTCAAACCATCAGTTTGTTTTTTTTTTCTAGGAATATTTTGCAAGAGTAATGACAATGAATATCGTCTCATGCTTTCATTTGAGTGCTTTAGCCATTTTCAAAACAAGTGTTCATTGATGAGGTCTGGATGATGGGCAGTGGTAGGATGTCCTGGTTTCCCACCTTGCTGGTTAAGCCAGCACCACTTGAGGCTGTAATCCTGCACTAATCTTCACAGTTACCAGGAAAAGCAGGATACCACTGCTGTGCCAGGGAGCAAAATCATCTCAGAACCAGGTCTCATTTCAAATGGCATTTCATTCCAGTCGTGAGGCTTTCCCAGTGCCAGCAGCATCAAAAATCCAATCGAGGCAGACTGAACTTTGTACCAACAGAGAGGCTGTGGGAAGCAACTTAATTTCATTTTGACTTTACTATTTGAAAGCTTGAGCCTTTTTCTTATCCTTGCTCATTCTTTGAGCCACAACAGGAAGAAAGAATTTCCTAAAGGGAAATATTAAGGATTGGCATTGGGTATTTTACTGTATTTTCTTTACTTCCAGTTGTATTTTCAAGATGTCACAGTCCCTTAAACAAGTTTCTGTGGTTTTATGAGAGTAAATCAAACTGAGCACAGCCATGTAACAGCTTAGCAGAAGTTCTGTGTGCCCAGTTTTAATCTCAAGAGCAGAAGGTTTCAGCAGCTCCCTGTAGCAGCTGTGGCTCACTGCACCCCCTCTGAATGCAGGGACTTGAGGATGCTCTTTAGAACTGGAACCTGGGGGTCAGCTGTGAAAAGTGTTACAGCCTGTGAGTGATCAGTGAAATGAGGCTTGAAAGGTGATCCAGGGGGATGCTGATTTCCCTGGGATAGGCAGCAGCTGCGGGGCCTGAGCTCCTGTGCAGTCCTGCAGGAGGAGAAGCTGCACTGGCCAGGTCTTGCTCTAAGCACAAGAAGCAAACTTTTAAAAAGGAGTAAGTGCAAAGAGCAAACATCAGTGATGCTGTTATGAGCCCTTCCTGCAGCAGCCTCGAGCTACTGGGCAACAAAAAATAAATCTTAAGCCTGTTTGTGTGGTGGTGTTCCTTCTAATTAATAGCAGCATTGTGTCTGTATGTGAGTGTTTCCTCTAATGAATGGTTACATTCCAGGCCTGGGCAGGGCACTCTGCAGAGGGGAGGCAGTTCTGCTTTCATTCATTTTTTGCCCACAAGTAACTGAGCAAGCACCAAGCAAAACTCCATCCTGGTCTTACAGTGAGGCATTTATGTGGGGGGAAAAAAAAAACAAAACAAAAAAACAAAAAAAACCCAAAACCAAAACAAAAACCTTTTATCACAGCTTGCAAGAAAATTATAAAACTGTCTAAATTTCCCCCCATGTGCAATTATTTTTTTTTCACTTTAAGGGCTTCATTCTAAATATTGGTGTGGATTTTTAAAAACAGTGATGCAGAGGACACTCTTCCATGTCATGGAGTCCAGCCCTGCTCTCTGCAAGGAGTCAAGTGTCACTGATTGACATCCTGTTCATCTTTCCAGCTGTCCTTTACCTCCTCAGACCACCCATTCCAGTGCTTAGAAGTCTTTTAGAAGTCTTTACTGTCTTGAAAAATATTTTTTGCTAGACAAAAAACCCAAACTAAAACAAGAACAGAAAACAACCACCCCTCCCCCCCAAAAAAACCACAAAAAACACACATACACAAAAAAAACCACCCCAAAAAACCCACAAAAAACCCAAAACAAAAAAAACCCTAAAAAACCAAAACAAAACCCCCCAAAAAACCAACACCAAACAAACAAACAAAACAACAAAACATATCCCATGCTGCAGATGACCTCAGTGTTTCATCTTCTCAGGGAACCTGAAGAAAAAAAAAAAGATTTCCCTGCTCCCTGTATGAGTCTTTTATTACAGATATTCTGGTTCAGACCTGAGGTTTCCTGTCCCAGGCATTTTAATTCCTGTATTTTGCTTCAAACTTTTCTAGTTATCATTTAGATTGGAAATCTTTATTTTGCTTTGAAGACGTTCTTTTGGAACATTTTGCATTTAAATAAAAACATTGCATTCAAATAGTTTACCTCAGAAGACAAATATTGGCCACGGTTTATAATCAGGATGATAAAATTATTATTGTGAGATGTTAGACATTTGAGGCTGTGGCTCTCACAGCTGACTTGAGATCTCTAAGCTGCCTATTGGGCTGTTTTGCACCAGAGGTTATGAGGGTTTTTATTTTGCCAAAGCCTGCTAGAAAGTTTTATTACTCTCTCAAATTTATAGAAGTGTGGATATGTGTGTGTGATCATCTGTCTCATAAAAAGATAAAAGTTATAAACTTCTGCTGATACATTCAAGACTTGATTAGCTCTGCCTGCTCTTGGTTCACATCCTTTCTGTGGATGAATTTCTCTGAATTATTGCTCTGTGCATTTATCCTGTCAGTTTAACCTCAGAGAACAAGTGTGGGAGAGAGGAAGTGCAAGGCAAGGATTCAGGAGACGAGTGTTGGATGAAGGAAGGGCTGGGAGGTGATGCTTCAAACTCTGCCTGACCAGTCCAGCACCCCTGCACTCCAGGGAGGTGCATCCAGGAGGATCTGTCCTTGGATAAGCTCCTTCCTTCCAGCCTCTTATCCCAGGATCCTTCCTGTGTTCTCACACAGGATTGCTCTGCAGAGCAGTGGCTCATTCCAGCCCCTCAGACCCGAGGGTGAAGTGCACAACTGGGAGAAAATGGGAAAAGCTTCTGCAGTTTTGAAATACATTTGCATCTGTGGAAAATGATGCAAATCTATTCCATGAATTTGTAGTAACTTTTTTTTTTCTTTTCTTTTTTTTTTGGTTTTTTTTTGTCATTAGCAGCTAAATGACTAATATTATAAAATAACAGGGTGTGAGTCACTGGCTGGTGCACAGCCTGACTTTGGCTGTGGTGTAGAGCAAGAGAAGTGGAGGTTACAAACTCCAGCTAATCGTGCACTGGGTGTATGACTCAGGTAGATTATCTTGTGCCTTCTCCAGGAGGGAGCTGGGTTGGGCTGTTCTTATTTCCTTCAGCTTTTAGCACCACTGGAGGAGCCAAGGGCATTGTGCCCATTAAGATAACAGGAGACAAAGATGGATGAGGGAGCTGAGATTCTTATGGGGAATTATCTTTAGGAATGGCATGCAGGATGTATACATTTATTCCCCCAAAGCTCTGTGTCTGTGAAGCACAAAGACTGTAAAATTCTAACTGGATCCATGCAGGTTTTTCCAGGCAGTTATTTCACTGAGTGTAGGGAGGAGGGTTAGGTATTTACCAATCCTTTTTAGTTCTTTTAAGAGATTTCCAAATTTTACTTGTATTTTAAGAAAACTGGAAACATGGAAGAAAAGAGCCAGACAGCACTGCCACTTTGGCACTGTAGAAGGAATTGTCCTTTTTTTCCCCACTGAGAAATTTCCTTTTCATTTTCCTGCATGTTGTAGGAAGTGCCTTGAAGGGAAGAGTCCAGCTTGAGTTAGTAACAGATGTTTCATTTGATCTTTCAATCCTGCAGACATGAGACTGCATTTCTGCTTAAAGGAGCAAATTCTGACACATAATTGGATGTAACAGCATTGATATTGTTCTTCTCCTCCATGGCTGCAGTGAGTAGGTTGGGAAGCTGTGGGCTTAAATTACACAAAGGAAGGTTTAGACTGGGCATTAGAAAGGCTTCCTGTTGTAAGAATACTTAATATTTAATCAGATGAGTTAGGAAGATTATGGGATTTCTGTCACTGGAGGCTTTTAGGAAAGGTTTGGGAAGCAAATGCCAGAAAAATGCAGCTGTTTATGTAAACGTGTTCTACAGATTTGATTTGTAGCTGACACAACTCGTTCTCAGGGCTGTGTTTTTCTAAAACAGAAAATCTTTCTCAAATACCAAATTTGCTTCCCATTTAGAGGTGAATCTCTCATGTTCTTACCAAAAGGGGTTTTTAACCCAAGGTCTGACCTCCTGCTGCTGTCACACTCTGTGAGGTGAGGCAGTGAATCAACATGGGAAGTGTTTCCTAGGAACAGAGTTTGGAAAATGCTGGAGTTTTGCAAAGTTTCTGGTAAAATCCTGGCTCTGCTTTGAGGAACAGTGCAATGAGGGGTGTGCACCCTGCTCCCAGCTCCCCTCTGGGTGTCTCACCTCTCACACTCTGGTTGCTGGGGAAATTCAGCCACTTCGTTCTGAGCAAGTCCTTGGGCTGTGTTTATGGAAGTTCTGAATAATCCTCTCAAAAAGAGACAAGACAGGTGCAAAAGAATTGAGGTATTTGGAGATGGGTTCTGTATAACCTCCTGTAACATCTGTACCATATACCCCAGCTCCCCTTATTCCTGTAGTATTGCCTTTAGCACTGAAAATACAGACATTTGGAATTATTTTTGCTTTGTTAATAGAAAGCACTTTTTCTCATGTGAGGACTGTGCAGACTTTCACATCTGTCAATAACATTAAATTTGTTTAAATAAAAAAGCTGAATGCGCAGAATGTATTAGAACTCAACATTAGCTGAGACTTTTTATTTTACTATTTGAGTAGTGTAAAAGTGCCTTGGGGCCAGAGAGACTCTGTTGTGCTATTTTCTATGTAGTATTCTATACATTCTGCACAGGAGCCAGCAACCTATGTCAAAAAATCTCCAGCTGAGGAAATAATAGAAATAAAAAGGATGTGTTCTTAACCAGTGGTCCCTGTCTTGGGAAACTGAAGTTGCTTGATTCAGTGTGAGCACTGTGAGGAGGATAAGCATGCAGGACACCCTCTTCTTACCACGTTTTGTGGGTTTGTTTTTTTTATTTTTGTCTAGTTACTAGCAGCAATAACAAATTTGACCCAGGATAGACTATTGTGTTATAGTGAACTGATTCAGATCTTGAAGGCAGTGCTCCATCAGTTGCTGTGCTTAGACACAGAAGGAGCAGTAGGGAACCAAGTCCCAGAACCCCTCCCACTCCTTTTGGTACAGCACAAGCCCCTATGGTGTCTAACTGTAATTTTTAAAACTAATTTTCAGCTTCTTCTGGATAAACAAACAGCAAACCATAATATTCTGCTTAGAAATTGTATTATTTTGAATGAAGGAATGTTACTAGTAATTGAGTGCAAAGAAAACTGTAGTTTTGGAATAGTCTGGTGACAAATGGCAAACTGATACGGAGGCACTGAATGGCTCTCTGTAATATCTGTATTAAAGGAATGCTGCCAAGATGGTTATTACTTACAGGCATTTCCAACTTCAACAGGTTGATGAAGAATTTAATATTTTCATATGCTTCAGTGTAAAGCCATCTGTCACCGTGGCAGAACAAAGTGTTGGGAAGGAGAACAAACGTATGCTGGTGGAAATGCTCCGTGAGACATTAGCAGGAGAGGCACGAGATGCACAGCAGTATCTTGTAACAAGTGGGCAAGGGATTTGAAACAACAGGGCCATCATCTTCAATATTTACAATTGCCACTTCTTTTCTAATTTTTTTTTTTTTTTTTTGTGTAGAAGTGCTAAAAAAAATAATAAAAGCCTGCCAATACAGATGGTGAGGGAGACAGATATACCGAGGAAAATAGCATTTGCATCCACCTTTTGTAGTTTTTCATGTTCCTGCTCTTGTTTCCTACAGTTTTGAGCTTCTGTCTGGGTACATCAGTGTATACATAAGACCTCAGGCAGCGTTTCATACATCTGCTGGGCTTTTTAGTGCAAATTAAACAGCCTCCAACACACACAGGAGCTGAACTTTGCCAGTACCTTCTCCCCTTCCCACGTTTGGGAAGGATTTTTATTCGTGGCTGCACAGAAGAATGAATCACATTCCAGTGTTTGAAGCCAGAAGGTGACATAGTGTGACTTTTAGCCTGTCATACCCCAAATGTGGGACACAGTGTGGGCTAGTAAGAGATACAAAGGGATTATAGGGGGAAAAAAATGGGACTGAGGCATGAAAAAGAAAGCAAGTGTTCAAGAAAAGTTACTTTGAATCTTTTGTCAGTGGTATTGCAACAAGAAAGATCAGGTTCTAAAAAATCTATATGGTTGGATTTTTAGTTATAAGGTATAAAGGATATATTTTACAGTGATCCTGTTATTTTCAGGCCTCCATTCTCTCTCCAGGTTTGGGTGACTGAGAGCAAGGATTGAATTTGATTGTGCCTTAGCAGCACTATGAATTTTCTAGGAAGCCTATTTTTTATGTTTTAAAATGATAGCTCCAAAGGAGATGTGTGCTGCAGGGTTAGGGAGCAGGTTATGGCACAGTTCCCTCCCCCATTCAGGTATGAAATCCTCTTCTCTGACACAGCTCCATGGGCCAATTACCCAGTTTGAACTGGCAGCCTTCCCCAGGGATGTGGGAGCACCCTTTGGAGGAAGGGTTTAAGTTTTGCTCTCATAAGCCGTTTACTTCACGAGATTTCTAAACATAACGTGGGTTAATTTTCATCAGCCTTCAGAAACTGAAGCCCAATGAGATGCAGAGGTGGGGTTACACAATCCCCTCGGGATAACAAAGCACAGGAGGGTGCTGATGTTGACACTTGTGCCATTCTGTGCACATCCTTCCACGTTAGGCACCCTGGAGGTTTGGGATGCACTGCACTGGGGCACCTTTCAGCTCGGTGAAGTTGTCCCGTGATCGCCTTAAAGGAGCAAAATTGTCTGATCTTTTATTGGAGTCCCGATAAATATGCAAATTCCCAATTTCTACTCGGCAACACTGACATCGTGTGGCAAAGAGGAAAAACCCAGCCCTGCTTCAGTACCGAGCATGGAATAGTTAAAAAAACCCCACAACTCCTCAATTTTAACAAAACAGGCAAAAAAAGGTGTCTCCGAGACAGTCAGTGTTGCCCTCTAAATGAAGACAAAGGACCAGGTAGAAGGAAATACAGTGCCTTGCTCAGACTTGAGCTTATTTCATATCTATTTTACTTTGGGCTGAGCAGGGCACTGAGAACAGCTTTACCTTGGTTTTTAATGTTGAAGGGATGAGTTTGATCCTCAAGGCAACAGGTTCCAGTCAGCAGGATATCACCTAGCTCCCCTTCTAACACTCCTTGGATTTCCTTGGGAACCCAGGTTTGGCAACACATCTTTGACAATGAGTCTTGCAGTCATGTATGTCTGCAGTGTTTCAAAAAGATTCTGACAGGTAGAATTTGTGGGAGGAGAGATATCCTCCTGCTTTTTTGTTAATTTTTGTCGCATGTTCCCATGTACTTTTTTTTTCCTGAGAACTGAATTTTCTAGTTCTCTGTGCCAGCTGTTGGTATTCATTTCGAGTCTGCTTTTTTATTTCCTTTAAAAAATAACCAGCCTTGGTGTTATTTCTCTGAGTTTTGTATAAGACTCTTGGAATCTTTTAAGCAGTTTGATCTTCTGTCGTTACCGTGGTTGTTCTCCTGGACCCTCTTGTACAATTTTCATTCTAATTTTCATTCTGACTAAACTCTGTGCAGCTGAACCTGGTGTGTTGTTACTGCAAATTACAGGGAAGGTTCCTGGCAGGGTGTCACGTGCCAGTGATTGTAGTGCTCTGCCAAGGGGTCCTGACTTGTTGCAAATAAGGTTTACAAATTAGGAAGATGCTGCTGAGACTTTCTCTCGCTGACAAAACGCAGAAAAAAAATTGCAGTATTTTTTGTGCTGGTGTAGTTTCTTTGTCAAAATTCAAAATTCAGTCTCTTTCCCATTGTATTTCTCCCAGAATATGAATTTTAATAATACATTTATAGCTATTTTAATTTTTCCTATATTTATATGCTACCTGCACGGTAAAAAAAATTCTGAAGCTATTTTTTCTATTAATAAATTGGCCTTTCTTAATAGACTATTTCCCCTTCTTTGACTTGTATTTTGTTGAAAAAAATGGTAAATGGTGATATGATTGTATGTTAACCCTGCTCAGCATCAAGTATTGTGAAAATTATTGCCTAATGAATTCTTCCATGCCATTAATTAAGATTGATATTAGCAAAATGAGCTTAGGGGTTTGTTACATTTACTGATAGTGATTCTGTAGAAGTTCCAGAACTACAAGGAGAATGCTGAATATAATGTTTTGTCTAAGAGGAAAAAAAAACAAAACTACAGAAACAATAAAACTTGAGAAACTTGCAGAGTCCTAAGAGATTATGTCAATAATCTGAGTGAGGTTTGTTTCTCTTTGTGGAAGTTCACGGTGTGCTGAGAGCAAGGGTTGAGGCAAAGCCTCTCAGTTGGTAATGAATGTGGGGTTCCTGCTGTCCACACCTCTGTGCACTCTCTCCTGAACTCTTACCAAGCCCTGCAGCATCTTTGCAGCCAGTCCTGTTTGCTCTTGCACTCACTGCTGTCTGTCCTTTCCCTGCAAGCACTGAGCATCTCCTTCACTGGCTTCCCTGTCAGCACTCTTTTCCAGTTGTAAAAACCTATTTGTATTGTTGAGAGATTGAATTTTCCTCCTAGAAAAGCCTGGTTTTTTGGCAGGTAGCTTGTCCTGTGCTGCAGTTTCTCTGTTGCTGATGAACCTTGCTTGCAGGCCCCCAAATTGCCCAGGAGATCCAGCTGGGGGTGGTTTCCCCCCATTAATAGTGGCTGTAGCTGCTGGTTTGGCACTTGGCACAGCTGATGTGCTCTCATTTGTTTGAGGATGTCTCCCAGGGAGGATCAGGCAGAGCATGGACCAGTTCAAGTGCAGTTACCAGGCTGAGGTAGGAGATGGAGCAGCAGCAGTTCGGGCATGGACAGGAAGGAAAGTTGAGGAGCCTGCTGGGAAAAGGGGAGAGGGAAGGCAAGAACAAAAAACTGCAGGTGCTGTGGTGGTGGCAGGGGGGATATGTGTATTCACAAGTGCATCCTCACACATCTGCACAAACTTAGATATCTCTATTCCTTTAAAAGCCTGCCTGTTGCTGCTGCTTCCCCTTTGTCTAATCCACTTTGAAGGAAGGTGTTGGGAATCACAACTCTCCAGAGCTGGGTTGAGGATAAGCACCTTAAAAGTTGAGAAGAACTTAAAAGGACGGGGCTCTACCATAAATTGAGATTCCTTGCCCTTCTGTTCCCTCTTTCTTTGGAGTCTTGCTGATGGCACTGAATTTCAAATGGAAGAAGAGAAATAATTTGAGAATTTCCCCCTTCCCCAAAGGAGTAAATGCCAAGTGCAAAGCTACTGATTAAAAACGTATCTCTGAGGAGCCTAACAGGAGCTAATCCTTAGGATATATTTAACTGTCTAATCCCTTTCACTGGGAAGTGCATCAAGAGGTAAAAGTTTCTTCTCTTCTCCATAGGTTACCTAGTTCTTCACAGAGTGATTCCTTCACTTAGCCCAACTTAGCCCTTTCTTTTGTCTGTCTTTGACAGCTGATGAACAGTTAGGCTTCATTAAGAGCACCGTTGCAGTGCTTAAAAAGTACTTATTGCCAAGAATGAGCCACAAATTTCAAAGTTTATTTACCGTGGGGGCTCTAGTTAAATAGTTTCTCTCTCTTCTTGCCCCTCTGTGGCATAGCAAGAGCCCTCCTGGCTGGAAGGGATAATAGAGGTATTATTTTCTCCCCTTAAGCAAAATGATGAGTTCCTAAGGTAATTGGCTGCAGTGCAAATTACAACTGCTCCTTTTGTCGTGACAGGACTATAATAATTTCGTGTCCCTGGTCAGCCCTCTGACAGCTTTTTGGTTCTCAGTGCTGCCAAGTGGAAGTAAAGGGAGAAAAAAAAACCCAACAAAAAAACCACACAACATTTTTGTTCTTTAGCTGGTGGCAAGGCTTTTGGTGTTTACATGTTGTATTCTCCACTGTGAGGGGAAAATAAGCTGGTGACTATTGGAATTATTTTTACAGCATAGAATGATTTGCTGTTGAGTGAAAACAGGAAAGCTACTTGAAATATTAAAAGGCATTTCTTGCAGTCTAGGTTTTCTAATATGCAGTTTCTGTGAGAGGTTTTAAAGCATCACTTCAAGTCTGCATTATGTGTCTGCATAATTAGTGTGTGCAAAGAAGAACATAGAAAGGAAAGTTGCATTAAGTGAGGCAGTTAAGCAGTTAAACATTGATTGAATTGCAGTCTGAGACCCTGTGGAGGGGGTAAGGGAGAAGGGCATTGTGTTATAATAGATACAGGTAAAGAACTGTTTTGGTGCAGTTTGTTTGTGTTTTTCATCAGCATCTCCCACGTGGGCCATGATTCCAGTACACACTCTTGTAATCTCCTGCAGTGGCCATGATTCAGCTTAAAAATCAATAGGGCATGAGGTGTTTCAAGTTCTCATTACTGTAATGTGTCAACATCACTTCAGTGACCCCAGAGCCCTATGCTGGCTGATTTGTTCTCTGATTTATTGTGCAATCTTGTAGGCAAACTATAATTTCACTTGTAACCAGAAGCTCTGCTTTTATGGTTGTGTCCCAGTCTCTAGCCATTAGGATGTGCAGAGATAATCAATACCTGTGTTTGCTGCTGAAGGTTGAATGAAGTTGTCAAGCAGCTAAATTACAAAGGATACAAACAAAAGAGCATTGTTATGGCTGAGCAGGCCAGGAAATGTTTTTATTTAAATTTTCATTCCCTATCAACTCACAAATGCTTTTAGTGCTTAGCATTGTCATATTTTATATTTTCCCTCTATGCCTGCCAGTTTCAGATCTTGAATTTAGTGGTCGTGGTGATTTACTCTATCCCTTTGTCTTTAGCTTATCTGTCATGATCCTGTTAGGTCATCTTTATGATCCTGTTATCTCCTCTGTATCTGTCCAAATCTAATAACACCATGATCAGGAAGCAAATTATTTTAATTGCTCAAACTCAGCTTATTGTGGCTTTCATACATCAGGGCCAAAGCAGGACTGCTCATTTTGCAGTGCTCCTCTTCCAGTTATGCTAATTTTGATGTTGGTTTACATGATCAAAGTGCTGCAAGTGATAACAGCAGAGTCTGTATCAGTCTGTCCTGGGCTATATCACACCAATTAATGTGTTTAGCATGTCTCACATAACACTGATGGGCTTTGTACAGTCCAAAGCTTTTTGGACTTGTACCCAGCTGCATTGGAGAAAGCAAAATCTGTATTTTTGATATTTCTTGAATAGCTGCTGACAGGACAGTACATAATAAATTAAATGTTTTTCTCCTTTAGAAGTGCTTGTTTCAGTAGAGCTTTCACCTTAACCACTGAGAGCTCATAGCTCACTTAATGAGAAAACATCCAGCAGCATGTTTGTTCTCTGATTATGGGAGCCTTAGGTGGAGTAAATCAGAAGTTGTGCAGTTTTTAAAAGTTATATGAAGCAATAAGATCCATATTAATCACCAAATTGAATACAAATATCAGAATATTCAGAACTGGAAATGTAATAAAAAAGAAAACCAAAAACTAATGTCTCAGATTAAAGATCAGAGATGTTCTAATTTTTGTAGTTGTTTAATAGGAATTTTGTAGTTAGATTATGGAATGTTTATTGTGTTATTGGGGGGGATCAGCAAGTTAGAATTATCAAGAATTTTTTTGGTTTCTGCCCTCTTTTTTTCTCCAGCCCTCATGTGAATTATGGTGTCTGGAACTCATTTTTTCTTCAGCTGCGTGCGTGCAATCTGGGGGCACACCACTAAAGTGGGGAACACTTTTTTTAACAGCTCCTGTGTAAAACCATTAAAATGTGGGCATCACTCTTACTCACTGGCCTTTTAATACCCAGTATCTCCAAGGACACGTTGGTGTCAGTAATGAACACCGTGCCTGTGCAAATTTCCCTGTGCATTTGTCAGGTATTGAAAACCAGGAGTGTTTGGCTGCTGCGGGAAATGGTGCACAAGCTTCAGGTGCTTCCTCAAAGTGGGTATCAGCAGCCCTGGCTCGCTGTGGAAAGAAGGTTTTTAATAGGAAAGTGCCCCATAATCATTCACTAAGCTGATCTATTTAAAAACCTTTACGTGTTTTTGAAATAATTGTCATGGGGTTGGTGCAGCTTTCAAAAGTTACCATCTCTGGCCTTATACATCACAAAAAAGATCTGGGCCTTTTCTGCAAGGGAGTTTGACCTATATAACAGAACAATCTGGCATAAGGCAGAGCAGGGAGAGGAGGAGGAAGATGGGCTGGAGCAAACCTTTCAAGTGTTGCAGAGGCCATGGCAATCTGGGGAGCTGCTGGAAGGTAGATAACCTGTGCAAATTAATTTGTCTCCTGTACATTCCATGATGCATAATTCAATTTACATTGCCACTGCCCCACATTCTGGAGGCCAGGACTGGTTTCAAGTTTCTTGTCTAAGCTTCTCCTGTATCCCTTGAAGTGCTTATTTAAAAACAAAACAAAACAAAAAGCCATAAATATGGAACACTTGCAAGGAAGTCCAAGTCATTATTTGTTGGAAAGCTTCCTCATCCTCAGTATAGTTTTTGAAGTTTCCAGAAAAACCCTTTGTAGTTTGAACATTTTTTTTTTCCTTTTCCTAAATACCCATTGCAGCATCACCCAGAGATTTCTAATGTGCAAAATATCAGAGATTTGGGTCTTTTAGCTTGCTCTGGATGCTTTGGGAAATTAGAGACATCTGTTGCATTATAACCCCTGTGTAACAAAATTAGCTGATTTTTCACATCACTATTTGCCATTTCAGCTCTGTGCACACTGCTGTTACACTTGGTATCCTGTTAACTATTTCTGGGGCAAGAAGCAGGATTATTTCATGTTCCATGCCAAAGCAGACCTCATCTTGGTTTGAGTCATACATTTAAATAGAAGGTACAGCAAAACTGTGGTGATTTTCGTTCATCTAGTCTGTTTCCTTTGATCTGGAAGTTTTGCAGGGATGAGATTGAGTTGTGGGTGTTTCCTCTGGGTTTTGAAGGCAGCTGATCAGAAAACTGCTGGGATCTCCTGATACTCTGCTGTCATGAGGTGTGGAAAATGGAGACTCGTGTTGGGCCCTGGAGTGTTGTCATTTTTGCCAGTGAGTTCTCCAAACACCGTGTTAAGGAGCATTGCAGGAAAAAAAAAAATAAAAAAGGGCTTTTTACTGTTTGTTTGGGTTTGTTGTTGTTGTGGTTTTTTTTTTTTTTTTAAGCTTTGAGAGTCACTGTAATTCCAGCTGGA
Source organism: Phylloscopus trochilus trochilus (assembly GCA_016584745.2). Classification (NCBI taxonomy): domain Eukaryota; kingdom Metazoa; phylum Chordata; class Aves; order Passeriformes; family Phylloscopidae; genus Phylloscopus; species Phylloscopus trochilus. Next base: position 3,889,757 of record WQNJ02000011.1, read on the forward strand.
TTTATTGTTTTCACTGTGCATTATTGAATTCCTGCTGGCCCTGCCACTGCAGGGAGCTGCAGCAATACCTGTATCCTTCTCTGTTACCTTTGGGGGGCCCGTGAAACTCAGTGCTCTCAAAGCACTTTGCAAAGTGCCTGCTTCAAAGGATATTTTGTGTGTGTGTGTGTGTAAAACACTGCTGCTCCTGCTGGAGCCTGGGCCAACAAGAAACCTCTGTGGCTGCAGGGAATTACTGAGTGCTGCATCAGCTGTTCCAGGGCTGCTTTACCAAATCAAAGATCCTGGGCTCAAACCTGAGGGAAGAGAGGACTCCCACGGTGAGACAGCTTGCTACAATGGCATTCAATTCAAGGTCACACACAGCCTCAGCCACGGCAGGGAAAAAAGCCAAACTGAGCATTTTTAGCAGTGCAAATATGCTGAGAAATATCATTAAGGGTGTGAAGAGGCTGGAAAGGGAAACAGTAAAACTCGTGTAGCAGAACAGTTGTGTAGGCAAAGTTGCAGGGATGGGCGTGGGGAGATGAAGTCACTTTCACATTTTGGGTGTCACTAAAATGCTTTCCTTACGTGATCCTGCTTTTCTGTGTGGCTTTGGGGCATCTCACTTTAGTGGTTGCAGCTCTTACCTAAACAAAATATATATATACATATATACAAATTGCAGTGAAATAATTGGGAAGGTCATTGCCTGTCACATCACTGATTTGATGATGTTTGCTTTTTTTCTTGGGATGAGCAATATGTGGAATTTTGGGCAAAGTTTACATGTATGAGGTTTCTTAAATAAGGCTCACCAACCTTTTTACTCAAATACCTTATGTATGTACCAAATATAATAATTCTGCATTTGTTCTTTAATGGTACATTTAGTACAATTTCAAATTGCAAATGGTGTCTCCTTTGCCTGTTACTGAGGAAGTGTTTGCATCTGCAAAAAACAAATGGATTGAGATAATTTTTCATTCTTATTGGATACCAAAGCCTGAAAGAAATATTGACAGTTTTACACTTTAATATATTCAAATGATATTTTAATTTTATAATATGCTTATGTGACAGTAAATATCATTGATCTATTTTCAGCACAAAGTGATGTTGATCAGAGGATGGTAAGATTGCTACTTTTAATTATATACAATACTGGTAAATCAATCATTAAACTAATTGGATCTGTTGGCTCATTTTAGGAAGTTCTGAGTTAAACCATTCTGTCTTGTAAGGGGAGGGATGGAGGTGCCCAGATAATACCCCAGGCCCAGACAGGCACCAGAGTGAGCTCTGCAGGAAGGCCCTCAGAAGGGTAATTCCTGTGGAGATTTGATCCTTGTAAGAGTAATTCCCATGGAGATTTGATCCCTGGGTACTGCTTGTTGGCATGGTTTTTCCTGCCCACTCTTGAACTCAAACTCTCCAGGTTGGAAGCATGCTGAAGTAAATTAACCAGGTGAGGTTCAGGTGGGTGCTGTTGTTCTCTCTGTGATATCATCATTCCTGTGCTGAAATAGTGCTTTGGGGACAGTAACTGTGCTCAGTGAAATGGGATCTGGAAGCATCACAAAGTTCAACACTGAGGCATATGTTTCGGGGTGGGAATTGGAATTTTCCTTTTTGACAGATTTCCTTGAAAGTAGGATCCCACTGGCACCCAGGTTTCCCTGGAAAGGAGAATGGCAGGATGCTGCAGAGGGGGCTGGTGCTGCTTGGGCACTCAGTAAGCTGGCAGAGGAGGAGCAGGGCAGGAGCCTGGAGGTGTATGTCTGTCCCAGGAGTGCCTGGCAGTGCTGCAGCACCACTCTGAGCAGGGCTGGGGCCTCCCTGACCATCCCACACACTCAGAGTAGGTACCAATCCACACTTGGGTTTCACATTTGTAATGCTTTGCTATAACAAAACGTGCTTCTCTTCCATCTTTGCTGGCCAGAGATCTACAGCAGAGCCAGAGCTGTCTCTGAGATGAGAAAGAGACATTTTAATTTCTCCTTGTTGCATCCTAACTCCTGTTTGCCTGTTGTTACTTCCTCTACTCACATTGTATGCCTTTTTATTGACTGAGCTCTGAATTAACTGTTCCTACTCCAGCATGTCTTAATTTTCCCTCATGCACTTCACATCAGCTCCTTCTTTCTCTTCCCCTCAATGTTCCTGTCACCTCCTGGAGTTAACAGAATTAAATTGTAGTACTATTATTCAATTTGCAATTTTGGAGAGTTGAAACATCACCTGCTCTGCATGAAGGAGTAGTTCCTGTGGTAAAGTTTGAGTGTGGTGGAGTTTTAACAGAACTCACAGGTTTGAAATCTCCTGCACTTGAGAGGTGCTTTCCATCCCCAGGAGTGCTCCTGTTGTAAGGGTTTCACTCTGGGATGTCCACAGGGTTTACAGTGCCAGCTACACATCTCAGGATGAACAGAACAGGACAACAAAAATTTAAAAGAAGGCCTTGGGAAACAAATACAATAAGTGACATGGTTCCACAGCTATGACAGAATTTGTGAGAGTGCTGAACAAACACATCAGGCAGGTGCAGGAAATATCCTGGCAGATCTGAGGTGCTCACTGGAACCAAGGGTCTGACAGGAGAGGATTCAGTGGCACAATCTGGGTCAAACAAGAAGCAATGCAGCCATGGGGGAATGAGGCTGTGCTTTACATCCTTTCCTCTCTGGCACCAGCTATGGGAGTTCTCTCTTCTCCCAAAATTCCCAGGCAATTATGTTATGAAAGAAATTGAACATAATGTGCAGGTGCTTAAATATTTGACAGGGCACTTCCCATTCTGCCTCAGCAGGTACTTATTGTTCTTTGGCACTGTTCTGACGAGCATGTGATGCCTTTGAAGTACTCTGGTAAGCAGGAATCCTGGCTGTAAAACATTCCTGGTGTTGAGGTATCATTTCTGAGTCGCTGATTCGATGCACAGAAACATATGGCTGCTTACAGGAGAGGATAAAGAGGTGCAAATGCCAGTGTGACACTTTGGCCAGGACTGGCATCACAGAAAAGAGGAAGGCAAAAGCTGATATTTATATTTTAATTGCAGTATTTGCATTGCTAATATTAATCACTGTTGCAAAAGCAGTTTATCTCAGGGTGTGCATGCATTAACAGCTCTGGTATTAGGTGTAAAAACACATGGAGCTAACCAGCCAGGCCCCAGCTAAACATTTGTGCCTTCCTTCCCCAGACCTGCAAAGCTTCCCATCCCAGTTCCTATGTGACAGATAAATGCAGCAGGTTAGAATGCAGGAGTAAATAATTAGCAACATTTGCCATAAGCCTGAAGTATTTGGATGGGCACTGGAAATGAAACCTGGGAGAGATGTCCTGGATTATTTTGTCACTCCAAGGCTTGATTTGGAGTCCTGAGTATCTCTCACCAGTTGTGTGTTTAATTTCTGATGGAAGCTTGGGGATGGATATAAAGGTTGCTGGGTCAGAGAGCATTATCTGAGAGATCAGGGCCCTAGAGCCAGACTGAAAATTCAGAGTTCTTCCCCAATGTGGATGACTTGCCTGTGGACTTTCCACCATTATGACTGATTATATTAATAAATAATCTCTTTTTGATTATATTACTATATAATCTCTTTTCACAGGTAATTTCTAATCTAGGTACTCCTGCCTTTCAGTGTTGAACAAGCACTGACACTGTCAGATGCTGCTTCCACCTATTCCAAGTCCTTCCCAAAAAGTCTAGAAAGGTCCTTTGCAACTTATAACACCTTTCTTTATTTTGCAGGCAACTAAAAGAAAAAACAGGAAAAATCTTTTTGAGGAAAGAAGAGTGATGTGGTTTTGTTGTGGTTTTGGTTTTTGTTTGGTTTTTATTCCCTAAACAAGAGTTTCACATTTCATGAAGGTGAATTATATAGTAAAGATGAATTATGTAGCACAGAGATCTGTAATTAACTTTATCACTTTATCTGCTTTTGATCTAGCAGGTCTTCAGGAGGAAACATTATTTAATTTACATTCATATTATCTCTTTCTCCCCTTATAAAAAAAAAAAAAAAGAAAAAAAGAAAAGACCTATTTTCTCAATCTTTAGAAATGCGAAGACAATGTTATTGTGCTCCTCTGTTCTACCCTGTTGCTTTCAATTCCTATTTAATAAGACACAGGACATCTCTCATAAATTCTGTACCATCAGTGCAATGTTGCTTTGATGATAGATTGCATGTTCACTTGGGATTGGCATGAAAGGATAGTGAGGGCTCAGGAGAGATTTTTATTTTTTTTTCTGCCTTTCCCATAAATGTTGTGCATCTCTTGCTGTCAAAATCCATGGAGAGCCCTTGGTATGACAGTTTTGACCATGGGGTGTTCTACAGCTGCTGCCCTCTGCTCCTCCCTAATTTTGTGGCAAAACCAACTTTCATGGATTTTCAAGTTTTTAAATATATATATATAAATTAATATTTAAATAAATATATAACCTATATTTTATATAGGAATCCATATTGTATAAAGCATTTATTACCCCCTAAAAACTCACTCAAAAGTTGTATTGTTCATCTCTAGCATAGCTCTTGCTGTCTCTTCTTGCCCATCTTGTTATTTCTGTGCTTTTCATCCCTTTTCTTCATAGTCTATACTCCTTCCACATGAGCAAATTTCATCTCTTTTTCTTCCTTTTTATATGCTAGTTCCTTCTTCAAGTTGCTATCTTCTTGCAGTGTAGTAGAGGATAATCAAACCAGCAAACTTTGTCCTTTTTGAAGCAGGGGTGTTTGAACGTTTGAAAACCCACAAAAGAAAGGCAGATCAGTAGTTCTGGCATTCTTCACAATTGCTCTTTCATTTGAGAGGAACAGAGAAGCTCTGGGTGGGCAAACTGAAACTTGTGTGTGTTTAATGAGGCTGTGGAGGGAGGCAGGAGATGGATTGGTAATGATTCCATGTGGTGAATGCAGATGTGTCCACTTTAAGGAGAAAAAAATGTGCTTGAAGTGTCATCTTATATTTGATAACCAGGCAACAATTCAGATGCATCCAGGGCTCCTCAGGAAGCCCAGAGCTGTGAGATCTGCTCCCTGGAGTTCCAGCAGCCACCACCACCCTTGGCAGGGTGAGCTGCACAAACCTGAGTGTGCCCGCTGAAGTTTGGGGTTCAGACCTGTGTCCTGCAGCTCCCTGGCTGCTGCTGGCACTGTGCTGGGGGGTGTGCTGCTTTTGTGTCATCAGAGTCACCTGGCAGCACACCTGGCATGGCTTCCAGGGCATGCTGGACCGGGGATGCTATCAGAATCACCTCACCTGGCAGCATCACTGGCATGGCTTACAGCGAATGCTGGACCGGGGATGTTTTCAGAGTCACCTCACCTGGCAGCATCACTGGCACGGCCGCCGGGGGATGCTGGACCGACCCCAAACCCACGCGTGGCCCCGCAGAGCCGTCCCTCGGGCTGTGTGGGGGTTCACAGAGGATCTCGAGTGATTGCATTCATCAGTTCCACACTGCAGGCTTTGCCTAAGCCTGGCTCCTCCTCGAGGCTCTCCGGCGTGTGCGGTGGGGCGGCTTTTGCTGGGGAAGCTCTCAGCATCCTGCGCTGCATCCCTCACTCTGTAATCGGTGCAGCCGGTGATTTCCCGAGGCACGGAATTGTTTTCCTGCCTCGGGAAGCCGCCTTGTGCCTTTCCTTCCCAAGAATCGTTAGCAGGAGTAGTTTGGGGGATTTATAACGCCGGGAGCACCTCCCAGCACAAACTTTATGGCTCTTTATGGCTGTTACTTCTTACAAAGCGCCTCTCTCCCCAGACACGCTTCTGCCCCGGGGCAATTAGTTAACAAAGTAGTCATTAGCTACTGATAATGATCAATTTGTCAGGGATTATTGTGCGGTGACGCCATATTCTCTATTAATTAGATAAACCCATGTTAATTGTAGGTACTCTTAAAAGCGCTGTCTTGGAGGATCAAGCCGGTTTGCCATAAGCCAAACTGAGCAGCAGCCTTGCAAAAGTGAATTATGTATGAGGAAATGAGATATATATTTATTATAATTATACTTTTAGGAATGTTCATGATTTGGGCAGGTTTGTAATTTTCCCACGTAGCTGCTCATAGGGAAAGAAATTAATCCAATCACAGTTTTTTGCAGAAAGCAGGGTCCTTACTGATACCTTTCCCTAGAATAAAGGAAAGAAGCTGCATGCACACACAGACATAAAATTATATATACCCCAAACCTGCCCATATGTGGAACAAGAGGACTTCAGTGTGCATGTAAATGAAAAATTTTTTTTTTTTTTTTTTTTTTTTTTGTGAGTTTATGATGAATCCCAAAATGGATGTATCGTTTCTTCAGAGAGATGTGTATAGTTGTTAATGCTTAAAAACTGAAATTAGTGTATCTATCTATCTATCTAATTATAAAACTCAGTTTCTGTTTTTCATCTATTGCTTAGTTTCAAGCACCCAATACAAATTTCTGTCTTCTGAAGATGTGATTCTGCAGGAACTCAACATGTTCACTCTCATCACATTCTGGTGAAATATGGTCATGGAAACCACGTCCTTAGGAAAATACTAAACAAATAAAAACCCAAGAAAATCCCTGCACCTTGGTTAGGTGAGAAGGCTGGGACTCAATGTGCCCACATGAAATTGTTCCTGGGCTGCAGGCAGTTTTAGCATTAATATGCCATAAAATCTGCAGAGTTTTAGGTGTTTCCAGCAGCATTCACCATCAAGTAAATTAAGGGGTTGAGTGGATATTTTATTATAAGTGTGGAAAATTATTTCAATGTAACATTGCAGTTGAGCTGTGGACACTTGATGAGCTTAAGAACTCTTGCAGGCCATTTCAGAGTAGAATTCATTCTTTCTGCATCAAACAGAAGGTGAGAAAAAGCTAGCATGTCACCATTTTAACAGGGTAAAGCCCCACGTACCCCCATTGATGGATGGGATCCTGGCATTTTTTTAATGCCCTGTGGGGAATCCAGTGAGGATGACAAGCCTGAGCAGCAGGTGAGTGTGGGGAGACAACAGGAGATGCTGCTGAAGGCAGTCTTGCCCCTGATCTGTTACAGCTGTGTTAATTATCCTAGAGTGGGAACAGCCCTGCCCTCACAGCCATGGGTGTGATAAAGAGTGAGTGAGCTGGTGGGGAGTCAGTTGGGGTCTGCTGGCTGGGCTGTGAGGAGGAAGGGACAGGAGGCTGTGCAAGGGACAGCAAAGGTGAGCTGCTGTATGTGGGACAGACAGGGTGAGGTGGCTGGGCTGGGGACAGGAAGGAGCGAGCCAGAACTGGAGCAGAAAGAGAGACAGAGCCAGAGCTGTGTGGAGCTGCTCTTGGAAAGATACTGAGAAAAGGTATGGGAGACTTTTGAATAAAAAGGTGCTGGTGCTAAGAGCCTTCTGGTGATTTTAATGAAGCACCTTGAGTGCAGTGTCCATGTCGACTACCACACATCGACTACAACAGGTGAGATCTCCTGGGCAGGTGGCCCTGGGACAGCATCTTCAGAGGGCTGGGCTAGGATTCCCTCCATCCTTGTTGGGTTCTTTTAATCCACCTGGAGAGGGGGAGAAGGGGGGGTGGGCACTGCTCTGATACCTGACTGCACACGGTGATAAGCTAAACCCAAAATTCATCCTCATTTCAAAGCTGAGACTTCAGTTCCCCAGATCCTGCCATTTCTTCCTGCATTTAATGCTGCTGCTTCTAAATTTCAGGTCAGAAAGTGAGAAAAAAAAGGGGGGATTGTATTGAGCTGCTGGGGAGAAAACCTTAAGGTGCTTTGAGGTTTAGATACAAAACATGGATTCTTTACAGCTCCCTGTCTTTGTCAGAATGTTTTCCATTGTGTTTGTGTCTTGTCAATGCCTGAAGTATTGATTTCCTGCCAGTGTGAACTGGATTCCCAGCGAGCCTTTTTGTCCTTGTCTTCAGCACCCTTTGGTAAAGTCACCCAGGACTGCTTGTTTGGTTTGGTTTTACAAGCCACAAAATAGCATTTTAGGTGTGACTTCCTCGTTGTAAATGTAGCAGCTTTCCCTTCTTTTTTCGCTATGATACTCAGGTTTTAAAGTGGTAATTTTAGGAAAAAAGGCTATGTAAGCACAAGGGGAACTGATATACCAGAGAATTGTAAAGATTGGTTTCCTCTGGTGCTTTGTTTCACAGTGTTGGCTCATGAACTTATCCCAAGGCACAGATTGGAAAAAGCCATGTAGTGCTCACCTGCTGCATAATTACAAATGATTTCCCTTTATGCATGAGCAGTACGAAGTTGTTGTGTAGTGGTCAAGAAAAAGCAGTTAAAAAAATAGAGTACGGTAGTTTGATTATGTATTTGTTTTAAATAATTACTGTTTTATTGCATTTGAAAAATGCAGATGGCTTTAATAATAATAATTATAATAATAATTCTCCCTTTCTTGAGTTGAAATGCCTGTTAACATAAATGTATTAAGCAAGACTTTTCTCTTGCTTGTTGAGCGATTGTGGAAACTTTCTTGTGTTTGCAGATCATTGTTTGGTGTAATAAAGAGCAGGTTTCAGGCCATGATCTGGTAGAGGTTTTTATGTTGATTCCTTTGCTGTATTTCAGCACACCTGCATTGCACAATAGTCCTGTCTGTGCTCTGAGCTTGCCCTGCCAGTGACATCTCTGACACCTGGCTGTGCCTAAATCCACTGTTGCTGCCTCTGGCCTTGCTTCCAGCCTGGCTCTCAGTGTGCTCTGAGCCTTCACTCATCATCACCCAGCTCTGCATTTCCAGAGACAGCAGGGCTGTGAAACCTCTGTGTGCTCACTGCTGTGTTTTGGACTCCTGGTGGGAGAAGCCCAGGATCCTCCCCCAGCACTCAGGTGTGCTTTGTCACTGAACATGTGGCTGCTGCAAGAGGTGGCCATGCAGCAGCTTGGCCTTTCCTTAGGAACCTTCCTTGCCCCTCTTGCATCCCTGGTGCACAACAGCTGGTGGTAACCACTATAAACATTAATTATCAGCTGATGGGCAAGGGCATAATCAAAGCAAGAGATGAATTAGAACAGCAATCTAACATCCAGACCTTTAAACCAGCTGATAAATCTCTGCCTTTGATTAATGTGAGGGAAATATAATAGGAAAACTTCATTGTCAAGGGCTCTAATTGTCCAGTTCTGTGCTCAGTAAGTGTTAAAATGCAATAGCTGGACCAAAAAAAAAAAAAAAAAAAAAGGCAGACTAACAAAAGTCTGCACTGAATTAATGGTTCAGTAAAATGCCTAAGTAACATATGTCTCAACCTGGCTAGAGTCCTAAAGTAGGAGTAAAAGACTTTAATTCCATGATTGATGGGTGCTTGGGGAGAGAGCTCCTGCTGCTCGATGGCTGCAAGGTCACAGGAGCTGCCTGGAAAGGGCACAGGGACCTCGGGGAGGAGGGGACAGGGAAGGCCACCTGCCCCAGAGGCAGCAGCAGCACCCAGCAGCCCTGCCTCACTGGGGTTGCTGCCCACCAGGAAGATTTAAGAGCTTCGTGCTTGGCTGTCTCACAGAAAAATATGCAAAACATCCCAGCTGCTTCCTGCAGCGCTCAGGAGCTATGAAATCCTGGGATTTTTGCTAGGAAACAACGGAAGAGAACTTGTTCTGAAGCAGTAAAACCCTTAAACTGGTGATTGGTGACTGGTGCTGACACTGAAATTCCCCAGGCTCCTTGTGATGATTAGAAGTATCTACAGTGTTAGGCATTTTTGCTGAATGATTCTTGGCAAAGTGGGTGCCAGTTTTGCTGTGGGGAGGGGTCCCTTATGTATCTGTGGCTGCACATTTCAGTTTAGACATCAATGCCACATCTTCTGAGGTACTGATAGGAGGTAATGAGCGTGGCCAAATCCTGGTCAGGTTCTCCTTACGTGCCAGTGAACTAGAATTCTGCCTGTGATTCTCTAAGAATTGGGTTCCATTGTGATTATCCTCATAATCTATTTTTTCAGCTGTGGTGGGGTAGCTGTTTTGTTCTCACACAGGCAGAGGATGTTTTTCAATGAACTATTTAGTCAATTGCAGGATTATTTTGAATATTACTTTCTATTTCCAGTAAGGTATTGACAGCAAACCCTTTCTTTATATGCTATTTAATTTTTTATATCTCAATCTTTCTAAGCCCATCAAGCCCTTTTTAGATACTGCTGCAGTTTTCTTCTCTGGCAGCCTTGGTGGCACTACCAGGAAAATGCCATGCTTCTCAGAATATTTTCTGTCTGCCTCTTGTGGCAGGTCATTGAGTATTGGCTGTTAAGGAAAAAGTGAAATGGTCTGGGGTGAATTTACAGAATCTAGGTTAAATAATGATTACTTGTCCCAGTTTCAATTGTGTCCTAGATATGAATATTATGCTATATAGTCAATTCAAACAAATTAATGGTGAATCTGTCTCACAGCTGATTTCTAGTTTCCCCTGAGATGATACTTGAATAATTTTTTTAGCTTCTATAGTTTCATGGATTTCTGATTTTGTTTTTAGATTTTTCTCCCTTTTTTTTAATGGCTATGAGGAAAAAAAAAAAGGTGAAATTGTCACTTTGCTTAGGGAAGATGTAGTTCTGAAGTTTTGAATTTTTGAGTAATTTGAAATATTTTTACATTCATGGCAGTATAGTACACCTCAGTAGGTAGAATTGGGAGGCTGGAAGTGTTGCTTGCTGGGTCACCATTTCAAAATCACCTGGATGCAAAAGCCATGTGTTTCCCACCATGACCAACACTGCTGTTCTCAAGGACAAGCTGAGGAGCCAGGCTCCCATCCAGCAGGATTTGTCTGGCTCTGGCACTGCCAGGGCAGGGTGTTCCACCACATCCATTGGCAGGAGTCTCAGCAGCTTGCAGAAATAATGTTGTGCCAAAGAGAAGCACCCCTGCCCTGCAAACATGACATCAATTCCAGTCCCTGTCTGTATGTCAAGTGTAATGCATTGCTTTGGGATAACCTGAACTAATACTTTTATTTTAATGAGACAGGTGGAGAGAAATTTCCCAGCAAGGTATTTAAGGTTAAGGGCATAAATGTGCTCAGTCTGGCTGTAGTGTTGAATGTTTGTGGTGTACTACATCACAGTCAGATGAAGCAACAATAACCTGAGTAGCTGGAGCTGTAGTGAAGGGGAGAGGTGAAAAAAGGCAGAGGAGCTGTATGAGGTTTGTGTTCTGAACAAGCAGTGAGTTTGACATCTGGAAGTGTCTTGGATCCTGAAAGCTGCTGAGGGCACAGGTGGCTGTAGAAGACTTTAACCCTGTGGTTCCCCAAACAAGTGGAATGACAACACCAGGCACCCAGCCCTGGGGTATAATCCCTGTGCACTCCATGATCACTGGTCAAGTGAAACAAATCTTCCTGCTCTCCATAACCAGTTCAGGAGGCACAGAGGCTCCAGCTTTGTAGAAGAGATCTGTTTCAATGTGTTTGATATACTAGTGACAGTAAAGGTATGTCATAATCAGAGGGCTGATGTCCTCATGAAATGATTTGCAGATACATTTATGAGCAACAGTCAAACACTCTGTTAAAATCAGCTTTGCTTTAGAAGAGGGGCACCAATCAATGCAGTGTTTTGGAAAGAGCCAACATGTTTGGAATGCTGGAGATTATAATATTAGAGTGCACTGAACAAAAGAAGTCCTTTTCCAACATCTTGGTGTTGATCTTTCTGTCTTTGCTGCAGTAAATAAGTTATGTGGCCTTGCAGTTTATTGTCTTGTTATTAGGAAAAATACTTCATGTACAGATGAAATTTTACCCCAAACATCATTGACATTCAAACCTGATATAGAGATGAATCACACAAATGACATCATTTACCTACAAAGTAGGGATTTTTTTTTATTATTATTATTATTTTAGTTCTCATGGAAAGTACAAATCCAGGTGCATTGTACTGCAGACAGTTTGGTGTGAGGGAAATCTGCACTGGCAGCACGGTGAGTCCTTCCACTATAACAGTCATTAGATAAAAGACAAGATGGTGGAATCAAAGGAAGGCACTGAGGTGACAGTGACCTACTTTGCTAAATCAGAATAACTGCTTTAAGGTCCAGCACTGCAGGAGCTAACCTCGAAAGAGCTGAAAATCTCGAGTCTGTGACATTAGCAGAGTAGAAATTAAAAAGCTATGAATCACTGTTAGAAGCAGCCCAGGCATCGTTTCATTGTGATAAATTAAAAAAAAAAAAATGTTTCCAGCAATCTACATGTGGAACCATGGCACTGCTAAGCTAATGTAATGAACAACAGCCACTGCCACAGATTTGAGCACTGCTTGCAAAAAGCCCAGAGGAGGAAGATAACACAGGGTCAAAAATGTGTTGTGCTGAGACTTCTGGGGTTTTTATTATTTTTTTTCCCATTGGTCTTGGGCAGGACCTTTTCAGATGCACTCACTGATAACTGATGCGTTCATGACAGCATCTCTTTCCCTTTTATTGATTCCTATTATCTAAATTGCCAGTTAGGACATGATTTCATATGTCTCTATTCAGAACAACATTGTGCCTAAACTCAGCTGCAGGTTGTGAGATGATGCAGTTTCACTGATGGGAAGGAACCATGGTCAATTAACACAAAGTGGGGCTTTCATCTGGATCTGTAACCTCCCCTTAAAACTATTAAAGCTGTGTAAGTTTTTGTTGTTAAGGTCTGAGATACCTCAGTTGCTGTGTTTATGTTGGCTGAAGGTGTGTGGTGGAGGAAAGGGGAAAAATATGGCTTTTGGGTTAATAAGCATCTTACTGCACATATTTCTTTTTATCTCTTCTTTGTGGGGGAAGATGAAAAAGGAAAGCCTTATAAAAATGACTGCTTAGGTTTTGAGAATATGATACCTATAAGTGAAATAGAATTGACAGCAAGTTTCGATGTCTGAAGCCTTAGTTACTGGAAAACAATAGTGTGGCCAGCTGAAGGTAATCCCCTTTTGATTAAACAATGCCCTTCTGCTTACCAAGAGCCCAAGGGTCAGAGCAGACCCTACTAGCTTGGCAGGAGGGGTCCAAAGAGTCGTTTTTAGTGTTTCAAATATAACACAGTAGGGTAATGTAATGATTCTTACAGGCTGTATGTAAATGCAAATGCTATAGGATTTGTATCTTGTATTAGATTGGTTGGTGTAAGTTAGAATATTCACTGTAGAAGAAGATTTAATGTGTTGTAAGGGGAACTTCACCCTCCTCTTACTCCTCTTACTCCTCTTACTCCTCTTACTCCTCTTACTCCTCTTACTCCTCTTACTCCTCTTACTCCTCTTACTCCTCTTACTCCTCTTACTCCTCTTACTCCTCTTACTCCTCTTACTCCTCTTACTCCTCTTACTCCTCTTACTCCTCTTACTCCTCTTACTCCTCTTACTCCTCTTACTCCTCTTACTCCTCTTACTCCTCTTACTCCTCTTACTCCTCTTACTCCTCTTACTCCTCTTACTCCTCTTACTCCTCTTACTCCTCTTACTCCTCTTACTCCTCTTACTCCTCTTACTCCTCTTACTCCTCTCTCTTGCTCTTCTCTCTTTCTGGGGCCTGTTCTGAGCTGCAGCTGGCAGCTCTCAGCAGGGCCCCTTCACCCAGGCCCTGTGCAATAAACCACTGCTCCAAGACCAGCCTTGACTCCAGAGATCTCTCATCACTGTCCCAGCCTGCTCCTACACTGGTAAAATAATAGTGAATTTCCAAACATCAGCAAAAAGCAAACAAACATCACCACCCCAACCCCCAAATTAGAGCCAGAGGCAGAGTTGAGATTTCTCTGGTGAAGCTGCCTTACTGTTTGTGCCTGAAAGATGCACTTTGCTCAGAGAGTTTTGCAACAGGGGAGGAGGAAATGAATCGTATTTGCCTCGTTGTTTCCTTCCTGGATGAACAGGAATGAAGATCCCACGGATGGGGCAGCCAGAGTTTTGAAGCACTGACAGACCCAGATGTGAGCCATGAACAGGATGTGGTGCCCAAGGATGAGCCTGTGCAGTGCTGCAGCAGTGATCATTAATGAGAAATCTTCATTAATGGCAGTAATGAACGTGCAGAGGCTGTGCCCACACTGGTTGTAGTGAGGTGACTGAAATACTGGTGTTGCATCTCACAGCTCAGGATTTCCTGCTGTTACTTGATTGGATTGTGTTCTCCTTGGATAGCAGTGTGAGGGGGATGGGGATTGACTGAATGTGGCAGAAAGTTGTCTTAATTCTTGCAGTTCACAAAGGGGTGAATACCTCTAATTCTCTGATGGTAAGGAAGAAGTGATTGTGTTGTTTGTAAGGAATACTTCTGGAATTCTGTCTGGCACAGCAAAGTTTTCATAGGTGACAGCAGCAATAGCTGTTGGTCTAATGGGTAGTCATTATGAGGAGGAATTAAGTTGTTCTTTGCAGTAAAATTATCCAAGGGGAACTTTCAGTACCGAAGCTGTTGCTTGGAGTTATTTGCCTTTCCACTGATTGAGTTTCATTACGCTCGTTCATGATGCTGAACTTGGAATTTCTTTACTGACTTCTTTTCACTAATAGCCAGCTCTGCTGCTGATGTTACATTACCATCTTCTGGGGACATGACCCTTGACTCTTTTGAAAGCTTCCTTATCTCATTTTTCCACAAACATTTTAAAATTTCCTTTAAGCCATTTTATATGTTTTTATCAAAATACTACATGGCACTGCAGCAGTTTTGTTTGAGTCATGTTTTCAGCCCTCTGCTCTCCCTGCACAGCCTGTGGAACACTGGGACATTGGCACTGGCATTTGTTATGTTCCAGTTACATCAATTCTAATATTCTCTCTGCTTCCTTTCCCTCCTTGAATCTGTCCTCCCCTTATTTGTTTCTTCTGTTATTTATGTTTCATCCTATTGTGTATTTCACTTTGCAACAAAATTATCATTTTGTCTGAAGGCTTTATGATAGTGTTTGCAATGTGCTCCCCATAGAGATTCTTCATCAAACTCTTCACTTTCCTTTTACCTTTTAGGCAGACAATAATAATCAAAAATCCATCTGGGAAAGTTGGGAATAAACTCATGAGAGATCTGATTCCTAATGGATACCGGTGAAGTACATCTGTGCTTTATCACAGCCATGCTTCCTGGATGCTGAAAAACAATGAACACGTGGAGCTCTTGGTTGTTGTGGCACTTCTTTGTGGAACTGAATGTTCAGGCCATTTTGGAGACTTCACAGAAGACAAATGTCAACACAGTTTCCTTTGAAACACTTTCCAGGGTTGCATCCAGTCTAGGGCACACCCCAACACTGTTTTCATGTGTTCTCAGCCAGAAGTGCTTGCTGATGCCTCTGGAGTGCAGCAGGGCTGTAAAAGGGGCTGGGTTCATTTTGGCACTCTCACATTAGGTTGAATGATTGGATGATGCTCCCTTCAGAAGCACAAGCTGATGAAGAGAACTGTTTTCCCTCAGAGGAAACCAGGTGTGCTCTGTCTTGAGCCTGCAGAGAAGTCCTTGAGGGGCTCTCACTGCTCCTGACCTTGTGGTTTGTTTGAAAGTAACACTCAGAGCACCAGGCTGGCAAAGGAATTGTGTGGCAAAATTACAGAAGAGAGGATGTGAGAAGAAACTTAGCAGGGACACTGGATTGGAGGCTTAGTTTACCTCGTCAAGGTGCTTGCATTTGGTGAGATAAGTGCCAGTGGCTTTGAGCTCTGTGGTGATTCAATAACGTTTTAGACCAGTATGTGGAACAACTCATAACTGAGCCGTGTTGGGTCATACATAAAAATATGTTGGGTCATACATAAAAATATGTTGGGTCATGGGTTTGCTTCTATGCACACAGCATTTGTTTAAAAAGGCTGCAACTGCTGCTTAGCATGAGGAGCTGCCCAAAGGGGAGCTACTTCTGCTGTAGTAACTGTGAAATAGCCAAGGAGGGTTATTACAGGTGTACAGCAAAGCCCAGGAGTCAGAGCTGTAACCCCGGGCTGGGCGGGGAGCAGGGGGACTCCCCTGGACATCAACAGAACCTCCCAGAACAAAATGGGAGCAACTTGCTGCAGGTTGAAGGTTGAGCCATCTGTGAGCAGGATGTGGAGCCCTCAGGATGTTCCATCCCACCTCAGTCACTGACTCCAGCATGAATTCCCTGGGCAGTTGCATAACTGAAGGTGCTGTGGTGTCCCAGTGTGGCTGACTGCACAGACAACAGATGCTGTCCTTCCTGATAATCCAATCCTGAAGGGCAGTTCTCTTTCTTCTCTGTTTTTTAGGTAACTTGTTTAACAGGTTTTCTCTTCCTTCTCAGCCGTTCCAATGCATTTAAGGGGAAATCAAATCCCTTCAGTCAATTTTAATTCCATGTTGTATTTAGAGTAAGTACCATAAGGTTCAATTCTCTTCAATAACAATATTTGTTTTGTTAGACCTTCAAGTAATTTTTGGGGTTTTTTTCTTCCTCTTTTTTTTTTTTTTTTTTTTTTTTTTTTTTTTTTTTTTTTTTTTTTTTTTTTTTTTGCGTAGTTGGCTTTAGGAAACATCTTTCATTGTGTTATTTAGAAAATGACCTTCAGTACTGATAACATTTTGTTGTAGTGCATTTTTTTCCGTGGACTGTTTAAATAATGAATTGTAAATCAACACAGTTAAATGAGATATGACTGCATAGATTTCTGTATAAATTGGGAAAATTCACCACCTGCTCTGCAAGGACAACCTTTACCAGTTGTGGATATATTTTCTGTTTCAGAAAACCTTTCCAGAGGAATTCAAAATCTCTCACATCCCAGATCAAGCTATGTGAGCAAGTAGTCCTTGTACTGCAGAGTGGTTGAGTAGCATAAGAATGTTTTTTGTGCTAACTTTTTCTAAGTCACTGCTTTGAAAATGTTTGAGGGAAAAAATACAGGAGAAATTCTAGGCAGAGCAATTTGTGGTTCAAAACACACAAAAAACAGTTTAAAAAAAAGTACTGTTTTCCCTTTTTTTGTGTCTATAGTGTGGTAGTTTTTATATGGAATTCAAGCAGTATTAATATTAAAAAACTTCAGATATTTATTAAGTTTGAAAAGCAGTTTAATTTTTTTTTTCTTAAGAAGTATGAGAACATTTTTTTTAATTTAGATTTGGCTAAAATTATCTGTCATATGCAGATGATTATGCAATATCTGCCAGCATCCTACCCTAAGACAGTTTTACCAGATGGTCAAGCTTGTTTCATGTGGCACTTGTTTAAATGCAACTATATCTAATTTTCCCTGTAATTATTAGCATCATCTTGCATCTAAGGACTTGATCTGCATTGAATTAACTACTTCCAGACTATTTCTGCCAGATTTTGTAGTGAAAAAGGTGTTATTTCAACCTTTATAGCTGGCAGGACAAGTGCTTTGCTTCAATATCTAAGAGATCTATATTAACATGTGGAAAATTTACAGTAGGAATAACAAATATGTTCTCCAGTGCTGATTATGCTGCTGAATAAAGAAAATATGGCTTGTTACTTAATTGATGTGTCTCCAAGCAAAATGAGACTGTGGCACTGAGACTGACTGAACTGATTCTGGGTGTTGAAGCAGCAGTTGGAGGTACATGTGACAAATACAAACAAAGTCTCTAAAAGATGCATTTGCTTGAATAAACCCCCAAAATAGGGATGTAGGCAGGCTTGCATTCACATCAGTGATGGAAGATGATAACCAAACAGGAGCTTCACTGGGGGATGGACAATCCCATAGTTTTATACCATGGTTATTATTCCATATGTACAGTGGGTACTGTGCCGTTCCCTCTCGTCCTTTGCTCTTCAAAATTTTGCTTGCTGTAGTCTCCCAGGGATCCTCCTTTAGAACATTATGGGGTCTGAGCTGATTCTTCTTCTGCTGTGCTCTTCAGTAGACATCCTGGTAAAAGGTGAAATGATGATCTCTGCAGTAAAACCTGGTTTGTACATTAATTACCATTGCATGGAGATAAAACCCAGTACCATGGGCAGATAAAACCCAGTCCTGTGGGTAGGCAAAGCCCAGTACTGGGTTTAACTACCCAGTAATGGGTAGTTAAGTCAGCCATGAGGTGCCCAAGGTGCAATTTGGGCTTTTAAGGTTTATTTCTGAGCTTCAGGCTGCGATTTTGCCATGGGTACCGTAGTTGGCAGTTTCTCATTTTTTATTAGGCATAAAAAGTAATAATATGGGACTGTTATTAGCTACAGAATAAAGCACTGTTAGCACTCACTTTTTATGTTAAATCCAAGTGCTGCATTGATTTTGCAGTAGGAAGACATGCAAGTCAGAAATGCAGTAAACAATGAGCCATCAACAAAGCATTGGTTCAGGGTGTGGAAGAGAATTGCAGAGTTCCAGTCAGAAATAAAAGAAGGAAGGACATAAAAGAAAGCAGTGGAAAGAGAAAGCAAGAATAAATATAAGTACAATAATATTGAAAGCACATTCAGTCACTGAGAGGATTTTTACTGCATTCGCTGTTTGCTATGGGGCATCGTCCTGAGTATTTCAGTACCAGGGTTTTTGAGAGCAGGAGCTGGAAGGCTTGGCTTGTATTTTTAGGATGCTTCCAACAAAAGTAATAAATGCATCCCTGAGTCTGCCTGCACCTCTTTTTAATGGCCATAATCGAGAGCAGTTCCAGTCTAACACCCCTGCTCTGCACAAGAGGGACTGACCCTTTAACCACAAACACTAAAATAATCAGCAAAGCTCTCGTAGCAGCAATGGGAGCAAAGTTTAAATTGTCAGAGAGATGAAGTGCAGCCCAACCTGTCTGTGTAGCATTGGGTCAGGCAGGATGAAATTCAACACCCCTTGCAATGAACTGTGCCTCAGAATCTGCTGTTTAGTAGCACTAAGTTTATATTTAAACATAAAATCAAAGTGACTGAAAAGTAACATTTTTGGCATGGTTCTTGTGGGCAACAGGACTTGTGAAAGATGTTTTAGTTGTGTAATTTATTCCTGGATAATTGTGATTGACACCCATGGAGGGAAAAATGCTTTGGGAACAGCTCTGACTCCTGGGTAAGCACAATATTTGGATGCCCAGGTTTAAACGTAGATATTTGTGATTCTATTTGTTACTTTATGAGGAAAAAGTAATGCTGTCATGAGCTATTAGTTGCAGACTGTATTATCTCTTATTTTATGTGAGGGTGAGACTGTCCAGGGGTCCAGACTCCCAAGACACAGGTGAGGAGGGAGAGTTTTCATGGGTTTCACCTGGTGAACTACACTCAGCTTGCTTTTGTAGGATTCCACCTTGTCTTGGAGACACACATTTTGTGCAGTAAAACCCTTGCTATCAAATGCATTTTTGAGGCTGAAGGATAAGTTTTTCTTTTATTCAGGCAATGTGTTCTTGTGTGCTTGGCACCTGGCTTTCAATTTTTGTTCTCAAAGTACACTGAGGTACACAGTTGTACAGCCTGTCACACTGTTTACTAAAACCCCCTTATTTTACAGGGTTCCCCCAAATTCTCTGTAATTTTGCAGTTATTTTTCATGACCACAACATTCTACACTTATCTAAAAAGAAGGATTAGGATGGGGTATCAGCAAATCCTGGAAGTACTGTAATGTAGCAGCATTGATCCAGTAGTAATTTGCATCCATCTGGGGGTGAGTTAGGATGTTGTGTGGGCAGGAATAATCTAAGGAATGGGTGCACACTGCATCTCTCCTGGCAAGAAGTGGGTGTCAGTTTGGGAATGCTGCTCCCCAGTGGCTCACAGTTGCTTTTATTTTCTTCCAAAAGCTGCATATTAAATTTCTTCTTTTAGGTTGCAGGTGTTTCAAGAGACTTGTCTGTACTGTGTCACAGATGCTGGTCATAAATCAAAATACTGATGGGAAGTGGTGGTAATGATGGAATATTCCATCAGCTCTTTGTTGACTTTTCTTCATATTTTAGGACTTTAGAACTGACTTGTGGGTTTAGAGCATTGACCATCCCATCTCCAGCACCAGGAGCTGGTGTGGTGCTGAACTGGTAGGATGCAGGGGTTGGGGTGGGGGTGAAGATAACCTGTGCTTTTCAGGATGACACAGACAGGCACCAAGGATGCTGTTTTTCACTAAGACCACCCTTGCTGGTGGTTGTGGCTGCCTATAATAAAGGACTTGCAGGTCCTGCTGATTCCACCAGGGATGTTCTTGCACTGCTGAGCAGGAGAGGGTCAGCACTGGATGTTGGAACCACCCTGCTCCTGACCTGCAGAAATGATTTGAGCTCTCCCAGTGGCTCCCACTCCAGAAAATGTAGAGCCAGAAGTTACTGCAAGGGTAGGGCATTAGAAGAGGCTGAAGGAAACTAACTGGAATATTTGAGTGGATTGCCAAACACCTCTTTGCCTGCACAGTAGAGAGGGTCATTAATGTCAGGTGACCATTACTGAGGTCATGTATTCAAGAGAAAATAATGAGCTGGTTCTCAGTAATTCAAGTATTTCTCTTTTCCAGCCATTGCTTTTCTTCCACCTTTTGTGTACACAGGCTTTCCCTCTTTAACCCACCTGATCTTTTACTTGGAAGAGCTGTAATAAATGTAGGTGTTCATCCTTCCTTTTAACAGACAGTTGTGTCAAACTTGAAGCTCTGCACTGATTCCAAGGAATTGGTGTCATTTATTGTGGACACACTCCTCTGTCAGTCTGTTACCTCTCTTGCTTTTTCTAGTATGTCACCCATTCTTAGTTTTTCTTCCTTCCCCCTGCTCAGCCCTCTGGGTTTTTTTTCCCCTCTGTTTTCTATCCTTTTTTTTTTTTTCTTTCCCTTCTCCCTTTTTGCTTTCCAGCCTCAGTTATTTTAGAAAATGATATTATGGATCCCTTTTATTCTCATGTCAGTGTTTCAACCCTTATCAAAGATCCCATCAGCTAAAACCAGATTCTGTACTCACAAAAAAAAACCAAATCCACCCAGATTCTCAGATGTTGTTATGTAGGGCTCAGACACATTTTCCTTCTGGGAAGAAGGAGAGAAGTGAGAAAGGGAGGAGGGGGTTGCTGCTAGAGAGCCTCTTCATTTCCTCCTTAAAACTGATTTTTTTCTACATTGCCACTGCCACCCAGCTTCTGGGCCTCTCTCAGCCCCCTGCACTTGTGTTCTCTCAACACTGCTGTCTACTTGCACAGAGTTTCCTGCTCTGTCAGGAGGTAGAGTTAAATAGTTTACTCCCTAAAGAAACAGGGATGGCACTGGAATTTATTTTTTCTCCCCTTGCTTTTTGCTTCTATTGCACCTTTCGTGCCACTGCTTCATCCTTAAGTGGTGCTTTATGTCCAATGAGGGACAGACATTTTTTTTTCTGAAGAATGAAGACCCCCTTAGTCCTGAAAAAGTCCTGGGCTCATTACTCTGTGGAAGGAAAGCTCAACAAAAGCTGGGATGAGAAAGAGCTGCTCGATGACAGAAAAAAACCATAGCTTCCAGTGTATTTGTCTTGGAGTAAAAGTAATGTCTGCCCTCTATTGAACAGGTAACCTATCGATTACAGCATAACCACAGCACTCTCAAATCCCTACCAGGCTTTCCCTCTAATGGATATTTATGTCTCCAGCTTTTCTCATGTTGGTTTGGAAAAATATTAAGGGTTACAGCCCCTGCAACAAAGAACTGCTCAACCATTCTGGCATCCTCTGACTTTAAGAGCCACTTTATCAACTCTGCAGTTGTCTAAGGATACTGATTAATTTGCATTCGTGTTATGTAATTTAAAGATAAAATGATTCATGTTTCATCTATTTAAAAAAAAAAATAAAATCTGCAGAGGCTTCCTTCTACTGTCTGAAGAGAGATTACATAAAGAAATGTGCTACTGAATGCATTTATCAACTAGAAAAAGGCTCCCCTTTTATCTGAGTAGCTCTTCTAAGTGTTTCTGTTTCCTTTTCCCACTGTGTTTTATATAAATTTGTGAACATCAGGAATATAATTTCTGACATATCGCTGGGGAGAGATCTGGAGGGATGAACACTGTTGCCCTTGCACACTGGTGAAAGGCTGGGGATGCTGAGTCTTTACCAAGGCAGCTGTTCCCAAAATGTTCAATCATTGTTAAATAAGCTAACAAATAGGAATTGCTGAAAAGAGAGCAGGTATCTCATCTAGGCTCTGCACTGTTCAGTTTGATTTCTCTTGTGTATCTACTGCCAGGATAGTTTTTTTCAGTTACTACAGAATGATAAATATTGATTAAAGCACAAATGTCCTACAAACATATGCATGTACACATGTAAATGCATATGTGTATATATATGAGAGGTCATATCAGAGGTAGATATAAAAGAAGCTTGTTGCAGTACATTTTAGCTTCTTATATTACCAAACTTAAATGAGAAGGGTTCAATGTTCTCTGCAGCTGATTATCTGCTGTTAACAATGAAAAGGATTTGATTACTCAGGGGTTTATATTAATGTTTAATAGAAAATCTTTCACCTGAATACAATTTTACACTCAGGACAGAACCCTGTCTCAGTTTGCATTGCTTCTTCTGGTAGACTTAGTTGATCAAGAACATTCAGATAACTTTTTTTGGATAAAACCCTCTGGTTTTCTTCCAAGTAATGCTTTATTTTGGTGGTCTGTTTTTGTATTGGTGGTTGTTTCTTTGTTTTGGTTTTGGGGTTTTTTTGGTGGTTGGTTTGGTTTGGGTTTTCTTGTTTTTTTTTTTTTTTGTCCCCAGAGTTCCAGCTGCCTCCATCTCCTCTTTTACTTCCTTCCTGCCTACTTGTGTTCCCCCAGAAAACTTCCCTGTGCCAGGTCTTGGCACACCCGTGTCTCTGCGGAGGTTCAGGGGTAGTTTTGTTCTCCAGCTTCTGAACAATGATCAAAGCTGTCACATCAGGCAGTTTTATTTCAAACATGCAGAATTTCTTCCTTACTCTCACAATTCCTTTATCTTTGTTTCAATTATCAGCAGCTCCAAAAGTCAGGTTCACTTTGTCAATGTGCAGAAAGTTTGTGCTTTGGCTGTTCCCTTCTGGCGGGACTCTCCTCCACCCACCTCCAGAAGTTTGGAAGTCAGGGGAAGTTTGAAGTTATTCTGTGCAGAGGCTGAAGGGTCCTGCATCCCTCTGCAGGACAGGGATGTTTGTGGCTGGCTGAAGAGTTTTCTTTCCCTTATGCCATCCTTGAAACTTCCACTCAGGGATTTCCTCCCCCCAGTGCCTCCACAGAACCACGGAGTCAGGGCACTCTTCAGGCTGTGAGTTTCTCTGGTTCCCCTTTATCTCTGCTTTGATTGTAAAATTATGCTTTTTAATCTTGTTTAGCTATCTAAACAATGACATTTTAATGTCATTCTCACCACCACACAGAATAACAAGTCCAGTTTTAGTATTGCTCAATTAAATTATTTTTTGGCTGTTTCTTGAATTCTACAGAAATGAAGGTTTAATTGGGTCGATATGGTGCCAAAATGTATGTTATTTTCCAGCAACTTGTTTTTATTTACAAAATAAGAAGTTGGAACTTCAAGCCATTTGATTCCCTAATATTGAAAGCTAATCAGTTCTGTTGTGTGTCACGTGTGCATGGAAAGCAGAATGTCATTATTTGATGTTTTGTCTGCAACTGTAAAGCCAGAGGCCAAATACTCAGAAGAAAAGCTTTCTGAACCCAGGTTACTTTATTAACTCACAGCTGGCATGCAGGGGTTTGATTAGAGTTAAATCAGAAAATCATGGAGTCACAGGATGGAGTGGGTTGGAAGGGACCTCCAGGGTCTTGTCCCACACCAGCCATGGCAGGGACACCTTCCACTATCCCAGGCTGCTCCAAGCCCCATTCAGCCTGGCCTTGGACACTTCCAGGGATCCAGGGGCAGCCACAGCTGCTCTGGGCACCCTGTGCCAGGGCCTCCCCACCCTCCCAGGGAGCAACTCACAGAATCACAGAATTTCCAGGTTGGAAGTGGCCATCAAGATCATCAAGTCCAATCCATGCTCTAACACCTCAACTAGACCACGGCACCAAGTGCCACATCCAGTCTTTTGTTTAAACACATCCAGGGATGGTGACGACTCTACCACCTCCCTGGGCAGGCCATTCCAGTACTTTATCACTCTTTCTGTGAAAAACTTTTTTCTAATATCCAATCAATTCCTTCCCAAGATCCCATCCATCCCTGCTCTCTGGCAGTGGGAAGCCATTGCCCCTTGTCCTGTCACACCATGCCCTTGTCAGAGGTGTCTCTCCAGCTCTCCTGCAGGCACTGGAGAGCTGCTTTAAGTTCTGCCCACAGCTCTGTGGAAATTTGGAAGCTCTGTTTCTGCCAGAGCCATGCCTGTGTGTGTGTGTATGTGTGACACCACACGTGCCAGAAAAAGCCACGTGGGGGTTGGAATGCATGGAACAGAAGGGGAAGGGCAGTGAGGGCTTGCTTAGGCTGGATCAGGAGCACTTTGTAGACTGAATGTATTGATAAAAGCTCCAGTGCTTTCACATTCATGCACATTCATGCAAATCCTGTCCACTGTCAGTACAGGATGCCTCAAGCTTTCTCACACAGTGCGTTGAGCTTTGAGTGGCACTGCTTTTCTCAGAGTATTGCTCCAATCCTTGCCTGCTGAATGCAATCCCCAAGCTGTGGGTGTCAGTCTGGAGGGAAAAAAAAAAAAACAAAACCAAAAAATACCACAAAAAACCAACAAAACGTGTCTGAGCAGCAACATTTGTCTCCTTGACGTTTAAAAAAAGACAGCTGGCGTAGTGGCTCTGGGTTCAGTTCTCACTTTTATCCTGCACTTAAACTTCTGATTAAGGTCATGCAGGACACCTTGTCATCTTTGCACCAGTTAGCTTGACTTTTATCTGATGCTGAAGAACTCGCTAAGTTGTCTTTGAAGAATAATGTTCTGAGGAAAATGGATCTAAATGGATATATTGGGTAAAATAAATTCACCTGCAGGCCTGTGAAAAAGCATTGTAAATCTTGCCATGACCCTGTTCGCTAAGGAGGTTTGTTGATAGCATTATATTAAATCAGGAGCAGCAGAGGAAGCTATAGAGATATTCAGCAGTAACTGAAGAGGGAGAATTGCACGGCTTGTGGGATTACAGAATATGGAATTTTGTACTTCCAGGTCATTACTTTAGATTCAAATACACTCCTGGTAGTAATAAAAATCTGTTACCAGATGACAGCTCTCCAGTTTCATGTATGAAATGAGCTGAGGTTTTCTCTCCACCTGGTAATGGGCCTGCTACAGAGAAAGTGTCACAACTGACACTCTGGGCTCCTTCTATTGACATCTCAGGGGGGTGGGCAGCAGATAAATACATCGTAGCAGAGTCACCTCTTTGACCTTAGATTAGATTCTTCTTTGGTGTTCAGCAGGGAGCTGTGTGCAGAGAAAAGTTTAAGGGATAATATATCTTCCTTCTTTATGTAGCACTGTTGAACACTGCTGCAATGAACAGGAGGTAAAAAAATTGAGGGCAATTTCCAAATTATTGCTCGTAAATTAGAGACTATGTGTTGTTCCTTATTTCATGTGGCACCAAACAGAGTTTCAACAAGGGAGGCATCTGAAAGGAGGTGTAATTAATAAGTATTTTGGCATAGGCTAGCATTACTCTTTCTCCCATATTCTCTGGGGCTTACCATTGTTGACACCACTGAATAAGAAAGCTAATTTATTCTGGATGTGTAGGTGTTACAGAATATAGCTGCTTTTGAAGGGAAGATGTAGTGCATTGAACATGTCTGATTTAAAGACAGTCGTCCTTTGGTGCTTGCAGAAGTAAATTCTCTGACAAGTCCCTGTGACTGCTGTGTGACTCATGAAGTGGGAAGTCCTGAGGAGCTCCCACAAAGTAGCTTTTCTCTCTTGAAACCAAATTATCCCTCCTGTGCCTTCTCTGGGGTTTGTTTTGCTCAGAGGGTGGGGGAGATTCAGGTGAAGCTCTCATTACCACATGAATTGTGCTGGTTTGAAAGCAAAACCAGTGAGACTCCCAGTCAGAGATACAATTTAATAGAAGAAAGAGAGAAAAAAGGTAAAATAAATGGAATAATACAACCTAACACCCTGTTGGTCAGGGTGTTTGAAGCAGTCCAGAAGTCCTCCTGGAGTGGCACATGTGGTTCTGCTGGAGCAGAGATGATCCTGAGAGAGAAGGGTCCAGTGATGGTGAGAAGGATCCAATCTTCCTCCAGGAATCCAGATATCTTGTGGTCCTGCATCTCATTTTTATCCAGGTAGGAATGGTTGGCTCCTCCCACTGGGTGGAGCATCTCACAATGGAATATGTCATGCCCTTAGTGAGCCTTAATGGCCCATCAGCAGAAGATATCCCCCTGGAGGGAGGATGGGTGGTGAAAGAGATAAGAAACCCTGCCCCACCTGGTTTAACAGCTGGCCCATTATCAGAAGGCATCCACCCCTCTCTCCCCCAGAGTTATAAGAGATAAAGAAAAGGCATCTCCCCAGCTGCTTTCAACAGATGAAATAGAATACACATTTTTGGTTCTATAACCCAAGACACGAATAAATGCACAAAAGCACTCACCTCATGACTCCTGGGGTAGAGGCTACTGTGAAAATCCTCATCTGTCTGCAGATAACTGGTATTGCTGATAACCCAGCTACCACGGGAAATAAAGATCTGCAAAAAGATCACATGCACATGGGGATGTGTAAGCAGAGCAGGAGGAGGAGCAGGAGCAGCTCCTGGTGGTGACAGGAGGACTCCAGGTACAGACATCACTGTGCCAAGCCATGGGACAGCATTTCCACCTGCAGCCCTGCAGCCAGCTCCTGGCTTGCTTGGAGGTGCTCACCATCAAGCAAAGAGAGGGCAGATGGCATTTCCAGCCCAGCAAAGTGATCTTGGTGATTGGAAGTAATTCAGATATTGTTTATAAAGTGCTGTAACAGTTTGCACTCCCTTTGCCTCCCTTTTGCTGGAGGCATTGTCAGGACAGGGGATTTGAGGATGTAAAGAAGAGAAGCCTGTAGAAAGCCCCCTGCAATTATTTAGGAGTTTAAAGGAGAGAAAATCTTCTTTTCCTTTGCTCTTGATCTTGATGTGCGCCTTATATTGAAGTGCATTGTACTTTTTCCTGAATCAGATCTTAAATATGCTTCAGAGAAATAACTCTACTTCTGCTACTCCTACAGTGTAACCTGTTATATGCAGCATTTTTGATAAATGTAGTAATTCGTAAACAATTATGAAAATTAATTTATAAGCAAAACATAGGATGTTAATTGCTCTGAAGGCACTAAGGTTTAAGGCAAAGATTCCAGCACTATGTGGTTTTTCTGTTTGGAGTTTTTGGCATTATTATGAGAAGTTTTAAATAGCAATGCTGATAGATTGCTAGCATTGGGACTAACAGGAGCCAGTAAAATCAGACTTGGCTTGGAGCAGCAATCTTAATGCTGATGAACACGGCACACATGCACAGCTTCCACTTGGGGACAGTTGACACAGATGGCAGAATGGATTTTACCATGTGCTATATGTCTTATTAATTGCTGTGCCCATTACTGTAAACTCCAGAGCCAGCTTTGTTCCACTGTTGTGGACAGTTTGTCTGGCCTGTGTTTACTGCAAACTGTCAGATTTCTCTAGTTATTTTGTGGGTATCGTGGCTTCTCTTTTCTTCTGCTCCCTCTCCCTGCCCTCCTTCCCTCCCCCTGGACTTGTGCCTGTGACTTGTTTTGGGAAAGAAGATCAAATCCCACCTATTTCAGAGGAGGTTTAGCATTCCAAGCATAGAATAGTTGGAGTGACATCCTAAAAACAGGTGAAGTCTATGTGCAGATTCCTCAGCAACGTTTGCATCCATGGAATATGGGCAATTATACCTTTGAGTCCGCTCTGCCAGCTTTGTAAAGATTTGGATGAGCAGAGGTTCTGTGTGATGTGATTCCTGGGGGGAGCTCCTGCACAGCCATTAACATCATTGTGTGGAACAGCAGCCGGACAGAACTCACTGAAATCCCCAAAGTGTAAACTCTGGAGGGACTCTTGCTACCTGGTGTGAACCAAACAAAGAAAGCCTTGAAAAACTGAGTGAAGCACTGCATCAGTTATTTTGGGTAAAGTGAGGCTATGAAACCAGGAAATGACACGAAACAAAAAGCATGCTGATGGCAAGAAATGCTGTGTGAATTGCTGTTTTTCCTGGGTCTGACAGCATTATAGGGAGCCATTGGGTAGCACTAGGTAACCACTGGAGAACAGTGTGAGTTAAATGTTTTCTCTTGTCCTAAATAGCTTGTGCCCTGCTCTGGGGAAGTTGATTGAGTTGTTGTTGCCAGTCAACAGCATTTTCCCTTACACAGCCGAGCATCTCAAATGCTGAACCAGTGTCAGGTTTGCTGTGGCAGCAAAAGTGAATTGTAATCAAATATTCTCTCTGGTGGGGCAGAGCCTAACAATGGTTATGGTTTGGAGGCTTGAAATTTAAGTGGGCTGCCTCTCGGGGCTTCCAAGGAGTCAGAGAAGTCCTGGAGCTGTGACAATTAAATTAGGACATGAAAACTTGTACAAAACCATAAAACCTTTGCGAGCCACGTCCGTGGTAAAAAATGCCCTGGGAGGCAGGCAGGCTGTTCCAGCCCCCAGCAGCAGCTCAGGGGAGGGAGGATGCACAGCACATTTCACCTTCCAACTCACACATTTCACCCCTGTCACTGCCTGCTCTTGCAGCTGTTTGACTGGTGCATTCAGCACGGGCAAAAGTTATGTTTTTAACAATTACAGGCATATCTGTTAAATCTCCTAAGGTGCAGCTGGAATCTCAGCATGGAAAATAACCTTCTTGCAAGGCAATTACTGCAAATTGTCGTCTCTTCCTTGCAAGCACAACATAAACACACTAATTGCTGGAAATTTTTTGTCATTTGTATTAAATAGCTGTTCTTCAATTACGTAAGGGTTTCAATAAGAAATAGAAGGGAAAAAAACCCCAGAAATCAAAAAACAACCAACCAAAAACAAAAACAAAAAAAAACCCCAAAACAAACAAACAAAACCAAAAAAACCCACCAAACCCCAAAACCAAAAACCTAAATGTTTCCAAAAGAGCCTCATCTCACAGCTTTGCATTTCACTTTTCATGCCAGCTTTCACAACATCAGACTGTGGTACAATTATGAATTTTAAAAGATGCATAATGATTTTTGACATCTTCCCTCCCCTCCCCCCACATTCTTTTCTATTAGAGGATGGCACAGGTTTAACTCTCAATACATTTCAATTGCAAGATTTGGATGAGCTAATCAATAGCCCATTCTTTTTTGCATGCTTTTTATGTTAATAAAATAACTAAGGTTGGAAAATACCTCCAAGCTCACAGAGTCCAACCTGTGAGCCCAATGCCCACCTTTTATTTCCCAGGCATCACATTATTTTGCAACATGTTGTTTTGTTTCTATTGATGTACAAGGTTCTTTTGTGTTGTTTTGTTCCTGTTTTTTTAAAGAATCCTTGAGGCTGAAGTAGTTGTAAACCAGAGTTAGAACTATTCTTTTACTCATTTAAAAGATGGCTAGAAGGTATGTGGTGGTTAGCTAATTCTTGAGTTGGCTTATTCCATTTTATACAGGATTTTATTGCAATGGCAATAAAAACACTGCCTACACATTTTGTTCTTTAATCCCAGGAGAATTGTGTGTGCTGTCCCAGGTTATAAGGTTTAAATTCTGTTTCTCAGGACTTAAAGTAATGTGATGAATATTAAGGAAATAAGTTACAGACAACCAGGATATTCATAAACAGGGAGGAAAGTTAATTCAGAAAACAGGTTGAGTTTTACAAAATCATGATTTTGCTAGTGACTCCAGGAGTGTCTGCTCTAGCTGTGGTTAAATCTGGGTTTGAAGATAGTCCCACTGAGATTAGAAGTAAAAAAAAAAAATTAAAAAATGTTGTCTGTTTTGTTATTGATTATTATTTTCATTTTGAGTAATTTCAGAGAAAATACTGGTTTCCTAGCAAATGTTATTCCAAGGGTGCAGAAAGACTAAATTGTTTCTTCAGCCACAGAGAGCAGATTTGAATTCCTGGCCTTAGCAGGTGCTTCAGAAGATTCCCATGTCTTGAGTGTGTTTTTTCAATATATTTTGAATGCAAATCTACCATTTCCATCTATATAGAGGAATCTGCTGCGTGTGCTGACATGAGCTGGGGCTGTTTCCAGTAAAAGTGAAATACAGTAGAGTTCTGTTTCTGATAGAGAGTATTATCTTAGCAAAAGTCTAACAAATATGTGGGATATTTACAGGATGTCTTGAATACACCTGGGCTTGTTTAAGGATAATTTGATGAAACATGGAAAACCCTTCCATTCTTCATTTTCATCTTTTTTTTTATATATATATATAATTTATCAATCTGCAAAGCTTTTGAAGATGCATATTTGCATTTATTTCAGTTTTAAAATCCAAACAGTAGCATTAGAGAAGTCCAGGTTGTATCAGGTTTAAGAACATGAATGGTTTCATTTTAACACCTTCACCTGAAGCCTTATCACCTGGTAGAACAGATACAAAGGACGTGGCCTTTCAATGCACATCCTGTCATGAGGGAATCAAAGCCAGCATGTAAAAGACAAAACCCAATTTAACTCCAGCTCTGGGGTTGTTGTGCTCTATCACATGGCTTTTAAGGCTGTGCCAGCAAGTGTGTGGAAGGCATCAGCTTTACAAGTTTCAAAAGTAATCCCATCTTGATAAGGAGTTTCTTTTTCCTGGAAATGGAGCCATTATTTTCAATGATTCCTCTCTTCTGTAGTGCTGTGTGAGGGCTTTAGAATTCTTCATTTGCCTCTCAAAGACTTATTTTGCTTGGCCCTCAGTGCAGCACATTAATATTTTCTGAAAGACGCAGACAGAATTCTGTCAGAGCCCTGCATTGTCTTTTGGTTTGAGAGCTGGTGGATTTGACAGATCAGGGAACTTCCCTCATCTGGTAGTAGATAGGTGTGACAGGTGGTAAGAGATCAGTAATGACCACACAGTGGAATTTGATTGAAGGACATTTAATCTTGCTTACAAACTTGTGATCCATTTTCAGAAAATCAGTACCAGTGGGACTAACAGGACAAATCAGGATATCTGGACAGAGTTTCTCTTCTACAGTCCAGTACAATTACAAGGGTTAAACTCACCATGGTGGCAGTGGGTCAGTCGGTGGGAGGAGGTGGCTGAGGACACTTTGTATACAGGGAAGCCAAAGTAATGAAACAGCAGAGCAAATTGACTGTTCATGGAGAGAGATGATTTGTTTGATTAATGATAACTCAGGGACACAGCTGAGGTGCTGCATCCACAGAAGACCTCAGTGAAGCAATAAGAAAAAGGCATTTTAGAAGAGAGCTGTTTTGGATACAGGGCAGTGACAATAATTGCCTGCTTGTGAATACTGAAAAAATACCTGAAAACCTCTGGGCCATGAGTGACTATGATTTACATGCTCCATGTGTCCTAGTAAGCTTCTGATTGCTGATGCTTTCATTGCTTGTCAAAATGTCCATGTTGTTCTTTTAAAAGATGGGAGTTTGAAATCCTGAGTCTGCTGTGGGTTAGGGTGTTGCCTTGGGTTTGGTTTATTCATTTGTTTGTTTTTGTTTTCTAAGATACCATTTATATGACAAAAGAAAAAGTGCAGAGCAAGTAGCAAACTAGCAGAATTGACTTAAGTTGAAGTTGAACAGACAGAAAGCAGACAGAGATTAGGGGCCCTCTTTGAGCTAATCAAGAAGAGAACTTTATGACTGTGCACATGGGTTTGCAGTGTCACTGTGTTCCTGAACAGATGGGGGAGCCACGAGAATTCCCTGGGTATTTGAGCCCAGTATGCCCATTGTCCAAGGAAGATTGCAGTGCAGTTGTTCATCCCTGTCAGCACTTTCCAAACCAATCCACTGCAATATCATAAGAATGTGAAGGAGATTCATTCAGGTAGGCTTTGCCTTTCTTTCAAGACAAGAGGAGGTGAGAGTGTTGCTCATATTTTGAGACTGGCTGGTGACATGCCTAGAAGAGAATGAACAACATTCCCTTGGTCAGCAGGGTCCATGCTGAGTGTTTAATACTCTGCATGATCTCTAATCCATACTCCAATATTTTCTTGACCATTCAGACTACTTGTAGAGTAATTCCTAAAGGATCCTTGGGTATTTCATGGCAGAGAGCTTTCCAGTGCTGACAGAAAGGTTTTTCTGTCTCTTTTGTGCTTCTGATGCCAGTTTTCCAGCTATAGGGGAACATGCTCTTATATCTCCAAAGCATTTTTTAATAAAGAAATTTATGGGGTTCTAGAATAATTCCTGTGATACAGCAGAGCTGGTTGAGGTAAAGCTCCTTCTGGGAAAATGCTTTGTTGAAATTGGGGTGCTGTGTTCTCATTATTAACCAAAGACATATCAGTGCAAAGAAAATTAAGCCTTCACAATATTTAGAAGTATTTATAGTGGGAAGAGCATTAAAAAAAAAAAAGAAAGTAAAAAAGGGAAATAAAAACCAGAAGTCTTCCTAATCTGATCATTGTGAGGCTGAAGTGTTTTCAAATCTCTGAGCCAATTTAACTGCAGTTAGGATAAAGAACCTGTTCCCTGAACTTCCCCTCACTGCTTGGAACTGAAAGGTTTACAGACCAAAGGGGCAGACTGTTTTCTTCCTTTGGTGACTGAATCAAACAAAGAAACAAACAAAAAATGCTTCATAACTGAAGTTTTTCGGTTTCAAAACTGGGCTTTTGAAACAACAGTGAATTCTGTGGCCCACAGTGTCCTAAAGGAGTGTTCTCTGTCCTTTGCAAAAAGCATCATCTGGTTTTGAAAGTCAGTTGAGAAATACAGGGGTTGTATTTAAGTATTCTCCTAAATTCACTTCTGGACTTAGCAATTAGAATTTAATGTGACAAGAATGTATTTGCATGCATGCTTTCACACACAGAATGAAAACATCTCCATAAATTAAGAGTCCTGGTAAATCCCATAGTAACCTGACAGAATGGAGGGGGGAAAGACATCTTTAAAACAATTGTGTAAAAACTGAGATTTTTCAAACTGCTTTTTAATTTAGGATACATGTTGATATTTACATAACCTGTTTTTTTGGTTTTTTTTGTCATTGAGTGTTGAAGAAATGATGGAAAAAAATATATTTGCAGCGTTGCTCTCATAAGCCCAATCTTTTATGAGCTTGATATCATCCTGTGATAAATACTAAGCACAAATAATCCTGCAGCTGCAGTTCCTTATTACCCCTCCTAATTGTGCATGGTTTGTGCTATGGAAGATTAGATTTATTGTAGGCTGTATTCACAAGGTTTCCTCACCAGCTCTCCCATCCCTCTCCTGAGGTGTCTTTTTTCAGTGTATGGCTGTCAGGTTTGTGACAAGAATTGTAGCACCAAAGATAAAAACCAGGTGTACTGAGGTGGTGTTTTTGTGGGAGCTGAGCAGGGGCTGCATCTTGGAGGTACCTGGCACGTGGTAGGTGCCTGCACTGGGCAGGTCAGGCAGGAAAACAACCTTTTCTGCTGCTTTGGAGGCCTCTCTTGGGTTCATGTTTGTTTTTTGGGCAAGTATTGGCTGTGTGTGAGAGGCAGTGTGGGCTGCTGCTGTTGCCATCCCATTGGATGGGTGCAGCTGGAGGCAGGTGCTTGGGGTTTGTCAGCTGCTCTGGGTGTCCCTACCAGGCTCTGGGGACCCTCAGCCAGGCTGGGGACACCTTGGGGACACCTCATGCTCCAGAAAGGATGGAATGCTGCCCAGCTGGGAGGACACAGGGAGACCCTGGGAGAGCAGGAGGGGCTGCACTGCTGGGGCAGAGTCCCTGCAGCTCCCTGGGGGCTCTGAAGCCCCTGCTGGGCTCCAGCCTGGAGCTGTGCCCTCCAGGACCTGTGGCAGCTCCTGCCAGCCCTGGGAAGGGCTCAGGCTCACTCAGGACAGCCTCACTGCCAGTGTGGAGATGCACTGAGCTCCCTGAAGCTACACTGACCCCTGACTCTGCACAGGGTGAGGAGCTGGGGCTCTTTCCCACATCTCACCACTGTTCCCACCAGTGTGTCATTCCGAGAAGTGGAGAAGGAAAGTCACTCTGTAATTCATGAGGTGTAAGTTTTAATTATTGCAGTGACCTTTCCAGCTGTCCTTGTCTTTCTGCTTATCCATTGAACTGTGCATTAGGCTCCCTGACTTGAAAGTAAATGATTCTCAGACTTGTGAGAGAGCAGAGATCCCAGAGCAGCTTCCAGCTGTGTTCCTCAGTCAGAGCATAACTTGGAGTGGGATGGACATCACCCCACAGGAGGGCCCTCTGGGGTTTTAGTGAAGGGCTTTATCCTTTCAGTTCCCAAAAAAATTCTTCCTGTGGACTTGAGTGACTGTGGAATCTTGGTTGCATTATTGGACTGGTCATTTAAATGCCTCTTTACTCCCCCCCTCTCTTTGCTCATCCAGCTGCAAACCTGTCCATGCAGGAGGTGGATCCTCCTGTGTTCCTGCCCAGAAACAAGAGCTTTGGCAGGTCTTTGATCACTTAGTGTGTGAGCTGACACAGGCAGGAAAGAGTCACAAAACCACAGCTGAATGGCAAGGGCTCAATTTGTTTTCCTTCTGTTGCAGACTGGGGGGTTCCAGACACAGCGTGGTGGGAAGGCAGGTCCCACAGAGCAGGTCCTTGCTGAGGCTCTCTGAACCTGCTGGTGTCATCTCTGACCCAGGGACACACACAGGTGTAGTTTACCCTGGGCTTTGCTCTTGCCCACAGCAGGGCAGGAATCCCAAGCGTGTTGGAATGGTCTATCCAGGGCTGTGTTATGCAAACACAGATGTTCTGCTTGTCAAGTGCTCCAAACTAGGCAACAATCAGGATGATGTATGTGTTCTTCTACACCCCAGCTGGATATGCTCAAAATCATCCTCACCTTTCCTCCATATATTTTTCTACACCTATTAAAAGTGATTATGCAAAACACTCTTTTTCCTGCTCCTTTAGCAAATTCCTGTCCTCCAGTTTATCACAAATATGCCATGTGCAAAATGCCCCTTTATTAGACGTGTGAGGAAAAGAGCTGCCAGTGATTAGATTGGCTGTTCATCCTCTCTCTGCTGGTCCAGCATAACCAACATTTGCTTCCTGAACATTAGCCAAAAATTATCTTCCCTCCAGCTGGATGGGGATGTTTCATCATCTTTAAAAACTGAGGTGACCATTATGTTGTTATTGTTAGGCAATTATTTCCTGTTCTCGTACAAATTTACCCTCTGACCAGTTCTGGCCATGATGTATCTGGCAGGGAAGCCAGTGCAGACTAATCAAGGCTTGTGAGAGCTGCTGTTACCATAATGCAATTTGTCACCTTCCAGCCCCGCTGCCTTTGCCACTGCTGCTGCTCAGGAAATGCATCTGTCATCTTTATCAAGGCTTCCTGCCCCTGACTGATTCCCTTGCCTGCAGAGGGAAGAAATGCTGGGATCCCAGTGGCTGTCCCAGGGTGGAAGAGGAGCAGGAGCTGGTGTTGTGTTCCCCTTGCACAGTGCCTGAGCTCTGCAGGGAGCTGCCTGGGGGCCTGGTCTGGATCTCTCTGTGCTTTGCTCCTGCCTAAGGCACCAGGAGGTGCAGGGAGAGCTGACTCTGTCTGGAGGGTCAGGCTGGTGCTTTATTTACCAGCTGAATGCACACCAGAGATGGAGCCAGGCTCCCTGGAAGTGCAGTAAAAGGGCACTGGACACAGGAAATTCTTTCTAAAAGTTAGAGAACTGTTGATAAAGAGGTTACACAAACCCCAGAGCAAGGGTCTAGGCAGGCCCTGGAATCACTGGGTTTGGATGCACATGTAGAGCTGTGATATATATATATATATATATATTTTTTTTTTTTTTTAAAGACACTTTGCTTCTGCTCAGAAATACATTAAGAGCGATTTTTCCTGTAAACATTTGTATAGATATTTAAGTACCTCTAAATCAACATTATATCTCAGCAGTGGGTTAGTCATAAGTGACTTTAGAAATGAAATAGAAACAGAAGGCATTTGTTTCTGTCTTTTTTTTGAAGCACCTGGAATGAGCACAGGGTGGGATGAGACCCTGAAGTGGGTGGTCACTGCTCTGAGCCAACACTTCCAAGCACAGAGCTCTGTTCAGGCACCTGACTTGCTGAATGTAAAACTCTTCTGTGTTTCCTGGTTCATTGCACTGCTCTGCATTAGAATTCCATTTCTCACACAAATTCCCAGGTTTTACTTTTGTCACGAAGTAGATTAGAAAGCTTTTCTCCCTCCTCCCATCCCTGTCCTCCTCCCAGCTTTTTACTCCCTTTTGTTACAAATGGTGTGACCAGTACAAGGGCCTGTGTAGGGAAATCACCCTTGGAGAATTCAGTTTTTTCTGCCCCCTTACATGATGTGTAAATTTTATTTTGGACCCTAAAAAAGGTAATATGAATCTTACACAGAGTTGTGAGTTTTAAAATGCCTATCTGTGCTGGTAACTTAGAGGGGAAGAGAAGGAAGCAGCTGGTTTTCCTTTTTTTAATATTTCAGCTATATTTTTTAGGGTTTCTTTTTAGTCGTTGTTGTTGTTTGAGTTTTTTGTTGTGGTTTTTTTTTTGTTTTGTTTTTTTTGGTGTGGTGTTTTTTTTTTTTTTAACTTTTTGCATACTCTCCTGCTTTTCTCCTTTTCCATCTTGTAACACTGTTATGCAGATAAAGATTTATAACATGTAAGCTTAATAGCACTAAACACTTGTTTAATTGGTAGAGATTTGGGAGTAGGCCCAGACTAATTAACACCAATTTCTACTCTATTGTCAGTGTTTAATGGATCTTAGGACCAGATCTTTTTGGAACTGAAGTTATACTGAAGGCATGTTGAAAATAGAAAATAAAATCTTGTATGGCCACCTTGACAAACCATCTGTTCCTGGAATAATGCTTGTTTTTTTTTTTTTTTTTTTTTTATGAATAACAAGACATATATGCAGTATAAACAGTGAGTTTTCCTTTTGAAGCATTGTTTATAACAACATAAACCCTCCTGGAATTCTCCCCAATTATATCCAAACACCTCTAATTTCACAATTCCTCTTCCTTAAAAATTGATTATTTAGTGAACAACAAGCAATTTTACTACAGGAAGTCCTGAGAGTGATCCTTATTAAAGCTCATAATTTAACTGGTTGTTTATTGTGAAAAACAACGTTTCACCTTTTTATAATAATTTATAAGTTTAATAAAAATAAAACAAAAATAAAATAAAAACAGACAATTAGGAGACAGAAGAAGGTAGCTACCCAGCTGAGGGTGTAAACCAACACACTCCCTATTCCAGATTTTTTGGTATTTAAGAATCTCTGTGTTACATATTTTAAATAAGCTAATGCATGATTCAAATATTAATTTTGGTTTCAAGACCCGCCCCCCAAGTATACAATTTATCTGTGGGACTCCATGTAGTTTGGATAGATGTTGTAAATCTGTCTTCTGAAGATTCAAACCCTCAAAGGCTCAGTTGTTCTTTATCAGAAATCTTCAGTTCAGGAATGCCAGACGTCCCTTCTGTCTTCTGTCTAGTTAAGAAGTTACAAAAACAAAACAAAACACCCCCATCTCTACTTTGTTACAATCTAAGAATATTCATTTATCGCTTTTTTTTTCAAATTATATTAATAAAAGAACATACAATACAACCTTCTTACATTATATGTACAACATTCATCTCAATATTTGCAAAAAAGCCAACTCCAAAATACGCATTTATAATATTTATAAAAACACAGAAGCTAGAAAAATGTAATGGAACTCTATAAAAATACCTAGTAAAATATCTTTAAAGGTCCCAAATTAGGAAGGGATAATTCCAGTGCAAACAGGGTGAGGCTCAGTTGAAGTGTGTCAAGCATGGGGTCCTCTCTGGTTGTTTCAAGTTCTCCAGGGCAGCCCCAGAGAAGGCTCCTGCTCAGGAAAGCCTTGTCCCTGGGCAGCAGAGCCTGGCAGAGCTGCCTCCAGCTCTGAAAGCCAGCTCAGATGAATCCAGTCTGGAAGAAAAAAAACGATTTAGCATCTCTTGGGTAATTTCCTACAGAGGTCTTTGAAAGAACAAGAACATGAAGGAGGCTTTGTGTCATCAAGATTTTCTGCCTTTTGAGCCTTTTCATTGCTGGGCTTCCATTTCATCAACTGAGCTGATATTAGTGGAATTCTCACCTTCTTCCAAGTGTCTGCTTGACCTTTTGTTGGGTCAGGCCCCGAGTGCCCTGCTATGAAAGGATGATGCCCCGTGATTTAACACACCGTTTCTCGACTTTTCTCTCCCTTCCTCTTGGCTCTGCCGCTCAGGAGCGCTTGGGCCAGCAGTGATTTTGTATTCCTCTTGTCACCGCAGCACGCTGCTGCTCAGAAATCCGGCTTGGGAGTTGCCATTGTCTGCTTTTCACTGCTGAAACAAGCAGCTCTGGTTCCAGCCCTCTGTCTGCCCTCTGGAATGTGTCAGGAGTGTCAGGGGAGTGTGGGTTTAAGTGGCCTGTCACTGGCTGCTAATGCAAATCCTTTGTTGTTCGTCTCGGTGTAAGGAAATACAAATTTGGAATTACTTGACAGGATTCTACTGAAATCCTTGGCATTGGATGCCTTGTAGCTCCCACTAGTGTTTGATATTTTGGTCTACTGGCACACACCAGAGAAATAAACCATCTAAAATAAACTATCTAAAATGTTCAATGTGCTTTTATGTCAGGATTTTCTCCTTTCTTAAATTAATGCATCTAATGCAGTCGAGTATTTGCACAGGCTTTCTAGAGAGAAGGTGGAATTCCTGTTCAGGGTTCTTTTCCAGAAAAAAAACCCCAATACAAATGGATGGTTGCTCAATACATTTGATGGTGCTTCAGAGATGCTGCATTGTCCAGGCACAACTGAGAGCTGGTTATTTTGTCTCCAGAATGAATGCTTTCTTCTTGTTTGTGGAAATTTAAATTGTGGTTTCTTAGGGGAGAAAACATAATTTTTCACCCAAGCTGCTGCTGCAAGCTATACATGCATTTAGCATGTCTTCATCTCAATTTCTGTAGTGTGAATCACATGGAAATGATTGGAGCAGAAGTAATTTTGGTTGTTGGCCAGAATTTAATTTTTCACTGCCCAAGTGTTTTTCACATATTTATTTACCTGAAGATGAGAGAGCACCAACCAATTAGCATATGGTTCTAGGAAACACAATGGATATTCCAGTTAGTAAAAAAAAAAATAAATTTAAATGTGTTATTTGTCATCAAGGTGCATGATATGTGACTGGCCTTTTAATGGCTTTTAGAAATGTGCTTCACACAATTTGCAGCGAGCTTTCTTATCAGTATGTCGTGCAATTAATTTAATCTTGTTTCTGTTATTTCCACAGTATTTTTCAATTCAGGGAACCTCATTACATTTGCAAGTGCATTAAATTAGAGTCTGGATAGAAGAAGAGAGATGATTATCAGTTAATTTAATTATATTTCTAGGTTTGCCCATTTAATGATATGTCTGCCATTGTTGTTGCAGCCTTTACAGCAGTGGCACTGTGCAGGAATTAGTTCTGATTCCATGTAAAGTTTGTGTTATCTGATAACTCCCGACAACTGCTGCAGCCACATGTTCAGTAATTCATGAGTCTAATCAAAAGTCATTTACTTTAAGCCTGAAGGCTGCAGTGTGGAATACTTTCCCTGGGTTCACCACACCGTTTTTTGACTCTGCAGTTGTGGGAATGTTTTTTGCAGAGCTTGACACCGTGGATTAAGAAACACAGCTTCATGTTCCCACAGTGACTGCAGGAGCAAGGAAATGTTCCACTGCACAGGGCTCTTCCACCCAGCTGAACACTGCAGCTGGGAATGTTCTTGTTCCTAAGGAGGAGACAAAAAAAACCCCTAAACCTAAAAATTCACCATTGTGCACTCCTTCATATGAAATGGTCTTTTACTTTCATTTATAAAATTCTCTGGTCCTTCAGGGAGATGCTACAACCTGAATTGTAGTGCTCAGCTTCTACCTTGGTGCCTGTCAATGGTACTGCTTTTTGCAGTAAATAATATTTTTATTCTTTTGCAATTCTGCAATTTTGTGGGGTTTTTTTCCCCTAAAGTTTTGTGCCATGTGTTTGAAATTTCAAAGTGCATGGCATTTGCCCTGGCATCAGGAATTCCTAAGGATGCTGAGACTCTCCAAAGCAGTGCTGCATTATCAGTTATCTGGATTAATTGTGTAGCTCATTAAAGGCAGACCTATTAAGGCAAAAGTTTTGGGTTTTAGACATTTATAGGTACCCAGTAGGAGTATGAGAGAAAAAGAAACTCAGCTCTGAAGTACAAAACGTTCAAAGTTTCACTGTTTTAAGATGGCTGTTTGTGAGATTTTTAGTGATGTTTAACAATATCTTAAAAATGACAGCAGAAATAACCCATAAATGAGGAAGAAAAAAGGCTAAATCCAAATTTTGCTAAAGGCTGAGAACTCTCCTATTCCTATATTTTGGAAGGTGAAACAATTAGGTTTACATTTATATTTACTATTTTTACGTGATGAACCACCCAGTGGCTGCAATGCAAACCATGCACATAGGTTGTGTACATGAAGTTGTTTCTTTTTCTGGAAGTACTTGCCACTCCAGCAAGACTCTCATGGCACAGGGTCCCATGGTCTGTTCTGTTAGCCTGGCAACCTGGAGAGCTGGTGGAATGTTTTGCAGTGGAATAAATGGATTAAGCTTTTCAGGATAAAGATAATTTAATATTTCGGTGCACTTAATGGGGGGAAAAAAAAAAAAGAAAGTAAATTTAATATATTTTTGAAAGTGAGACCTGTGTGTGGGTGCAGAGTGGGAGAATCAGACAGAGCAAACTCAGAAGGGCTGGATTTGTGAGGCTGTCATGGCAGAAAAGTCACATTCTGCCAGCTGCTCCCTTCAGTGGTGGAGGTGATCTCTGCCAGGGGATTATTCCTTACTATGGCTGAGTAAAGTTGTTGTAGAGCTGCTCAGCTGTGGAACACCAGTTTGGGTGTTCACATTACTAAGGGATAGACACCCTACTTCTCCTGATTTTTTAAACAACTCTTTACTGGCTTCTGCCTTGCCTGATTTGATGAATCCCATGACCCTGGCACACCTTCACTTCTGTTTACACCTTTCTATTTTTTCCTCCTCACTTTTGCTTATTTTTACAGTGAAGGGTTTTTTTGGCAAGGATGGCTGATAGACAGGCACTTATTTATTCAGGATATTGGCAGGGATATGCCAATATTGGCTGGATCCAATGGATTTGGTGAAAATTACAAATACAACAATTACTACATAGCTTGTTTTTTGTGAGGAGGAGTTAGTCAGGGGACAAACCTCCTTCTCTGTTTATCTTGCAGGTTTCCAGTTGGGCTTTGAGGAGCACATGTTTGTTTTGAGTTGCAACTCGCAATTCTGTAACAATGAAGGTTTTTAAACCTTAGTATTTTTCTAAATAAGTAGAGTCTCTCTGTTCAGCTCCATTAGCAATAAGTGCTTTGAATTTCTGCCAGTGCCCAGGGTCTCTGGCAGAGTCCCCTGGAAACCTGCATGGGCCAAAATGTAATGTTATGCTCCTTTATACTGGCAAAATCATCCCTTGGAGACTGCAGAGCAGGGATAAATCCAGCTGCTTGTCCAAACACAGAAATAAAGCCAGGATTTATTAGCTAGTTTTGACAGCAATTTTGTCTGGTTACAAGAGTCCTCAGCTGAAGCTAAGGGCAAAAAACCAGACCTGCTCTGACTCTGGATTGCAATGGGGAGAGTGAAATAGATTTAATTAATAGAGCAGTGAAATTTTTGTTCAGCTATTTGATATATGGGAGAAGAAAGCCTCTTCTTAAATGAGGATAAACCCACTTGCTTGATCATCATCCTGCCTTACACCAGTTTTGTATTCTCTACTTTACTTTTATAGAACATGTTTTCTTGGTTTGTTTCGTTTGGTTTAGTGTTTTGTTTTGTTTGTTTGGTGTTTTTTTTTTTGTTTGTGGTTTTTGTGGGTTTTTTGTTTGTTTGTTTTGTTTGTGTGTTTTGTTTTGTTTCAAACCTGTTAATTGCCTTTGACTTATTAAATGATGCTTGCTGTAATGTGACTGATTTCTGCTCTCCTCATTTTTGTCAGTTCACTTTGGTATTTTCCCCCCAGCTGGTATTTCTGGAGGGACTGCAATGGAAAGGTGACATCCCTTAGTGTTCTGTGTTAGGAAAAGTACTGGGTTTCCCTTTCTGGCAGGAAGAATTTTTCCAAATCCCTCCCTGGCCTGAGCCGCAGCGCTTGACATCTCCTTGTTTGACTCAGCTGTTTCTGTTTCACCTTCACCCAGCTAATTAAGTAACTCATTGAAGGTATTATTATTCACTGTTTGATTCTGCTGTCTGAGTGGGTGAGAAATGGAATTTCAAAAAAACAAACAAAAAAAAAACCACCAAAAAAAAACCCCACAAAAAAACAAAACACAAAAAAAAAACACAACAAAAAACCCACCCACAAAAAAACCCCACACCAAAAAAAAAAACCAAAAAAAAACCAAAAAAACCAAACCACAAAAAAACCAAAACCAAAAACAAGCAAAAAAAAAACAAACACAAAAAACCCCAAAAAACCCCCCCACAAAAAAAAACCCAAACCAAACGAAACCAAAACAAAAAAAACCCCAAAAACAAAACAACAAAAAACCCAAAACAAAACAACCCCAAACAAACACAACCTAAAAAACCCACCCCAAATCACAAAACACAAAACAAACCAAACCCACCCAAAAGCAACAAGAAGAAGATGTCCTTGCTAGGATTAGTGACAGGCTTGCTGCTGGACACGGTGGCCTGAAAGGAGCCCCAGCTGATGGGCTTGGCGGTACATGAATCACACTCTGCTTGAGCCAGGCTTGGGCTGCTGGGGAGGGACTGGGATCAGTGCTGACCATCCCTTAACCCCCCGGTGGTGCCTGCTCCTTGTTCCAGGACATCTGCGGAGCTGCAGGCGTTCTGTGGCTTTATTGCCAGCCCGGCTTCCCTGCCCAGCCCTGGTCCTGCAGGGCGTCCTGCAGGGCTGGGTCAGCTCTAGATCTGGGCTTAGCTGGTGCTGGAGCTCGGCTCTGCTCATCAGCTTGGCTCCACCGGCAACAGAGATTACTTTCCAGGGCTTTTGGCCATTTGTAAATCATTTATTTCTTTTTTTCTTGGATTGGAAATGTAAACAGGAGTGTTCTGCAAATGAGCAAAATCCAGTGTTCAGCTGTAAATTATCCATTTGAATTTCCTTCCCCGTGACTTTGACTGCCTTTGTGACTAATCTTTTGTATAGAAGAGAAGTTCTATTACAATTTAATTAATTCCCTTTTTGCTTTAGACTATTTTTCCTTAATATTTACATTAAGCAGCTGAATTAAACATGACTATAAATAATATTCTCCTTCATGGGAAACCTACATATTTTTATCATATCAGTGAAAGCAAATCTTTAATTTTTTTTTTTAATAAACCCAAATTAACAAAAAATTACTGTCACCAGAGAACTCTAGTCTCAGAGTATGACATGAATATTGGATACAGAAGATGGAAGTGTGTGAACTCAGACTGGTTCATACAGTGGATGAATCAGGTGCAGTAAGGATTTGAATGTGTTCCTTTAGAACCCCAGAACAGTTTGCTGCTCAA
The DNA here is from genome assembly GCA_016584745.2 of Phylloscopus trochilus trochilus. Lineage (NCBI taxonomy): Eukaryota > Metazoa > Chordata > Aves > Passeriformes > Phylloscopidae > Phylloscopus > Phylloscopus trochilus. The sequence goes on from WQNJ02000011.1 coordinate 3,933,360, forward strand.
TTGCAGCTCCCTGTTCTGATGGAAGTGTCTCCCTCCCCTCCTTCCAGGGCTGGGTTCCTTTCAGCTTTGATCAGAAGCACATTTTGGGCTCTGGGAAGCCTCAACTGGCAGGAGTCCAGCGGGAGCTGAGAGCTCCCAGTGAGGTGTTGTGAGGGTGACTCTGGTGTCAGCCACCAAAAGGCCACTGGAAAAATCCTCATCAAGCCTCCCACGAAACATCTGATACTTTCTCTCTGGAATAGTCCTTACAATATGTGAAATAGTTTGAGTGAATCAGCGCAGAAACCATCACTAGAAAACTCCTCTTGTTGGTTTTAAATGATCAATACTATTTCTCCTGATGCAGCTGTTATATTTAAGAAGTGGGCCCCCCCTTCTGAAAGGTTTCATGACAAAACAAACAGCAAACTGTAGCAGAGTCTGGTTTTGTGTAATTAATGTTGCTTTTGCATTATGTTTTAAAGATTGGGGTAGTTCCTAAAGCAAAATCCTAGAGCTTTGTGAATGCACATGTGCATTAAATTTGGGGTAAAATACACTGAGTCCAATCACTGTCTTAGTTGAACGTATACCTAATATTTTTAATTTTCACATAAGAGTACATTTTGCCTTTAGCTTAATCTTCTTTTGCTCTGAGCAGTCACATATTTTTGGATCTTGATATACCAAGGGAAAAAGGATGACTTTTGGTAGGAAGTGATGCCTTTGGAAGAGACTCTGACCTCTTTGCCTTGCTTTTGCAGATGCAGTTCTGTTAGCCCAGAAGGTTATTGTTCTCTGCAAGGAAAAATAAGTATTTGGACTGGGATATCTCCAGATTAGTATTCTGGCAGGTACCTTTTTATACTCATCTTCTTGCTAAGGAGAAGATACCTAAATATTTTATTAAGCTACTAAAAGACTGAGAACATTTTATGAGACATGAACTTTAATGAGACATGAAGTAGCAAAAATTAGACTCAGTCTCTCAATAATTTGGAGCAGTGAAAAATGTTAACTGTCTTATCGTGCTAACAAAGGCTCAGAATATACACAATTGTATCAGCAAACTGAATTTGTGTCCAGTTGTTTTCTTGGTTTAAACTTGTTTGGAATCTCTACTTTTTACGTGTTTTTCTAGAGAAAGGCTCTAGCAATATTTCTTACTGCTTTGTTCCAATGAGAAAAATAAGTTAAAACATATAAAAATTTAACTAAATTTGGGGACTAATTTAATGTGTGAAAACTTAGCTAGATTTGTAGAAAACAAGTAGTTAATCAGATTCCTTTTTTAACATATGATTGTCTTAGAGCTTATGACTGGTTTAAATTGGCACAGTTTCATTGTATAATAACATCTTCAATCACATTGTGCTTCTATGTGGTGAATTTATTTACCGTTTGAATCAAAAAATAATTCATGAAATGTGACTTTTTCTTTCTCTTCTTTGCTGTTTAAATAAGGCCATATACTAATTATGCTGTATAGGATAATAAACAAGCTTCTCAAATTATTTCAGCTGTGAAACTTGAGCAATGACTTGAAAGTTGACATATATACTTGATGAATACGTGTGGGTTTAATTCATTTTCACTGATGCAATGTCCTTGTGAAAAACGACGTTTCGCCTTTTTATATTAATTTGTAAGTTTAATAAAAATCAAATAAAATAGAATAAAAATAGACAATTAGAAGACAGAGCAAGAGAGCAACTCAGCTGAGGGTGCAAAGCAACACACCGCCCATTCCAAACTTCTTGGTATTTAAAAGTCTTGGTGTTACATATTCAAAAAGAGACTGATGCATATTTAAACATCTGTTTGGCTTATCAGTTTCAAGGGTCCCCAGAGTATTGTAGCTTCTTTATCTGGTTGTCGATGTAGATGTCATAAATCTTTCTTGGCTATAAAGGTTCAATTGTTCTTTATCAGCACAGGAATGCCAGCAGACCCTTCTGACTTCTATCTAATTGAGGTTACAAAAAAACCCACAACCCCCATCTCTACTTTGTTACAATTAGGAAATATACCTTCATTACATTTTTAAATTCCACAAATAAAAGAAAATACAGTACAACCTTTTTACATTATGTGTATAACATTCATCTCAATATTTGCGAAAAGCCAACTCCAAAATACGCATTTATAACATCCTCTTTTAGAATTAAAATATCCTTCACCTGAACTTAAATATCAAGTGAATGATTTCTTTAAAATTCTCTAAACGTTCTCAGTTGCATTTCAAAACCTATTTGTTCCCCAGACAGTACAAGAAATGCTTGTCTTTTTCCTCACCATGTGCTCCACCCAGCCTCTTTGCTAAGGACAACTTCTTTTCATCTCTCTCAATACTTATCTCCAAGTCCTTTTCACGGTAGTTTTTCCTCACCCAGTTGTATCTATAGCTGGAAAATATTCCTGAGAGAAACCCGCTGCTCTACATTTCCAGGTGTGCCAGCAGCAAGATGCTCTGGTGCCAGCAGCAGCTCATTTATGGCTGCAGAGAGGGAGAGATCAGCCAGGTACAATGAACAGGGCTTCTCCCTGCATGTTTGGGGTGAGCTGAGTCAAAGGAATTACAAACACCAGAGCAGGTAAACACCCAGTTCTTCGGGGTGTTTCCTCTGTGTTTTCCTTGCTCTACAAATCTGCCATTATGATTTTTTGGAGTGCGTGACACATCAATTTCCAGTTCAGTTCTGTGCTCTCATCTCAGAGTTCTGTGCTCGCACTTGAAATATTAATGACTTTAGGCACAAGTTATATTAATGAACAGTTACGTCTTTTGGGTTTAAGTATCATTAATTTTAGGAAACTGCTTCTCATGAGAGTAATCAGAAGCAGCTGTTGGTTTTGCTGCAAAATATTAATGCACAATTAAAAAAAAAAAAAAAAAGAAGTGACTCTTAGGAAGCAGAGCTCTTTACTGGAAGTATACCTTTGCTCTGCCTTGCTGTGGCCATATATTCCTAAATTCAAACACTGTGGTGGGTGCTCAGTGTGCACTGAATTTTTAGCTTCCACTCTGCCTTTCTAGTGCACCACACCGAGGTCTGTTGAAAATATGTGCACTAAAATTTTCTGGAATGTTTCTTCTTGAAATAAAAGACCTTAGGGGTATTATTCACATGATATTTCAAATTACAGCTAATTCAGTTCTCTACTGTTTGACTGTTTTCCACGTGTAAAGGGTGATTTTAGTCCCAGAGCTGCTGTAAGTTATTTTCTGGCTGCCTTGTTTGTCCTCTGGATGATTGACCCCCACTGCCTCTGGCTTGGAGCAAGCCCCGTGTGCTGGGTTGTGTTGGGTACTGGATTGTAATCACCTTTTACTGGCTGGGCAAGCCTCTCCTGCCTGGGCAGTGATTTCAGCAAAATCTCTGCCCCCAGAGAAGCTGTTGAAGGGGGAGCCTTGTCCCTTCCAGGCAGAGGAGGGCACCAGGGCTGATGGAGATAAGGGTTTTGCTGATGTGCATATCTGCAGTGTTCAGAAGCAAGCCTGCATTTCTGAGGGAGCTCTGAAACAGCTGCAGAGTTCCCAGTTGCACTGGATTCCTTCCAGGGCTCTGTTACACTTCTTCTGTACTGCCAGAGAGCTGCTCTCTGAGCTTCTGTGCCTCTCACCCTGGAAGTGACACTCACAGATCCTGGCATGCCCTTGTCACCTTTTTTTCAGCTTCTTGGAACCAGTCTGTCTGAATATTCAGTCTGCCTTTCCAGCAGTTCCACAGAAATCTTTGCAATATGTGTGAATTTCTGAGGAATTTCTCAGGAGTGTTGCTCAATTCTATTTCCTTGCTGTGCCATCAGTTCCCTAAAGCTGCAGCCTTGCAGCAATATGGAACAACCAGACCTCTGGGTGCAGGTTTTTTTTTTAGCTGAGGGACCTCCAGGATTCCTGGAGCCACACAGCTGCTCAGGTATTTAAACATCTGAGGTTTTGTTCTGCTCCAGCTGGGAGTTGCACACCTGGGAATGTGTCCTGCTGGAGTTTGTGCTCCCTTTATTCTCCCTCAGGAAATGCAGGTCTGGCTCTGCTGTTAGCTCTGCCTCTCACCCAGTGACCAGGCAGGGTTAAAAAAAGAATTTGAAAAAAGAATTATAAAATAACTTTATCTCATGGGATAAAACAAGAACTGTGGAGAAGCTTCACTAAGCCAAGAAAAGGACCTTTTTTTTTTAATTATTATTATGAATTTGGTGAGTTCATTTCCTTGCTTTTGTTTGTCTTTGTGGTTGTTCAGGGTGATATTTGCAATGTAAGCCTTTGGAGCATGGCCTTGGAGTGACTCTTGTTCCATGGGCAGTGCACCCTGACAGCAGGAAGAGATGAAGAGCATTGCTGGGATTTCTTTCTTATTAAAAGTACTTCTTTTGAAGAACATGGGAGCAGCTCTGGTTTTAGGTTATCACTCTCAGCCAGCAGACCTGTTTTCCCATCTCCCCCAGCCTATCTTAAGCTTGTAGGGATCCTAGTTTATACAATTCTCTACAGGGCTTTCTGTTATCTCCTTCTCTCAACTGACAATTTCCCTGTCCAAACATAAACCAGCCTATCTTGCTTTCCCCTCCTTTTTCTCTATTGCATTAAAAAAACAGCTTTCAAACTCCACTGTTATGACTCTAATATTGGCTGCACATACATTTGTTTTCCTGCCTGGAGCCCAGATCAAGCCTGTTTGCACCCTGGGACTGCTCCTCTGATGGGTGAGCACACCCAGCTCTGCACCTCAGCTCAGGGTGTTTGTGTGTCAGCTCCACTAGCCTGCACTGGCCTCAAATTTCAAATGCCAGTTTTCTCAATCAGCCAAAATAGCCTTTTCTGAATAACCTTTTGTTGGAGAAGATGAAACAGGAAAGCCTTACAAGTATGATTGCCTGGCAAAAGATTCTAAGAGTATATAAAACCTATAAGGGTGTCTTGGTTTGGAAAGACAGGTATCAGCCAGGCAAAGCTGGAGTTTCCCTTGGAATGGGGAATGTAAACCCCTCACCTCCTCCAAATTATACTTTTACAATTAAGGGCTTTCAGGAAAAGATTTGGGAATAGGAATAACAGTTCTTTACTAGGAATACTAACAATACAAATGTAGTAGAAAAAAACAAAACCCCCGAACTAAACCAGCAAACAAACAACAATTTTGGAAAACCCTGACAGAGTCAGAGCTACAACCTGACACCCTGTTGGTCAGGGTGTTGGGAGCAGTCCAAAAGTGAGTCCTCCTGGAGTGGCAGAGGTGGTTCTGGTGGAGTAGAGATGATCCTGTAGCAAAAGGGTCCAGTGATGGTAAAAGGGGTCCAGTCTTCCTCCAGGAATCAGGTGAAGCTGGATGCCTCGTGTTCCTGTGTCTCAGTTTTATCCAGGTAGGAATGGTTGGCTCCCCCCACTGGGTGGAGCATCTCACAATGGGATGATGAAATGGGGATGGTCTATTTTGGGGAGGTGTTAATGGTCCATTAGCAGCAGATATCCCCCTGGAGGGAGGACAGGTGGTGACAGAGATAAGAAACAATGCCCTACGGAGTTTTGACAGCTGGCCCATTATCAGAAGGCATCCACCCACCTCCTCCCAGAGTAAAGAAGAACAATTCTCCAACTGCTTTCAGCAGATGAAATAGAATACACATTTTTGGTTCCATAACCCAGGACAAAGGGAAATAGAAATGGAAGCTTTGAGATATAGGATGCCAAGCCACCAGTTACTGTGTAACAGGAAGACAAGGATTAAGCCAGCTGAAGGCAGGATTCCTGTCGATTGAGCAACACCCTGAGCAGACAAAGGGATGCCAGGGGTCCAAAGGGGAGAGACCCTGCCAATCTGGCAGGGAAAAGCAGCCTCAAAATTAGCTTTTAAGGTTTAGTATGCAGCGTGGTAAGGTAATGTAGCCGTTCCTATAGGCTGCATGTAGATTCTGTGGGATTTGTATGGTTGGTTACTGTAAATCAGAATATTCAACACAGAGAAAGATAGAATGGACTGTAACAGCAACTGAGCCCTTTTTTGGGTGTTTCAAGCTGTGGCTGGCAGCTTCAGCAAAGCTCCTGTACCCATGACCTGTGCAATAAAGCATATGGTCCAAGAGCTGCCCTGGACTCAGAGATCTCTCCTTGCCTCCATCTCCTACAACTTTTATTCAAGTTTTCTTGCTCTCTCTAGGCTTGAACCTACCTGGTGTTGCTGGAGGTGGAGTTGGAAATATTTTTCCTAGTTTCAAATGAATAATTTCTCTTTTGAAGTGTGTATTTGTAAAAGCATAACAGCAGCTAACTAAGGTATCATCACAGTGTCACGGTTGCCAAAATTTCAGTGGAGGATGTAAACATCCTATTCTAAAGTAGATTAAAAACATACTTTTTAGTGTTGTAGATTGTAATTTTCCAATTTTTTTTCCTTTAAACATTTATATTTATGTTTATATTTACCATGGCTTTTTTATTCAGTGTGTTTTCTGTGGTCATTAATAAGCCTGCAACTGACTTGTGAGTAAAATAAAATAAATTAAACTCAGTGATTTACTAGCATGCAAAGTAAATAATTTTTCATCATTGTAATGCTCCATGCCTACAAACATGGATTGCAATCTATTTTTTCAGGCATCTAAATCAGAAATGAGAGTAAAAGAAAGTTAAATATATGTAGGCTCTTACCTTATCTAAAGGTTTAAAAAGTCCACAAAGAGGCAGCATTGTCTGGATGCTGTGGCAAAGGAAGATGACTTGAGTAATCATTGTAATTATTATTTTGGGAATGAAGAATGATTATTTCACCCTGTTGTAAAACCTTATAGTCTTGAAAATAACGTGCAAAGAAACAAGAGGTCTAACAAGGTGGTTAGAACCAGAGCTGCTGCTTTGTAGGGTACAGAGCTGAGACCCAGGGGGAAATGGTGTTGAGTGGCTGAAATTCCTGTGGGGACTTGGGCATGGAAACCTCATCCTAAAGCCCCTCAAATCCTAAAATTAGAGTTAACATTGTTTAGTGTCTCTCTGAGCTTTTACACTGCTGCCTTTTGATTATTTGGGGTTGCACAGACACAAATGCAGTTTTTCAGTGTTTGTTTGGTTTTTTTATTTTTTTCAGCTGTCAGAGATCCTGACTCAGATTTTTGTTTGCTTTTTCTGCAAGTTCAGTTCTATGGAATGTACTTGATGGACTTGGAGCAATCAGAAGTTAGACTGGGAAAGGTGTTTCTAGGTATTGGGCTGCAGAAACCTTCTCTGTCCCACAGTCACAAACCCTGAGTGCTCCATGTTCAGGACACCAGAGCTCCTGCCTCTGTTGAAATACAGGCAGCTATTATCACTCTCAGTGCTGGAGTTGTCTCCCTCTACCCTGTATTGTTATTTAAGTATTTGGTTTACATATTCTGTTGTTGCAATTCGACATGAAAGAACGACGTGCCAAGGCAAAAAAGGGGCAGTTTATTTACAGACCTCGACATTTATAGAATTCCAACAGTGACCATGGATTGGAGGAAGAAAATTGTCCTTTCCAACCACACTGGTCAACCCAACAGTCCATCCATCAGTTCTCTCCTCCTCCAGAAAGGAATGCAAAACAATCTTTGTTTACATGGAAAGTGCGTGAGAAACTCCATTGCAAAAATGTAAACACAGAAGGCTGAAGTTTTTAGAAAAACTTTAGAAAAGCAGAGAAGAACAGGGTGACATTCTATATGTTAAAGTTCTTACACCTTTATAGAATTGACTATGAATTGCCTCTTAGAATTTCCTAGTCAAATTTAGACTCTAAAAAATGAATCATGATCTTAGCTGGTCTCCCATGTGAAGAAATCAACCTGCTGATCAGAAACTGTCTCTACTCTCGTGGAGTTCCCCTTGCACTTCGAAATGCCTGACAAGCAGCAGAGAGTGGCTGATAAAATATTTGCCATGAATGGCAAATGAGAATTCTGTTATTTTTTTGCTGTTGAGGATGCCAGGTGGGAATTATGTGAAGTACAGTTAGCTGGAGCACATGCACTAGTACCTGCACATTTGGGGAGCTAATCCTGCAAGTGCTCTCTTGTTGTTCTGTTCCTTCAGCATTGCAGGAGGTCTGAGGACAGGAGGAGATCTCTCCCTGGCTGTGCTCCTCCAGAGCCTGTGATAGGTCTGATATGGGCTGCCTGGCTTTTTTGAACCTTTATTCATTAATTACAATGAAATGTTTGCATCGTGGAGAGGCCAGCAGAGACAATATTTAGTAGAGCAGCTCTGCTGTAGAATCTGCTGCCAGATCCTGTCCTGGGTCTGCTTTTCTGAAGCTTTTTTAGATCTCCTGAACATCAGCTTCATGTTGGCTTTACTGGATCATTACAACCCGTTAAGAAATGGATTTTTGCAGCCTGGTGAGTGAAAGAAAAAAAAAATGCTAGTTGTTGGTGGCTATCTGATGTGATTTAATCAATATTATCCTTTGATTATCGTCACATAATTTTATGGAATGTATTTCTCTGACTGCATCATTAATATCATTAGGCTCAGCAAGAGTGATTCCAGTCTAAAAGAATGATTTTCAACATTTTTGTTGCAAAGTCAGCCACAGCTGTAGATGTTCTTCTGAACTTGTTATAAGGCATGATGAAATTGCATGGTTTATCAGTATAAGGGGTGAAAAAATTAACTAGCAGCAAAAAGGAATACTTTATATTTGGTGGGAATTTAAAGCTACAGAAGCAAGGAAAGAAAACTGGCAGCAGATCTCAGATTCATTTACTTCCAAGTTCTTTATTATTGATCTGTTGTGAGGCAATTTTTACCAGTTATGACTGCAACTCCACATCATTCCAGGAATTCCAAAGGGACATACCTGTCTTTATCAGGATTCCTTCAGTGAACATTGCTCCACTAATGACTTGCTGATGCTGTTTTTACTTTTGCATTTATGGCAATTTTTTATGGGATAATGGATTGTGGAAGAGAGAGTTTGTGTGACTCATATGTTTTAAGGACAGCCCTTATATACAAAACTGTCAGGTGTTGAAACACAAAATGGAAAGGAAGACTTTTAAAAACAGTGACCAAAAAAGCCTCTTTTCCTACTTTTGTACTAACACACCTGTAATCCTTCTAAAAAAATCAGAATTTCCAATAAATTACCTTACAAATTCATTTAATATTTTCAATTTTGATGCAAATATGCTTCATTCTATCCACTTAAAGGGCTTTTTGGATCCTTTCAGGCTTCAGTGAGTGCTGAAAAGCAGTTAATTATGTTTGTATTTAAGGATACATGTTTTACAGAACAGCAGCCTTGTTTTAGTGGAAGATATTATTGTAATTCTTTTGTTTCTGTTCAGCTAGGATAAAACATAATGGCATTTTTCTTTTTGTTTTGTAAGAGTGTATGTAATGGCTGTCTTCCAGAGGATGTATTAGTTGTGTGTTCACTTGGTAGTTGCATGGCCATACCTGAGTGCCTTAGTGCTGTTCTGAATGAATTTATAAAAATATCACTCTCTTTTATAAGAGTGACTTAGAATCCGTTTTAAAAAACACAGTTCTTTGCTTTTGGGGAGAAAATTTAAACATTTGGCCTGACTGTAGCAAGGAATCTGGACCTTAATCTGCCACATGTATGAAAGGCTTTCACGTTAATTCCTTGGGTTTTGGGTCAGCACTGAAATCAGCACCTTGCAGTGATCCCTGTGATAAAATAACCCAGCACTGCCAGGGAGCTCTCATTTCCTGTTGGAATTCAGCAATGGCACCATTTGAGATGGAAATCTCGTTACCATTTCAGTTTTACTGAAGAGTAAACCCCTGAAATCTGCCTTAAGGGCAAGAAGAAATGCAAAGTTTATTGAGTGTAGCTGTTCGGAGAGTTTGTGTTCTGATGCACTTGTACAAATGAAATCTGAAGCTGGCTAAATTGCAGGAATCCAGCCAAGAAAACTCCTTAGATTCAGGTAGTAATTGGTTTTTTTTTTTTTTTTTTTTTTTTTTTTTTTTTTTTTTTTTTTTCTTGGTCTCTCTCTTTTTTTTTTTTCCCCACTTTTTTAAATAGCACAGTATCCTAGATAAAAGTTTCAGCCTGTTTACATTATAACAGTAATTCTTCTCACTCATTCTAATAAATTATTCTTTTATTATTGTTTTTATTATCTATTATAAGAATAATAATTATTATTATTTAGATTATTATTATTACTACTACTGCTACCAACACCACCCCAGTAAAATCCTTACAATTGATAAGGAACAAGAAACCACTTTATGGGCACACTGTTTACTGAGCTGACATGCTACATATTAGTTGAGGCACAATTATTTTAATAGATCCACTCCTACCCCCCCTTCACCTTGGTGAAGAATATTGGATTTTCCAGTTCAGTGGGTGTCTGGTCGTTATCATTCATGTGCTCTATTGCAGTTATTGTTAATGGTTATATGAACAGCAAAATAGGAAGCATATATCACCTGTCAGCCTGTGTTCTCTCATCCCATCTTGGGTTAAATTATAGTAGGATTGAGAGCAGAAGCTGCTAAAGTTCAGGTTCCTTGAAGAAGTTGAGGATTTTTTTTTTTCTTTAAGGCTTAGGATTTGTGTTCAGTCTTTAAGGAAAAAGTTTCAGTATATTAGGATCATAAATTCTGAATTGGTCTTGCCAAAAAGTAATTTGGAAAATTTACCAGATCAAATAAAAGTGTATTAACCTGGTTTATAGAGAAAGGAGGAGAAATACATTTTTCTGCTCCAATGTGATTCTAACAACTTTCCAGTTTAAAGGAAATGTGTGCAGTTATACTCACCATGGGCTGAAAATAATTCATCAAAGCAATGCTCTGATGAGTGCCATTTGTGCCCCATCAAAAAGTGGGCTTTATGTAATCAGTTTTTTAGCTTTGAAATTGATCTACTGTCACTATTTTACTGTGTTTTAAACTGTGCAGCTTAGATACTATCCAGTATTCATGCTTGGGTAACTTGATTGCACTGGAAGAAAAACTTTATCAAAAGCACACAGTTGTATTTTAGCCTATAATACAGAAAGAACAGACAGAAAATGTAATGTGGGGGTAACAGGTGGGGGTGATCACACCTCTGATGTAAATTTATCCCTCAGATTCTTTTGGCCATGCTGAGTTGGCATTTCTTAATATGAAATTCTTCATTTTGTGCAGGGTTTGTTTGTTGGTTTGTTTGTTTTTAATGCCATGAGATGTTGAAGTAATTATGGCAATCTCTTTTTCCTGGGTCAACACATCACCTACTTCATTAATTAAACTGGAACATTCACATTTTATCAAGTGTCAAATAGTTGAAGGTTACAGGGAAGAGATGAAGGATTTTCCTTAGGATTGAGAGAAATGTGTTAGTGTGAATTCTAACATTTGAGAGAGGCCTCTGGTGCATTTTGAATCCTGCTCTAGTTATTCACTTTTTCACTAGTGACGTGAACCCAATCACCTGTTGATGAAGAAATTCAAACCTGTTGATGAAGAAAAGGATGTGTTCTTCAATATTATGTGTAACTAAACTGTGGGATTGCCATGGGATATATCAGAGGCCAAAAGGATGAGGAGTTTCTGAAACAGGATGGATGAGTTAGTGAGATGAAATCTCCTGGTTTTAAAATGGCAAAGGAGCCCTTCCCCTGCTCAGGTGAATCAGCCTCACCCTGCTCCGGTGAATCAGTCTTTACCCTGCTCAGGTAAATCAGCCCTCATCTTGCTCAGGGAAATGAGTTCTTATCCCCTTTGGAATGGTCAAGAGCCTGCAGCCTCAGTCCTAAGGCTCAGCTCATGGCTGGTGCACTTAAGCAGGAGAGCTTTGTGTTTAGGCAGGAGGGAGAGTGATAGAGGTACTCTGGAGGTTTTAGTCCTGGCCAGCTCCTAAAAGTCAACACTATGATGTCTGGTGCTTCATTCCTACTGGATTTTTCTGCTGGGAATAGATGATTTAACTTGTCTGGTGAGTGAGAAATTGCACATTATGAGACTAATAAAGAAAAAAAAATTAAAAATGCATTTTGATGTCTAGTTCTTTTCCTTTCATTTCTCTACTAATTTAAGAAAAGGAGGAGCAAAGTGGTTTTCTTAATTTTTTGATTGATCCAAATCTGTTTATTACCTTCTTGTTATGCTGCTTTAAGATTACCTGGCACCTCTGTCTCCCAAATGCCATAGCTCATTTTTGCATTCATCTTTCATGCACACCTATGGGAGAAAAACATTTGCCAGTCTGAATATACAGTGAAATCAGTTGTAAAGAAAATGCAGGAACTGTTATATTTCAGTTATATACTGAAATGTCCTCACATACTGTACAGTATTACAGTCCAATTAAAAATACTGCCTTGGTTTATTAGATATTTAAAAGTATTTACTACAACTAAGGAATCAATATTCCTCATGTAAAAGGAAGGCTAATTCCTCAATGCACATGGATATATAACACAAAACCACAAAATCTGTGGGCACAATTGAAGAAAGGGGTTTAGGGACGAGAAGGGGCCGTGTGCTTTTATGTTTTGTTTGACAGGGGAGGTTGGTTTGGTTTGGTTTTTATTACATCTCTTGGCCAGCACTGAGACAGGGTTGTCCTTTTGCGAGGGCTGTTTGTGTTCAGTGATCCTTTGCTCATCACTTTAGTGCTGCTATATAGAGCAAAGCATCTGTCTGGGGGGAAACAGCCAAGAGAAGGTGTGTCACAATAGGACACGAAGGGAAGACACAAACTCCATGATCAGAAGGCTGAAAATGACTCCAATCAGTCTTTATTGCCTGGGAACTTCTTCCCTTTATACTATTTTACAAAGAACCCACGCAAGGGGTGGAAGAAAGACAAACTCTTTTGACTACATTGGTTAAGTCAGAGGGACATCAAGAGAAGGTCCCTCTTAGGTACAGGAATGCAAAACACAGGATAGATTTAGAAAAACATCTCTTATTTACAGAACAGTGTCTGGGAAAGAATTTTAGAGAAATCAAAACATCACAGGCACGAACCATGACTACAAAGGTGTAGGAGGAGCAATGCACTGTCACCCTGTTTTTCTAAAGCTCTTCTAAGCTTTCTGATGTTTACTTTTTGAGATGGAGTTTCTCACGTACTTTCCATGTAAATAATGATTGCTTTGCACTCTTTTCTGGAGGAGGAGAGAATTGATGGACTGTTGGGTTGACCAGTGTGTTTGGAGATAACAATTTCATCCTCCAATCCATGGTCACTGTTGGAATTCTATAAATGTTGAGGTCTGTAAATAAACTGCCCCTTTTTTGCCTTGGACATCTCAGTGTGTGAGGGTTGTTCCTTTGTGTCATGTTGTGACAATGCCCCATGTGCACACTGACTCCAGCAGCCCATGGCTGTGGTGCTGAGACACTTGAGTGGAAGCCAAGCTGTGAACTGCAGCCCTGGGAGCAGAGCACGTGCTGGGGATGCTGAGTGCTGAGCATTGGGGAGCAGGAACCTGTCTGTGCTACGGGCACTGGGCTGTTTTCCTTGGCAGGCCTCCCTGCTGGGCTGGCTGAGCCCCCCTGTGTGCCAGGGGAGTGGGTGTTTGCTGTACCAGGCTCTGATGTGACCAGAGTCTCTTCAGCTGTGTGCTTCTGAAAACGTTTGGGGAAAGCCAAGGGTTCTGCTGTCTTCATGACAGCACAGCTTGGCAGATGTTTCAGAGCAAACTGGGCTTGTTTACCCTACACTGGGCATGGAAGAAGAAATGGCATCTCAGTCACTCTCTCCTTGCCAGCAAGAGCAGGAAAGTCTGACTGCTGGTCGATAAGGGAACTCCTCAAAGAGAAATGATGCCAACTTGCTGCCTGAGGCTCCAGTCCAATTCTTTATTTCTCCTGGATGTTGAAGCAGTAGCTGTTGTCATCAGAGCTCCTTTTGAGTTTGTTCCTGGTAAGAACAGTCCTTTGGCTCCAGTGCTCACTCATGCCTTTGTTTCTGTGTTCTTGTTCGTGGAATGGCATGGTGCTGGGCTGGGAAGCTGAAATCATTCTCAGTGCATGAAGCACTGATAATTTCTGACCTGACTCCTCGTGACTTTTGAGAATAGGTAGGAACTGAACCATTTGAAGTTTCTGATGGCTGTGGGTTAACCCCAGTAGGCAGAAAAACCCCACTCACTCCCCCTCAGCGAGGCAGAAGTGAGAATGTTCGTGGGTTGTTTGTTAAGGGAAGTCTTGAGTCCAATATGGAATTCTGCTTCACTTTTTTACTCAAGAAAGCATAGTAAATACATAGGCAGCTTTTTGGGAATGTGGCTGTTTTGCTGCACAGAAACAGCCATGTTTTGTGAAAACGTATTAAAAGCATAAAACATGACTTTTTGTGATAATCAAAAGTGTAGTGTAATATCAAAGAGAAAATGGATTTTTACAGAGCCCTAATTTTCCAGGGCACTTCTGCAGTCATCACACATCTTCTGTCATTAAACAGTTCCTGTCCTGTCACTCTGTAAAGCTTGAAAAATCGCTATTTGATTTAAAATTTACGCTTTTTATCACTACATAGCCCAAAATGACTGAACTCCATTTGAAAGTTCAACAAAAATCCTCTTCAGTCTTGAAGGAACTTATTTTGTGAAAATTGGACCTGAGTGAAATAGTTTTATTATTGATTTATACCCTGTGCCCACACAGTCCCCTCTCAGTAAACACAGGCTCCTTCCTTGGCAGCCACTTCAGTATCTTCACAAAGTGAGTTCTCCTCCTCTCAGCATCCTCACCTCTCTTTGGGGTCTTTTACCAGCTGGAGTAGGGCATGGCTTTGCAAGTGATGTGCTGTCTTTTCCTCAGGCACTAATTTATGAAAAATACAGGAATATCTTTGGACTTCTATTTATTTCCCTGTCAAATATGACTAAGCTTAGTTTCTAAATTCTAAGTATTAAGTTCAATATTCTAAGGATTTTTTAGGAGTCTGAGGTATGAAGCAATGTTATATGCTTGTTTTCTTCAGGAAACCTGATTGAAAAAAAATATTCCTTCAGGAATTGTGTTGTGGCCTTGTGCTGTGGTTAATTTGAAAATATAAATGGTCAAATTAGGTTCTTTCTCTAGAAGTTGCATCTGTACTCTGGGTATATATTGCCAGTTGTTACCTTGCTCAGCTTACACAGTGTGTGGCCATGCTGAAATCACATCAGCACTTTCTCAACAACTCCTTGAATTTATCAGGAATGATAAATTCATTGGTAATTGACCACCTAGATTTCTGTGATTTCAAACATAGGACCATTTATGTGGCTGTTGGTCTACCTGAAACCCAAGGCAATTTTATTAAATAAATAAAATTTAGTTCAAAAATCCAGTTTTAACAGTTCAAATCTGTTAAAATGTACAGTTATGGACGTCCCTGTGTATTTTCAGCCTTGAAAGTAGAGGGACATATAGAAAAGGAATTTCAGATTTGACCTGTAGGTCAAAATGACTTTGCATTTAGGAATCTTAAGTGTTTTTGTACTGTCCAAACTGACAACTTTACCAAAGGTCAGTTTCTGTTGCCAGCTTTGAAAATGAAATATTTCCTAGCCCAGATTTAAGTCTTAACCTGATCTAGGCTTCAAAAGGAAATTTTTACAGCTGGATAAGCTACATGACTGATTCACATCTTAAAGGTACATCTGTATCTTGTGAAGATGCTGCCTATTTTGTGTGTGGGTTTGGGCTGTCTAAGGAGAAAGGTGGAGGTTTTGCACCCGGGTACCTTTGCCTCACTGGGCTAATGAAACATCTGTTTGGAGAGAGGAGGGGAGTGTGAGGCACGAGGATCCTGGGCTGTGTAGAGACGTGTCTGTGCATCTCTGAGTGTTTGGAGAGCATTAAGAAAAGGACAAGTAACTCCTGAAGGTGAGAGAAGGAAAAAGAAAGGGGAGTGTGGAGGTTTTATAGACTCCAGTCCATAAAGCTCCAGCAGCAGCAGTACCTGTTCCCTCAAATGAGCCTTTATTTAGGAAAAAAAAAGTCAAAGCTTTCCTTGGGGAAAAAAAAAAAAGAAAAATTAACTCTTGATAGCCTTGAAAAGTGTAAATGAGCATAAGCAAAGGGCTGGGAGCAGAAGAAAGTGGAGCTGGGTGTTCACTGGCACAGCCGGGTAGTGGGTGGGAGTGTGGGAGGGCACACACACACCAGGCCTTTCAAATCTCTATTAAAAATACAGCAGTATTTTTATAAGCAGTAATTTTTTTATTATAAAATTTGTCAGTTCAGTTTCCTCGAGACTTGCAAACCTTCCCCTTACAGTCTACTTTTATCTAGAAACACAAGGCAAGAAAGCTCCCTAAAATCTGGAGAAGTTTGATTTTAAATCTGTGATCAGATGGGTTGTTTCCTTTTTGACTCTACTCAAGCTGCCCCAAGGCTGCCCTGAGGCAGCAGAAATAGGTGCAGATGGCCCAGTTTTCTCCTGGTTTGAGCTTGTAGACACAAACCTCGTGGTCCACAAATGTTAGTAAATAGACATGAAGCTATTTCTTTCAAAATAAAGCTCCTCTCCTACATCTTTGACATTGCAACTGTTGAAGCCATTCAGATCCTTGAATTGGTTTGTTAATTTGATGAGGCTTCTGCCTGAGTTGCTGGGGACAAACCTAGTGAAGGCTTGAATGTCACATTGCAAGGTTTCATTTTTCATTTATTTTCTTCTTCAGTAAGTATTACTGTGTGGTTAATTTGTTCTCTGGGATGGATGAAATAGAACTAATATGAAATTCAAATGAATTCTTCTGCTGGCAGCCTGTTTGTTAGCAGCAATAATGAAACATAATGGCCAACGGATAGAGAAATACATTAAGTATTTTCCTCAATAATTCAGGGCTTTGAGATCTTTAACAGTCAATAAAAAATATCCAGAAAAATCAATAACCTAGAATTTGACTGGGTGCTTTTTGATTTTATATATATTTATGTATATATGTTCTTATTTTGTTTAAGATCATGTCACCTTAATAAATGCTTTAGTCATTAAAAGGAGTCCATTTCAGCTGTACAAATTTCAAACCTAAAAAAAAAAAAAACAAACCCAAACGATGCAATCCACCTTTTACCTTTAATCTACTGGCTGTTTCATGAAACTGGAACCAGTATGGTGAAGAAGAAAAAAACAACAATTGTTTGTTGGCACTTGTTGGGGTGCCAAGGACACGTGCGAAACACCTGACCAGCAATAGGTTTCTCTTTCACGGGAGGCTGAGCAGCATTTTACAAGGTTATTTGCTTCCACCTACTGCTCATCCTTGATATTACAGAAGAAGCCAAGCGGGGGAAACCCAGATCCCAGCCGGAATTCCAGAGGCTCAGCCTTCCTCCCCTGGGCTCTGCGTGCACAGGAATTCAGTTTTGCCTTGCACGTGAGGAGGGGAAATAGGATGGAAATTCAGACCACTTTTCCGAAGTTTCTGGTTTCTCGTGGTTGTTTTGGGGAGTTGCTGGCAGTCTGTGTTGGGATGGCAGGGCAGCAGAGGATGGAAATGGGGTTGGGATGGCAGGGAGAGAGCAAAGTGCAGTGTGTGATAAAGCACAGAGCTGCTCCGGGTGTGCTTATGGGCACCTCAGTATCATGATTTCACTATTCCTGCTTGCAATTCAAGGAGTGAAATTAAATGTAGAATTACAGAAACTATGTAAAATAAACTATATTCAGGTTTCTACTGCATCCTAAAGCCAGAATCTCATGCAGGGTCATGTTACTACCAATAGTTACTTTTGCTTTCTAGAGCTTTTACTTCACTCTGTTCAGTCACATTTTTATAGTGCTACTGTTGATGAAGGTGGTAGATTTGTTCCCCAAGGGCCCAGTGTGTTAAACTTGAAAAATTCCTGCCCTTAAACTTGTGCTTGTCCTGCACTGATCCCAGTGTTCTGCAGAAAATCCTGCTTTGTTTCCCTGGTGCTGCCACCAAACAAAACAGACCAAAAACGCAATTTTATAGAAAACCTGGAGCTCTTCATATGTTTGTAATAATATTATTTAATTGGCTGTTATGCAGTGACACCTAGAGAAAAAAGGAATTGTGTTGGTTTAAAGCTGAAATGGGTGAGATTTAATTCCATCTTTCCCATGAAACACCCTGTGAAATATTCTATCATTATACAATTTGCTTGAAATAATCCTTCAGAAGAAACACAGGGCTTTTACTTTTTTTTTTTCCTTCTTTTTTTCCTTTGTGATGTAACAGCATTAAAGAAGGTGCCTGATGCATTGTTCAGATCTCTAGGATTTTACAGTTGCCTCACAGCAGTGGTGCTTCTCCATCTCAAACAATGCATAGAGCTGGGAAATTTGCAATGCACATATGAAGTGACAGCACTTTGTCATTTTGCACTTAGAGAAAGTAGCACAGGTGTTTCCCAGAGAGGAACATTCTCATTTCTTCCCTTCTTGCTCTGAGACTGACAGATGATTCGTTTTTATGATTTTTAAAGCTTAGGGTCTGTGTACGTTTTTTCTTTAAAAGAGGCACATCTAGGACGTAGACATATACTCAAATATTTGTATTTAAACATAGATTTGATTAAGTCAGTAGCTTCACTGGCTTAAAGAATTACAACACTAATTGCTTTAGAAAATTAATTGGTTTTTTTCTTGCCCTTGTGCAGAAGTCTGAATCCAGGTGTGTAGTCTTGAAGACATGCAGCTATGTACTTCTTCAGCTAAATCTGACTGTTCACAATTTGAAAGACAACAAGTTCTTGCAGTGAGATTGGACCCGTGCAGATGTGGTTTTCAGTGGTTAATTTGTGAAGTTTCACTTTGAGACAGAGAACCAAACACTAAGGGATGCAATGCCTGTCTGATGCTCGGGGATCAAACATGGAGTGGGAATGCTGTAGTTTCTGTTCCACCTGAATCTGGTTAATCTCAGTTTAGGGCAGGTCCCAGCTCCAGGTGAGGCTCCTTATCTCGTTAATCCTGCTGGAGCAGGAGGGGCTCAGCTGGGCTGGTCCCACCTGTCTGCACAGGGGCTGAGGCTGCCCTGCTGCCTCCTCCTCGCTGCCTCAGCCAGCCAGGGCAGGTCAGCTGTGCTGGGAGGGAGATGGGCTTGGCTTCACCCAGGTAAAACTGCATTTTTCACTGAGTAATGAATGCTTGTGAACTCGGGCTTCTTAGAAATTGCTTTTAATGGGAAAGGACAGTGGCGAGATAGCAAATGAAACTGTTCCATGCAGAGTGCTGTTGGGTCTTCAGGCATATTCATCATGCTGAGGGGCTGTAATAGCCCTGGCTGCAGCCTGAGAGGAGCTACTTTGTTCTGCTTTCAGTTAATTTAGGTCAGTGTGTGAGACAGAGCCACTCTTGTCCTTGGTAATGTGGAAAGAGATGATTCATTTTTTGCTTAACCAATAAATATGTTGAAGAACATTACATTCCTTCCAAAAGGTGACTTAGGGCGCTGCTAGGACACGAAGATCACTGGTGCTAATGAAGTTTGAATTCATTCCCCTGAGGGAGAAGGCTTTTGAAAAGCTGAGGTTTTTTTCTTTTTTTTTTTTTTTTTTTTTTTTTTTTCCTCCCCACTCCCTCCCTCCCCAAAAAGAAGCAAATGTAAATACCCAAAGAGGCTCAGGAAGTGGGCCTGTAGGCTGAGAGAGTTTTTCTTTCTCCTCCACATGGGAGATGTGGGGAGAGGCTGCCCTGGCTGCCAGGAAGGCACACTTGAAAGAAAATTTCTGAGTGTTGTATTCCACAAAGTACAGTCTGGGTCCCCATGAGAAGTGATGGAATATAAAGAGTGTTAGAGGTGCTGATTTGTATATTAGACTGGTTAGAGTAACATATGAGGTTTTTTGCTGCTTAAGGAGTGACACAACCTGACATGTCTCATGAAACCACCTTTAATATAATTTGCTGTGAATTAAAGTATTTTTTCCAGGAAACCTTGCTTCTTCTTACTTGGTTGAATGATTTAATTTTTAACAATCTTTTGTAGTTGTAGGTAGGAAGTGGTTGACTTTGAAGTAAAACCAGTCCTTCATTTAAGATTAATAGACATGCTGTTGAAGAAACATAAATTCTTCATTTTACATTTGTTTTCATTTTTAATAGGAGCTCCAGTTTGCTGTCAGCATTGGAATTTATGTGCCAGTAACTAACCAATAATCTGAGATCTGATTAGAGTAGTTCCAGCTTTGGTGAGAGGTTGGGAAAATGCTTTTCACAAAAAAATTGTCCCTCAGCCATTTGTTATTCTTTCCCCAATAGAAATCTCTAAAGCTGCAATAGTTAAGCAAAATTTGCTTCCAAGAATATCCTCACTAGAAAAGTAAGGTTGAAAAGAAAATTAGTGGGTCACTTGTCTATAGTTTAGTGACTTGAATTGTATTTGGCTTGCTCAGTTTCCAGTAGTAACTTGCTGTAAAAAGGGTGAATGGGAGTCAATAAATGCCTTTCAGAGTATAATTTTTGTGATAACCATTATCCCTGCGTGTCTTCAGCACAAAAATCCATAGGTTCAACGAGTCAAAATACATGAGGAATAAAAGGACCGTGTGTTGGGTGTCCTTAGGCTTGAGATCATTTGTGTCACTCCTGAAGAAAAGACATCCAAAATACCCACACGTGTACAAATCTGTGCAAACACACACACCTACGTGTTTATCATCAACAGAGGCTTTGCTGTTCCTGCACATTGCAATTCAGAGATTCAGGCACAAATATCTGTGCAGTCCTAGTCAGCACCTGATAACAGATACAAGCTTGAGCAGTTTTTCCTCTTTATATTTTTTTCAGCTTCCATCACTTGTGGTTTTTTTTTTTTTTGTTGTTGCTGGTGTTTTTTTTTTTTTTTTTTTTTTTTTGTTGTTGTTGTTGTTGTTGTTTTTGTTTTTGTTTTTTAAGAAGTGAGCAAGAAATACATTTTACTCGAGATGGAAGTAAAAAAGGAAATATATACTAAAAAACCATATTTTTTTTTCCTGAGAGCTGGCTACACCATATTGAAATACGTAGGGTGTGGGGTGGGGTTGTTGTTGTTGTTGTTGTTTGGTTTGGTTTTGTTTTTGTGGGGTTTTTTTTGTTTGTTTTGGGGTTTTTTTGTTTGTTTGGTTTTGTGGTGGTTTGTTGTTTTTTTTTGGTTTTTTATTTTTTTGTTGTTGTTGTGTGCGTGTTCTTTCATTCCTGTCTTTAAATTTATGCCCATAGTAAAGTTTAATAAACTTCACCTAAAGGCACAATGCTAGACATTGTATATTAAATAACTCTGTGTACAAAAATAATAGTTCTTCAGCCTGAGTTACTCCCCCTGTGCTAGTCAATGTGCTTTGTGACATGGGCTTCTCTCTTTGTGCTTTCAGGACACTAAAGCAGAGTGCAGTTCTGGTGTAGAAACTGAGGACAGAAAAGTAAGTGGCTTGTTTTAATGTGATTTTTCAGGCAACTCTGGTAGCTGGGATTTTCTCTGGTTGTTGTTTGGGTTGTATTTTTTTTTTTTTAATGAAACCATGTGAAATTATTTTAAGCTTCTTTATATGTGTATGTGTTCATGTTGTATTTTAACTTCAATGGGGACAAAACAGTCTTTCTTTATTGAATGTACTTGCTAGAAATTTGAATAACTGCTTGTTCAGAAGGGAATTATCATCTTAATCTCTTTATACTACAAAAATTTATAAGGCAGTTGCACTTCTTAGTCTTAATTTACATTATTAACAAAGTTATTGTGTGTCTTTCATGATAAATTTGGCATAGCATGTTAAATATTTGTAAGACATGGAGATGACTGCTTTTTCTTGCTTTATAAGTAGTGCCTTTAAAACCTTTTTTTTTTCCTTTCAAAGAGTCGATTAAAACAAATGTTTTCAGTTTTATTTTCTGTGAACAAATATTAACCAGATACAAAATACGTTTTCAGTTGTGTTTCTCACCTTACTCATGGTAAAAGCCAGCCAAGAAACAAAGGCTTCACAAAGGAGCCTTCAGCTTAAAAAACGATTGTCAGAAATCAATATCAATCCAGTTTTAGAGAGTAACATGCTTTGTTTGAAAAATCTGTTGCTACTGAAATTTGAGAATCTGGATTAGTAGATGTGTGCAGGGTATTTCTGTGTGGAATAGTAACTGAGTTTGTGGAAATACTGAGCACATGATTTAAGGTCTCTAACTTCAGCTGGTACTCACTCTGTCCCACTGAGGTTCTGAGCACCAGCTTTCATCAGACCCTCCAGGTGCTTCCATTTAGGTTCATGTTGTTTTAAAGTCTGCTAAAATCCAGGCTGGGACTTCACTTCTAAACCCCAAGCTCTGACTGTTTTTTTTTTAGTGTTGGTAGGTACTAAAACTGCCCAAGCCAGAGGTTCTCTCTGGAATGTGAATTGTGGGAAAAGGTGTCAGGAGCCTGACAAGCTTTGGACAAGAAATTATTGAAGTGTTGTATTTCTCTCCCTTGTATTGCAACTTTTATCTGGCAGAGCATCAGCCTGCTGCCAGTACACTGGGCTGTTTCATGGTTTGTACCTCAGGAGGAATTTGAGGAGATGTGTGTCTGATACATTCTCTTGTGACTGCTTGTGGCTCAAAGCGACTGCTCTGAGCTGGGGTGGTTTCCTGAAGGGTTTTTTTCTTCCTTTTTTTTCCTGCAGTTAGCAGAAAGGGTTGTCTAGAAAACCCCTTGATTTTTCTTCTTCCTTTTTTTTTTATTTTGTGGAAGCACTCTGAAAGAGCAGGAATGTGATAAACATCTGTTGTTGCAGGATCTGTTTCATCTTTTCTCTGTGTTTGGCCCCAAAACTGAAGCTTTCACCAGGTTTAAGTGGCATTTGTTCTTTCCACTCCAGGGAGAGAGTTACCAGTGATCATCAAATACAGATCCATCAATCCTGATTAATACTAATGCATTGTTTCATGTTTGTTGAAAGCATCCATTAAGAATGTAATGTAATTCATAAACCTGAAACACTGTAAATAAATATTTTTATTTCATCGAACTTGAAATCAAGATAAACTACTGCAATTAGGGCATGCATCATTAGTATCTAATAATTTGCACTTCCATAATGAAATATACTACTAATGAACTATATCATTAGTAATTAATGGGGAATTTTCCCAGTTAACCACAAAATACAAACCTGCAAGGTGCCTTTTCTTGTGTTCTTCCTTCCTTTCTGAAGTTTCCTAATCTATAACTTCTGAAGCAGAAATTTATGAAACCATGACTAAAGCATTGCCTGGAGGCAAACTCAGATTTAATAACTGTACTTATTATTTTGAAATCTATTATTCTGTAAATTCCAAAAATAGCAGTTAATTATGGTAAGCACTTGATCACTGTGATCTGTCTCTCCTTCCATTGTCTTCAACTGACCTTTCCATGTAAGGTTTTTATTTATTTTCTGCAAGGCTAAAAGCTCCAGGTTTGAGAATATCAGGTGTAAAGCAATGCACAATCTGCTTTCTCTGGCCTGGGTAATTATGAATTGCTAAATTGCCTTTCCCATTCCCAGCAGAAGACCCAGAAGTGCATGTACAACTCATTTCCTACATAGTGAGCACTTTTTTCTGCATTTGACACACCCAAAACTTTCTTGTTTTGCTCTCCCACCACCATTCTGAACATCACAGTATTGGATGTTTAATGGCTCAGATCACAGAAATGGCTCAGCTGTGCTTCTGAAAGGAACCTATGTAGAAAAGTGACCCTTAAATTGTCTCAGGAAGAAACCTGATAAAGGAAACCATGTGTGATTTTTGTAAAAAATACATGGATATCTGCTAGCCAGGTGATGTTTGGGAATTTGAGTCGTGATTCCAAAGCCTGTGTGATGTTCTGCTCTTGCAAGGCTGATGACAGATGGTCAGGTTGTTTTTCCTTTTACCCATGTTTTCTGATACAACTCTCTGTGTGTTGGGCACAAACAAAATGGTTCTGGTGGAAGCCAATTAATAAGGATTTTGGTTGCTAAGAGGGAGAGCATGTGGATTCCTTTGAAATCCTTCCATTTGATATAACCAAACCACTGTCTGTCTCTAAGAAAACTTCTAATGTGTACAGCTTTTTTGTTGTTGTTGCCCTCACACAGCTGCATCATCTCCCATTACCTGAAAAACCTCCCTTGTTTTTTATAAAATTATATTTTATAGATCCTCCTTGGTTTTTAATTAATCTCAGTTCATATCTTTATTTGGTCTGAGAAGTTATGGTAGTTTTTTTTTTCTTTTAATATGTTTAAATGGGACATGGTTCAAACTGTAATCTTCAAAAATATAAAAAGAAACTAAGATAAGTAAGATTTCTCCCAGTTCTTCTCTCTTTGAGATCCAACTAGAGCACAAAGAGCATACTTTGTTTTACTCTGCAATTGTCATATCATCAAATTAATTCATGGCAATGCTGTGAAACCAAAACCCTGATATGAAGTTACATCCCCTGACATCCTCTGTGCGACATTTCCACCTGAAATGGAAAACTGACACTGCAAACTGGAAGTTAACTTACAGTGACCTTTCTGTGCTGGGTAACTTTGTCTCAGCTCATCTTTACTATGCTGGGAATGTTTTATTCTTCAGCTCTGGCCGCTTGATTTCTGTTTTATTTCAGTTTATTCTCCCCCTGATGGGGCTGTGCTGGCTGTCGTGTGCAGTGCCATTCTCCTGCCTGTGCCTGCAGCCAATGCCCCGCTCAGCAGCAGCTCAGCACCACTGGTGGGGGGCTGGAGGTCACCTGGGGTGTCCTGCTGCATTTTCCCTTCTGGAGAGAGGGAACTGGCTCATGGAGAGAATATTTTTGACTTGAAAATGTCCCACTTCAGAGCTGGGAGCTGGGGTAGGTCAGGAAGGCAGCCAAGTTCCCTGGAGTGCCATGATGTTTCCCAATTCCCTATTACCTGCTGTGGGGTCTGGGGTAGGCAGCAGTACCTTTCCCTTTCTCTCTCTACTGTGGAAAATATTTTATAATTTTTTCTTTCTTTAGTGCCTTATGTCAGTTGGATCTCAAATTACTTAACAAACAAATTAAAAGCACCTATGAGGAAAGTACTTACAACATTACAATGGGTTGAGTTACATATGGGGAAATATAGAGAATTCTGAAGGGCAGATGTAGCAAGGTTATAAAGTGTGTCTGAGACAAAATCAGGAGAAGAAGAAACAGCATTACAAATATATTTTGTTTTGTCTACTCAATAGCTTCTTGAAGGTTTTTTAATTTTTTTTATTTTTTTATTTATTCATAGTGATCATATAAAGAAGTTTTTTCTGTGGAAGTTTGAGTTTTTTGTTTTTGTGGGGGTTTTTTTGTGGGTTTGTTTTTTTTTTTTTGGTTTTTTTTTTTTTTTTTAGAAAGTGTTTATCCAATTTCTCTGATCCTCAGATTGCTGTAGAGGGGAATTGGTAAGGGTCAAAGAGTGAGGAGCACCATGGAGGGACTAAGTCAACTCCTGGCATCAGAGATGTGGATTGATTATTATATTGTGTGTTTTTTTTCATGGCAGTCCCTTTTTCTGCTGTTTAGGGGCTCTTTAGCAGTCAATAGGAATAAGTGTCATTTTTATTGCCTTGTGAAGGCATCATGCAATCTGCATAATTGTGTACTTCATTGCATTTTTACTCCCCATTAAAAGAAATTATTTTTTTGTTGTGAGGGAAGATCACAGACTCTCATAGATTGGTAGGGAAGTGTCTAAATTGCATTTGGGTGTAGATTTAGAGGAATCTAAAGAAATTCTGAATGTTAATGGCCCTTCTGGTGTTCTAGCAGAGTGAACAAATGATTCCTGTTTCTCCTGCCTCCTTCCCTGTGGTACAAGCAGTGCCAGGTGCTGCTGAGCCATTGCAGGACAGAACCACACAAAGTGGGGAGGGTTGACCAGAGAGTTCAGGAAGCAGGAGGAGTAACCCAGAGGGGGAATAATGAGCTGTTCCAGGAATAGCATCCTCCTGTCAAGCACAGCAGATGTTTCCCCTGACAGCTCAGCTCATGTAAGTCAGATTTAGGTGATGCTTCTTGAGGCTCCTCAGTGCAGAGCTGGGAGTTTCCACAACTTCCACAAAAGGGTGAAGTTATCTAAGGAGGGTGTATGTGGTTTGTTTGTTTATTACCTGAAAAGTTACTTGAAATTCGTGGCTGATCCCTTCACAATTGTTTGAAATCATGATCTGTTGCACTGCAGGGATCCTAAACCTCAGAAAGTTGAGTCAAGCCCATCATCTACATTGTTTAGGCAGTATTTATTGTTATTCATGCTACTTTTAGTGATATTTTTAAATCAAAGGATTCTTTTCTTCTTTGTCTTAGTTTTACGCTCTTTTCAAATAAAAGCAACACTTCTGGAAAAATAAGGGAGCTGAAAGTTGCCCTGGAACTTAAGGCACTGCATTAGTCAGCCTAATAAATATTGGCAATTCTAATGTGAGGAATTGCTCAGAAATCCAGTCCATTTCCTGGCATGTGGCTTGACAGAGTGCAAAGTCTTGCTGCAAAGTTTCCTGGTATTTGAATGCTCATAATGTCAGCCCTATTACTGCTCTCTTGTTCTCACTGTCACTGACATGCAATTATGGGATTTCACAACTGAAGTGGTGACAGTTGCTCCTCTGTGTGTGTGTGTGTCTGTCTTTCCCCCTAATCCAACTCTATCTAGCAATCTGTAATTTGATAAAGTGGAATTGAAGTGACAGGCGTGACAGAAGTGCCAAAATAATAATTTGACCTCCCACTGAAGTGTCAACGTGTTCTGCTGCATGACTTTTACATATGCTGAATACACAGAAGGGACATGGATAGTGCATTTTCTGTGCTGCAATACCTGCTAAGGCTGAGTGCTAAAAAAACCCTTTTACTACACTGTGTCTTTTTGCCAACGTGCTCCATCTGAAGCCATCACATCTCCAGCCCCTGTATTAATATGTATAAACATGATTGCTGCTGCAAATAAATTACATTTTTACTGGGAGATATTTTTTTTTTCAAATTTTCCTTTTGAGGATATTTTGATAAATCTTGAAATTATAATTCTGTGTTTGTCTACAGAATTAGTTCTCAGATTTATTTTACTTTTTTTATTCATTTTAAATCTCTTCCACCTTGAAATAAATTTCATTAGATATGTGACACATTCCTGCTAATAACTCCTAAAAAGCTCACTGAGCTAGAAAGAACATTCTTTTATATGCATGAATAAAATATTTTATTAGCACTGAAGTAAATGTATGCACAAGTTACTTTGGCATATATTCATATGTACTGTACTTGCATTGCATGCAAGTAATTATGTTTCTCTTGGGGACAAGGGAGAGGGCAGGAGACAGAAACTGTTTGCTTTAATAGCTGGCTAAATGTAAAGTTAAAATATTGAGACTCGGGGGGGGGGAAGACTCAGAGGGGAAAAGGAAAACTGAAGTCTGATTTCATGCTAATTACCTGTCAAAATTAACTGAAAAATAATTCATGAGAGACTCAAGCCTGGCTGAAATTTTGGTGTCGTCTGGGCTTTAAGTTTTCAAAAGGTATAAAAGCAGAGGGGAATTGCCTTTTGAAGTTACAGAAGAAGGAAAAACCCCACAGATCTATAAATACTGGTATGCTGTGAATGGGAACGTGTCTTGGATGTTGTCTGTGTTTGTGAAGCAATAAAACTTCACAGCAATGGGAGACTGCAACTGCTGCTACTGTGGTGGAACATTTCCTCCCAGAGGGTTTTGGGTGGTGTCAGCTTTTGACTCCTCAGTCAAAACCCCCTCAGTGTGGGGGTTTATATGGTTTACCTGTGCCAGAGAGTTTCATGGTCGTTGATACTTTACAGATAAGTAAGTTTCCAGTTTCCTTCTCTTGTCATTTTTTCTCACTGTTTAAAATAAAGATGTGGGAGATTTGATGAAGAAGGACTGAGTTATCAACATGTACCTATGACCCACCTTATTTGCAGTATTTTTGTGGTCACAGGGTTTTTTTTGGAGCTGGTCTAAGGATCACTGAAATAGGAAGGAGGCCTTACACTGGTGTGAGCAAAATGATCTCTGTACAGACAGGAGAGTCCCAGGTTGGGGCCTTTTCTTTCATTTCACTTACTGCCAGCCTGTGCTTAGGCATAGAAATGTTTTGTTGCTACATTTTAATTTTCCTCTCAGTAAGGAAAAGAGCCACTGACAGGCCTGTTTTCCTGAACTAACCTTAAGGAGTTAATTGGTGAAGTAGAAATCTAGAGATCATGTATTTCTCCAGGAAAAAAAAAATGGAAATATGAGTTCTTTTATGATTTATTCTGAGTCCCTGTAGTAGAGCTGCTGTTGGGACAAGCTCACCAATGTGCTGTCATAGAGGAGGTTGCATTCCTCTGTCCTTATTGAACACCAGACAAATGCTCTGATCTCAGGCTGCTTCTCTGTGGTGGAAATGTTGTGTAGTCCTGTGTAGTCCTCACTGAAATTATTGTATAGGAAACTTGGAAGTGGCACCTGAGATGTGTGAGAGGAACTCAATGCAGGCCCCTGCTCTAAATCATTAAATGGAGAGAGATAAATAACATTCTTTCTGAGAGATAAATAACATTCTTTCTGAGAGATAAATAACATTCTTTCTGAGAGATAAATAACATTCTTTCTGTATCAAATACTGCATCTCTATGGAAAGTTCAAATTTTGATATTGAAAATTTGAATCCTTTCAGGAATTGAAACACTGCTTATATTTTTGCATTTGTTCTTCTTATAACCAGAATAAAAACTGTTCTTATATATTATGGAAATATTATGGATGTTAGATATTAAAAATTCTCATTTGTTTCTTCTACTCCATGTCTTCAGCATAACTGTGGATGGGAGCAGAGGCTGTGCCCTGACCCTCTGTTCATGTGGGCTCAATTCTCTGCCTGCAGCAACATCTGAGTCTGTTGGACAGGCTTGGGCTCCTCCCAAGGAATGTTTGGCTCCAGAGGCTGGAGCTCTGGGATTGCTTTCTCTGTTCAGCCCCTCTCTTGGTATCCAGGAGTTGTCCAGGAGTTGGCTCGTGTTGGGAATTCCTTTAGGGCATTGAGGCTCTCTGGAAACAGTGGTTCAGACAGAAGTATTGCTCATGCTTAACAGCATTGTCACAGGGAAGGAGGAGGGACAGAATGTTGCCCAAAGGTTTTGACACACCGTGGTGAGCTGGTTTAGGCAGCAGCTGGTGCCCCCACCACCTGACACTGGGATTGGAGAGACACAGGAAAAGCAAGAAAATTCATGAGCTGGAATAGTTTATTAAGTGAAGAGACAGAAATCCCTAACCAAAGCCAAACCCCAGGAGATGCAGAGGAAGTCTCCAGCTGCTGGAAGTGTTTCCAGGAAGAAACCCCAACAGCAGGACAGGATTCCTGTGGGCAGTGAGGGAGGGAAGCTTTGAGGAACCAGCAGCCTCTTGCTCACACAGGGTTCATCTGCAAGATTTATTTATTTTTAGCCAAAAGGAGCCCAAACCTTTGAGCTGCTGTGCACATCCCCTCACTGTGCACATCCCAGCACTTCCTTGGGCAGCAGAGGACGATTTGCACACTGCTGATGGCTGGGGAAGGCCTCAGGCAGTTGTGTATGAATGTGGCTACCTTCTCTCCTCTTGGCATAAATTGATCAGATGGCTTCCCAGGAGCCCATGCATGGCAAGATTATCAGTGGCAGATTGTTCTCAGCATATTTGAAGGGGACAGGCTGAATCAGACGATTGTTTTGTTTGCCAAATTAATATCTGGGATGTAGTCCAACCTGATTAACAGCATGGCTGTGATTGGATCAGGAAAGGGTAAGCAGGCATTTGGAAGGGTTTTTTTTTTTTTTGTACCTGCTGGCTTTGTTACTTTCCCAGTAGCTCGAACACGTGCAAGAATATGCTTCTGTCCAGTAATCCAATTCATTCCTCATTGGTTCCAGTTTGTCTTTTAATGTTGAACTGGATCTCTTGCCAGGTAAATCTTTTCTCTGTAGCAGTAGATGGCATTTTATGGCTGCCTGGTGTTGGTTGGGCAGTTTGATCAAGACTCCCTAGTTCCATTATTCCAGAACTGATTTCTTCAGCAATGATTCAGGGTGTCTTTTTCTCTAATGAAGCCTCTTACTTCAAGGGCCCTTACCTTTAAATTATAGATATCCATATTCAGAAACCTGAGTATGTATGCATGTTTTTGTAGTCTTTGGAACATTGTTGGGGCTTCTTATGGAAGGAGTAAAATAAGGGTTAATGGATTTTTTTTCCCCCAATTTTTCTTACAGAAGTATGTTTTATTGTCTTTCAGTTTGATGGATGAGACAGAGACCATGGTTTATGTATAAACCATGTGCTTTCCAGATTAGATTGATGTAATCATAGCATTTTTGCACAGTTCAGCTAAAAATTTGCTCTTCTTGATCAAGGTCAGGGAAATCCAGGGATTCTGCCATTTATTTCATCTCTTCAGTAACAAAACAGGGCACCCAGGGCAATATTAAAGCAACTGGTGTACAGGCATGTCCCACTATGTCATACTTGCTGTCTCACAACTGTTTTTTAAAAGATCAGGTATTATTTCTGAAAAAAAAAAAAAAAAAAAAAAAAAAAAAAAAAAAAAAAAGAGTATAAATGTTGAAAAAAGAATGCTGATATTTAAAGTCTAATGTGAGGCTTCTTTTATCTTTCCTTTTGTCTCTCCCTATCAGCAGGCTAATGTGTAAAAGAAAGTTAATTGAGCTTCTTTTCTTAGATAATGGCAATATGCATCCCTTGCAAAGAGCAAATATTTTGACTTCAAAACAATGCCATTTAGAAAAAAATCTGATCTCTGTTACTGTCTTTCATTTTCAAGACTTGATAAAGGTTGAAG
Organism: Phylloscopus trochilus trochilus; assembly: GCA_016584745.2. Taxonomy (NCBI): domain Eukaryota; kingdom Metazoa; phylum Chordata; class Aves; order Passeriformes; family Phylloscopidae; genus Phylloscopus; species Phylloscopus trochilus. Next base: position 3,964,056 of record WQNJ02000011.1, read on the forward strand.
TCTAAGGAACAGAGCAGGTTTGTTACCTGTGTGAATTGTCTGAAATCCAGCAGGGAACATCTGTTCCAGCAAATGTATTTGATGAGTTAAAACTTTGGTTTGCTGTGGCCTTTTGCTGAACAGGCAATTGGTTAATGAGAAATGTAAGACAAAATTTGCAGGGAGGGCTAAAATCTTACTGCACCAACTGAGGTTCTGTCACAGCAAATGGATGGATGGCATTCTTCATGCCTTAGATGATCACAGTTAGGACACTCTTATTGGTACCTTGATGCTGTTGTGCACAACAACAACACAGACTCTGACTTCAGAAGGCTGAAAATGACTGTCCTATTTTTTGGGATGTGTCTCCCTTTTTATACTGTTCTAAACAGAACAATTCGATTGGTGAGACAAAGACAAACCTCTTCAGTCACGTTGGCCAGACCAGAGGGACAGCAAGAAGTCCCTCCTAGGGAAAGGATGTAAACAAAGGTTACAGTGACAAAAACGTGTCCTGGTTTACAGAAAACGCTGGGAAAAGAATTTCAGAAAAGCAAGACATCTTAGGCACCAAGCAGGGCTACAGTACCTCCTGAAACTTTTTGCACACAAAAGTTTGTTGCTGTTGTATTGTGTTGCTGGCTTGTATTTCCTTTGTCCTCATCTGCCTGTATCATCAGATACAGATATAAACAGATTCCAGCATTTCTTTGGTTCACAGCAACCAAAGAAACTCAGGCTTTGCTTTTTACCTCTGAGATGCCAGGTGTGGGAGGTGACATCCAGTCAAGAACAGACTGCCTGGCTCTCGTGGCCTTGCAAATCAGTATCTCCATCATTCTTTTCCAAAGCAGTAAAACACATTTCTACATTTAAAGGGTTGGGTTTTTAATCTGCTCTGATGCCTTTTCACTGCTGCTGAAGATGCAAAATGCTTACTCAGCTTAATTCTAACTGACATGGGGATGAAATTTCTCATGATAGCCTTTGAGTAGTTTTGAAAAGTTGGAACACCTGAAGAACTTTGCCCCTCTGTACTGGTTATATTCTATAAAATGGTTTTGAAGAACTGTGATGCATTGTTTATTAAAATGCAATGAGTTTTGAATCTTTACTACACAGTCTAAGTTAAAAAAAGAAAGCGAAAGGTAAATTGAAAACCTTTAGAATTTGTATTGCATCAAATCTATGAGAGCATTAAAATTCAATAGCATGTGGAAAAGTAATACTCCATCTCTCCAGTGCAGCCTCTTTTGTATCAAAGTCTCCTTAAAACTGTAAAATTAAGGACATTCTTAATTAAGAACATGTATTAATTGTTTCAGTTCTGTGAAGTACAGAGTTCTCCCTAATTTAGTAACCAAGTTTTGTGTATTAAACTATTAATGTCTGATGTTTTAGTCTACAACCCTGACATGGTAATTCCCCTGTGTGTTTTATGATAAATGATTAATTTCATATAATCACAGGTAATGTGATGTAGAAATTAATTTTTTCTGCAACTCATTCTAGGGAGACATTTAAATGTGCAAACCTGTTTTTCTGTTTCCATGTAGTTACAGAGCCCTCACTGATTTGATACTTTAATTTTATAATACCTACTTTTTTTTTTTAATGTTGCCCCAGCCAGTGGACTTTGCTGAATCTTCCCTGATGCTGTATTTCCATTCCTTTGGGATGCTTGGAAATAGAGCTTGTTCTGCCAATTCATCAAATGCAAAAGTTGTCCATGTCCACCATGGACCTCGTTTTGATCTGAGCACAAATCAACACATGGTTGTGTTTTCCAGCTGCATTTATTTTCCAAATTCTGTCCTAAAAAGCTGATTGTATCTGAGCTGAAGGCTGGCTTCTTTAGAAGAGGTCTGTGCTGTCACAGCTTTCCTACACTGTGCAGAACAACCCCCCACACACCAGGTGCTGGAGTTCTGGCCAGGTTTTGTTTGCAGTGAGAAGAAAACGCTTTCGAGGGACTTGGGAATTCATTCTTCAAATCAGCCCAGGTGACCTTCTTTACAGTCACTGACATTTCCAAATGAATTGGAATGTTGCTGTAGGATTGAAATTCCTTTGAAGAACCTCCAAAATCTTTGTAATTCTGGGCGTCCCCTTGGTCCTTGCCATGGCAATTAAGATAATTAAGACAGCTGGGTGAGATTGCTGTGTATTTACATTGCAGCTGTGATTCCAGTGAGCCTCTGTCTCACTGCATGAGGAAAAAAAGTAGCCAGTTACATCTGGGGAAAAAAAGGATTATGTGGGCTCACTTGCTGTGCTTCCAGCCTCAGCTGGAGCAGATACAAATATTAGTTGTTGCTGTGAGATTTGAAGATTGTTGGGTTCCAAAATTTTTAATGTTTGTTCCTAAAGTCAAGTCCTTAAAGGGAGGCGTCATATTTTTTAGAAGTTCTGCACACTTTTCAAGAATCTTAACCAGACAAACTCTATCAGTGTCCATATTTATTTTGGAAGCTCTGTAAGCTGAACTCCATTGGGAATTTATTAACTTTATGCCTTTAAACCAAACAGCATTGCACTCAAATCTGATCTACTGTAATCTGACACAGAAGACTGTGAGAATTGAGTCAGACTGGAGCCTAGACCAAGTTATTCTGCATGCTGATGAATTTATCTTTCAAAACATTCCTTGTACTTACTCTTTCACCTCAAACACTGCTTCAAAATTAATTAAAAGAGCTCTGAAACTTCATACTTAAAAAAAAAAAAGCTGATGTAAATGTCACAAACTGCTCTTACCTTGCCTCTTTGTGTGTTTGAAACCTACCCAAGCTTTTTGAGAGTTTTCCCAGGGCCACATCCCTCATGTCATGGGGATTTTGTATTCCATCTATCTGAATTTTAGGGGCAGGCAGATGATCCTAACAGTCCTTAGTTACCACAAACGTCTCTCTGTTACTTTTATTTGAGCTTTGTCTAAAACATCACTCAGGTGGGATTTGCTTACACCTGAAGTTGGTTAGCTGTAGGTGCTGTAATAATCATTATAGGAAAAAAAAAAAAAGCTCAGGGTAGATCATATGTATGTGGTTGAAATGTTATGAGATACCCAGTTCAAAACTTGTTGTTGTTGTAGTCCCTTAATTAATGAAATATCACTTTGTGCATTTGTTTTTAAGGTGTGCAATCATAAACTATTTAGCAATGGTTTTCAAATTATATAGTTTGAACTTAAAGTTTGAATTAAAAACGCTATTAAAAAAAAGAAAAATTACAAGACAAGAGTGATTCTAGATTATGTGGCATTTTTAGCCATAGTTTTAATCAGTTGTTTTGAATGTTCTGCTCTCATGTTCTGTCTTGACTTGAGAATCACATTTTTAATTAAGCATTCAATGCTTCTCCATGTAAATTCTACAGCTCCCCTCAGCACCACGTACTTTTACAAATGTGCATAGTACTGAGGCTTGTTCTTCTTTCACATTTCCATATTTAGCTGGCTGCATTTCCCCATCCCATGATGAGATAGCTTCCATAGCCAGACGATGGCACTGCAGGCTAAAGAACCTGCCAGTAAATCCTGTCTCCTTCTTAAATGGAATACGTGTGGGGTTTATTCCTCACCCCCAACCACTTCATTTCATAACTTCTAAGTTATTTTAAGGCCTGTTCATCCTCAGCAGAAGCCATGGTCTGGGTTCTCCATTATTGTATGCCACTACAGCTCTTCTGGATGTTTATTGGAGTGGGTTTAGATCTGATACAATGCCAAAATAATTTTTTTCTACTGCCTGTGTATTATTCTTTAATGTGGGCAATCCTCACTCCACTAAAACTGTTTTGTAAGTGTTTTGCACAACAAAATTAATAAAAAATGGCTCCTCTCAGGCCATTCTTCTTTCTACTTCTCTGTTGCTTGTTGTATTGTAACAAGTGACAATTGAAACATTCCAATGGCCACATCCCTGTAGTACATTAAAATTCCATGTAGTACATTAAAGTTCCATGTTTGTATGTTGCATCAAATCAGTGTGTGACAGCAGCTGCTCTTTCCCTCTGGATCACACAAGAGCCAGGCAATGAAGAGATTATATGGATTTAAGGCATTGCAAAATGCAGTTTGCTTTCCATTCTGGCCTCTGGAAACCAATCCTAAACACTGTTTTTTTACACTTCAGCCAAAAATGAGAGCACTTTCTGTGACCAAGTGGCCTGACTGTGACAGAAGCCTCAGTGCTTTTCTTCTTCTCTTTCACCTCCCTCCTCCTTTATCCCCAACCTCTTGATGTCATTTAGACATTATTTGTATTAGATTATTTTATTAGAGGGAGAGGATTACTGCTGGATTTATGTATCTTGATAAGGATTTCCTTTTTATTTATTTATTTTTTGTTCATAATGAGCAAAGAGAAGCTGGGGCAGCCAATTCTCAAAGCAGGAGTATGAATGATATAACACAAAACCAGCTTGAAGGATTTGGTGATATGTATGTGAATTATTCTGGGATGATGCTTTTGAAAACAGAGGGGGTTTTTTTGTTTTGGTTTTGGTTTTGGTTTTTTTTGGTAATAGTCATGATGAAATTCTTTCATAAAAGCACTTCTGTTAATTTGTTCAAACCACAAGTGAATACATAACTAAACTGAAAACCCCACTATCTCTAAAGCTTTTGATTTTGCTGAGATTTGCTTTGCTCTGTAATATGATTGCTATGCTTTAGAGTATTTATCTGAGCAGGTTTCTTACCTGTAATTGTGGGGGTTATTTATTTATTTTTGCTCACTGCTGTGTGTGGGATTGCCAAACAACTTGGGCCTTTCACAACAGGGTTGCTGTTAAAATACTGTTCACAGAAAAAAAAAAACCCAAAAAAAAAAAAAAAAAACAAAAAAACAAAAAAAAAAAAAAAAAAAAAACAAAAACAAAAAAAACCAAAAAAAAAACCCCAAAAAACCAAAACAACCCCCCCAAAAAACAAACAAAAAACCCAAAACCAACACCCAAAACAAACAAAAACAAACAAATACACAAACAAAACCACAAACACCACAATCCAAAGAAAAACCCCAAACCCAAAACAAAACAAAAACACAGACAAACAAAAAACCCCACAAAAATAAAAAACCCCAAAACAAACAAAAAACACCCCCAAACCCCCAAAAAACAACTAACAAACAAACAAAACACCCCCAAAAAAACCAAAACAAAAACCAACCAAACAAAAAAAACCCAAACAAACAAAAAACCTCCACACATTTGCACGAGTCCCTAAGGGATGGGCTAATACACAATGCCTGACATTTATATAAGGGAGGATGAAATTAGCAGTGGATTCTTTTACTCTGGAACTGCCACGTGGAGCTCCTGGGGATAAACCAGAGACCTACAACTATTAACTTGCCTTTTGCAGGCAGTCGATGAAAGCCTGACTGGTGTGGCCTGCAGGGCACAGCACAGGCCCTGGCTACTTAGCCAGGCATTTATTTACAGCATCTGGGGGAGCTGAAGGGGATTTTTTGACTGGCAAGATTAATAGCAGCTGGGGGGGCAGCAGTGCCATGGCTGTGTGTAGGGAAAGCTGCTTTTTGTTTGTTTGGTTTCAGTTTTGTTTTTTTTTTCCTGTAGGTATTATAATAAAGCAGTTTTTAGTAATAAATCAGAGCTTGCCTGGCCTGTGCTAACTCCCCCTAACCTTTGTGCCACTGCTAATATGATAATGGGCATTGTCTCACAGAGTGCTTGATCTCCCACACTTGCCAAAGCAATTTCATGTGCCACACAAGCACATGTTAGGTCTAAGCTCAGTTGCCATTGCTGGCATTCAACTTTTTGTCAGAATTTTCGAGTCTGGTGTTGTAATTATTTACACACAGCCTTTGTAGTCTATGGGCAGGGGAATTCTGGTTGTGAGACACATTAATGACAGCCAGCTGCACTCTGGACACAGGTGAACAGTAAGTTCTAACAGGAACTGGGAGCTGTGAGTTCACTTGGTTAATTGTGTGCTCACAGTGGTCCATGTGTGTTTCAAGCTCACTGGAGTAGCTTTTATGTCTGCCTGGCTAGTTCTGATTAACCCAACTGGACCTGTGATTCTGGCCTTGGAAATCCATCAGCTTGTGCAACAAAGCTCAGAATTTGCAAATCCTATGATGAAGTTTGCCTTGGTTGTTGGAGTGTTGCGTGGTGTTATGTTTTTTTGGGTGTTTTTTTTTGTTTTGTTGTTTTGTTTTTTGTTTTTTTTTGTGTGTAGTTTGTTTGTTTGGTTTTTTGTTTATTATTGTTATTGTTATTATTATTCCTTTTACTAGATTTTCTAATCTTTATTTTCTCAGTAGACAATGTAAAGTCTTCAGTACATAGTCTTGTTTATTAAAAGTTTCTACTTATACTTTCTGTCTCCTCAGGCTGATTTTTTTTTTTTTTAAATTTGCACTTAAGAATCTGTTAAAAAGTTAGGTTAAATTTAGTATGTGTCATCCCTTTTGTAACACTGCTCCTTGAAGGAGTATGGTACGTGTTTATGGTATTTTCTAATTATTCAATAAATTGCTTAAAGTTTAATGAAGTTGAAATCAACGGCCAATGACATTTTAATATGGATGTAGTGCCTAAGAAATTTTGGTGTCTGGATGTTGTATTCTGAACATGTTGCTGAGCTGGGAGTGGAGGTGTGCACTTACAGCTTTTAACTAAATTATTCTTAATTGCATTTCTATTAGTATAGTGAGTACTTGGGAATCCTGAAAGATCTTTTACATGAATAACTCATCCAGGGGTAATAAATATTTACCTGTCATGAAGTGGGGAATTAAAAAAATAAACAAGCTGACAGAGATTCAATGTTACATCAGGGAGTTTGTCTTGTAGAAAAAGAAATAAACTATATCTTGCTAGGGCTTATTTTCTAACTTAATATTTCTTGCTATGTGCTAGTCAGTGAAAAGAGGTTCCTAAAATATCTCACCACTTTTTATTTTAGTAATTAAGACAGTTTGAATTCCTTTTGAAAATACTGAAATGACTGTGCCGTGCGAGGGCTGGGTATTGCCTGAAGGGAGCTAATTACCTGCCTGGTGACTTGGATGGAGAGTTGGGCTGTTTGAGGAGGAATGGTTCTGTTCTACTCAGGAAAAGTCTTTAGTCTCCTACTGGCTCTGCTGGCACAGGGTGCCCAGAGCAGCTGTGGCTGCCCCTGGATCCCTGGCAGTGCCCAAGGCCAGGCTGGATGGGGCTGGGAGCAGCCTGGGGCAGTGGGAGGTGTCCCTGCCCATGGCAGCAGGGGTGGCACTGGATGGGATTTAAGGTCTCTTCCAACCCAAACCATGCTGGGATTCCATGATTTTCTGGTGCTCTGGTTTTTCTCCGTGGATTTTTGTGCATGACTTTTCTTGTTCCTTGTCCTGTGGAGCCTCCAAGTACAATTTGTTGTTGTGAAGCCTCAGCACAGGTGGAACTGTTTATTAGGTCACAGAAGAATTTTTTTTAAAATTATTATTCCAGAACCAGCTCATCATATAGGGACATAAAAATTATTTTGAGCTGTCATAATTTTTCAGGCACATGCAGATCTCCCTTAGAATGATCCTTGTGATGTGGTTTTGTTTTTGCTTGAGGAAGACAAATCATATTGTTGATGTGAGATTGTTGTGTGTAATTCTCAGTTTAGGCATTCTTTGCATTCAAACAAAACCTTCTGCCACTGCTCAGTAATTCAGGTTTCCTGTTTTCTGTGTGTGATGCTGATGTGAAGCTAATGGTTCAGTCCTGTACAGTTGGTGGATATATTGGTGAGGGTTTCTTCTGCAGCTGATAACAAAGCAGTGATGCTGCTCTTCAGCCAGGGCTTCATCTGAGAGATGGGAGGGGCAGGAAATCAATTCTTCTTATCTTTACCAATTTCTTATAGGAGATAAGAATCTCTTTGAGTTGACACAGATTAATTATACAGATTATATCAGTTGTCTTCATCAGAAGCCCTTGCTACTAAATCAGTCTTACTAAAATGGTTAATATACCATCCTTTTGAGCAACTCATAACTTCTTTTACAAAGGAGCATTTAATTTGCCTCTTTTTACTTTCTTTTGTAAATTATTGTTTTATTATTGGAAGTTTTTGTAAAGCAGATCCACTGAATTCAAACTGAAAAATGTAAAATCAATCTTGACATTTAATTAGATGTTCCAGGTTCTCTTCAGTGTGAACAAGAAAAGCAACTGATATTCTGAGGTCATGTAATTAAAAAATTCTTTATAGCTGTCCTTTAAAGGGTTTTTTTTTTTTGCTTGTTTTCTTTTTTTTTAAATTTAGATATGCATGTGCATTCATGGAAATGGGCATCTGCCTTAAAAATTCTCAATAATTCTTACATATGCAGTTTTTTAGATTATTTCTTTAATAGTCTGCTTTTGAAAATTTCTTGTTATCTCACTCTTGATTCTTGTGTGCTGACCAGTAGGAAAATGGTAAAAAAAAATTTCTATTTCTATCGAGTGATGGTGAAAATCTTGAAAACACAATGCAGGCAGTAATAAATGCAAAGGGGATTAAAGGGGGGAAGTGTCCTATTGTTTCTGGAGTGGTATCAATTCAATCTTTTAGCCGTGTACTGGGGCCTCTCTGGCCATCTTTGGGGTGCTGTGCTTTATCTGGATATTGGACATCATCTCTGGAACAGTTATAACACTGCACTGGTTTATTTTACACCTGAAAGTTACAAGTGATTTTAGAAAATAGATTCTAAGGTTTTAGAAACCTTTTTGTGTTGGCTTTTTTTTTGTTTGTTTTTAGAGTGCTGTAAAGTGGAATCTTGTTTTTAGTGTAACTGGTTTTCTTATAAGGGAAAAGTCAAACACCTTCAGTGTTCTACAGAATATTTGAATTTTTTATTAAGAGTACATTTTTTTTAATGTTTGCCCGAGCACATTATTCCAGGTATAAAATGCTGATTTAGCTGAGAGTGGAAGCAGGAAAAGAGAGATTAATGATGAGCCTCTACCATGAGTTTTATTCAACATTCCCAGGGACTCTCTGAGTGTTCTGATCTTGGAATTTCCTCTGCACAAGAGGTGTGCAGCTCATCTGTTGCAAACACACAGGAGGAAATCTGAGGGCCATTTCCAAGGAGCTTTGAGCTCTTCAGTCGTTCTTGTATTCTGATTTCATGGGAAACATTTTTAACTGGCTGGCAGGTTTTGTATGGCTGCATTGTTATATATAAAAATATAATAATATTGCATTGTTATATATAAAAATAATAATCATGGTTCTATAATTGTCTCTAATGAAAGGTTTTCCTTTTGTCAGGGCATTGTGGCAGAGGACTGGTTGTCCCCAGGAAAACTGTCCCTGAAACACTTTCAGGGTTTCAAACAGAAAAATAATTTAGAGCTGCTGACCTTCAATGTTCTCTGCAAAGTTACCTGTTGTAACGTGGGGAGTATGATGGGAGCTGATTGAGGAAAGAAATATATTTATTCTCAGTATGCAGATTTTTTTTTTATGTTATCTGAAAACATATCTGTGCATTGAAGAAAAAAAAAGAAAGGGAAGAAAAGATAAAGTTTAGCTGTTTTGCTCTAAAGTTTTTCTCTATGTGAGTTTTCTCTCTCTCTCTGTTTGCTAAATTGGTGAGACATGCATAGTTCCAGATAAAACATGCAAAATACTTAAGTGCATGGAAGAAAGAGAACAATATTTTCACAATCCGTTTTCCCCTTGTAAAGCACCAAGTTGATATGGTTTAACTTTAATATTTCCAGCCAATTCAATATAGAAAGCATCACTTACTGTTAAACAAAAAAAAACCCCAAAAAACCCCCCCCAAAAAAAAAAAAAAACAAAACCAAAACAAAACAAAAAAACCACCAAAAAAAACCCAACAAAAAAAACCCCACAAACAAAAGGCAATCAAAACTAGGGGAGAAAAGCTTCATAAGATAAAAAAAAAAATTAATAGGAAAAACTGATTAATTTCTGGGAAGAAATAAAACCATCTGTACAAATATGTTTTGATGCTTACTATATACATTTTTCATATTACACTGTCAACTGAGGTTAATGCACATGTGTAGGAATAAATATATTTACACCAGCAAAAACTTTACTCCTCCAGATACTGGAAATAAGCATCAAGACTGAGGTAAGTGGGGATAAGAGCATTTTCAGGTTTTTTTTTTTGTTTATTCATAAAACATAAAATATGTAAAATGTTGTTTTCTAATGACTCCCTTTATAAACTACGAAGTCTACAAATGCATTTAGCTACTTGCTGATGATAATTCTATACTAAATCAAAATTACTGCATAAAAAAACTCCTCCATAAAGCCAGCTCAGTCTTTTAGAATGATGGTCTGGAAACAGGAGATCCTTTATTCCCATTTTCCCTCGGAGTAATGAAAAACGAAAAATGCTGCGGAAATGTCAGAAAAACGTCGTCAGGAATAAATCCTGGGGGCTGGGTAATGAAACTTTGGTGCCTGGTGGCGAGCAGCAGGCCCTCAGCTCTCCAGCAGGCAGCACCAGGATGCTGGGAGCAGCAATAGCTCAAAAAACTGCATGCCACATTCCATCACTGATCCCTCACTTTCCTGAAGTCTCCCAGGCACGTGGCTGAAGCTCTGAAGCACGAAACCCCAGCACCAGCAGCAGATTTGTAGCTGTCTGCACCACGCATTAGAAACTGTAGGACTTGCAGGAGTTATGCTGTTTGCTCTCTGCCAGAGTTTCATTGTTTAATGGGCTATGTAAACAATGTGTGTGTAGTATCCTAAAGTGAGGTTTTGGTTGGTTTTTTATGATGTCAGACGTGCACTCTGTGCTGGCACAGCTGCACGGAGACACAGCTCATGTTAATGGAATAAGAATAACAAGAAACTGGAGGGAGAAGTGAAAAATAAAGTCTGTGAGGTCCCAGAACAGGACAGTTAATAGTTCAAGAAGCTCATTCTTTTCTGTTGTAAAATCCAAACTACTTATTTTGGGAAGTATGTCTCTGGTAAGGAAATGAAAATTTCTCCAGCACATCTTGGCCAGAGGTAGGTGCCTGCATTCCCTTGTTTTAAGGGCAGGTAATGCATCCAGGCTGGCTGCCTGAGGGACCAGTGCTCCCCAGCACATCCCAGTTCCACGTGGGTTGTCCACAGGGACAAGCAGAGCTGCAGGACAGGGCACAGACCCTGTGCTGTTTCCACTCCTGCAGTCTGAGCTTCCAGCAGGAACATCTCCCCTGCCTGCTGCCTGCCTGAGCCTTTCTGAGAAGGTGTTTGGTTGGGGCTGGAGGTTGCCCTCCTCTGAGAAAGGGCTCTCAGAGTGGCAGTGGCTTTGGGAGGAAGTGGCTCCCTGGTGTTTGTTCTCCATCTGCAGGAGATGATGAGGGAAATGTCATCATCACTTGCTGAGCACATTTATTGGGGGTGTGTTCGTGTATTTAACAATTGGAATGATGGGATTTCTTTAGGAAGGAGAAGGAGCATTTGCAAACTCTCAAATACTGGTTACGTTTGCACCCAGGAGGTGGAGAGAGAAGTGGAAATGGGTATCCACAGTTCTGTCTACAACCAGAATCAGGTTTTTCAGCCTTTTTGGCTTGGCCAGTTGCTATCAGGGGAAATTTTTTTTTTTTTTTTTTTTAAATATAAATAATTAAATAAATAAATAAATTACCTGTGCATTTGTTCCTCAGAGCTTGTTAAGATAATGGAAGCAGTGGAAAGGTTCCTGAGTAACCAAAGAGCTCTTTGTGTGTTGGTTATCTCCTGGGCTGGGCTGTATTTCCAGGAGTGTATATACAGGTTTTAGAGCTAAATTCAGAGCTTTGCAGTTATCTTTCAGGGAGAGATCTAAGTTAAAGAATGTGCATTGTTTTAAAGCTAAAGGTATCATACTTCAGTTGAAAGCTAGAAATCAGCACTTTATTCTTTCCTTCTAGCAAATGGCAATCTCTCTTTACTGCACTGTTAGATTTTTCAGAATGATTTTCAATCCTAAATATCCAGTATGTTTTTGTTGCTCAATTTAGACAGAACTCTTACCTCTCTTTTAGGTTATGAGAAACCTTAGAATTTCATTAAATACTGAACTAACTGATGTTTCATTTTCTAAGATGACCCCTTATCTGTTCCCTCTTTTAGCTGGTTGTACAAATATGATGTTTCAGTATGCTTTTATTGAAGGAGAACCTCTTTTGATCCCACATTATAAAATAGTTTGTGGTGTGTAATTGCTATATGCAAGGTGATTTCAATTTTAACACCTATTCAAATCTGTGTCATTATCCAAATAGAAGTGGAATTATTCATACAAGTTTATGAAAAAAGGTTTGAACCTTCTTATTTCCTCTGCAGCTTTCCATATATAATATACTACATCTGGGAAATCACCTGAATTATTAATATTTATTTCTTTAAATCTTGTCAGACCACATTTTTTGTGTCTTACATATGGTCCATCAAGTATTTTTCTTTCTTGTTGGGATAGAAACATCTTGTCCTATTATTGGTGAAGGAAAGTGTTAGATGGAGAGTTTCTCTTTCTGGGCAAAGACTTTCTCCCAGCTGCTAGATGAGTAAAGTGGTTTCAGAGCCGCTCAAATTTATTTTCTCAAGCTTTGCTGTCTCAGTAGCAGTAAGGTAACATTGCTCTTGTTTGTCTCCAGGGAAGGAAATCCAGTCCTGCCATATACAACAGCACGAGATAGAGTTGATAATTGTTGGAAATAAGCTACAATATTTAGTGTTTCTAACTTGGGGAGGTTTCTCTGTGAATGGATTGCTGGGCACATATGCTCTTTATTTTGTTTTGGCGTGTTAGCATCAATTATGCACGTGGTTAGATGGTTTTAGGGTTATGTAAAACCTTGAATAATATTTCAGCTGCTTGATAGACAGTGTGGAGCTTAGCAGTGATCTTGATATTGGCATCTCTCCTGTGGAAGTAGGGGTGGTGGTTCTTTCCATTGGACTGGCAAAGAGCCAGACTGACTGGAGAACAAAATATGATCAATGGAAATTCAAAGAACACATTTTAAAATAAGTCAATTTGGTAATTACAAGTCGGTGTACCAGTAGATTTTCACAGCAGGGAGGACAGCGGGGAAAGCAAAGTGTGCTAATTTTATTTTAATTAAGCTGTTCTGTTAATGGGGATCAGAGGATTCTGTCACAACGAGGGAGAGGAGGAGCTGTGTGATGATAGACTTGCTCCACGCTTGACTCGGTCAAGTGGCTTCCATTTTACTGTGGTTAGAGCATGAAGTGTTTTCAAGTGCTGCTGAAGGAGCTCTTCAGGCTGGGAATGAGCATTCAAAGAACAGGATACAGCTCTCTTGATCTCTCTTTAGTTCTACGGCTTTGGCAACTTTCAGCAAGCTCACAGGGCTACCACCCTTTCCCTCCCAGAAGGAGAAAAAAATAATAGTGGATAGAAGAGTCCTGTTTAGAGGGTAGGTGGGGAAAACACAGATGATTTCTTTTTTCAGTTGTGATCATTAGAACTCTCTGCTTACACTAAAGGCTCTACATGGTTTGCCTCAGCCTTGTGGGATAACAGTCACTGTGATTAGACATAAAAATCTTCAAATCTTCTGTAGCTGCCAAGTCCTCTTAACTCCTGGCTGTGGTTCAAAATTAAGCAGAAGTGTTTACATTGTATGAATAAAGAATTTTTTCCTCTATACAGACAAATTAGTAAACAAAATTGAGTTTTATATGGGAAAGAGATAGTTTTAGGTAGCTGTGGTTTGGGTGTTACGTGTGAATGTCCCTGAAGCTCAGCAGAAGCATTCAAAGAGCAGAGCCCCTGGGAATGTGCCTTTTCCCAGCTGTCACCACTGCCCCACTCACACAAACACACTCCTTCCACACCAGTACAGATCTGCTTACTGGCCCAGTTTGCAGTGTGGCTCTGGTCTCCTGATCCATGCCCTGACAGGCTCTCCCTTAAACTGATGGAGGTTCATAGTAAAGGAAATGTTTATTTTTTCCAGAACTCCTAAAGAACTATTCTGTTCCAAGAACTAGCTGTGGGCTCACTGTTCTTTGCTAAAATTTTCTGAACTGCCTTACCAAATACTTGAAAGGATAAGAATAGTAAATCTATTATCTGATAATTACCTGCTGCAGGCTGACTACTCATTTGCATGTTCTGATTCTGGCTTTGCATTATATAATTTGAATCTTTTGATAATATCCCACTTATGAAGGGACTTGGCTTTTTTTCCTGTTAACTGCACTATCAAAAAGCTATTGCAAGACATTTTGGATCCAAATGGTGATGTTTGATCCAAATATGTCAGGGAGCAACTGGGTTTCCATATCCCAAGCTAAGCCTGTAGTTGTGGCACTCAGGTAATTTTGAATTGGAGTGGATTGTCATCAGTGAACTCAGAATGAAAAAGAAATATCAGAACTCTATTTTGGCAGATTCTTTAACGAGTGCTGGAAGGATTTTTAGAAGGCAGCAGTAGGGGTTCTTTGTTAAGTTACTCTAAAACAAGTCATTGAAAACACAAACCATTGAAAACACAAACCATTGATTTTCCTGGGATATAGATGGCCCAAAATTTAGTTGATTAATCATGTGCAGTGTGAGCCTCTTCCTGAGGTTTCAAGTCTTTCTGGATGCTACAGATTTTCTTTTCCCACCTTGTATCTCAGGAGGGCCCTTGTTTTAATGAGCAGTATAAGGTATGTGTGTGTTTTGAGTTCATGAATTCACTTCTTGTTAGGATAGTGTGTTCATAGGTTTTAGTTTGTGTGCAGTATCATTACATCAGATAATTCTGCACAGATAATTCATTTCCATGATTTAGGATGTTCTTAATTGCTTTACTGAAGGGAGATTGAGCACCTTTTAACCAAACAGCTGAACGATTTGCTATGACAATTCTGCCACTGTGCATTCACTTAATTTCCAATTAATCAAACATTCAATAAATCATTAGTATAATTACACCTGCTCAAATATTCCTACCCCAGCACATTAGCTATGCTCAGGCAGACTCTTTTACCAGCTGTGTGAATGGATTCATTTGTCTGACCCAGTTGGTTGCACGTCCTTGCTTCTTATGAGCCTTGAGAAATGATAGGGCAGAAATTTTAATTATTTATAATACCAGGCATTCTTTTGATTCGTTCTTCATGCTTGTCGCTTGGATGCTTCCAGAGCAACTTAAAACAAACAGCAGTGCAACAGTGGCTGGTTAATTTCTGAAGATTTTGAAATCATTTCCATTCCCCTGCTGTGCCGCTTTCCTAATTACACCGTGTCCCCAAGTGCATGGTAATTCCCTCATCACCATGCATCAAAAGCACAGATGATTAAAACAGTATAGCCTGTGTCATATAAATGTAACCAAAAGTGGATCCCAAAAGTACTTTACTGAGTAAAGCCAGTCAACTGGTCCCAGAAATTAACTGTAGGATCTGTTTTTAAATTAATTGGACGAGTAGAAATCCAATGACCTGTCTTCAAAATATCCCTGTAGTTGCACTTTAGTGTCTGAGGAAGACTGAAATTTGAGGCAACCCTCCAAGTATTGGAGAAGGGAACTTTGAAGCACCTGTGCTATGCAGGGGTGTGTTGCTATTTGCTCCCTCCACACAGACAAGAAATCTCCATTTCCTCAGGTACAAGTGGGATTACTCAGTATTTGTATCTACTGGTTGTTGTGAGCTTTAAATCATACTTAATGTGTGTCATCGTTGTGAGACTCAAAGTAAACAAACCCGGACATGGAATTTCAGTCTGTAATGTTTTAAATAGGGAGCTCTTCATGTGGGTGTAGACACGTTTTAAATCGTTCAACGTAGGTTCTGTTGCTTCAAAAATAGATTTACTGGTTACAACTTGCCTGTATTTTATCTTTGAGTCAGGAATTAGAGGAGATTCATAATACTTTAATCCCTTAGTACAAATAGGTAAGTTTTTTTTTTTTTAATTTACTGAAGGTGTCATGATCCATCCAGATAGTAAAATAGGTTAACTTTCCCCCGGCAACCCATTCCCTATTCTGTTTATACTTTATTTTCTTTTTACTGAATATGCTTTGTGTAATACTAAGGGGAAGTTCTTTAACCTGAAGGGAAAAGGCATCAAAGGATCTATTAAAAAAAAAAAAAAAAAAAAAAAAAAAAAAAAAAAAAAAAAAAAAGATGAGAGAAAGATACAGTAATTGGACATTATTTTAATTACTTAAACATTTGTCCGGTTTCTTTCTCATCTGTTAAAAAAAAATGGTAGAGTGCATCAGCACATGGGTTCTCTGACCCTTCCAGTCCATTAGAGCACTGAGTGGCGGGGGGGGGAAAGAAATCTGCTCTGGATAAATGTTTCTTGGCTCCCCATGGCATGGGGCCTTACTGCTGTGGCTGACAGAAATGTCTTGGTGCACAGAAAACAGGGAGATTTATTTATCCATTAAGCTGCATTTGGGTTTGGATGCTCTGCCCAACGTTATTGAGTAGGAGCTTCCCTAATTGTTTGTTTATGTTTCTAATTGTGGCTCAGCATATGATCAGTCTGATGCATCTGCATGGCTGGGCTTGAGTGGAACCCAGGCATCTTGCTGTCAGGTGTAGTCTGAGCATCCTGTGGAATGCCTGGAATGCTGATTGCAAGTTTTAATGCCTTGCTTTTAATTTCTCTTGCATTTTTGGAGTACTGCAATACAGTAACATCACCAGATACACTTAGAACACCTTCACAGCCTTAAGATTCCCTTTTGCTTCAGTCCTGAAAGCTTTGGCTCAAATCTATATGCTCAAAATTTCACTTCACCTATCCATATTTTATAGTCAATCATTACATTTCCTTTTACAGTTTTCACCCTCTGAAGCTGACAGGATTCTTTGTCTTAGGCATTTTATTTTAGTTTCCCCCATCCCAATCCTTTTCACACCTTCAAAATGTCTTCCCAAGTCTGAGCTCATTTAGCTTTACTGAAGTTTGTTGTAAATAATTTATTACCTTGAAACATAACAGTCTAGGAAATTAATCATCATAAACAACAGCACAGCTTTTAGTTGCCTAGGGACAGGGTCATAGCCTGCACAGAATCCTCTTCACCAGTTAAAGCAGGGATATAAAACTCCACTTTACTTGCCATCACAAGGTCCTCTTCAGGAGTTTGCTTTAAGATTTACCTTTGTTTCTTTTCTGGTTTATCAAGTGCACTGTAATGTGTGGGTTATTTTTCTGAAGCTCTTTGGCAATTTAGCAAAAGTATTATAACATGTTTGGGTGTGGGTTTTTTTGTTTTTTTTTTTTTTTAAGTGGCTAAGGTGTTTTTGACCAATAGTGCAACAAACCTTCTCTTCCCCAGCATCTCTCGTCCCTGTGGGTCTGGAGGGGGACAGCTAAATTCCAAATTCACATTTTCAGGAATACCCTGCCGCAGTGTTTTGAGCACTAAAAGATGCTGGCCACTGGTTTGAAGCAAAAAAACCAAACAAAAAAAAACCAAACAAAACCAACCTCTAGTACACACAGTCTTGAATTAAGCAGCCAAAAGAATTTTGGCACGCTTGCTTGGGTACCACAGGCACAGAGGGTTGGGTTGGTGGGCAGCAGCTCTGAGTGGGCATTGACCTTCCTCTGGCACTTTCTCACTGTCAGATGGAGCCAGTTTGTAACTGGGGGATACTGGAAGTGCCAGACCTATGTCTCTCCATGCCTGAAAGGCGAGGCAGCCTAAAGACAGGCAGGCAGCATGAGGAAGTGGAAGATGAAATGTCTGGTCCAAAGCCTCACTGCAAACCTCTGGCAGATCCTGGAACTCACCTCTGGGTTATCCTGAGCCTTGATCAAAATCTGTTCTCAGTCACAGAATAAAAACCACATTAGTTTGATGTCATCATTACCTATGCAAATATAATAAATTTTCGGTTCTTACTCCATTCATTCACCTCTTTTCTGTCTGACAGTGTGAGCTAACTTTGCAGTATGAAATAAATAACATCACAGCATAACAGGTAGAAATAGTCAACCTCTGAAGATAGAACAGGCAGAAGTGAAAGTGAAAATGCTTCCAAAACATGCTTAGAAAAGATAGACACAAGGCTAAATTAGAAGAGTTAAAATATGGACATTCACATTTAGGAAAAACCTCATCACTTGGACTCTGGAACACCATGTAATTCTATCATCTTGATGAGGGCAAATCAGTGGCTGTCATCCCAAAGTGGATTGGAAACAGCAGATCACATTTCCACTCTTCATTATGCAGAAAAATGGCATTAATGTTGTTAGGGTTCTCTAGCAGCAGCTAGCCATGTGCAGCAGTTCCTCAGCTGAAGCATGCTACTGCACAGACAAACCATTTAATGCTATCTGCAACCTAAGATTTATTTCAAACAAAGGGGAATTAGCTTCCCAAATTGTCAGATTTACTTTTCATGGACAATTTCAACGAGCAGAAGACCACACTAGAAGCAGGTATGTAGATGATGGAAGGATCAGAGGAGATGGAAAGTGCCTCTCTGTGCATGTGTTTGTTCCCCAAAGACCTCCTTCCCTCTGACCCCCCTGAAACCTGGTGGCAGGCACCTCACACCTCTCAGGTGTCTCCACAAGCATGTGGAGAAGGGAAATATTTAAAGGTGAAGTAAGAGCACAGAAGGCTGCTCCTTGCATGGCCTGAGCAAGAGCTCCCAAGGCTGTTTTGAATGACAAATTGCCCCAGCTCTTTTTTTAAAACCTACAACTGTTACGATTTTTTTTTAAATTTGATGTCAGATTCTGATATCAGCCAGATTTCTCTTAAGCCCCCTTTTTAAGATTCAAGCTTGTATTATTTTCAATATTCTTTCTAGAGCTGAAACAGATCTGTGTAGCTCCTCTGAAATCATAATTTATATTATATGGATGATAGTCTGAGGAATGAGTAGAATTTTTTGGAGGACTACCTACACCTCCCAATATATTATCAGTAAAGACTATTCTATGAGGTACTTATAAGACCTCCTAATTTCATATTAACAGTTGATTAAACTTAATAATACAGTGAGTATCATATCAAAGCATATAATTGTAAAATGCTTTGCCTTTTGGAGCCCAGAGGAGTTTCTATGGTGATAACTTTAGAGGCTTATAAATGTTTTTATGTCTATTTCTCAGATGAATAAAATTTTTATTATTTTAGAACTATGTTTGGATAGTCTACAATTAAATGAATTTCATGAGCAAACTAAATTAAAAGCCATAGTCGTCAATACAGAGTGAATGATTTGGCCAGGGTTCCATTTGTGCTGGTTTTCTGTGTCCAGATGGGTGTTTTGCTTTGCCATATTCATCAGCAAGGAATCTCAGAGCACCCTAACATCTGTGGGAGGCCTGAGCACACACAGGGGATTACTTCCAAACTGTAATGAACTGCCTATTTTTTTTCTCTCAAAAAGAGATGATGATTTCTCTTAGAAAGAGCTGATGCTTTGGTACCCTATTGGTGAAAGGGAAGTGGCTTCACTGAGCCCAGAATGAGCAGGAGGAATCTGCTGATTGTGCTGCAGAGTGGCAGAAACAAGTGGCTACTCAGTGATCTGGTGCTGCACATTCTCATGGCTTGGACTGATCTCTCATTCCAGAGGGAGTTTGGGAAGGCACAGACACAGGGCAAACACTTCAGAGCTTCCTCTGCCAGCATTAAGGGTAATTTCCATACCAAAAGGCAAAACTCAGTGATCAGTAGCTGCTGCTTCTACAACTGCAGTACCATTCCTGAAGGATGTGATGAACAAAATCCAGCAGTATTTTGGACAAGAACATCAACTCTGTCACCTCCTGGTGCTCCAGAAAGGGCAGAAAGGGTCCCAGACCGAAGAAGAAAGCAGAATTCCTTTGCATTACCCATAAATCTGCAGCAAGATACCAAGCCAATTGCAGAAAGCAGGCAGATTTGATGTTGATGGAAAGGATGTCTGTGCCAAGATTGGGAATTTATCGAGGCATGTTTCACCCTGGGAGAAGTGCCCTGGCAAGGCCAGGTACCAGCTTGGCAAGGCCCAGCTTTGTGCCAATGGTCCCAGCTCTGAGCTAATCCTGCCCTAGCCCTGAAAACATCTCCTGTTTGAGAGGAGCCCGTGCTGTGTTTGGCTTTCTGGGCCCTTCACCTCACTCTCTCCAGCTGGAATCATCTACACTGTCCTTCTGAACTGCTTCTCCTTTCAGGCTGTCTTTCATAAAAAATTCTCAATCCTTACTCTGGTTTCTGCCAAGAACTGTTGATTTTTATGAAGTTGCTGTCTAGAAGTAGTTTGTAAATATAGTCTATTAATTGCCTTCTTTTTAAGTAAAATAAATCTTTTTATGAGTGTTTTTAAAAGCTCATGTAACTAACTGCCTTCTAATTTATGTGTGGTTTTTATTGCAAGTCAAACTTAGCATGGGGTGGTTTTTCATAGAGTTTTTAAGGTGAAGCAAAACACAATTTCTGTTGGCAGGATCAGCTGGCATTTTATATTTCTGTCTTCAAGAAAACAGTGTTTTCTTACAGTCTTGGACAGTAAGGGACCATAGGCATACACCCCATACCATTACCACCTTGCAATGCAAAAATCTGAACCACAACCCAAACGGGAAAGAAACCAAACAAAACCAAAACCCCAAACCAACCAAACAAAAAATGCCAAACCAACAAAAAAACCTGAAACACAAAAAACACCCCGAGCACAAAACAAAAGCAACATCAGCTTCACTTACATAAATAAAGAAATATTTAATGCTCTTTAGGACCAAAAGGTTTTTCCCTTGAACATCATGTTGTATTTTTCTTGTGTTGATGGAAGTAAATGGTTTCTGCTTCACCATTTTGCCATAGGACAGATACAGTTAAGGAGGATTCTGAGAAAATAATCCTGAAGTTCTTTGACTCCTGTCTTGAACTTGCTACTTTTAACTTGCAGGAGTCACCCAAAGTCATCAGCTGTTCTCCCAGCTTCCTGTAGGGATGGACTCTGTACTGAGAAAAGAACATCATCCCTGTGATTTTGTGACTCGAGAGAAGATGTAACTTGGTTTTACCAGTCCAGGAGGGGGCAGTAAATTTCTTTTTATTGTCTTTGGAATCAAGCCCAACCTTCTCTCACCATGAAAGGCTCTCCTCTTAAAAATAGCACTTTTTTTTTAAATTAGAAATCAGTATTCTTACTCCACAATTTCTTAGCACTGTCATTGTTTTTAAGTCCCTTTTCCTGACAGCCTTCTTTATAAAATAGAAAATTACCAGAACTTTCAAAATCAGTCATTTGTAGCTTTGATCTTCAATATATTCAAAATAATCTGTAATGTGATAAGCATTTTAAATATTAAAATCTCATATGTAATGTATTCCATTCTTTTGTCAGTTTTGTTGAAAATACTCTATTTTCGAAGAGCACTAATGAAATGGAGCAGACTTTCCCTCTGTGCTAAAATAATCTTGTTTTCTTTTCTAACCCTAATATTCATGTACATATGTATACAGAGTAATCAAGCTGATTTTAAATACTCCCAAATTGCATGTTTGCATTTCTCAGTGTATTACAGTGAAACAGAACTGAATAGGAGGTAAAAAAGCCTGGTTTGGATGAAAGCACATCATTTTTCTGGGCAGATTTTAGGATTGAAAGTTATTTTTCTTACTTGGCTTGGAGGTAAAATGGAAATGATTATTGGCTCTGAGGGGGAGAAAACACAAGTACAGACCTGGTGCCTATGACATTGGTTGGGGGAGGACAAGAAGCTGTTGCAGTCAGTGGATTCTTTGGAGTTTTGTTTTTGCTGCTGGGCAAAGTTATTAGCATGAAATTTCAGGTGCAATTAAAGTTGCGTTGTGAGTCCAAATAACCTCCTTGAATGCTTTCACTGCTTCTAATTGCTGTAATTCTCAAGAAGTTTCTGGGAAAAAAGGAAAAAATCCCACAAAACATAAGTGATAACACACTCATAGCTGGTCCAGAAGTTCATCCCAGAGGGAGCAGAAATAACACTTTTCACCTTGATCCTCCTCGAATGGGATATTTTTATAAGGTTTGTTGAGGTGTTGTGGTGGTGGTGTTATTACTTATTTTCAATGATTATTTATTATTAATAAGTATTATTTAGGCACATAAGCTGGATGGGAACTCATAAAGCCCTGGCTGCGATGTTCTGAGCAGTGGAAATGTTGTGTTCAGTGCCCTCAGTGCAGTTTGTGGCATTATTTGGGAGGTGTTCCTCGTGCCCTGGGCACACAGAGTGCTCCTGTGGCAGCACAGGTGGGTGTCCCGTGGAAATATTTGCTGTTTATTTGGTGGATGAATCTACTGAAGTATTTCCCAAACCAACTTTTTTTTTCTTTGCACCCTGTAATTTCTGTGTTTAAAATGTGTCCAGCTGATGGTTCATGACCCTGGTCCACCACAAACAGCAACAGTTCATCTCTTCTGAAGGACACACTGCTGGCACAAAATTACTTTGCATTTCACTGCTTTTATTTATTGCTTGTACTACTACTATCATTATTATGCACTATAATGATTATTAAGTGAAAAAATATCCCAGCTGAATCTTCTTAATGCCATTTGTGGAGTTTAGAGGGTGCTGATGGGAACAGAAATTATTTCATATGGAAATGTGTCTGAAATAAATTCTACCCTGCAAATTTAGAATCGGAGTGGGCTGGAAGAATGTGGGAGGAACTTTGTGAGTGACTTGAATTAAAAAACGAGGTACAGATTTTAAGTGAGTGCCAGCTCTGTTGAGTACAATAGCTCTGTGGAGAGCTAAAACTCTCAGACCAAAGTTACCAAAATCAGGTGCCTGAAGTTGCATATGTAAATGTGCATATATGTAAATGTGATTTGATTCCCAGAGTGTGAGTCAGCCACAACTGGTGATGGGAGTTGATGGGAATTGCTTATGGCTCCCAGCTGGATAGATTGTAGGGTTTTTATTGTTTCCCATCAGATTATGGCCAATATCTGATGGTGCCTATGTAACAGCATTCACTGATGATATGTAACTTCAGTGACATTTATCCTCCTCCCCGACTTTTTCTAAGGTTAAGGACCCAAGCACTCGATGACTTCATTTGCCTTAACTTAAAAGTAGTATGTCATATAATATAACTATTTGGGATATTTAGCTAATAAATGCAATCTTTCTTTCCAGTGTTTCCTCAAAAGAGAAGGAAAACCTCTGGAGACTTCCAGAAGGGGTTTTAGCTAAGTCTGCACAGGAGTTCTGTAGCTGAGTTCATGCTGGGAGGTGCTCCAATGGAGTCCTGAGCACATTCCTTTGAACAGTCCCCTTCCTTTGCCTAGTGAGGAGCTCTTGATTACTCCGTGCTTCTGTTTTTTAACTTAAAAGTTAGAAAGACTTAAAGTTTTCCAAGTTTCCCTGTGCCTGGAATTCGGAGTGAGGGATCTCACAGGCTGCCTCTGCCATGCTGTATTTCAACTCTCCTGCACTGGCAAGAGGAATCGGGGAGGTTGGGTTATACATTTCATGAATTTTATGGCTTTATCATCCCTTACCCATACTCGTTACTCTTTAGAAATGATGTATCCTTAAGCAGCAACACTACTTGAAGCTATTTTTAAATCACTGTTGAGAATTGCTACACACCAATATCATGCATTTTTCATTAATCTAATCTTTTCAAGATTTCTTTAATTCTTGCTTGACCTGAAATGTTTCCTGCTACATTTTGTGTGTGGAATCTCTAGTACTGTTTTACTACCTCTGACTGGAGGCTCACGATGGTACTAGAATACAAATTACCTTCATCAGGACTCAGAAAATTCAATAGTCAAAGTGGGGAAATGAACTTAAGCACAAAATCATCGAAGATGAACTTCAGTCCATTTTTCTTTTTATAGGTTAGTGTTAAAGGAGATAAAGATACTGCATTCTGAAACAGTGATACATAGCAAATAACCTGTTACTTTCAAAACAATATGTCATTTTTCTGTATTAAAAAGGGTTGCTTTTAGCTCCTTCTGTCTTCATAACTTCCTAACTATAGCTAATGTCTGATATTGATTCTGAATAATTTAAATCGCAATAAAATTGGGTTTTCATGACAGTCAGA
Source organism: Phylloscopus trochilus trochilus (assembly GCA_016584745.2). Taxonomy (NCBI): domain Eukaryota; kingdom Metazoa; phylum Chordata; class Aves; order Passeriformes; family Phylloscopidae; genus Phylloscopus; species Phylloscopus trochilus. The sequence goes on from WQNJ02000011.1 coordinate 3,988,044, forward strand.
GACATTTTATATTTAATGTTCATTTAAAGAAACAGAGTGCCTTCTTACCTTCTGAATTTCAAAGCCATTAAAGTAATTGCAGGTCGTTAAGCTAAATTTCTTTGAATAATCAGGACAGTTAATCTAATTCATACACCATTCAAACCAATGGGCAGGAAAGATGGGAATGCCAGGCATGGATTTTTGAGATTCACCTGGTGGATCTTCAGATGTGCTCACCAGCATTTCCTCAGGAATCACCCTCATGCCTCAAACTTTTGGAACTTGAAATTGTGTTCTGCTTTTGTCTGTTTAAAATGTATAGTCTTCAGAAGAAAGGAGGCTTAAGAAGATTGTTTTCTTTCCCTTGGAGTAAGCAAATCACTGTGTATTCATAGAGCTCTTGATTGTGTGCTTGCAATGTGTTTTACCAGAATTTGCTTTATGGACATGTATGGACTACCACAAAAACCATTCCCAGATGATGTCCCATATTTAGCAAGTGTTATGATTTGGTGTGAAGGAAGTTGGAATGCAAATGCATAAACAAACAGCATCTAAAAATAAAAGTGTCTTATCGGGAGAACAGATACATTTCCTATCCCAAGGTTTCTGCTCTCTTATTTGGAGGTAGAAAATGAGGGTTAGGCAGTGGGTTGGTGGTGGGACAGACTTGAGGCACCTGAGTTTGCAGACAAAAGCAGTGTCTGTGCAGGTGTGTCTGCCAGGCTCTGCCCATCTCTGCAGTGCTTTCTCAACATCCTCACCCTCAACACGAGGCAAGGACTGAGTAAAACCACTGACTGCCTCTAATTGCCTGCTCGTTAATGAGCAGGAAACTCAGAGACAAGAAACAGAGAGTTTGGAGTCTCAGGTGTTTGAATGAGGGCAATGGTTTGGATCCCTGGACTTTGAGTTGAGCTAAATGAATGCAGCTCATGAGGTGAGCAAGAGCAAAAAGAAATGCTCCAGAGGGAAAAAAAGGGGAGGGTGGGCCTTGTCCATGCACTGGTGTCCAACAGGCCTGCTCTGGGATGAGGAGAATTTCACCTGAATGATGAATTCTGTCAGCTTGAGCCTCAGCAAGCAAACAAAGGATGTTTTGCATATCCCTGTGCTGCTGCCGTGCCATAAAGGGACCTGGCACTGTCCTGGGCTTTAGGATCCCTGCGTTTGGGGGTGGCAGCTCCTCTCCCTGTCTCTCTGCTCCCTCTCAGTAAGCTCCCTAAGGTGCTCTCTTTGTGACCAGTAGATCTCTTGCATCTACCTACACCTTTGCAGCTGTGTTTCATAATTGGGGATTTATACTCACACACAGTGCTTTAAATAAGTTCAAATTTTCATGACAATAGACTGTGATAAAATTAAGACCTTTTTTTTTTTTTTGTTCTCTAAGAAAGCCATAAAGCAGCTGTATTATTTTTATTCTTCATAGGAATTACAATGCACTTAAAAAAACCCAAAAAACCTCCCACAGAGATTTAAAATAAAAAAAAAAAAAAAAGGCAATCCCCCCCCCATCTTTTCATACCCAAGACACATGACCAGGAAGGATTTTAAGCTCATTGTTGATCACCTCATTGTCTGTCAAGATCATGGAGATTATTCTTGGCTGGAGATTTTCAGTCAAGATAACACTGGTGGTTTTGACTTTGCTTTTGGCTTGATGTTATTTATAATTAATTAGTTTACCATTCTTTATGTAAAAGGTATTGAATGAACCCTAAAGTCCTTGTTACTGTTCTACGAAGTCTAAATATGTCTTAGAAACTTAGGTATTTTCCACAGGTGTCATGTAAAGAACTCATTTGTAGTCTTGCAGTAAAAGCAAGTTAGATATATATGTTCCAAAAAATGTAAGTCTTGAATTTCAGCACCAACTATTAATATTCTGAGATTTGATGACAGACTTTTCCTGTAGGACTCCCCTTGTTTCTTAAGCAGGATCACTAGATCTACATTTGATTTCGCTTACTTAATAAATGGATATGTCAGGTAACTTCAGTGAGTTCAGTGGGACTCCAACTTAGGCAAGATTTTCAGCACTGATTTGAATGGAATTGGCTATTTTTGTATTATGTTAGATGAGATTTAAATCGATTTTTTTCAAGCTTAAAAATTAATACAAATTAATTATAAGAACTCCTGCTTTAAATTGCATATTCTCTTGATAAATATTCGAAAGTATTTTTGGAATAGTGTTTTGAAGCTGCTGTTATGTCTTTAGAATGTGAGAGAGTGCACGTTGAATCGAGTGGTTTTTTGTTTTTTTTTTTTTTTTTTTATTCTACTAATTGTTTTTTCAACTGTTTTAATTTTTGGTCTATATTCTCACTTTTGCTGACATAATGTCTGAAATACACTCAAATGCATGTTACAGCACTCGGCTTAATTATCTTTATTTGACTACTTAAATAAGGCAGAATATTTTCTTCCTATTCTATGTCTTGTCTGTCAGGTACATTTTACTGTTAAAATCTTGAAGAAAAAAAACCAAAAACAAAGGCACAATTCAATAACTTGGAGCTAAATGCGTGCAGGAAAAAAAATATAAATTATTCCCTAGAGTTAAATAATGGATGCATTTATTACCATAGTATGTAAGAGCCAGAGTTCACATGTGATGTTCTCTGGAATTACAGCAATGATGTGCTGTACATATATTTTAGTTACGCCTTTTGAATTCTTAGGAGGTCATTTCCCTTCCCTTACTCAAAGCTAATGAACATTTTTTTTTCAACTGAGTTGACTCACTGACCTGTTAGTTTTTGGTTTAACTTCAAAATTATGTTAATTTTTCAAATTCCTCTTGAATTTTCCTTGATTTCAGTGACCAACTGCCTCCAAGTTCCCTTTGACCAAAATTAATAATTACATTTCATTATGCTCGAAGTCTGACCTTTTTAATCTGCATATTTCTTGTAGGCTATGCTGGCTTATTTCCACCGCAATGCATTAGAATGGAAAACTATTAGAAATATTGATTTATCATTTATAATGCCCAAGTGATATATTGAAATGAAATCTGGATGCCGTCCAGCCCTCAGATAACACTGGCATTGTTGGATGGAGCTGCATGATCTCATCCTAATTAATGTGCTGGTTCCATGTGAAAAGCACAGGGAAAGTAGACCTGGGAGCTGGTCAAAAGTAGGAGTCCAGCAGTGAAGGCTGCTGAAGGTTGTAATTGTTCCAGCGAGCCACCTTTAATATTTAATATTCCATATACAGAGCAATCAGCACTTGGCTTTCTCTCCCCTCCTCTTTGTTTTCCCTCCTGCCTCAGCCCCGCCTTGTTCTGGAGCTGCTCTGGGTAGGGTGTGGTACATGTGCCCAGTGGGGCTTGATCCAGCTCTGGGCTGGTGATGGGTCACACCCTGCAGTGCACTTGGTGCTGCAAAAGCTTCTAATTGGGTGAAGTTCAAAATCAAAGGAATCCAAAAGCATTTATCTCGACTTTTAGGTGATTATTTTTATGCTAAACATGTGGTCCCCACCACCTCCAGCATTACAGCACATATTCATTCTGGTACCTCCAGTACTATGGAAACTTGAGAAAATAAAGGTGTTCTCAGCATGTGTGTGCCGTATATAAAGGGTGGTGTCTATGCTCATTGATTTTAGTCTTTCTTAATTTATTTGAGCTTTTTATTTTTTTTCCCTACTGCCAATAAATCCAACAGCCATTGGACTTGAAGGCTTGGTTTCCATGTTGGTTGGTTGGTTGGGGTTGTTGTTTTTTGTTGTTGTTGTTTTGTTTTGATTTTTTGGGGATTTTTGTTTTGTTTTGTTTAGGTTTTTGGGTTTTTTGGGGGCGGGGTTGGTTTGGATTTTTTTTAATGCTCTGTGCTTTTATCTGTGAGGCTTCTGAAGCCTCCCTGGCTGCTCTTTGTTTGCTGTGTGTGCAAGGCAGTGGAGCTGTCCCCAGATTGATGTGCAGTGGGTGGGAGTGGCACTGCCAGAGCTCCCATCTGATTTCACAGTGATTGAGCTGCCTGGGCTGCAGGGACTTTGGAAGGGCTGGCTTTTTATGGTTGATATGTTTTTGGTCATTTGTCATAAAATCATTCCAACCGAGCTGTTTACTGGTCTGAATACTTAATTACTGCAGGAGCAGGGAATGGCACAAGCTGAATATTCATGTACAAATAGGAAATAGATGGTGCTTCCATTTTTCTTTCTTATTTAGTTTTTTTTAATGAGGTTTTTACCTGAAATCTACCCATTTTATTTTTGTAATAATGGTCAGAACTTGTTTTGTTTTAATCCTAATGTATGACAGAATAGTAGTGGTTTAAAATCCCTAGTGCATATTTCAAAGTTGGATTGATTTAATTCTATTGGTCATCTGCTCATCTCGTGTTTTAGAGAGTGTTTGTTCATGCATTTATAAGGATTTAACAATTCTTTTCAATGCTTGAAAAGTATTGAAGCAAGATGGAAAAAGTCAGTTTAATTTGTTCATGGGCAGAAGAAAGGAAACATTCTGAATTGTAAATATATATGTTTGTCTTTTTAAAAACACTTTAAACCTTCTAGGAGCTCATTTTATTTTTAGGCTATTATTTAAAGAAAACCAACAAACCCACAGATTTTCATTTCCTAATTCTCACATTGTCCCTTCCTACTGAGATGCTGCTTAAGGGAGGAGAAATGTTGGATGAAAAAGCATGATTTTGGGTTTGGTTTGCTATTAGAGTTTTTTATATATTATATAATGCTTTATTTTGCACTGTGCTTCTCAGGTGTAAGTCTGTTTTGAGTGTTATGGCCACACTTATCATAGAGATGGATGAAAGCAGAGAATTAATCTTTTAATGCTATTCTACATGGTTTCTGTTGTAAAAGTAACCAGCCATTTATCATGTGTGTTAGAGAAGGGCTCCAATTAGTTTGATTTCATGAAAAGCAACACACTTCAATCATGACAACAACAGCAACAACAAAAAAAATCCACAAGTGAAAAATTACAGTTTAGAAAAGTAAAAGGAGATTTTTAATTTTTTTTTTAATTTGGGGAAAACAAAATTAAAAAGTTTTGCAAACTCTAGTGTAATTGTGAATTATCAAGAAGTATGACACTACAGTGTTTAAAAAATGGAAAGGAAAATGAATGTTTACACACTGTGCTAGTAGAAGCTCCATTCAATTAATAGCTACCAAAGAGTGTAGAGTGGTGTTAGCACACTGGCATGGGGAACTGCCATGAAAACACTCTTGTCTGACATGATTTCACACAATTTTATGCGAGTCAATATAATGAAAAATCTGTTAATGTGAGGACAGGGTTTTGGACAGATTTGTGATTCAGGTCCTATTAATGTATTGCATGCTTTAAACCTAAGAACAGAAATATCAAAATCCCATAGTTACACTAAAACCAATTAATTTTGATCATTCCCAGGTGAGCAGTTTAATTCTAACATGCTAAAAGAATTATTTTATATGTTCATAATAAAATGGTGACCTGGCTACACTTTTGAGCAGTTGTCATGAAAGAGAGTTTCTCACTCCAAACCTTCTGCTCAGAGTGTTCATTGATTTTCTTCAGAATGGAGAGTGTTTCTCAGCTGGGTGTGCTCACAGTGCTCCCATGTGCCCAGGTTGGCATGCAGGGCTTGGAGACAGGGGTACCACTCCCAAAGTAACTCAGCTTGTCCAGAGTTAATTACAAAATTACTCCTGTAGTGAGGATTTGTGAGTGGTCTTTATGCTTTGCAAGTATCTCGTAAATGTCACCTTTATAAAATCGGTTGTCTGTGACAGATCCCCCTCTGCTCTCCAGCTGGTTGTTGGAACTGGGAGCTGAGTGACTGAATTCAGGATAGAGCTGCTGTAGTTTATTGTGCAGGAGGCACTCATGAACTGGTTTCTCTAGTTTTTCCCCACGACCCCAAACATATTAATACTTGGTGGTTTTCACTGCCACAGTGAAACTGAGAGTTCTCAATGCATATTTCTGTGTAATTGTTCAAATGGAAGAGCCTGGGGTTGTGGTTGTATGATATATTGACTATTCCAATAGCACAAATGCTTTACAAAGTCCTGGCTGCTTGTGTTTCCAGTCCTTACTTGGGTTCATTCAACGAGTTCAGACTTTGTAACACAAATTGTGTTAATGACCCAGCCTCAACAGAATTGTAAGATCATTTTAGTGATGCATCTTAACAAAGGCCTTTTACAGGTGGGAGGGGTGTGGTTCTCTGACAGGGGAGGAGGCAAAGCAGAAAGCTGGGAGTCCTTTAAAGAGCCTCACAGAGAAGGCAGAGCCTGTAGCTGTGTGTCTGGGCGTGCAGCAGTCACCCACAACACGTGGCAAGGCTGGTAAGGGGATTGCCACGAGTGGGGAGAAGTGGGAAGGAGAATGTATGAACTGACAGTAAGGGCATGTCCAGCAGGATGGGCATAGGCTGTGTCATTCTGATTCTGTAAAGGGCTTCATCCAAAATCCTTGATCTGGAGAAGAGGGTGCAGACACCTGAGTTCTGGTGATGGGGATGTCTCTGCCATGCAGAGAAGAGATTATTGCTTCCTAGGTTCCAGCCCAAACTGTTGCGTTGCATATCTCTTTCTGGCCCAGCCTGGTGTTCAGCTTGGGCTCCCAGCTGCTCTGATATGCCTCAACAGTACCTGTTGGTGAGATCTTGGCTCTGCAGGCAGATTGATCACACTGTCATGGCTGTGGTAGAAAAAGGGGACTCTCCAAGGCTTCCAGAAAACAGAGGTTTTATTCAGGGGGTCAGGGGATTCTCCAGCCTCCGTCTGGTGCCTCTAGGAGAGACCCCAGACCTTGGGCTGCAGGGCGTTTTTGTTCAGGACAGTTCAAGGGGTGGATACAAAGTGTATAAACCAATAAAACAATCCAAACACTACATGCCAGCTAGCTTACTTAAACATTAACAAATCCAAAATAAGTTTGGGAGTGGTCTCAAGGGTCCTGCCAACCAGTTGCCGAAACTCTCGGACCTTGAAGATAAAAATTCCGTGATGGACAGAGGAAAGAATCATACATGAAACAGGAAAAAGAACCAATAGAAAGAAATCTCCAAGCAGAGGCTCAGGTTGCCTCAGAAACCCTTATCAAACTATGATAAGAATACATCCTGGGGAAAGAGGCCCCTTCAAGGTATCTGCTATACTAAAATTACAATATAAAAAACTATACTATGTTCCTAACTAAAGCTTATAAAACATTTCTTGCAAACCCACTGTGGAATATCAGTGCAGTCCATTGAGGAAAGTTTAGCTACCTAAAAATAGAATATGACTGTTCTGCTCTCCCCGCCCCCACCATTTATTTTACTGTTCTGCCTTTTCCTGCTTCCATCTCAGCAGATGGGGATTCTGGACAGAGCTGGTCAGTGTTCCCTAAAAGCAATGTTATTCCTAAGTTATCCTTAGTTATCCCTAAAAGCTTGATGTTAAATAATGTTATTTCAAGGCCAAGCAGGTGATGCCTGTGCAGAAGGCAGGTGCTGTGAACAAGGGACATGTGAAAGGTTGAATGAATATGGAATTACTGAAGATCCCATTTAACTGAAGCCCCTAAATTGTAAAGTCCACCTGGATTCACAATAAACCTTGCTAAATCTGGAAAGTTAGAATGAATAAACAACAGAAACAAAAAAAAAAAAAAAAAAAAAAAGGAGGGTCCTCTTAACTTCAAAATGAGAAACACACTGTGTTCCATAAATGGATTATAAGTGGAATCTATGCCAATGCATAAGCGTTGTCTGTTTACTTCAGTGTATAGGAAATAAATAACTATATAAAGTAATTATATTTACTTTTGCTTTCAAATCCTGGTGCTCTGAATAAAAGACAAAATATTTTTATTGTTCAGAGGAAAGGATTCCATATATAATGTATAATTTAGAAGCTTCTATGAATATTTGCTGAGCAAATGAAGGTTAATGTTCACCCTATTGCATGGGCAGTTGGTGTGCAACTTGTATATAATAATATATATAATTTCTTAGTACTGATCTGAAAATCCATCCCTTGCTATCTCAGGGTTCAGGATAGGTAAACCTGAAGCCAATTAGCTTTTGGAAGAATATATTAATTTATGAGAAATGTATAGTTTGGCCTGGGCAGTCTACATTTTACTGTGGACTGGGAGAGAAAGCCTTGCAGTGAAAGCTTTTCACAGAAGCACAGAGTGGTGTGGGTTGGGAGGGACATTGGGATCATCCAACCCCACCCCTTGCCACGGGCAGGACAGCTCCCACTAGACCAGGATGCACCAACCTTTACCATTCTCTATAAAATACACTCTGCCCTAAGTAGGGATTTCCAGACATTGCTTGTGTTTTGATCTTCACAGTGATAGAGAAAAATTCCAATTGTGTATGGTGGAAGGAGGCCTTTAGCTCAATCTCTTGCTCTGCCAACATGTGAAATGGCATTTTGTCTTACAGTCTTCCTGCTAATGTACCTCAGTCTACTTTCCATTAGTTTTGGTGAAACTCTGAAGTACAAATAAAGCACGTTATTTGGAAATATGTCTTGTGCCGCTCTGTGCAGCTTCAAATAAGATATTTAGAGAGAGACAAATTCTAAGAGGGCTACAGGATTACAAATCACAATGTAATTTTAAAGTTGTAATGAGAATAAGTTGCACGGGAAGGTCTCTTAACAATTATTGTCGTGAAAATGAAGTAGCAGAGCGTTAATGTTTCATGTGTTCTGTGAAAAATGATAATAAACTGTACTGCTTTGACCTTATTAATGTTCTGTAATTTGACTTGCTGGCAATTCGCATTTTTCTTTGGTTAGAGCCTTAGTAACCTCTGAAGAAGAGGTACAACTGACAGCGAATCTAAACACAGCTGAATACTGAAAAGGTCAGAAATATCAAGAATGATAATTCTGATAACTCCTTCTCATGACAAAGGTAGTAGCAAAAAGGCACAATGTGTGTGTTGAAATAACAAACCTTATTACAGGAATTTTTCTGTTATTTATTGAGAAGTATAAACAAAACCACACTTTTCCCTTGTAGTTCATTGAATACTCCAGTGATGATTATTTGTTCCCTTTTTGTAGAATCACTGAATTGTTTAGGTTGGAAAAAACCTTGGATATCAAATACAAGTACTGCTAGGGCCACCACTAACCCATATCCCCAAGTGCCACATCTACGCCTCTTGTAAATCCCTGCAGAGAGGGCTGACTCCAGCACTGCCCCAGGCAGCCTGGCCACCCTTTGTGTTGAGAATGTTTTCCCAGTAGCCAATTTCAGTTTCCTCTTCTCCTGTCCCTTGTTCCCTGGGAGCAGAGCCTGGCCCCACCTGGCTGCACCCTCCTGGCACAGAGGTGCTGAGAGTGAGGAGATGTCTCCCAGGCTCCCTCAGCCCCTCCATGTGCTCCACACCCTTCCCCAGCCCCTCAGTGTCCTCCCACAGTTGAGGGGCCCACAGCTGGACACAGCACTGGAGCTGTGGCCTCACCAGTGCCCAGCACAAGGCCACAAGCCCTGCCCTGCTCCTGCTCATGCCAGGGCTGGCACAGCCCAGGGGCCATTGCCCTGCCCGCCCACCTGGGCACACCTGCCTCTGCTTCGGCCCCGTCCACCAGCAGGACCAGGGCCTTTCCTGCTGGGAGCCTTTCCACACACTCTTGGTTCTTTATCATGGGAGGAGTCTCTTTCACTGCTGTCAGTTTTGTCTTACAGCTCCAGGTATCTCACAACCTGGAATGTAGAACCTGAGAGTGATTTGAAATATGTGAGGAACATACTCAGTGAAATAGTAAAGTTATATGGCGTGTACTATTTTAACCAAAATGGTTTGGAATGGACTTTCCAAGAGTTGTGTTTACTGTGCTGTTGTCATTTGCTCTGTATTCCTTAGAAGCCCCTGGGAGCTGCAGGGGCAGTCTGGTATTTTGGAGGGCCCCTTGCTCCACAGCTCCCTGAAAGGTGGCTGTAGCCAGGTGGGGTTGGTCTCTTCTCCCAGGCAGCCACTGACAGAACAGGAGGACACAGCCCTAAGCTGCACCAGGGGAAGTTTAGGTTGGACATCAGGAAAGAATTCTTCACTGAAAGAGGGATTGGGCACTGGAGTCACTGTCTCTGGAAGTGTTTAACAAGGCCTGGATGTGGCACTCAGGGCCGTGGTTTAGTTGATGAGGAGGTGTTGGGTCATAGGTTGGACTTGAGGATCTGAAAGGTCTTTTCCAACCCAGCTCATTCTGTGATTCTGTGGTCCAAACTACAGATGAAGGAGTTTTACACTCTGCTGAAGCTTTTTCAGTTCTGCAGGTCAAATATTTCTTCCCACATATTTTGGTGATGTAATTGAATACAATTTTTAAAAATAGTGTAATCTGTAATCAGCCTGAAAGTTTCAGGTTGGTGGTTGTGTGTGTGGTGTGGGTTTTTTTTTTTTGTGTGTGTGTGTGGTTTTTTTTTTTTTTTGTTGTTTGTTTGTTTTGTTGTTTTGTTTGTTTGTTTTTTCTTTTTCTTTTTCTTTTTCTTTTTCTTTTTCTTTTTCTTTTTCTTTTTCTTTTTCTTTTTCTTTTTCTTTTTCTTTTTCTTTTTCTTCTTTTTCTTTTTCTTTTTTTTTCTTAAAACAAAAAACTTCAGCTTTTCCAGCAATTTACAGAATAAAGTTGTGGTATTGAACATGAAGGGCAAAGGTCTGATTAACATCTTAACAGCATTCTTTGATTTCTACTTACTTGACTGAACACTGAATCAGGCAAGTACAACCCAGTACTTTGTGATACTGAGCAATGTCATTGATCAATTTATTCCTGCACCATTGCAAAGTGAAATGAGTAATCAAACCTCCTAATTAAAAAAAAAAAAAGCTTTGTTCTTGGGGGTGTTTTTTTGAGGAACATTGTCAGTATGTTGTGGAGATAAAGAGCATATAACATGGATCTTAATTTCCATGTGCAAATACACACATCAGTAAAATCTGCTTATTTAAATAAATAAATAAAATCCAACTATTTTTCTTTTAAGTATTCAGCTTGTTACGGTTTTGGGATAAGAAAGTAAAATATTTTGTGGTTCCCTGTTTGTAAACCTAAATATTTTTTCTATTTCTCTCTCATTCCAGTGTACTTCTAAATGTAAAGAATGTAGGAAGCTGCTGAGAATGGTATAATGTGATATTTTTCACAGTTGGTTTTTTACAGATTGGCACAGTGTACAGATTAATGGTGACAGTGGAGATACTATGTGGAATGCTTTTGGATCCAAAAGTTTTGCTTAAAATTTAAAATTATATTTAGGCTATTTCTGTGATAAGTTTTCAATTGTGAGTTAAGTTTGTGATTTTTTTTTGTGGGTTTTGTTTGTTTGTTTGTTTGGTTTTGTGTGTGTGTATTTTTGTGGTTCTTTTTTTTTTTTTTTGTTTTTGTTTTTGTTTTGTTTTTTGTTTTGTTTTGTTTTGTTTTGTTTTGTTTCCTGGAAGTGTGTGTGAATGAGGGTCTTAACAATCCAAAAATGTAATTTCATATACTGTCCTTCTCATGTAAAATTGAATCCATGAAAGAAAGCCAAGACAGATATCCATGGGGGCTGAGAAGCTCACATTGTTCTGTCAGGTGAGCTGAGCAGTACCTACATAGCTCCTTCTCCAGTACCTGGATCCTTGGTAAGCCAGGCATAGCTTTGGGAAATGCCTTAATTTTGAGATGCTGAAGTTTTCAGTTTCTGCAATATTTAATGAACTTACTTGTGTAATATTTATGGGATAAAAGTCTTCAGGCTAATTCATGATGTGTTGAAGTTAAGGAGGTATGTAAACAGCAGTGACATGAATATCTGTCCAGGTGTTTCAGAGATGGTTTCATTTTTCTTTCCTTCTCAGTCACTATAACACATTTGAAGATGTTTTTTTACTTGTTGAAAGACCATATTGAAATTCTTTCCAGTGTCATATTTCCTACTTTTTAACACTTCAGAGTGGTTGTGTAACATCATAGGAAAAACACCAGAACACTTTAAGATTCACAAAACAATGACCAATGACTCAAAATAATATTTTTTAATAAAGACTGGCCATTTAGTAAAAGAAAGAGCACATTCATTCTTAGACGAGATTAGCTGAAAGTCTTGGAAAATTGAAATATTCTGAGCTTAGGAGATGGTGTCAGAACCCTTTGTTATGGACAGTGCTTTTGGTATTGATGAGCCACAGCTGGACAAACAGTTTCAGCAATTCAGCTGTAGAATGCACAACTTTCCTGCATTTGCCAAAATTAATTTTTAACACAACTTTGTGGATTCGTGAAAAGGCTTTCTCAGACTCTTGCTCTGCACTTAAAAGTGCTGCTTCTTGTGCTTTTGCCTTCACAATTCTGCATCTCATCTCAGTCCCATTTTATGCCCAAACACACCTCTAGCCCACACAAAACAGCAGTTACTATTTTTTATTGTTGCACATCATTTACAGTTTAATGCTGAATCAAAAATCTGAGGCTGTAGAGAATGTTTTATATGCCAAAGAAATGAACCCTACACCAGTTTAGGATGTAGTTCTAATGGTTGGTTCTTTATCATGGGAGGAGTCTCTCACTGCTGTCAGTTTTGCCTCTAGATCCAGGTATTTCACAGCCTGGATCCAGGTAGAGCCTGAGAGTGATTTGAAATATGTGAGGAAGATACTCGTTGAAATAGTAGAGGAAAGTGATATGACTTACACTATTTTAACCAAAATTGTCTGGAATTGGCTTTCAAAGAGTTGTGTTCACTGTGCTGTTGTCATTTGCTCTGTATTCCTTAGAAATCCCTAATTTGGAATAGTACGATGAAGCTTCACTTATCCAAATATGTATTAAAACAATTTTCTAGGATGTCTTGCTTGGCAGCTACTGTTATTTTCTGCAGTGTTCAAATGACAAATTAGATTACCACATAAATTATACCATTAGTTTGTTATTAGTTTGTAATTAAAAACTACTTAATCTGTGCTTTACAGATTTTACAGATGGAAAAAAATAGTCTCAGTGAGAGCCTACTGTAGTAGTCACATGGAGATGGGTTTTGAATAAAGTAGAAGAGCAGTGTGGTTGATAAATTAACTAAATACAAATGTACATAGCTGTGATTGCTTGGAATTTGTAAAGAGCCGAGCAGTTGACGCAGCTCACAGCTCACAGGAACACAGGGATGCTAATTCCAGCACTGCACAAAGTTCTATTGCAAGGCTTTTATTTGTGCTTTTTCAGAGAACACAACTACAAATCAAAAAGAAAAAGATTTGTGTCCAATATTACACAATGCGTATTCCATGGGGAATTCTCACCCAACTCTGAAACTGAAGATATGAGCTGCTGCTGCATTTCAGTGTTAGCCCGGGTGAGCAGAAGCTCATCTCACATGTTTATTCATAAATCCTCTTTATGTGAGTGCAGCATGGGTCCTAAAAAGTGCCAAGAATGTGTTTAATGAAGGAGAGGAAAGGAACTGAAGGGAATGTGGTAGATCTTTAAAGTCCACTGGCATTCATAAAACAGATACAGGTGGGACATAAACTGCAGAACTAGATAGGTGAGGAACTTGCTTATAAAATCAAAATGTGTTTTATACTGCTGGATCTGAAAAATCTGAACAGGAGCTTTAAAGATAAAAGTAAATTCCCAGAATATTCTTTGGTTAAGTGTGCATTATAAACATATTGATGTAATCCAAGAAATATAGTCTCTATGTTTGTTTGAGATGTAGTAGCAGGAAAGCGAAATGGTAAATTCCATGATCACTGTTTCTTTCTTTGCAAACTTCACTTGGAAAACCTTATATTTTAAACTGGCTTCTCTCTCAGTAACACTGCACAAAGACAGGACAGTTTCTTTACAAGTGGTGATGACTGGAATTTGTCAGTGTGAATTTGTACTTCCCTCGTATTCTTAACTCTGTGAGCACTACACAGCTACTGCAGGCACTGCTGCATCCATAATGACTTACCTTTGTTACCTAGCTGAGTAAAGTCTGGGCATCCTCCTGCCTTCACTGAAGGCCTTAGAGCAGTTACAAACCCCTCTGCAGCTGCCAGGGATGTGGTGTTTGAGTTGGCTTTTGGGTAGGTTTTGTTTTGGATAGAACAGATCTAGGCAATGAACGTGGCCTGGGCAGTGTTTAAACAGAAATGTGTCTGTGGACAGAGCTGCTCAGTAAAACCCCCAAGAACACCTCAGGAAAACTGAGAGATAGCACATGGCTTCAGTGGTACAGGCTTCCATTGTCCTGGGGCAAGGCTTCATATCCCTGCTTTAAAGTTTTATTAACTGTATTCACTTCACTGATGGGATGAACTTCTCCTAGAGCAGAAGCAGGCTGGGTGGAAACTTCATTTCATGGCTTGTTTTAATATTCAGCAGAGGGGAGACCAGGCCTGAAGGAGTCAATAGCTGCACTTTGTAGGGAAGTGATGTACTACCCCCTGCCCACCCCCCTTGGGCTCCTGTGCTAGCTCAGTCTTCTGGGGGGCTTTGGGGGAAATACCTCAGGGGATAGGGTAAAAGATTCAAAAGAGGCTCTTACCTCAGGATAATTCTAAGGCTTTATCCTCGAAGGGGTGCCAGAGGCAAAGAGTGCAAAAGAGGAAGGAGCATGGCTTTATCTAAACTCTGTCTCAGGACAGATAGCTGGCACTGAGCCATAGGTCAGAGATAAGGGAAGGACAGGGTCAAACTAATAGGTTACAGGCTTTAGGGGGTTCTGGGGAAAAACCATTTCCCCAGAGGAATACAACAGGGAAGGTCTGGTTTGTTCCAACAGCCTGAACAATTGGTTGTTTGTATGTGCATTTCTAGTCCATTACAGATGTTTAAGGACTATTAAATTTCAGTCAGTCTTTCATTGTTAGAGAGAAGAAGCCTTTGTTCGTTGGATGGGTGGCTGATAACTCTTCATCTTATTTGGCAAATGAAAACACTCAAAATTTCTGTTGAGAGTACTGGGATTATATATATATATATAGGTGTCATTTAGTTAATTGCATGCTCCTGACATTACCAGACATGATTATGGAATCATGAAAGACATGAAAGAAGCCAGTATTAGACATGATTGTGGAATCAGGGAAATGCAAACCTGCTGCCTTGCAATGTCCCATGAAGTGGCTCTGCAAAGTTCAAGGCTGATTGGAAGTATCCAAAGTAAAAATATCAGATAGAGCTGATAGTAATTGTGTAACACCAGAAGCCCTCAGCAATGTAATTTATCATCCTTCAGAAACAAACCCCATCCAAGGGGTTTCTGTGCACCTCGCAGAAATAGCAGGAACCTAAATGTGGCTGGCATTTGTCATGGAAATTTAAGTTTGGGTGGGAATTTTAGACTGAGCACAAGACTTATCTACATTAAGGAAGTGTCCTAAAGATTTAGTTGGGTTTGTTTTTGTTTGTTTGTTTGTTTGCTTGTTTTTGTTTTGTTTTTTGTTTGTTTGTTTGTTTGTTTGTTTTTAATTTGGCTTGTTGCTTTGCTTATTATTATAACCCAGAATGAGTGTGTATCCCACTTCAGACTGGTAGAAATGTTAAAATAAAATTTTAGGAGAATAAAAAGATCTTGTTTAGGAAAAGAAGGGGGAGGAATCACAAAGTAATTTAAATGCTTGTTGTTTTAGTTTTTTAAAAATGAATGGGAACTTGAAGCTTGACTCTTGAAGGACAGACTTAAGTTACAGATGATACTAACTGCTGTGGAAATTTTAATGTAATAGTTTGAAAAAACTGATTAAACTGAAATATGTACACGTTTGGGGTGGGAGGGGAAGGTGCTGCTTTTAGGACTACTTTGTGCCACTTGATATAAGTTCTTACCTGCCACCCCAAAAAACCTGAAAAAAAATCAAATCTCTTCCTTAAACTTTAAAGCAATTCTGCTTTTAGTAATGTATGCCTGAAATATGTATCCTTTCAGTACAAGAGTAAATAGCTTTATGTATACTTGGAATATGGTTTTGGTATATTTAGCTCCAGCCTGCAATCTGGATGTACTATTTATTATGTAAGTACTTTCCAGGAAAGCTATGTTTGTTACTGTTGAAACTGAGATTAAAATTAGATGTGTCATAATACTGAAGTTGTGCCTAAGTCCTTTGAGAATGGTTTCTGTAGAAAAAAAAAGAAGTTATGTGTAACTATGTAAACATATATAGGTAAGTACAGAGTGTATATGTATGTATATATACACACACATATCTATCACTCAGTATTACATATTAAAACATTTTTTAAAAATTACATTAGAAATATTCTCCTCTTTATGAGCTTTAAGTTAAAACTGTCTCTGTCACTGAGGGCATTCCTTCCCTTGCAGGGGACTACCCAGTAGTGTATCTGAAATAAAAATATCTTCCAGCTGTGGGGGCTCAAGGAAAAAGCCTTCAGCCTGAGAGAAGAGCTAACAGCTACAGGCTGCTGAGAGCCTACACAATTAGGGTAGGAAATAAATAAAAAAAGAAGCCTAGATTGTTGTTCTAGAAGCCTCTGTGGGCTATTTTGTGGTACGAGTTGCTGTATGGGGTTGGAGACCTTGAACATCTGTTTTGTGTTCCGCTCTCCTAAAAACCAGCGTAGCAAAATGGAGAATTCACATCATATTCAGGAAGAGGAAATCCAGTTTCTCAGGCTGACGCTTTCTTAAAGCTGTGAAGCTTGATGTTTTAATCTCATGCATTTTGGTAGTGCTTGATATTCATAACTGGTAGGTTTGATAAATTTTTAACAAGGAAGTTGAAGATGATGAGAAAACACAAGGGGAGTTTTGCATTTCGCACCTTGTACTCAAGCCTTCAGGTTTAATTTTCACGTTTTGCACCAAGGATGTTCCTTGGAGGAAGACTGACTAGATCTCATGTTGCCCTAAGATGGCTTGAATCCATTAAGGTAAAATAACAACCCAAGCCCTGTAGAGCTAGCTTTCAAAAACCCCAGTTTTAGTAAGGGCAACAATATATCAGTGCTTGAGATTCAGAAGAGATCCATTTATAACTAATACAAGTATATGTTTTTACTTATAACCTATGGGATAAATCTTGTAATTTCTGCATAAATAAAGTAACAGATATATCAAGATGGGAATACAGTTCAAATATATGCATTGCCCTAGTTGTATTATGGAAAGAAAATCTCATAAAAATAGATTAAAAGAGAAGGCCGATAAAAATTGAAACTGAGACACCAGCTAAGAAGCACAATTCAATGTATTTTAATTTTTACTATTCTAAATCTTTTATTCATAATTCAGAAAATTATATTAATATGAGATTGGAGTTCCTGAGTTGATTTGAAGGAAACCATTACCTGCCTTTATCCAATTGTAATTTTTTTTTTTCCTGTTGCATGGGCCTGTTTCAATTAAGGTATGTTAACTTTCACATGAGCACCACAATTATGAGTGTGCTACAAGTCATTGTGTTTACTGAGAGGTGCACGTGGGCTCTAACATCCTTCTCATTAAGGCTAAGTTAGAACTGGTGACTGTGGAAGGATGACACGAGTTAATTGCTCAGGAGCACTTGGATAACTCACACTGGATTTACTGCCTTAATGAGAGGGAAGGAGGAGGGAGAAGCAGAAAAGTTGTCTTTAATAATGTCTTGGATGTAGCCTGTACACAGAATTCTGCCGCTGTGGGTTGTCTTGGTTTGGAAAGACAGGTATCAGCCAGGGAAAGCTGGAGTTTCCCTTAGAATGGAGAATGTAAACCCCTCACCCCCTGCCAAATTATAATTTTGCAATCAAGGACTTTCAGGCAAAGATCTGGGAGTAGGAATAACAGTTCTTTACTAGGAATATTAACAATACAAATGTAGTAGAAAACAAACCCACCCAACCAAGCAAGCACACAAATAAACAAGCAATCCAATCCTGGAAAACCCTGACAGAGTCAGAGCTACAACCTGACACCCTGTTGGTCAGGCTGTTGGGAGCAGTCCAAAAGTGAGTCCTCCTGGAGTGGCAGATGTGGTTCTGGTGGAGTAGAGATGATCCTGTAGAAAACGGGTCCAGTGATGGTGAGAAGGGTCCAGTGATGGTGAGAAGGGTCCAGTCTTCCTCCAGGAATCGGGTGAAGCTGGATGCCTTCATGTTCCTGTGTCTCAGTTTTATCCAGGTAGGAATGATTGGCTCCCCCCACTGGGTGGAGCATCTCACAATGGGATGATGGAATGTGGATGGTCTCTTTTGGGGATGTCTGCTTTTAGGGGTGTCTTAATGGCCCATTAGCAGAAAATATTCCCCTGGAGGGAGGGCAGGCAGTGAAAGAGATAAGAAACACTGCCCCACCTGGTTTTAACATTTGGCCCATTATCAAAAGGCCTCCGCCCCTCTCCCCCCAGAGTTACAAGAGAGAAAGAAAAAAAAAATCTCCCCACCTGCTTTTAACAAATGAAATAGAATACACACCCCTGGCTCCACAACCCATGACATGGGTAATGCCACTGGATTCATTCCTTGGAATAATCCAGTGTTGACAGAGCTTTGCTCAAACAGACCTGGCTGACCTGCTGAGAGACGCTGCTGCCGTGGTGCCTCGTTGTTATGAATATCACTGGTGTTAGAGAAATGTTTCTCAGGCTTCCTCCACGGTTTGGAGGGGGTTTATTTAAATGCTGATGTGCTACTTGGAGCAGCTTGATTCCCTGTGCAAGTCCTGTGCAGGAAACTCGTGATGTTTGGATGTGGTAACTTGTTGGATGTCTCTGCAAATGACGACGGCTGGTGCATGGAAATACTGCAGGTTAAAGGAGAGAAGGCACACACAGTTTCCACTTACTCCTGTGGGAGCTGTTCTTGATGAAACTGTATATTAAACAAAGCATTTCACAAGCATTTTGAGCTCTGGTTTATGTTATTTAGGAGCTCCTGCTGTTTACCATCTGTGTATTTGTATTTATTATTTAAAATATATTGCTATTTCATAAGATATAATTACAAATGAATTGCTTATATTTCAAGGGATATAATGCCTTTTTAATTTATTTCCTTATGTATAAAATCCTATTAATTAAAATTCCATTATTACACATCAAATTAAAAGAACCTAAGAACTAAGGATGTTGACTTTGTTTAAAAAAAAAATCAAGTGCAAGCATTTTTTGGGAGCATGTTGTTACAGCTGCAGCTCTGTCCACTGTCATGGCACAAGTTACTGCTTCATTTATTTCAGGAACCTTTGTTTGGCACAACAGGCACGCACAATTTTTGAAAACTGTCTTAAAAAACAGGTTCAGGTTGGCTCAGTGACAGAGTCAGTCAGCAGGGCTCCTTGTCTGTGGGGCACAACCCAAACAAGTAACTCTGGAGAGTAATTAATGCTCGTGTGTCTGTGACAAGGTGCTGGCCAAACTTTGTCCACTGGGCTACATCAAGGCTTGGAAACATTAGGAAAATACACCTGTGCTTCCTCTATTTGAATTCTATTTGAAACTCTTGTAGGAGAATCAATTGTGATAAAACCCCATATCTTTGTAAAAAGCTGTAGCTATTGGTATTATTGCAATTATTGTTGTAATTATTAGGGATTCACCTGCTTCTGTAGCATCTATAAAATCTTTTGGTACCCTTCTATCTTCATAACATAAATTCAATAACCTGGTTGGTTTTATTGTTGTTCTGTGTTTATTTTAACTGGGCCATGTCTTGCAGACTTGGTTCAAAATGTGTGAACAGTTTCAAACAAGCAGATTTGTTTCAGATCCTGATCTGTAGAGTAGGAAAGACATTTTCTATAATGAATATATTAATAAATTGTTTTGACATGTTGACAAAAACTTTGATGGAAATGGAAATAGAGTTCCGAAGGAAATATTTCTGTATAAAAATATCCCTAATGATGGGGTACAAGTTTTTTATTGTTTTTGACTTTCCCTTCACATCTGGATCAAATGACAATAATTCAGGAAGCATAAATGCCCTTCTAAGCTAAGTTTCTGGAAATTCAAATTATAATGATATAGAATACTTTCTTGGCATTAGGGGATGTGATTAAGATTTTTTTTTATTATTTTCATTGAAACCATTGGAGAGAAGCAGTGGGTGTTTATGTTGCAATGCTGGTGAAACGATGCATGGTGATGAGGGATGTAACTCAGAGACAGTTATTTTAAAAATACACAAAATGATGCATATACATGCTTGCCTTCGTGTCTCATCATTCATTCCTTGCAATATCTTTGCAACTTCTAAGAATACTGAAATTGATTCTAAGCATACTAAAATTAATAATTTTGAGTAACTGTTAAAGACCAAATTATGTTCAATATGGCAATATGGATATTATGCTGGCTGCAAGCTCCTATTGGCTCCATTGGAAGTAAATCAATAACTCTGAAAGGCAGTGCTGTGCTGCTGTCCAGCTCTGATCACTCCCTGATCAATTCAGTTGCTGATGGGGAAATGTTATGTTCAGTAGGATAGGCTATTGAATAAACTAGAAGATGCTGTTCAGCATGAAGGAAAGCCTACATAGAAAAGTGAACTGAAAATTCCAAATAGACAGAAATGGAATAATTATCTCTTCTTAGCAGGCCTGTTCATTTAATATATTAAATTAGATGTAACATTTAAGCTGGTTTATATGGCATATTATTAGAATTTGTGGATGGGAGAGGACAGTCTATGAAAATACTAGTATTGGTATTGCTGCTGGGAATAGCTTTAAAAACAGGATGCAAAGCATTTTTCTCTCTCCTGAGAAACAGGATGACGAGGGAAAAAAAAAAAATTACCCAGTGAAATAAAACTGAGCAAGAGAGAATAGTAAGAATGGTATATGATTCAAAAACAGTCCTGGATTGCTTTGTCGGCCAGCTAATGAAGCATGGAGCCGAACTCCACTGCTGCCACCAGTCAGCTCAGCGCCCGCTGCCGTGCCAGCAACAGGGGCACGGGGCAGGGAAGGGAAAGGGGGCTCTGGAGCAGCAAATATGCTCCAGGAGGGGGAAGGATGGAGCAGAATGCTGGCTGGGCTTTGTAAATCCCAGGTTTCAGAATTGCTGCTGCGTCCCTTGCGTCGGTTCTGCCGGCGGCTGATGGATTGATTGATTGATTGATTGAGGGGTGCTGCAAAGGCATGAGCAGAGACTTCACCACAATCAGATTTTAAACATAACGCTTATGGTCCTGTCTCAGGGTTTCTGCTTGCCCGAGATCAGGGTGGTCTTTGCCCTTTGTCCTCTGGACAGCCCTGAGCTGACCGTAGAAACAACGCGGAGTCTTTAGATGTTCGTTTTCAAAGTTTATTTTATCTTATCACAGTTCTTTTTCTCTGAGTTCTGCCAAGGTCTGGACAGCACGGGCAACAGGTGATGACTGCCCCCCTGACCAAGGCTCGTCATCTTATATACAGATAATTGCATGTACGTTATTTACAATTACGAGCCAATATCTATATTCTACACTAAACAGGTGTCTTCTGCTCTGACCCAATCCCTCTAAAGCTACTTAATGTCATCATCACTGCACAAGATGGAGATGAAGGAGAAGACCCCAGGGCACTGCCCAGAATCCTCCATCTTGTCTCTGGTCATTCCTATTCTCGAACCCTAATGTGAAAATACTACTACTTTTTACTACCCTTGAGGGCTTGCAATTCCTCTCTTAGTGTTGGCAGCTTTTCCCATGGACTGTAGTCGAGGCCCTTGCCTGTCTGGGGTCTGTGCCAGGGTCTACAACCCCCCTGTACAAGTCCCAGACCCCCCTGTAGGGGTTTTAAACCCCCCTGTAGAGGTTTCTGTTCGTCCAGGGTTTCCAAAGGAATGCCCTGGACTCCCACAGTCCTGTGCCAATACTTAACAGATTTAGGCTGTTCCAAAACTTGCAAAGCTGGAATTATTGCTGGTTTCTTATTTGAAATATTTGCAGTTTGAATTCTTAAGGGTGCAGTTCAATTTGTTCCGTGTGTCCTAATTACAATGCTCCCTCACAGATCTTTAGGTTTCTTTGTGTGGAAATTTGCATTTTCCATTTAATATTATTATCCTAATGGCTATATATGGTCATTGTTTCAGTTGCTAATTATTTGAAACAGGTAGTAAATAAACTTGTCATTTAATTTAAAAAATACACCTATTTTAAATATGGCTTAATTTTGCTAAATTTTGCCATGGGTTGTTTGAAATCTCCTATCATCATAATTTTAGTCTAAAATATTTTTATTTTGTTTATAAATCAAAACTAGTGGACAAATGTGTAATAAGAATTTGGTAGCTATGAAAGATAGATGTATAAAAGATCAGAAAACAGATATCTGACTTAATCTAGTTGAAAAATAAATTGAAATTTTTTTGCTGCTTATCAGTCCTGGAGGAAAAAAACAAAAAAACAAACAAACCCAGATTCTGCTTTGATACCACTAATGCCACAGAGACCATTTGTAATGGTGAGATGCTTCTGTTCCTGGACTGCACTAGTGAGTATATTAGGTTTTTGAATTCCTCAGATTATTCTCTGCCATGGACAGAAGAGAAAAAGAGATGAAGAGACACAGGGTTGGCTGGGCTGTGTGTAACCAATCTGGCACCATTCCATCAGTCATGCTTTTGACTGGAGAGGAGCTGACACCTCTTGGTTTCCTCACAGCTCTAAGGGCTCTGGTGCCTGCCACTTTCCAGAGCTTTGACACAATGAAGTTACAGAAACATGGTGGCAAAGTCCTTCTGCAAAAAGGATGCAAAAAGCAATGTTTTACCAGAATAAAAATCTGATTTTGCAATGATCACCAGAAGCTTTTTTTTACAGTGCTTGAGTCTGATGAAGGGAATGAATGCTAACACCTCTCAGACCACACAGCTCACTGTAATTCTTCTGTTTCCTTTCCTCCTTCAAGGAAGGCACCTCCAGTGAACAAGCTAAGTGCAGGAATCTTGCTGAGCCCTCTCTCCTGTGCTGATCTCAGTGCCTTGTTTGGGGGCCCAGGGCCTGCATTCCAGCAGAATCCCTGATATCCCTAAGTTATTGTGAAACCAAAGCCAAGCAGTTCAGAATGCTCTCCTACTATCTTGCAAACTCAAAGGAAATAAAAATAATCCTCCAGATGTGTTTCACCCAGAGTTACAAATTAATGCATCTGATATATTTCGGTAATTTTCTTGACAACCATTTACAGGACAGACTATTGAAGGGTTCTGTGAAAATTGATGGGATTTTGTTTCTGCAACCATAAATACTTTGTTTTTTCCTAGATAATTTTAACTACAGTAATCAGGTTTTCTGGGTAATCTAGCATATATATGGATAAAATGATGAAAATAATCAATGGAGAATGGTAAGAGTAGGATAAAAAAATAAACTAGATTTACTAGCACAATATATTATTGACCTAATGAGATTAGATTGTATTCCCAGTTGTACTTCAGGGAGTATAATTCAATCTGTACTCACTTGCAGTCATTTAAAACACTCCTCTTGTCCTTAATATAGTAAGTATCTATTCAAATGGCTTCCCCATCCTTAAGAGCTGAGCCTTTTTCAAAGAGGCATCTACAGCAAGTCTGTCTTGATTTCAGAATGGGATGAGGGATGCCTGGATGAGTCCTGTTCTTTCAGGTTATCCCACAGCCATGAAATGATTGACTAAGTGGAACCTCAGGAGATGATCAAATCTAATCTTTGGTTCTCAGTGGCTCTAATGCCAATGGTAAACCAGGTCAGTTGTGGATTTATCTAGAAAAGTCTTGAAAACCTCTGAAAATGGAATTAATTTAAAATCTATGGCACGTTACCCACCTGGTACTGAGCTTTTCCATAGTCTGCAGACTCAACCTGCCCAACTGGTTTGATTTGTTGTATTAACGAGGCTGAGAAAAGTTTGGCTTTGACATCTTGCAATTACTTTACAAGTAATTATAGGCTCCTGTTAGGTTTTCTTTAGACTTTTCTCTGCCAGACTGTGCATGTCTGTACCCTCTCCCTCTGTGTTTTAGGTCCTTTGTCACCATGGCATCAGCAGGACTTTCTTCAGTTCTACATCTCCCTTAAACTGGAGGAGAGGGAACCAAACTGGGTGTGGTTATAGTCTGAGAAAAAACAAAATAAAACAAACAAAAACCCCCAAAACAACAACAACAACACAAACAAACAAAAACAACAAAAAACCACCCCCCACCCCAAAGCATAAAACAAAACCAAAACAACAACAACAACAAACCTAAACTACTTAAATACTGATCCAACAGAGCAATTACTTCTGAGAATACCTGGAAAGATATCCCTGTATGCATTACTTTTTTATACCAGCTGTACTGCTTCTGGTGTTCCTGTCAAGTGTTAACACTAGACTCATGAAAAGAGTTGGGAGCTACAGGCTTTTTTCATTAATCAGTAATATTAAATTAGTTGGCTAAATATTGCTGTGTTGGCAGAAATTCAAGACAGTCTGAAAAGGATGCAAAAACTGATCTCAGCTTGAATGAAGATACTGGTCTGAGCTCCCATGAGGGGATATTTAATGAGGAGGCAACTGTAAGGGAGCAAAGCACTTTTTGCAGAGATATTGGCAAATACACTGGGTCAGGAAAATTTTTAGACTCCTTATGAGAGCTGTGGTATCTGATTTGGGAGTGGTCTTGGGAATACTTCAGGTATCCTTTATGAAGAAACAGCTTTCTCAAACTCATGGCAAGATTTTGGGGGGTTGTTTCGTGCAGAGCCAGGAGCTGGACTCAATGATCTGTGTGGGTCCCTTCCAGCTCAGGCTGCTCTCTGAGTCTGTGATTGATTTGCTGTTATTGGGACAGCACTTAAGAGAAGGGCCAGGGGGAAGAAAAAAAAGAGAAAAAGAAAGAAAAAAAAAAAAAAAGGATTTGTCAACCAGATACTCTAGGGAGATGTATTTTAAATCTTAGGATTTAAAGTGTTTGCCTGTGTTCGAAACCAAGTATTGATTGCCACTGTAATCAAAGAAAGATTTTATTGGTTCTCACAAGTACTTTCCAAGCAAACAAGGTGAGGGTTAGTGAAATGACTTTCCATGCTGCAATAGGAGTTATATTTATTGATGTTTCCCAGAGTCATCTGGACTTTGTGTGGGATAAAGGCTCATCTCAATCAAATTTTATGGCCTGGCTTTATGTGGCTAATGATTTTGAAATAGATAGTTTGAAAATAATATTGTATATTGCTTACATAACTGCATAGATATTAATATTTACTACACTTAGGATTTTTAGCAATGAGTCAATGAATATCCCAGAATCACTTGGCTTATTTTCATTTCCTTTCCTATTTTCTGAGCCACAGAGCTGTAATTATTCTGTACCTGTAAACTAAAATATAATACAGTCTTAAGAATGCTTTTCTTTTCAGAGGTCTGCTGGTCAGATAGCAATGTTTGTTACCAGGGTTTATTCAGCTTGCTAATAGTGGAGTGGAATTACCAAACACTGGATTAGTTGTTCTCCTTAATCAATAAATTCGTCTCTGAATTGGTTTTAGGGTAAAATCATATTTATAGACTGAAGAGCAAAACTTGCCTGTAATTTTACCTGCAAATTGAAATGATTGTGCACAGCAGCGCTTATGTTTTGTTGCCTCTCGTTTGTGCTGCTTTTTTCACCTCATGAATTCTGTCCTTATGTGAAATATCACTGTACATCACGCAGAGAGTGTAATTCAGCCCCTTCTCATGTCAGACTTGTGAGCATTAGAGCAATATTATCATTTTTCTAGGGCTAAGCTGCTGAACCACCGTGGTTTGTGTGATTATAACTTGGCAAATATGGCCAGTCCTTTCGACTCCTGAATTATCAGATGTTTTACGAGCAGATTTTTTTTTTTTTTTTTTTTTTGTGATGCATTTCACTGTAAGGAAATTCTATTTAAGCAGAAGTCATTTGCCTGAATTCACACTATTTGTTATTGCCTGTGGTGACAGTGCAGGATTGCATTATGGTTTATGACTTTTTGTCTTCTTGAATAATGACATTTCTGTTTAACAGAAACTGTGCTGGAGCTTCAATCAAAAATGCTGAGTATGATATGAACTAGGGGGTTAATCAGAAATTCCTCAGAGAGTAGTAAAGCATACACATTTTACATTTATGGACACTGAACCAGATCCATTTTTTTAATGGTATGGATTTTTTTTTTTCTTTATTAAATGCTGGAGCTGGCCATATATATTCTTGTCATTAATCAATAATTTCTACTGTTTTAATTCTATGTTATGAAAGGCAAGAAAGCTCATCTGACTTAGGGAATACTAAGTTGACTCAGGTAAATGATTGCCAAGGGATGGCCATTTATTATGAAATCTGGGAAAGTTCAGAGTGAATCTTCCCACTCAGTCCTTTTTTTTTTTAATCAAGCAGAATCAGATTTGCCAAGTAATGGAAACAAAAAGCCTCCACTTAAGTCAATTATTTCAATCTAAATTAAAAATAATGTTCTTGTCAGACCATTTTTAATCTAAGTAGTTCTGCTGGTCTGAGCCTGCTGCTTTGTGTACTCAACACCTCTATTTCAGTGGTATTAATGATATGAAACTTTGAGTAGACTTAGGCAATGCATAAATCTTTGTAGGATTAGAGTCCCATGTGTTTAGATGTAATAAAGTTCTCTGCTGGGCTGGTACAAGTTAAACTGTTCCTCTGACATATGATACAAAACACCACAATAATTTTTTTTTTTTTTCCTTAGTACCAAAGATGATTGGTGTGGAATTATCCATTATATTTATAAATGTATTTTTACTTTGGTAGCAAAGGCAAGACGTATTGTAGAGGTATATTTTAGTTTGATGGCTCAGCAATAAATGCTATGTGTTTACCATTTTCAGGACTGCTTTTTCTTTATCAACCTTCAGGAAAATCTTCAGGTTTGTATTTGAAGGATGTGTCATTTACAAGGTCATTTAAGTGGCAGCCATTGGTGCAGGATTCCAATAATGATTCGTACTAGAGTGTTCAGTTGCTGAACTTTTTAATTTCAGTGTGCTTAAAGGCAAGGAATAGAAGTAATCCCCTTAGCTGCATGAAGCAGGAAGTTCCCAGCTCTGTGGAAGCAGAGTAGCTTAGCTGTGAGTCTCTTGCACTCTGGAACTTCATCCAGACTGAACTAAAGCCCCCTAACTTATTCCTGCATCTCTGGAGTGGAAGCAAAGATCCAACCAAGGAGTACTGGTGAGAATTCAGCTCAGTGGAATGAAAGGTGCATGAAAAGGGAACACAGGAATTTATGTGCAGAGCAGGTGTTGGTTAAGCCTTGGTTAGGGATTCAGTCACATTTTCCTTTCAGAGTGGCTCTCTCCATGCTTTAATGTGAGCATAAATTCTAGATCTGGGCAAATGCACTGATCATCTTCAATTTATGGAAGGGAATATGGCATGGGCTGGTTTTTCCTGGGAAGTAATGAACCAAAACCCCTTGGCTTTAGCTGTGGCTCAGCAGAACTCTTAAAGATGACACTGGTTGGCTGCATCTGTATTCTTGATTGCACAGACTGGTGGGTGGGGGTTTTTTTGTTGTTGTGTTGGTTTGGTGTTTTTTGTGTGTGTTGTTTGTTTGTTTGTTTGTTTGGGGTTTTGTTTGTTTGTTTTATGGTAGTTTTTTTTTTTTTTTTTAAATTTTATTAATCTCATACCCCAGGATGGGATTCCCCCTGGGAAACTGCCCTCAAGGATAAGTGCAGATAATAAAAAAACAGTTGATGGTTTTTTAAAGACATTTTTCTTACAGTACGAGAGCTCTTGATTCCCATGTGTGAGAAATCAGGCAGGTGAGGCATAGAATCATCTGAGTTAGGACCTCCTGGTGGAACTGAAGCACAAAAAAGGAATCAGTCCTGGGAAGAGCTTAGGGGAGTTGCTGGCATGGGATCAAGAAAGGTAAAGCACATTTGGAGTTTGGAATTAGTGAAGGAATTTGAAGAACCAACAGAAGAGCTTCCACTGGGACACGGGTCAGAAAAGGAAGAATTAAGAAAATACACCCACTCACCCATTCCCAGGTAAATAAGACAGGAAATCAAGTGGCAACTAGCATGGAGAAGGCTGGGGAGCTTTTACTCAGAACTCAGTCACTCTTCCCACATCTCTCAAGTCTTTGAGCCTCAAAGCAGGGACTGGGCAAAGCAAGTCCCTCCCATTCAGGAGGAGGTTGGGTTTGAGACCACCTGAGGAACCTGGACCTACACAAGCCCATGGGAAACGAGCAAATGTGTCCCAGGGCCCTGAGGGAATTGGCAGATGTAATTGCTAGGACAATCCCTATGATATTTGAAAAGTTGTGGCAGTCAAAGTGCTCAGTGATTGGAGGAAAAAAACCCCAAAAAACACCACATGCATTTTTTAAAAAAGGTAACAAGGAGATTCTGTGATTTGGAGATGCTGGACTTGGAGAATTTGAGGAAATATTTTCCATTTAAAATAATCAATGCATCCTAAAAGGAAGTTTGGAGAGATGTTTTCCTAGTCTGTCTCTTGAAAAGGTGGGGCATGGAATGGTGTTTTTCAAGAACTTGAGTCTACTCAGACAAGTAAAATGTTTTGCATTTCACATACAAATACCTCAGCCCAGCTCTTGATGACCAGACCTTTAAAACTTTATTGGTGTTGGAATATTTGGGGTTTATACAGTCTTAAAGCTTCTTAGAGCACATTTTTAAATCCATGAGAGTGTGTGTGTGTGATCTGTATTGCTACCTTGGCTTGTTTTAAAGCATATTTATATCAGGTTGCATACAGTGCCTGTTCTAGGAGAGCTCTAATAATATGTGAAAGTGTGGTGAATAAGGAATAACTGAAAAGATTATATTTTCTGTGTCCTTTATTACTGCAAAACATAAAACAGAGCTTTGTGGTCCTCCTTATAGGCAATAGTCTGGATAGATGTTTACAGATATAGATATATATATATTAAAATACTTAACTCATGTACTTATAAATCATCATAAAGAGGTAGCAATTTTATGAAAGTAAAATCGATACAAATTGCATATGGCTCTTGGGATAGATTTTATAAACTGGGTGTTTTTCTTGTAGTAACATAAACATCTATGAATATTAAGCCACTTTTTTTGCAATTCAATTTTAATCTTTCAAATATAGAACAGGGACTATTTCCCCCTCACTATGTAATTTCAATTCCCAGTTTTGCTGATGGCATTTATGATCATAAATAGAGATATTAAATAGAGGCACAAAATTTGCTGAAGTGGTTTTGCTGAGCAGGCTGCATGTGCATAAGTAAAAGATGTTTAAGTACATTTAGAACTTTAAAAAATGGTCCCCTTGATCAGTTCTTTTTTTAGTGAGGTTTATGAAACTTTCCTGGATTACAGCAAATATAACTGAGATCGTGACCCTGGCAGAGATTTAATTTGAGTGTGTTTCTTCTGTCATTTGGGACTTCATGGAATAATCAGTCCAGAAGTAGTGTGACAATAGAAACAATTTAGGAAGTTTTATTGTAAAGCGCTTAATTCGACTAAGAATTTGTCTTGTGGGGGTTCTTCATTTCGTTGCTAATTTTACAGTTTGCTGGTTGTATGTGCCTGTACACCCAGCTCTGTCTGTCACTTGGGGAGGGAAGGGATGTGGCCTGGTTATGGGAGTTGCTTGCAACCAGTATTTTAGGAAATGCTTGAAAAGCAATTATGGTGGAATAATTAGGATCTTAATACCAGCAGAGAGAAAATAAACATCAGGTGTTTGTTGGGAGTCATGTTTCAAGAGTTGCAGTCTTTAGAACCCTAATATTGCTGGAATGGAGACTGGCTGTGAAGACACTTGATAAAGTTGTTCTAATTTCAATGCCGCTTTACTCACAGTATAACTTTACTCCTGCAAAATTTCTACTTGTGTAATTTTGCTGAGATTTCTGAAGGGCATTAATTTGCTTGCAAAGTTTCTGCATTTTTTTTAAATTACCCAATGAATGCAGCTGACATTAATCATGAGGTGAAGAGTCACTGCTCAGAGTGACAATAGGGCTATGCATCTTAGTCAAGAATTTCACACCAGCTGAAGTGACTAGAGTGAAATAATTTCAGAAGATAAAACACAGAGGGCTCTAATCCTATTAAAACATGTCAGTAAATAATAGGATTTTTTTGGTTACTGTTTAATTTCCAAAATTTCTGAGGTATTTAGTTAAACACTTAGAGGGACTAATTGTAAATGATATATACCCATTGTTACTTTGGTTAATAAAAATGGAAATACCTGTGCAAAACAGAACTGCTTTGGATGCAGTAATGTAATTACATCTTGGAAAGCAGCATAATAAGGCAAGAAGAAAACCCTAGGTATATGTAATTTCAGATTCAATTTTCTGTGGATTGAGAAATACTGTCTGAGTGTGGGGACCACTATTAAACTGGGCAGGAGAACTACCTCTGCCTTACTGTACTATTCATATTGATTAATTAATTCCAAGTGTAAAATTGTGCTAGGATTTCTATAGCTTTCACAAGATGAAATCAGATTTTTTAGCTGATTCTGAAGCTATAGTTACTTCTGAGCTTTTTCCTTGTGCTTCTCTATAGTGATTGTTGATGCCCTGAATATATTGAAACAAAATCAGGGCAGAGAGAGCTCAAACTGTCCTTGCCTATCCTGGAATATCCTGTGTCATACTCAGATCTCTCTGTACTTCCATTCAGGACTAGAAATGATTTGTGGAGTCAGAATGCATTTCCATCGTTGAGATTCATGTTTGAATTTGAAGAAATTGTAGGGAAGAGTGTTAGAAAGAATCAGAACCCAATGGTCATATTTCTGAATTTACTGCTTGCATTTTTTTTTCCTAATTTCCTTAGGAACTGAGCTCACGTGTGAATACAGCCTGACCCACTGCTTGTCCAATATGTTCACACCTCAAAAATGTAATCTGGGATGCCTCCCTGTGTGAAACCATTTGTATGGCATTTACTTTCACTCTATAGACAGGCTTTTGCTATGTTAACATTGCTGCTGTAGCTGTGGGAACATCATGTTTATTGATATTGTTTGCCTGCATTTTTAGGCTATTGTCTCCTTTTTTTTTTTTTTTTTTTTTGCTGGTAAATACAAATAATGTGCCTCTATATGAGCAGAGCACATTTTGAGAATTTAGCCACCTACTTATATGGTGCTTGGATATCAATGAAGAAGGTTATTTAAAGAATCTCCATTTTCTAACTCATGGAAAATTCATTGTGGAAGTCAGAGAATAGAAGCAAAAGCAAAATGCATTTAGTTAAAGGTAGCTGCATTAAATAATATGTACAAGAGCTACTAGCTCAGATCTCTACAGAAGGGTTTTGTTGCTTTGTTTTTCTTTCTTTACAGGATGAAAATGTAGCAGTCAGGAAACAGGATAATCCAGCTATCAAGTAAGATAGAAACTAGCAGCAAATGAAACAAACTGGCTTTAGAGCCCCAAGACAAACCAAAATCTGTCCTTCTGGATAGATCCTAATAACTCAGTTTTCAGCCTGGGAGATGAGAACTATAGAATGATGTGGGCATGTAGAAGCACTTTTGGTGGGTTTTATTCTACACTGTGTGTGCTGAGATTCCCAGTGCTGGAATTCACTGCTCTGCCTCTCAGCTTTCCTTCCTGATCCTCTTTTGCTCACGTGGCTTTAAGAGACAACAGTGAACTGTAGCACCATCAGTTGCAATGATATTACAAAGAGTGTTCTTTTTCTTTCCTGAAAATATGGAATATTAGAACATAGGTTTTGCATGCCTTTAACATCTGGTTTTCAATATTCTCTGTGGAATTTGTACCTATATTTAGAATAATCCTTGAAACTTTTGAATCCTACCTGAGTGTTTCATCTCAGAATGTTGTGTTTCACTGAAACAGGAGGCAGATGGATTTCAGATTTCTGTTATTCTTTTCTCCCATGGGTTTGTGCACATCTAAACCATAGTCTGGAGCCTGCTGAAGAGATGAGACTGCCCCATTACTGTGCACAGAAAGTACTTTGCACGAGGAATGGTGCATGCTGTCACATACAGAAATCCAGCCCCAACTGGTCATGGTGTGAGCAGTTGTGGCAAAACAAGTTCTGATTTGATTTGTGGTGTGATTTTTTTTGATGTCTCTCATAAAGCATCTAAGTCAAAGATTGGAAGTTAGGGCAAACAAATAAGGTGGATATTATATTTTCAAATACTGAAAATATTCAATAACCTTAATTCATGAATGAGGAATGGTATTCTGAGAAAAACTCAACTCTGTAAGGTGTGTGTGGTAACCACCTCCACCTATCCCTTCATGTCTTTTACATCACCAAAATTTTAATGTAGTTATATTTCAGCCTCCTCTTACGGGCTATTACTTAATTATCCTCTTATGGGTGTTACTTAAGTGTAATAGTCTCAAGTTTTCCTGTTCTATATAATCTATTTTATCTAGCACTAGAGTTAGGTGTTCTGAAGAAAATAATCAGACAACAGCTTTTGTGCTAATTCAGTCAGTCATTATAGTAGGTGCTATAACAATATTATTCTGGAGTGGGGTTGGTTTGTTTGTTTGTTGTGATAGAGCTTACTTATAGAAATGAGATGATCTCTGATTCTCTGGTTCCCTCCTTGGGTAAATACAGCCCAATTAAAAGTGTCTGGGAATGTGAGGTCACTAAGGAATCAACCTTATATTTCATTTCACTGGTGTCAGTTTCAGGTATCTCCATAATCCGTTTTTCCTACAGTAAATAAAACTCTTGAATAGTCACAAAGTATGAGACAGAAGAAACAAATAAGCAGCACAGCACCTAAATGTAGTGCAGTCCCTCCCTGCAAAAGATGATCTGACCACAGGGAAATCACCACTTACTCCTGTGAAAGCTCTGAGCTGACTAACGAGCCAGGGTGCCTGAGAGGTGATGGAAACTGCTTGGAAAAGTTACCTGCAAGGCTGCCTTTTCATGTAGATTTTTCTCTAATAGTTTATTTAAAATCCACCTTGTGAATTGTACCTCCAGCAGGCTTCACACAGCTCTCCCTGCTGCCACACACACAAACACTGCACCACACACCTTCCAAGTTATTTTGCACAGGGCCATTTCTACTTGAAGAACAGTTTCTTTTGGAGATTTACGATGCTACAGGAATAGCTTTATGTGAAATCTTGTGAATTTGGAATATTCATGTAAGATAAATTACTTTTAAATTGAATTTCAGGAATGCAATTGATTGTGTTTGCCTGGGAAGAATAAGGAATTATCCATACAGTTATCTATAACTTAGAAATGCTGCTTCTGCACAAGGAGCAGAATAATTTGGGGATATTTCTGATAAAGGGCAGTATATTTCACATTGCCTTAGATTACTTGAGAATCAGAAAAGCAGTGTTTTGGTAAAGTATATTTTCAATCCATCTTCTAAAAGTAAGGTAAAGGTTGAATTTTCAAGTTATAAAAGCAGAAGTAGCAAAAAAAATTCTGCCTTCATCTCGGAGACTTTTCTTCTTAAAATCTTAGCACATCTTTCCATGACTTTTTTGTTGCAGGTTGCTGTTTTCTTTCACAGTCAGCGTAGACTGGAATTTACTGTACTCCTTAGAACATTGCTCCAATGTATGTTATTGATCAGAATTCTCCAGTGGTTATGAAAAAACAACAACAACAACCCCCCCCCCCAAAAAAAATCCTAACCAAAACAGCCCCCCCTCCAAAACAAACAAACAAACAAACAAAAAAACATCAAACCAAACAAAAAACCCATCACAACAAAAGACATGAAATTGGATAAGTGGCTTGATTAGATTCTGGCATTTAACATGCTTAGATGTAAAACCTTTTCTGCATCTGTCAACAGGGGAATCATTCTTGGAAATTCTTCAGGGGAAGTAAAAGGTAAAGTCCATCCAGGAGGGACAAGAACATTGGAAGGTCTCTTAGTCATCTTTCTAATGTGCAATGAAAATAGATTTTTTATTAGTCAGGAGTAACTTGTAACATAACATAGTGTTACTCACTTGAAAAAATAATTTGTTTTTGATTGCAAAGGAAAGCTGCCTTCTGAATGCTGGGTTAACAATGAACATCTTGCTTATGAAGCAGAAATTTACTTCTTCATCAAATGAGTGAAGAAAGAAACTCAAATGAACACAATAAACAAGATTTTCTGAAAAAAAAAAGGCAACACAGTTGGATTTGATTTGAAAAGAGGAATAGCAGGCATATGCCATGTGTCATTACAGGAGAGAACTGGCGACAGTATTATTCATTATGTGGTTTCAGAGTGCCCTAAATTGGAGTATGAGATTATTGGAAGTGGTTGATTTCCCCAGATTACTGCTTAATAGTGACTAAAGGGCCTGCATTACTCATATTTGCAAAGAAAATAGTGCCAAAAAAGCAGCAGTGGTTGACTGGAATGAAATGTGGAGCCCTCAGGGTTTTAGCTTGAGATGCAGCTTAATTGTGTGTCTCCTGCTTAATACAAATGTCCCGGAGTCTCTGAGGCTGGTGTGCTCTCAGCACTTGCAAATTGATCCAGCACTTTCCGAAGTATTTACTGGGGATTTTTTTCTTCACTGCTTTCTAAACAAATTATTATAATGACTTCATAGGCTCCAAGTAGGTTTCCCTGTTCCTGGCTGTTTATCGTTACCAAATTCCTTCAGCTTCCTGCCAGCTTTTGTTTATTTCCTTTAACTGCTTAATCTTCTGTAATGCCATGGTTGGAAAAGGGTTAGGGCCTGATGCCATCACTGCAATTTTCCTTTTGCACTTCCAGAAAAACAAGGAAAAACGACCCAGCTGGGATCAGGGTGTGTTTGCTGTCCTACAGCTGCTTTGTTGCCTCTTGATAATGAAATATAAGTGTGGTATTAATTACTTTTTAACTAAAGTAATTAATATTTTCAAGCAGATTTGCTAAAGTACTTTTAGGAAGAGTTTGTACTGTGAAGTTTCTCATACTTTTAGGGGCATATATTGCTCTACTTGGACAAAGATTTGCGAAATTGATTGTGGGGTATGCACAGCATTCTTGAGGAAAAGCTAAGTTGGAAACAACGTGAAATTTCCACAGATTTGATGAAAAAAAAAATTATTTCTTTCACAGTATTTACAATTTCTTTGTCAGATACCATGAAACTAAGCAAAAATACTGCATTATTGTGAAATGAAATTATTTTGTTGCTTGAAGATGCTGGACTGACGTGCAAAGGAATGAGTTTGAGTTCAGTGCTGTGTTGAATTCCTGGGATGGCACTCAGGGCTTCTGTGATTCTTTTTCCTCAGCTGATGAAAGGGAAATTAAAGCACTTTCCTTTTGCCTGGTGAAAATGTCACGTCTAAGCAGGCAAGAGTTTTACACAGAAATACCTTGGGAAAGAACCTAAGAATTCATTTTGTCCATCTGTTTAATTAGCAAGACCTGGAACTAAAGTATTTAAATGCTCTATTACATGAGCAAAGGAAGAAATTATTCCTGTATTGTCATCCTGATTTCTGCCTCTCCTGCAGTACCTCATAAATTTGAATCAGGTTTAAAAGGAGCTCCAGAATGAGGAAATGATGCTTCCAGGCTTGGAATTCAGAAGGTTGCTGAAGTCTTTGAGTCAACACGTTGACTCAGGAAGTACCTAGGATTAACTGCTAAAATCTGTCGAAATTAACAAACTAAAACCAAGATCTTAAATATATTCAAAATAAACTGAACTGTTCACCTTCTGTTTTACTGATCCCTGAGTAGTGCACCTCAATACTGATGTCATTGCCATGTTCTTCAAAGAGAAAATTACTGGTGAGGATTTTTAATTGTTAGTTTTTCCTTTAGCTAAGGAAATTAAATTGCTGCCTTACGCTGCTCAGCAAAATTTCCAAAGAACACTTATAATGTCTGCAGATCAGAGTTTTTTCTAATATTTTTGAGAGACATTGCTCCCTGAATTCAACCACTTACACAAATGAAGTTATTTATTACATTGTATTCATTTCAAATTTCTCCTTTTCAGAAATTACATTTGTAGTTGATATTTCTGCAGGGCAATAAAATGGTAACTGTGTAACAAGGAGCATAATGCTGGAGAGCCCCTGAAGTGTTGGGCAAATAATACAATGGCTGAATATCAGGAAAGGTGTATGAGGTGATTTGATATGAGTATTTTTAATGTACAGGAGAAATTCAAGATGCAGAATGAAATTGTTCATTTTAAGACAAAAACTCAAAATTGGTATCTAAAAATTGTCTAGAAGGAGGAAAACAGTATTAAAAACTACAAATTACATTTGAAAATTGGAAGGAATAGTTAAAGCAAACACATGAATATTCATGAAATAAGCTTTTATTGATCAGTATAGGTGATGAAAGCTCCATTCCCTTGCTTTGTGTAAAACCCCACTGAACAGATCAGATTCCTTCCACATCTGTGTAGCAAGAAGGAATGTTTTTCAAGGTTATGCTTTTTTCCCCCCCTGTACAGTTTAATATTGTTCTTCCACCCCTTGGGCAAAGAAAGGACATCTTTGGTTATGTTATGTTTTTTCCCTAAATCAAAGAATGCTTTCACTGTATCAGGATTAGAGGTGAACAAGTGGGAAGACCTTGTTCTTCAGGAGGATTCAGCTCCAGACTGGGTTTGGTCTCACAGACCCTGAGGACTGTGCTGACCTGCCCTGTCCAGGAGGTGACTGTTCCTGTCCTGGCCTCACAAGTTACATCCCTCTGCCTGAGCCAGACTCCTCTGGCCCTCAAATCCCTGGCTCTGCCCCCCTCCTTCCAGTGCTTTCTTCTTTGCCTCTGGGGGACATTGCATTGCTCTCCATGCCCCAGCAAAATTTGCTGCTCTGCATGAAGACATTTCCCAAGTATATACAAAGGATATTTCTCCCCAGCTCTCTTAATATGAAATGTGTTTTTCCATTGCACTGGTTCAGAAAGGACAAGGGGCCTTCTTGCTTTTTGTTCTCTCTGAAGCATCAAAGCACAGACCCAGCCAGAAACAGGTGACTGTGAAAACGGCTCTGGTGTCTTGCTGCTGGGTCTGGTTCACACACCAGTGTTAGGAGCAGCTGAAATACAGGGCAGGGATTTTATTTTATTTTATTTTTATTTTATTATTTTATTATTTTATTTTATTTTATTTTATTTATTTTATTTTTTTATTATTTTAATGTTTGTTTTTATTTATTTTTCTCAGATCATCTGGGACCTCTCTTTGGGTCTTGTCTGCAGCAAAGGAAACATTTTGAGTATCATATCATCGTCTCCCTGCCATTTTAGGAGTGATGTTTGTTATTGGCCCTGCTCTGGTATCTGCCTTTTTACTTTCTCCCACCTCTTCTCCTGCCCTCTTGAAAGGATGTTAGAACTGATTTAATGCCCTGTGGACTGGATGTCAGACCAGATGGCTTGGACCTGTTAGTTTTGGTTTCTGTGAAAGGTGTTCTAAATCTGACTGTGCTGGTTAGTTACTGTCACAAAACTCTCTTACATGCTTTGTGCCTCAAAACTCCCATCAGAAAAGCCTGGCTATTATTTAGCAGTCTGAGACATCATAGGTATTAACTGGAAGTTTAATTAAAATCCTCATGTTAAGAAAACATACTATTTGGATCTGATCTTCCACATATTAGAGAAAGATTGGAACTCAGATCAGGAATTAATTACTATTCAAATACTGCACGTTTTTAGTTGAGTGATTACATGCCATTAATCTGTAGGTTGCACAGTTGGTTGTCTCACCCCTGCAATATTCTCCTGTTAGTTCCTTTCCTGGCCAATGGATGTGGTGCTTCAGCCACTCCACTCCCTGCAAGCTTCATGCTGTCAATGTTCACATCCATTAATGCCGTGTCCCAAAATGCAGAGCACTGTGTGAGGGAATGCTAATTGAAATTACTGTATTTATTCCTCTCAGGAGAAGTCTCAGTGCAGTGTAATAGCGTGTCTGAGGGCTGGAGAGGGGTGGAATTCACATTCACCAGAGCAGCAATCCACTTTGTGCTGCAGATAATAGGAGACAGCACTTTGCTGGGAGCAATGACTTTCATGTCTGTTCTGTTGTGTGAAGCCAATGCCTAAGGCACTCAGATAACACATTTTAATAGGGACAAAACTTCCAATATTCTGGGAGTAAATATTCACCACTTCCATATTAATCCATCCCCTCTGATTGTGGGATATCAAACCAAATGGAGAAGTATCTGCTTGTCTGCAGATGGGATATTTGAAAGTAGAACTGACTGCATCAAAGCAGCAGTGCTGTGTGCATGGAGCTGTGCAGGGGGAAGAAATTCATGTCACCTGCACCTCTGAAAATGATTGGAAAAGCCCAGTTGCTTATGTCTCTGGAAAGAGTCTGTACTTTCCACAAAAGTACAGGTAATCTGGATTTCAGGTTCACAGTAGGAGGTTTCTGCT
Source organism: Phylloscopus trochilus trochilus (assembly GCA_016584745.2). Classification (NCBI taxonomy): domain Eukaryota; kingdom Metazoa; phylum Chordata; class Aves; order Passeriformes; family Phylloscopidae; genus Phylloscopus; species Phylloscopus trochilus. The sequence continues at coordinate 4,026,293 of WQNJ02000011.1, forward strand.
GAGGGTTTGCATAACATTTACTTGCACACTCTCAGTGCTTGTTTATTCTGTTGGCTGAAAAAGATGCCTTTTCCAAAAGCTAGAACTTTGCATTCCTTACCTGAATAAAATGTGTCCTTCTCATTGTTGTGTAGGTTTATCAGTAATCCCTTCAGTGTAGGCATGAGCTGGGTTTGCCATAAAAGCAGGCATGGCACACCCTGGGAGAGCTTTGCTTTCATGTCACAGAGCTGTGCTGTTCTGTGATCAGTGCAGTTGCAAGCTAAACTTGCTATCATTTAATGCCATTAACAGCAGTTTGTGCTAATAAAAACTTTTTGTGAGCTTCACTCTTCCCAAGAACACAGCATCCACTGATATGTTCTTGTTTCCAGACTCACCAGAGAATGTGAATGGTGCTTTTCATGGCAGGGCACAGAACAGGGACCAGGGGAAGGGAAAACAGCTCAAGCTGCTCAAGCAGTTTGCTCCAGCACATAGATTTTGTGCCAAAGAATGAAACAGTGTCCTAATGATGTTTAGTTGAGCTCTAATAATGATCTTAATGTAACCTACTGTGGCTGCTGTATTGCTTTGGGTGTTTTATTAGTTGTAGAAGAGCTCTAAATCTAATAGTTTAAATGTATGTGATACTGCATCATCAAAGAGTGAAGCAGTTTTTATTTGCATGTCTTTGGGTTTGGTGCAGAGTTACGGCCACTGACAGTAACAGTTTGCTAAAATTATTTGGAATATATTGTAGCAACATGCAGTATCTGTTTGTTTGTAATTCCATTGTACATAAAATGTGTGGGGTTTGTAGAAGAAATCTCTTGGATGTGTTTTGAAAGAGGCGTTGTCTAAAAAAATTGCAATCCCAGATGCTTCTCTGTTCTCTAGAAAATAATTTTGTCCATTTGAAAGAGCATGCAAAGTATTCCAAATGAAAGGATTTTAGATAATCATGTAAGATGCAATGACAAATCTGACGAAAAACCATGGAAAATTTGAAAGCCAAATATTATTCTGTTGTCTGCATTTCAGCATGAAAAGCACAAGCCTGCAGTGTGTGTGTTTCTAGCTCTGCTTTGCCTGACTTCTCCTCCAGTGTCAAAACCTTAAAACCCTGCAATAATTTTATTCCATTTTCTACTCACTTCACTATGAGCCTAAAAGGATTTTAATTAGACCCACTCCACAAGCTGTATGAGAGCATCAGCAGTGCCTGTTCATGAAATGAAAAAGTAAATGAAGCAAAAAGATGCTCAAGTCTCGGGCACGTTTTATTGGGGTTGACAGTGGTAACTTATTTAGCAGGGAAGAGGCACTCTCTTCAGGCCTTGAATTACTGCAGCAGCTCTGGGGTCTGTGTCACACAGAGATTGCAGTAGAATATCAGAAATACTCTTGTCTTTCCCCTGAAAGTTCCTGTTAAGCAGTATTTTGGCTAGCACGCAAATTGCTTATAAAATGTGTTGTTTTCCTTCCTCGTGCTTTTTCTCATACAGCTTGCAGTAAGAGATGCCATTTACAGCAGTGTTATTATCAATGTGGCATTCACAAACCTGGGCACCATGGGGTAGCATTTATTTGTTCAGTCTTCTTTTCAGTCTCTACAGAAGAAACAATCAAGTTCTTTTGAAAATTACTGCAAGTTTTCAACTATGAATAAAACTGGCTAAATTACATTGAAATACCCAGATCTGTAATGTAGCAAATAGAATAAGAACTGCCATCATTACAGTTCTCAAATATTTTGTACCAGTCTGTTGGGCCTCATTTTGTAATTCACTGATTTGATATTCAAATTCTGTTTGATGTTGTTCCTGCAGCATCCCTGCCTAAATTAACACTACTGAATTGGAACCTAATAGACCTATCTGCCACCCACACTTTGATTTGTCAAAAACTATTAAAAGTTAGTCATTTATTATTTAGCAAACCATTATTGTGTGCTTTCTCTGATCTGTAAGCAAAATTTCAAGGCATTAATAAAATTTAGAAAATGGCAGTGGAGGTTTACATGAAATTATCACTTCCCAACAATTAATAGCTGCATAAATATATGAAGCCAAGCAGGCTTTTTAAAAATTATTTTTAATTTTATTCTTATCCTTGGTAAGTATGAAATGGCTTGCTTCTCTTGCTGAGCACTCTCCCTGCTGCCTTCCTTGGGAGGAAGGACACACATTGAGTAGGTGCCTTTCTCTGCTGCTCTGCATTCCCACACAGGTGCCTGCTCAGCTGAGCAAAATCTGTGGTCATTATGTGAAGCAGAACTTTCCAGTGGCTGGTTCTTTAATCCATTTATCTTTTTTTTTTTTTTTTCCCTTTAATTAGACTGACTTTTTGTATTTCTGGTATGGTCAAATCTAGTGCAAATTCACTGGGTCAAAACTTAGAAAAAGAATTTTTCTTCCTTCCTCCTCACTCCCTCCTCTAAATCAGACAAGTGTTGTCACTTGTTCTCTCCAGGGCACAAGGGATAACATTCCCCACTTGGTTCAACTGGGTTTATCTCAGGAACCTTAGCTTGAGTCTTCTCCCAAGATTAAAGTTATTAATATTCATTTAGCTGATGTTTCCTCAGAAAGTAACAGGCCAAGATGTCCCTCAAACTTTCTGAAGTTTTTCTCCCTATCAGATATTGCAATCTAATAATAAGCTAAGAAACTTGTAGCTCTTGCAAGACATTTCACACACCCCCTTCCCAAGGAAAATACTGTGTGGGCAGTGCAATATCTCATTCCAGTTCCTAAGCTTTGCCTTCTTGGAGCAGCAGGGCGGAAGTGTCAAAGGATTTTATTTCAAGCATTATTTGCTTTTATTGGAGCAGGCAAGCCAATAAATTAATTTAGCTGTTGAAAGGAGCCGTGGTTTCATTTGTGGTAGCTTGTTCCCCCACGTCTAATTGTCTCCCAGCCCCTAAACAGCTCTGCCTTGCCCTTGTGTGTGTGTAGGATGAGTGACATTGTTGACCCCTGCTTTAATCCTTGAGCTTCAGATATCTCCTTATCTTAAGAAAAACGTGCACCTGAGACAAAAGTCTTGCAGCCCTTAACTTGATTCTCCAAAAACTGATGCAGGGAACAGTCAAATATCTCCTCTCTGTCTATTATTATTATTATTATTATTATTATTATTATTATTATTATTATTATTATACCACCCATACTGGCAAACAAAGAATGAGCCCAGGCTTTTGGGCTGGGTACAGGGAAATATCCAGAATTGGTTAATGCATGTGAGTTCAGAATTGTTACAGTAAGGCAGAGACCCTGAGGTCAGATGGTGGCAGAGGCTGAAGGTCTGGCTGATTTGATTGCTGTGGTTCATATTATGAGTGCCTCTTGTGTCTGGAGGAGCATTCCCCAGGTTCTGGCATTTCTGCGGTAGCTTGTACAACTCATCCCATCTCCTGGAGTCATTTATATTGGTGTGGTCTGCTTAAAGCCATTCCTGGAGGAATAGACAAGTGAACACTTGGAGCAGGGCAGTGAGGTTTTCTGTTATTTGTTTTGTGTTCAGTCATCAGTTCCACAATGGTTTGTTACTGCCTTTTAGTGCAGTTGAAGATGCAGCACAGAAATAATAGAACCTTGAATGCTGTGTCTGTAATTACTGATGTTAAACACACCAACTGAAGGTTGGGATCTGTTTCCATAGTGTTCCTTCTTTCTTGGTGCTTGAATCCTGGAGTTTAGAAATGGCAGCCTGCCTGTCTTAAAGATGGTCTGGGCTTTATGGTGCACATTAAAAATCACAGCTCTCTCACCTGGACATCTCCCACTGTGCTCCCAGAATCCACCTTTGAAGACTGGAAATAATGACCTGCTTTCCCTAGGTCCTGGGAACCTCACTGACTCCATTCTGAATTTTGGGTGTTTAAAATGCCTGCAGGGGAGGGGGAAGTGTTTGAGGTGAATGAAAACAATTAAGGTGAACAACGAGAAACTTTGTTGTTGTTGTTGTTGTTGTTTTGGTTGTTTTTATTTTTCCCCACCTTTCTTGACAGTAACTCCCTGATGTCCATATAGGAAAATACTTCATTGTTTGTATACAGATGCTTACAGGGCACACACACAGATGTGCCTTACATTTAACCCAAATCGTGGGGTGGTTTTCCAGCACTCCACAGCCATTGTTAACAGCCAGAAACAACCTTCTCCTGTTTCCTGCTCCTGCAAGCACCATCACATCCATTATTTTGAAGCTGGGCTGAATAGACTCTGTTTGACATCTGTTGCTAATGCTGCAATCAGATCGATTGCTACCCTTTGTGTCAGTTTTTCACAACAATTCCATCTTCTGCTTGCTTGTTTTTAGGTTTGGGTTGTTTGTTTGTTTTTATCTTTGGTTGTTTGGGTTTGGGGTTTTTTTATTCTTTTCCTTCGTGTTTGTTGTTTTTGTTTCTTTTTTTTTCTTTCTTTCATCTGCTTCCCAAAATAAACCCCAGAACACCCAAACCTGTTCTTAAGAGGAATTTTATGCTATTGGCAGTTAAGACTATATTAAATTTCCTTATCTGATTTGTTTTTCTTTCTTTCAAATTAGTCAGTGTAGTTGGCTTAGGATGAGTTCACATGTTCTGTAGCAGTGCAAAGGACTGAGTAATTGTGATATGATTGTAAGAAGGCAGAAGATTTGCCAATACTTACTGAAAGTCAGTTGGAAATGGGACTGCTTTGAATATGTGATCAATGGGGTTTAATTTTATATATTGCTAGTAAATAAGAAATTTAAAATCACCCTTTTCAGAATAAAATGCTTTCTCTTTTGTGTATTTAAGACTTTTTCCCCTTTGAAACCCATTTGGTGCTGAGCAGTTTCTGTGGAACTGGACCCAAATCCTCAAGATTTGTTTGCCTTTAACAGACTGGGTGTTTTAGTTAGCAAAATCTAGCCCTTTCAATCAAAACTAAAACTTCATTTTCTATTGTGTAGATCTATCAGTTGGCAGAGCACGTGGCGTGTAGCAGTGAAGAGGAGAACTTGCATGCTCTGCTAGTGAACAGCCACGGGCTGTTATTTTCTTCAGTGTATCTCTTCTTAATTTCATGGCCAAAGACCACGTGAAAAGAAAACTGCTTTTCAGGCAAGAGGAAAAAAAGTGTTCTTGTTCACCAGAGGGAATGTCAAAAATGGGATTTGAAGGAGGAGGGACAAACGTGGGAGTGAGAGAGGAATATCATGAATTTGTGGTAACAGGGACTAATGGGATGCAGTGAGAGTCAGTTTCAGAAATCACCTTCTTTTAAGGCCTATTTACTTAGTGTGTATATATAAATATAGAGAGAGAGCTGTAAATGAACCTTTTCAGGCACTACCGAAACTGATTTAGAACCAAGGGCAATAGTTTAGAATACATTTGTAATTTAGGAATTGTACCAGTTGTGGCTGCCAAAAGGACCTTGGGTTGGACCCTCCAGCCCACAGGTGCAATCAGGGCAAGCAGTATTTGTTATCCAACTGTGTTGTGAAGGGAGAGAGGAACTTTGAGAGGTAAAAAGTTCCTGTAAGTTCTAGGAAAATACATCCATGGGTGGAGAATGAAAGAATTCTGCTTGCCCCAAAACATTTCTGGCTACAATCTTCTCACTTGCCATATCTACCTGAGTGCAGAGCTGTTCAATCAAGGGCTTGGTCTTTTTCTTTTCTTTTCTTTTCTTTTCTTTTCTTTTCTTTTCTTTTCTTTTCTTTTCTTTTCTTTTCTTTTCTTTTCTTTTCTTTTCTTTTCTTTTCTTTTCTTTTCTTTTCTTTTCTTTTCTTTTCTTTTCTTTTCTTTTCTTTTCTTTTCTTTTCTTTTCTTTTCTTTTCTTTTCTTTCTTTCCCCTTCCCTTCCCTTCCCTTCCCTTCCCTTCCCTTCCCTTCCCTTCCCTTCCCTTCCCTTCCCTTCCCTTCCCTTCCCTTCCCTTCCCTTCCCTTCCCTTCCCTTCCCTTCCCTTCCCCCCTGTGACTTCCTGGTGTCACTGTGCAAGTCTCTCTTCATTTCCAGTCTAGAAGGATTTGCTGATTGCTGGTAATTCTTTGATCACTTCTTCAAACAACTGATGATAATAATTATCATGTTCTTATTTAATGAGGCAGCACTCCTCTAAGGACTAAGCAAATATTATTTATGGCTCAAGTGATTCAGGTACAGAGAGGTTTAAATCACCATGTAGTACCCAAGGGAGAGCTGCACTATTTCTGTCTCAGATGTCTGAGAAAAAATACGAGTGCCTGCATCCTGTAAGATTTGCTTAGTAGATCTGATGCTCCTCAAATTATGCAACTTTTTATGCATAAACATGAGGACCTTGCATAGATCTTTGCTGTGATGGAGTAAACAGCTCCTTCCAAGATTTACTGCAAAGTATTTGTTCACGTATTTTTCGGTCCATAATCTTTTTATACTTTTCAGCTCAACTGTCCCTTCTTTCTCTCTTCAGGAAAAAAAAAAAAAAAGAATCCAAAGTTTTATCAAGTTTGTGTGTAAGGACAGTAGTTTTTACAAGGCCTTGTTTATACCCAGTTTATATAACCTGTTTTGATTAGGAATAGGAGCAAAAAACCCTGACTTTGCAAATTACAGCTTCTTAACTAAAGTGCCCATGCCAGCACAAAGCCCTTAGAGTGACACAGTTACATGAGTAGGGGCTGTCTTTGACAAGAAATAGCTCATTTTGTTCAAAAGTGGATTAAGCCCCACAGAAGGTTATTGCTGTTGACCTGTTATAACTTTGGGTAGGCTGCCCCTGGAGCAGCAAAGGGCAGGTTGCTCTTTCTTTGGTGATTCTCACACAAGAATGTTTGAATTAACCCATTGTATAGCTTCAGAGTGTTGTTCCTCCCAAGCCTTAGCTCCCCTTTGGCATTGCATAAGTGGAGCTAAATTCTAATTGACACTTGGATTGGGTAAGGGCATGGAAAATGTGCAAAGAAATGCTTTACCTGTGATTACTATTCAGAATATTGAATAACAGCAAAGTTATATTAAGGTTTGTCAAGTGACTTTATTTTCTTGCTTTCCTATTTGTACCTCCAAGCCCTCTTTCTGTGAGAATTGCTGAAGGGCCTGTGTGATGATGCTGGGCAGGGCTTTGTGCAGGCAGCAGCAGGACACTGGTGTCAGTATCCCCAGAGTCCCTGTGTGCCAGCCAAGGGAAAAGAGAACATCTGCAGGCACTGCTTCCCAAAACAAAGCAGCTGATTGTGTTCTCAGACTGCCCAGCCAATGCCTTAAGTTTGAGTTTTCACATTTTTCAGGTTCTGTGCTGCCCAGGGTGCAGTTCTGAGCCTCACATTCAGGGTCACTCAGCTCTGCACAGAGCAGGGAGACAAAACAAATCCTTTTCCTGCTGCAGACCAAGGACAACCATTACAAGTTTTCAGGCCAAAACAATGGAGGGCTGAGGGGAGAGAACAAGGGGGATGGGACTTCATATCCTGAAGCTGTAACTGGACAATTAAACCCCAATATGCAAATGGACCAAAACTTATCAAAGTTTGAGGCCTTGTGGCTGGGTGTCCATTTTGTGACCATTTTGGGTCCACCCTGGGTATAGCCCTGGCCAGGCTCTCATCCTGCCCAGGGTGTATCCTTAAAGGCTTTCAATAAATATCTACTTTCTTCTCTTGTCCAGTCTCTGTTCCAGCTCAGCCTTCCCAAGGCAACACATCGAGGTCAGCCCTGCTCTCCTCCCTCTCTGAGAACATCACCAGCCATGAAATTCTGTGTGCTGCTTGTCAGTCCATGGAGGCTCCACTGGCCCTTCCATACATGATTCATAAGGGCAAAGGTCTTTAGAAATTTCCACATCACCCTGAACTATTCTCTGTCTCTTCTAATCTGCTGCTCCTTCCCCTGGTATCACACCACGGTGCTTTTCTTTGCACCACGTGCCTCCCCCACACCACTGTTCTTTTCCCTTGCATATTAACCTTGTTTTCTCTTCTCCTTATTGTGTCTGAGTTCCTTGGTACAGAGTGGAACTTGGTATCTTTCTTTCTTATGTCTGTCTTTGCATCAGAGACCGGCTGAATATGACAGGAATTTATACCAGGGACTGATTGTGTTCATTTCAAATAGAAGTGACCTATGGGAAAAAGGATTTATTGAAAGGTAATGACATTTGCTGCTAGTTCAAAACTGAAGGGAGCTACAGGGTCACTCACTTCAGTGGAAGGGGCAAAAGGTTTAAAATGGATGGAGTAGATTAAGACCATCATGTTCAGATACCTATTTTTCCACTTGAAGCATAGAAAATTCCAGTAAAAGGACTGGGGATAAAAGCAAAACCACCAAAGGCACAGCCAAAAGGGTAAAATGTGTAACAGAATCTTTAAAACTGCTAAATGAAACCAAAATGGGGATGGCAGATCTTACAAAAAAACGTTCTGCAATGTTTTCTAGCAACCAAGTAAATAAATCACTCACTGCTTTCATTTTTAAGTGTAACAACAACACTGAAGATAATCAGCTGGAGAGAAAAGGAACTTTCTTGGTCTCTTGTATGTGTACACCATTTTATAAATGTAGTTTCATGAATGGACACTCAGAATTAAATGCATTTTCTAGATTCCAGAGGCAGGGATGGTGATTTCCCCTAGAGAATTAAGATGTACTCAGAATGGATAAATCATATTGTTGAATTTCTCTGGATTGGGAGCACTGAGGTTGATCAAGTTATTTTTCTATCATGATTGCTTGATATAATTTGTTTTCTGAAGAGTTGAAGATGCCCCTATTGAAATTTCTGGGAATTGTTAATTCTGAAGTCTTAACTCTTTCCTTCCAAAACACAGAGGTTTTTAGAACATTGTGCTTGTATGTATCTTGTTTGTATGCTTTTATGTGTTTATTTTTTTAAAATCCAGAAGACTGCTGATTTTTAGGAATTTCACTAGTAAAAACATACGTGAGGGGTTTTGTGTTTGTTTGGTTTGGTTTGTTTTAGGATACCTTTTGTGTACAGATTCCTTCACTTTTGTGATACATTTTAATTTATTTTTTCCAGCAAGGTCAAGCTACTCTTAAGAAATTACCAAAAATCTAGAGTGTAAAGATTGTGTTTTGAAAGGCAGTGATTCAACCACCGAAACAGTGGTGAATGACCTCGTTTTTTGTAGTGTTCCATAATTTTCTAAATGAGTCTGTATGTGGTTATGACCTTATTAAATCAGTGCAATCATAATCTGAATAATTTACTAGTATGAAGTAATTATAAGGGTACTTTAAAAAAATGGTTTTACCTCTACTCAGAAGTGTTTGGAGTCTTTAAAATAAATTTCATGGTTCGGTAATTTGAGAAATCATAAAAATTATTGCAATTAAAGAAGTGGTTAATAATGTCTCTCTTGTGTAGCTGTATTATGGAAACCAAAGTAATTCCTGTTTTAATTGTAGAAGTGTTAAATTTAAGTGGAGGCAGGCAAATGGCTCATGTAGGGATTGATGATGGAAGCAGACAATGGAGCTGCTGGAGCAGGAAGACTTTTGCTGTTATTGCTGCAGGGAGTTGGGGCTGGGGCTGGAACAGCCCTGGTGGCTGCTCGGGGGCATCTCTGAGCTCCCAGGCTGTTCACCCCGACCCCGGGGGCTTTGGCACCTCAGAGCAGCTCTGCCACCTACTGATGATCAGACTGAGTGAGCCTCTCTGTGCCACCAAAACTGCGGGAAAACAAAAACCCTCCAGCAACATTCTTAGTGTCAGAGAATCAAGGCTTTACTCTGGCCAGGATGTGCAGCAGAAATGATTTCATCCACACATAGCCCGGGTTGTGCAGAGAAAATCATTCCATGGCACATGAGTTTTACTAGGTTTTCCCCAAAACTTTATACAGTCAAAATAGAAATTCAGTGTTCAGTGGTCCCAATTTACCCAGTTCTCAGTATTTGATTTCTTATTGGTTACAGATTATTTTCCCTTCTGGTGCTAATGTTGTTCTCCTTCCTTGGTTCTCTCATCTCTCTTTTCCCAGCCCATGCCAGGGGTGGTGTTTGAGGTTAATGTCATTGGTGGTCATGAAAATTTTGTGTATCTTCTGTGCTACTCCCAGTCTGTTGTGATGTTAAACTCCTCACACCATGAGCAATGGAACTGTTCTTTAAAAACAAAAACAAAAACAACTTCAATTACATTTCCCCAAGGCAAAGGTGAACAAGACTGAAGTTAAAAATTAAAAAAAAATAAAAGTATATATATAATTTTCCAACATCTGGAGCACCAGGGCTGTGTAGTTCAGCCCCAGGGTAGCCAAAGAGCTGGAGGAATTGGTGGGGGCCCTCCTCCAGGGGGTCACCAGAAAGAAGGGAAAGTGAGCACCATGTGATGTAAAATCCTCTTTATCCCTGGCTGATTTAGGCTGCACACATCAGGTGCAGGGAAGACACTGTTCTGAAGGGGAGTCACCTCAAGTGTAGAGTTTCCAGTAGAACAGAACTCTGAGCTCCCCAGTTAATTTCCTTGGAGCAGTCTCTGGACATTTATCTTTACAAGCTCTGCTAGCACGGTCGTCGTTGTCCACAGCACAGAACAAATAGAAAATAAAAATAACAAAAAAACCCAAAAAACTATTTCAAAAAGGCAGAGTTTCTCTTTGAACAACGAGCTGTCCCAAGAGAGTAATCTGGAGAAAGTATTATTTAACCAAGGGAACAACAGGGGGAGGAAGGCAGGAAAAAGAAGGGAGAAAATACAGGGTGACCGCAGAAAGAGTTAAGCCATTTTTCTATTTACATGGTTTATTTCACAAGTGTCTGACTCATTGGGCATAACCAGCACAGTTAAATTACAAAATTACTATTTGGTTCTTTTTTATTGACTACAATTCAAAGCTGCTTCAAGCCTTCCAAATTTAATCCCCCCAGCTCTTTGCCGAGAACATTACCTTTTATTTTCAGCATTAAACTGTGTAAGATACCCCTAAGGCTACATGTGAGCTCACCCTCCATGATAGGAGCTAACAGAGTGTATCAATTGTTCATGATTTCCTATTCTCCTGTAAATTGGGAGAGGCGGGAGAAGCACTGGGATGCGAATTTTGTGCTGTCAGCAGTTCCTCTGCAGGCTCTGGCTCAGGCAGTGCATGGCAAGGTAATTAATTGTGGGATGTTTGCAGCTCTTCACTCGGAGTTCCCGTTTAGCAGCCTGTCAAAACTAAACTAATCAGCCCATTGCCTGTATTTGGATATGCTTACTTTACTTGAACTGTTGGGATACTCTCCCTCTTCCCCCTCCTCGGTTCCAGTGAGGTTCAGAAGCTGCCAGGAGACAGCAGGGAAGAAAAGGGCTTTTCACAGAGACCACAGAGCCCCCAGAGAAACCCTCTGTGCCTTTGGCTCCTGGCACGTTCATTGGGTTAGAATAGCAGAGATCTTTATGAGCACAGTTTGTGTGCTTGTCCCCCTCATGCTCCACCTCCTGTTCTCAAATGAGGGCTTTTCTTATAAATTGATTGAGTTGCAGGTGTGAAATATTTATTTAAAACTGTAATTGCCTTTTTTTTTTTTGTGGAAATTAGTGCTGAACTTATAGTATAAATTTTAATGGTTGCCCTGCTCTTCTCTGTTCTTCTAAAGTTCCTGCAACCTTCTGTGTCTACCTTTTAAAATAAAGTTTATCACACACTTTACATATAAACAATAATTATCTTACATTCCTTTCTGTAAAAAAAAAAAAAAAAAAGAATTGATGGACTGTTGGGTTGACCAACGTAGTTAAAGAAAAAGATTTTCTTCCTCCAATCCATAGTCACTGTTAAAATTCTAAAAATGTCAAAGTCTATAAATAAAGTGCATTTTTTTGCCTTGGACATCTCAATCATTTCTTTTGTATCGTATTGCAACAGGTGCCTTCTCAGGTATATTTTGAAAGTTAAATATGAAACCTATTTTAATGGAATTATACTTTAAAATGCTTCTGCCAATGTTGAGAAAATGGTGATTAACAACAAAGCCTGGGTGTGGCATGGTCTGGTTGATAAGGTGGTGTTAGGTCACAGGTTGGACTTGATGATCTCCAAGGTCTTTTCCAAGACCTTGTTGGTTCTGTGAGTCTGTAAAAATAGTCAATGAAAGTATTTCAAATATTGCAAAATCTAGTAATTTCTCTCTTTTTTTTTTCTAAAAGAAACTAATTTTGAGCCACTTCCTCCCCCAACATTTTATCTTTTTTATTCACTACAATTTACACTATTTTCCAAAATGGTCCACAAGGCAGTTATGGACTTTGACTTCTCTAATGCTTTAAAAGCTAATTTTCCTTTAAATTTTGATGTCGTTTTGAGTTCCAGATGGAGGTCAGGGTGAGAATATGGCAATGAGGAAATGATATATGTGTGAATATATTCAAGCTGTTGCATACCTTAGTGTTTGCTGTCCCATCAATAACGTGTTTAGTTTCTGCACATTTCTGTGGTGTGTGTGGATGAGGTGGCATTAACAGCACCACAGTTATTGAAAACCTCATGTTTGCTTATAGCCCTGGTTTGTGCCTGAGATGGTTTTCTGAAATTCTTTTCCCAGAGAATTTTCTGTAGACAAGAGACACGTTTTTCTAACTGTAACCTTTGCTTACATTCTTTTCCCTAGGAGGGACTTCTCCTTGCTGTCCCTCTGCTCTGACCAATGTGACTGAAGAGGTTTGTCTTTGTTTCACCAATCAAATTAGTCTGTGTAGAACAGTATAAAAAGGGAGACACATCCCAAAAAATAGAGGAGTCATTTTCACCTTCTGAAGTCAGAGTCTGTGTTGTTATGGTGCACAACAGCATCACTTACTCATCAACTTTCTCAGTGATTAAATCTGTTTTGTTTTCAAAGCTCTTTGTACTCACATAGAGAAGGACACAGTGTAAGGAACCAAAGCATTGCAAAAGTAGCATCACAGAAAATATGTGAGCACTGACAGTAGCTGGAGTGTAGATATGCAGGAATGTATGTATATATATAAAAGTTTATGAACTTATATATCACCATTGAAACTGAATTAATCAGTTCTGTGAGGGCAGGCAGGCCCTGGCACAGGGTGCCCAGAGCAGCTGTGGCTGTCCCTGGATCCCTGGAGGTGTCCAAGGCCAGGCTGAATGGGGCTTGGAGCACCCTGGGACAGTGGAAGGTATCCCTGCCATGGCAGGAATTGCCCACATTCGTTACAAAACTGACTCTCCTCTTTAATTTTCTAATCAAACTGTCCTCTCCTATTTCATTTTGGCCATGTATGTATTAGGAGGGTTCTTTGTTTTGAGAGATTTTTATGCATTTTTTTTTTAGCAGTCATGTAATGTGCTTCTCATCCTGACAGTAACAGTTAAGAAGTGATGCTTGCTAACTTTTCAAGAGCTAATAAGGGTCTGTGAATCACCAAGGTGAAGGTAAACTGCACAAATAGCAAGGTATTTGCTGCCAGCAGAAGTTATTGTTTCTGCAGCTGGTGTAGTTTTTTCCAGAGAGAGCCATAAATAAGTAAAGCTGTGTACTCTACATCTCAGCAATAATCATGGATTTCTTTGTAAAAATTGAGATTCAAATTAGAGGTTGATACATGACAGTGTCTTCAGTACTGCTGTTTGTTGGAGAATTGATAAAATGGCCTTTGTTGTGATTATTAAATATATATCTATATAAATAAGGTTTCTGTTCTTGGGATTTTATTGCATTCTTGAAAAAAAGTAATAAAAAAACCAAGAATCTCAAAGCCTCACTGCAGGAAAAGGCTCCAAAAGTAAAGCAACGAGAGGGAAAAGGAAATGAGATTGTTTGATTCAGAGGCTGATCTCTGGAAATCTGAGACTGTTCTCCAGTTCTGATTGTAAGTCTTGACTAAGCTAGGGAATTGGGTTTTCCCCCAAATCAGTGAAGGCTCAAGTGTACAATTTTTCTCCAGCAGAGAAGTGCATAGGACAGTCTCCCTGTGCAAAGGAACCCCTGCTTTCTCTGAGCAGGCCTTCAAGAGAGCTGGGTGTCATTTGAACATTTAATTTCAGGTTTCCAAAATCCATCACACAATGGATTAAAGACAATGATCTTTGAAGACTTTGGTAGCTTTGGATTGAAGAAAGGTGAAATTTCTTCTCCAGAAGAGCTATTTTGATGCAGTTTACATAATCTGTTGAGAAATGCTGTTTGGTTGTTGGCTACAAAGCAATGTAATCGAGCAATTAAATTGTGCAGGAGGCTGACCTGTTTTAACATTCCATGAATCTCCAGATTCTCTCATCTCTGTTTGTTAAGTCTTTGAAGAGTGAAACCCCAACCCCAGTGCTAAGCCCAGGTGTCACAGGTAGTACTTATCTTTCTATATTTCACAGGTAATCCCAAGCTGTAAGGTTGTAATTTTTAACCATGTTTCCTGTCACCACATTGTTTAATCATTTGTCTTTTCCAATTTCCCATGAGTTGAAAGGAAGGAGACGGTGGGGAATTTTGAGTTTTAGTCTTTGAAGAAAGAAATGCTGAGGAGGTTGTGTTTGGTGCCTCACAGTGCCAAGTGGAGCCGTTCCTCAGTGCACACAGAAATCACACAGCTATCAGGTAGCCTTATGTACTGCCAGCATTCCACTCTCTCCCAAACTTCAAACTGCTTTGTCTCTCCATTTCATTAGAAAGTGGTCCTTGCCTGAAATATTTATAACTGAATAAATGATCTCTGAGGTTTGGTATTGAACTGTTGAAGCTCAGTCACTGAGCATCCCTGCTGACTGCGGCTGCTTTTGTTACTCTTTGGTGTTGAGCAAGTTGTCACTGGGGCTGAGAAATTTGTGGTGGAGCAGTGACCTGCAGCACTGGGGACCAGGAATTCATGGATCTCGAGTCCTGGTATGAGGAGTTGGCTCAGACTCATGAAAGTCCAGTTTAATGAGAACTCATAAGGGAAGATCATCTGCACAAAGACTCTCCTTAAGAGCTCTCTGGAGGGTTAAAAAAATAATTAAGAGAAATTATTTGCCTCTCTCTAACCTATGAGAATGAAACTCTCTAACTTTTATAATGAAGTATAAACTTTGTTAGGCTCTTAAAAGTAAAGGAACATGACCTGCAACCTGTACTCTTGTTCCCAGCAGCATGGTAGGTAAGATCAGTGATTATCAGGGTAAGGGAATGACAGACTTCCTGGTGAAGACTGACACATTTGAAGTGCTGCAGTTCCCTTGGTGTATTTTGAGGCCTCCTCTTTCTTCAAAACAATGATGATGCCAGTGCCTGAAAGCTGGCAGGTGGCCACTCCATTTTCCTGGTTCAGGGTGGAAGATGATCTGCTGCACAAAAAGCAGGCAGGTGTGGAAGAAATCACACCTCTGGTGGAGTGGACTGGGAGGAAATAGAGTCAGACTGTTGGGGTTTAAGATGAAAATTATTAGCTCACACCACTGAGGTTACCTTGTGCTTCACCCTGATGTTTGTATGAGATTAAGAATTAAAAGGTCATTGGGTACATCTTTGCCAAACCACAGCCATCAAATCTGGGCATGCATTGGGTTTTTTAGACTTATTGAAGCATGTGGAAGAGAAATAGTAAGAAAAATAGAAAAGGTGAGGGGACACTGCGTGGGTAAGTACACAGACATAAGATAAAGGCCAGAGGAAAAAGAAGGTGTAAGAAAATATCCTGTCTTAAATGTTGGCAGGCCAGAAAATGACTTGGAGAACCATGAAAGAAACTGCTTCCTTCTTTTTTTTCAAGAAACAAGAGTGCCTGCCTTTTAAATGACATCAACAGCAAAAAAGAAATAATCTTTACAGCAGGGACTCAGACCCTAGGCTTAGCAAAAGGAAATTGTGTTAATTCAGTAAGAGGTATAATTTAAAGCAAAAAACATTCCTCATGCTTGACTTTGTTACTGCCACATGTGCTGCAATAATCCAAGCTTGTATAACACAAATATTCCAGAAGGGCATCTCTCTTGTATTTGAAAATATCTAAAACAGTAATTAATTCAGCATTAAAATAGACATTTAGCAATATGAACAATTACCTGTTCACAGATTCTTTCTGTGCTCTAGTTAATTGTGCAAGGGTGAGCCCATTAAAGGAAATAACTGTACTAGTTTGTCTGAAGAAACAAGGTTGCACCAGGGATCAAATCCAACCGAGGGAAAAAAAAAATAACTGCAATCAGTGATGGGCAAAAAGAATAATCCATTTTGACTTTCAAATCCCAGTTTGAGGTCGAGCTCAAAGTTAAAACAACTTTGAGTGTGCTGACACTTTTGATAAAAAAAATTCTTCAAGGAAAGATAAATATCATGCCTCAGGATATGAGGGGCATTGTTTTCATTTTTACAGCATGATTCTGTGAGTTAAGTTAGGAAATAATTTGTTGTGAAATGATTTTCCATTTCCCAGTCAGGAACCCTACTCTAAGCACCTCCTCAGCTCAGCACAGGAAGCAGAACTGTAGTCCGGAATTTAGAATAATTCTTAGGCACTGCATATGCAGAAAGCCTTGCAGCTTTAAGCCTCTACTCCTCTCCCTGTAAGATAAATAAGACTTAAAGATGTGCTGCAGAGTTTTACTTGGCTGCTGAAGCACTTGAGTGGTTTCCTGAGTGGCTCAAGCCCTTCACACCTGGCAGTGCTCATTAGCTGCCTATCGATTCTGCTGGGAGCCTGAGCCTGCCCGGCCTTCTGCACCCGGGGCTGGAATCACAGCTGACAGCTCCTGCTCCCGGCCTATCGACAGAGCTGCTGCTGCAGGAGAAACAGAGTAAGTGCTAAGTTTGCATTTGGAGCCTGGAGTACACTCAGGAGTCACCTTAGTCACCAGAACAGCTTCATTTCTCTGATGGCGCTGTGATGGGAGAGCAAAGGTGGCAAAGGTTCCTCAGCAAAGCTTCCTCTGTGTTTGCGTTGGAATTCTGCCTTTCCACTCTGGGCTTGGAATTTATAAATAAGGCAAAACGTGACATTAAACCCATTTATTACACTTGTGGGTTTTCCAGTCCCTGAGCCAACACCAGTTGTGGTGCTGTGAGTGTTTCAGATAATGCAGCAAGATTGTAAACACATACATTTATACATTTAACTTCACCAGCTCAGAGCCCCAGACCTGCAGATCTTTGCAGAGAAAACATTCTGATTTGTTGAAGGCTGAACATAACCAGTATAATGACTAGATACAATTTTAAATAATTTTGGAATATAGTAGATAAAAGTCATTTTTTAACAGATTAGATTTATATACCCAGTAATTCATAACAAAATAAGAATATAAAGTTAATCAATTAATAAGTAAATTTTTAATCTCCACAGTAAAGTACTTGAAGATTTTGAATAATTAATAGAATATCAAGTTCGTTTATCATTGCTGAGAAAAATAACTTGCCCAAACAGGTTCTGTTTGCAGTAGGACTCACCTGAGAAATCTTTGTAATCTCAGAATACAGTTAGGAATTTTTCATCCACAATTTCTGCACATAGGGTAGGAGCAGTCATCACTCAACCACTTGTAGATGATGAGGGTTTTATTAAAAATTGAACAAGAATGTTCTTTCAATTTATTCTTTCTCTTATCAGAGTAAGTGGGGGAAAGATTAAAGTAAAAAAGGGATGTGTTAAGATGTCAATAAACTCAGACCTGTTGTTAGATGAAATCCCTGGGTTCTTGTATCAAGATCCCCCAGGGCACTAACCAGCATCAGGTGGGAGATCAGATTACCTACAAATACCCATACTCAGCTGAGTAAAGCACTCTAATAGTGACTCACCATAAAGCTCCAATAAAACATTTCTGGAAAAATAAATAGGTGAAATGGCAAAAATGTATTTTTCATTTTCTTTCACTAGGATTACATATTACTTAATCTCCTTTGAATTTTTTTTTCTAACTTGTAGAAATTAGATATATATATATATTTATGTGAGTGTGTATTCTCCCCATACATAAATGCTAACTTCTAGCTCAAAGCGTCTGAAAACAGGTAAATAATATCCCTGGTAATTCACATCTAGAAACTGTGTTTCCAGCTGTGAGCACAGCACTAACCTCTGTTTTATGAACATGAGAAAACCTCTTATCACATCAAATCAGAACTTATCTTGTGCTAACAGATGGGGAAATCCCTGCCATACTTCTGTGTCAGGAACTCACTGGAGTATTATTATATGCTCAAAAAGCTATCTTCAGATATTAGGGGGAAGATTATTTTTGTTAGGGATTCCACACCACATGAAGGGGCTGCTTTTTTTTTTTTTTTTTTTTTTTTTTTTTTTTTTTTTTTTTTTTTTTTGTGTTGGGATAAATGCTTTCAGTATGATCTTACAGAGAAGATGACTTATGCACAGAGAGAAAAGGTGTTTTTTCCTCAGAAGTGTTGGATCAAAATTGTCTAAAATTAGATTCTTTCAGTTCTGGGCTTTTATTTGTTTTTCTTTTTCTTTTAAAAAAATATCTTTTAGGAATAAAAGATCAGACTCAAACGTTTGTCAAAGATATTGAACTTTTTAGCATTTTTTCTGCATTATCTTTCCCAGATTGTTTGCATTTAGGATTTTCAAGTTTCTTTTACCATTTTTAGTGTAATGACTCTCCAAAATGGTGTGCAAAATTAATATTCCCCCATCAGACAGCTGAGTAAGTGTAATGGCATTTATTTAGGATGCAGGCACTTTCAGGTGCTGGTGGGTTGACCTTTGCTGGCTGCCAGACCCCACTGAACCTTCACTTCTCCCTCTCTGCAGCAGGTCAGGAGAAGAAAAGATGAAAAAGCTCCTGGACCATGATGAGGACAGGGAGATCACTCCTCAGTTACCAGGGCAAAACAGGCTGCACTCAGGAAAGACTAATTGCATTTATTGCCAATTAACAGTGGAGTTGGGTGTTGGGAAACAAGGACAAAAATAAAAATACCTGACCACAGCACCTTTTCTTTCCAGGCTCAGCTTCACTTCTTCATTCCCAGCTCCTTCCTCCTCCCCCAGCCCAGGAGGCACAGGGGGGAGCTGGAAATGCTGTTTTGTGTCCCATCCATTTATTGTTTTATGTACCTGTTTATTATGTATCTATTTATGAGCAAAAAAATGAGGCTGTTCATGTTCAGCATTGAATCGTTTGAGCTTAGACACTTGAGTACTTTGAACCCTTGAGCATTTATCTGACTTCAGATCTCTGTAAATGCTTCAATATAGACACTTAAGTCTTTAGGAAGGGGAATGTGCAATTGAGAGCCCGTGTTCCCCCACAAGCAGGGATCAGCAGTGTGTCTGGAAGCAAGGTTCACAGGAAGGGAATAATGCTAATTCCAGTTTTGACTTTCCTGGATATATTTTTAAGACCAGTATGGGAAATCCTTGATAGGAATTCCTTTAATTTCCATAATACTTTTTTTCTTTTCTTTTTTTTCTTTTTTTTTTTTTTTTAAGAAGAAAAAACATTATTGGAAAGAGTAAAATCTCTTCCAGTCTAATCCAAAGCACTCCTCCCTACCTCCTTTTTTTTTTTTTTTCCCAAACAGCAGCAAAGAAACCTGAATGAGGAGAGACTAGCTGAGGAATATTTCTCCCACATTAAATTGTATGATTATCGTTCTCTATCATCACTGATAAGAAAAATGTTTCTTGGAACCTGAAGTCTGACTTGAGATGGCACTGATAAAGCATCCAACATGACTTTGAATTTTTATTATTTCACCTGTTCAAAGTTTAATTTAAAACCTAGGACTATCTTAAGGGTTTTTTTAAAAAATACCTCTTTATCTGGGTATATTTTTAAACTCTGTGAAATATAAGACTCTTGATAGATTATATGGTGAAGATGAATCACTCCTGAATCATATACATCGTGTACTACATCTTTTATGTAATGTGAAACAATGAATGTAAGATTGGCTGTGACAGTCAGAGTTTTACTTCACATATCAATAACAAGTCTCATCATGTAAAATTTTAAAAGGGAAGAAAAGGAAATTGTGTGAATGTTATTATGGGAGTTTTTATACAGCACAGTTTAATTATTTGCTTCAGTAATGATAGTTAAATAATTATTTCAACGTGGAAAGCCCTCACAATCCCATCCCTTCAAAAACTAAATGGTTTCATTACCAGTAACTAATTTACAAGGCAATTTCAAAGTCTCAGGATTCCTTGTCTGTCTGAGATTTACACTCTCTAATAAAAGGCCCTGGCTGGGAGAGATGAATTAACAACTCATTAAAAGGAGTATTTGGTGTCTTTATTTTCTGTCCTGGCCCTCCCTGCTGCTGAGCAGCCCTGTCTGCTCCTTGCCCTGCTCAGGCAGACACGGATGGGATCCCAAAGCACTTGGGGCATCTCCAGCAGCCCTGGTGTGCAGGACAGCCCGTGGCAGGGGTGGGCTGAGCTGCTTCTTTCATGTCCTGAAATAGTTTATATTCCAAAACGCTTTCCATGCAGGCTAAACTCAGCTTTCTGTTTGATGTGTTTCAGGGCTGAGGACAAAAGCTTTCTCCTGCTAAATATAAGCTATTTCAGGATTTTTTGGTTTTGATCCTAGGAAGATAATTTTCTTTTTTTTTTTCCTACCCCAGAGACTGATTCTGGCCTTGGGCCTAAATGTGTTTTCTTCCTGAAGAGAAGGAATATTCTTTTTGGAGACTCTGGCTATATTTCTGGCCTCAGGTCTAACTTTATTTTTATCATTAATTATTTCATCCTTTAGAAGGGATCTAAAGTCAAATTTCTGACTACTTCAACAGCAATCTTTTTGTAACTAGTAAACCAGAGACAGTAACCCTGGTGTTTCTGCTCTGTTTCAATGTCAATCCAGCTCTGCAATTTTTAAGCAGACATTTAGTTCTGCTGCTCTCAGCACAATTGTGGTGACATTTAATCCCATTTGAACCCCCATTTGAAAAGTTTTCTCCTTTACCATACTTCACCAAAAGGGGGAAAAACCCAAACCCTAAACCAAATCTAGTCTGTTCTTTTAAGATGTTCAGTTCCCAATGGTTCTAATTCTCTGTTTTATTTGCTTTGGGGAGAATATCCCTTTGAATGCAGAGCAGATGAAGATCTTTGTTGTGTTTTTTGGTGTGGCTGGAGAGCAGCTGGGCCTGGAGCGTGGTGGGGAGGGGGAGCAGATTTGCAGGAAGGGCCCTGGGGCTCCTGCCCATGAGTCAGCACCGTGCCCCAGGATCCCTGTGGGATCTGGGATGTGCTGGGAAGGTTGAGGGAGGTGATGCTTCCATCTGCTCAGCCTGGAGTATTCAGGCACTGTCTGAGCCTTGAACAGCAAAGGACAGAACTCATTGCAACCAAATAGAAGTAGGACTTCTCCTCTGCCCTGTCTATGCCACCAACACTTGAAAGGTGCCCTCAAACTCCTCCCTTAGCTTGTGTGTGCATGTGTGAATACAAACTTGCCAAAAAATCACAAATTGCATGCTTTAAATCATAGAATTGAGCCTGTTCATTGATTTAACAGAAATGTTGCTAATTACAGCCAGTCAACTGTCCCTTGAGGATCAGCACCACAGCAGAGCAAACAGAACACCCATGAACACACCTGCATTCCCAGCTAGTGATGGATGCACATCCCCATGCACTGATGGCACATCTCCATGCCCTGTGACACATCCCCATGCACTGTGGCACATCCCCATGCACTGTGACACATCCCCATGCACTGTGGCACATCCCCATGCACTGATGGCACATCCCCATGCACTGAGGGCACATCTCATGCACTGTGGCACATCCCCATGCACTGAGGGCACATCCCCATGCACTGAGGGCACATCTCCATGCACTGATGGCACATCTCCATGCACTGATGGCACATCTCCATGCCCTGTGACACATCCCATACACTGATGACACATCCCCATGCACTGTGACACATCCCCATGCCCTGTGACACATCCCATACACTGATGGCACATCCCCATGCACTGTGGCACATCCCCATGCACTGTGGCACATCCCCATGCACTGTTGCACATCTCCATGCACTGATGGCACATCTCCATGCACTGTGGCACATCCCCATGCATTGTGGCACATCCCCATGCACTGTGGCACATCCCCATGCACTGATGGCACATCCCCATGCACTGTGGCACATCCCCATGCACTGTGGCACATTCCCATGCACTGTGGCACATCCCCATGCACTGTGGCACATCTCCATACACTGATGGCACATCTCCATGCACTGATGGCACATCCCCATACACTGTGGCACATCCCCATGCACTGTGGCACATCCCCATGCACTGATGGCACATTCCCATCCCATCTACGGCTGGCACCTGAGCCCACACCCCAGGGATGGTGGCAGTCCCTGCCCACACCCTCCCAAACAGTTCCTCTGCATCTGAGCTGCAGAGCAGCTGCATTATCTCCACCCACTGTGGTTGTTGTGATTATTCTGAGAATACTTGCCCAGCTACACAAATCAGCTCATAACCCACACCACTGCAGGGGTAATTTTTCTTTGTTTGTTTCTCAAATAGCTCTTAGCTTTTGATGTTACCATGTGCAAGTGGGAAGAGTGGCAGCCCAGCAGTGAGTTTCCTTGACTTTCAGAAAGGGGCATTTGTGACCATTTCTGGCAGTTTTCTCTTGATACCAATCCATAAATTCTCACATTTATGTGAAGATATCCAAGGAATCTGGAACCATAATAATAATAATAATAAAGTGTCAGCTCTGTGCGTGCTAATGGAAGATGACTTTTAACTTCTTTGTGCACGCTAACTAAACATCAAATATCTTTATCCCCTCAAAGTGACCAAAAGATGAATTTCAAACCCATAATGGCATTAAAATGCATCAGAAATGAGAAGAACTTAAGGATTCATCATAGGTCAGAAAACAAAAGTGCTTTTAAACTATCAACAGCACAGTATATGCTATTCTCATTTTTTTTCTACTTCAAGTTTCTGAAATATTTATTAAGGAATAATCTGCAGAATAATGAATATTGCTTTCTTGTAGAACTACAGAATGTATGCTATATTTCTGCTATAGCATTTTATTAAATATGCATGATGCGAGTTTGTAGTCACTTTGGGGCCAGCTACTGACTGCTCTGTGTTTTAGCAAACAATGCTAGTTCAGTTAAGGTAAAAAAAAACCCAAACCATTAGTTTAGTGATGACTTCTCAGCACTTAAAAAAATAAAACCAAAACCACCAAAAGAAAAAAGACAAAAAACCCCACAAAACAAAAATAATCAAACAAACAAAAATACAGAAAAAAAAGCCAACATGAAAATAAATATAATTTTTTTCTTTCTTTCTGTAGTTTGGTGATATTAGAGTTACATTTCCAGTAGGGTACATTTCACTGTCCAAATGAAATATTGACTTAAATTTTGAAAATATGGAAAGTTCAAGCAGAAAGGTTTATGCTGCTCTCAGTAGCTAAGGTCATAATTCCTTAATAAAACAAAAGAATGGTAAAAGGAAGTGTCCAGGATGTGTTTGGATAGCATTAAAGCAAAAAAAAAAAAAAAAAAAAAAAAAAAAGGCACAAAACTTTTTTTTGGCCACAAAACTGTAGGAGAAGCTACTTCAAACTCACAGAAGAAAAGAGAAGACACAGCATCTTTGGGGGCTGTCACAGCTCCACTGCTGCCTTAGCACGCTACCTCATCATTCCTGCTGGGATAGGCAGAATGTGTCCCCAGAGATTTCTGGGAACCAAAATATTCCTGCAGACATGTCAGGAATGTCGGTCTCCCTGAAACCACAGCTGTAGTCCTGTCTACTCAGAGCAAAATGAAAAAAAAAAAAGGCAAAAAAAAAAGCCTGTTTTTAATTACCTATTGAATTGCTGGGTCTGTGGTGATTGACGATTTGAAAACCTAAGACAAATGTTCACTTTTATTTCTGATTTAGGATTTTAATTGTGTTTTGTTTTCTAAATAAATGATAAACAGCTAAAGGAAGAATGTCACCAGCATATTACCAGGTTTGGTTGTTTTTTTGTTTTTGTTTTTGTTCTTTTAATTAGCAAAGCATGCTTATAGAAAACCTTTTTAATGATGTAACTGATACAAGTAGATGCAATATCCCTCTGATAAATCATCACTGTGAGATGGGGATTTGGCTGTTGGTATTAAAGGTTCATTTCAGATGTAGGCCAGGGTATTTTTTTACCTGGATAATTTTGTATTGCTGAATTAGGGAAACACAATTTGAATATCTTTTTAGACCATGCTTTTTTCTTTTTTTTTTTTCTTTTTTTTTTCATCTTTTTTTTTTTTCCCCCAAATGCAGCTGTCTGTTACTGAAAATTTGAATTAATGGCTCTGGTTTATTTACATATACTGTGGGAACAATGTCATTTAAGGCTGATTATGTTAAATCACTGTGTTGTCTTGTGACAAATGCAGTTGGTTAAAGGGGGTACTTCTATCAGAGCAAAGTCTTCCCTCGGTGTTATTATTCAAGGCGCCACTCAAATTGCCTTCATAAATATCCAGCTGTAAGAACTCGAGCATCAAGGTGTGATATATAGATAAGAACAGCTTCTGAGCATGGCTTGTAGCTGGTATCTAAACTTTGCTGTAAATAATGCTCTCAACTGCATTTCCCCCCCACAGTATTTACAGCACTAACTGGGAATTCCTGCATTTGCTACCCCTTTTAAAAAGCTTTGCAGTCCGTTCCTTCTTTAAGCAGCACTCACAAAAGGAAGATAGGAATTCAAATGTAGTCCACATCCTTAGCTTTCAAATATTATAAAGGGATCTTGACTTCTAAAAACATAATTCTTAGCTAAAGCACACTGTCAGAGTGGAAAGACCCTTAGGAATTAATAATCTTTATGGGGTGGGAGGTTTGCTTGTCAGTATTGGAGCCTAGAACTGGGGTGGCTCTCGTGCATCACTGACCAGCTGAAGAGCCCATAGCAAATAAGCTGATTCATTCCTCGGTGAAGGTTTTACACTGAGGTTCTTGAAACAAGAATTAACTGTATTTTATGAAATTTCAGGGAAAGAAGGATCAACTTGCCTGTTCAAAATTAGAACATATAGATACATTCTGTTTATTTGATCCTTTAATAATTCTGATTCTTACTCACATTTCTTTTTATGTTTGCTCTACCACCACACTTACTAAGTTCATTTTCCAGTAGGAAAACTTTTCCTTGGGGGTCTGTAAGTTCCTTTAGTGTTCAGAATACTTCAGTAGTGCTTTCTTGATAGTATTCTGTGATATTAGAAAGTTGCATGTCCCCTAAGTGGTGACTTTCTCCCAAACCTGCTGTGCTGCTTTATTTTTTTCAAAATTTCCTTTCTCACTAGGAAATGTACAGTGTGTGCATCATGGAGAGAGCAAGGCAGTAACTCTTTGAGGGATTTTTTTTTAATTATTATTTTTGGTACATGTGAATGAAAGCTGAGGTGACAAGGCCAAATTTTGAATAATTTCCATATTGTAGAAGTAAATCTGAACTTAGTTTGGCTTTTGCCATATGAAGCAAAAGTGTGAGATAAATTTGAGCAACTGTGCTGTGCAGTTTGGTTCCTGCTCTAAGCTCAAGCCCTGTGAGAAGAGGGACTCCCAGGGTGTTTTTTTACCTGCAGCTTTGTATCAGTGCTGGAGCTGAGCAGGCAAACTCTGGGTCAGTGACAAACAGAAATCCTGCTGCTTGCTGCTGCAGCCCAGTCACTGCAGAATCAGAAGGTAAAAGCAGACTGGAGAAGATTTGACTGTCAAGTAATTGAATAATAATAATAATAATAATAATAAAAATAATAGGATATCTGCTTGTCTTTGGTATAGGAGATATTAAATAGGAGCTTACCTAATGGTATGTACTGACCTGAGAAATTGTGATTTAGTTAAAAACAAGGTTTTACATATGGATTCTACTTTGTAATGCAGTAAAGTTTTGCTAGAAGAGTGTGTCCTGAAAATGAATGCCTTTTCCTAATTTACTTTGGTAACAGACTTTAAATGCACTGCCACTTTCTTTGTTAAACTGAGGGGGTTTACCTTGAGCTATGCAGCTGCATAGAAATATAAGCAGTGCTGAATGAAGGAGCTTTTGAAATATTTGGGATGTCCTTACTTAGACCATCATATCCATGATGTGTATATACTGCATCAGAGTTTACCATTCTCAGAGTTTCTGGACAGTTTATAAATCTGTAGTAGTTTTATTAACAGATTATAAATCACAGTAGCATCTCACACTGTCAGATTTTAGCTGATACTGTCGAGTGTCCTTATGCATCAAACCCTTGCCCTGCTCTGTATTTGCTTGTTGAGAAATGGGGGTAAAAGAAAAATTGGATGAAGTCATTTTGAAGCACTTGATTATTTTAGTTGTTGTGCTGTTTGTTTGGTTTGTTTGTTTGTTTTTCCTTTTGTTTGACATTTTTTTAAATAAGCTCTAATAGAATGACAGGTGACTTTGTAT
This sequence comes from Phylloscopus trochilus trochilus, assembly GCA_016584745.2. Taxonomy (NCBI): domain Eukaryota; kingdom Metazoa; phylum Chordata; class Aves; order Passeriformes; family Phylloscopidae; genus Phylloscopus; species Phylloscopus trochilus. The sequence goes on from WQNJ02000011.1 coordinate 4,052,605, forward strand.
TTAGCTTTAAGTTGTCATAAAGCCTTAAAATGAAAATAAGTGTCATGTTTGTTCTGAAGGACTATAAATTGCTTATTACACTCCCTGAGTGTGTCTTGGTCTTTATAACAGTTCTGTGTTCAGGTCTAAGGTCATTTAGAGTGCTTTTTCAAATTATAATCATTCCTAAAAAATGTGTGTAAGTTGAGACCACGAAATACTTTGTTCCGTAATGTTACTGAGATTACAACTGCTTATATCATGAGAAGTTGATTTCTTGAGTAATGAATTTTCTAAGGAATAAAATTGCAGTTAGGGAGCAGTTTTTGAAGCAGAGTTCTTAAGTTAGTGATAGATTATTTCATTGTTGAGGAGGTCACTTGTTGACTAAATATGATTTGTGTACACTGAAAAGAATGGTTCATTTTCTTCATAACACAGCTGGTTAAAGTGCAGCACTGAGAGACTTCAGGGAGAGATGGGAAACTCTGGGTGGAGCAGTTTTGGAAAAGGCAAATTTCTGTGCCTGTGTGTGTTTGCTGCTTGTCAGAGACGGTTGATTCTGTGACTTAGTGGTTCCAGTGGGCAGGACTGCCTGGGTTTGTAGAAATCCCAGCCTCTGCTGGGTTTGGAATAAGCAACAGAAGGAATTTGGCTGGGAAGGTAAGGCTGGGGTAGTGATGCACCTTGCAGGTAGTTCTGAGGAGATTCCCACACTGGTCAGGGCTTCATCCGGCACTCATGGTTTAGGAATGAAACTGGATTAAATGGAGCACATATTGGCCCTTTGGGTCTCACTGGGGTGGTTGGGTTCAGATTGTGTCCAGGTGTAATGTTTGCAGATCAATACCATGAAATCAGACCCCAGCTGATGCCTGTGCTGCTGACTCCACAGAGAAGCTGAGGAATGAATGAGTCAGAGGTTCTGCTTTTCTCCCTGTTGCTTCTCTTCATGCAGCAAACAGGAACTCTGCAGCTCCTGGTAGTTCAGGGGCCCAGCTCATCCTTTTCGCAATACTGGACATCAATTGTTTGTCATTTGTGCACATACACACAAACATATGTCTTTAAAATTCTGTTGTACTGTGGAAAAATGCATAAAGCTGAATCTTAGAATCTGATGTACAATAAGAGGCAGACATCAGCTGTAACAGATTTTGACATCTTCTGGCATGGTTACAGGAAATCCAAATTATAAATGGGAATCAATCTATCCTCTTTGGTGGTTCTGAAAGAATCAAATTCAGTTGTGTAATGTTATTTCATTAGGCTTCCTTTTCTCTTTTCAAATAATGGTTATTTTCAAATTTCAGTTCAATTTCTCTTTCTTATGAAACAATTTGGTCTCCATACAGTTTCCATTTTTGTCACTTATCCCCAGTGTAAAGCATACAGAAAATCTTTGTTCTTCATTTCTCCTTGTAAACAAGTATACTTTTTTTTTCTGGAAAATGACTGATACAAGAAAATAACTTATTTATGTTATCCCAATTATTACAGCAGGAAATAGGCATGACTACAAAAGAGAAAGAGAGAAGTTCTGTGTCACCTGCCCCCCACCCAGGTCACTCTGTTTAGTTCACAAGCAGCTTTTTGTCACAGCTTTGTCTTTGCCCTGCATCACTCCATGGTGACTGCCCTGGGATGATGCACATCCCTAAAGGTGCAGAGTTGAGTTAGGACTTGGATAAAATTCCTCACACAGAATGGCAGTGCAGATGTGATGGGAGAAGAAGCCAAACATGGCACTGGTGCCTCAATCTTCCCCTTTGGACTCTAACACTTTCACTCACTGCACTCCAACACCTTTGGTCTTCTTGGAAGGATCATGGAGGAGCTTCTCAAGCAAGTAAAATGTGATTCAGTCAGCCCTCTGAGCAGTGACATGTGGCATCAGAAGGCACTCAGACTTGTTCCAGTTACATATTCATACATTTTAATGCTTGTTTTAAAGTTGTCTGAGCCCACACGTGGAGGAAGCGTGTCAAACAATTTCCATGTGTCTGACTGCACTGATCAGAGCTGAGCTTTAGATGTTTGCCACAGATGTGTTACCCCTGCCCATTGCAAATGCTACAGAGAAGCTGTAACAAGTGAGATTGATGATTTTGACAAGGTGGGGGTTGGGGAGGAAGTAAATAAATACAAAGAAATAGAAGAAGGAGAAAAAAAAGCTTTCAATTGAAAACAAAATTGCTTGGAGATTCCAATGTTCTCTTTAGGTGAATTTTAGGTTTGAGGAATACTTGAAGGTTTGAAAAGATTACTTTAGGAAGGCTCAGAACAACTGAGAACTATGAGTAAGTGCCTGTGTTCTGTATGAGATCAGCAGGCTTTTTCTTCCTTATGATTCAGCCACTGTTGGTGACCTCAGACCAAAAACTGCAAAGATGCTGCCCCAACTATGATGTTTCACTACTGGTTTTGGCCTTAAGGAGGAGGGTGCAGAACTGTCTGTAAGAGTTGGGAAGGTTATTGAACACTTATGGAAAAGCAAAGCCAGTGTTTAGAATGAGGAATTTTCTAAATATCATCAAGTCTTGGAAAGAGAGATAAAGGGAAAGTGATGCCTGTGGCTTCCTGGACTGTGAAAATGTCGAATGAGAGAAGGGGAAGGGAAAGTTAGTAAAGTGTGGGGTCTGTCTGCATTTTCCACAAAATGATGCTGGGCTTTCAGGACAAAATAACTTGAGCAAATATTGAAGTGAGTAGAAAGAATTCCATGAGGTTTTTAAAGTATCTGCTGAGATGGATATTGTGACAGGAGTGCAGAAGACAACGGTTTAGATGCTGTTATGGCCTGTTGCTGTTTTACAGTGATGTCCCAGTATCAACCACGAGTTTGGGTTTCCCCACAGTTATTACAGCTTGTTATCCTGGGAAGAGTGAGAGGTAATGTGGGAGTAGCCAGCTGTTATACAGTGACCATTTAGTTAGGAGAAAAAGGCATAGTACAAGGAGAGTAACTTTGCAAAGTGCCTCCTAGTGCCATCTAAAGTACTGAATGCTGCCATTTAGTTTATATGAATCCATAAAGACAACTTTGGCCAAGTTCCTGCTTTTACAAATTGGTGTTTCTGTACTTCATTCAACAAAGTGATAGCAGTTTTAGCATACAGCAGATTGGATGGAGATGCGATTCCTTTGTCTTCACAGTGCTCTCTTACACTTACATTAATAATCATTATAACACAGTTATTGCTCAGCTCTTTTCCCTTGCTAAAGTAAAACAAAAGCAGTCCATCTCCTTGATGTATTTTGCAGAGTGAATACAGAGTGAATCTCACCCATAAAAGTGTTGTTGGGTTGACAGCCTTGTGAAATGAAGTTCTCTGCCCAAATGAATATGGCCTGTATAAAAGTACAAGTCTCTCAGATATTGTTTAGCTCATGAAGGTTAATCTGCTCCAGTCCTGTGTTTTGCAGTCCCTGTTCCATCACTTTTTTGGATGGCCTGTTGAGACTACTAATAAATACACGTTTAAAAAATATTGCACACGTAGATGAGTCCTTAAAATTAACTCTAGTGATCCCAGATAGCGTGGGGCAAGGAAAACAGATTATTTCCAAGTCAAACTTCCAGGGAATCATTCTGCCTTGACAGATTTTTATTCTTTTAAGCTTTTAACTCTTAGCTGAACCACCTAATGTTCCACAGATGTTCTTTTTGCACCTCTACAGTGGCTTATTTGGGGTATAAAAATACACCCTGCTGTGCAGGGAACCTTCCAGCACCAGGTAACTGATGGGGAAGGCAGAGCTGCCCTGGCATCCATCATGGTGGGAAACAGTTGATCCTCTCAGAATCCCTGTGTTTCACTGCTTTTCTTCTGTAATGCTGTGTTTTCCTGTAATTCATTGGAAAAGAAGTAAAACTTTGGTTTTTTTAGAAATCTCAGTCAGGTATTTAAGTCTCAGCGATGCAGTTTTGTTATGTTTTCAGTTTTTAATGAGAATTCTAGGATAAAATATAATTACTTCAATTTGATTGGTGATTTTTAGCACCCTGTCCCATTTTGTCTTGTCTATCTCAGACCATCGTACTTTTACCTTTCTTCTGAGAAAAGACCAATGCATCCATTCCATTTGCTCACTGCATTGGGAAAAATAACCAGAAAGCAACAGAAAAACAAACAAAAAATAAACCCCCCAAAGCCCAAACACAGGCAAAACAGCTCATCTTCTCTGCTGGTCAAAAAGCACTGTAAGCACTGCTGTGAAAGTCTGAGTTGAATTATGAGAGCACTTATTCTGATTCCATGTTGGGTTTGAACATAAACAAATTAGAGCTGTTAATTTTGTGAGAAGTTCCATCTAGATTAGGCTTTACCTTGAACTCCCACTATCATATTCCCTAGGACAAGAGAACAATAATTTGTTGTATAAACAATAACAGGAGGGACTTGGTCTCTCTGGACACCCCCATCTGGCAGAGGAAATCTGGTTGTTAGCATATCAAAAGACCTGGTGAATTTCTTCAGTTTACACAGCCTTAAATTAATAGAACTCTGTAAAACTTTCTACCATTATATGTATATTTTTTTACTAAAATTTTGAATCCTCTAACATTTATGAGACAGTGTTATTTTTACTTTTACATATTGAGAGGGAAGTCTCTACCCTTCTTTTCTTTAGGTAGAAAATTTTTAATTTCTTAAAAACCAAAATCGCTAACTCATCTATTCTCAAGTCCCTACCTTCTTTATGAAGGTAAATTCCTACTGGAGACAAAATGTTGCTTTCCTGCTGCAGCTAAAAACAGTCTCAGGATCCCTCATGGTCGTTTTTTGTTTCTTTGCACTAAAAAATAAACACCAAATCACATTTCTGCCAAATTATCCATTGTCTCGAAACACCAACAAATAACACTGTGTTCAGCATGTTAAAATCCCTGGTAATGTTCTGAACCTCTGGCTGGTTTGAGGTTTATTATTATTTTGTGTTATTGAAGCTTCCCTTAAAGCACGGGCTTGGGGGAAGGTGTTTGTCCTTTTGGTGCCACTTTTGCTCGGTGTTACCTGGAAGTGACAGGGATATGACTCTTGGGAAGCACAGGGTTAAACTGATGTGTGTTTATTCCACTGTTATTTTTATTGCTCCTTTTTCTCCTCTCCTTTCATTGATTTAAGTCTCTATTTTCTTGGATTCATTTAAAAAGGATAAAACACGCACAAAGAAATGTTGTTGCTTTTATATATGGAAAGAAGAGGCAAAGTTTTAAATAAAAATGACTTGCCAAATATTTTATTTTCATTGAAGAAGGTTTTGTACAAGCACTTCTGTCTCAACAGAAAGTGCATATGCAAAAGTAGAATAACAAAAAGATTTATTGGCTGAAACAATTCCCACTGTCATGTGCTACATAAGAATTAAATATTTATTCCTACTCACTGGGATTATAAAACTCTATTCAATTATGTTGCAGACACTACCAAATGATTGTTGAGGCCTCTAATAATGCTGCAAATGGTAAAATATATAGCATAAACAATACATGAGAAAACATTATGGGAAAATATTCTGTAGCCCACAGAGTTTGTTTCTTTGTTGCAGTAATTATTGAGACAGATGACAAAGCCAGCAGCAGTCTGTGGTGCCAAAAATGCGAATTTCAAAGGTATTCTGCTGAGCCCAAAGGCTGCAGTGGTTTGAGGCTGCACGATGCAGGATGACTGTCCTAAGCCTCCCTAGAAATTCAAAAGAGCTTTTCGTGGTGGTTTTTTGTTTTGTTTTGTTTTTGTTTTTGTTTTTTTTTGGTGGGTTTTTTTTTTGGTGTGGTTTTTGTTTGTTTGTTTGTGGGTTTTTTTGGGGGTTTTTTTGTGTTTTTTTTGGTTTGTTTGTTTGTTTGTTTTGGTGGGTTTTTGTTTTTGTGGGTATTTTGGTGGGGTTTTTTTTTTTGGTTGGTTGGTTTTTTGGTTTTGGGTGTTTTGGGGGGGGGTTGTTTGTTTGTTGGGGCTGGTGTTTGTTTTTTTGTTGTTGTTGTTTTGTGTTGTTTTTTCTTTTTTTTTTTTTTCTTTTCTCTCCCCTTTGGCCAGATTAATGTAAAAAAAAAAATCTCGCTTATCCCCTTTCTTCCTGACTACAAGTAATTTGTCCCTCCCAAGGGGGGCTGTGCAGCATGGGTGCATCTCTCAGAGTGAGTCCCTCCAGTCAGAGCAGAATGCCTCCTGGGCTCTCTGGAGCCCTGTGGGCTCTCTGCACCGTGGTGCTGACCGTGGTGCTGACCGTGGCAATTAGCACAGCCTGTAATTAACACACTGAAAAACCTGCACCTTTCACAGAGCTTTCCTCCAGCCCCAAACACAAGGCAGCTTTTGTTCAGGATCTCTCCTTGTGGGTTTACAATTCCTCTTGGACTTGCTCACTGCAGGCACATCTCTGTGAGAAACTCTTCCTTTTATTTCTCCTGGGACTGTTGTGTGTAACTTTGCCGGCCCAGGAGCTCGGGCTGTGCCGAGACAATTTTGTAATTAGCTGTTCCTAGCACTAACTTTGCTTTCAGAGGGAAGAGCATTCCTAACCCTTGCTTTTTCCCCCCGTGCCATATTTCTCTCTCTTATCCCTTATAAGGTGGTGTTCTCTGCAAGCAGTTGTAACCATTAGTAATCAAAACCCAGCAGAGCACAGCATTTGTCAGAAATCCCATTGCTTCCAAACTGGCTGTAAATGAATCCATTCCTATGCCAGTATGATAATTTTAAAAAGCATTATCAGAAGAACTGGAATTATTTTCTCATTTCCTCCCAGCAAATGGATCCATTGATCCTTAATAACTTCCCAGTAATTCTGCTAATTGTCGTGTTTCCATTAATAAGTTTAAAAACATGCCATCAGCTTGGTAGGTGTGTGTATGCATCACTATGCCTTGAGTGCATTGAACTATTTTTAAACAGCAGTAATGAATTTTGGCTAATAGAGAAATGTTTTCATACTTCTGTTAGTCGACAGCCTAAAGTAGATGGAGAAAATGGGAAAATATCAACAGTGCCCATCATCTGGGCTGCATGCCAGTATTGATAACAAAATAATTAAAAGATAACAGTGTTTAAAAACAAACTGTAAGCCTGGCCAAAGTGAAAATCAAACCAAATCAGACTAGTTCTATGCAGGGTATGCACAATGTAAGCTTGTATAATGTTGTTTGCCATTATCCTTGGGAGCTCTCAAGTCAGCACTCAAATGCACATTGCTTCTTGTAGGACCCTGATGATTCCTAATTTTCAATTAGCATATAGTAGAACTGTACTATGTCTTCTTTTTTTTTTAACTTACTTTGTTAAATGAGAATCAAGTAAGGAAAATTCCCCAAGTCAGCACTGTTTTGCCTGCAACAGATACTCTTTTCAGGATATCTGAGTAACAAACTGCCACAGAATTTCTAATATTGGGTATTTTTCCATAGAAATGTCTCACTTCAAATCAGCGTTTGAATGAGAGGAGGGTGTTTCAGGGAGAGAAACGAGACCATGTTTGAGAGATTGAACATGACACAAGAGAAGCATCTGTCATTAATTCAGCTTAGCATCTATCTAGGAAGACTTGGATTGTAATATTTTATTATTTTGCATTGACAATTGAATGTTCTTCCTTAGATTGGGACAGCTACTGGCAGGGAGCATTTTAGCCACCTTTAAACTGCAGCCTCCTCAGTGCTGCAGCTCTTCCATAACACAAACAAAACCACTGCAAAACCCTGGAGATCAAAAGTGCTTATCAGATACTTCCAAGCAATCTGCCTTCAGAAAATTAGAAATGTTCTAATTCCTCAGGAACCCATTGCCTGTCAGCATCTGGCTGGGTCCTGGAATGCTTTGCCAGTTGTGACCCTGCTAATTGTGCTGGGTTTATTTTGCTAATTGTTAAAGCTCCCCAGCCCCACCTGTGGAGAAGCTGTTCCAGAGAGCAGCAGTTTGGGATGGAGGATCCATTCTCAAGGTGGATGAGTAAGCACTGATGGACATCTGGACTGCTGGCACTGCAGCCAAAAGCACAGCCAGCTTTTGGGAGTCAGGGTTTTTTTACCCTTACGTGCTGAGGTGAGAAACTTTTGTTCCACTCTGTGATGAGCATGGGTGATGAGGATCAGGGGAAAATGGCATCCTTTTTACATTTTTTTCACCAAAACTCAGGCCCAGTTTCTAGTACTGTGTTAAAGTAAGCCTGGATTTGGACCAGCTTCATAGAAAAAAGAAGCCACCTATCACAATGAATCAACCCAACTCTAAAAAAGAGGAAGAAACTGACATTTATTCCCTGTTTATTTTGCCTTTTCCCCTTTTCCTTTTTATCCATTACAGTCCCCACCCTTCCCCAATAATTAAACAAACATTTGGAGGTCTTTAAGAGATGTTTTCTTATTTTACTCAGGTGGGATATATATGATGCATTAGCCTCTTGTATGTCATTGTATTTTGGCAGCTACATTCTGAACTAATTAGCACACCAGAGAGATGTCCCAATAAGAGCACATGGGCAACCAGTGGTTAAGTATTTGGTAGCACATTGCAGAGTCCATGGGCTGAAATGGGAGGCTGCAGCCTGTTTGCAATCCCTGCATGGGGCATAATTGCATTTCTGAAACACTCAGCTGTTGGTGCTCTGCAGGTTTTGTTTGTGCAGCTTTATAAGGGAAACACCAAAACCTTCTTTAATCGTTGTGAATTATGATTTTGTAGAAGTTACCCTGTGCTGGGTGACTAATGCACATATTATGTTGTCCTTGTGCTTTGTGAAAAAAGGCTGGAAGCATTTAAGTGTGTACATATTTAAATTTGTGAGCGTGCACTTGCTGTGTGACTGAGATTCTGAGGTTTTTTTTTCTTTAACACAGCTAAAATTTTTAGAGTTACATTTTATGTGATGCTGGTGTAGAGGGAAGGAATGCGACAAAACCAATTTCAAATTTGTGCTAGAAAACAGTTTTCTCCTAGAGCATTTTGTGTGCTATCAAGCATTTATCTATAGCATTACACCTGCAGCATTTGTCTTCCAAAAAGCATAAAGTTTACTGTCACACTGAAAGCTGGAGTGTGACCACCGTGCTAGCAATCCTAACTCACAGTCCACCTGGCTGGTAGTGGGAGATACCAGAAGCATATTTTTTAGTTTTTAGTTTTCATCAGAAAGATGTGTCAATATGAGAGAGAATGGGTGAGTGAAAGAGGCTGGGGCAGGTTCAGGAAACAGCCACGGTGGAGGAGCCCCAGAATCCACAGCTGCTCCCCTTCACTTGGAGTAATTCGTTTGCAAAACTGGAAAAGCTCAGCAAAGGGTCCCCCTTCTGCAACTCCACCTGCATGTTTCCAGCAGTTTCTCCTGCCATGAATCTGAATTGTCTTTCCTGATTCCCTGAGAGATGATTGCCTTCCTGGCTGTCCCTGGGCTCCGTGTGCAGCTCAGGCAGGCAGAGGTTGTGGCTGTGGTGCCTCTGTGACCCTGCTGTCAGAGCTGAGGTGACACAGCTGTGCCAGGCTGCCTGGACCCTGCAAGGTGTTGGTTAACTGATGGTGCCCATGAACTAATTAAGCACTCATGCAAGAGCTAAGAGTGCTCACCTGGGAACTGACTGGGGACTCAAACATGAGCTGCTTGGACACTCCTGTAAATTCATGAGATGCTCATGCATGGAGGTGGGAAACCACACAATTTATGCCTGTGGCAATCATTCCTTTAGTTCCTCTTATTTTTCATCAGAACTGAAATACCTCCCAAATTTGGCCTAGGTAGGAAGAATGGGATTCTGGTTCTATATGTGCATGTGAATGCTGGTTTGTATCCAAGAGCACTGAACAGACTGGGCTTTCTGCCTGCCAGAAGGGAGCTCAGGTTTGGGATTGTCAGGTTTTGTCCTACCCAACAGCACCCTACAGGGCCTTTACCTGTGCAATATTCACCTGTCTGACCTAATCCCAGTGGGAAATTGATTATACACCAGTGTCACTCACTGTCAGAATGACTAAGGACACTTCTGCTTCCATCCTTTGAAGGAATTAAGGTTTCTGTTTGTCTTCATGGTTTCAAGTGAGCTGCAGCATCTGAAGTGAGTGTCTGTGAACCAGGTGTGAAATGCACAACAATATATGAAACAGAAGCTTTTCTTTCACTTGTTGTTGGTTGGGTTTTTTTGTTTTGTTTTGTTTTGTTTTGTTGGTCAGTGCAAAATGGAATTTTCAGAAGCCTTACTGGAAGAGTAGAAATATAGAATTGCTAAAAACCCATTAAATTTTAACATAGGAATTTCAATGGCATCAGCATTCTCTCTATCCAGCTGTTTGTCTTTTGACACAAAGCAATTGCTGTTTATAGATGAATATACATAGCAAAAATAGCACAATCTTTCTGCAGGAAAAGTAGCTCCCTTGTCTTCTTAGAAATTCATTACTGATTTGGCAGGAGGACTTTTACTTTTTCTAGGCTCTTTGATCCAAAGATTTCTATGACTGTAACCTTGAGTGCCATTAGAACAGAGCACAGCCATCACTTTGCCACGTTTGAATCAGTTCTATGCAGAGATTGGTTTTTAATTAGATTAGAGAAATCTGAAAGAACCTGAGCCAAATCATGGTGTATCTGAAGTGCAGTATAAAAGTAAAATTAAGTTCAATACAGTTTTGTTGGTTGCACTTCATTGACTGTAAGAAGCACACGAGGTGTTTGAAGATTGAATTCAGTAGAAACTGTTCCATAGAAACAGGCTTTTATAATCTGGGAAAGATTTTTAAAATCCACCAGTTTTTCCTTTTACTCACCAGAATGTGAGGAATTCTGCTCACTATTCTGATTCTCTGCATGAATAGACCGAGAGACTTTTTTGTTGTATTTTTTTTTTGGTGCACCTTTTAGCTATAAATCAGTGCCCTTTCATTCCAGGCCGTTGATGTATACTCAGTAAAAGATGCAAGAGAACAAGTTTGTCTTTATTAATCATGGTGAAAACAGAGCAGCTTTCCACCCCAGTGATGAGATTTGTGTAACTAAAAGACAGCAGGAGCCTTTGCACTCTGCAGCTTCCAACACTCTCCAGAGTCACTTCATACATCAGTGTCAACCTTGGACTGTTCTCTCCAGGGACAGTATAATTATCTTCATCAAGTGCCACTGGATGGTGTTTGTGAAGTGGCAAAGTGGAATCTCAGTTTTGCAAGAATTCTTCCTGTTCTCCTGCAGCCAGCTCTCCCACTTGATAATAAATTTCTTTCCATCTGGACACTGTTCTGGTCAGCCAGCTCTGGGTGTCCCTGCTGGAGCTGGGGGGGGCTGGGCCAGGAGACTTTTAGAGGTCCCTTCCTGTAGGAGAGGGGAACACAGGTGACCACACCCCTGATCAGTAACAGCTGTGTTAATTAATCACTACAGCCTTGCCCCTGATGAGTCAGAGCTGTATCCAGTAAGGGTGAGTGAGATAAAAGAGAGGGTGAGCTGGTGAGGGGAGCATCCTCATGGAGGAGCATCAAATAGAGAATCATAAAGCAGCATCCTGGGGAGAGAGAATCCCTGGTGTGAGGTCAGTCTGAGTTTGTAGTTAGAGCCTGTTTGTTGGAGCCTGCAGTCACAGTCTGGCTGGGTAAAAGCCTGCAGTCACAGTCTAGCTGGATAAAAACCTTCATAGTTTGCAAACTGATCCCTGCAGCCATAGTTCAGCAGGAAATAACCAGCAGTCAGAGGCTGCAAGGGAAACCTCCAGCAGGAGTTTGCTGCAGCCAGAGTCAGTGAATGGTTGGAGTTAAGATGACTCAGCTATGAAGAGGAATAAACCAGGGCCCTTTTCATGCTGTGTTTAACAAGTCTCTGCCTTGGCTCATTTTTGCCCTCTAATAAGAGGGCTGCTGCAACACCTTCCAGCCTCAGCCATTGTGAGTGACAGTGCCTCTCTGGGCTGGAAGGTGGCTGCAGGTTGTGCAGTGGGTTATTACAGCTGTACAAGAGAGGAAGCTGCAGTGGCTCTCCATCATTAGCAGGATGCTCCTTAGGTGCTCACTGGATTTGTTAGTGTGCTGATGGTGAGCCAGACCTGTGGCAGCCAGCTGACAGCTGAGCTGGTGGGCAGATTCTGCTGCTCCCTGCTGTAGGAAATACCCAGTTGAAGGAATAGAAGTACTGAATCTAAAACTGGACACTTTTTCCTGTTTTGACTATTAATTATGCTTTTTATCACACAAGCCCCCTTTGATCAGTGTGGGCTTCACCTTCCTTCTGCATTTCCTGAATGATGGAGGTAATGGGATTGATTCTGAAGTTATTAAAGTGTTGGTGTAAGTTAGGGGTGTGTCAAGTGGAGTTAATGATGTTGCATTCATGCAAGTAAAGTGAGAATCAGTAAATTGAGTATAGGGGAAAAAAATGTAGTCTGGGAGAACAAAATCTGAGCAGGAGGATGAATCTTGGTAGTGAGAATGTGAAATTAAAAAAATGTATCATCTGGAAGGAAAGAACACATGAGCCAACTCCTCTGGTTTGTTCTCACTATTGTCAGTATCTTCCACTAAGCTCTACAGTGCACTGCATACCACACCAGAATCAGATGTGCTAGTTCCAAAAATGTATTTTAAAATATTTTTAACATTTTTGTAAGGGAAATTGTAGCAAACTGGGCTTTCAAAGCTATTGGTCCCATTATTTTTGCTAGTGTTTGTTCAAAATTCCCACTGATCTACCTTTTTATAACTAGGTCTATAGACATTGAAAATACTTTTTAAAATTACATAACTTTTTTTTTTAAAAAAAAAGGGAGAAAAATTGAAATAGAGTTTCATATTATGTCTGCACATTATTTTAATGCTTGTATTAAAAGCCAGCCAGAATCAAGTCTGGTCAAGGATCAGCCAATAATGACCCCACTTCCTAAGGACCATTGTTATTATTTTGTGGTTTAATGTCTAATCAGTTCTCTGTCTTAGCAGGTTTCATCATTGTCCTCTCCAAGGCACGATGCTCTCCTTCTCATTATTTCTCCCTTCTGCTCTGCTTTTTTAGACACCTGCTGAGACATTTCCCACTCTCACAATTAACAATTATCCCACTACTATAAAGGAGAGTGAGATGCACTCACAGTGTGCAAAATAATCTTTCTACTTGTTCTGCCAACTGGATGCATAAAAATAACTTATCTGGCTGCTTCATTGCTGAGAAAACTTGAAGCAATTTATTCTTCTCTAAACATGCTGTGCCATTTGTATGTTTCAGGTACAGTAAATCTTGCTTCATTCATCATTTTCAAATAAATGCATAAAAAGCAATAGCTAGTCTTCTGTTACTTATAACTACCCATGAAATAAATACTGTGCAAATCTCTTTCCATTGTATTTTTTAAAAATTTCATTTAAAATTCAACTTAGCACGTTGCAAATGTGTTAATTCCTTGTGTATCTGGAGAATGGTGGTAATTTTTTTTCAGTTACTTTGGAAAGTGCAAGTGTAGCTGCTCTAACTAACTACCTAAGCACACATGTACCTTACTAACCTTACTAACACTAAGGCTGTTTCCCAGCTGAGGATTTAAACTTTTCCCAGTGTCACCAAGGCAAGGGGATGATGACAAATAATGAATGTGAAAAACGACGTTTCACCTTTTTATATTAATTTATAAGTTCAATAAAAATAAAGTAAAATAGAATAAAATAGACAATAAGGTGACAAAAAAGATAGATTACTCAGCTGAGGGTGTAAAGCAACACCCCGCCCATTCTAAATTTCTTGGCATTTGAAAGTCTTGGTGTTACATATTTAAATAAGCTAATGCATGATTCAAATATTCATTTTGGTTTCAAGTCCCCCCTAAACATACAAGTCATCCGTGAGGCTCCACAAAGTCCAGAGGTATGTTGGAAATCCATCTTCTGGAGATCTAGACCCTCAGAGGCTTAATTGTTTCTTATCAGAAATCTTTCATTCAGGAATTTCAGATGTCTCTTCTGTCTTATATCTGAAAATATGCCTCCATTACATTTTAAATTCTGCAAATGAAGGGAAATACAGTACAACCTTCTTACATTATATGCATAACATTCATTTCAATATTTGCGAAAAGCCAACTCTAAAATATGCATTTATAACAATGAACATACAGAAGGCTGAATTTCTTTAAGAACCCTTTAAGTACATTATTTGAGGCTGATTGCTGGGGGGATCTGGGTGACAGCCTGGCTCTCAATGACATCTGAGAGTGTGGACCTGTGTGTAATACCTGGGGGGAGATTTCAGGTTTGAGATTAGCTCTAGATTTGAGATTAGCTCCAGATCCTAGATAGGGAAGGAATTCCTGAGACAGAGCTGTGATTTCAGCCCTGATGGAGCTCTTGGGCTGAGTGGAAGGCAGCAGTGTGGCACCAGCAGGGTTTGGTGTGGGGAGGGGGTTTTGCAGCTGTGATGGACCCACACACACAGAGTTTGTTTGGACAGCACATCCTTACTGGGTACTGGGGAAAGAAAAATAAAAAGGGGTCGAGTTCCAGCTTTCCAGAATTGTTCACTTCTCAATCCTTACTTGGTGGACTGATCTCATCAGATTTTATAATTTAGCCTGTGATGTTTTGGTAGGAGGTGCCCAAGGAAAGCTTCAGACACGAAGCAAATGCCATTCAATTGTGGCATCATTTTGTTTGTGTTACCCTGGCTTTGGAAATGAAATTAGAGCCATATCCATTAACATGGCTTTAATTTTCACAGGGAGCAAGAGGGTGAAGCTTAGCTTGTAGCTGGTTCCCACCAAGGATAATGGCATTCCTAATATCCTCCTTTTCTATATTAACCTTTGGGGATTTTTGTGTTACCTGCTGTGCTATTACATTTTATACTGCAGCATGGTATATTCTTTAAAATAGTTAATGGGATGGAGTTATTAGAAGCTCTTTTGATAGCAGTGCATTGTAATTATTGAAAGATTATCCAAATTACCTGCTTGGAACACATGAAGTGTAAGGCAAATATATGTAATAATTTCATATTCACTTTCTAATGACCTTGTTTCCCCAGGTTTTTCCATTTTAAACAAAGAGAAAAGTACAGATTTTCAGGCAAATTGGTTTTCACATTTGGGAATTTAGTGTGGGTGAGACAGTTTCTCTTTTACAGTATTTTTTTAAAAAATTAAGTCACTCATCATTATTTATAGAAACATACTAAATTACTTTGCCAGGTTGTGGATAAGTGTTCTTAGTAGAAATATATAATAAAAAGAAAATATAAATAGCTCATTACTTGTGAGAAGAAACATTTTTATGATGTTATATTAAAGGAATAATGGTTTTGTATTCCAAACAGGTTTATAAACTGTTTTACTAACTTGCAAAACATGTTATATTTTGGGGCTTTTTCCCACAAGTCTTAAAAATCCAGTTGTGAGGGAGAATGACTGCAAGGTGTCAAAATAATACATTTTTTTTTCCCTCAAAAGGATCTTGTAGCCTGCTTGCATAACCAGTGCATGAAAAAAATGTGAAACCAGTGGGTTGTTTTTCTTTTTAACTATTCATGATTTATGAAGTGCAGAGAAAAATAGTTACAAATGATTGTTTCAGGGGACTTCCTGTAGCTATACTATTGTTCAAAGGATTTACTCATTAAACAGTGGTTTAATTCCAGTATGAAAAGTTCAGGCTCTTGTTGTCCTAACTTAGATTTAAAAAAAAAAAAAAAAGTTACTGCATGTCTCCATATGCCTATACATAAAAATATAAGAATATTGGTTGCAAAAGTTCCACTTGTTTAATAGGAGGTTATAATATGTACCTAGCATTTGTTAACTTGGCAATATTTTCCTGTTTCCACTTTAGTTCTCCTTGAATTTGCAAGTAGGTTTTTGGAACTCATTTGATATTCAGTCTATTGTTTCTTATTGTTTTCAGTCTGTGTTTTTCAGTCTATTAAGAGGAAAAGAATAATTCCTGTCCCCAGGGAAATGTGAGGTGTGGGATTTCCTGCTCCACTGTCTTGAACAGTGCTGGGAAAGAATCATTCTGGCTCTGGGACTTCTCAGTAGAAGACACCATACTGAGCCTCAATTACTATTGTTCCACAGAAAGCACAAAATTCAACTTAGCCAGGCAGTTAAAATCTGCTACCTCCATTACTGTTCTTAGTTTTCAATGATCATTTCTATAGCAAATGTCCTTTCTGCCAGTCATAATATAAATTGCAAGACAGTTGGGAGTGCAGTGGCAACAGCTTTTGCTCCATGTTTCAGTTTAAAAAAAGAGTTCTATGACTTGGATTTCCAACTCCCATTTGTGGCCTTCAAAGTTATTTTGTAAATAAACAGGAATATAGTTCTTCTCTGTATTTTGTGAAACCAGAAAACAAACAAACAAAAAGAATTCACCAAACACCTTCACTAAACTGTTCAGAAGAATGTTAAGGGGATTTTTAGAGATTTGAAGGGAGACACTTCCTGCTCAGGATGAATTTTGTCTGGCTGCTGACGTTTCTGCTTCCAGCTGCAGGATGTTCCAGTGCCAAATGGGGCAGGCAGGGAAGTGCAGGACAGAGGCAGGAGCTGATGGGACTGAGACTTTCCCTTCACAGGTGTGGCACTTGTGCCCTTGGAGCCTCAGAAGCTTCTTGGTAGCACCTGCCAGTGATGTGCAGCCAGGCTGAGCAGTCACACCTGCTCAGGTAATGCTGTCATCGCAGGCTGATCAGCCCAAATTCCTCCCTTGGATTCAGCAGGACCAAGCTTTTTCACAAGACAGCCTAGATTACTAGGGAATGAGGTATCTACCCAAAGGAAAAAGTTAGCTTTGTATTTACCTGAAATGGAACATACCATATAATAATAATATGAACTGCGTTGAAACTTTTAATTTAATGGTGACAAGTCTCAGAAAGAAATATGGATGCAAAGTTGGAAAGTCCTGTCCTAGACTGGTATATAAAACAAGCATGAAGTCAGATTCTGTCTTTCAAAAATGTTGGTGCTGTGTTTGCAAGAATCCTTTTTCTTTTTCCAGCAATGGTAGAAGTATAGAAGTTGAGATGCTTTCAATGGCATTTTGCTATGGTTTGTGCTGCATTGTCAGCAGACTTTTGCTCTGTGTTTTTTACCCTGGGGCAGGGTGGAATTTCCTTCTGTAGCCAGAGAGGTTTCTCCAGCAGGCTGATGCAGTTTGCTCTGCACATCTCTGCAGCCAGGGCTCTCCCTTCGAGGGAGTTTGCTTGGTTTTGTTGGAAGTAGCAAAGCAAGATTCTCATTTTGCTCCATTCACCAAAACCTTAGCAGTATTTAGTGTCTGAAGATACAATCTATGCAATAGATACTATATCATACAATCATGCAATCTATGCAATAAATACAATCTATTACACTGAAAATTGTCCTGCTTACTTGAGAATTAACTAATTAATTTGTTATGATGCTGCATGTAGTCCTCAAATGTTCCAACAGTGTTCCAACAAATGACAGGAGGCCAGTGTTTTGCCATTCTATTTTGCTCTTTTTTTGGGTGTCAGTAATATGATCACACACATAATGAGACCCTGAGTCAGCTGGATCTTTTAAGTGGATTTAAATAGACCTCTTTATAGAGCACTCCCCAAAGAAAGCTAAAAGGCTTTTTTGCATATTTTAAATGACAGGTTATATTAGAATTAAAACTAGAATACTTAGGGTTTTGAACAGAAGACACTCAGAGCAAATAAGTAAAAAATAAAAGGGATTTATCTGGAACTCTTCCACCTGCTGTGTCCACGAAGGCAGGTTTTCACTGACAGATCTGATATCAGCTGGTGGCTTTGCAAGTTGTAACAAGCTCTGCCAAGCTCCCTTGAGCCCCTGAGAGCCTCTCTGCTCTCAGAGCCCCTTCTGGCTGCCCCCTGCTCATCCCTGTGTTTTTGCTGACTCTGAGCAGCCAGTTCCCCTCTGCCACCTTGTGCTGGCCATGCTGAACCTCCTCAGGGAGCACTCCTGGTAATTCCCGAAGGAATCACTCCTTTTTCTGCAGGGCATTCCCACCTCATCCCGAGGCTCTTTTCAGAGTACCATTGATTGTAAACAGCAGCATGCAGTCTGTCACAGCAGTTTTACTCCTGTGCTGTCAACATCAAGACCTCCCCTGAAAACCATGTTATATTTTATAATTTTATATTTATATATTGATATAGACAATATATTTATATAATGAATTTATATAATCAATATTTGATATATATATTTGATATATACTTATAGAATATTTTTATATAATATAATTATATATTTTTATATATATATATTTAAATATATATTTATATATTAAAATGCACACCATTCCAAGGCAGTGGAGGCTCATTTCCATGAGTGTTCATGTCACACTTTCTTATTCTCTGGAGGCCAGGATTCCCCAAGCTGTCTTCATTTTAAACTTTGCATAATGATTTGTATTGAGGCCTTGGCTGTTTTGTTATTATTATCATACAATACTGGAAGAACTCTAATATATTTAAAATAACCTGCTTTTTAACACCCATGGCCTACCAATACAACCTTTAGGCTGTGTAAGAAGTCAAAGATCTTCACTTTGTTTTGTCAGGTTATGTTTAGGGATTTGCTCTGCCCCATTTCCCCTGTGGGAGATTTCTTTCACTGGTGATAAAATGTTCCAATGTGCACAGTTTGTGTATCAGGTACTTTAGCAGCCTTGGTTTCCTCTGGGGAGAACTGTGGAGTTATTAGGTGATGGCAGGAAGCTGCTGTTGTAATCACACCAGTGAGTGGTAACAGGAGTGGATCTAAATGGGGCAAATAGCAAACTTTGTGTATAATTTCACTCATCACATCCCTTATGCACATCACAGAAGTTAAACAGCTGTCACCTGGCAATGTTCTTAGCCAAAATAGGGAGTTCCCCCAAAATGGCTTGTTCCCTCAGGGTATTTTTGTTTGTTTTTACCTTTGTGTGGCAGCACTAGGGGCACTGGCATGGAATGGAGCAGGAATGACCTAGGTGTCCCTGTGGCTGCACAAGGAGCTGCTGAGCTGGTTCATGGGAACCTGGCTTCCCTCTCTCTAATCATCTTCTGCATGGAGGTTCTGTTCTGGGGGCACAAAGTGGTGACACCTCCATCTGGAGATGGCTCTGTGGGTTATTTGTTGCATTTCTCCACTGCTCAAGAGAGGCATCTGTGCTGTTGTGGAAATCATGGCAGGAGAAAAGGATTTAATTTCTTTCCTGTGGTAGTAGGTTCCTCCTGCTCAGTTTTATTGCAGGGTTTTCTAAGGCCAAGGTAGCCTGTTTGTTCCTGATTTGGAATGAGGAACTTGGAACAAAAAGAGTTCTTGTGAGGTTGGTAACTCCTCTGTGTGCTCCTCACTGCATTTCCCCCTTTGAAGTAGGTTATTAGCCTGGCTGGGTTTCTGGCTATGTTCAAGTTCCTAGACTAGGAATTTTCTGTACAAATGCATGATCTGCCTCATAGCTTTCTTAGCTTTTAACCATTTGGTTCCTGGTGTTCACAGTATTATTATTTTTTAGCTGTTAGTTTTATTATTTGCCTCTGAATAGTGTCAATTAAATTAACTCTTAATGTATTGAAAATTTTCCTCTGTGCAAAACAGGTTACAGTTTTGTCTTCATGAATTTCTACAGGGGCAGGAGCATAAAGAGACAATAGCAAAATTGTATGGCAACTTCCAGCAAAGGAACATCAAAGCATTGCTCAAACTTTAATGAACTAAATCGAGGTAAAATAAATGGTGAAATCAAGCAATTTTGAAACCAAACCATTTTCTAGGTGCTAGAAAGCACTGGAAAAGGAGAAGGAACAATAACACGTATTTTCTGTACAGCTTCAGCAACACCAGCTACTCCAGTTTGTGAATTAACTTAATATTCAACATTTTGTCATGTACATTAGGTGTTATAATGCATGAAATGAATACACAGTCACATCCCAGTGGCTGCAGTTCCCAGTAATGATCGACAATACTGCCTCTAGCTAGCTAACACTTTCCCCTATGAAATATTTTCTGCATGACCACATCCCATGGCAGCAGGCAGCAATGGGATTTATGAACTAGCTGGAGCTATCAGTGCTAGTGAGGAAGCAATAGAGAAAGATGTATGTAAAAAAACCCAAAACACCAACAACAAAAAACAAACAAAAAAAACCCCACACACAAAAAAACCAAACCAAAAAATCAAATCAACAACAACAAAAAAAACCACAAAAAAGCAAAAAAACCCAAACCCAACCCCCCAAACAACAAAAACACAAACAAACAAAACCCAAAACCAAAGACACGCAAAAAAACCCAACAAAAAACACCACCAAAAAAAACTAAACAAACAAAACCAAACCAAAACAAAAAACCCAAAAAAAAACCAAACCAAAAAAAACCACCCACACCAAAACCTACCACAACAAGAAAACCCCAAAAATCTGTGAGGGGGGGTGAAGGCAAAAGAGAAATATCCAACCAGAAAGAAGTTGTCAATATGTCACACAGACACTTTGAACTAGCAGCCTAATGGCACTGCAAATTCATGTCTGGGTCCTATTTTTAAAATACCCAGATTTTCCTAAATATAGCTTCCAGTTGAGCCTGTTTCTTTTAGCTCTAAATAACTCAAAAGAACTGACACAGAATTAAGCTTTCAGCTTTATGCCAGGCTAGAACCATGATTTGATTGCATGACTGGGAGTTGGGAATGTTCAGGTTCTTATCAGGTCAAGATTTTTTTTTCTGAAGCCGAGTCAGCAGTGTAATTCTCTTAGAGAAAGGGGACTCAACTTTGCAGTGGCTTGACAGGAGTTTTCTTTTCCCTCCTTTTCTTGCTGTACAGCTATTTTTTAGCCTTTCTTCCCCCACAATGCTACAGTTCTCATGCACCATACGAGAGAAGTAGATTACAAATGAGGCTTCTTATAAATAAATATATTTATATATAACCACTAGAAAAACCATAAATAATTTCTTTTCAGACCTCTGTACCTCTGTGTGACTTGCATTGTGTTTGAGACTGTTATTCTTGAAAACAAAAGTGTGAAATGGTTCCAGTGTTCTTCAGATTTCCAGAACCAAATTCAGTGGCATGCAAACCAGTGAGATCAAGTCAAGACTCAACACAATCAAGAAGAAATAGGAATATAATTCATAATATTGTGGGTACCAGCTTTAACTTGTCTTGGTCTGTTAATCTCACTCCACAGCAGGTTATACAAGGAATGCAGACAAATAAATGCAGGGAAAGCGCAGCAAGAAAGATTATAGAAAATCTCTGCAATCTTTTCTGCATTGTCCTGGTTTAAGTTTTGCCTTCAACAAAATAACTTGGAAACAAATATCCGAGTTAGAACACACTACATCTGTAACATAATTGCATGGCTGCATTTTAGAGGTGGCATTTTTGTGGAACATTAGGGGTAAAGTGTAGTATTTCTGGGCCAAAATCTAGGATTGGTGTTAAGTGTTTACACACTTCACCTGCCATGCTCCAGCAGGGGAATCCTGGGGTATCTCTTGGTAGTCCTTTTGAAAGAGGAACATCTCACACCCTGTCTGGGCAGACTGTTTCTGTGGTCAGTGCCCCTCACAGTGAAGAAATCTATGGATTTCTGGAATCTCTGGATGCCAGTGTGACCCTCAGCCCGTCCTCCCAGTTTTGTGTCACCAGCACCCTTGCTGAGGAAACTCTCTACCCCTCACCCAGGCTGCATCAGCAGCAATTGGTTCATCAGTGCACTCCACATCCAGGAGCCTCCTGGATTGCTTGTGCCTCACTACACTGCCCATCCTTTGGCTTTGTAGGCACTTCCTTGCTTTTACATGGACGTGCTGGAGGAGACCCCATGCAAGCTTTTGTGGAGCTGATTTTGTGCTCCCTTTGCTCATCACCCCCTGCACAGGGCTGCTGGGAACCCTTCTCCTGCCCTTTCCTGGTTTAAAGCCTTTTTTCCAGGTCAGCCATTCTGCTGGCAAAGCAGCCTGGCCCCTCAAGTTCCCCCTCCCTGAGAGTCTCTCTTGAGAGATTGTCCTGGCACCATCCTTAGTGCCCACAGAGAAATACAGGAGGGGTAAAAAAGCAGTAATCAGAGCAGGTTGGGCTGGGACAAGTGCTGGCACCTGACAGCCCAGGTGCTTTGCTTTAAAGTAGATCGGGAAGTGATTATCCCCTCTACTCAGCACCCACTGTGCCTCTGGTTTTTAGCCCCTCAGAAGTATAAAAACAGGTAACAGCTTGGTGCAGAGGGTCCCTCAGGATGGTCAGGAGTGTAGCACAGCCTGGGAGGAGACCCCAAAGGAACAGGGCTTGGAGAGCAAAGAGCAGCTCCTGGGTGCCTGTGGGATGAGACAGAGCTTGTCTCTCCACAGAGGTGTTGTGGCAAGAGGATGAGAAATGCAAACAAGCAATTAAAACAAAGTAGGTTCAAACTGGAAAAGGTGGTGATTTTTGGGGTTTTTTTTCCTGGGAATATTTAGGCTTTAGAACAGGTTGCTTGGAGAGGCAGCTGTGTGATCTCCCTTCTTGGTAGTTTGCAAAGAGCATCTGCATCAAACCCAGTGGTGTGGTCTCACAGATGACTGTGCTTCAGTCTGGAGTTTCTGCTTGAAATCTCTTGAGGCACCTCCCAGCCTCATTTATTGTGTGGGGCTGCAATTCCTGAGATCAAAATACAACCAGTAGCTGAGAACTCCTTGTGTAGGGTAAACTGAAGTGCCTTCTTGGAAACATCCCTAAACATTCCTTCCTTGCCATGATTTGACTTAATAAATGTAGTGAAGTATTCACTGGAGTTCAGCCTTCACTCTGAGGAGTCTCTTACCCATCTGCATGTGGCTGGAATGCTTTTTGCCTGTTGAATTTTTTGATGGAAAGCTAAAGGGACCAAACACAGGGCTAAGGAAAAGCCCAGAGTAGCTGAGGTGATTGAAGCACCCAGCTGGAGGTGTCAGATTCACATTCAAAAATCCACCTGGTTCAACCTCTCTGATCACTCTTTTACTTGTTATTTTGTTTATTTGAGCTTTGCTGTAAGCCTCTATTTGAGGAATCAAAGGGAAGTACATAAAGAAA
This sequence comes from Phylloscopus trochilus trochilus, assembly GCA_016584745.2. Classification (NCBI taxonomy): domain Eukaryota; kingdom Metazoa; phylum Chordata; class Aves; order Passeriformes; family Phylloscopidae; genus Phylloscopus; species Phylloscopus trochilus. The sequence continues at coordinate 4,075,569 of WQNJ02000011.1, forward strand.
TGCTGGGCTGGAATGGAGATGCCAGTTTACAACTTTACAAAGTTTACAACTTTATTTGTTGTAAATATGAAGGCAAATACTGGTTTCAGACTGTAGCCCTTTGCTAAATGCCAGTTTCCCAAGCTTATCCTTTTCCCCATTGCTTCTGCAGAAAATGTGTAAAAGTAGCAGAGTTCAATGAAAACATGTATTTGAATAGCTAAATCGAAATAAGTTTCTAAAAGAACTCAAAATAGCAGTAAAGGAGTAAAAATAAGTTTTGATTGATGTTCTGGCCCATTATATTAAGATGTGTGCCTTAGCTTGGCTAAGTCAGCCAAGTCTTAGAAAAGAAATTTCAAGTGGGTCAGGTCGTTGCTAAGTTATGTGAATTGGAGCTAACTTTGGCTTGTCTCATCTTAATGTGCTTGATCCAAACAGAGGTAATTAAAAAAGATTATTCTGAAGTTTCGTAATATCATTTAATCTCACGTCTATACTTGTCATATAAATACAATGCCTGTCTTATTTTTATTCAAATAGCAATCCATCAAAATTGCCTTTTGACAGGATTTTGACTACTACTTATAGTAATAACTAATAGTTCTTTTTTACTATTTCCCAGGGGGGAAGTAGTATGTATGTGTGTGGAGGAGGGGGGAAGGATAGAAATACTGAAAATAATTTTCATTTTTACCTTTAAAATGAATCAGGAATTTTAGGTGCCTGTGAATTTTCATAAAAGGCAGCAATCTGGAAAGGCCATTCTGGTTTGCTTTTATTGTGTTTGTGTTTCATTAAAAGAAGGTATAGGGACACTTTCAAAAATAAAGCTGAATCTTTAATTACTGTTTGCAATAAATCTTTTTTAAAAAGATCAAATTATTGATACACAGTGCACTCAAAGGGCTTTTAATATATTTGTTCACTAGTGATAATGGGTTTAAAAAAAAAAGTTGAAAAGACTGATTGCAAAGCTAACAATAAATCAATCAAATGGGTCTGGTAATACATCTCATATACACAGTGTGTGGTGCTTAGTTTATGACATCTTAAGGTCTCAAAAGCTGATTTATTTTTCCAGTAATCAGTGTTCTGATCCATTAGTTTTTATAAGGTAGGGAGATGTCACTGTGCTTTTTTTCCCGTGAATGATTTGTATTTTAAAATTGCACATCTATCAATCAAGACAAAACCAAGGACTTTTTAAAAGTTGGTACCTTCACTGTAGGTTTATTTCTGTACAGTGCTGGTGGTGTATATTATTGTATATTATTATCCAGTGAAATTTTTCATTGCACTTTATAGTTTGGGGTTTTTGGATTAATATGTAGCCTCAGAAAGTTTTTATTCCACTCTCTCTATGTTGATACCCCATCCCATCCACACTCAGGGTATATTTTGTATGGAGTTCTTAGATATTTGTCATAGTTGTCAACATTGTATCTGACTGTTAATATAAACAACTTTGAAATCAGGAGAAGTTTTATCGTTGGACTTGATGATGTGATTTCATCTGTTGTTTCTCCACCCAAAATTACTGATAACTGGATGAGTTCAGCTACATAAAGAAACAAGGAGATTTAAAGAAAACAGTCAAAACCAAAACACTTGAGTGCAGCTGGAAGCTCTACCTGTCCAGGTTGGGGAGAAGGAGTTAAAATGTGTGGTTATGAATTGTATTTTAATCAGTACAGAAATGGTAATTTAGTTTTTATTGGCCTTCTGTGAGACAGCAAAAGCTAACCCTGAGAGCTGTGCCTGGAATTGCCTCGTTTCTTAGCATCAGGACGTAAGCTCTGGGTGTCCTGTGTGATCTCACAGCTCCTTTCACCTGGCCTCTGCTCAGAGCTGTGCCCCAGGGCACGGCTGGGAGATGATGGCAGTGACCACAGGTCCCTGGGGAAGGGGAATGAGGTGTCTGGGGAGTTGTGGTGTGCTCTGGACACTGTCAAAGTGACTAAATCAACTCCATTCTCAAGCCACTGCCTGACTGCAGGAGAGTTGGAAGCTGAAAATGTGGGAATTGTGTGCTTGGAGCTTCACTGGTGAGGAAATGGTCACTGGATAAAAACATTATTGTAGGACTGTAAACAGATGTGTAGGTTGGCATTTGGGGTGGTTTTTTTTTGGTTTGTTTGTTTGTTTCACCTTGTTTGTTGGTTTGTTTTGTTCACTCAAAACCCAGGGATAAAGACACCTTAGATCCCTCAAATGATGACAATTCCAACAGGTAGCTACCTGGGATTAACTGTCATTCATCTCACTCTTGTATTTTCTCCTGCACTCTGGTGTGCTTTGGGTGTCCCCCTCTGCTGCCCACACACCTGGGTCTGTAAAACACAGGTGTGGAGCCTCCTTGGCCTGCCAAGATCTCCAAATCTGCAGTTTTAGTGGTACCTGACTGGAGGCCTTAATGGAGTTGTTTTCTTAATTCTGGCTACAGCGTGTGGAGTATTGTGTGCTTCTCCACCTCTTTTTTTGATTTATTTAATTGTTCTTGGGAATGTTATAAACAGGGGCAGGCTTGAAGCACTTCTCTGCTGTTTTGATGCTGAGAGTGTGCACTGTCAGGAAGTAGTCTGCTTTATCAGAGAGATTCTTGTTAATGAAAAGTTTATAAGCTGGAAATCCATCCATATTTTAAAAGGCAATTACTGCCTTGCTTTCAGTTTGGCTACAGGCTTGATATCAAACTGAAACTAGCAGGAAAAAAAAAAAAAACACCAAAAAAAATAAATTAGTGATTGGGTTCGTGTGAGTGAAATGTGATTGTGATTTCTCACTGCTGTGTTCAAATTCACTTGGGTGTTTGCTTTTTGGGGTTTGCATTTTAATAGTTTGCTCCTCACATAGTGGAAAGGAGTCACTAATGTTTTCGGTGGGAGGGTTTTCTTCGGGCAGGATTAAAACCAAAAAAAAAGTGGAAAAGGGTAAAGTTAATATGGAAAGCTACAAAAGTAGTGCCACAGCATTTTTTCCAGTAAGCTTGGCACTCTTTGCTGAGTTTTGCACTATACAGCCATTAGCAGGCTGGTCAATGCATTGCTTTATGAGGCAATTATTTCAGCATACTCTATTCAAAATACACATTAGAACTTAACCTTCTGAATCCTGAAGTAGCATTTTTATCACCCAGCATTAGAAAAGAGTTGGAGTCAGCAATTTCCCCTTTCTTTTTATGATCTGGTATCATTAATAAAGCATTGAGCTGGTAGCTTCTTACAATTCTCCAGGATAATTTGTGACACAAAAGGTGCTGCTGTGATACAGTTGTCTGTTGACTTATTCAATAGCAGGGGAAACCTAGAAATTGTGTAAAAATAAAAATGAGGAAGGGAGGGGAGAAAGAGCCCTTAAAACAAATGTACAACTGGTACACAGCATATTAGGCCTGCTGCTGCTGGATATGCACAAGTAAAAATGGGAAGTTAATATGGAATTTCTAATTAGGGTCACATACTAATGAACTCCCTCTTCATGTTAGTTTTATGCCGCTTCAGAAATTTTTTATCATATGCTTAAAAATTTATGGCTGGAATCATTAATGAAAATGAGGCGTGAATTGGAAATTGTGCTATTATGGAGATGAGTATGGCCATGGCCAGGCTGATTTCTAAGGAGGGATCCTTTTATTGCCCTTTTTTTGAGGAATGATACAAGTAGAATTAATGACTAGACATATTCTTTGCCCTGGCTTGGCTGGCATTATTATATTTAAAGTTATAAAAGCTGGATTTAATAAAATTTTGAATTAATTATAAGGGGAATTTTAATCATAATTGGCAGTCTTCTGCAAGAAATAAAACTGTAAATCAGCAGAAGGGCAAAATTAATAGAGTGAGGTGGTGGTGCTTCCACACACCTATACCTGTGTGTGTATTAAATACACATTATTAAATATTAAATATATTTATGTGTAGGTGCAGACATGCTCATACAAATACAGGTGCAGTGAACCTTTTTATGTGACTTTGTTGCTAAAGGCTGTGTCCTTTCCTTGCTGCTTGACAACACAATTGCTCTTAAGTTCTGTGGATGAATGTTTGGGTATAAATTTTCCAGAAGTGGCAGTTTTGTCTCTGGTATCTTGTAAAAATCAATTTGGCTCGCTATTTAAAATGTCAAACCTCCAAACACTACCTGTTGTATTGTTTCCTTCGGTCCCACTAAAATTATCATGCAATCTTGTGTAAAATATATTGAAAACATCTGGTAGTCTGTCTCATTGGAATTGCCTTTGGAAATAGTCTAGTAACTTTTGACAGCTTGGCTTTACAAGGATATTGATTTCACTGTGCCTTTATCATGGAAAACTGATGAATGGTCAAAAGCTGAAAGTGATATAAAACCTGGTTTATAGTTTTTATATGAATCCACGTAATAAAATAAAGTAGGTTTATAAAACATAGTAAGGTATGCCCTTGTGACAACATTAGAGTTTTAAAAAAAAGAATTTTGCAGCATTTTTGTGCAGTGGATTACTCAGGCTGGGGACACCAGAAACATTTCCAGGCTTGGTAAGGGATGGGCAAAGGCAGTAATGTACTTATTGAAAACAATACCATATGTTGCTAATAATTATGTGATATTCGGGAGAAGATAAGCCTGCATAGAGTGCTGCTTTTGGATTTCCAACATTTCCTTTTGAAATAGGCTATTAATACTGAGCAGCAACCAATGTGGGGAAAATATTGTTTCCTCAGTGCAATAACAAGGAGAAACAGGCAGCAGAAACACAACTAACTGATGGGGCATGTAACATGGGGAACAGGAAATGCAATCTGGGCGAGAAATACTTTCTTTGTACACCTGAGGAACTGAACAGGAAAAATTAGAAACAACATTGGCCATCTGTATTGCCCCACAGCTGCAACAATAGAAAGTAAGGAAAATATAGGAAACTAAATTGGTTTCTTTCTGGAGGAAGTAATTACTTCACTAGTCAATTAAATATAAACACAATGAGAAGGTGTTGAAGTAGAAACACGAGTGTCAGTCCTGCAGAACAGTGAGTTCTGTATATACAGAATGCCCTTGGGGCTGCAGGTACATGCTCATCTCTGGCCAGCTGGGCCCTGTTCTGCAAGGAAGGGCAGAGAGATGCTGAGGGGTTCTCTCTGCATCTCAGTAAGAGAGGTCTGGAAGAAGTGGCTTGATAAAATGACTGGTTCAGTGAGAAAGAACAAAAAGAGGAATGGCAATAGGGAGTAGATCTAGCATCCTTCCCCGAGGTGGGGACCCTGCACTGCTGTAGGATTGGATGGATGCTGGATGGGAGTCTCCCAGGGTATTGCTCAGACCTTGGATGTGGAGGGAGCTTCCTCCTTTTTTTTGGTCATTGTCTTTTGCATCGTTTTCTGACAAACCCCAGCTGTGGGAAGGGTGTTTGCAGCCCTCTTGCTGCAGGGCAGGGCCAGGCTCCCCAGGAGAGCTGCCCCAGGCTGTCCTGCAGCTCAGGGACTGTCCAGCACGGCCCAGTCTCACCACAGGCTGCTCAGGTGCACACCTCCCTGGCTCACCAATGCTTGGGTGTGCAGGGATCAGACAAGGAAAGGCAAATGGCCCCAGACAGCCCTCCTGCAAAGCTGGGTGGATGCAGTGAAATAAGAGCAATCACCAGGCTGCTTCTGACAATTCAGCCAGTTGACCTGTTGCCTCTGCTGCAGAACAGATGTCCTGTCCCTTGAAATATGTCACCAGTCCAAACTGTTACAGAGGGGGGGAAAAAAAAAAAGGGGCAAAAATGAAAATCAAGATTTGTAGATTTGCATGGCCTGTTTTAGTGGAACCTGAATGAAATTGGCATCTGTGGATTTTATTAAAAACAAACAAACAAAAACAAACAAACAAACAAAAAAAACCAAACAAAAAAACCCAAAAAACTTTTGCACAATTCTCTGAATGATCTTTCATTGTGCAAAAAAGAAGCTGTCATCTATCAACTTCAGCTCAGATACCTTGAGGAAAGGGAAGGTTGTCCCAGAGATCCAGGTCCAGGCTTGGGTGCTGTGCTTGAGAAACGTTGGCCCAGTGTTTGAGAGCAGCACAGTGAGGGTGAGCAGAGCACATCCTGCAAAATAGGATGTGAGGAAAAAGTGAACCAGACATTGGCTCCTTGTTTTTTCCCCAGTCACAGTAATTTTCTCATCTTTCCTGTCTCCCATCTCTTTGAGCAGAGCAATTATTTCCTGTTCTGTACTCCCTTTTATGAGAATTTTAGTTGGCCCTGATGTTTCTGAGGTGCATTTTCATTAAAGAAGGTGCAGCCAGGAGGGACTTGTTGAAGGTTGCCAATGGAACTCAAGACTCCAGAGTCTGACTAGTGCAGTTATCACTAAACCTTTTTTCTTCCAGAAGAATACAAGAGGAGACATAAACTTTAAATGGTGGGGGGAGAAGGAAATTTTTTACTCCAAGTTAAAGGTCAGTCTTCATTCTTGGAAGAGTGACAAGTAGAATTGTCCAGCAGGTACCACTGCAAATAGAAAAAGGAAAAGGACATGAACTCCCTTGCAAACTCCTCTTTCCTTGCTGCTGTTTTTCACTCTGAGCACCCACATGGGTACAGCCATGGTTTATTAAACCAGGAAAGGTAATTGAAGCTAGCAAATGAGTGTAGGGTTGGTTTGAGCTGTTTGTGTGAGCTCCAGTGTCCAGGTGTGGTGTGTGCACTGCCTTTGCTCTGCAAGGAAGTTTTTGGGATTGTCACAGGCATTTGCAGAAGCCCTGCACGCCTCCCTTCTTGGGAAGCCTAATAGTGCTTTGACAGTGCTTTAATAGCATCCAGCTCTTTGGGTTTAGGAGTGTAAAACTTGCACTTGGTCCCAGGAGCAGGCAAACCATTGCTGTCTTGCACTTTATAGCTTTGGGTTGCCTTCACCTGGCAAGAAATTCCAGCAATTGGATTGCTTCATCTTAAAAGCCCTGATTGTGATGAAAAGAGAAAAATAAACCTGCAAGGCTCAAAATATTTGAGATTTGCTAGAGAAGTAAAATGAAGGGTTGGGATTTGTAGAAAAGTAACACGTTCAAGAAGTTTGTGCTGTGGCTTTATTTATTACGAACCAAAAGCAGTGGATACTTGCCAACGAGAAGAAAAGTGTATATCCTGAAAGATTTGAAAGAGAAATATTGATAAAGGCTGGTGTGTAATACAGTTGGAAATAATAATGCTGAAAGGGTATTGCAGCTTGATTTTTGAGACGATGGTTAGAAAAGAAAAAAATATTCAGTTTTTATTAATCATTTCATTCTCAGTTTAATTAGAAATGTCATAGTTCAATAGACCAAATGTTTTTATGAAGCAAACTTGATCTTGACTTAGGAAGTATGGTAGCTGTATAACTTTTAACCATACTTTTTTTAAGAAAAAAATAAGGTGCTGCCTGATATGTCTCATGAAATGTGTTTTATCTTGTATTCCACTTTTGGGTGAATGTTTCTCTCAGCACTTTATTTTAGAGTTAGGGTTGTTTGAAACTCCAAAGGATGGGATAACTGTGATGGACATGGTGAAGTGTGCTGGGTTGGAGTTTTTAACTGCCAGTGGGAAGCATCCACTGACTCCTCTCTGCTCAGAGGGGACGTGGAGGAGAGACCACAGTGTGGGTGCCAGGGGAAGGAATGTCAATTTACCTTCCCAAAAATGAGCCAACAGAATTGAGACAGGGCACTCTCATTCTGAACCATGAGGATTTCCCTTCTTTTTAATTAATGTTGTTAAAATATTGTTGGCATTAACCGGCTTTTCAAAAATACTCTCGTAACTGAACTGGATTTTTTTACATTGCTCCATGAAGACATTTTTGCTCATAATTTTAACAAAACACTTCAGGAATCTCAGCCACTTATAAATGCTGCAATGAAAAGCTGAAGGAAGTTGATGTGAGAATGTTACAGCACATCACTTGATGAGGTAACTTAATAGGATTGCTACTAGCAGGCTTCCTCTTAATGGCTTTTACAAACTATGGTTTATTATATTCAAACTGCTGCTGTAAGAAGTAAGGAATTAAAGAGAATGAATTAGACATAAAGGGGGAAAGAAAAACCTTAGAGAACTTACGGCCCATCTGAGGTTTATTTTGCATGTTTTAATTTTGCTGCGATAAATAATTGCAAAAAATTTTAATTGTGTACGTTTGTAGTGTAAAAGTGTAATAAAAAAATTGGAGTGTAGCTTTAAAGCAGCCATCAGCTGTAAATGCAGTCATTAGTCAACCCATCTCACTACATCACTGATGCTAGTTGGCATTCTGTAAACCACAAGATTGTGCTGCAGCTTGGATGTTCCCTGAAGCAGAAAGGAGCTGGGAGTGCAGCCTGCCCAGGTGAGGCTGTGCTCTGTGAGCACCAGCAGCAAATCCAGGTGTGGGTCTGGAGTGGTCCAAGCCCACAGTTCTTTGCTGTTACAGAGATGAATGGCCCAGCTCCTGCTCACTTTGTTGTGCTTTTCAGAGGCACAGAGATGTTGGCAGCTTTGATTCTGCAGCACGAGGCAGCAGGGCTGGGCACAGGTGAAAACACCTTGAGACAGCCTGGTATTTTCTTTTAGTGTAAGTTTTGGTTTTTTTTTCCTCAGTTAGTGTCTCAGCATTTGACAGGTCTATAGGATGGAGAAATTGACTTTTTCAGATGCAAGCCAGACTGGGGAGGAGATGGAGGAGTTGGGAGCTCTAAGGTAGCATCAGCATCACCTGACACAGTCATGATTATGCAGTTCCCAGACCCTAAACTGTATTTTTTTCCTAAGTCATGTAGTTATAAAATAACAAAGGTGTTTAGTGACTTGACCTGGTTTGAGTAGGTACACTTTCTCTTATCTGAAAACTAGTGGGTTAAAATGTCTTTCATTTCTTTTTTAATGAAAATTATTTGAAATCAAAATGATTTCTAACCTAGATTGGCCAATTTATTGTTATACTCTTTGTTTTTAGCACCTAACATGTACGTGAGTATATGGATTTATGCATAAATAGCAGTCAGATAAAAATACACACAAAAAAATGTTGAAATAGAGCAGTTTGTTGGCTGTACAAATGTTGTGCTTGAGTGGAACATACAAAGGACATTTTAAACATATGCTGGTCTCTCTCACTGCAAACCTAAAGACACCACATACTGAGTTACTCGTTCTTTTATAATTCAAAGTCAAGCTACTGTAGTGCACCAATAGATTTTTTTTAGGCTCATATTAAATAATGAATTTTCACAGTACATGCCATAAAGTGAATTGGCAGGTTTTGTGAGTGATTGGACTGTAAATCTGAAATGAGACTCACTTCGTCACAGTTTCACTTCTTCCCACCAACTGTTCAGATGCCTCAGGTGCCAGAAAGGATTAGAAAACCCTGTGAGAAGGGATGGCAGTTCTGCTGAGGATGGGGAAAATGCAACACTATTTTTTTTCTGCTTTTAACTGAACATGGTGAGCACAGTATGAAGCTTTACATTTTACAGCCTTAGCCTGGGCCATAAGATGATTCTATTACAATGCATCACTTACCTTTATGTTTATAATCAGGGCTAATGCTATAAAGTTACATCCTGCAGGTGTTTAACCCTGTTTTCAGGCACTGCTTTCTGTTATACCTTGAGATATGAAACATAACCAAGTAGTACACAGTGACAGAAAAGAATTTAAAGTAGTGGTATAACTTTAAAATTACTTTTTTTCTTGACTCTCTGATACTAGTTCAATTTTACAATAGTACAGTCATATTTAAAAAAAAAAAATCACCTCCCTTTGTTAGCCATAAAATGAGTTTATGTTCCCAAAGGCATTGCAGGGAACAGTGTCATTAAGTGGAAGTGCCCAGCAGGAGGGAGTTGACAGTGGCTCTTTGAACCACCTAATCCTGGGACATGACAGGGCTGCTGTGCTTTGGTTAATAAAGGAACTGCCACTGCCTTTATTTGGCTTCCATTTTGCCCTCACAGTTTAAGTTTTCTTAGTAGAGTTTTGTTGTGCTGAAAGAACTCAGAGCAAACCAGCCTTTGTCATAGACTGAACCCCAGCTCCAGGCAGAGATTCCCTGTGCAGGTGATTCCCTGGGCATTGCCAGTTATTGAAGACAAGCAGTTTTGCTGGACATTCTAGCCTGAACAGCACTGACAAAATTCCTGAACCCAGGAGGGCAATATCTGACTCTTATGAGGAAGGTGTAGGTTTAGCATTAAAATAATGCAAAATCAAACCAAGAGAGTCCAACTCCTTTGCATCACAGGCTCCTGGTAGCACCTCTGCCCATACAGACTGAGGTTTTCCTGGTGATTTTAGGGTGAATCAGGCCCTGGCTGACAGGCTCCTGCCATGGATTGGGCTCAAGTGGCTTTTTAGTGCCTGAGGACTGGAGCAGAGATGTCAGCCAAGAGAAATCCCAGCAGCAGGATGTGCTGGTGAGTCTCCAGAGCTGGGTCACTGTTCCATTGGATTGGAGAACCCTCTCTCTCATTAGGAAATCTGGTGCATGCTATGTGTGCTTATACACTTCCAGAGCTTTTCACTGCTTTTAAAGCAGTGGGTAATGTTGGTACATCAAGAGATTTGTTTGATGTATTGTTACCTCTGCAGGCTAGAAATTACTCAGCAGCTCAGGTAGGAAGCATTGGGAAGAAAAAAAAAATTTCCCTATTTTTGGGGGGAATAAAGATACTTGTCTTGAGAGAAAAAGTAGGATGTATGATGTATCCTATGCATGTTTTGCACATAGTAATATGTATTTTTTGTTCTAAAATAACACTGCATGAAAAATCACCCTGAGTAAGGTGATCTTACTCCCTTTCTGACAACCATTAGAAATTACCCTGGAATGCTGTCATCCTCCTTGGCTAATTATCAGACAAAGCACTGATCAAGATTAAACTCAAACAAATAGATTTTGCATTGTCTGAAGTAAATAGATCAAAAGTTTAAGCAGAGTTCTCTTGAACAAAGAACTAATGATGATTAAGAGCTGCCTTTTTTTTCTCTTGTACCTTTCAATTGATTGTGGGCCTGCCTGGCTTGATGGATTAAAATCAGTAATTTAGAAGCTGACAAAACAATACATTACAGAAAGGATAGGAGTCAACAAAAATGACAGAAATGATCCTGACTGTAACATTTAAAGCTTTTAGAGTGTAACACTCTTGTGTGTACGTTTTCCCCAAAATCTCAGCATTGCAAGCAAATTAATTGGTGTCATGTTTTCAGCTATGGAGAGGGGAGCCTAAACCATTTCAAGAATTTAAGAACAGGCAATAAGAAGGGAAAAGGTTGGGCTTGATGATCTTAGAGGTCTTTTCCAACCTAGTTAATTCTGTGAAAAGAGAAAAAGTGGGATTGTTAGGCTGGAGAGGAGAGACCAGTGATGAACAATGGAATCTTGCACTGTGTTCTAGATTTTAAAAAAGGGGTTACAAGACTATACTATAACCTTCCCCCATAACTTTGGTGATGCCACTGATATTGCTTGTAAATTATTAGACCACTTTCTAAAGGAATAACTAAGTTAATATTCAGTTTACAGTGGTGCCATCCTGCTGCTTCTGTTCACGAGAGAGGCAGAAAGACTGAGGGGATAGACACAAAAAGGTGGCTGAAATGGGCAATAATGAGCAGTGATTTCACAAAGTTGCTCTGGCAGCAGCATCCTGAAAGGTTGTGAGTAGAGCCAAGATGGGAAAAAAAAATGCTAATTGTAAAGTGGTGTGATGAAGTGGGAATTTAAGTTCTCAACTTTAAGTTCTCAACGGATATGGAGTGCTAGATCTTAGAAATGTTACACAGAAAAAATCTGCAAGATTTTCCATGAGCTCAAGACGATGAATTTATGGAAACTTGAAGAAGAAAGGGCCTGGAAGCTGATGGGCAATAGGAGAAAAAGAAAGTTCTGCTTTGAACTTGAAGCTGTTGTTAGATATTCATGAGGAGATTTGACAAAGACAAGATTTCATTCCAAATGTCTGCACTAGAGAGCTGAGCCCATGAGTCATATGAAAATGTCTTAGGAGGTGATAAATGGCCAAATATAAGATGTGTAGGGGAAAGAGTGTGAAAGCAAGGACAGGCACCTCTTAGATCCCTTAGGAAAAGCTGATGGGAGACAAGAAGCTGACAGAGACAGTGAGAGAGGGCAATTACAACAGGAATTATGGTCAGCTCTCTGGCTGATGGCACAGAATGAGGGTTAGAGATTGGGTGAGCACAAAGAACTGGCTTTTTTACCAGGTTGTGCCAGTGCAGGCACCAGGGGAGTCAGGAAAGTGGTTGAGTCCCTCATGAGGTTGGAGTTGAAAGATAGAAATTGTGTCCTGAAAAGGCAAAGGCACAAAGGCCAAAATTAATTTCTGGGAATTGGCTCTAAGTTAGTGAGAGAGTTACCAGCATAAATGACAACAGTTTGGGCTTGCCTCTCCAGTTAGAATGATGACACTCCACTCATATTATACTTGTAAACTTGCAGTGTTATTGGTTAGAAAATGAATGGTTTTTTTCTCCAACCTTTGGCTTGCAAAACATTCCTGAGAGGGCTTTGTCAACCACATTTCTTTAGGCAGATGGATTGCTTGGGAGGACAGCCTGGGAGCTGCCACAGGGAAACTCCTGGATGTGACTGTGAACTCTGCACCCAGCAGGTTCAAAGGAGTGATTTCCCACAGAAATTCCAGAGAACTATAGAACCAAAGGGGAGCAGAGTGGTTATGGAAGAGTGTAAAGAGAGGAAACTGGTGTCAGAAAGGGAGGAGCAGGATAACCTTACATGAAACAGCAGGGGCCTTAAGGATTCTGAGGATGGAAAGGGCTTTCTGGAAATAAAAGGAAGGGAACTGAGAAGGCACCAACCTGTGGTTTCAAAGCCTGGCTGGTGTCTCTGGGAGCTGCAAAGGCTGAAGAGTTCAGGGTGAAGTCTGTGTGTCTGTCCTGCTGCTGCCCTGTGCTCTAGCTGCATTAACAGGGATGAGCATTCCTACTCTCTCCTGGTGGAAGAAAGCCATGATTTCTACAAACAAAAAATGTCTGAACAGTTTCTGCAAAAAGACACTAAATGAGTAGTATGTTCTCCACTTTTATAATGAAATGCAATGCTAGAATAAAAATAAACAGTAGCACAAAACCTCTCCTCTTTAGGAGTCTGAAATGGAACTTTCTTAACTTCATACTTTCTTGTTATAAGGAGAAAACTATCTATTTTCCTAATGAGGTATTCGAGGGCAGTGACTTGTTGTATAATGCTAATCTTATTCTTCTAGTTTTCCTTCATTTGCTTTTAATAACAGTTATAAAATAGAATAATCTGTAGGTGCTACCAAATCTGAGCCTTCAGGCTATTGCAATCACACAGTTAGAATGTAATTATTGTAAAGAGCCAAGTTGTTGTTATACCTGATTATAGCTGGAAGAGAAGGTAATTGAAACAAAATAAAACACAGTTTGGAGAAAACTCTTGTGTTTCTCAATATTTTTGCTATTTTTACCATGTGCCACTTCAGTGTTTTTAATTTTTTTTATTATTACTATTTTCTTATTTTTGTAACTAACTATTAAATTTCCTGACCACCTGTCTTAGTTTGAGACAAAATTGCTTTTGTTGCATCTGTGCTGCCCTACTGGAATAGTTATGCATAATAATGACTTAAAGTTGGTAACAGCTGAAACTTCACATTCTATGACTTACTTTTGCCTGTTTTTTGTAGTGAAATACTCCGAAGGCAGCTCTCTTTGAATCCATATTTGGGTTAGTTCCTTTTGCTTGTATGTTGGACATATTTTCAGTGTCAAACACCTTAATAAGCATCTTACAGATGGCACACGTAGGTTTTTGCAATGGGATGTTGCAAATTCTAAATCTGTACCTGTGTCCAAGGGAAGTGTCTTGGTTTGGAAAGACAGGTTTCTGCCAGGGAAACTGGGGTTTCCCTTAGAATGGGGAATGTAAACCCCTCACCCCCACCAAGTTATAAATTTGCAATCAAGGGCTTTCAGGCAAAGATTTGGGAATAGGAATAATAGTTCTTTACTAGGAATATTAACAATACAAATGTAGTAGAAAACAAAACCACTCAACCAAACAAACAAACACCAATTTTGGAGAACCCTGACAGAGTCAGAGCTACAACCTGACACCCTGTTGGTCAGGGTGTTGGGAGCAGTCCAAAAGTGAGTCCTCCTGGAGTGGCAGAGGTGGTTCTGGTGGAGTAGAGATGATCCTGTAGAAAATGGGTCCAGTGATGGTAAAAGGGGTCCAGTGGTGATGAGAAGGGATCCAGTCTTCCTCCAGGAATCGGGTGAAGCTGGATCCTTTCTGTGTTCCTGTGTCTCAGTTTTATCCAGGTAGGAATGGTTGGCTCCTCCCACTGGGTGGAGCATCTCACAATGGGATGTGGATGTATAGCTTGGCTATGTGTGCTTTTAGGGCTGTCTTAATGGCCCATTAGCAGAAAATATTCCCCTGGAGGGAGGACCAGCAGTGAAAGAGATAAGAAACACTGCCCCACCTGGTTTAACAGCTGGCCCATTACCAAAAGGCACCCGCCCCCCTCCTCCCAGAGTTACCAGAGATAAAGAAAAACACTTCTCCAACTTCTTTCAGCAGATGAAATAGAATACACATTTTTGGTTCTACAATCCCAAGACAGGAAGACTGGAGAATTTAAGGGAAAAGAAATCCATCAGGAAATCGTAAACAAACACAAGAATGTACCAGGAAGTTTCAAACCCACGAACTGCTGGGAGTTGGGAGAATGCTGCTTCTTCCTCTGCCTCATACACATGAGGGGATCTAAAATTAGGAACAGTTCAGAGGGTGGAAATGTGAAAGCAGAGGTTTCCTTCAAATGGAGGAGTTATCTCACTCAGTTCTCCTGTAATTATCAAATGGCTACCAGGGGAAAAGTCCAAAAGAAACAGATGGAAGGAGGCTGTTGTCCTCAAAGTAATATTAAAAAAAAAAAAAAAAAAAACCAAAAAAACCCCCTCAGACTAATTATTTTTGATCTGAAGCTACATGCCTTTGTTATTTACCTGCCCAGCCTACAGTGACAGCTCTAGGAATTTGTGGTAACCTAATTATTGTCATTAAGTAGGTGTACCCAGTGTGGGTTTTCTTGTGTTGGATTTTTTTTTTCTATTTTTTGTTTGTGAATCTCCGTGACATCCAGATATAAAAGGGCAAACAACAATTAGGTATACCTAGAAAAATACCCCCCCAAAAAAAGATATTTGGAATAATGATCTGTTTTACAGTACCAAGTCAGCAGTTTTTGCAAACTTTAAAATAAGGTTATAAAAGATGAAACAGGAAAGCTTATTTCAGCTTTTAAGAAAGATGTAAGCAATTTTAAACTGTGCTCTTTCCCCAGGGAGAGTTTAGAAATATTTCTAATGAATTAAAGTATAATAAAAGTATTTGCCTGGACGATAATGTATTTTTCCTAATAATTTCTTAATTTCAAGACTGCTTAATTGTAGCTCGCAGGGAAGTGAGGTTAAGGCAGTGTGTTTCCATGTTGAAAGGATGCACTGGAATCCTTTTCTTAGCAGGTGAAAAGGAATAGTGTGGTGTGTTGTTTTCGGTTTTTTGGGGTTTTTTGGTTTTTTTTTTTGTTTTGTTTTTGTGGTTGTTGGTTTTTGTTTTTGTGGGTTTTTTGTTTGTTTGTTTTGGTGTTTTTTTCTTCTTTTGTTGGGTTTTTTTGGTTGCTTTTTTTTTTTTTTTTTTGGGTAAGAGATATTTGTCTTTCCTACAAATTTTTGAGGAATCAGAAGGTTCCTGTCTAATCAAATGGGACAGTAAAAGGGCATTTATGAGAGTCATGGTTATGAAATTCTCATTAGAGGTGCATGGGGAATAGATGCCTTTCAAAAAAGTGCCCCTCCATCCCCCCCCCAAAAAAAAAACCAACCAAAAAACCCCCCAATTGAGTCTCAGCAGGGATTATCAGTGGCTGCAGGTTGTGCCAGTGCAGGCACCAGAGGAATCAGGAAAGTGGTTGAGTCCCTCATCAGGTTGGAGTTGAAAGATAAAAATCATGTCCTGAAAAGGCAAAGGCACAAAGGCCAAAATGAATTTCTGGGAACTGTCTCTAAGTTAGAGAGAGAGACACTCCACTCATGTTAAACTTGTAAACTTGCAGGGTTATTGGTTAAAAAAATGAATGGTTTTCTCCAATTTTTTTAGTGCTGAACCTATAGTCGGTGTCACCAGTTTCAACTAGAAAGTACCTTTAGTCAAAGAGGAAAGAAATATGTTTTAAAGGAATGTAAATCCCTTAAAATACCTGAATTATTATTATTATTATTATTATTATTATTATTATTATTTTATTTTACCAGTTTTTGTGAAGTACAGAATGATGAACTAGTGGTACCTTTAAATTTTTTCTTTACCTCCACAGTTGAAAAGATTCCTGTATGTATTGTGGTTGTTTTAACCATAATTTATTACAGGTATACTAAGAATCTATGAAGTAACACTGTTTTTCCCACTCAATTTAGATTAAAAAAATCACCCCTAAAAAAACCCCCAAGATAATATAGAAATGAAAAGAATAAAGGGTGTGGTCCTTTAAAATCTCAAATACATAAAACCATGGAAATGTTAGGAACTGGAGTGAAAGATGGGAAGAAAATCTCTTGGAATTTCAGTTAAGGAGTGCATCCAGCCAGGACCATGGCTGAGCTTCTGAAACATCTCTGCTGCTGGTCTGCCTCATCCTCTCCTCCCACCCTGCCTGCAGCTGCCCTCGTGTGCTCCAGCCTCCTCAGGGTCACAGAAAATGAGCTCAAACTGAACACAGAACATCCCTGAACTTATAACTTTCAGATTAGCAAATTCTAAATTGTATCTGTTACGAAACAGACAGAAGTACTTTCTAATTAGTCCATGGGTTTAAAAATTAAATACATCTAATAGTATATGGAATTTTTGTTTGTCTGATAGATTGTTTTTGCAGTTGCAGCAAAATAATCCAATTAAGCCTTAGAATTTTTTTTTCTTCCCTTTCCATGCTAGCCTACCACATTAGTAATCTGTGTGTGTACCAATTTTAGTCCTGGTTTCTGTACAAATACAATTTTAATTGCAAATGACACATTGTTTGGTGCACATATTGATAGCTTCCCAGCGTGTTCCATGCTTGGGGTTTATGAAGCCTTTAATATGGTTTCTTGTTGACACTTCTAAGTCCTCAGTTTCACAGCCACATGTTAGGGACCTGCTTGATATATTTGCTTATAAATATATAATGCAACAGTATATCCTTAAAACAATGAAACATGGGCTAATTTTAGAATTCTGTTTATATCCTCTTCTTAGAAGAAGTAAATAGTTTCATCCATTTATGAGGATAAAACCAAATCCCAGCCAAATTCACCCCTGTTCAGTAAGAGGAGGACGTTTACGTCACGTGGCAAGAGAGAAGATGTGAGTGAGGGATGTTTGCTGTCCCCCTCTGGCAGTGAGAACTCTCCTTAAGGTTTCTCTCCAGTCCCAGTTTCCCTGTCTGCAGTGAGGCAGGAGGGGCACTGAGCAGAGGGGAGGCTGGGCTTTGGTTGTGTGCAGGGACGGGGCTGGGCAGCATTGGGCACTGCAGCAATATGCTTCCTAGATGGTGGAGCTGCTGCCTCTATCCCCAGAAGCATCTCCTGTGGAAAAGCTCTTGGGGGGAATTCTGGCCAAGCAGCCAAGCTCAGACATCCACAGGGGCCAAGTCCAGGCTCAGCAAGGAGAGGCAGGAAGGGCCTTGGTGTGATCAGCTCCAGTGAGGTTTATTCCTGCTGCTGAAGGGAAATTAGGGAAGAAGAGCTGGCCACGTGCTGTGCACTGGCCTAAATAGGGGGCAGGGACCAATGGTCTGAGGGCACAGGGGCAGGGCAAGGGTCAGTGATCTTTAGGGAAAGGGGGCTGGCCATCAGGGATACCACCAGCAACAGGGAAACAAGGAAGGGAGAAACCACTACAGTTAGGGACACTTGGGGAAAGCAAGCTGGGGTCGATCACAGTGTGCAGAGCACCATGGGGGAGGACTTTCTTTCAGCCTAGGCAGGGAAGACTCTATGGACCATCCTTCCAAGGCAGGACTCTGGGAATTCCCCTGAGGGGTTGGAGGGACTCCACAGGGTGCTGCATGGGGTGCTGCACTCAGTGTTTCCCGTTCCCATCCCGTTGCTGTGGGTTTGGCTGCAGGCCAGAGCTGTGGGCACAGGGGCTGCAGCTGCCAGCAATGCACTGCAGGTGCTCCGAGGGCTTGCAGGAATGCCTGGGAACGCTGGCAGAGCAATGCTGCCTCTTCCCAGCAAACCTCCCAGGGACTAAATTAATGGATCTCATATTGTATTGATTGTGGCCAATAAGTGCCTAAATGATTTGATGCAAGGCAGAGGGATTATGAAGGGAAGAGGGAAGAGGCAGCTTGAAAGAAATATGCGGTTTAATTACAGGATGAATTTCGGCAATCTACCTCCCCCTAGGAATTTAACAAATAGGCCTAAGTGCACTTAGCTGTTCTTGACATCTGTTGAAATGATATCTGCCCATGATGAGGGAATCATGGGAATTGGTCTGAGGGTATTGTCAGGATCAGTGAGCCACAGGAAACTGCTTCTCTGGCTGCAAAATTAGACGACAGAAAAGCCTGCATTAGCAGTTTTAGGTCAAGCTGTAACGATTACAATTTCCATAACAGAATTCTGCTTTCTGATTTAATGACAAGGGCTCTGTCTTTAGAAAGATGCTAAGTAAATATTTAACATGGTGTTGAAACATAAGCAATGAAATATACATATAAGCTGGAATCAAAATCAATTCCTGGGGCTGGTGTTGGTGGAAACCTGATCTATGACTTTGAAGAGAAATGTCCAGGTTTATACCTTTTTTATGATCTGCTATGGCATGAAACACAGAATCTCTTAGGTAAACAATGGAGAGGGCATAAAACCCAGGGAACACAAAAGCTGGAGCTTCAGCTTAAATTCTCTGGGAAGACAAGCATGGTGAAGAGTGATGTTGTGTATTTGCTCATTTTGATTACATCTATAATTCAGCAGGAAGTATGTGTTGCTTAACGCTTTCTTTCTACTGCATTTTATAGTATTTATACTATACCTCTGCACCAGGGAGAACCTGGCAATACCTTTGGAGTCCTCAGAGACATAAGTTTCTTTGCATTATTTGAAAGCTGTGGTTTCTCGTGCTTGGAGCATTTATGTGTATTACTCCATAAATTACTTGTCATTTCCTTTGAAAAAGTAATGAACGTTTACTTCATAAAAGGAGGTAGAAGGAGAAGGTGAGTGTGTGTATCCTGTTACCTGAGCTGCCTGTGCCTCGCTGCCTGCCTGTGTGTGACTCTGACTCTGCCTTTTGCCTGTGCAAGAACTAAAAATCCACAAGATTAGGCCCAGGGAGGGGATTGTTTCCTTTATATATGATGCCTGCAGTGTTCTTTTCCTGTGATTTCCATACAAAACTTGAGAGCCAAATTACATGGTTCATTCCTTTCACTGTAAAAGACAAGTAAGGATTTATGGGTGTATGAAATGTTTATGGTTAGGGGTTTTTACAGATCAAGTAATTGAAGATGGGATTTCAGTTTGTGTAGCCATGCATTTTCCTGGAAATTATTTTGAATTCACATCCATCTAAATTTCTGATGCCCTTCCCTGTTTGACTGCAATGAGGTTAACTGGGTAAACACATGGTAAATCACAGTGATGTTAAAAAATTAATATTCTGGTTGGGTTGTTGTGTTTTTTTTTTTTTCTTGTTAAGTTCCTGAAAACATAAATACATTTGCATTAGTGATCCACAAAACTCCAGACAGCAGCAGAGAAAGACACACAAGTTTTGCTCTCCTGCTCTGTTTTTAGAGCCCACCTGACCCCCAGTGATTTGTGTCTGTGTGAGGAGCTGGGCTCAGCCTCCCCTGGTGCTCCTGGAGAGTTTTATCAAGTGCAGCTTTTCTGTGGGAGCAAACCTGCAGGGATCTCTGCAGGACCAACAGGCCAAAGTGCAGCCATCAGTTCTTAGAAAGGGAATTAGTTCAGCAAAGCAGAAGATTCTGTTTGAAAGGCTGACGAGGCTCCAGTAGGTTACACCAGTGTCAGAACCAAAACATTTTAGTATCCATTTTCCCCAGCAGACTGAGTTATTTGGTGACTATATAGGAAAAAAACAAGCAGCTGATTCCCTTTAGAAAGTACAAAACAAAACTGAGCATGTTTTCCCCTAAGAGTCGACTTGTAGTTACAGTTTAAAAATTCATTACTAATCTTTTAGTTGCAAGATTTGGGATTGCTTCCCAATATCCTTTGAAATATGGTGTGATGTAAAATAAAACCCCAAACATCTGAGAAATTAAAAATTGCTTGCACTCTAAGCGTAACTATTACCTTGTTTTTAGAGTTGTCTTTATTTGATATCTCATTGCCAGCTTCCTTGAAACAGAAAAGTTTCTGTGATTAGCATGTGTCATTTGGTAATAGGATTAAATAGAATGTTGATTTGTTTCCATATACATCTAAAATGCTGTAGCCTTGTTAACAGAAGTAAAATAGTTTTTTTCTTTTCTTCTCCATAAGTACCTAACATAAATTGTAATATATTTAGAATTGTAATATATTTGGAATTGTAATATATTTAGAATTATAATATAGTTATAATTACCAGCTGGGTTTTTTTTTTCACTTTTACATGAATATGAGCTCTCTGCTGTAGTGTATCATATCTCAAAGCAACTTCAAAAGCTTTGTGAGGTAATATGCACTTTTCTAGGCTAAAATTCTCTAGGCTAAGTTTGTTCAAATCTCGTACCCATAATTAGGCATCTAAATATAATGGCCTGATTCTGGAAGGATGTGAGCACTTTTAGGTACAGTGACTTGCTAAGATTTGCTGTGCTCTGCATTTCGAAATCCAGGCCATACATGTGGGCAGCCTAAATATAGATTCATGAACTAATTTAAGACTTAAATAGGCTTCAAATGATGTGGCATGTTTCTCAGTTCATGTTATTCCTGACGGAGAAAACCTGTGATTCCAGCAGTGATCCTTGTCTGCCTGGCACTGATGGGAAAGGGCTGCTTCTTGGGCCTCAAAGTGCTTTTTCAAGCTCTGTAACAGCTCCACGTTGTATTCCATTATCCCTGTTTAAGGCACGAGTTCTGTCTTTTAAATTCCAGATTTCCTAGGAATGTAATGGAAAATTGTTTAGGTGGAGCCCTTTCAGTGAGACTGAATTATGTATGGATAATGTGAAATGCCTGCTCTCTTCAAAGCCAGGATGTTTAAGAGAACACATAACTTGCTTTGGATAAAACTCATTTTATATTTAACAGAGCATTTCCACCTGTCAGACAGTGTGTCTCTTTCTCTTCCTGGGTTGGTGGTATTTTCAGGGCTTACAGAAAAAATGGTTCAGGGGTTGTTTTGCTTTTTGAATTGGAATAATTGTAAGAAGACTTCAGTTATAAGTGGCTTTTGTCCATAAATTCAGATTCCTCAAAACAAGGTAGTTAAAAATGTGGTATCACTGTCACAAAACCGCAGTGTAATTGTCACTGCTAATACCTTGTAGTTCTCACCAGTCCTGGCTGTGGCAACCAGATGAGAGTGATGAAAAAAGAGCAATTATTCTTCATTTAATGAGCGCATTGTGTGTGCAGACCAGTCCAGAAAGTCCAAACTCTAACTTGAATGTATTCATTAACATCCTTTACTCTTTGTCCAACTTTCAGTTCATTTTTTTATATTTAAATTTGGTGTTTTTTGTTAATTGAGGCTTCTTATAATGGAGATCAGGCTGGGACATAGAAGAATGGAAATGGGACTGTAATATTGAAGCACATTAACATTGTTCTTTCGGGTTTCAGGTTGGTTTGGTTTGTGTTTGGTGATTTTTTTTTTTTTTTTTTTTTTCTTTTGGGGGGGGTTCTGGTTTGCTGGGGGTTTCCCCCTCTTTTTTTTTTTTTTTATCCAAAATCACTTTTTTTTTTGAACATTAAAAAAGTACAGGCATTGATCTGGGTATGTTCTGCAGAAGACAGAGAAAAGACACATTTACAAAGAATATTCAGAAGTATATTATTGCACTTTCCTGTGTAGTCTGTGTTTTAATAGAAAATGACAGTAACTCTGTCCTGAAATAACTATTGTCCTCTGTAAAGAAAAAAATGGATAGCTGTATTTGTGACATGAGAGAATGTTGTAAAGCAAATACTGTGGTTCGCTGTTTCTCCTAATGCCCCATCATTTCATTCTCCCTCTCACTGTGAAGAGATTTTCCTGTATACTTCTTTACCTTCTAAAAGAAGAGTAAGCTTTAAAAAAACAATTAGAGCTGTCATGGTGTTACAAAAATATTAACAATCAAGTTATTAACTTATTTCCACATCTCACAAACCTGCTGTCAGTCTAAACAAGGAATGAAAATTCTTGCACTCGTACGAAATCTCTGCAATTCCTTGGAAGCTCAGTGTTCTCAGCATTCAGCTTTCAGACTGGCTACTGCTGAGCCAACTCAAGAGTGTGATTTACTTTTTTTTTTTTTAAGAAAACTCTTTCCAGTGATGAATTTGGTTACTTTCTTTCCCCCTCCTCTTTTTTTTTTTTCCTGCGACGTGAGTCATTCATAAACACTTTGTGGTTTAGGCAGCAAGGTTGGGAGCAGGAGTATCTGAAGAAAAAGAGAAAAAAAAAAAAAAAAACCCACCAAGAAAATGTGTAGCCAGAATGACAAATCCTTAGGCACAGCTATAAAACATACAGATCAGTAGCAGAGAGCCATAAGAATATATTGACTGTGGCTCAAACTCATCAGAAGATTGATCAATTCAGCTGACTTGCATTAATTGTGAAATAGAAGGAACGCCGCGATCAATGATAGGCACGAAAGTGCAGCGGTAATGATGCCACATCCAGCTAATCCAATAATGGATAACCTGATGGATAGCATATTGGAATTCCACTGCTCGGGCCCCTGTCACAATAAAGTATATCCTGCAATTATGGGGAAAAATCGAGCAGGCGGCAGTGGAGGCCGCCTAATCGGGCAGCAGCGCCGCGGTCGTTCTCCTGATTAAACACCGCCTTAAGTGGCACTCAAACACTGCAGCTCAGCCAGGGTCTGAAAGGCAATCCTTAAATTCATCTGGAGCCCTGTATCCTAATCCAGGCAAACTATGAATATTGAAATGTGTGCGAGATCTCCAGTTAACTCCGGGCATTTGAACGCCGGGCACCAGTCTCCTGCTGTTGGCCACGAGGAGAGGGGACCATGGCTGAGGTGTGAGCCACCTGTGCTGCAAATCAGTTTGGTTTTAGAAAGGCTTAGAGACCTGATGGGAAAAATAATGCCTCTAACAGACCCGTGGAGAAGTCAGTTTTAGTTAACTTCTGCCCGCGTTTGCCTATGGTTACTAATTTCAGTCGGGTCAGTGTTTAGGTGTTGATTGGAGGAAGAATAGATTTTTAGTAATATAAGATTTTTTTTGATTTTTAGTAATGTAAGTGCAGCCAGAACTGTGGCTGCAGTTTAGATTCAGTGGTCACCTACTTATTATAAAACCAGCCTGAATCCTCTCCACAATACAGCATCTGTCACATTAAGGACTATGTCTTTCAGCTCTTATTAAAGTATTGACTTTCCTACTATTACTTTTCTACTGATACTTAACTTTTATCATGAAGTTTATCTCTACAAGCCTGCTCATAGTCACTTTGTCTCGACTTTGCTGTTGGTTAGACTTTTTCAGACCCAGCTTTTTGGGGAGGGTGTCAGGAGGCTGCAGGGTCCATGCAGGAGCCCCTTGGCAGTGACTGTTTAAGGAAGGTATGTCCTGCTCCCCTGCCTCTCCCTGGGCACTGGGCCCTTTCTGCTGTGCTTGGAAAGGACCACTGGGAGCTGCAGAGGAGCCAGGACTGGTTTTTTTTTCAACTTATCCCTTGTCAGCAGTATTTCTCAGTTATTTTTATTTTGTTTTATAAATGACCGATCTTGGAGCTGCTCAACATCCAGGGCGTCCAAGGGCTGCTGTTTCTGGGGGTTTGGGCAATCACAGGGGGAAATGGATGGCTGCCTCACCCCTGAGGAAGCACCTGAACCCATCTGTGGATCACTCTGCTTCACCTTCTAGAAATCATTGACTGCTTTAATTCCAGTTCTGGGTGGGGATTTTTATGTGTCAGCTGCAGAAATTTGCCACTTTTCAGATACAAGTGTTTGTGCATAAATTGGACTGAGGTTTTGACACTTCACAGGTCTTGAAACTCTTCAGCAGAACTTGGCTCTATTTCTGTGTGCAAATGTAGGGGTTTTCATGAACAAAATCACTTTGCTGCTCTCGCTGGGCTTTCTTTCCTTTGATGAAGTTGTTGAGGCAGAGAAGCTTTGGGACAATTATTTAAGCAAATAGCAAGCAAATTAAAATATTCCCATTCCTGTTAAAGTGTGCTGGTAACAACTCTTATGGTAGATGAGGAGCTCTGCCTGCCTTGCTGAAGCCTCTTTGACTCTGGAGCATCCAGCTGGGCTTGTGTGAGCAGGAATTGTCCAGCCATCTCAGCCTACTGCCCTGCTGTAGGAAAGCCAGCACTTTAGGGCTGCAGCTCATGTCTTCTGCTTCCCTTCTAGTGCAGTGAGATGGGAATGCACTAATTTTCTTAGTGTTGTTGGGAAATGATCAGCCAGTGTTTGTATGGGGCTCTTCTTCTTCCTCCCTAACATTGATTTTGCCTGTGGGGACTGAAGGGACAAAAAAATAAAAATAAAAAGCAAGACTCCTTCCATGGTTACAATGGGAATGCAGGGATGAAATTAAGGAAATAATTTATCCTAAGGGTTCTAAGTATTCCAGAGTGTTTGTTTTCAACAGAAAAAAAATTAATTAAATACTAGATTAATAAGTGATCAGTAAATCCTGACATGGTTTTCAGGCTGCTTAAGCGAGCTGACAGCAAAGACTGTATCTTTCTATTTCTTTGCAAGCAGAATATAGAATTCATGTCCTTCAGGCTTCAGGGTTGTTTTGTTTGTTTGTTTGGTTTGTTTGGTTTTGGTTTGGGGGTTTTTTGGTTGGTTTTGGTTGGGGTGGTTTTTGGTTTGTGGTTTTTTTTTTTGGGGTTTGTTTTTTTTTTTTTTTGTGTCTTTCTTGTCTTTCTTTAAAAATACTGCAGTATAACCAAAATACAAGTTGACTAAGTTGTGAATGTAATGCCACCGTCCTGGGTGTTCATAGCATCTCTTTCTGTGAGGAATGGCCTGGTACAGTGTGTCTTTTCCAAACCTATTTTTGATTGTGTGAAGTGTTAACAGTTCACTTCACACCTCCCATCATAGGAGTAATAATAAAGGGAAGGCGAGCTCAGACTCTGTGATGGTAGCTAATTGCTGTGGAACAAACCCTTGCCTTCTCCCAGACTTTGTTCATTTCTTTTGGCCACCAGGGAATAATTTTAATACATGAAAACTGTATTCAAGTTATGTTCCAGCAGTAAATGAGATCTACTTACTTCTTTCCAGAACAATTAATTTCAAGCCAGCCTATGTTAAAGAAAGTACTGAGCAGTGTGTTTTATAATTGCTGGAGAGCTGTACATGCAATATTAGAATAGAAATATTGGGTTTCTTTTCAAGTTTTGAGTAATCTCAGTAGACTTGCGAGCTGCTATGAATAATTCTGTAAAGCCTAAGTGAAAGAGCTCAGATATTTTCCCTCCTCTCTTTGAGATTACCGCGGCAGAGGCAAAAAGGCAAAACACCTCAGTGTTATGGAAAATGAAGACACTTTGCTAAGACTGAAGTAGTAATGGATAGCCTGAAGGCATTGGTTGAAACAAACTGACTCCAGCAATGCTTTTTTTAATGGTTTGGGTTTTTTTGGTTGTTTTTTATTTTTTGTTTTTCCGCTCAGATAAGTTGTTAGATGCCACCAGTCATGTGTGAAGTTACAGCGCGGTATCTTCCTAACAGGGGAACTCTGTAAACGCTTAACTTGGCTGTCAGCAGCTGAACATCATTTCATAGGTTGGATAAATCCTCACAGACATTCCTGAGCAGGGACAGGACAAGCAGGAATGGCTTTAAACTGTCTGAGGGCAGAGCTAGGTTGGTTATTGGGCAGGAATTGTTCCCTGGCACAGGGTGCCCAGAGCAGCTGTGGCTGCCCCTGGAAATGTCCAAGGCCAGGTTGGACGGGGCTTGGAGCCACCTGGGATGGTGGAAAAGGTGTCCCTGCACATGGCAGGGGGTGGCACTGGGTGATCTTTGAGCTCCCTTCCAACCCAAACCATTCTGGGATTCAGTGATTGTTTGTGGTACCTGCAATGAACTATCTTAGATCCTCTGTCATACGCTTTTTGGGGGATTTTTTGAGTTGTTGGTTTTTTGTTTTGTTTTGTTTGTTTGTTTGTTTGTTTGTGGTTTTTTTTGGTTGATGTTTTTTGGTGTGTTTTTGGGTTTTTATTGGTGAGTGGGGTTTTTTGTTGTTGTTTTGTTGTTGTGGGTTTTTTGTGTGTGTTTGTTTGTTTTTTGGTGGGATTTTGATTTTTTTTCCCCTTATTTTTTGTTTTCCACATGGAGCTAAAACTTAGTGCATGGCACACAGAACTGGGCAGGGGAAGAACCACACATTTTCCATGGGATTCTGGTTTTTCCATGGAGCTGCACTGACAGGGTGCTGCTGCCTCTGCCTGCCCTGCACGGTGTCATTGCCTTGGCTAATTTCTCTGCCGTGCTCTTGAACTAAAACTTGTAATGCAGATGGTGACCCTGGAAGGTCTTACAAACTTGCAAGTGCTTGAAAAGGTGTTAATGCTTTTCCCCAGGAAAAGAGAGGGGAATTTTAACCTCCTCCAAAGGATTGTTTCATCTGTAATTAGCAGAAGCAGGATCATACAAATACAGAAATCGGTGAGCTAATTGCAGTAGGCTGGCAATGAGGGACTCTACTGGGATCAATTAACATGATCTAGATATTAAAGGAAAGCAGAATGTTCCCTCTTTTTTCCCCTCCTATGATTTGCCACATTTGTCTCTTAAATACAGACTCTTGCAAGGTAAAAAAAGAAAGGCTTGGCTTTTATTTCTTTATTTTTAAAAATATTTCCAGAGCAAGAAAAGTCATCATGATGATCTTCAGTTCTGCTGACATCCTGCTTGTTTCTTTTACAGCTGAGGCCAAGTGTCAGGTGCAGCTGGGGACCACTGGGAAGGGTTGTTGACTGGTGCTCCAAGTTTTTTTGGTATTTAACAGCAGAATTGCTCTCATGTTGAAACAGGCCCTTATTCCTAAGCTCAGTACACTCTGGTACATATTTTTTGGGGTTTTGTACTATTTATTTGTATTGTGGGATGCCCTTAGACCTAAACATAGGTGGTTGAGATATCATTTTCCACTGGTATTGCACATGTTAATACTTGTCTTGGTTTGGAAACAGGTTTGGAAAGACAGGTATCTGCCAGGGAAACTGGGGTTCCCCTCAGAATGGAGAATGTAAACGCCTCACCCCCTGCCAGATTATAATTTCTCAATCAAGGGCTTTCAGGCAAAGATTTGGGAATAGGAATAACAGTTCTTTACTAGGAATATTAACAATAGAAATGTAGTAGAAAATAAAACCAACCAACCAAACAAGCAAACAAACACCAATTTTGGAGAACCCTGACAGAGTCAGAGCTACAACCTGACACCCTGTTGGTCAGGCTGTTGGAAGCAGTCCCTGGAAGTGAGTCCTCCTGGAGTGGCAGAGGTGGTTCTGGTGAAGTAGAGATGATCCTGTAGAACAAGGGTCCAGTGATGGTAAAAGGGGTCCAGTGATGGTGAGAAGGGTCCAGTGGGTGAGAAAGGTGAGTCTTCCTCCCAGAAATCAGGTGAAGCTAGATGCTTTCATGTCCCTGTGTCTCAGTTTTATCCAGGTAGCAATGCCTGCCCCCCGCCCCCCCCCACTGCCAGGGGAGATGTGGAGCATCTCACCATAGGAGGATGGAATGTGGATGCACTGCTCTGGGGAGGGTGAAGTCCAGGGAGGTGTTAATGGCCCATTATCAGAAGGCATCCAGCCCTCTTCCCCCTTGAGTTACAAGAGATAAAGAAAAAAAACAAACATCTCCCCAACTGCTTTTAACAAATGAAAATAGAATACACACCCCTGGCTCCACAACCCAAGACAATACTGCATTATAACATATATGTGGCTATACTTTACTGTCAGTCCCAGGGGAAGAATATCAGCTTTTTGGAACCTGTAAATACTGGGAAATCGAGTCAAGCTGGTCAGCAATAATGCATTAAAAACTGAAATGCTCTGTGCTCTTTTCTCCCTCTCACTGAAGCCATGCACCTGGCATTTCTCAGGTGAGGGCTGCAGGCGCAGGGGAGGGAGCTGACAGGAGCTGCTGTGAGTTTGGTGTGGCAGGAGTGCAGCTCTCTGGGTGTTGTGAGCTGGGAGTGCCCATTAGGGGAGCAAAGACAGAGCTTCAAGCCCTTGGTGTTTGGCTGGAATCGACCCCAGCTCCGCTGGAACACAGCGCTTGGTTCTGCACCTAAAATCAGCTCAGTTCTTGTTGAAGGGACAGGGTGCCAGCAGTCCATTCAGGAGAATATTTACTGCTTTTAAAGAAGATTTAATCAGTGCTACCCTGATCCAGTGTGGGGATGCTCAGCTTAGTAAGAGCTGACTACCAAGGCTTCCAGGAAGGGGAATTTCTCACCTCTCTGGCAGTGACTGTTCATGTGTTCCTCCTTGCTTCTGAACAGCAGAGGAAAAATGGGGTTTGAAACTTGGTTATTGAGCACTACAAGGAGTAAAATGCAGTGGAAATGGACTGCAGTGTTCTTTTTCATTTTTAGAAAATAATTCCAGACATCAGAGAGGGATTTTATATAACCTGGTAATGAAGAATAGTTCTTCTCTTGTTCTCTGGGCCCCAGGCATTCCACGTTACTGAAGGAACATGACATGTGCAACAAGGATGTATGAAACCTTTAAGATTTTTTTTCTAAAGATTTTTTTTCTAGATAGCTGCTGAACTTATTTTCTTCTCAAAAAGAAGTTATTATAGACATATTTCTATATAATTAGTTCAGAACTATCAAATAAAACCAAAAGTGACTCGTCTTCCTTCCCCACTCTCCCTATGAAATGCCAAGTTTGTCTTATTTCTCATGGAGATGGATATTTAGATAATGATAGCAAAGCTATTTGAAATGCAGACAAAACTCCTTCCTTGGTTGTTTGGGTTGTTTTTTTCTTGTGTGTGTTTCACTCAATCCATTTTCTATTATAATCCTTATGGACTTGGACATCAACCCTTTCCCACACCATCATCCCCTGTTTTGCTTATGCTATGGACGTGCTTTGAGAAAAATATTTCCCTTTTTTTTCTTTCTGAGCAGGTTTGGTTTTGCAGTTGGTTTGATTTGGGTTTTTGTGTGTGTGTGTTTTCAGCTTCTTTTCTCCTAAAGACAGATGGTGGCAACACTGTTCTTTGTAAAGCAAAGAGCAAACAGCTGGTGAGGTGCAAGGCGAGGCCAGACCAGCAGTCCATGGCTGTTTCCAGTGTTTCAAAGTCTCCCTTGGCTTTCCAGAGGTGCTGGTACACAAAATAAGCACACACATATCTCCCCTCCAACAGTAACAGTAAAAAGTTAATTTTAAAAAAATCACAAATATACTAAATTTATGGCATAGTACAGATGCAGTACCTTTCCTTCTTGGCTTCCATATTTAAATCCATACTTGACTTAGAAAAAAAAAATTGTTGCGGTCTAATAACTATAAAATACTAAGAGGAAATAAAATCAATGTTGGCCCCAGCCTTAGAATGCAAACCACACACACACACACTCTCTAAGATATGGTCAAATAGTGCTTACTCAGGAGATTCAGCTCCAGGAATTGAGCAGCACTGAGAACCACGATAAAATATGCAGGAAATGAAAAAGATCTGTTTAATAGATGCTCAAAATTTTTTGTTTTTATAAGATCAAGGTTGTTTGGTTTTTTTTATTATTCCCTTTAGGTAAAAAGAATTCTCATGATTGATATCTATCAGACTTGGACAGGTGAAAGTTACTTGGTGGTTTGTTTTTTTTTTTCCCCCTTCCTTGCAGTGTTATTAGTCCCAAGTCCCCAGGTTGCTAAATGTACACATATGAATTACAGTGTTTCAGGAACCAAATGAAATGGAGAAAAAAAAAAAAAAACCAACACCAAAAACCCCAAAACCCCACCAAAACAATAAACAAACAAACAAAACACAAACAAACAAACAAAAACACCAACCAACAAAAAAAACCCGAAACCACCGAACAAAAAACAAAAAGACATCTCCATGATGTATTTTAAGTCTGGCTTTATTTAGTAAAGAATGCTGTGCAGTCATTTTAATGAATTATTGCTCCTGCCTGGCATGGGCAGCATGCTCTGAGCGAGAAGTGTGGCTCTCCTGGCAGTCTGCATCTGTAACCTGTCACACTGCTGCACACTTGCCAAGAGTAGAGTCTAGAAGGAGATTTTCCATTTTTACAGGAGGGCTTTATCATCAGACTGGGCTTTACCATTAGACTGAGGTACAGTGAGAGCTCAGACTGGGAAAAAGGGAAAAAAATGGGGGGAAAAGATCCAATTTTGTGGAAAATCTGATGATGTAGAACAGATCCTTGTCTTTATTTAGAATGAGAATTTCTGTCTTCATTTAGAATGGAAGTAATTTTTTTTTAATTACACTTTTAAAAGTGGAGCTTTAAATCAAGAGCTTTACCATGCAGATGCTTTAGAGCCTCTGGAGCTCTGTGACTTTGGGTCTCCAGGTCTCTCACTGTCCTTTGGCAATTGGCTGCTGCAGGTTCTGGGAACCTGAGTCAGGGTTATTTGGAAGGCTCAGGTCCCTAAAAAGCCCATCACAGCAGCAGCTCAGCAGCTGGAGGAGAGGGGAATGAGTTCAGAGAAACTATTGGGGCATTACTGAGCAGAACATCCCTGAAGAACTTTGCATTGTTTTTGGTCTGGCAAATCTGATGAACAGCTGTCCCCATCGCAGGGTTTGTATCCAGCTCTAGGTATGGAAGCTTTTAAGCTGCTTGTTTGGTCACTTAAATAAGATTTTGCTGTCTCTGGACCTGTGTGAAGCTCTGGCTGCTTGTGACCAGGTGTGCTCAGTCTGTCAGTGCTGCTTGGTGTGAGGAAACAGCAGCTCTTGCCCTCCTGTGATGGACACTTGCTCGTTGTTTCCAGGCTTCCAGGGCTCTCCCATGGCCTCCCTAACCTTTCAGACTTCAGAGATCTTCATGCCATGCAGCAGATGCAAGACAGAGGTCGTGTTTTCTCTAGAAGTGCTCAGTTCCTGCAGGATTTATTTATTTATGTAAGGGTGGATGTTAAATACCAGAAATGCCACAGTTTACACTTATTTGTCTATGCTGGTTGTTACAGTGTAGCTGAGCCCAGGTCATAATTCTTAAGCAAAAGTATCTTTTCACAATGGAAATTAATTGTTATTTGTAATTGTCTGTGCCTGCTTGAGACACATCAAGAATTTTTATCTAAGTAATGAGACTCCCCTGTCTCAGAATATGCACGCTGAGGTGTAAAAGGCCGGAATTCCAGTCTCTAGACACAATTAGAAATCCAAACAATTGCTGTGATATACTGAAAAACCAGACAAGTAACCTCATGCAGAGCAGCATTCCCTACCCTTTTAATTGCTGCTTATCCTGTCTCAGTAAGTGAGGTAATTGATGTTTTACTCTCAAAATTGATCTCGGTGTTTCAGGTAGTTAGCAGACTAGAATGGCTTCTGCATCATAGCACTAAAAATCGTTTTGTCTCATAAACTAATCCCAGGCTCAAAAATGTGGCACACCTGAAGGCTCCCTAGCTTAAAAATAATGAGTTTGTTTGGATCTTGGGTCCACTGGACCAGATTGTGATCAATCTGAATAACCACACAGAACATCACAGCACTTGGTCCTGCTCTTTGCAATCCTCCTGTTCACAGTTCTCCCCGAGGGCCACCTACATCAGAGCTTTGAGGAGCTCCAAATGATTTCTGCTGGTACTTTGTTCTTTCCTGTTTGAGTGAGAGAAATTGTTTGGGGTCACAGCAAGCTGGCTGAACAGGGGGTGGGTTCCAGTTGGAGTAGCTTGACCCAGCACCTCTCAGGCAATGTGCACACTCCTGCAGGTGTGGGACTCCCCTCAGGCCCTTGGCTTCACTTTGCTCCTCCATGTATGTTAATAGAGCATTTCTGGGAGGAAAAGGGAGGAGAAAAATTGATGAGATGCAGGTCTGTAGCCATGGTTCGTGCTGTGATGTTTTGGTTTCTCTGAAACTCTTTCCCAGGCACTGTTCTGCCAACAAGAGACACGTTTTCCTAACTGTAGCTATGTTTTGCATTCCTTTCCCTAGGAGAGACTTCTTCTTGATGTCTCTCTGACTTGACCAATGTAGTTGAAGAAGTTTGTCTTTCTTCCACCCCTTTGGGTGGTTCTTCATAAAATAGTATAAAGGGAAGAAATTCCTGGGTAATAGAAATTGATTTAGAGTCGTTTCAGCCTTCTGACCTCGGGAGTCCCTGTCATTGTTAATGTTAAACAGCATCATCAGTCAAAATACTTTTTGTAGTATTGCACGTTTATTGCAACCCAAACATGGTATGGAGAGCATTTGGTTATTTCCCATCTGTCAGTGGATGGAGAGAAAAGGCTGTGTGTTTTGAATGGCTGGTATTTCACAATGGGATTCAGGTATGAGCTGGGAAAATCCTGCCTCTGTTCTTTGTTGCCCTAATTAAAGTTTACTCTGGTAACCTAAGGAATGAGTTAAGAAATAAACCTCAAGCAGTCTCACTCGTTCACTTGTGCAATGGTGCCCTTTGAAATTCACAGGGAAAATATTAAAATACAACATGGTAGAGATGTGATTTTGTACATGTGCCCTTGTGTCTCTCTGATTGCATTTGTCAGCCTGGTATTTTCCTAAAGATACTTTGTTTCCCAGCTTCTGAAAGCACAGGGTTGGTTTGGGGAAAAGGATTTGGGTAGGCTTTCAGAAGGACTGGAATATTAAACCATGTGGTGTATATAATCATGGGGAGTTTCTTTTCTCTGACCTTACAAGGCTTGAAGATTTTATGTTATCTCGTTGCAAAGTTTAGTGTAGGAGGTTCTAGAAACTCAGGTGTAAAAGCAGCTCAGGATTGTTCCAAACAGTGGAATGAAAAGCAGAGAGTAAATGACACCTTGCTTGAGGCTCCAGCTGTGGTGTTTTGAGGCTGGACCACCAGGCTGGGAGTGTTACCTGCATGCACATGAGGATGTAATGTTCCTTCTGAATGGTGTGTGCAGTTACTGCATCGCTCATGTGTGTGGTTATGTGATGTTGGGGTGAGTCATTAATGCCATGGCTTGGTTTCTTCCCCCCTGTAACGGAAACACACAGGCACAAGTGCAGGTAAAGGAGATGCTTCTCTCTCCCCCTCTCCATCTCTGTTGTATATAGAGCTGTAGATAAATGTGAGAAAATGTGTAGATGGAATTCTTTGTCCTTGGTGACTTTCAATCTGGGCCAAGACGTGGCAGAAAAATGAAGACAGGTATAGTTATGTGAAGAAAAGAGGCTATATTTATGGCAAAAAAGAGGTGATATTTAGATCTTTCATGTTTATATAGTACAAGGTTTCTCTCTGCCTTCTCAAGGGACAGGGTTTCAGGTCACAGTTTACCTCACCTCCTCATAGCTCATCACAGAGTTTTGCAGAGGTGTTGGGAGCAGCACTTTCATGCATGAGGATGGCATGCAACGTGCCATTGCAGTTATTTCAAAAGGTATAGACACACTACAGCTTTGAAGCTACAATTTCAAGCTTGTTATCCTGGAGGTCATTGAAGAACGTGACATTTCGTTTGCAAAACGGGTCTGGCTGTGAATGCAGGTGCATGCACATACACAAGTTTTAAATGTTTCTCTCTCCTTTGCTATTTTTAGGACAGTAAAGCCATTGCTGTGGTCTCATTAAAAAGGTGAAGGGAAGTGTTTAACTTTGTCAGCTACACCTGATTTTTGCCAATGATTGCTCATTTTCTTAACAGAAAAGTAAAGAATACTTTAAATCAGACTTACAGGTTCAAGGTAACCTTACCACTTCTGAGTGAGAAGAATACAGTGCCCTAATGGATGCTGTTATATGACAATCTGTAAATGTCTTTCATTATTAAGTGTCAAGGTTTCTTTTAGGAAAGCTTTAGAAATTCTTGGGAGAAATGTTTCATTGCAGCAAGCTGTAGCAGTGCCACTAAAAATATATTGCTAATTAAAGTTTATTGACAGTCTCTGTAATGCGTTCCTGGAACAAGCCAAAGCACTGAGTAGTTATTGAATGTGAGGCACTGCATCTTCTATAGTTAGTTAAGCTGTTTAGGAGAGGAGATTAAGGCACTCTGCCCTCCCTTCCCTGTGTAGTTATTGGCTGTGGCTGCTGTGCAGAATAAAACACTTTCCTCTCAGGATACCAATGCTGCAGACTCCAGGAAACTTTGGCTTTTTCCCTTGGTAGCCATGGGCAAATGGGGAAGTCAGGTAAATACTGCCAAGGTGTCTTGGTTTGGAAAGACAGGTATCTGACAGGGAAAGCTGGAGTTTCCCTTAGAATGGGAAACTCATCCCTGCCAAATTATAATTTTGCAATTAAGGGCTTTCAGGCAAAGATTTGGGAATAGGAATAACAGTTCTTTACTAGGAATATTAACAATACAAATGTAGTAGAAAAACAAAACCACCCAACCAAACAAGCAAACAAACAAACAAACAAGCAGTCCTGGAAAACCCTGACAGAGTCAGAGCTACAACCTGACACCCTGTTGGTCAGGCTGTTGGAAGCAGTCCAAAAGTGAGTCCTCCTGGAGTGGCAGAGGTGGTTCTGGTGGAGTAGAGATGATCCTGTAGAACAAAGGTCCAGTGGTGGTGAGAAGGGTCCAGTCTTCCTCCAGGAATCGGGTGAAGCTGGATACTTTCTGTGTTCCTGTGTCTCAGTTTCATCCAGGTAGGAATGGTTGGCTCCCCGCACTGGGTGGAGCATCTCACAATAGGATGATGGAATGTGGATGGTCTATTTTGGGGATGTCTGCTTTTAGGGGTGTCTTAATGGCCCATTAGTAGAAAATATTCCCCTGGAGGGAGGGCAGGCAGTGAAAGAGATAAGAAACACTGCCCCACCTGGTTTTAACAGCTGGCCCATTATCAAAAGGCACCCACCCCGCTCCTCCCAGAGTTACAAGAGAGAAAGAAGAATATTTTCCCAACTGCTTTTAACAGATGAAATAGAATACACATTTTTGGTTCCATAACCCAAGACACAAGGTCTGAAAGATACAATATCCCCAGGAAGGAACAGAATTTGGACTAGTCAGGAAGCAATCCCTTCAAGGTGCAGTTCTTGAGTTGAGCAAGGGGCATGCAGAGTTACTTCAGCTCTGTGTGTGCATCAGGGAGGAAGGTGGAAATCACACCCGTGCAGTTCTGGTGGGACAGAGTGAGGGACAGCCTTGCTCAGGTGTGGTCACACCAGCCCTGGGGCAGCAGTTCTGGATATGAGCAACTGCATCCCTGGGTGTGACTGCTCACACTGCATGGCCTCTGCTGCTGCTGGGAGTGGTTACCTGGAGCTGAGGTGGACAAGACTAAGAGAGTAAAAGCAGGTATTTATTAAAGGCCTTCAACAGATACACCCTGGGCAGTCAGGAGGCTCCCAGGGCCTGCACCCAAGATGGACAATGGTGATGGGTTTTTCAGACAGAAATAAGTTTGGTCTGCTTGCATATCAGGGGTTAATCCTCCAATTACAGCTTCAGGTAATAAAGTAATTTACCCCAGTTTGCTCCCCCCAACTCACTTTTGTTTATACTTTGGGGGCCTGAGGCTAGAAGGAATCATTTCCTGAATAATCCAACTTCTGTTCCTTCCTGGGGATATTGTACCTTTCAGACCTTGGCAGTATTTACCTGACCTCCCCATTTGCCCATGGCTACCAAGTGAAAAAAACTCATGACACAGCCAAAGTTTCTTGGAGTCTGCAGCATTGGTATCCTGAGAGGAAAGTGTTTTATTCTGCACAGCAGCCACAGCCAATAACTACACAGGGAAGGAAGGGCAGAGTGCCTTCATCTCCTCTCCTAGACAGCTCCTGGTGTGTCCTTGGATCACAGGCCCAGAGGGATTGATTTGTCTAACCAAAATGTGAAGGCAGTCAACTACACTTTATACGGAGTTCAGAGCTATGCAGTATAGGATTTGAAAAATACAAAAGCTAGAATCTTAAGGCATCAGTTCTTCACTGGTTTTGCTTGTATTGCTTATTTAGAGTCATGGAATGCATTGGGTTGTAGGTCTTTAAAGGTCATCTAGTCCAAAATTACATCTCTGATTTCTTAGTGGTATCATGAATCTGGAAAACTCTTTCAAGTTGTTGCATAATTATCCTTGGGTGTAAGCACCAGAGGCATTTACACTGTCCTGCCACATCTCTGGAATACCCTGAGACACAGTGAATCTATGAGCAATTTCGTAAATGTAAGGAACAGGATTTATTCTTCAGATGACTGCCAGAAGACTTTTACTCTTCTTTAAATCACAAAGTCTAAGCTGCTCATTTCAGTGGAGTTCCTCTGCAATTCCGTTGCTGTAAGCAAGGGCAAAGTACTGCCTCTGGGAAGTAAGATTTACAGTACAAATCAGAACCAAACCAGGATTTTTTACACGGGGTACGAGTGAGTATCAACAGCTTTCCAAAGTGATTGGTTTGTGACTCTGAGAGCCAAACATTCTGCCTTGCTCGTACAACCTACAGTTCCACTGAGGAACATTATCTGAGTTGTAAAAAACCATGTAAAAAGCTCCTTATGGCAGCCTTGGTCCTGCAGCTCGTTACATTCCTGCCTGCTCTTTCTGCTGATTCAAGCTTCTTGCAGGCACGGGAATGGCCAGAGGAGTTGTGTGATGGAGAGGGGGAGAGAGCCCTGCTGCAGAGCCAGGTCAGGCTCCTGCTGTGAGGGTGAGAACAGCCCCAGTGCAGGGGGGACAGACACGATTTACCCTCTGGGATGAATTGATTAAAAACCAAAGAGAACACACTCCTGATTTGGGGTGTATTTACACACACAGGGTGTGAAGTTCTCTCTCTAAACTTCACAAAAGCATAACTCCTACACATCTTTGCTGTGCTTTAGGGAAAGAATCTCACCTGCAGAGTCCACAAGCTGATAAATTAGTGCAGCAAAGGCAACTTGTGCTTCTCTCAAAAGACTCATAGCAAAGAAAAAAAAACCCACCCTGATGAGTGTGGCAAAGGGCACAACACTTCTGCTTTGATTTGTGTGTGCCAGCACAAAACCTAGCACTGAAGTTCCAGTGCAAAACAGAAAGGTATCTAAATGTCATTAATGCCTTAAATTACCCCTATTGTCCTGCTGAAAATGTGTGTGGATACTAATGAACAACTTTCATCTTGCATTCACATCCTTGAAATTCTCTCCCAAGAGCTAAAGATAAGCAGCATGTATGTGTTTCATAAGTAATGAAGTTATCCACCAAAATGTCAAGTTTTAGGTAGAGTGATAGATGAGAACAGACTGTCATTTTAATGCACTCCATGGTCTTCACCTCTTTTTTGCACTCAAATTTTACTGACAAGAATATGTATATAAAGTATATATCTGTGTCTAGAAAGAAAAAAAAAAAACAAACAAACAAAAATAAAACAAAAGAAAAAATCAATAGTTTGATTAACCAACTAAATTACACTATAATAGGATGCTATTAATTACCTATCAGTTTAAAAATAATCTTAGAATATAAACAGTTGTTAATATTAAACACTCTAAGGTTTTCCCTTTTTTATCTGCAGATGAATAAAATCAGTTTGGCAGATCAATTTGCTGATGATTGATCAGTGAGGTTAATACTGCAGAATGACCATGTAGTATGCTTTGGATCACATCATATAAAATAAACTGTTTTACATGTAAGAGTACACCCATACACACACACAGCCTTCCACTTTATGACACTGCAGATTAACGTTTTAATTGGAAAAAGAGCAGCTCTGAGGAAGGGGACAAATGAAAGTCTGGATATCTGTCAGCTCATTGGCTTCTTGCTGACCTGGCAATATCTGGTTTCTCAGACCAGTTCCTCCTGTAATGACCTCTCCAGCCAATAATGTGGATCTGCCAGATAAAAGCTGTGTTTTGGGTTTTTTGCAATTTGTCAAGCATCGGTGACTGAAAGAACTTTTTTTTTTTTTTTTTTTTTTTTTTTTTTATCAGCACACAAGCACAGCAAGTAGGCTTGCAGATGTTTGCTGATAGCACGCAGGCCGTGTCTGTAGGAGCAATTTGTAACATAACTGGCTTTGGTAATTGTCTGGAAATCCATGCCTGTCTCCAGTGATATCCTCATTGTCAGGCTGCTGTTCTCTCCTCTGCCTTGAAGGGTCTTTCTGAGCTGCTACCTGCACCTGGAATAACTGCCACCTTAATAGGCTGCTAGTAATTTTCTAGAGAAATTCTATGTAAAGTGGAGTTTCTACTTAAACCCTGTCTTAATTTCACCATATATTCTTGGCCTATGGTTTTTAGTTGTCATCTCTGGCCATGATCTTTACTTCAGAAAACCTATTATGTAGCATGTCAGATTTATTGCCTTGTTTGGGTAATGCAGACCCTCAGAATTCAGCAGTACCTGATACTCAGATACTAATTAATATCTCAAATTTCTTCATTCTATAGTTACATTAGCTTCGGAGTTTATCACTTAATTGATATTCATACCATTCTCTGCAGTTTTCTTTTTTTTCTGCATAGAATCTTTAAGGAAAGAAACTTAAAACCCTTTTCCCCAAAGCTGCAAGATTTAACAAGAGTAAATTCTTGTAATAATGATATGCTTATGAAACAAGAATTGTTTGTGCTGCAGTGAATAGGGTAATACCTGTAATATGCCAGACTTGGTTTGGGCCTGTTTACATTGTAAGGTAATTTAATTCTATACTGCTTTAATTCTATGCAGACTTTAATTCTCTGTGCTTGCTGCTGTAACATCACAGTATTTTTAATTATGTTTTTCATAGTGCCCATTTATTTGTAGTGCATTGCTTTTGCCTTCAGATTATTCAGTATAATATTTTCAGTGCTGTGCAGGGAAATTAAATGCACTATGGCCAGTCCTTGATGTATAAAAGGAGTTTATATTTGAATACTAACCATAGATCTAGTTTCTCGTGGGATGGCTCCATGCAGAGCGTGCATCCAGAATTTCATCTTGAGGCTTCCCCACACAAATATTTCTCTGGAATGGTACTTGTAAGAAGATATTTTCTTCAAGATCATTTTCCTAATTTATATTAAAGTCCTGTGCAAGGTACCTTCCAGAGCCTTAATGTCCAAGGGTTGGTTATCCAGAGTGTGTGGATGCAAATTAACCCAGCACTGTCCTGGTCTGCGCTGTACTTTTCACAAGGTCGTGGCAAAAACCCACAGCTCCCAAACTGTGTCTGAAAAACAGGGAACTGATTGTGCCACAGGACATGGGGAAAGCTGCAGTGCTGGCTGCTGTTCTGCAATCCTGCAGGGATTTTACTCACAGGGATGTTGGAAAAGGAAGAACTTTCCAGGCTATGCTGCAGCACCTCAAGTTTCCTTGAATACTCTCAGGGAGCCAGAGGCAAGTTTGGTCACATATCTGTCTCTGTGATCTGCAGCATGCTTTGGGCATACAACTAAGGCTGTTAAAAAACAAAGAAACCAAAAATTAAAGGGGAAAAAAAAAACCACCCCCCCAACCCCCCCAAAAAACTAACACAAAACCCCAAAGAAAAACCCAGCCACCCCGTTTTAGGTAACCGTGATGTTCAAGCAATATGGAAAATCTTGATGAAGAAACATATCTTATCCTGCAGCTAAGAAAAGGTGAAAATTGAACTTTAAGGCTTCTCAGTTGGTTAAAGGAGCCATTTTACAAAAGAAAGTAATTGCCTACAAACTGGTTTAATGTAAAAATCTTTAAAAGTGTTTCTCTTTTATTTTTTGGAAATTTTCTACTTTTCCTCGTCTCAATAAAATGATCCTGTTTGGAATATGTTGCTAATTTGAGGGCAAAAAGAAAAGGAGAGCGAGAAAAGCCTATAAAACTATAGATTATTTTTTATGGATGATGAGATGGTCCCCATTTGCATTTACAGCTTTACAAGGATTGTAGCACCAGGTTCTTTTTTCTTTTTTTGATGGAAATGCTTAATCTGAGCTCAATGGGCCATAATAATTGCCTGTTTCTTCCAGTAGAAATAAACCAACTTGTATGTGACACTTGAAACCTTAACTCTGCTTAGTATTACCCACGGAATTGGAGACAGTTCTTCACCCAAATATATTTATGACAGCAGCACCAGTCGATATACAATACCCAGCCAAGGGCGTTGGAGAATAAATCAGTCCCTCCAGCCCCTGCTGGAGCACAATAACTGATGGTGGTAATAAAACCCCAGGAAATTAAAATTCTGTGCATGCAAATGCGCACACCTAGCCAAGAGAGATCTGAAGCTCTCTGTTCTGGAAAGGATTTGCATATGCATAGACATATACATTCTGTACCCCTTTGTGTTAGGAACACAATGGAACACACACAGAGTCTGTAGGTTTTCAGCACATTATCACCTCATTAGACTGTCCTCATCATTTGGGGGCTTTCAGGAGACATGTCCATGAACATTTAGGTGTCTTGTAGTGGAAAAGGATGATCCCAGTTACTCCTTGAGGAAGAAATACTGATGTTATGTTTGGAAGCTTCTAGATGTTGCTGTAAGTGACTACCAAAGGTTCTGAAATCCCCATTTCCAGTTCATTTCATCCTGTATATTTATGCAGTTACTGGTATTTTTAATGAGTCCTCTGTGTTTGAGCACCTTGGGCTCTACTTTGTGGCATTGTGAGCTCTTGGGATGGATGTTGTTTCTTCACTTGTGTTTTGGGGTTTCACATGTAGTACTGAGAGGCAGTTTTAGATTAATACACAATATTATTTATACATTTATGTACAAGCCCACATTCTTTCCACATATTAAATAACTTGGAGTATTATTTCTTCTGAATTCTGCGGGGCAATGAGATAATGAGCACTAATGAGTAATAAAAAGATGCAGGGAAGGGACTGTTTCCAAATGAAATACAGCAGTGCACGATGCGTGTCCTTGTGTGGCACAGCCTTTTTGGGTAACGTGGCAAGGAAAAAAACCCAAGCATTTAATTTTTGACAGAAAACTTTTCCAGTCAGATGAGTGTCTAATGAGAGAAAGCACTGACAGATGGATTTTGCAGAGAGTATGAAATTGTATGGACTGTCTCAAAGTGTCTGGTGAAACACAACTGCGGCCACTGTGAGAGGATAATCTATGGTTTCATTTCATTCTTTAATCTATGTATGAATGAGGAGAAAGGTAATTTCTCAGTCAGATGAGGAGCAGTCACCAGCTGGGAGGTGAGTTCTGGTAAAGGCACTGTGGCTCTGCTCGGTGCCAAGCCTTTCTCACCTGCCTCTCAAGCTCCACAGTTTGTGTGTAGGTACTGACTGTAATAATAAAAGCAGGCTTATTGTTGAAATTATATTAATCATATTTACTCTGTCCTTTTTGAGATGTAAAAAGAAAGGCAGCAATATCAGGGGCCCTTTCATTTACCACGTGTTTAGTTATGGTAAAATATCTAGAAGATAAAAGACATTAGATATTCACCTATTCTTTTTCAGCTGCTGGCACTCTGCTCCATTACAAATAACCTCAATCCTGAAAATGTTTTGAATTTGAAAATATAAACCCAATACTTGGGAATGTTGTACTGCAACAGAAATGTTCTTTCACATTTCAGCAGACACTTTCTGTAAATAACCTTATTACCCTCCTATTGTTCTCTTTTCCCAATCACCGAAGCCCTTTCTTTAAAATGACACTTAACAAACTTGACAGCAAAAAACCTTCCCCAGTGGACTGTGGGTCCTCCTTAACACCTGCAGTAATGCTCTTGCTCTCTCAATCGGCCCATTCATGCAGAGATTGGTCCCATTTTCTGTTTGGTTTCCAGTTTCCTCAGAGCCAGGGCTTGTGTGTCCTTATGAAGAGTGGATAACTGATAAATATATTTAACAGCTGTTCAGTCTCCCACCTGTTAGTGTTGCTTAAAGAAAACAACACAGACTTCCCCATTCTAGGCCTGAACTCACTGAGGAATGACACCAGCAGGTTGCACAGTATTTCCAAAGGGTCTTTTTTTTGGTTTAAAACAATGGAACCTGACAGCACAAGTGTCTTCTAAATCTGCTGTCCTATAAACGAGCTTCTGGCTCTTTCAGAATTTCTTCTTGACAAAATCCTTTAAAGGGAATGAATCTTTCAGGCATTCTTCCACTAAGCTCATAGTATGTGAGAGCTTGCCACAATGGCACTCAACATACTGACCAGTCTTAAACTAAAATAAGTAAATAGTTAATTGCATATAGTTCAATCCAGAGCCATAACAAAGTAAATTTAGGATTGAGAAGCAACACAGTTAAAATTGCAGGATGTGCACGAGGTTTGCTCCTAGGCTCTCTTGATCATTAATTAAATATGTTATGGCTTTCAGTTTTTCTCATTTATCTGTGCAGGTTTACATATTGTAAATGCATTATTTATGTTTTCCCTTAAGTGCTCAGCACTGCCAGGATGCTTCTCTTAAACTGGCACAGATAGCAAAAAAGACAAAATGAGAGAGCAAATTTGGCACTGGTGAAACGCTCAGAGAGCTGCTCATGTTCAAATGAGCCTTTCCCAGATGTGTTTTAATAAACTTGAACTGACAAATAGAGGGCCAGACAGGCAGATGGCATCTGTGTTTAAACTATGATTTTTTATATTTTTTTTCATGAAGGTAAATTTCATTTGTTTATTTTTTTTCCCTTTTAATCTCATCCTAATAACATCCTATCACTAAGTCTTGCTGGTTTTTTTCTCTGGAAAGCTCCTAGGATGAAGGGTGGTGAGGGAGCTGTCTAGGTGGATGTTTACTCTGAGGGAAGCCAGCTCTGAAATGGATTTTGTTGTTGTAGCTAAAACACAATTTGGAATCAGCCATTTGCTGAACTTAGAACCAGGGGAATTGCCACCATTGGTGTGTCCTGCTCGTTGTCTGTTGTTTTTGGGGTTTTTTTTTCCCTTTCAGAGTAAACTGAGTGTCATGCAGGTGGTTGAATCAAAAAAGAAATAGTTTTCTCACATTCATATGAAAGCTGTTTGAAAGTAAATTTATGGTTTTCTTCTGTTGGTTGTGTTGCCAGAATATGGAGGAGCAGTTGGATGTTAAGAAGTGGTCAGCTTCACTTACTCATTTTTGGCCTCTCTTTTGTATTTTCCCACTGTTCATAAACACTTCTTTCCCATCTTAAATACAATTTTCCTGGTGTCTGAGATGGCAGGTATTTTATGTTTCAAATTACAGTACCAAATAGCTGCTAACTAAAACACAAAATTAACTATCTGCTTAAAAAGTCTATAACCATAACCCTTGCTCTACTCTACGAGTATTTGATATGCTCTTTTCTTGTTACCTTAGAAATTTCACTTTTCTTGCACTCCCCCCTCCATCCCACCACCAGAGGTTAAAATCTCTAACATAGAAAACCTAAGTAGTAAAAAAAGACCATGAACAAAACAACCCAAACTCCCTTCTAACTTTGACTAGATGATCACTGTAGGTCCCTTCCAGCTGAAATATTCCATTCTATTTATTTTTAATCAAGGTGAAGAGGTCCATGTGGCATTCAGATCTGAAATTAACTCTTGAGACTTATGCAAGCACACTTACAATGCAGACTAATATAACCTTAAAGTGACTCATGAATGGTGTAAAGTCATGAACTCTGAAAAGTGGAATCGTTAGTCTGCAAGTGACACTCACTTCAGCTCTACTTAATTTGACTCCTTAGGGGAATTTCATTAGACTTATGCTGAATTCTTTTACTTTTAATTCCCTGTTAGGAACTTCAAAGAGCATTTGTTTTTGTTAGGTTTGTATTTTCATACAGGGACTCTGTTGTAAAACTTTTGCTGTACAAGTAGCAGGTTAAGCCTGAAATGTACTTTTTAGGACTCCTTCTGTGATGAAAGCCAGGCAGTTTTATTTTGTTTGTAGTGACCTAACTTTGACTGAGACATTGCCATTCTCATTATCACTGCAGACTAAAAATATCTTATACAAATGGGTATTGGTTGGTGCTTTAACTGTTTCTAAGCACAAAGTAGTGATGAGGGTGTTCTGAACCTTTGAAGATACCCTCGGAAACATTGCATTGCATTTCATGTTTTATGGATTGTTTGCCATCTACACTAATGACAGAACCGACAGTGATGACACTTTCAAGGCTAATTATGCTCCCTAATGATTCTAAAATTATTCTAAAATTATTTCAGAAAAAAAAAAAACAGAACAAAACAAAACCCAACCAGACACAAACCCCCTCTCTCCACACGGGCAAATCAACACCCGAGTGCCTTCCTGAGCAAAGCTTTGAAAGTTGGGTTCCACAGGCATGGCTGAGTTAGACAGCAGGGAGCTGGAGAACAGGCTGGGAACAGGGTGTTTCAGGGTTCTTGTTGTTCCCAGAGCTCTTCCTGGAGGAGCCTCTTCCTTCTGGCAGAGCTGGGAT
This sequence comes from Phylloscopus trochilus trochilus, assembly GCA_016584745.2. Taxonomy (NCBI): domain Eukaryota; kingdom Metazoa; phylum Chordata; class Aves; order Passeriformes; family Phylloscopidae; genus Phylloscopus; species Phylloscopus trochilus. The sequence goes on from WQNJ02000011.1 coordinate 4,120,248, forward strand.
GTCCCAGGTGGTGCTGCCACTGCCCCGTGTCTGCTGTCACAGGGAGTGAGGTCCTGCTCAGCAGCTCTCACATCTGAACGGTGTTTCTTGTAAATCTGGCAGAGCACTAACAGCAGTATGGGAAAAAAAAAATGCTGTGGAATCAAATAATCTTCAGAGTGACTTTTATACAAGATTAGAACAGGATGTTTTCATAGGAAAGTGTTTTATCATGGATTTGAAGCTTCTGTATCTTTATATTCCTGAGCTGTGCTGTGAATATATCACGGTGTGGAAGGAGTGGGATATTCACAAATACAGCAGGCTTGTGATAGAACACAAAAGGAGGAAAGCTTCTTCCTCAACTGGACTGCCAATGAGATGTTTAAAGTCTAAGTGATATTCTTTTCTACTTCAGTTTTGTTGTGGGTTCTGGTGTTAATTTTGTTTTGACCTTTGTAAATTGAAAATATAAATGAAAAAGAAAAATTGCAGTAATGATTTTGTGTGGTTGCCCAGGACAATATTGTGTTTAGATAAATGGGTGCATTCCCAATATTTATATGTGTAAGATAGGTAGCTCTAGCAGCTTTGTTGTGGCAAGAATGTTATGCTTTTAAAGTTATTTTGGCATTTTTTTCTTTTTTTTTCCCCCTTGTAGGGTTCAAAACAACAGATGAGTTGTGAAAGAGAACAGCTAAGGGTAAGTGTAATGCTATGCAAAATGTTCTGTTTCTTTAAAGCATAAGCTAGTCTGTGCTATTGACAGATGGATTACTTAATTTAAGAGGAACATATTTAGGTCATTTGTTGCTTGTTGGTAAATATTGTACCATCTTTCAGTATAAAATAGCGAGATGAATTCAGGTTGTTTTGTTATTTTTTGGGTTTTTTTTCTGTAATGGGGTGAGATTTGGCAGCAAATGCCTCTTGATGGCACCCCTGACACTCAGTGAGCTCCTCCTGTGCCCCAGGTGCAGCTTCAGCAGTGCCAGAGGTCCCTGTGCTCCCCAGCCTTGCTCCACCCTGAGATTGTTTCCAACAGGAAGATGTTCCCCTGTGGCTTTTTGAAGTCTGTGTACTTTCAGAGAGGAGTCAGTGGCAGGGCTGTGAGGAGCTGGCTATTTTAGGGTGTCTGTTGGTTGTGTACAATCTGTGAGGAGATGGAAGTTCCTGAGCCCAGGCTGCTGACCTCTCTTGTTTTTCCTTTTTCCTGCATTACAGTGACCATGTTAAACAGCTTTTAGTCTCTGCTCCCTTTAAATGCTGCAGATCCCTAAGGATGTTTTCCCACTGCAATATTTCTTGATTGATTCTAGTATTTGTTTGGGAAGGTATAAGAGCCTTCATTAACTAAAAGAAAAAAAAAAAACAAAACCACAAAAACCCAACAAGCCAAAAGATTTTTGGTCATACGAGTGTTGCTTAATAGACCTACATTTATTGATAGCACAAGATGAGTATTTGCCTGAAATCCCACATGCAAGTAGAGAGGGGAAGGCAGGCCTGAAGGAAGGGTGAGTTTCTATACAAACAGAAATATTGCTGGAGACAGAAAAAAACAGCTTTCTGTTTGGTTGTTTGCTGTTTACTGAGCATCAGCAGTGCCTGCATGACTTGCAAATATAAAGAATATACTTGTCTTAAAGTGCATTCTGCAGTGTTCTTGTCCATCCAGCCATTCTTTAGATTAACTCCATCGACACATCGAAGTGCTTCAGCTGGTCCTCACCACACTTGTAATGGGGTTTTTGGTAAACAAGTTATGCAAGAACAATGCATCACATATTGTCCTCAATTCTTTCCTTGCTGACATGTGACTGCATTGCATTGTACTGGAGCTGGAGTGACAAAGCTTTGTTTTATCAGTAGTCATGTCTCAACAGAGCAGCTGTCAAAGCTAAAATATTGCAATACTACCTGAAGGACAGGCTTTTCAAGAGGTAGCAGTGCCTTGAGAACAAAGGAAGTTCTCATTTCTTTTTATCATTTTCTCCCTTGAATGAAGGAAAACATTGTTTTTAAATACAATGTGAGGAGGCCACCAGCTCTTCCTTCAAGTAAATCTGTGTGCTTTTTCAAAGCAGGGGTAAGATGTGGTGCAGTGAAACTTTCATGTATCTTTCTATTCCAGTATGACACATTTATGTCTGAAGATGAGCTCAGTGCTTAGGATGCCTCTGTGTCATAGCAAAATGTGACACCTAAAGACAAAACCCTGTCTGTGACCTACTAAATTTAGGTACCTCTTCTTCCACAACTCCTGTGATGTTCCTGTTACACTAAACACAGTTCCTGGTGTAAATTCTGCTCCTGTCCCAGAGCTCCCCCGTGGCTTTCACTGCTTATCTGCTGTGAGAAAAGGTCACACGGAAATTTAAATGTACTTTGTGGACGTGTTGCACTTTGAACACTCTGAGGGTCTCAGTTGACCATTCTGCCACTTTTAGGTTGTCCCCCTAACTGAGCAGTGCTGTTAAAGAAATGTTTCATTGGCTGAATCAGGTTTTGCAGGCCTGCAGTATTTTCTTTTGGGGTTTGTGACCTGCCATGAGTACTTGTATGTGAGGCAGTCTCTTCATAAAACTAGTGCTTCATCCCAGCTGAAAGAATTGAAATAGAACAAGGAAATAAGATTAAAACAACAAAATGCCAACATCCTGTTGCTTGTTAAACCAAGTAAGCCAGATTATTGTTAGATCATCTAATAATACAATAAAAAAGATATCATATCTCCCAGTTCCTTGCTAAGTCTAAGATGAAAATGCCTGCCACTCTCCTTTTTTGATTCCCTAGTATTCCTCAGTCTAAGAGTCGTAAAAAAAGTTTCAAAAGAAAGGCTTGTTTAAACATAATAGTGTGAATAAATAATTAGGCATTGTATGGCTATAGAAAGAAATATCCAAGTCTGACTAAAATAATTTCTTCAGACTTTTCTCACCTCTTATCTGTTTCACTGCCTTGTAAACTCTAAATGCAAAGCAGCATGTCACTGTTCTGGAATAAAGCATTTAGAGTAATGGAACTTATTCATATTAGGGCCTCTGGCCATTATATATTATATTTACAACAAATGGTAATCCTAATGATTAAAGAAGCCTGTGTATTTTAACCCTTTTCTACTCAATATTTGAACTTCACAACTACCACAAGTATGTAAGTTATTTGCCCTGCCAACCTGGTACAGTCCCCAGGTAGACATTAATGTCTTTACCTGAATTATTTAAATGAACACTTATACAAAAAAACTATGGGAGTTTTATCTCTCGCAAGGCTGGTTGGTTTTTTTTTTAAATTCCATTTGGATACATAACCTTACTTGGGTGAATTTCCATTTGATTTTTAAAAAATAAAGCATCAATGCCATTTTTCAGGTTTTCCTTTCTCTTGGATTGTGATTTTCATTACAAGGTGCTGCCTCGAATAATAATTATTTTCATGTTACTTGATGTCCTTTTGCTTTCTAATCCAGTGTCACTTATATCAAGTTATACAAAAAAAAAAAAAACCAAAACCAAAACAAAACAAAAAAATCAACACCAAAACAAAAACAAACAAACAAAAAACCCACAAAAAAACCAAAAAAAACCAAAACCAAACCAAAACAGAACAAAAAACCCCACCAAACTAACAAACAAACAAACAAAAAAAAACCCACACCAGTTTTTAAAGGCAAATTGACTCATCAGTATTGCTTCTCCCCACCTCCTTCCACACACTGTGCTTCATCAGTATTTCCTTTAAAGAAAATAATGATGCTCTTGACTCCCCTTCATTGTGTTTTGTGTTATCCAGTTCTGGTCTATAAATCTCTTTTTGGACAGTCACCCCCTCTCCTCCTCTCTGACTCTCTCCTGCTGCCCCTTGCTGCTCACGAGTGGCTGTGTGTGGTTGGCACTGTGATGCATTAGAAATGACCTGCAGAGACACAGAGCTCACAGCTTGCTCAAAATGGTTTAAAAGCACTTTTCTGCTTTTATTTCAGTCTGAAAAAACCAGACTTTGAAACATGCGTGGTCCAGGTTATTTAAGGCTGCGAAGAAAATTGGGATATGAGCCCTAAGCAGAGACTGGAGTACATAGAGCTATAAATAAGGGCAGTGACAGCTCAGAAGTCTGTCTGCTGCTCCCACTGAACCTTCCTTGCTGGTCTGACTTGAACCTGGGATGGTATTTTTTTATTATAGCCTAAGGACATGACTCAAATGTACAGGCTGACTTAAAGCTTACTGAGCTTTACCCAACCTTCAAGTCCTAATTGATTATTTTGCATGATTAATTCAGTATAACTGTTTAAGATGAACTCCTGTTTCTGCACTGGCGTGAGCTGTGCTGGAGAAGTGAAAGCTTTTGGTCCTGATGCTGCAGCACCAGATGAGCTCTCCAAGGTGGGCAGAGAGCAATTTTAAACTCTGATGTTGGGAGGTTTTATAAATGTTCCTGTGAATACCAATGAGGTCTAATGGTAAATGGTGTGATTAGCTTCCTTGATCTGAAATTTCAAGTGACCCAGTTGTTGCTCTAATTAACAGCTTCTTTCACTTGTGCTTATTATCAAGATGCATTATATGCAGCCAGAGTCCCTGCTCTGGTCTGAAATACAGGCAGGGCAGGCTCTTACTATCATCTTGTATTTAGTATCAACTTTTATGTTTTTATAGTGCCCTAATTTTCAAGGAGACAGAAAGAAGTTATGCATTCAATATTGTTCTATTTGTCTTGTCCCTTATACAGTAAATGAAATAAAGTGCAACCTGCAGCAAAAAATATATCAAAGTTATGCCAGGTAGAAAGAAAACAAAAGCAAATGCATTGATGCCCAGCATAATTTTTAAGCAGCACTGATCCTGCAGTATTTAGCTTTATTTGTGGCTTATTCAATGTCTTAATTTATCAGGTTTGTAATGTGCTCAGCTGTATTGATGAGGGCTCTTGGAAACTTTTTTTTAAAAAAACTTTTTGAAGCTCGTTGTTGTGGCATTAGCTTTCTCCAGTGATCAAGAATAATCCATTGACATTTTTGTGCCCAGTGTTCCTCTGATGCACAGGGGAGCTGTGTTGTGATTCAGTGATAGACACTCATTTCATAATCGGTTTGAGCTGAGCAAAAACAAACAAATAACTGGAGAGAAGAAGAGTATCGGAGTGGAAGTGATTTGTTAAGTAGATCTTATTCTCAAGGGTTTTCTCAAATGACACAGGGTGATAGCAGGGCAGAGCATACCTGGTGGTTGGCCAAGAACCTCTGCTCTCAATCCACTTTCCACACTGGACAGGAGGCAAAGAAATGGGCATGAGCTTGTTTTGTGAGTCAGTGATGTCTTGTTGGCAGAGAGCAGCATGTAATTCACAGCATTGCTGCAGAGCAGGGCAGCTGGTTCTGGCCAGTAATAAAAATGTCACTTTTGGCCTTTCCTCTGAAACCCCCTTGGTCTCATTTGTAAACAGCAGGTGTGTGTTTGGCCTGGAAGAGTGATCTGGAACTACCAAGTTCCTCAAAGGAAAAAGGGTTCAAAGGGGAGGGTAACTACTGAAGTTGGATCAATCCAGTGTGTTTGCTACTCATCCTTTCCTTAGGAATTCACATGTGCTGCATTTGATGTGCCAGGCAAGTGGCTTAAAGTGCTCCTGCTTTAGTTCCTGTAGTTATTCTTGCAGGGAGCTGTGTGTGCCATCCTCTGTGTCGGTGTAGTGTGGAGATGCAGGTAGCTGAGAGGTATCAGAAGAAATATTTTTGGTTCCTGGTTTGTATTACACATTGACATGGAATGAAATTGGAGTATTCTCACTCACTGTCTTAACAGCTCTATTCTATGGTTCAATAAAGAGTAATATGCATCACAGCTCAGGGGAAAAAAAAATCTTGGAAATAAGATCTAAAAAAGACTGGGGAGAAGGGTTAATTGTAGAGATGTGATTTCATTTAAATTTTAACTTGGCTTGAAATCAATGTGTGCCAAAAAAAGGCAACTAGAAAAATGTAAATTTCAATTGCAGTCTTGCTTGGCAGTTCTGCTAAATTTTAGGAGCCCTCCCAAGAGTAGTAACTCATAATGCTGGCCTCCAATTTGCTGCTTAATATTATTGCAACTAAAAACAATAGCAAAGTAATGAAAACTGTTGAGGTTCATGTTTCAAGTGCCATGGCCTCTCACCAAAAGGATTCTGTTCTCTTCAGATGCTAACTGTTTATAGAGCCCTGGGATCAAGAGAATAAAGTGTTTGCAGCACTTTGTTCAATAGTGGTGCCACTCACTTCAGGTTTCTTTGAACTCTTTCAGGAATAGTTAAGAGGCCTTTAGGTATTGTCCTGACTCTGCTCTTGATGGAATGCTATTCAGGAAACTTTCCATCCCTGATGTTGTTTTGGCATCTTTGTCTGAGAACAGCAGGCAGAGGCTGTTCTGCTGCTCAAGCACTGCTTTCTTTTGAATTCAACTTTGATTTTTGCACAGTCAAGTGTTTTCTCTGTGTGGTGCTTCATAATTGCCGGAGCTGAAGGATTACAGGAATTTTTGGTGAGGCTGAAGCAATGTTTGCACTGAGCACCTGTCCAGTTAGGGTGACAGATTCTGCTTGGGGCTGCAGCACTTTGTGTGGAACTCAGCAGCTCCTCAGTGTGTGTTTAAACTCATGTCTGCACAAACTCCCAGGAACAGGGAATACTTCCCCAAGGGTAATGAAGGTTCAGGAAGTGGTAAATCTGTGAAGGGATAGAAGGAAATATATTTGGACAGCTTAAGGGCTGCTGAGACAGTACCCAACATAAATTCAGTATCCCAGTGCTCTCTTCCTCCTGCTGCACAAACATGAGCAATGCCAGTCCTGGATGCACTCTGGGTTTGGGAGCAGCTCCTGCACTCAGAACAGCAACTTTTGGTTCAGACTTTCTGCAGTGACTGCACGCAGCTCCTGCTGCAGAACGCTCACTGTGAGAGGGATGCTGTCCTAGAAAAGAAGAAAGGTTTTCTTGCTTAGTTGGTGTTTGTTGAGAGGGAGCTCTTTTTTCACACAGCTTTTGTAGTTTCTCTTTGATCATCTGGAAACCAGACCTTTGAGTGCACAGCTTTAGCAGTGTTTATACTATCCTGACTTCTTATTTCAACCTCTGCTGTTGCTGAGGCAATTTGACTAGCAAAGATCGTGATCTCTTTAGTGTCACACCTAATTCAAGCAGGAGACATTATCTAGTTTACAGTGCAGTTTGAAGGGTTTGTGATTTTGGGGTTTTATTTGTTTGCTTGTCTGTTTTGTGGGGGTTTTGTGGGTTTTTTTTGTGTTGTTTTTTATTTTTTTGGTTTGTTTGTTTTTATGGTTTGGGTTCGTTTTGGGTTTTTTGCTTGATTGATATGGATTTTTTTGCAAGTTTTGGTGTGTTTTTTTATTTTTTTTTTTTTATTATTTTTGATGTGTGTGTGGTTGTTTTTATTTTTGGCGTGTGTTTTGTTGTTGTTTTTGGTGGGGTTTGTTTGTTTGTTTCCCCCCTGGATGTTTCCACGAGGCCTTTCTGGCTTGGGTGGGGGTTGTGTGATTTTGCATGGGTAGTGCAGATGGCTTGAACTATTTACTTTTCTTTTTCACTTGTGTGGAAAAAAAAAAAAAGTGAAAACCCAGGAAAGGCTTTCCAGCTGCAGGTAGTTGGGCTGGGTTTTTAACACACACTTTGGTCCTTCTGCATGGTGGATTTCTACTCTCATTCACTCATATATAAAAGAACAGGCTGAACAACGAAATTTTTAAAGGGAACAAGAAAGGCATTGAAAATATGGTAAGAACTGAAAAAAACCCCAAAAACAAAAAACAACCCAACCAATTTACATGAACAATCCAAACAATGTGTTGTTATAGTCACTGAGCCACATTGACTTCTTGACCCCCTATTTTTTCAAGTAAAGAGAATGAAGGAATATTGATTTTAATATGGATATCATGCCCTTGTATTGATGTGAGTGGTCTTTTTCTGTTCTGTAAAATCTTTTTAAACTTCCCTTGTTTAAACTGGTCAGGTGTACTACACTACAAAAACATTTCATTGTGCTTTCTTAAATAGGTGCCAAATTTTTTTTGAAGCACCCAAATTATAAGGAAAAAATAAATTCACCTTAAACCCAGAAATGCATGGATCAATATTAATATGCAAATGTGTACATACAAATATTTATTTGTATTCTACATGCATATAAATACAGTTAAAGATCCAGTCCTACTGATTTGTGGTTGACATGCACATACACCACACTTTTGGATAAAGAGTGAAATCTTGGCTTTGGATAGGCCAGGATTTTAGAAGTCTGTATTTGTTCTTAGTCTCAACATTTTTCATAGTAAGAATACTATATTATACTATACTAGCATAATATAGTATTATGGTATAGTATATATTATTCTTATACTATATATAAGACTACTATATATTCTTTCATTTACAGAGTGAATGTGTAAATTTCATTTCACATTGAAAATTCATGTGAATTTACACAGTGAACTCTAAGTGTGATCTCTTCTATTCTGCAGCAAAATCCCAACTTGTCCTGAAAGCCAAGTCCTTGTGTTCAACAGGAATGGCTTTCTTGGTACAAAATCCCCAAAAAACCTCCATGTAGTCCCCAAGAAGCAGGACAGAGAAATGAAAAGAAGCTACACCAAACAACCCAAATCTGTGTTTTATTAAGCTGACAGTAGTTTTGTGCCATCTTGAAGTTTTGGGCTCAAGAAGGAGCTGTACCTGGTGTTGGAAGACAAGTGAAGCACAGAATTACGAAAACACCTTTACCTGAGTAATTTTTCTTCCCTTCACAAAGGCTTGCAGCAGAAATTTGTTTAGGAAAAAAAGTGTATTATCCAGAGTTTCACACTTTTCCCTGTGTGGACCTGGACAGGCTGGAGAGGTGGAGGCAGGAGAGTCTCATGAAGCTGAACAGGGCCAGGTGCAAGGTCCTGCCCCTTGTCTGAGGCCAGACCAACGTCAGCAGGCTGGGGGACAAACTGATGGAGAAATGGAAGAAATCCCGAGCTGGCATTTCCATATTTGTAGCGTGGTGTCTGGAGGGTCCATTTTATCAGCCAGGAAGTCGAGAAAGGTAAAAATGCTCTGCTGATTTGTAGCATCTTTGTTGTTTCTCACCCCTGGGAGAAGCTGACCTTGTTTCGGGAATGTTTCCTCCTCCCCATCTGTGTGCTGCTGGTGTGTCTTTTTGAAGCTTTGATCACCTCTGTTTTCTTTAAAGACAGTGTGGCTTAGACAGGGAGAGGGAGAGATAAAACCAAAGTGCATCAGATCACAGGCATTTTCTGTGCTCCACTAATACCAGAAATTTGAGCCCTTCATGTGAAGGAGTGGCTACAGATGTATCCCAAGTATGTAATCAAATGCCACGTAGGCTGTTATTCGTAGGTAATGGGCAAAAATACAGATGCACTCAGTGCTCACAAGTTCCATTTCAGGCATTTCTCTTTCATGCAGTAGTTACCTCTGCCTTTGGATTCTTAAGATCTCTTTGAGTACAACACTGAAAGTAAAAAAAAGTGGTGTTCATCTCAAGGTCACTTTGGTACTTGAGAGCAGCTGCCCTCCAAAGAGCACATAATGAATAGTTTTATTACCTTTTGGTTGGTTTTCCCTACGTGCTGTAGATTGCTTCATATGCTATCAGCTCATTTCTCCTCTTTTTTTTTTTTTTTTCTTTTTTTTTTCCCCCCTCTGAACTACTGCTTTCTACAACTGTTTTCATCATTGTTAAAAATCATTTATATAGCACCATAAATTACAGGCACTTTACGAGCACGGAGTAAGATACTGCCTTTGCCCCAGATACTTTATGGTTCAGATACATCCTTGATGTCTGGTAGACTTTTTTCACTTAACACACTGCCTGGGAATTTTAAGGTAGATTGCATTAATCTCCTGGTTTATTCAGACAATTTTTCATGCTCAAACGATGGTGAGTGCCTCTCTGTGATGCAGATAACCAATCATCAGTTTGCTGCTTCCCATAAAGGTATTGTAAACATGCTGCTTACTGAGAATTCCAGGCACGTGCTTCTGTGCTCATCCATTGGCATCTAAAACCTGTAGGCACTGGAAAAGAAGGAAAAAAAACCAAAAAACAAACCATCCAGCCTTTTGATAATTTAACTCCCCCTTTGTTCTTTTTTTTTCTTGACACTCTAACTGGCATTTCACATTTTTTGGAATGAAATCTCCCAGGAATTTTCACGTGCTATTGCCACAGTGTCCCCAAATAAAAAAAAAAAAAACAACAAAAACACAAAACCAAAAAAAACCCCAAAACAAAACTGGCAGCATGTTCTTTGAAAAGGTAGTTTATTTTTTTGAGTTTTGGCTCAGTTACTAGGCTCCCAACTCCAGGATATCTCATACCTCATTTACACTCCTGCATCCACTAATGCAGATATTTAAAATCTAATTGTAGTTATCATTTAATTTGAAATTAGGATTTTTTTTTTATTTTATTTTTGCCTGGATGATAGCAGTCCAAAATACATTAAAGGTCTGTTGCTGTAATTATTTGCTATTCTTGTTCACCTTTAAACAGAGATTTAAAACAAAAAACAAAACAAAACAAAACAAACCCACAAAAACCACCAAAAAACCCAAACAAACAAAACAACCAAAAAAACACCAAAAAAACCAACCAACTAGCCAAAAATAAAAATAATAAATAAATAAAACAAAAACAAAACAAAAACCAAACAACCAAACCCACCCACACACAAAAAACCAAACAAACAAACAAACCATCAAAAACCAAAACAAAACAAAAAAAACCCCAAAAAACCCCAAACCCAAAGAGTTGTAAATCTAGGGGGAAAAGCCATAAATTCACTTAACAACCTAATTTTTCCTAAGCCTTTGAAATGTTCAGGTCTTGGGTGCTGGGCACCTTCCCAGTCTTATGCTCAGCTGAAATGTGGAGTCCACACTGGGATTATGGGGGTTTCTTTCAGTTATGATGATCTTGTATCCAGAGTATCTATTTTACACAGAGAAAGAGTAAAACATTTTGAATATTCATCAGTGTTAAAAATATAACAAAACTTTCTTGACTCATTTGTATCTGAATTTTGGATTTATTTTTTTTTCACATGTTGGCATCAGAGCAGAGCAATCATGGTTTGCCATGCAGTTCTTTCTGGTTTGAAAACCAGATCTAATGGCTGCAAAATATTAGCCTCCCATTTTCCATTCAGTGTGTAAAAATTATAATTTTGAGCCAATTTTTTTTAAAAAGTGGGTTTTTTTCACTGATTTCTTTAAAAATTATTAGACACTTCAAAATAATGGTATTAGATTTACATTTGAATCTCATAATTTCTTACAATTTTTAATTATGAATCTCATAATAATGAATGTCATAAAATCTTATAATTTTTAGAGAACTCTGTGGCCTATATGATACCAAATATACAATGATAGTGAAATAGTGAAAAACATTGGCTCTTATTAAAAAAAAAAAAAAAAAAAAAAAAAAAAAAAAAAAAAAAGCTTGAAAGGAAAAGAAAAAAATCATTCAGTATATTTCTATGTCTTATTCAGAATCATCCAAGCTTTATTTTACAAGTGCTGGCAAACACTGAAGTTACTAAAAAGAGGAAGAAGTTCAGGAAGACTGCATCTGTAATCATAATACCATTAGTGTGGTGCTACACTATAAAGGACATACAGTTGCAACAAAGATTTTTATATCTAAATATATATATATATATAACTAAATAACAAAAGCAGATTGATGGTCCTGTGTGTTTTTCTGAACTAAACCCCTCCCAAACGCTTGCACTGTTTATTGTGCTGTGCTGCTGGCACTCAAGCGTGGCACTGATGCCTTTCACATGCATTCCATGGAGCACTCAGCCTCTTCCCTGCTTAGGTTCCTGCTGGAGGCACTGGGAGTGCCTTTCCTTGGCCAGGTGGAAGAAAGAAGGTAAAATTCTTGGAACTGGATTGGAATTTGGAACATAGAAATTGTTTTAGAAGATGTGTCTCAGGCAAAGAGAACTTTTAGCCCATGTTTAGTTAGGTGTTGGTACTCCCTGGCTGAGGTGCTTGGGTTTCCACAGCTACAGAAGAATTCAATTCAGAGTGGGGAGTGAACGTGGAGACTCACTCAGTGTGCAGAGAGCATCCAAGTTCAGTGCCCAGGGGAGAACGACACCAAACATCACCTTTGAGAGGGGCCAGATGGGCTTGGTGCAACCTGATCCTGCAGCCCAGAGCCTCCCTGGCTGTAAAGCGTTGCAGTCAGGAGCCCTGCTCATGGAGAATTCACTCCTTTGAAGTGCAGGTCAGGGTGGAAAACAAGCCCTGCTTGTTACCCTTTGCTCTGAATGTAACGTGTTCCTAGGAGACAGTAACTAAATACAAGCAGGGTCCCCGATGCTAAATGGGTTTGGCTTGTTTGTCATATCAGCACATGAAATTTCAGGTTAAAAGAAAAAAAAAATCAAAGTATCTTTTGAAATGCTTTAATATTGTTTGTGTGCAAAGCTCCATTTGCAGGGATGCTGTAGTTTAGCAAGGTCTTGCTCAGTGAAAAGCAGTAAGTGCTGTGGTGCCTTTGATCAGCATTTTGCAATTTCCTCTGTGAGTGGAGCCCAGCTGAGCCTGATGCAGTCCCAGAGAGAAGGGATCTGGAGACTGTTGCCAGCTCTGTGCTCACAGAAGCTGCTCCTGTTCCTCAGGTGTGTGGTGTTTCTGGAAGCAAGAGCAGCAGGTGTTTGGTCTGCCCCTTGCTGATGCTCTTTTAGGCTCAGCCCAAGTGCCACCAACCTTTTGTCAGGGGAAGTGCTCCAGAACTGAGCAGTATTCCCCTGGGCTGCACTGGAGTGTTGCCATCGTGTTGGTGATTTGTCTCTGATGAAAGATGAAACAGTGAAGTGTAGAACAACCACTCCTTGTTATGCTACTGGAGAATTTCCCTCCTGAGGGGGAAAAAAAAAAAAAAAATCTAAGCTTTCACACATCCACAAAGTATTATCAGCCTGTACTAGCAGAAGAATCTACATTTTGGTTTGAGACAGATTATATTTTCAGAATGTCACTGTCTTCAGAACAGGGTGTAATCTGTTTCTTTGTTTGGGGTTGTTTGTTTGTTCTGGTTTTTTCAGTGTCAGTACCTGTGCATTTGCTCTTGGAAGTAGTTAACTTGGCTTTGTTGCTGGGAAAGAAAGAAGTACCCAACTGATGTGAACCATGAACCCCCTAGGAAAATAGAAAGTACATAGATTTAGAGCATCTCAGAACACAAATTAAATATTTAGTGTACAGGCTGGATCCCTCATAATGGAGAGTGTCTGAGGTAAACAGCATCTCTAATGTACAATCAATTTAATAACAGAAAGGCAGCTCATTGAAGGTGAGACAATGCAGGGAGTATTTTGATTTCAGGCAAAAGAACTTGTCTGAGAAGTGAACTTTTTAATTGCGAGAGTGAATAGTCAGGGAATCCAGCTTTGGTTTGCTGGAGGAATTTCTGACACCCTGGAAGGCAGTGGGGGAATCTGGAAGCACTCACAGGTTGGTTTGGTTATTGCCTGGTTTCCTGGCCTGCTGGTGGCTGTGCAAGTGTGTCTGGAGGCAGAGCACTGGCATGCTGTGGAATGCTGGAAACATGCAGGAAAAACCATTCTGAATCTGACCTTTTGCCACAAGCTGCATACTCCCCAGTTTTATTAAGACCAGGAAAAATGATATTCCTCCTGTGGGGACCTTGGAAGTGCTATAGTGACCTGGCCATCAAGTGCCAGCACAGTCTCCTGTCCCAGAGTGTTCCCTGGAGCAGTGCTTGGGCATTTACCTGCAGTACTCAACTGCAAGGATTCCTGTACAATTGTATTGCATTTAGCTTCCTTCCAGAAACACCTGTTCCTCAAAACCAACCATGTTCTGTTTAAAGAAATCCTAGAAGTGACTCTTTGTGCTTTTAAGCTTCCAGTGTGAACAAGAACAGACCATGGATAGCTGCACTCACACCCATTCACAGATCTGTCATGCTCCAAGGTGCCAGGAACACATTCCCTCTCCATCTTCATCTCATTTTGTCTCCTGGCATGCCCTGGGTTCCCTCTCAGGGTTTGGACTGATGGACAGAGATTTCCCAGTATTTTTGAAGCTATGCCAAAATAATTTGAGGGCACTTCTGAAAATCAGAGCCACCCGGCCACACACCTGCATCTAGCACCTTGCATGCTTTAGGAAAGCACTGGTGCAGCCTTAATGATTGTCTCACTATTCATTTGTCTTTAATGCCCAAATGTCAGCTTTCAGAAAATGTCAAGGGTTTCTGGAAAAACGTAGTCTGAGATCTGTTAAAGGAGAATGTTGTGTGTGTCTCATGCTAGAAGCCCCCCGCCAAAAAAAGGGCAGTGAAGAAAATCTGCAGACATCAAGATGATGGAGAGGGTCCTACAAGTCACAAAATGAAAGGCAGGCAAAGATGCCCAAAGTGTTTTTGTGGTCTGGAAGGCAGCCAAAGAGGCATTGATTTATTAAAGAGCAGCATCACGGCTTCCTTTTCTCGATGCAATGGTGCCATTAGAGCTCCTCAAAGGGTCTCTGATTTCCTAGAGAATGAGGAGTAGAAGATTCTGAAGACAGTTGTTATTTCCAGGCTGATGCCACTGCCAGACCATCACTTTGTGTACCTGACTGGGGAATTCAGCGTGTCAAGTGTGAGTTCCCTGATTTTTAAACGCAGCATCTACTGGTGCAAGGAGTACCCCAGCAGTTGTGTAGGTTTTACACTCTGCAGTTGTGATGTGGTATAAAAAACCCACAAAAACCAGCTTTAATGAGACAGCAACCCTGAGACACCAATTGTCAGACTCAGCTGTTTTGTTAATGGAGTTAACTCAGGGCTGTTCTTGTGCACTGGTAATACACTGGGAGTGATTAGCACCTGTAGCATCAGCTTTTTGTCTGTTTTTGTAGAGATCTCAATCCTCTTATGTAACTCCCTCTCCCTGTTTTCTCTCTGAACAGGCTGGATTAGATTTGTAGTTTTCCATTGCAAGCACATGCCTTGTCCCTACCGTGCCCCCTAAAACCTTGTCCCTATGTCTCCTTGTTTGTCACTTGTCCTGCTGGGAGATGGGCAATGCCTGCACCAGGGCACTGCTGCAGGGACCTTTCTGATTCTGTGAGCAAATCTGGAGATGCTGGCCAGCCCAGCTGCTTCTGGTGCTGTTCCTGGGATTTCAGGTGGTAGAGGAACAGAGTTTTCACCTTTTTTTATGGCAGGGCTGCCGTGCAGTGGTGCTGCCACCAGCAGTGGTGCTCTGGGAGCAGCAGCAGTGTGCTCAGCACACACTGTGGATGTGCCTGTCCCTCACCAAATCTAAACACTGATATAACCCACCCTCAGTTACGAGGCTGTTCTCACCTTGTTAAAAAACAAGTGAGACAAGAAGACAGAGCATGAATTAGTTTTGTCAGATATATAGTCAGAAATAGCAGCTGATAAGTTTGCTGTGATAAGTTCTGTATGATGGCTTTGCTGAAAGGTAGGCTGTTCCATGATTTACTGAACTATTATAAGTGGTAAAACTGATCCATTTGTTATCATCCAGTGCATAAAGACTTCAGGATTTAAGGAGCCTGCACTAAATAACAAAGCAATTTATACACTCATAAACTGAAAATTACAGGGAAGAAGTCCTTAAGTCATTGGTAATAGGAACCTTTTATCATATTAGTGATGATTACCAAATGTTAACCCCTACTCCCCTTTTTAAAAGAAAATCTTACCTTGAAATAGTTGCAATTACCTAAAGAAGTCCTGGAGACAACTTTGTATTGATTTATAGTGCAAGAGTGTGGCAAGTTTTATTTATTTATCTGAGTGCCATCCCTCTCCCAGCCCATCAGGTCCCTGCATCAGCTGAGGTGAGCTGATTGATGGTTCTGCCAGCAGCAGCATGGGGCTGATGTTACCTGAGGAATGGGATTAGCTGGCTCCACTGCTGGGGAGCAGATCTTTACCCGAAGCAAATCTGAGTGGCGTATCTTGAAAAGTGATTTTTTTTTTCCTGTGTTTCAATAACTAGATAATAGTTAGCAATAGTTGGTTTCAGATTAGCCTGTTCTAAGGAGAATATAATTATGTGTCCTGCTGTGAAGATGGAAATACCCTCTGCCAGGTTTTAAAAATGTATTATAAGATTGTGAGTCATCTTTGTGTTCTGTTGAAGCAAAGATTTTTATGGGCATTGGAAAGTAGATGTTGACTAAAGCTAAGCAAACATTTGCCTGGAGGTAATTTTACTGATGACATTAGTTTCTTTTTACTGCTCCGGAGTGTCCTGAGGTACTTAATTCATTCAATTTTATTCAACCAGTCTAAGTTCTCAAGGAACAGATGAATTGAGAGCCACTTGTTACCAGTACTCAATATTTGATATCCAGCTTGCTTTGCTCAAGTGTGAATGATTACATGCTGAAACAGATTGGTTTCTCTTTGTGATCTGTGTAAGCAGAGCATCCAAAGTCAAGGGGAAGATTTGCACACACACCTGGGCATTGTCCAGAAGAAAATTGGAGAGGGGTACTAACATTTCAGGGAATTTAGTTAAGACTCTTTTCTTGCAGTGGGTTAATTGTGATCCCACTGTCCTTGTGTTAAACTTCTTTCACAGACCTTATTTCAGTAAAGTCAAATCCATCATCAACCCACAGCAGCACCCTCCCTGATCAGACTGAAGCTGGAGTTCAGCTGACATCCTAAAACAGGAGAGATTATGTGAGGCTGTCCTGTGGCTTTTCTTTGGCAGAACTGTTGGCTGAGTCTCTTCTCACCAAAGAGAGTGAAGAAGCAGCAGCAATAGAGCACCTGGCACTGAAATGATGGGTAAGGGACTGGTTGAGCTGTCACCAGCTGAACAATGATCATTAATAATTTGGCTTAATTGTAATCACTTAGCTACCCTGAGTTTTGTCAGGATAGAATGTTTGAGTGTTGGGAGAAATAAATCATGGATTTTGTTCCAGACACATCACAAATGAGGTGTTTGCACCAAACAAAGGGGCAGACCTTTCTTGGTTTCCTTCCCATCACCCTGCTGTGCTAAGAACAGGGAAAGCAAAGTTTCCTATTGCTGCTTCTGTGGGAAATGATCAGCTGTGTGCATCCCATGTGTGTGCCATGGAACCTGGGATCTGAGGAAGCTCCCATCTGCCTCCATCCTGCTTGTCCCCCTTGGACTGTGCACTGAGCACAGCTCATCACAGCCTGACTGGGGATTTTGAATGGTGCTGAGTTCTAATGACCACATTGTTGGCTGGTGGCTCCTCAGGCTTTCCTGGGACAATATTGTGACCTTGTTGTACAGGAAATGAGCAGAGAAACCAATTTCTTGCATCAAAAGTGACAGAAGGGCTGAAGTAACAGAAATTAATTGAAAAGAAAAAAAAAAAAAACCAACAAAAACTGTGTGGTGAAAACACGGAGTTTATAAACTGACTGAGCTGTACATAAAGTTGCACTTCAGTTGCTCTTCTTGCATTTATGCTGAAATCCAAAAAGCAAAAGCCAGAAAAAATACAGTAAAACCCAACCCCCTTAAAACTGCAGTGACACTAGAACAGAATAAGGGCTTGTTTTGTTTCTGTACCTCCTAACAGATTGCAGTTTTTCATTTCATATACAGCCATGATAGATGAGGCTGTTAAGGTGTGGAAATTAAGCACAAACACAAATATTTCCAGCCTTCTAAATGCTTCAAATTATTTCTTGTATTCTGTGTAAATTATGTGAGGTTTTAGCGTTGTTGCAGCTCATGTATCATGTGCATCATTTGTATCTTTTCTTGGGGAAGCTGAAGTAGAGGAAACCAGTTCATTACCAGTAACAGCAATGCAATCATTGCCATCACATTCCCTCCCTCCTTTATTAAGCTGTTTGGGTTTTAAGAATTATTAAATCCCTCTGGTTTAAATTGAGAAGAACAGAGATGTTAGTTGAAAACACAGACTCATCAAAGTCACGAAGTGTTGTCTTTGCAGTCCATTGGTCAAATCTGTGATTTTGATATCATTGTATACGATCACGTAGGACCTAGAAAAACAGGTGAGATTATAGCATTTAGCACTGAGCCTGTTTTAATTTTCCTGCAGTTCCTAGGAGTCTTACATCCCCTGCAAAAGGAGGAACTTAGTCTGCATTTTCTTATCTTCCAGTGCAGTAAGCAGCAATATCAGTGCTATTTCCAATCTTCTGTGTCATTAATAAATATGCCAAGATATGTCTATGAATTATGGTCCTTTAATAAGGTAATGGAACTCCTAGAATCTAGAGCTTGGTTTTTTAGAAATGGGAACTGTTCAGGTGCCAATAAGAATGTGCTGATCACGTATTTAACTAATCTTGATTAATTAAGAGTACGCCATTTATTATTTCATTGTTGCTATTACCAACTATTTTTATCTTCCCTTAATATCTCACCAACCCCTTGTGATTCTGTAGGGAAAATAAATGACATTCTGATTGATTATAAAAGTTCAGGCTGTGGTAGAAGCTCACACAGCAATGTTGGTTCTGGAGCTGAGAGTCCCTGTGAGAGCCCCTGTGGAGGAGCCCCAGGTGAACATCTTTGGGAGCATCAGAGGAGCTGGGCCATTATAGCACCAAAGAGCAAATGCCCACATTGGTAACAGAGTTTCTGACTGCCTGGTTTTGTTTTTTTTTTTAAAGAACAACAAAATTCTCATTGATTTCAATAGCCTTTGACCTGAACCCGATGTCAGCTCTCTTGGACCAGCCTTTGTTAAAATGATTGTGGTCAGTACCTTCTATTTACTCTTTTTGCATTGTTTGCAAATCCAGAATGTGTAAGAAGTGACCTTAGCAGACAGGGTTGGGTTTAAACTTCAGCCACAGGTGAAAAAACCAGAGCAATACACCTGCTTTCAGTCATCTTTTTATCCACGTTTTTCCACCTGCACAGGAATTACAGACAACCTAACAAAGTATTGAATAATATCTGTGTGAAAAATGAAACACTTCAAATGAAGGGTTTTGTACAGCAGCATTAGAAACTGTTCCTCTTGTTTGGAGGAATAAGATGTGAAGAAATTGACTGAGCAACCAATTTAATAATGAAGAGAATTTAGAGTACAGAGAGAGTAGCTGAAAGCCTTGGGACACCATTCCCTGAAGTTTCATATGCTGCCTATGCTCCAAAAGAGGGAAATTTTGATACAGAAGCGATTTATAGGCAATAGCTGTGCACAGTCTTTTATCACATTAATAAAATCTTTAACTAGTCTTTGAAAATTCTAAAGCCTCCTGTGTTCAGTTGAGGTGCACAGATAGAAAGAACTGCTGGCTGGCAGATGTTCAGATACATTATCAGAAAATGTATTTTCAGGCTAACCAGTATAATGCAATTCATTCTAACATGATATTTCAGGTTTATTACAGTGTAACTGACTACAGAACACGGTGCACTTTGCAGGAGACTGAAGGAGGTGAAGGTGTACAGCTAAAAGGTGACTGGGCTAGGCCTGATAGAGTGCTGAGTACTGCTGGCTGAACTGACAGATGGTTCAAACAACTGAAAACTGGAAACAAAAGGGGTTTCTTTTCCTCTTCTAGTCTGCCCAGGTGAAGGAAGTGGCTTTATTTCCTGAATCTGCACTAAATTTACACTAATGTTATTGTCGTTGCACATTACAATAAGAATTATCGCTTTAGGAACTGCTGTGTTAAATCTTTGCCTTTTGCCTCCACTAAAAGAGGCAACATTATTTTGCCTGGCCGTAGTATTTTGCAGATGAAACAGGAACAGCTCTCTGTGTGTGTTTGTGTATTTGTTTATCTGTATAAACCTCTCCACCAAAATCTTAGCGTGAATTGATTGCTTCGTTTTTCTGTTAAATCAGCTCCAAACTGTCAGTGTTATTAACAAACAGCAGTTATTTTTACCTGGGCTTCACCCTGGTGGCAGATTCCAGTTGGTTTAGTGCTGTGGATTTTATCTTTTTCCCCCCAGTCTTGCTTTGCTATTGTCTCTTCTTTCTGGGCTGTTCCAGAATGTGCCTCTCCATTTGCCCCCTGCCCTGGTGCAGTGAGTGATTTTGCAATGTAGTTAATGTATTTTAATTATTTAGGTGACATTTTACCTTGTATGGTCAGGCTGAATATGTAAATGGATTGGAGTCTTTGGGTAAAAAGAATGGGATTTTTTTTTTTTAAGAAGTGAGAAGTCTGTGACTTAAATAAAATAAATAATCAAACATAAAAATAAGGCAAAATTTCTGTTTAGTTTCATTCCCATGACCATTTTTATGCCTCATCTCTTTAGTTATTCATTTATGATATAGATTTGATGCCCTTGCTAGACAGACTGTGTGTGTAGCTCTACACACCAGTACCCAAAATGTGTCATGGTCAGGCTGTGGCATGTGCCAGTTCACAAGGTCAGGCATGATTTTCAAATCCAATAATGCAGCCTTAAAAGTAACTAAGATTTGTCTCCTTCACATTTTAAAATCGTTTCTCACCTGAGGATGATGTTGATCAACTTACTAAGTATATTGTGTATTTTAATGAGATGGGTTAAATGAGTTAAAAGTATTTTCTTGTAGCAAAGGATAAAAGTCCAAGGGTCAGTCAAAAAATCTCGAGTCCCTTGCATGCTCATCATTTGCATAAAGTGCATTCAACTTAAAAAAAAAGAAGAGCCAGAAATGTATTAACCTTTATTAAATATGCAAATCACATTCATAACTTTGATTTTGAAATACGTGTTATGGCAAGAAAAAAAAAAAATCCTTCCAAAAATAAATCCAAATTAGCCCAAGCATTTTTCTTATGGTCTGATTTACTGTTTGTATTGCCTGTTTCTGGTGCTGGCAGCAGGAAGAGCAGCAATAACCCTGTGGAGACAGTAGATGGCTGTAGAAAAGTGTGTTGAACACTCCTGTGTGAGCGTAATAAGATTGGGAAAGGCCTTGACCTGACTGGATGCAGCTTTTATCTGAAGTACATTTAAAGAGATAAAGGAGAAGCAGGGTGCAGTACATGCTCCTTTCTTTCCTGCAGGGGCTTTGCTTTGAGTTTAAAAATTTCTCAAATGTGGGATTTGTGAACTGGGTCCTTCAGCAGGGAGAGGTAATGGCTCGAGAGCCACCGGAGCCACTCTGAGGATTCCCCCCCTCCCTCAAGACGTCTTAGAAATCCTCCTATAAATTCCTACAGAGGGGGCGTCTGTAGATCCCATAATAATAATCATCAGGAAGTGGTATATTCCCATTTATTTATTTATTATTACTTTTTTTTTTTTTTTTTCCCTCTCTCCCTCTTCCCCCCCCCACCCCCCCCCCCTCCAGTGAGGTTGGCTGCCTTTAGTGCACGGACCTGCTCATTAAATAGATACACCAAGAACTGTTACCTAAGCAAGCTTGACAGTAAAGAAAGGACAGACTGAGTTAGGGAGAAAAAGGGAAGAAAAAAGACAGCCTGAAGCAAGTCACTTCACAGGCAGAAAGAGCCACTGAACGAATGCTATTCTCATAAACAAACTAAAAAAAATACCTTGTACGAGAAGAGAACTGTGAGGACTTGACAGAAAAAAAGGCAAGATTTTCTACCCACTGTTTTCAGTTTTCCTTCCAGACATACTTGGTGAAGTAAGGAGACTTCTGTTTGCTGACAGAGCCCTTGATTTCTTTCAAGATGATGATGTATTTGTGGGTAGGTAGTGTCTCTCTCCATGTCAATCTTTTGTTAATAAATGGACTTTGGGAGCGTGGATCTGAGGCTGTAGTTGCAGCATGTTTTGTGCTATGTGAGGTGTGTGTGCTGCAGGGGAGCGTGGCTGGGGTGCAGTACATGTGCTTGTATTTCCAGGCAGAGTTTAAACAAACCGGGTCATTAACGTGAAGCTGGGATTTATTTTCGTGATTTGCAGGATGTGGCAGAGTGCTCTGCTTTCTTTTCATTGCCTTAGAACGTGCTGCAATTGTGTGAGATTCACCGTGTGGTTCAGTTACAAAGGGAATGCTGCATCACTTGTGGCTGCTCAGAATTTGCTTTCTTTGTAAGAAATGAAACAATCTTAATGTGATTAAAACTTCTAATATGCGTTACTTAACCCAGCTGCTTTTATACTAATTGTCACAGTCTGTCTTGGCTTTTGAAGTTTCTGGCAATTGACAACTGCAGATAAAGAAATAGATATTATGTTCCTGTTTCTGTGATTTTATAGTCAGCATTGTTCCGATTCCTTGCAACAAAATCTGCTCACCTTAAAAATAATGTTGTGTTGTGCCGTGTATGTTTTGAGTCAGTAAAGCTATTAACCTGTGAATTCATCCAGGTTTTGATACAGAACGTTTTTTGGTTGTTTTTTTTTTTCTTAGCAAAACAAACCCACAAAGAAATCAGTGAACAAATCCGCATTCTTAAAAGCTTTTCTGTGTTCCTCTTCAAAGCCTGTACATCTTCTGGGAAAATATTTTAAACTAATCTCATTTGACAATCTATTTATTTATTTAATTTGAACGTATGTAAAAATAGACAGGCGTGCAGCTAATCTGGGCCACCTCTGCAAAAGAGGCTGCAGAGGAGCAAGACTGGAGTCTCAGGGATGTTATCAGTAATCACCCCTTCTCTGGTTAAACCGCTCGTGCCTCGTGCTGTAAATCTCCCTTTAGGCTTTCCTCTCCTTCCTGTTGACCCTCCACTATATCTCAGTAACTTTTGTCATCCCTGCAAAAGGCACTGCGTGGAGACTTTTGAGTTTGTTATTTCAGTGCTTTGACCGGTGCT
This sequence comes from Phylloscopus trochilus trochilus, assembly GCA_016584745.2. Classification (NCBI taxonomy): domain Eukaryota; kingdom Metazoa; phylum Chordata; class Aves; order Passeriformes; family Phylloscopidae; genus Phylloscopus; species Phylloscopus trochilus. The sequence continues at coordinate 4,143,011 of WQNJ02000011.1, forward strand.
AGCGTTTCGGGAGCTCACCAATCACTGAGCCTTTATGATTTTTGTCTTTTTCTTTTTCCCTGGGTTCTGTGGTACAAGTCCCTGGGATTTTCACCCAGTGTGTCTGTGCATTTACCAGCAACCCCAACTGCTGCTGGTTTTTAACCCTCACCACCGTCCTGTACTGAAGCTGCTGGTGCAAGGATTAATTCCATTCTCTTTTTAGATTTACAAATCAGATCCCTCAGCTGCAGCAGTCTATCTTGCATTCAGTTGGTGCTGTGGTATTAGAGTTGCCATCATCCAAAGGGGATGCACAGTAAATAAGTGAGGATAAGCCCTTCTCTTTCTAATATGCACACTAAGGTGAAAGGACATGCATTACTGTGTGTTATTCTGTGGCAAAGGCTCAAAAGGTTTAAAAGCCAGGGAACTTCTCCCTCCCCAAGCCTAGGAATCATTGTTAATGTGAGAATTTAGTGAAATATGTTTTCTTGCAGGTAGCTATGCAGATTTCTGTCACTTTTAGTCTGCTGTATTTTTTATTTTTGATGAAGTTTTCTAGTTATTCTTCTTAGAGATGTATATAAATGCTTTCAGCAAAACAGCCATAGTAACAAGCAGTTTCTGATGGCTCCAATTCCTGGTTTTCAAAGCTTCAAGTAATTCATATAAAGGCTCTAGTAATTAATATTTCACATTTAAAAGTGCGTTCATTCTATTTTTATTTTGTCCTTTTTACTTACATTATATGATGCAAGTTCTGGTTTTCTGATTTTCAGAATCCTTTAAACAGCACCTCTCTATTTGGGCACTGCTACACCTGGGTATTGAGTATTCTTCCCATTTGCAACTGAACTTTTCTAGTTGAAATTATTTGTATAAAATCTCAGGATTAACAGGAAGAAGCAGAAAATAAACTTTTTTTTTAATAGCATAACATTGACACATTGGGGGGTTTTATGGAATAGAGGATTTGAATTCATAGATTTTTTTTTTCTGAAATGTTATGATTTTTAACCTTTTTACATTAAGTGGCCATGCATAGATACCTAAGATGCAGCCAGTGTGAAAGATGCAGTAGGAAAAAAGAGACTTTCAATAAATGTAGGTGCTAGTTATAAACTCACAGCAGCACTTGAAATGCTTTCTCCTGGCATCACATCAATTTTTTATATAATTATAAAAAGCTTCTCAGCAATAGTATTAAAATTTAAAGTAGCCAACTTGTGTGAAAATGCAGTCTTCCCTTTTTTAAAGGGCTTAAAATTAATTTCTTCCATTGACTGAGATTTTTTTCAGAGCATTCATTCTTTTATGTGGCAGTGCTTACCTATTGTTTCATTTAGCGTGTAACACAGAAACATTTTGGATATTTACAAAGTAAAAGAAAATTTTGATTTCTTCCTATTTTCTAGTGTCTTGCTAAGTAGCATCCTGAAAGTTTGATGTCTTCTTTTTTTTTTTTTTTTTTTTTAATTCTAATAATGACAGTGGTATCAAGTTCCTTTTATTGCAAGCTGAACATGTTTATCTAACTAAACAAATTGTGCAGGAATGCAAAGCACAGACACATTCAGTCTGTTGAATGCAACAGTCTTGATTAGGTGCTGTTTTCTAAATACTTATTTCAGAATTTCAAAAAGCAGAGGAAGTTTTTAGTGCTGTTAACCCTCTCAAAAGAAATCCGTGTTTGTTGGCAACCTAAGCAATTAAATGATGTTTGTATTTATACTTTCCTCCTTCCCTGGGCAAAGGAGACCTTTTTTGGGTTTGGTACTTTATGCACAGACATCTGTGCTGTAGGAATCAGAGTTCATCAGTGTCACACTGACCAAGAGAACTCTGGAGGCTCTCAGGTGTTACTGATCTAGGAAATAGTGGTCAAAAGGGAATATATTCTCTCTGAGGGGCACAGACCCTTTTCCATCTGCTGCTGCTGCAGTTTAGTACCCCTTTCTCTCCAGAGTTAAGATTGCTGCAGTGACTCAAGGTGCTCTCGGTCACTGCAGATTATCATTCCCATTCCCTGTGTAACTCTCCTCCCCAGAGGTGATGGGGTTTGCTCAGAAAGTAACAAATATTTGTGCTGGGGTTTTTCCAGTTAGAGGGTTCTAAGGCTGCTGGTTCGTGCTTAGCCTGTAACTTTTGGTGGTGAAATGAAAGCTGAGGCTGCTCCCAACCTTTCAGAAGGTGCCCAGCCCTCCAAACCCCCTCTTCCTGTCCACTATTCCTCCTCCTCTTTTTCAGACTTGGAAAAAGAAGCGTACTTTGTGCACATGGCAGCACAAGCAGCTGCTTGATTCCCAAGCAGACAGTTCCATGGTTGACTGTTTTCCATCTGGTTGTTCAGACTGGACTGTTTTGAGTTCTCACTGACCTCATGTTCAATTTTCACATTCAGTGCTAGAAGTCGGGGGTTTAAAGTTACTACATGTCATGAAAAAGTCAAATGCAATCAAATGTTGTCAAAGGAAAAAATGGAACAAAGTCATTGGTAAATACATTTTTAAAAAACAAATTATTTGTTTTCTGCATTTTATTGTATTTTCTCCATTTTATTGTAATGCTGGACTCGAATTACCTTAATGTACCATAATGCAGTTTTATAAATTTTATAAACATCTAATTAATGTCTGCTTAGTCAGAGGTGTGCTTCATTCCTGTCAGTCTGCTGTTCTTTTTAATAACAGGGAATGAGTTGTCAGAAATTTTGTGTATATTTAGCAGAGATTTTTTTCAGTAGCAGCTTCAGAATGATACTTGATCAAACAAGGCAGAAAGCATGTCAGCAAATGATTTTTTTCCCCCCAAAACTAGAGTAGGCATATACAGAGAAACAGATTGAAAAAAAAATAAATGTGTATGCAGTAGCAACAAGACAATTTTTTCTGGCAATGGGACACTGTTTTGACAACTCTGTAGAATAAAGGTTTTGGGTCCAATACAGAGAGCTGTACTTGTCTGAATTAGCAAAATGTTCTTTAGATGAACATCTGGGAAGAAGTCTGGAGGAAAAGGAAGTAACAGACTCTAGCACAAATTTAATCTGGTTATTTGGGAGTTTAAACTCCTTTATGGTTGCATTTCTGGTGTTTCTCCTATTTAGAGGCATCCTAATACACAGACAGCAGTCTGTGTCAGCTCCCATATTCAAAAGCAGATGGTATTTTATTCAACTGACCAAAGTCTGCGTGTTTTTATACACCAAATGTGTGCAGGCACAGAGTGTGCCTCTCTCCTGGCTTAGAGAAGGGTGTCATTTCCAGCCTTGTAAAGGCTTTTTTTTTTTTCCTGAGGGAAATGAGAACCCTAAACAGATGTGAAGATGACTAAAATGATAAAGGAACAAAACAGTACAATTTTTTAAATTGGAGTAAGGAGCAAATACAATGCTCATATTTTTTGGGTAACTTTAGCTACTGTGTAGTTTTGCAGCATTGGCATTGTGTGCATTAAGCAAAGGATTGCTCTCCTCAATGAGGACTTTCCAAAAACACCTTAGACTAAGACAAAATGCACCACTGACTGTGCTTAAAGAGCTACAGACAGTGAGATCCAGCATGAACTAAGCTGAAAGAATAAATGACTCTGCTGAAAACGTTGTCAGTGGAACACTTCAGCAGTATAGATTTTATTGCATAGAATTATTGAGTAATCAAAGTGTTTAGATCCTTTTAGTTAAGGAAAATCAAACATATTAGCAGAAAAGCTGCAGGTATCTTCAGAGTCAAAGTGATCCTCTCATTCTGCTTTCCACTGAGACCTTGAATAAAACATGTAGCTTCATCCTCTGCATCTGACTGCCTGACCGCTGATGTTGAATAAATATGTACCTTTTATTATTAACACAGAAAAATACAAAATGATTTCATAATAGAGTGTGCTGATGTGAATAGTAAGGATCTTCAAGGGTATCTGGCTCAATAAACGAATAATGAAGTACTGCAATTTATAAATCTACAGTCTTGATGGCTAAAATGAAAGGACTGACAGGTGTTGAATGAAAACAGGATTGCAATTAGTTAGGGTGGAATCTAAGACAATTCTCAGTAGGCTGTCTTTATGTATCTATTGGAACACACACACAAGTTGGCTTAAAATCATATATGTAATAATTCATGTTGTGATGACAAAGCTAAAAGTCACACCTGCATGCAAAGCATGAAGACATTTAGCAAAATCACCTTTTTTAGTACGAAAAGAGAAATGAAACAGAAGAGAAAAGCAATTTCAGTTCAGAATATTTGATAGTAACTTTTGGTCCATGGGTAAGTTCAGTTCTTGAAGGGTTTTCTTGCCCTGCTATGGTATTTTGTGTTGTAGGAATGGGAAGAGGACAAATCAGGATGATGCTCCATTATGCCCAGCACTGCAGATAGGCACGCGAGACAGTTTGGGTTTGTAAAAGCAATGCACATTCCTTTAGACACAAACACACACAAGTCTGATGAAACTGAGTTTAAGCAGGATCAAGCTAAGTTTAAGCATCACAAATATATGTATTGTCATTACTAATTCCTGCAGCAGAATCTGTGCATTTTGTGTAAGGCAGCATGAGACACTTGCTCTATTCTCTTCTGAAGTTGCATTATACGTTCTGCAGACTTTAATTGCTGAATCTGTTCTCCCCCTTTCCTTCAGCAAGGAGTTACACATGTCCAATTAACCTTACCTTCATCGTGTCCCTCCTAATAGCACTGGTTTCCATCAGAGCTTTGAATGAGCTGCGTGGGTGTCTTTATCAGCACAGGGATGTGTGTGAGGAGAGAATTGAACAAAGGCTGCATGAGATGTGGCTGGGTGAGCAGGTTAGAGTCTTCCTGTTGTCCCATGATTGTTATCTCAGTGGAAATCCTTCCTGAACACCACTTCTGTGACTGGTGGGTTTAAGCTGCTACAGCTGCAGAACCTTAGCTGCTGTTGGAATGGCCTTAGCTGTGGAGGCAGAGGAATGAATGAGTCCTGAAGATTTTTCTAGGTAGTTGAAAAATCTTTGTGTCTTACAATTAATTTTTTGATGTGTTCCTTTTGGATATTTATTCCAGAGAAATGTGCCTGCTTGAGTCATAGTCCCTAAGCCAAGATTTATTTATCTTTTCACTGTAATGTGCAAGTGCCACTACTAGGCTGGATTTACCTTTTGTCACTAGTTAGACTGTCTCACAGTTTAATCAACAAAAGGGGATGTTTACTAATCGAAATCTGGGTATCTGTTCACATCTTTTGATGCCTTTCCATATGGCTTCCTTTTTCCCTTCTGCTCCTGGATTGATCTCCCTTCCTTGCCAAACAGATGAATGTGTGTTTGGATCCTTGTCATAGCCTAGTATGGAAACCCACCTGTTCTTACTGCAGCCACAAAGCCCAAGTCCAACATTTCTGCAGAAATTACTGCTTTTCACATAGGTTTCTAATACACTAGGTATATTTTTTCCCATCAGGATGGCAGTTGTGTCAGGACTCAGCTAGCAACCAAATTCCCTCTCACTCTCTGCCTCCATGGGCCAGGCAGGGAGGAAGGATGGGAAGATCTGGAGTGAGAAACCTCCTGAAGCAGGAGAACATGGAGATCACTTCCTGATCACTGTCACAGACACAAGAGACTTGCCTTGGAAGAAATTACATTATTTAATGCCAATTATCATTTCTGCCAACTAAATTTGTCAATTTAATTTCTGATTCGGGTAGTGGAAAACAAAACCAAGAACCCTTTTTGTTATCAGCACAAGTTAAACTCCCACTCTTCAGCAAGGCAGTGAGTGACATGGAAGGACTGCAGTCAGGACACAGGAGTTTCTCTCTTCAGCTCCTTCTCACTCTTGCAGTGCTCCCTGTGTGTTTCTCCATGGGTACAAGACAGTTTTAAGACAGCCAAATACATCGGACTAAATCTAATTACTGGCATTTCAAGTTTTCTTCACAGATTGTGGTGTTTGCAGAGTTTTGTACATCTAATCTTTTGTGATGTACATATAATCTACAGGGACTCCTTTTATAGGGGAAAAGCTGATGTATGTTTGAATTTTACTTTTCAGTGAGCTTCTCCTCAAATATAATTACAGGAATTCAGGGAAGGATAAAATGTGACAACATATTTGTGAATTGCGAGATTTAACAGAGACCAAAGTAGATCTTATTATTGATGTGCTTCCTGCTTCATTAAATTCCCCTTAAGGTTTGCAGCATGGATATGGATCATTTGCAATAATAATTATGCAGTGATCAATTGATTGTGTCTGACATTGTACTTGTCACCTTGAAATGCAAAAACCATTTATTTTCGAGTGTGTGAACATTCCTCTCTAACGTTAGACACAGCATGGACTGGCTGGTAGCATTTTGTAAAGTTGGGAACTTCGTATCAACCTTCACCTAAAAGGAAATGCAGCTTTACTTTGTTTTACAAAAGTGAAAATTGCCCAACCAGCAATGGTTTTAGGTTAGAAAACACATTCTAAGTTCAAAGTGGAATGTTTGTATTCCAGCTGATTCCTGCCTGTGTGTTACAAAGGTGGGGCTTTCAGCAGGTCTGTGGTGAGATGGGATGCAGTGAGCACACTTGGTAAAACTGAGATCTCTGCTTGTGGAACTGCTCTGTGTTCTCTGGAACGTCTCCCTCACTGAGACTTTGATTCACGGCAGTATTTATTAATTAATTGGAAAATCATTGAAAAAAGTGCCTCAGCTGTAGTCATTCTATGAGTAAAATGCTGTATATTTCACGTTTTGAGTGGTGTAATCATCATGGCCGTGTAATCTTCCTTTTATTAAGAATATTTGTAGCAATGAATGAAACTTTGTCCTTTGGGCTTTCGGAATTTTGTTTCTATTGAAATTCCAGTGAAGCAGCTGGTTGCTGGCTGCAGTTAAAGTGGAGTTAATCTGTGCTTTTCCAAGGAGCATTAAAGCAACAGCCAAGGGAAATGCTGCTTTTCTTGATATTCCACTTGGAGCTTTTGCAGAGCATCCATTGTTATGGAATAGGAAGTGAAGACCAAAACTGTGTGTGCTGAGATGTGATTTGATTAAAAAGTGACTATTTCCAAGCCAAAAGCTGGCTTTAGATAACATCAAACCAAATATTTATAATTACTTTAATTTGAGATTTAAACTTTTATTCAGAGACCTAGTTTATTCGAGCTAAATCAGAAGACCTAGTTTATAAACTAGGTCTATTTGGTTTTAATCAGGATTTTTAAAACAAATGTATGGGGGTTGTTTTTAATTGAAAAAACCCCCAAAGTTTAAAACTTTCAACATTCTTTAGGGTGAAATGTTGTGCAGGTGACTTTTTTATTCCAAGGGTGAACATAGGTAAGCATATACATTGGAATATGGAAATGTTTAATATTTTGATTCTGATACAACCAGTTTGAAGAATAAATGCAGTGCTAATATTAAGGTGGCAATATTAATTGTACTGCTGATTTAAAAATTAGCCACTCTAGTTTTTACCATGATATGGATAGTGAATAGAGCTTACAAACCTGCTTTAAAGCTGTGACATAAGAAAAAAATCCTTTTTTTTTCAAAGCAGTTATTTTTTACTCAACACTTGTAAGATAACTGAAGCACCTAACCTGAAGTAATTGTTTTCAGCAATTCCGTACTTTTTTAGCCTGTGAGTTGCTCAGAAACTATCCCAAGTCAATGCTATGAATTTGTAGAAGAATCTGAGATAAATTGCACTACGTGGGAACATACCCAATATATCCCATTCTTCCCGATTAAATTGTAATTGGAATATAGTACCACTTTTCCCTTTCAGGTATTTCATTCTCAGCCATCAGAAACTCCTAATTATAAATGCTAAGCCCAGCTGTATTTTATTTTTTTTTTTCACCCACTGGAAGTGCTGAGAAAGCTGAGGGAACTCTGTTTTGTGAGAGAACACTCCCCGTGGCCATGGCTCTTTCTCCAGTTGTACCTTCACACTCCAGTCTTGTCAGGAAATGCAGCATCCAACAGGAACAAGTTGAGGAAGAAGGAGAAAACAATAAATGTCACTGAAAGGGAAGGAAAATGAAGGAAAGAGGTCAAGGGGCTGAAATGAAAAGAGAATATTTAAGATCAGAACAGTCACTGTCCTTTTCAGTTAAATGAAGAAATTGTGTCCTCTTGACATCACTAAGGTTCAACTTCTGAAGCAACCCACAGGGTGAACTTATTTTTTGTCTTCATGTGTTTCAAACCCTATTTGCTGTCACAGAACCTGGAGGAACTCAGTAATGCTGTTAACAATGTCTTCACTTTGCTATGATTTGGTTGTAGATATAGATGGCACCACCCTCACAGATAAGGAAAATTAATTCCAACAAAGACCATTTGTAAAAAAAAAAAAAAAATGGGGATGTTATTTTAGCTGAAAGGCAATTTAAAACTTGCTTTAGAAGAGGGTCCGTGTTACCCTCCAGGTGGGACTTGGCTGCAATTCTTTGAATTGGATGGTTAAGAGTCAGAGTGTTACTTAATTTTTTTATTTTTCCTGCATGTCTGGCAACATGTTTGATGACTCTATGGGCAGCAACAGGATAATAATGGTAATAATAATAGGATGGAAATTTTGATTTGTATATTGGATAATCCCTCATGAGAAGTAGGACAAGTAGAAGAGGTTACTCGCAAGCAAGGAAAGAAAGCTGATCTAACATGAAGACAAAATTACAAATGCTATAGGAAAAAATGTGCTGGAGACAAATGAGGAATGTGGAATTAAGTCTTGTAAAGACTAGGAAGGTAATTTAATAATACATACAGGCCTAGCTGAGGTGGCATAAAACATCTCATTGTACAACTCACGTGTGAGGAATCCTGTGGTGTGATGCAGTGACGTGTTACTGGCGCTTGTAAAAGTCCCTCATGCACTTCTGTTTCTTACTATTCATTATTAATGTGTGTGTTAAACATTTACTCTCTTATTTCAGAAGGTTATCGTATGCTATTAATGTAAAACTACCCAGTGAAAGCAAAGATAACAATCCCGTTTTAAGTTAATATATGGATGTTCACAGCCAGTGAACAAATTCTTAATTTAAATTGGTTTATAAAAAGCAATTATAAACAGACAAGTCAAATTTATCTCCTAGCTATAAAAACCACACACAAGTGAGCCACATGTTCAATTGGAATCTTTCCTGCTGAAAAGCAAGCCTGTTCATGTCTTATTCTGTTGGACATGGAGAAATTAATATTTACTCATGTTTTGCAGCAGTGTTTTACACACTGAAGAATTTTTTTTTCTATGATACTACTGAAGTAATATGGTTCAGTCATCTTTTAAATGAAATGAGTCCAATTTACTTTGGAGGCACGTCTTATCAGGGAACAAATTTAATAATGCTATCACAGTCAAATAAGCTAAATACGACCAAGCAATCTTGTCTCTATTTTTGTTAGATGCAGTTATTTAACTGGCTCGGTGTTTTAGTGCAGCTTCCCTTATAGAAAACTCAGCACACACAGCTTCACATGTGCTGATGAGATTTTAACCAGTCCTTTCAGTCCTGTTACACTGACTTTGTTCAGTTCAAACCCACCATTTTCCATGGGTTGTTTTGTGCATGATTTGCTGTATGGGAATCTTGTTTTCATACAGACTTTAAACACATTAATAGCTCTTTTCATTTGGAACTATTTCATGTAATTGCCACCATGCTATTACTTTTCAGATGAGATGCTCCTCGACACAATAGTCTCAAAGAGTGAATTTTTTCCCACTCTGCCTCCTGCAGTGTGTGGCTGCTGGAGATGGCAACAGGCTGGGAGGGGACACAGGTGGGGCACATCCAGCCTGAGCTGATCAAAGGTGGATTTATTCTCATCAGTAGAAGTGGAATTAAACTGGGGTCACTTTCCTAACCTGGCCTTTCCCACCAAGGGAAATTGTGGTTTTTGCTCTACACTTTCACTGCTTCTTAGCCAGCAACTTGATTCTTCCACCCTTCTTGTAGTCATTTTCATCTCAGACTTTGAGATGCTGCTGGGTGATTACTCCCATCCTTTTCAGTTTCTCAGAGTTGTCCCCGGTACTTTGAGTCCAACATGATCTTTCCATTATTTTGGTGTTCATGCCCATTTTTTCGTCAGGATGCCAAACTACTCTGAGAAACACAGGTCACAAATGGGGAAGAATATTTTCAGATTGTTTATATTCTTGATGATTCTAAATGAAATGTAATGTAATTTAAGGTTTTTGGTAAAGCATGTAAACTTTGTGGATTTTTTTTTCATGTTTTAAAGAACTCTTGCAAGCAACAGATACTGCTCTTCCAAAATTCAAACTGCAAAGTGCCAAAAATGGATGGTACTCACCCATGTAAATTAAGAAGTGCTTTGTAATAATATATTGTTTCTCCGTTGTAGATTGCAACCTGGTTAAGAATAATGATTTTTATATTCAGTAATACATCTAGATCCACTTGTAATTCTTAAGTTACATGTGGTACTCCAGGAAAATAAATATTTCATTACCAGGTGTCAGACTTATAGGCTAATTAACATTTCAGGAATCAAAGAAGTAGTGTCATTAGCTCTACTCACAGAACTTTGAAGGGTGCTGTTCCTCACTACTCCTGTCGAATTTCTGCAATGGAACTGAACAGACAGAATTATTAACAGTTAAATGTTGGTGTTGAAGGAGTGGAGTCCAATTTATGATGAGATTGCAGAACACAGAGAAACTTCCACAGAGCCAGTTCAGGGACCCACGTGGTCCAGGGTGTCAGTAGTGAGTACGGGGGAAGCCTCTGAATGCCAAGAGCATTTTTCAGTCCAATTAGCAAAATAATATCTGATCTCTTTTGGTGACAAGGAGGAGCCCTGGCAGTGCAGGAGACTGAGATGTCTGAGTGTCAGCTTATTTTAAATACTTGATCTTTTGAGGAAAGGGCTTGCAACTAAAGCACCTGGGGTTTAACTCCAAAAGGGCAATACTCCCAAATTTAAATATTTAACGCTTGTTTTTCAACATTCATTTGTTTGCGTATTTGTTTGCTTGCAGCCAACTCGTGTTGCAGGAATTGTCTAGGAAGGATTAAGGGGAAGACACATGGGAGGAAAATGACACAAAATTCAGAGTTTGAATTAGGCTGTCCAGAAGAAAGTTGGCTTTCCAACTCCATAATAAAGTTCAAGGTGGCAATGTTTTTCTCCTGCTGTCTCCTATGAGACAGGTGCAGAAGCCTTGTGACAATATAAAGCAGAGTGCTGAACTGTTTAATCACTGATTTGCTTTAGCACCCAACATGGTTGTTAGGGCAAAATTAGCTACAGCAGTGAAGTACCCAAAGTAAAAGACTGTCGTGCTCTTCCCAGTGAACCCATATGTGTGATTTAGCCTGGAAAGGTTTAAAAGGGGGGAAATCTGTCCTTTCATTTGGAGGTTTCTGTCTTGTTTAGAATGTCATGCAAATCTGTCAATGGCATTTTCTTTCGGTCTTCCCCACTGGAGTATTTGCACATTGAAGTCAGATTTTCAGAGAGAAAGTTACAGGAATCTTCCCTGGAGTTTTTGCATGAGGATGGATAGTTCTGTCCATAGATCCACTGTGAACAATTCTAAATGGCAATTTTTGCAGTTTAATAATTGCACAATTACACCACAGACCTATCAGTATGCGAAGTCATTTATAAAAGGTAGGAAGCTGGCATTCTATATAATAACAGGTATCAATGCAGAGTTATTTTGATTTTATTTTTTACTTAGAGCATTGTGGCTTTAGCTTTTACCACAGAGTATCATTTGGGTTATTTCAAGCAAGCAAATTTTTGGATAGCTCTTCTCAGTTTGTTACAGAATAATTTGTTTTCCATTGACAAAAAAAATATGAAAAGCTTTATTTCCATTGATGTAAGCAATCATTAGCATTAGGGACAAGTATTGGATTGTTCTGGATAAGTCAGTTCTTCCAGGTGTACCTTACAACAGGCATATTTCAGAAAGAACTAGGTTTCAAATAGTATCTGCAAGCTCAGAAATCCACTAGCTTTAAATATTTCAGACTGGAGGGAAAAGAACGATCAGGCTGAAAAAAAGGAGCACAAAATGAAACTTTATCTGAGCATTAAGGCTTTGTATTTGACTATAATAAAAAGTACCTGAAATGATTATCACTGGTCATTCTAAAGGGTTAAAGTGTTTGCAGCCTAAACCTGCATTATGCAAAGCAATTTATTAATTTACATGTATTTCTGTGTGATAACAGGTCAGTGAGGCATATTTCTCTGATCTGCTGTGCATTATAAATGTATGAAATAGCTATTCCACAGTGTCTTTGGACTTCACAGCAACAGTCCCATTTTGAAATACTGTGGCTGATCTAAAACTACACAGCTGAACAGAAAAACAAAACCAGTCCCAAATATGAATAAATGATTTGCTACTTAATATGTCAGTATTTTTTGTCAGGTTGATGACATTAGGCTCAGCTGCATTCAATTCCAAACCCTGCAATATTTGAAGCCCGATATTGTGCCTCACTAAATTTAATACATGGACCTCAGTAATAGAGGAAATCACTTTAGCACTTGGCAGTTTGTAATGCTGTATAAAATTGACTGCCCTGCAAACACAATAGCGATAATAAAAATTGTGGTCAGTAGGGGGGTGTAATGCATTTTCCAGCTTCAGCAAAGGTCCAGAGGAGATTTATTGAGATTTTGCTGTTTGGGTGAGGATCAATAGAGCTTCGTTAATAATTTGTTGTAAGGGCACCCTTCAGGGATATGACATTTTACTTTAAAACTTTGATAATTTTGAAAGCAGGCCTGGTGATAACAATGTCAAGTCCCTGTGTTTCGTGGGCATGGATTTTTTTGCATTCAGCTTGTGGGAGCATTTTCCTTCCCAGCAATTACATTTGAAATCATTCAATATGTGAAGCAGGCCAGTATTGATAACAAGATTCCACATGTTGTAATGCAACTCTTAAGAAAGAATCCCAAGCACATCCTCAGGCCCTCCATTTTGTCTGTTGTTTTCTTCTGTAAGCAGAGAACATTTAAACCTCAGTCTATGATCTCTCAGTGGTACCTAATTTTCATGAATGATCTGGAACTAGACTCTTATTTTCATGACTGCACAATTAGAAGGTTTCATGAGAACTTATCCCTTTACCTTCCTAGTGCTGGCAGAACTGCATAATAATTATTGGCCTCGATATCTGTGCTACGTTTATATTTTCCTAAAAGAAACTTCACTTTCGGTGCTAAGCAAGCCTTCCTTTTCTGCCAGCAACTTTTGATGGACACTGCTGTTTGTAAGGAAACAAAAATTTGTCAGCACTTGCAGCTGGAACACGGGGACAGGGTACAGCAGAAGGATTTATTTCCAATGAGCATGCACAAAGTAAGATTTATGACTTTTGCAGCTCCGATGACGTTCCTTACACAGTTGCTGAGCTACAGCAAATTAAAGGATCCAGGGATACTGAGGGGTGTGTTTTTGTAATGAGGGAAAAGAGACAGAAGCAATAAGAAGATAATTAAGGTAACAACTTGTGAAAAATTAAAGTGTTTCTGTCTTTCATTTTTGAATCTCTGAGCATAAACTTTGTAGTTGTTAATTTAATTGCTGATGTTCTCTGTATCCCTGAAGAATATTAAGGATTAATCATCTGGTTCATTCCAACAAGAGATAAGGCCTAAGTGAATTGAAATTTTACCAATTTAACCCTCTCTCCCTCCTAATATGACATGATTAACATTCTTCAATTAACAACACATAATTATTCTAAAGGCCTCATTGCACTTACTCCATTTTTCAGTTTCAGGTTGCCCTTTGCAGGTATTTCAAAACTGAATAAAAGGCAAGCTATATTTTTGTTCTGTATTATCATTCACTTAAGTTCAGCTGAATTACAAGAATTGAGATTTTTAACTTTTGCTTCTTTGGCTCCTTTTTTTCTCCCCCTAATAATTTCTTTGTGCATGTCCTGAAAATCTGTTCTCGTTAGCTAAACATGTTCTTTAAGGCCCCTCTTTAAGGACAGCCAAGTATTTCTTTTCCAACCTTTGCCAATGTGAATAAATTCTCTCAATATTTGTGGCAGAACACTGATTTACAGAACCAGCAATTTCACTGAGCCCTAGAATGCAAAGCTTTTCATTTAAATATTAGTGCATAATATATTGTTTCATTTTTTAAATAAAGAGTAATGACAATATTTACATTCCAAGATTTTCATTTTGAGCAGCACTCAGTAAAAGTGCAGCACTTTTTTTGCAACCTGGTATTTACTGCAGTGCTTTCCAGCACCTCTCACTGGGCAAATAGTACAGAGTTGCCTTGTGTCTCCTGGATAATCAAGTAGCTGTTAGTGGGAAAACATCATTAACTTATGGTAAAATAAGACCAAAAAAAAAGAAAAAAAACCCCACACACACTAAAAAAACCCAAAACAAACAAACAACAAAAAAACCCCAAAAAAAACCCACAAAAAAAACCCACAAAAAAACCCAAACCAAACCAAAACAAACAAAAAACCCAAACAAACAAACAAACAAACAAACCCACCAAACCAAAAAACTAGATAGGAAGAAAGTACATCTGTTTTCTTTCTGAAAACAAGGAGGTAAGGGAAGTTTACTGATTTGTAGAGTAGTGTTTTATATTTTCATAGTTCTAGATATGTAGATTTAGAGCATTAGACATGAAAACATTACTGTTTTTGTTTTAAAACTTTTAAAAGGAAAATGGTGTTGCTTCCCTACCTACTGCTTAAAACATTCCGTATTTTCTTTCCTGTTCAAGGCCTGTGAAGCTTTAAATACCAATTATTTTCGATTCAAATTTTAGTGGAGGAGATGCATGAACACTCCTGCTGTGTTTGTCAGGGTTCTGTGAAGATCCTGTGAATGTTTCATGTAGGATGTAGGGACATGATGAGTCCATTGTAGGACTGGACCTGTCCAGGCGTCAGTACATCCCCAGCTGCCAGCCTGCAGTGACAGTGCTTTCTCCTACACATCAAAGAAAACTGCATTGGGGAAGAAATGAATCACATTCATGGTCTTTCATGCATTAAAGTTGCAGGACTTTATGGGAAACTACTAAAACCAACTATGATATACAGGGCTACAGAAGGGGGAGAAATCTAGCTAGAAAATAGAGCCAAGGATAATTAAGTTGTAGATATGTGGTCAGGGACACAGTTGTGTGTGTGTCTACACACAGGTGTATGTTTATATATAAACATATATAATATATAAATAGATAATAATATAAATATTAAATAAACAATACTATAAATATTAAATAAACAATACTATAAATATTAAAATATATCTTATATAATATAATATAACATTATATTATATTATATTATATTATATTATATTATATTATATTATATTATATTATATTATTATAATATAATATAATAATTATATATATATATGTCCTAACTTAAAAGACATCCAGGTTTTTTCTCTTTCAGAAACAAGCAAAACATCAGCTTCTCTGCTTTTGTAAGAAGGAGACTGACGTCCTTAGGGAACTGAAACATCCTATCTTTTCATGGGTCAGAAGAATTGCTTCCCAACAATTAAGCATAGTCATTATTTCTGTTCTTTCTAGAAGTTCATGCTCACTTGGTGATCATGACAGGCAGGGAGAGGATGCCCACAGACAGCAATGGTTCTCTCCACTGCTGCATTTTTAAAAATGTGTCAGGGCTGAATTGTTTGAAATTTTGCTCAAGAGGAAAAATACTACCAGTGGAATAATCAGCAAGTGAAATGATTTCAACCCCAGGCACTACCTGTCTTTGCAAATTTCTGCCCTGGGTCCGTCCTTCCAGCAGGCAGGCAGGAGTCTTGGAATATTAATGTTCCATGTAAGGAGTGCCTTGGACACTGCTGGTGGTGCACCTGTGCATGCAGTTGTGCTTTCTGAGGTCAGGGAGCTGGGCTGAGCAGCAGAGCCTGAGCACTGCTGGCATTCCAGGGAATACCTTCAATCAGGATGGGACTGACACCTGAACAGCCAGCACCTCCTTCCCTTTCCTGCTCCCTCTGCAATGGAAGCAACAAAACAAGAACCTTTTTTTTTCATTTTTTTTTACCTGTGTTCTGCGTTGGTCACTGTTTTGGGGCTCACCACCTGTTTACCCCTTGATTAGAAGCACTGATGAGCATCACTTCCTAAAATGGGCATGGAACCTGTGCCAGTAAATCCCTTCCAGATGTTTCAAAACCTTTTTCAGAATCTTTCCTTCAGATTAACCAAATCTGCTTTTTGTCTTTGTTGGGTTTTGGGGTGGTTTTTTTTTTTTTTTTTTTTTTTTTTTTTTTTTTTTTGTTGTTGTTGTTGTTTTTTTGTGTGTGTGTGTGGTTTTTTTTGAATTAGCAAAGGAATTTATTTTCTCAATGCAAGTGAAAACAGTTTTTTTGTTTAATCTAAGAATGGCAAACAGAGATGTTTCCCTCATTTTGACAGCTGTGATATGCAGGATGTGACCCTAGCCAAGGCAGTGATAACTGTATTTAAAAATCAGCCAATATTACAGAAGTAACTAGGATGAAAGGAGACTCTTATTTAAAACAAATCAGTATGAGGAGTGAAACATTAGGAATTAGGAATTTCCATTGTTGTTGTGCATCACAAGGCATATGAGCTCTGGTGATGTGCACAGGGAGAAATCACTTTGGAGGAGAATAACTGATACAATTCTGCATGAGGCCAACGTGTTATGAGCCTCACAAAGGTGTATCAGGTTCTGAGGGCTCACTAGCAACTTCTTAGAAATGACTCAATAATAATTAGTAAGACAGCTTGATCAGAGGTGTTTTGAAAAAGCAAAAGGGTTTTAACAAAAGAGAAAATAACAAACGATACAAGACAAAAGAATAAAAGCTGTGCACAGTGCAGGGGAGTCCCTTGCACCTGCTAAGACACCCTAAAAAACCCTGAGAATCTCAGTGCACTCTTTTTCATTCTCAGTGATTTAGGAGAGTTTTTGAGCAAGCTGCCTAATAGAAAATGCTACCTTCTTTGAAGGACAGCTAAAAAGTCCAACAAGTGCCTTTATCTTGGCACTGAGCCAATTACAGTGTGAAGAACATAAAAGATTCTAGTTCTTCTTCCTTAAAAGTTCTACAGGTGTAACTTCAACCCTTTCCCTAATATAGAGAACACCTACTCGAGTGTAGAAGTGTAATGCAACAAATAACTTCTGATTTTGTTTTTTGTGTGTATTGTTTATTTGTTCCATAGTTGGATATAGTGTCAGATTTATCAAAGACAAGCCATAGGAAGTCCACTAAATCACAGACTTAATTGCAGTTTCCTCCTCTGTCAGCTTTTGGGGAGCCAGGTGCTCTGTGGTGTGAGCAGTGCTGAATGTACTCATTAGCAAGACAGCTGAGGGGAGCATCCCCAGGGGGTTGCTCCTGGCCTGCAGCCCCCACCAAGAGCTACAGCCTAAGCTCTATGGCATTCTTAGATATTTTACACTTTATTTTACCTCTTACAACAGGACTG
This sequence comes from Phylloscopus trochilus trochilus, assembly GCA_016584745.2. NCBI lineage: Eukaryota > Metazoa > Chordata > Aves > Passeriformes > Phylloscopidae > Phylloscopus > Phylloscopus trochilus. The sequence continues at coordinate 4,160,472 of WQNJ02000011.1, forward strand.
AGCCTCCCCTGTTTACTGCCATGCTGTGTTACTCTAATGCATGAAGGCAAGTGCTTTGCTCTGGGAGGACTGCTGAAAAATTTTCATCATAGAAGCAGCCTCTGAGGTTTGGTTTAATTTATTCTGAGAAACTCTACAGAGAAATCTACTAGTTAGTGAAAAAAAAGCCCAGTTATTGTATGCTCTGTAATGTACTGTGTGCTGGGGGAAAAGAATGAAAAATCCTGTACTGTTGAACTGTTTGGCTGTTTGAAAAAAAAAATAATGAGGAAAGAGAAAACAAGGTAGACAACTGAATCTCTAATTCCTTGAGATAAAAGACTCCCATATTGTTCTGTACTTTTATCAGCAAATATCCTCAGATTTGGTCACTTTATTTCTGCTGAAACAATTTCTGCAGCGCCAAAAAGTCACATTGGGCTCCTGGATATTGGTAAGCTTCTTTGTGGGGTAAAAACAAGCACAAGGCTGGAATATTCAGCTGAATGGCAGGTTGTGAAACCCTTAACAATTCAGGGTTTCCTCAGCCACTGGAACATCCATGTGGCTGAGGGACAGGATGCAAGGAGCTGTATCAGCCTCCAGATGCAAACCCTGCAGAGTTCATCACCTGCAGAGCTCTTTGTAGGGGGGTTCCAGGGTGAGTGTAATACACTTGCCTGACAAGTTTTGGTACTAGGGCAATTCATTGCTTAAGTTTAAAAAAGGAGCTGTGTTTGGCTCAAATTCATGTTTGATCTGGATGGGGAAGTCTTTTTGTGGAACTTGTGTAGGCATCTATGTAAGGGACAAGAAATACTTGAACAGCTGAATGCAGAGACTTTATCTGTGTCTTTCACTGTTTCCCTTTCTCTGGGTTTACCTTTGGTTGTTGCCTTATTTATTTACTTTTCAGTACAATACTCTTGCTTTGGAACATCAATGTTTTCCAGGTAATCCTGAAACCCACATTTGCTACACTTGATTACAATTAAGGATGCACTTAAATTTTCAGGTGTGCAGTGGCTCTGATTTCCTCCATGCAGACAGAGCCCTACAGACCTGAAATGCTTCCTGCAGTGGGACTGCAAAGGCAGTATAATACAAAGTAATTTTTTTCAAATTCAGTGTTAAGTTTCTGACATACAGAATCTAAATAAATCCCAGGTTTGCTTCCTTTTTTGATGCCTGTGAGCTGTGACCCATCTACATGCTCCTCAGTTTTGAGGGTTTGGTATTGATTCAGTGATAAATTATGAATTACAGGTGTTTTTCCTTTTTTTTTGTCACTGGCAAGACACGCCAAGTATGATACCTTGCTGCTGGTAGATTTACACCTTCATATCCAAACAAAAAGCAACTGAATATAGCTGCAAAAACTGTCTGGCTGATTCCACAGGTGAAGTGGTAAAAACTCACTTATATATGTGGTAAGCAGACTGGAAAATATGACATTCCTTCTCTAGCATCTTTCTCTAAGTTATGATTTCACATGCAACTTAAAGAAAAGAAACAAACAGGATTTTTTAAAATTAAAATAATAACTCAATATTTATTTGAATAAACAAATAACCCAGTGTGAGTATGGTGATCAGGATGCAGGTGTCTTTTAAAAGCCTAGATTATAAAGGTTTGTTCTTACTTTCTTAAGTATCACTGGGAAATTTATCCATTAGTATTTCTCTCACTATTAAATGTCCAGGAGAAAGCAGAGTCTGTATTTTCAAAGAGTTGTTTCCAGTTGCCTTGCAGTTCTAGGATACTCAGTTTCAGAGGTGTGGCCATGAATATATTGCATTTAATTTTGCAGCATTATTCACCATTCTTAACTCAGAGAGAGTAAATGTCTGTAACCTCTGGTTTGATCTCAAACAATTCACTGAATGATATGCAGGTTAATGAAAATTAATTAGCAAGTAAACAACTGTGTTTTCATTAATTTGTGGGAAATTGTGGTTAATAGATGACAAGTGTGTCCTGTATTAAGTTAAGCTACTGTTCTGGGTTTTTGTTGTTGTTGGGTTTGTTTTGTTTTGTTGGGTTTTTTTTTAATCATTCAGAAATTCATTCTTGCACTGACAAAAGGACAGAGAGGGGAAACTCAGATTTCCATCACACATATTGTTTGCAGGATGTTTGGCTGTACAAGCTGGGCCACAGGGATGATTGCTGGTGCTGCCTGTGTCCCCAAGGCAGGAGGCTCACCCTGGGGTGACCAGGGAAGGGCTCAGGCTCTCCCTCATTAGCTACCATTCACCTTTTGGAAGGTTGGCTTGAACACAAAGGCTGGCTCCTGGATTTCACATGCCAGGGACAACAAGGACTGGCCAGCTCAGTTCTGCCCCAGCCCACAGCAAGGCATTGCAGCAACCACTCTGCCCCCCCCAAAAAAAAATGAAGTTTAAAGTGTCAGTAAAGACTGCTGTTAAATGTGACCAAGCCTTTTAGACTGTGGGAGCCACTCCAGGTCATTCACACATTCCTTGCTGGTCAGGCTGTGGACCAAGAAAGCTTTGAGGTAAGGATAATTTCTGTGTTAAATGCACACTGCTAGCTAGATTTAATTACATCAGATAAAAGATCACTAAATTTCCCTCAGTAATTAATATGCTTTTCTAGAGCAGTTTGTGTCTTGCATAAAGCAGCAGTGCCTCTAGTCCAAAAACATAACATAACAGCTGATAGTTATTTCACCTGACCAGCAATGCAGGTAAATGCATAAAAATGGGAATGGAAAAAAGTATGAAAATAAAGATCATTCTTTGAAGAGAAAATGTAGCACAATATTCAATTCTACCTTTACAGAATTATATTTTTTTTTTCCCACTGACCATGATAACTAATATTTTGAATAGAAACTGAGGTCTGCAGTTCTGGGTTTTGAATCTAGTGTGTATAAAGGCTTTTTGGATATTTGTGAGGCTTATTTGTTATTTGGTTTTGTGCTTGTTTGTTTCTGTTTTGTTTTTTTTTTTACCAATTGAGGTACAGAATTCTGTCTTAACTTTTTGTCAGAGCCTGTTTTACTTTTATAAGAGTTTCAAAGTCATCAAGTCTAAGAAACAGCAATTTTGTACTGAGTTCGGTTTCTAGATTTTTTCACTGTAAGAGGCAACCAGCACTGTAAAATATTACATCATGATTATGTCAGAGAAAAATCAGTAATTTTTTTATCACATGTAATTCAGTAACCAGACTAAATGGTATCACTGCATGAACATGTTAAGTATCACCAGGTTAATTAACAAGAGGGGAAATTAAATCCACACCAGAGTCATTAAATACTCTCTGGTGGGTTCCTGTAAAGAAGTAGCAAAATGCATTTGAAATAGGAATGCTACAGGAACATTATCTTACTGTTGCTGTTATCCTGTTATAGATATATGTCCAAGGATGCTGTATCAAACAATGTGGATAAAAGTTCTACTCTGGGGCAGTATAACTGAAGCAATATAATTTAATTAAGTCTTTTGCCTCATGTTATGCTGTATTTGGATTGAGTGGCTTAGCATTGGATTGTTGGTTGGAGTGATCACATCACTGCAGTGATAAAATAAAACTGCAAAATTATTCACTTGACTTCATCTATTTTTTAGAAATGTCTTTTTCTTTTTCTTTTTCTTTTCCTTTTTCCTTTTTCCTTTTTCCTTTTTCCTTTTTCCTTTTTCCTTTTTCCTTTTTCCTTTTCCTTTTCCTTTTTCTTTTTCTTTTCTCTGTAAAATCCCAAGTTAGGTACCTGAGTGCATAATCAGAACTGTGGTGCTCAGAACACACAAAAATGGATGTGATGAGCAGTGCCAGTTGTGTTTAATATCAGTATACATAAAAGTGTCCCAAGTCCTACCCCTATGGCTTAGAGAGGAATTAGGGGCATTTGCTATCCATTGTAAATCCAGAACTAAAAATTTGGGATAGAAGCCTTTATGCAGTCTTTTAAAAGTAGGAGCAGTGCCTGTTCTTTTTGAGGTACAGCCACTGGACTCCAAGTCAGTGTTCCAGAGGTGCCTCTTTCTGCCTTGCACTGTGGTTTGGAGATGGCTCCTCTTTAACAGATCGTGCAGAGCAGCCCACAGGTTTTCTTTTGAGAGGCAAGGGGACAAGGTTTACAACTTAAAATAAGTTCGCATCATCTGAGAAAGGGTACAGTGCATGCTTCTAACTGTCTGATTCACTGTCATAGAATAATGTGGATGTCAAAAGCTTGCATAGTTCAAAACCCATTTAACAAACACAGAAAACCAGTTTATGAGGCATTATTTAAGCAGAAGAGATTGAAACAGTTCGGTGCAGGTAAAGGCATCACAGGGAAGTCCCATTATATTGTTGCCTTATTTCTCATTCTCCAAACTTTCCAAGCCTTAGACAAATCTGGAGATGGAATTTTGGGACAGAATTTTATTTGATGAAACACAGTACAGTTGCTCATGTGTTATGTCCCTGTGTTTGGCAGTGCATGACTGAAGGGTGCTTATCACATTTTACTTGCAGACAGACCAGATGAAGAAACTTGAGCTGCCCTATTTCTGGCACACCTTGCTACACAGGGAGAGTTCACATCAAAAAGGGAAACACTGGGGTATCTTTTATCATCATTGTAATGCTCTGATGTTGGTATGCAAAGTAGAGGTGCAGTTTTATGTTTTAACACTAAAAAGACAAGCCATCAAACACAGCTTCCACAGCCTGCTGCATCACCCTCCTTAATCTGTTTGAAACAATCTGCCTTCCAGAAACTTAACGGCAAAGAGGGAGAGAACCTGACTTGGTCCCAAAACAGGAGTCATTAACCTTGAGCACTGAGTCACTGAACTTGTGGTGAGCAATGCTGCTTCATCTCCTCTAATCTAGCAGATTCTGTCTTGGCAGTCTCTGGTGGTGATTACCCCAAACACCAATGAAGCCATGGAGAACAGCATGAAAAAGAAAAAGAAAGTAGAAACATAAAGCAATCTAAAGGAATCAAATCTTGTATTGCTGATATGGACAGCTTTTGCATCTCACACTAGGTCATTTTAACACACACAGCACAATATCTGAGCCACTAGTGATGAATTAGGAATAGATTCAAGGATTCTGAAATGCATTAAGTGTTTATTCCAGCTGTGCTGGCCAGTGCTAATAAATATATAAAAGAGCCACTATTGTGGGAAGATAATTTGAACAGCAAGCAGTTTGCTTCACAAGAAAATCATGCACACTAAAATATATATACATATATATATATACAAGGTGATATGGATTTCTAAACATATGTGGAGTCTATTTCTGAATGATTTCTGAGAATACTGAGTGTAGTCTCTAGTTCAAGGCTGCACAGGAGGAAAAACAGCACAGTAACTTTCCAGTGAAAGTCACCAGTCCCCAAAAATAAAATGCACATTAAAATGTTTAATACTACAAGTATCTTTTGTTCAAAGTCAAAATATCTTGACCTTTTAGTCAGCAGAGAAATCTCAGTGTTGTCATTTAGTGCACAGTTCAAAAATGCAAATTGTGTTTCTGCTTTAAGTGCAGAAGGCATTATTCTGGCAAACTGTGTGTGCATTAGGTCATGCAGTGATACAGCTTGTTTAGACCTGGCTGCAAGCAGAGGAATTCAAACCACGTCCTTGCATTCACTATTATTATAGCTGATTATTCACTAAATATTCAGAGGCTTCAGTGTCATTAAGAGCATATAACCAAAATGACATGGGCAGTATTATCCTCATCAGTGTAGGTTAATGAAAGGAAACTCATCTGGGTTAATGAAAGGAAACTCATCTGATCATCTTTTCAGGAGTCTCACCCACTGCAAAGCTTTTCCTCATGGATGTGTGCAGTGTGACAGGCAGCTCTGAGGGGCTGAGGGAATGGGGAGCAGGGCCAATGTGCTTAGTCATGAGATACATTCCTAGGACAAACTCAATCCCTGGAAACATGTGTAGTACAAGATAGCATTGCAATTTGAAAATGAATTTAGGGTAAATAAAAGGTTGTGTCCCAGGCACAGTGTTAAAATGTGGAATCAAAAGGAATTTTATGCAAGAACTGCTAGAGGGTATATTCAGGGTACTTGTATGTTGTGTTTTTGTTAGGGGTGGTAAAGTTGTGCTGAATGAATGAGCCCAAAGCACAGGGATCTGCAGCTCCTGCCAGGCTGAGATCAGGTGGCAGCTGATGGCAACTGGATCAAAAGAATTCTGCATCTTACCATCAATGGCATGCACCTGATCTGGAATAAGAACAACATTTACTATTTATGCTTCTCCATGTGTCTCTTTAGAAATGTCTTTCTCCTAGGAGGAAAATATTGTGGGGATAAACCCTTTGCTCTTTACTGTATGAATCTTTAAGTCCTTCCTCTGTTCTTTTAACACATGTATTTTAACACAGAGGATATGTTTATGTTCTCTGAAAGGAAGACTCATCTGGAAGTTCCCTCAACACTCTTGTCTCAGTGAAGTACCACTGGAAGAAATTAACTTTAATCAGTATTTTAAGTGAAAATCATCAGCATTTGAACATAATAATCATTTTCCCTGTTAGGATTAGACTTTTTTCTATCCCATTATTCAAGCCAACACCGTCCACAGGGACATTTTCTTTTCAAAGCTTGCATGAAATGTAAGTAGGGAACAGCACCTTTCGCTCTCTGTGGCTGAAAGTGATGTAACAGTGACTCATGTTTTATGTTATGTTTTCACTTATAGGACAATTGCATGAACTTAAACTTTGATATTAATGAATTCTATAACTTAGTAGAGATGTCTAAATCATTTCATGAAAAATTTTGCCGAAGCTGGATTGTTATTATCTGCATGTTGAATAATGATGCTTATTTAGTGCTTGCATCTAATGATACATGTTAATTTTTTCTTTTAGTTAGTGCATGTAGGCTTAGGAATTCAAAGGTTTTTGGGGTTTTTTTGGTTTTTTGTTTGTTTGTTTGTGGTTTTTTTGTTTTGGTTTTTTTTTTTTTTGTGTTTTTTTTTTTTTTTTTTGTTGTTGTTGTTGTTGTTGGTTTTTTGTTGTCTTTTGTTTGTTTGTTTTTATTGGGGGAGTGTGGGTTTGTTGTTTTTTTTTTTTTTAAGGAAAACCCCAGTTCTCTAAGGGTTTGGCAGGCAAACAATGAGATAAAACAATGCCTTAAGATTACTCATAAGTTTGGGGTTTTTTTCTTTGCTTTCTGTTCTGAAATTTCCTGTAACTGTTTTTTTTCCCTCTCCAAAGCAATTGTAAGGATTTGGTCAGTCTCAGGCATCTGTTTGAATATTTCCTAGTGGCAAGGTCCAAACTCCTCAGCTGAGCTGTTTTGGCTGGTGATGGGCAGTGATGTGATGCTGGGAAATGTCCCTTAGGTACCTGTAGCAGCCAATGCACAGAGCTAACCCTGCCCTGCAGATTTGGGCTTCTCTTGCATGCACAAATCCCATTGTTACAGGACTGTGCTCAAAAGGCACTGCAGTTTTCTGTTCCTCCCAGAGCCAGTGTCCTACAACAACACCCAAGGACTTGTACACTCTGCTAAATTTTTTATGTCCTTTTCCTCAAACAGATGCTACCATTATTCTGTGTGATAAAACAGCTTAAAAAAAAAAAAAAAAAAAGAAAAACGTAGAAACTGGTTTGGGGTTTTTTTGTTGGGTTTTTTTTCCTAGAATTATGTATAAATTTTATTTTCTCAAGGCTCAGAATAAGCCATAAGCTGTCTACAGAGTTGTTCCCTGAGCAAAGCTGGAGGCAGCAGAGGAATAAGCCACGCTGATGTTTCACTGCTGCCAATATGAGTCATAGATCATTGTCTTGGTTTTCCAACATTAAAGCCATGCTGCTGTTTTGTGATCTACCTGTTGCCTGGGAAGAAGGGCGATGACTTTTTATTTAAGTAGGTTAATAGGTCCCATGGTTTCCAGAGCTGAGTTTGTTTGGGTTTGGGTGGTGAACTTATAAAGGCTTCCTTGTTCCAGCAGCACAACAGGCAGACAGGTTCTCCCAGTGGCACTGACATTTGCTAGAACCTGTGAGTGTGTCTCCTACAACTCCAGTGGTCTGCCCACCAGAGAGTTCAGTGCTGCCAAAAGAGCACTCTAGGTTTGATTGCAAGGCTTGGGTTATTATGGAGATGCATTTGCTTGGCTGGAGGTAAAAATCTAATGTGAAGCAGAGAGGGTTGTGTCTATGTGTGCATGGAGAAAAATGATATCTGAGAATTTTGCTGCTTTATCTGGGAAAACCCTGTTTGCCTTCAGAGGCCACGTGAAAGCTGAGCTTTATGTTTATGTGTCTGTGTGATCTCATTCTTTCATGATGAAGGATAGTATTCTAAATGATATACACTCAAATTCTTAGGTAAATGCACACAAAATGTGTGCTAAACTTTCTTTAAAAAGAGGGGACAATGCTCTGCACTTGATTTCTTGCATGTGCTGGGTAGACAGGGAAAGTGTGTGTGTAATCTGAGACAAAATTTATACCTAGACACAGGTGTGTGAGCATCCAGATTTATCATTGCTTGCAGGTGTTTTCTGATGTTGCTGCTCTGTATCTTTATCTGATGCATTGGTATTGGATCATTTTAGTGACTATGAATTATTTATTTTATGTACAAAAAGCTCAGTCAAGTTATTAGTGCTGGATATTTTTGAAATAATATTAATATCTTCTTTGTGTACTTGCAAAAATAGAATCTTGGGAATGACTTGGAAAAGTATTTCGGAGAGAAACCCAGTTTGTGGGTTCAAATTGCAAATTGCTTCTGACTAAAGTTTTGATACAGTGAGATATATTAATGTTTGGAGAAAATGAAATGTCAGTCTAAAGGTACAGAAAAACTTTCTTATGAAAACTTGGAATTTCTAATGTTTCAGTAGTGATGTTGTGAGGGTTTTTTTTTACTCTTTTATACTCTGATTTTTTTTTAGAACTTGGCTGTATCTACATTAAATTCCTTTAAAACAAAAGTAAAACTTCATGTTTCTCTTTTAGAATGTTTTAGGGTGGTGTTTAGACTGAGAAATTAGTTTAAAAGTTGCTAAGAAGCAGTGTCAAAATTGCTTCTGCTACATTCTGGATTTAAGACAATGCCCTTAATAAGATTTTTTAACTTTCAGTCAGCCCTGAAGTAGTCAGGCAGTTGAACTAGATGATCATTGTAGGTTCCTTCCCACTGAACTGTTCTGTTCCGTGCCAGACATTCTGTTTTGCTGATTTTTACTGTTATTGCAGAGGAACAAGTGTGCTGTGCAAGCTGAGCAATAGACCAGTCAGCAGCAACTTGAACATTTCATTGTAGAAAAATATGTTTGCACCATTCTAATGGTTATGTTGCTGCTTGTTGCAGTTTATCCCATTAACAAACTGTGGATGTTCCTCTGAGCAGAGCTACTTCTGAAATAAAACCAGACACCTCCCCCTTGCTGGCAAAACAAAGAAAGCCAGAATAAATTAAGAAAATAATGAGGTTTTTATTTTCTGAAAACAAAGCAAAATATTTTTTTAAACTGTTCCATAAAGGAGAGTGTCATGATTGATTCCAAAATAAACCAAATCAATCAGTTGAGAACACAGAAGTGGTGTACAAGGGGGTTTGAACCTTAAGGAAGTGTAAAACTTCCTCTGTCCATTTGTTAAGGATCTGTGACAACGCCAGGACTGTCACATGTTTTCAACTCTCACTCTGTTCCTTCCCCATCAGCATCATATTCAGAAAGCTCTGAAGCTGGTTTAGATCTAAGTCTCCAGATTTCTTGTCAGGCTGTCTGGAAAGCAGCAAAGGTTGAGGGAGCATTTAAAATAATCCATCTCTGGCTGACAGGTGAATAAAGAAGAGATTGAATGAGTAGAGGAAGGTGTAGACTAAAGGAGAGCTGTAATATGGCACTTGGAGAGGGGAGGGGAAGGGATAGACAGGGTAAGAAAGAAAGCAAGGAGGGAATAAAAGCAAAATGAGAAGGGATATGTCAGGTTTAAGAATAGAAAATATAGCAGGAGGACAGCAAATGTTACAGGGGGAATGTAGGGAAATGTATGTTGAAAGAAAGAAGTAGGAAGTGTTAGAGTTTTCCTTGAATCTCCCTGCTGAAAGAATGGAAATGACGCAGAGTGTCTGCACACACAAAAAGCTGCAGCTGCTGCAACTGCATCCTGTCCCCAAATTCCCCTCTGGAATGAGCACTGGGGAGTGAAAAGAGTGGAGAAAGGAGAAGGGCATTACTCCTTTAATGAGGGAGAAAATGTTTTCTGGAAATCCTGACTTTTACCTCACCTTCATGTGTCAAACTTTGTGTTTCTGCTATTCTCCAAGGAGTTTCCACAGAGTTTTGCCTCTGTGTAATACCTGTTCTCTTTATTAATTCTTGAAGTTGAATGGTAAAAATTGGAAGATGAGCCGATGGGAATAATATCTTAATTATTATATGTGTTTTTACTCTGTTTGCTCTTGGTCTTCTTTATTTTGGAAAATTAGGAGCATTATTTTTACAAGTATGGACATGAGTGATCCCTGTTAATGTGTGTATTTTTGGCATATCCTTGGAGTTAATACTGTGCTTTGAACAAGTCTAAGTTTGGAATCAGATCGGGGTTATGTTTTCAGTTGTTCTCTAAGTCTTAGGTCTTATTCTTTAGATCTCTTCTCATTTTTAAGCAGGGTGATTTCTTTGTAGTATAGTTTGCACTTTTTGTAAAGTATTTTGAGGCTCTAACCTAAAAACATATTACTGAGGAATTTTGGTATTTCTCTACCCTTTTTTTGATACTTCTTTATCCTTTTCCCGTAGCAAGAATCCATCCCTTTGTAATTCCTTGGAAAGATAACTTGAAAATACTCACTTCCAAATTCAACCTGCATGTTCAAGGAAACATCTACTCTGTGAGAGGGTTAGGTAAATAAATTAAGATTGCTGGCAGCAAGGAAAGGCCTGGTACAGTAGCTGCAGCAGAAATGCAAAAGCATCAAGGATAATGACAGCTGTTTGTGATGTTAATGCATGACATGTAACTGGGGCCAGATAAAGAGACCCAGCAGCAGTGCCCTGCATCAGGTCCTTCCCACAGCAATGAAAAACTCCAAATCCGAGAGCACAGAGGGTGCCAGATCAACCCTGCAGGTTGTGTCAGCCCTCGGTGTGCTGAGATCTCATCCCACACCTTCCCTCAGCACTAACGTGGCACCTCCAGATCCAAATCCTCCTGGGTGTGGAGGTGTTCAGGCACCTCTGCCACACACGGGTGTGTGTTGTGTGCGTGTCAGAACTCACTGCTTGAAAAACCCCATAAAACAATAGTTTGTCTCTTTCTGCTGGCAGCTTGATGGTTCTGAGCTGTGCCTGCTCACCTTCTTTTTCAGCAGAGTTGCTCAGAGAACTTGAAAGCAAACCATCATATTTTCAGCTTGGTTTTAGGGAGTTTTGTTTGTTTGTTTGTTTGTTTTTGTGTGGTTTTGGTTTTTTGGGTTTTGTTTTTTTGTTTTTTAAAATTAAAAATGTGCAGTTGTTTAAATCATCACAGGTTTCCTACTGCATACCTTGCATGTGCTTTTGAAAAAGAGTTTATATGTGACAATGCTTGCTTATGGAATGCTGTGCTGGGTTATATTTAGATTTGAAAGTCTGTCCCAGCACAAATTTTGTTCTGCTAAAAGGCATTGGCAAGAAAAGGACAGTTTGAAATGAGAATATTAGCATCCAAGAACCAGTATTACACGTTTTGATTTGGAGTGGATAAAGGATGTTTTCTTTTCTTCAATAGTTTGAAAATTAAAATCCCTTGGAATATTTTAGAGCATTAACTGTGGTTAAGGGATTAAACGAAGCAAAATGGTTTGGTGTATGTTGAATCAATCAGAATTAAAGTTCATTTATAAGTGACAGATTTTCTATGCACAGAAACTTTCTTTCAGTACCTCTGGCGTAAATGACTCTTCTTTTTAATATGCCATGTTACCTGTGTTTAATGAAGTGATTTAGGTGTGCTGGGCGAGTTATTTGTGAATTTCAATTCTAAACAGAATGAAAATTGCTTTTCAGGAGTTCAGTACAGCAGGCTGAGCTTTCCCAAGATGAGCTAGGTGGCAGAATTGACTAAGAAAGTGGTGCTTAGTTATTCCTTAAGCTCTGGATGCCAGTTTGCTCACTGAATCATGTAAAGTGCAGTCCATTTTAACTTTATACCTTACTAAAAGGAATTATCTGTTTATATCAAATGCATTTGGTAATATTTTATGCAGAATACCTCGGAGCAGATGTATGCTAATTTCCAAAATGCTACAGGCTCTGAGTGAGCTGGGAAAATGCATCTTGTTTTGCAAATCCAATATGGTTATTTAACAGTTCTGTGATACAATTATTTTTCATGTGTATTACACAATGCAAGGTCTACAGAAGGATTCTGCTGATAGCATATTTCCCTGAGGTTCTCTGCTCTGCCTTCCCAACTTTGCCTGCTTTCTACACTCAATTTTTACTGAGGACAAAGGTGAAGAGTGGATAGGAAAACAGGGATGACAGATGTTTATCATTACTGTTTAATGCTCTGTTCTTGGATACTAAGATGGAGAGTGTGGTGTGAAAACAGAGCAAGAACATGTTTTTAACTTAGGTATTATTGACTCTATGGCCTTAAATACAAGTATGTAGCTATTAAATACAAAGTAGTGGGCCACTGGTAGTTTTGAACATCAGTGGAAGAAGGTATGCCTCCCATGAAGCTTTCCTGTTGGCAGTTTTTACACTCTGATCCAGGAAAAACACCACATCCTCCCTTCAGGATCACCTTTGTCACATAGCCTAAAGAGGACTCTGGTTTTATTGCATTGGTGGAAGATGAATCAAAAAACATATTCTGGTTTCCTTTCTCCGTTTTTTCCCCTTTCCCCCTTTTATTCCCTTTCCCCCTTTTTTTTTTTTTTTTTCCCTTTCCTGCTTTTTTCCCCTTTTCCCTTCCTTTTCCCTTTTTCCTACCTAGCTCCCACCTTTTCCCCCAACCCCTCTGATACAGTAATGCAGCTCTGAGGGCGCAGAGGGGCAATGCTGTCTCAGGAAGGCTGAGTGTGCACAGCTGGGAGTCAGGAACTGCTGGAATTTGCACCTCTGCTGCTCAGTCGTTTCATTTTATTGCATTTGTTAAGTCACTCAGGTCCCAACACATTTTTCTTTGCGTGAAGTGGCTGATAACAGGTGGTGATGATGAGGGGTGGTGGCAGTAGTCACTGTCACTGTCCTGGGTCATTAATCTCTTTGTGGGACCCTGCTCTCTGCAGGTTCAGCCCAGCCTGCCTGGTGTGCTCTCTGCATTGTGAGGGCTCACATATCCCACTTGTGGTGAGATCATTCCAGAACACCAGCTCCAGTCCGTGACAGCAGACAGGGAAAAGAAGAAATAAATACGATAATTAAAAGAAAGTTATGCTCATAGGTGGTGGTAGACCAGAACGTGTATTGTTCCTCATCCAGAATCTTTGCATTCATTTGCAAATATATGTTCTGCTGCTGAAGTAATACAGAGTGTTTAATGGAATTCACTCTCCAATAAAGGGGAAACAATATTGAATCTATTAATCTGAGAGTTATTCCAAGAAAGGATCTTGCTTCACGCACTGGCCTGCTAGGAAACAATTGTTACCCAGCTCGCTTGGGGTATCATCTCCATTAGTCAAGATGTGCTTTTGAGGTTGAATTTGCACCTGTGCTTACTGTACTTTGTTCCTGCTTTAAAAGTAGTGCTGTGTTTGTGTTTCTTCTGTCCTGTACAGTATCCTTTTTGAGCACAGGGCTTCTCTATGATCATGACCCAGTTATGTTGAGTTTACTAGCATGGTTAATAAGAATATCAATAATAATTCATAGTCTTCTTTTGTGGTTATTAGTGGTGGCCTATTATAGTTTTCCTTGGCAGCACATATGGGGGGTGATAAAGTGACTAATAAAAGTGCCACATGGAGCATAGGTCCACTTTTATTTTTTTACAACTATTTCTTTCTTCTGAGACATAATTATTGTGCAAGGTTCACAGTAATTTTCTGTGGGATTTTGGCTTCTTCTGATGGATTCTGAGCTGTAAATGCTGTGTGACAACAATGATTCCCAGACTTAATCAGCTTCATTACTTCAATCACCAACGTAGAAATACAAATGAGGTTGTCCAAACCCTATTCTCTCCTTGAGTCTTGTTACTAGTTCTTTTAACTGAGATTAAAAGTAAATATGAATTCCACAACAGGTCTTGTGGCCAAGAAAATGCATTCTCTTCTTTCTTTCCTTTGCTGGTCAAAAGTCCAAGCCCTTCAGAGGGCTTTTCAGTTCTGCCTTCACAAAGGATGGGATGCATCCTGCAGCCTTCTGCTTGCAATCTGGTGTTTCCCAGAGTCTGCCTGCATTAGGAGAAAAACTGCAACTCTTCTGCTGGTTGGAGAACTTCAGTGCAACACCAGGTTGGCCTTGAGCAGAGCTGAGAAAAGGGATATCCATTTTTGTATGTCCCATTTATTCTCTCTCTTGTCATGGAAAGGAATCTTTGTAGCCATGTTACTTCACATTGAAATGATATAACTTTTCCCCCCAACCCTCATCTTGTAGATCTGATACTTTATGGTGCCTCAAGTGAAAAAAGTTGACAGAGTACAGCCCCCATTGCATTTGTAGAATTTCTGCCTTTCATCTTAATCAGAAGATTATTATTATAATCAGCATGTCAATGCTAGTTTTCTGAGACTGCTGCTCTACCAATTCTTTCTCCTTCCATAATCCAGTAAATCTCCATTTCTCAAATCAAGCTTCCTATGTATGAATGCTTTTACTGTGTCCTTTGAAAATTCTGGTAGTGCAGGCAGCTGTATGGGTGTGCAAGCACCATGTCAAAGAGAAATCTTCATCTTCACTGTAAATACTCATCACATATTTGGTGCAGGGTAGGAATCTTAAGGAACAACCTCTAAGCTGCTACTCACTGCTGGCTTCTCAACCACGCCTGGCTGGATTTAAATGAATCACTTGTGGCAGGACAGAATCAAGGAGTTTTCAGTGAAATTCCTTGTGAAGGTGGAAGTGCATTTCCAGGTCTACAAGAAGAGGTTCTTGGAATTTGAGTATTTTCTCCTTTTGCTCCCAGTTTGTTTGTCCTCCTTAGTTTTGCTGCTTGGGTGTAGGACCTTGTGCTTCCATCCAGCTCCATGGAGTTAGAATTCCAGTTAAGTTAAATAGGTACATGGCAAGCATTCTCTTTGGGTTAGAACTGTGAATTATTTTTCTTTTGTGATCAACCATAGCCCAGGTGAAGCTTCCTTGAGGAAATAACACCTGGTCTTGTGAAGAGAAGGGAAGAGCAGTGGATATTCAATTCTTTCATTTTATCAAGGTTTTTAACCCATTCTTCCCTTTTATTCTTACAGTCATATTGGTGCAAATTGGAATGGATAACTGGATGGTAAATCAGTTGGCTGCTGGGTTGTGATGGGTGGTTCAGGGTGGTGGCTCCTTGGTGGCCATGTGCCTCAGGGTTTGACTCAGAGGCAATACTTTCACAGCAATGTGGAGACGGAGTGTGGAAGCACCATGAGCAGTGCAAGGCAGGGCTGCCCTTCAGAAGGGCTTGGATAAGCAGGATGTAAAAGGGAAATGGAATCATAAAGTGATTGTGGTTAGAAGGGACGTCTGCATGTGCTCTGGTCCAGCACCACTGCTGGGCAGGGACACCCAGAGCTGGCTGCCCAGGACAGTGCCCAGATGGCCTTTGGGTGTCTCCAAGGTGGAGACATCCCAGCTGGAACATCCCTAGGTGACTGCCAGGCCTCACCACCCTCCCAGAGGAGCAGTTCCAGGTGTCCTGAGGGAACTCCTGGCTGTCATTTCATGCTCATGGCCTCTCTCCTGTCACAGAACCACTGGGAACACTCTGGCTCAGCCTTCTCACCCTCCCTTCAAGCATCTGTGTTCATTGACATCCCCCTGAGTCTTCCCAAGGCTGAACCTGGTGTCTCAGCCTTCCCTCACAAGAGAGAGATGCCAGTCCCTTAATCATCCTAATGGCCCTTTGTTGGAATCTCTTCAGTGTGTCAGTGCCTCTCATCTACTGGGGATATTAATCAACATTGCTAAATATTCAGACTGTAAGTTTTCAACCTCCTTTGATTTCTTTAGAGTACAATGGGCAATTTAGAATACAGGATTCTTCAATGAATACTTTGAAACTGTTTAGCTGTAGAATTGTGGGTCAAGCTGCTCTCTACTTTGTGTTCTCTTCTCTGACACAGAGCCAGGATATTCACAGTTAATTATATACACAGTGCATTATATTCATATATATGATTGCTCTGTACTCCTTATTGAAAGATGCCCAGGGAAAAGACCAAAGTTGTTGATGGAGATTGTTGATTGTGAGTTGGACCTGAGTGACCTGAGGTGTAGGGCTGTGCTGTCAGCCATGCAAACTTGTAACCAGTAATCCTTAAATGGTAAAGTTTGAAGAGACAAAAGCTTTGAAAAAAAAAAACAGTATTCAAATTGTGAATCTGAGGGTTTAGACATTTCTATACTTCATCAACAATAATGTTTCCATCCCTGGGGAACAAAAAGAAATAAAAAAGAACCTGATGTGTTTTCTGGTTTTTCAAAGATCTTGAAAGATTTTTTTTTTTAAGTTTTACCATCTTAATCATGAAAATCAACAGAATTATGACAAATCTAAAAATATATTTTGCTTCCTCTGGCAATGCAATGCGTGGTTGATAAATTACTTGATTCTTTATGTTGTTCAAACGCTCTTGGACACAACGTTAACATAAGGAAAACTAAACTGAAAGCAATTTTATGCAGCTTTTTTTTTACTATACCCTTGAGCATTTTCTAAGTTTGCATTTAATCACGGAATCTTGGCCATGATATTTCTGACAGGTAATTTCCTTAATGCGGTTGACAGAGATGGATTACAGGGAAGCCTATTGGATCCAATGCTTTTGTGTGCAAGTGATAAGACTAGATTAGGGTTATCTTGCTCTGAGTGCCTGGAAAGATACAGCCACCTAATAATTCCCCTGGTAATATGGATGGGTTTGTGGGAGCACAAATTCATGGCTAGATGCTGGCCTGCAAAACCATTACCAAGGTTCTGTTGCACCTCGAGAACATCTGGGGCGATGTGTGCTTTCTGTCACATGATAATGGCAAATTATGTGTCAGGGAAAGACAAATGTGTTAAATATTCGGCAGATTGGGAAAGTGATAAGGCAAGAGGCGGGCAGGTATCTTGGAAATAGTAAAGGTATTTAAAAAATAAAATTATTTTGTTGAAATAACTGTTGAAATAAATAATTACTCATATTTTAGAGAGAAATAACAGAAGAAGTAGCATTTATCCTTTTAGATGTTGTAAATGTTTGTGAGAAAACGGATTTTGTCTTGTTGCCTTATTGAAAGGCCCAAAGCCTGAATGTTCTTAGTCAGGTTGGGTTTTGAAACAGGATTTAATTATATTGTTATAAATAACAAAGTCTGCATAAATTGTGGATGTTAAAATTACTCTTTTGCAGTCAAGATTTTTGAACAGTTGTATACAAAACCTTGGGGGCAATAATTAAGAGCCACCAAAGTACAGCATATTTTTATTTACCTGCAGCAGGCATTCAGCTCAGTGAAAACAGAATTTTTCTAGCAATCCCTAAGACCTTCATCTCTTTATAACTTCCTCAGACTTAAACAGAGGAAGAAAATAAATTCAATGGGCATGTAGTTAACAGTGCTGCAGCCAAAGCGTCTGTTAGTGGTCTCTCTTTTGGAAACAGAGTTGTTGGGAAGCTGAAGGTTGGGGACAAGAGCAGGTGGTGCCCATAACCCAACCTGCTGCCCCTCCCTGTGCCCAGCAGAGACAGAGATGTGTGCTCAGGAGGCAACTCAGAGCAAGGGTTTAATTTGGGTGGCCTGAATCACCTCCTGGGACATCTTTGTGTCTCTCACCTGGTTACTGAGAGGGCTCAAATGAGCAGTTTCCCTAAGCTGCAGTCAGTTTTGGGGAGTGTTTCCTGGAGCTGTGGAGGTTCGAGATGCGGAATGGTTCTCCAGGTTTTACAGCTTTTTCAGCAGTGGAGTTTGGTGTGTAGATAAAATGTTCAGAGGGATTTTGTGGGGATTTGGGGCTTTCTTGGCATCATGGCTCTTGGCTTCTCTCTAACCAGTGGCTGAAAATCTGTGGCCGTGTTATTTCTGGAAGACACAGCAGGTGGGAAGGACCATACCTCTATCACAGTTAAAAAGGAAGGGGGGAAAAAAAACCAAACAGACCCACAGAGAATATTTGGGTTTGGTGCTGCAAACCAACAGGGAAGCTCTGTGTCCTTTGTGTCCTTCTTACACCTTGGCCCTATGAAATACATCACCTATCTTTTCCTTGCTTTATTTTCCAAGGGGAAAAAAAAACCCCAACATTAATACAGAGACTGTCTCATGAAAAAGGATCACGTAGGTGTTTAATATATTCTGTGATGAGTAATTTTGGTCATGGTACATCAGAAAACTACTTTCCCCCACCTTCTTTCTAATAAGAATTTTAATCCATTGATGACAAAACCTCTAAAGTATTTCCTTGCTGCATTGTAATACACTGTGACGAATTATGTCTCAGGAGTTGTAAAATTTTCTCATAGCTTGTAATACCTCATTTAATGAATTGATCACACTGAAATGTAAAGATGAAGCAGCATTTATTTTGTATGTTATATTGCATATAATTTTTAGACTTGACATTTATAGCCATGGAAGCTGTTATTTTACATATCATTTTCAAACCATATCAGCCTTAAACACATTTAAATTTAATAAGCAAGTAGATTAGATTTGCTTTTAAGCTAGGCATATCATTATAGTTTGTGCTCCCTTCAGTAGGGCACATGCTTACTATTAAATGCAGTATTTAGTTGTCTTTTAAAACCTAAAAATAATAAAAGGGGATGTATTTACAAAAAGTAATTGAATATAGAGCTGCTTTTGGGGACAGTGCTTCAGTCATGATTTTTGTAGGATGTAGACATTGAAGTAGGTTTGGGGTTTTAATAAAAATTGCCCTGTTTTGAGGAAATATTAATGTAGGAGCTATATGGGTTTCAGTTATGAAATACCAAATCTGTCATAGTAACATATGGCCTGATCATCATCTCCTGCAGAAAAAATCCATGGGAGGGGAGAGCTTATTTGGAAACTCTGCATGATTTACCAGGCAGACTTTCTGATGCCTCATCTTTCTCATCAGAAAGAATTTGTAGCTGCCAAGGAGGTGGATTCTTACAGCCTTCTAACTATTTAAATGCCTTACCATCCATAAAAGATATGTTGTTAGCAGTGAGGAAAAAAGGCAGCCCTTGTTCCTTCATTCCTGGCTCTTTTCACCATGAAAGAAACTTTATGGAATGTCACAGAGAGAAACTCTGCTGCCTTTGTGCTTCTCACCTCAGAATCTTGGTGGATGTAAAAGCAGCTGAGAGAAAGCTGAAGAAAATCTGAAATTTATAAAATCTCAGGGTTCTTTTCTCTGGAGATTATGTTGTTTTTCCTACTGTATCTGCTAAAAGGTAATTCCAGCATTGTTCTTGTTACTGTGGGACAAAATTAGGATGTAAATAAGAGACATTTCACCTTAACTCAGAGGAAGAAATTTTTTTTTTCTCTAGTTTCTCTTCTTCTTTGAAAAAGAAGTTTGGAAATACGGTATTGAATTTTTTCAGACTTCTTGAAAATTTTTTTTTGTCAAAATAAGGCTGATGACTTCCTATCAAAGCCCTTTCACCAAACTGGAAAGCATAAGTAGAACTTTTCTTCGAATGTCTTTTAAGAATGTAATTTTAAAATTACTTTTTGAGGCTTTTCTCCTCTTAAATACATCATTTCATGTTGTGCTCCTGTCCAGCTGGTTAATGAGAGGGAAATCAGATGGATTGCACCAATACTTATTAAAAAAAAAAAAAAATAGTGAGACAGCCCAAAGGGTTGGTGCATGTTTCTTATTTCTCATGCAACGTGGCAACTGTTTGGCCTGAGCCCAAGGGCAGTGCCCTGGAGTGCCCCTGGTCAGGGTACCTCAGAAAACATCTCCCTGGATGTGGCAGAGACAGGAGCAGCACCTTGCTCCTCCTCCTGAAGAGCTGATGCTCTGCTCCCAGGGAGATGGACAGCAGTGCCCTGGTGTTGGAACCCTGGGCACTGAGGAGTTCAGGCTTTCTGTGCTGACAGGCACTGACCCCCAAGCAAACACTGCACTCCACCTGAGGCCGTGGAAAAGGCTCCCAAAATTGACTGACAGCACTGGGGTTGTGGGTGTGTGGTTTGAATAGAAGTGTGTGATATCACAGGGTGGAAAACTTGGAGTTTAAGGTTTTAGACTATACTAATATATATAAAGCAAGATGGAGATTTTAGGGCAGAGGTTGAGCTCTTCTTTTTCACCACCTTCTCCATGGGTCTGGGTGGTTTTTAACTGGATAGGAAAATCTGCACTGTGGGCCATGGGTGGTTGGTTATTGGGTTAAAAGTAAAAATAATTCAGGTGTCATTTCTTAATTGGACAGTTTATCCTTAAAAGGCCTTGTAGAGAGAGAGATAGGGGCCATTTTTTAGCTCCTTAGCTAGAAGTGCTGTAGAACTCATGTTTTATGAGACTGTAACATAGATAAGAATCAATAAACATCTGAATCCAAACAAGAAATACCATCTCAAGCATTTAATTCTGACTCAGGCAAAAGAAGATCAAACTCAACACCCTGGAACAGCTGCCTGTCCTGCTTTGTTGCACAGCCATGGAGCCCACATTTCATGGTGGGATGGTGGCAAAGATGGCAGAATCCCTCTAACCAAGGAAGGATATCTCCCAGGGCTTCAGGAAGCTGCCAAGCCCCTTGTCATGGCTGTTCCTCTCATCTTTCTACACTTAAATCCATTGTATGCCCCCATCCACACTGCCAGTAAAAGGGTTAAAGGAACCATCACTGCACTGAATTTGAGAGTGTTGTGCAGAGGGGGCAAAAAAGGGGTTCTTAAATTAAACCACGTCCCTCAGCTGGTCACTCCTTACTATTTATTTAATGTCCTTGTATATAAACACACCCCTGGCTGTCCAAGCTGTGCTGAAAGCAGATTTCCCAGCCACATCAGGTGAGGGCACTGCAGAAGGCCAAGGGCTGGTGAGCTGATAAGCTCCCGTGGAAGTGCAAGGTTTAGAAATCAGCGGGGTAGCACAGAAAAGGCACCAAGGAGAATGAGCTGTTTGCTGGAGGGCTTGTGAGAGTGTTATTTAAAAATTAGGTGCGCACAAACTCATATAAATCACCCTGAATGCCATCCTGTGCATTTCCCTAGATTGTGTGGTCTCTCAGCTTTTGTTGATAATTTTTTTTTTTTTTTGGGTGTAGGAGATTGGCAATGTACGGTGTCAGCAGAATATGTCACGTAGCCATGAGGCGGAACTGCAGAACTGAATAATTTGTATCATGTCTTGCTCACAAGGATAATTAAATGGAATGGCATTTAAGTTGATGGAGCTACAGGGGTGACCACTGGCTGAAGAATTGTCTCCCTTTTTTTTTTTTTTTTCCGGTAAAATGAACATCAGTGTTTTGTTAATTTTCCCCCTCGTCAGTGTGTGTGTTTTAATATCCTTCTCTGTCCTTGCACTTTCAGCAGGAATGACTTGATTATAGGGGCTAGAAAATAATTCTAAAATGAAATTATTTAAGTAAGAAGTCATATATTTGGGGGAAACAAATGTGTTGGAGCTTTCATTCCAGTGCAACCTTTTCATTCTTTTATTCAAAGGGGATTTTCTGCACAGTGAAATTAAACATAATAACATTAAAAAGTAGTTAAAAAACCCAGTCAACCAAACAAAACAACACCAAAATACTCATTTCTAGAGGTTTGTAGCAATGCATCTTTGAGTTTAACTCAGCACTGAAGAGTCCATTTAAAAAGATAAGAGCTTAACCCAGACATCAGTGATGATGATTTCCTGCAACACGGTAATAAATATACCAAAGTACCCTTTTATCTTTAATAATTCAGAATTCATTGCACATTTAAAAGTTTTCCTGTTCTGTCATTTGAGAAATCTGATAGCAATTTGGTAAAAATAATGAGACATATCTTGAGAATAAGGAAAAAATGGGTGCAGCATGTAAGGGATGCTATTTCAATATGGTAGTTGTTGCTGCATAAAGGGTTAAAGATTTTTCACCTTACTTGCTTGCCTTCTTGAAAACTGTAATCATGAGGATGAAGTCACATGAATTATTTGGAAGGCATCCCCTAAATCAGTTGTTTTATAAGAATCTGCTCAACCCTCCCCTTGAAATGATGTATTAGAAGTCTATAAAATAAATTTATAAAAAAAATAATGTACTGCTATGCTTTAACAGAGAAAAAAAATAGTCTGAATAACTCTTTCTGGACAATAAAGTACTTCTCAACTGAGATTTACAGTTTTATTTCCATGATTTTCCAAAAGGTATGCATTTGGGTTTGTAATGCAGTAAAGGGAATTGATAATGACTGTAACTCATTATATCATTTATATGTTTTTATTCAGTGTCCCCTTGAATGAGAAGGACAGGGTACAATTCTTTATAATTGCAACTTTGTTTTGCCTTTTTTTTTTTTTTTTGCCCTGAAGGATACCATTCTAAGCTGAGCATTATTTGATTTTTCATAGGCAAAACATTCTCAAGCAAGTTTCTCTGTCACTGTGTTGGTCTTGAGTAGGTTCACTTGTGCTTAGAGATCAGCATGAACCATGAGAGCCAAGACGTGGCCTGAGAGCAGGATCTGAACTGAGATTTCACACTTGGAAGCAAAAAAGGGCACATCTGAAACTGGATGAATTAAATGGGCATATTCAGGAATTATTCTGTGAATTAGATCTGCTTAGAGGTTAGACAGTGGATTCCAAACTCCAAAACTCAGCTCCAGTTTGGGCGAATGTTTGGGGAGTGCCTGCAAAGCATCGTTTGGAGCAGCAGGTCAGTGCAGAGCCATTTCTGACATTTCTCAGGCATTACCTCCAGCTTGAGGGGCTTGCTTAGAAATATACTCAGGCTTCCAGGATTTCTGCTGGTGAAACATAGTTTTTTTGCAGTAGATGAGCAGAGAGCTAAGCACTGGATCCGAGTTATGCATTGCACCACCCTAAGTTGCTGCTGGTTGTCATGGTAACATTTTAACTGCTGGTGGCTGTGGCTTGACATCAGAACATTTTCTGTTAAGTGGAGATTCTTCTGAGATTGTAATGGAGTGTTTTAAGTCAGTGGACCTTTTGTACACAATAAAATATTTAGTAGGTTGTAGTAAATATTAATTTGTCCTCCTTTCAAGATAACACACCATGCTGTGTATTTACAGTTCTGTGCTAATAGCGTGGTATTCCTGGAAAAGAGTTAATCCATTCTGAAAAGTCAAATATACTAAATATAAATTCACTAATAGTGCTCTAAATAATAATTGTAGAAGCTGTTTCACTTTATCTTTTCAAAATACCATGTGGCAGATAAGTTACAGTGTGCTTCATCTCTTTTTATGCATTCAGCAGAGGAAGGATTTTAGTACTCATTTGTGTTTGAAGCTGAGCTTAAACATCTTTACACTGGGACTTTCTTGTTTTGAGTGAGTGAAAATAAACGCATTTACAAGAGCTTACACTGGGAGGGGGAGGGCAGGGGTAGAAATGCCTTCAGTAAAAAGCTGGTAATGGAACATCTCTCTGTCAATCACACATGTTCCTGTACTTTGTGTCTGGCCGTGTTGTGTTGGAGATGAAGCCATGTGAATGCTGCCTTATCCCTGCCTGAGATAAGCTTTCAAAGGTGATCTCCAAATCATGTCTGCCACAGAGCGAGGATTTGCTGAGAGTGACAAACACATGCCCACTACATTTCCCGTCTGCTTTTCAATAACTGCATTCCGAGGCTCCTGGCAGAAAGGAAACGTCTTAGAAGGCCCTCAATAGTGAGCCTCAATCCAGCTGAATGCATTAAGTGAAAAGCAGAACAGTTTCTGCAAGTCAGGATTTATAAACTTTAATAATACACTTATCGGGCAGAGACGGAAATTCAGCGTGGAGTGTTTGGAGAAATCATCTTGATGGGTAATGCTAATTCATTCCCTCTTGCTGTTGAGCTGCTCCATGGATAGCTCACACAGTTTGGTGTTCTTTTGGAGCCAATTTAGCCCTTTGTGGCACATCATAATCTCCTCCTTCCTCCCTGTGATTCCAGAGGCTTTATGGAAATACCAAGATGTGCATGTGCTTAATAACAGTGTCTTAGATGACCCCATCAATCTCAATGACATCCTCTATTAATCAGCAAAAGGCTTGCAATGTATTCCTCTTCTTTATTTTCTTCATCACCTTCTCCTCTCACCTGTCTGTCTACTAAACAAAAGAATAATCAAAGAGTTCTCTGGCTAAACTCAGTCCTCTGCATACCCACCAAGTATTGGTGAGCTGTGCACAGTTTTGCTTTTTCAGCTGTTACTCTCATAGTTACTCTTGGCTGATATAAATGTTATGTCTCTATTCTTTCCCTAGACAAGATTAATCCATGAGGAGTTGCCCTGTGGCCACCTCATAGATCTAAAAGTTTTAAGACACTCAGAAATTAGAGGAATCTGCTTTAAACTCCACCTTTCAACAGCACATTTCTTGGAGTCAGATAGAGGATCCTCAGGAAACAAATAGATGAAAAAAGAGAGTGACAGCAATTCTTATACATGCAGGGAAATAGAGTTTATATTCAGCTATGATTGGTATATAATAATTACTGGGTTTTTTTGTTTGCCATTAACAGTATGGATGTGGAGTTTTGCAGCAATGGCAGGCTGCAGTTTTCATTTTTCTCACATGAACTTTATTTCAGAAGGACACTTCAAGGCATACATTTATTGAGCAATAGGAGATAATCTTTTCAATGTAGCATTAAGATTGGATGTATTTATTTCTGTTTCTGCATTTTTTAAAAAATGTCATTTATGAAGAAGCACCCTGAGTTTTAGAAAGCAATTTTCATTGTATCAGTGAGCCATGGACTCACTCTGGATTGGAATTTTGCCATAAGCAGAGAGCACATAGCATTTTTAACTCTATCATCTACTAGAGTGACCAAGAAATGTTATGTGAACTTAAAATGCAAGGAACAGAAAAGAAACAGAACATTGCATTTCAATACATAACGTGAAAATAAATCATCAAGGTATGTGCAACTGCTTTTTAGGCACGTTACTTTTTATATGTCCTAAAACCCCACAAGGAATACACCTCTTGATTTAGCACTGCACTTAACATTTCAAGATGTAAGTAAGATTCATTTTTATTTCTGTGACAATGGAGGACCTGTGTGGGGAAGAAAAAAGACAAGGTATCAGGAACATTAATCTACAAACACTACGTACAGAAACTATTCGTGAGAGCAAAAAATAGCCTGAAATTTTGTTCTCACCCCATGTAACTATTTTTAATCTTGCCTGATGATGAAATGCTTTGTGGGAGCTCACCCTCGCCGTGGCCAGCCAAGCTGTGTGGTGGCACAGGGGCCTCCCTGTGTTTAGCTGGCTGTAAATGCTTTTTTTTTGTTGTTGTCTTGTGCTGTAGCTTTTCTTTCCTTACTTTCCTTGTACTTTATTTTGCTCATCCCAGAGCTGCTGTGTTCTGAGCTCCCCATACCTCCTCTTTGAGTCCTTTATAGGTTCCATCTTTTGTTATAAAACCAGTCAAAGTACTCAGGATAGTGTACTTTTTTTTTTTTTTTTTTTTAATTCATCTTTCATTAAGCAATAGTTTACTTCAGTTCTTTGCAGGTGTAGATGCTATTTAGATGCTATTCTGTTAAATCACAGTCTTTATTTCACCTGGCTTGACAAAGGCAGGGCTTCCCTGTTCTTTTTTGACTTTGGGTATGAATTTCAGTGGAATTTTTTTTTTTTTATTTTAAACCTATGTCACAGTATACATTTCGCAAGACAAACGTATTATTGCTGGCTAAGGAGGGCTAATGCAGTTCCACATCTCTGTCTTCACTGAGAAAAGCATTAAACAACCATTCTGGGGTAAAAGTGAGATTATTGGGATAGGCAGAGCCACCTTCCCCTCCCCAAAACCATTTTGGAATTCTGCTGTGAAAAATGTGTATACAACTGGATTTTTCTCCCTGTTTTGGCAGCAGGGGTTTGGTAGATCAGGTACAGCTCTATGCTAGTCTGCTTTCCAGTTTGGGTCTGGCTTGGGGTTTGGCACAGGGAGCTCAGACCTGGCTTTTCAGAGTCACTCAGAGGTACTTCAGCAGCAAGATGCTGTCTGATGAGGTCCAGTGAGCAAGGATGGTGTTCCTTCTTCAGAAAGATAGATTGAAAAACTCTATTGTACATGGATGTAAAACAACTGCTTAAAATACCCCAGCACACCCATTAAAAAAAAAAAAGTTAAAAAACTCCTACTAACAACCCAAACAAAACAACAATAGAACAAACCCTCAACAAAATGCCATACTCCAAGAACAGATGTAAATGGCTTTCTGTCAAAGTAGATTAATGGGTTTGGAACAATTTTAGAAAGGGCTGGTTTAGGACTACAGCTGAGTGTTTTCATTATTGACATGAATGGTAGAACACAAAACTTATTTTAAAAATTACCTGAGAATGTCAATCTGAGAGAACCTGCAAGCATACCTTTAGAATTAAAAATTCCCTTGATGAGTGGGAGACTGAACAGAACGTAATTTAGAGCAAATTAAAAGGTCTACACTTAAAAATATTTGTCTGGGAAAACGTAAATGCATCATGACTGCATAGGTAATGTGCAGCACAGTGTTTTTAGTTTCCAGTAAATCAAAAGTTGGGCATATTAAAAATATCCTGTTACTGCAAAGAAGGCATACACATTCTGTATTTTTTATACAAAAACAGAGTAAACATCAGTAAGGCCTCTGAAACAGTACTCTTGAAAAAAAAAATTGGCACTTGTAAGGCTTCAGCTGCAAGGCAAAATTCTGGGAATGCTTCAAGAACAAAGTGGCTGAATCAGTGGAGGTACTGGGGAGAGCAATATAAAGCATGAGAACTCTGGAAAATGTGACCTACAGGGAAAAGCTGGGGAAGAGAAGCCTGAGCAAGGACTTGATAATAGCCCTCATGTACATAAAAGGAGGCTGTGAGAAAGTAATCAAGTTTTTCTCTCTATTCCCTGTGCAGTGGGCTCACTTTGCAGCAGGAAAAACTTTGTAATGGAAAAAGCATTTGAGAAGTGGAAGAACTTCTTTAGAAAGGCAGGGAAATCTCTAGTGCCAAAAGTGCTCAGAAACAGTTTAGGCAGAAGCTGTAGGTGCAGCCCATCCTGGGAGCTGGAGGGAGATGTGGAGCAGGGAGAGGGGCAGCCAAACCATTAGTCCAAATCAGCTGTATTTCTCTATTTCCTTACTTATCTCACATACACTGGGGACAGAGATGATTTTTACATGTTCTTGAGAAAGTGCTCTCCTCTGATTACCTTGTTTTATTTTGCCTACTGCTAACATGTTTTGGAGGAAGGAAAAATAACTTGAAGCGATCAGTTTTCAAATATAGCAGCATTTATTTGCTTTGTTACCTGTGTTTCTTTTGCTTTAGAAACTAAAGGGTAAAAAAGCTTATTATTATGGGTCTGGTTATTTAATGCAGTATATTAATTGATTAGTAACTACTGAAGCAAGGAGATATATGAGTTTTTGGCACCAGAATCAGCATCCCAACTTCGCAGTGTGTCAAAGGCATTCACTGCTGAGTCCCTAGGGCACACTTGCAGACAGTCTTTATTCATTTAGCACTTCCTGTTGGCTCACTCCCAAAATCCAGAGGCCTTTGCTCTCTTTCCCTCCAAGCTGGAAATAAAATTTAATGGTCATAGTTGAGGAGGGGATGTGGCACAGTGCAGCTTAGTGCACATATGTCCAAATGCAGGGTATTGCTCTGGGCTCTGGGACCTGTGGGGGCCCACCAGAGCGTGCCAGATGCATCCCAATTATGTGCATTGAAGGCAACATTTGGAAGGAAAACAGGCATGGATGTAAGAAGAGAGGAAGAAGTGATCTGTGCAATTTAAAATGTGTAGTGCTCGCACAATAATTCTAGTATCCTAGAAGAAATGTTCTTTTCCTAGTGCTGATGTCCATGTACCACTTGTCTTTCCCATCTATTGAACAGAGTGTATCTCGTTATTTAAACCTTTTTTTAATATCTGTAGGCAGGAAAATGGTTTAGGCATGTTGTGCCTGAACCTGAATGTCTGCATGTTTATTACTTTGCTTTGCTCTCCTCCAGCCTTGGTGGATCTGTAGCTTTGCTGCTTTCTGATGGGATCAGTATGAACCAAGCCTGAGTCCTGCCCAGTGCCACAGCTGGTACCAGCTCTGGCCCCGTTCCTCACTGGGATGTGGAGTGTCTGTGTCCAGGGCTGGCCCATGGGACTGGGGCAGTGTGGGCAGCACTTTGTGTCCCTGATCAGACACAAACATAACACAGCAGACTGCAACTTGGAGATAGAAAGAGCCCATAAGGGGAAATATCAAAGTGACTGTGTTCCAACAAACTGATCACTTGACAAACTGCCTGCAAGCAAGTCATTTGTATTAACAATCATAATTGAAAACCATATGTGGCAAAAATAATATAGTCCATCTATGGGAGTGTCTCAGTTTGGAAAGTCAGGGGTCTGCCAGGGAAAGCTGGAGCTTTCCTTGGAATGGAGAATGTAAACCCCCTCCCTCCAAATTATAGTTTTGAAATTAAAGGGCTTTCAGGCAAAGATATGGGAAGAGGAATGACAGTTCTTTACTAGGAATACTAAAATTGTAGTAGTAAGAAAAAAAACAAAAACAAAACAAAACAAAACAAAAAAATCACTGACAGTCAGAACACAACCTGACACCCTGTTGGTCAGGGTGTTGGGAGCAGTCTTCAATCAAGTCCTCCTGCAGTGACAGATAGGGTTCTGTTGGAGCAATGATCCTGTAGGAGGGTGTAGTTTTCCTCTGAGGTCCAGTGGTGCTGAGATGGGTCTGGTCTTCCTCTGGGAATCCAGTGCAGACAGGCTGTCCTGGTGTTCTGAATCTCAGGTTTTATCCAGGTAGGAATGCTGGGCTCCTCCCCCTGGGTGGAGCATCTCCCAATGGATGATGGAATTTTATCAGTCATGTGGTGAGCCTCAGTGGCCCATGAACAGCAGATATCCCCTGGAGGGAGGGTGGGTGTGGAAGAGACAAAGAACACAGTCTCAGCTGGTTTGAACACCCACCCCCTCCCCCCAGAGTTATGAGGGATGGGTCATACAAGAGATAAAGGAAACACCTCTCCAGCCAGTTTCAACAGATGGCAAATAGAATACACATTTTTGGTTACATCTTGCATTGCAACCCAAGACAGGGAGCTTTTACCATTTCCCTAGATCCATGAATTGGGTCCAGAATGGATAATGCAGGTTTTGGAGATTTAAGCCTCACCTAGAGTTGTTTTACTCAGATCTCTTGCCTTCTGTTGGGCAGTGTGTCCAGCCCTCACACAATGCAAACTCAGGAGTGTTTATGAACTGCAAAAGCAGAAAAATCCCATGTACATGACCAGGAGGTTGGGAAATGACCAGTGAAAGATGCACAGACTCCACAGGACTTAAGGAAAGCAACTAGACTGACTTGCCCAGAGCTGGTAAGCGGTAATTGCTCCCAAGTGATACTCCTTCCCCCAGGGAGTTGACAAGAGGTTTCTTCAGTTGGAGCAGCAAAAATGTAACAGGCACCAGCTCTGGACAAACTGACCTTGCAATGTTTTGGTACAGAAAGAAGTGAAGCATTGGTACAACTTTCTGGAGAGCTACTTCTGCATTTCAGAGAATTTTAGAGTTTGGATTTTTTTTTTTTCCCCAAAGCCTATGCTCTGTTTTGAACAGCAAATGATTCAGAAATACCTTATATATTTTGTTATATGTGAAATGAAAAGACTTTCTTGTTTTGTTTTGTTTTTCTTTTTGGTCTTACAAGCTCTGGAGAATATAGTTGTGGATGTTTAGTGCCACTATATATGTCACTGAAAAAAGCTTGGTAGTGCTGATGGTATGTGGGAATAGGTAATCTCTACTGAATTACTTATTTTTTTTAGGATGTTTTTGTTTGGTTTAAGTTGGGATAGAAGATAAGGAAGCAAAGCCTAACCCTGTAGAACTAAGAAGTGTAGAAATGCAGTAAGTGCATGAGAATACTTATGTGCCAGCTGCTGAACATAAAACATTGTCACTGAGGTATAAAATCTGACAGGGAAGTGTAGCTGCTGACAAAGAACATTTTATCTGTGTGACAGAGAAAAAATAATACATATAAAAGAGAAAAAAAAATATCAATTAGCTGCCTATGGTATATAAGCTTTCAGTTTTGATGAATACTGGCTCAGATGACCATAAATCTATTTAAGAGTTTCCCTTTTCCTCACACATGCTTTCTGTTAGGTATGCAATTCTTAAGCTTCCATGTAATTTTTGCAGCTTCTAATTAGTATCAGCCTAGACAATCATCCAAGAAATTGTAAATACACGGTTTTTAATTCAGTATTTTATACAGAAATAGCAAATAAGAACTGCACAGGAAATTCAAGAGGAAGAGCTAACACTGTACAATACACTCCTGATAGATCAGCTGATTCTAGGGAGAAATAGGAGAAAGTGCCTTGTTTTAGGACCTCTTTTCAAAATTTGTTCCTAAAATGATATTGAGGCAGTAGAAGAAATGCAGGTAGGGTGAATAATTTTCCAGAGTATTTCTTTTAGTCTTGTTTCAGTTACAGCATGGCTGTTCAGTTCTGTTCTTACAGTCCAAGGTTAATTTTTTGGTGTGCCTTTGCTAAACTACCTCCTGATGAAGATAAGGAGTAGTAATATAGAAAATATTTCATGATATAACCTTGTCATAGCTTTTTCAAACTGTCTGGGAGCAAGGAGTTATTAGAGTAGAATAAACATAAAATTTCAGTGCAGGTTTTCTGGCAGGGAGAGCAAAGAAACATGGTGTTTATAAATTACTTAGGAGCTCACAGAGGAGAGGAGCTGAACAAGCAGACAGGAAGGAAAGAAGAAATGCCTAGAGACTGGTTTGTTGGGAACAGGAGAGCACAGACCTGTCCAGCAGTGAAGCATCTGCAGCACTGAGCAGCATCCAAGAGAAAGGAGAAGGGGATCCTGAGGGGGTTGAACTGGAGGAGATGGAGGAGAACTGAAGCCAGGAATGGGTTTAAGAGACTTTTTGGGTACGAGAGAAGTCAGCTAAAGCTTGATGAGAGTGAAAGATTAAGAGAAACTGAGTGAGAGGACAATGACAGCAGGGAGTATGTGATGTTCAGAGAGTGCTGCTACAAGAGGGAAAGATTGAGAGGTCAAACATGTAAAGGAGGAGAAAATGGAGAACAAGAAAGAATAAATAAATGAAGACCAAATCAGTTAGTTCAGTTCCACCATTTCATTCATACAAGCAAACAGTGGGTTTGCTTCATGTTTTACAGTGTTTCTGTGGAGCCTTGGGAACAGAGGGAGGGACATAGAGAAATGTCTGTGTTAATAGTGTGACTTTGGTGTTGGTTTGGAGTGTCCTGTAGTGCTGGGCCATGGAAATCTACAGGAAGATGCAGTCTGGGTACTGGCATACATCTAAGCTGAGAGAAACATTCATTATATAGGATAAAATATGGGATACTGGGAAAGTAGAAACAAAACAACAACAACAAAAAATTGGCACCTGCAAGTCTTCTGCACGTGGTTGACAGGTCTGCTGACTGGAATTTTGCTGCTTCTATCAGGGGCAAAAGCCTCTGACAGAAGAGACCATGAGATCTGTGCTTCCCTGGAGTGAGTCCCTCTCATCTCCCATCCTGGCTAGAATTATTTGAAGGACAAATGCTTTCAATCTACAGATACATTTCTTTGTTCATTTAGGGTTTAGGCTTACTGTAGAAAACTTTTTTTTTTTTTTTAAATGATTTTTCCTCTTCTTATTACTTGGTTCTCACTACAAAGAATTAGTTTAAAGCCATCATGGATATATAGGGAAAGAAGTAGAGTGGAAGGGCTTAGATCATAGATTGGAATAGTGGTTTGTGAGGGGTTTGTGTGTTTTGTGTTTGTTTTGTTTTGTTTTGTTTTGTTTTGTTTTGTTTTGTTTTGTTAGGGTTTGTTAGAGTTTGTTTGGGGTTTCTTCAATCCTTCAAATAGAGGTATTAGCCAGTGACAAATGTATTTGCTATCAGTCAGAAGATACCTGAAGTGAGAAACAAGTACCTTTGTGGCATTTACAGCCTCGGTGCTGGCCTGAAAGCTTCTCTGGGAGTGATTTCCAAGACTGTGAGCTGTACTTATGTGAATGTAAGATGGTGACTTCTTAAGGTATTTCATTTATAATTTGCAATGCTTTACATCTTCTACCATAGAGCACTGCTCTATTTTAATGCTTTGCATTTCAGAATTTCCAGAAAGAGCTGAAGTAGCTCATCACAGACTTTATTTATTGCTTTGGTCTCTGTCTCCATCTCTCCAATGTAGTGAAATTCAGCGTGCTGTCTGAAGTCATGGAGAGCTGGTCCATTTTTTTTCTTTGTTTGTTTAATTTTTTTTAGGAAAAAAAAAGGTAATGAGAAAAGCTTGGTATTAGTCTTTTACCAACACTTGCAGTTAGTAAAGAGAAACAGGCTAAAGGCCTCCAGAGGAATTTCATATGGCCAGTGCCTGGTTTTGCTGTGCTAGTGGTAGTTTTGTCTTTAGACAAAGCCCCAGTGTTTAGTGAGCTATCAAGCAGTGAGTGATTTCTGTACACTTGATGGGATGAGTTCAGTAAATTATCTGGAAATGGTTTTAGGAGCAAAACCATTTCAGCTGGGCTAAAGGTCCTTCTCTCACTCTTTGTGCTCTGTGAAGTTATAGTGTTTCCAGATCCATTATCTGTGTGTTATATGGAGATTTATTTACTTTCAGCAGCAAAGTTGATCTTGTTTACTTCAGTAAGTGCTTGCTTTAGATGATTTCTGAAAGGGATAAGGAAGGGAAAAGCTGCTTTTTGAAATAAATATTATATTCTGGCCACTGCTAGCCTTCATTACCCACTTTTTATAAACTGGAGTTTGCTGGCTTTTTGTGCGCCTCATTGCAAGGCTTTGTTAATACACTGCCATGAAAATGAAAGTTTCATACACATTGACATAATTAATGAAGAGGCAGGCAGCATGCTCTACCAATTAACACCACAGGGAAAAGTAAAATTGGCTTCCTTTTTGCGTGTTGTGCCAAAGTGAAGAACTGTAACACACAGCAAATAAATAGAGATCCTTTTAATGAGCTGCAAGATCGAGCTGAATAACTCTGAAAGGATGTTGTGTAAACATTGCCAACTATTTAGAGTGTTAAGAGTAATTGATGAGCTTAGCTGAAAGTTTTGAGGGGATTTTTTTTTTGGGGGGGGGGGGAGGTGGAGAGCCTGTCAAAGAATGGAAATACTCCTTGTTAATAAATAAACTGTATTTTCAATGCAGCTACTGGGCACGTTAAAGAATGTAACAAGCACTTTAGAACAAATACTGGAAAAAAGAAGCAGCTTCCTGCTTGCTACTTGACCAAGTTCATCAGAACTCATTTTTTCAGCTGAGTATTTCTGTACTTCATATTTACTCTTAATGAAAACTTGACTAATTTTTCCTCTGATGCTGATTCCAAGTAGCACAACTATCTGGCAAGGCGAGACATCATTCCACCTTGATTTTTTTCCAGTTATCCCAAAGTCCTAATAATAACAATAGCAGGGAAGTAAACAGGTGAAATTTTTCTGTGTTTTATGTGGAGCATGCTGTTTACCTTGAGATGTAGGTGTAGAAAATTCAGAGCCGTTCAGGTTCAGTTTTTTCCAAAAGATTCTTTCATCAAACAGAATTATCCTAAAAGCCTTCTAAGACTGAGTTTTCAGAGAATACAAAACTCCAAACCTGTGATGGCAGTTTATAGGTGAAAAGAATTAATGAGCATTGGAAATTAGAAGGCCAGCATCATTTAGATCAAAGTATATGTAATAACAGAAGTGCAATTTTGAGTGTTTTGAGAAGTGCAATTTTGGCACCAGCTAGCTTTGAATGTCTTTATATAAGAAAATAATACATCTTCACTTTTCATTCATTCTAAATGATGTGAATTTTGACAATAATCAATTTTTTAGTATTTTATTTCAGCCCAAGTATTGCATGAGGTTAGATCCAGCATGTCATTTCACATTGTATGCAAGCAAATTACCAAGATTTATCTATGAGCCTCTGCACCTCAGCATCTTAAATAAATCTTAAAATATGTCAGAACTGTAATTAAGGAAGCAAAATGTGGTAAAGCTAAGAGTAATAATCAGAAGTCAATGAAGATTGTGCTAGACTTGCTGAACAATTGACCTTTGTAACAGTCATGCCTGCTCTGAGTTATCATCACAACAGAATTATGTGTCCCTTCACTTGGAATGTTAGAGGTGAAACCAGAAGTATCCAATAACTGTACAACAAAGAACATTAATATGCAAAATCAGCTAGAGACAGTTTATTGTGACTGTGGTGGAGTCCTTCTACTATATGTTAAGAGACATAGATTGCTGAGTAGTTATTTAATTGATATTTTCTCCTTTTTTTTATCTTTTTCTACCTTCCCTCTGCATCTCTCCTTTTGTTTTTCTCTTCAGCCTCTCACATTGCCACCTCTTGTCTTTCTTGTGTATTCTTCTTACACATCTTTATATTGCCTAACCTTTTTCTAACCTAGATTTTGTCCTTCAAAATGCTTAATGGACTCTGTTCTGTCCTCACTGCTGGGCCAAGTCTCTGCTGTGGTGGTGTTCAGGACTGCCTGGCTGTTCCCAGTTAATCTGATGGCTGTCATCCTCTCCTCAGCCAGCTGGCTCTGCCTCTGCCTCTGCTCTGGCTCTTGCCACCACGAGCATAACAGCGTCTCTTCTGTCCCAACTTCCTCCCTTTTGACACCATGTGCTTTTTTCTGCCACCCTTTGTGGCCCAAGTGCCTTCTGCTGCAGCCCAGTAGAACAGCTTCCAGAAGATCTGTAATCCAGAAGGACAGCAGCTGAGTTCCAGCAGGGGAGATGAGTGTGGATGAACCAGGAGAGAAGAGAGAAAGGACAAAATCCTCCATAAGGACTTGTAAGAAGAATCTACATTGCATCTTCTGTGAGGATTCTACGTGTGATTGTATCTTCTCTAATTGACTTGTGCTTCAGAAAAACGTTCACCCTCTTCAGTGTTTCATTTCTCCAAGGCTGTGAAGAGGTGGAATATTACTGAAGGGTTGTGGTTTAACCCCTGCCAGAACTGAGTACCACAGAGCTGCTCACAGAGTGCCCCCACTGCTGCCTGCCCTGGGAGGGAGGAGAATCAGTAAAAAACCCCCAAGCTCATGCACTGAGATAAAGGCACTTCAACAGGTAAAGCAAAACAAGGAGTTCATTCCCCCTGCCCATGGGCAGGCAGGTATTCAGCCACAGGACAGCTGGGCTCCACCATGTGCAACAGTGACTTGGGGAGGCAAACAGCATCACTCCAAACATCCCCCTCTTCTCTTTCTCCAGTTTTAGATGCTGAGTGGGACATGAGATATTCTGGAATATCCCTTGAGTCAGCTGAGGTTAGCTGTCCTGGGTTAGTGCCCACTCCCTTGTGCACTCCCAGCCCTGGCTGGTGTGGTGAGGAGCAGAAGCAGCTTTGGTTCTGTGTCAGCTCTGCTCAGCAGTGACAAAAACTTCCCTGTCTTATCAGAGATTCCTTGTGTTGGCAGCAGAAATCCAAACCACAGCCCCATACTACCTGCTGTGGAGAAAATTAACTCTCTCCCAGCCAAAACCAACAAACTGAATTAAATAATTTGTCTAAATAGGTTGTACAAAGTTCCTTTGCTGGATCTGGCCATGGATAAAATATAATTAATAAATTGTTAACTGTTACCCAGAAAACATAAAGTGCAATGAACGTATTAAACACTGACGGTCATAATTTCTGTGACAGAAAACTGGAATGTGGAGATCTTTAATGCTGAAATCCTTCTTGCATTCATGTTTTGTACAGCAAGCATATTTCTGACCATACCTACATCCAAGAGGTAGGAAGAGAGAAGATAAGAAGTACAAAATATCTTCTATTGGGTGAGATCTTAGATAGATTAGGGCTCTTGAGCTTGGAATGATGACAGGTAAGTGAAAAAGAGAGGCCTAGACAATCATCAATGTTTCAATGAATGTTTTGCAGTGTAAGAATCACTACTCAGTGATATTGTCAGGCAGCAAGTTCAATATTAGCATAGCAAAGTACTTTTTGCCACACGGAGCAGGATTGTGGCACTTAGAATTTATTTGGGACCAAGCAGGATGGATCCAGTGGCTGTGTAGAAATTCTGGCTCAGGAAGCTCAGCAGTCACTGGCTGCAGGGTTATATTTTGCAGACAAGGGTCATGCTCACATGGCATTTCTTCTGTTCCTTCCATAAATGTTTGCCCATGTGATCCTGGGCTAGATCAGCCTTTTCTCTTGGCCAATGTGGTAACTCTTATGTATTAAAAAATATGTATGAACTAGATGTTTTCTTTTGTTACAAAACTGTTGTAATCAATAAGGGCTAATTAAAAGAAATTTATGTTCAAAATCCAGTGAAAGAGCAGCTTTGTACGTTTTACATTTGTGTGCCTTGAATTAAGTTTATTCAACTACATATGAGGTGCTTAAGGTGGACAGGTTAGAGCTTATTAATTACCTTGCTCTGTACATATAAGCAATATAGGTGCCAGCTCCAATCTCTGATAAATCCATCAGCTCTGGGGGTTTTGCTGTTCATTCCCACTGAACTGTGAGTGCATGTGACAGGCCGTGGTTCTGTCAGAACGAATCGTCCCCCTCGGAAAGCTGGCAGCACAAGGAAGTGACAACTTAATGGAAGCTAAAGCACTCTAATGGCAGTGCCTGGTGAAAGCCAGGGAGAGTCATCCCCAGCATTTGCCCTGGCTCTTGAAAATGTCTCTTTGCATTTCTGCTTGTGTGCAGGATCTTGGAGCTTTGCTGGAGTCACATGTGCAGGTATTACTGAATGAAAGGCGCCTCAGTCAGACACGTGGTTGTTGACAGACTTTGTTCCAGCAGGGTCAGCCCCTCTGACCTGTGCCCCTTTTCCCATGTGCTCTCCAGCCCTGCAGCATCACTCACCTTCAAACCCCTCACTCTGGGAGGCACAGAAACCCCATTTCTAGTGTGTGACTGGAGTTTCTGGTTACTACATAACCCACTTCCATTCCCGTTCCGTGACTGGAAGTACAAACGTTTTATCACATGGTTCACATGAGTGCATAGATTTTTTTATTTAGTTATGAATGGAACATGTGTTTAATCAGATGGATGAAAATATAATGCACTTTATTTAATTGTATTTGTTTACAGGTGAAGAATGTAGAGATTTTTTTTTCCCCGCCTTTTATTGGTATTATGAACAAAAGGTTGTGTTGAGCCAATGGATAAAATTATTGTACTGAGAGTATTTCATGTTGTTTTAATATCTTTTTAGATTACATTGGTGTATGCAAACATATTTATTTATAAATAAATAAAACCCTAGTAATTTGCATACATTTGTGAACTGCCTTATAAGTGCCCAGTAATTACGTTTAAATATTTTTATTTTAATTACATTTTAATATTTTAATAACTTTTATATATTAAACTGCAGATATTCAATCTAGATTATTGCCTTTTTATGAGCTTTACATACAAATAATTACCTTGTTCCTGGTTTTCTTGGTGTGATGGTGCTTTTGGACAAAACCAGAATAGTAATGGCTTGTAGTAAAATAGTATTTCCACATTTTTTAATAAAAAGCATATATGGTTTTCAGGTTGTAATTAGCCGGGTAGATTTAAAAAAAATTAAAATATTCCTAATAATATAATTTCTAAGATTTAGAGAACTTAATCAGTACTATATCATTTACCCAAGTTCACAGAAAGAGAACAGGCGAGGGCAGACCCAAGAGGACTTCAGAGCTGAAAAAGAGAAAGCCATATGACTGTTCTAAATTAAAAAAATAACCAACCAACCCAAATGAACCAAGTCAAAGTGGCTTTTTTTATAATTATTTGCTTTATAATTGAGATTATGATATTGCTGAGCATGTAACAATTATTTTTGTGAAGGAAAGGTGAATGCTCTGAACAGACACTGTTATTAATGTTGTGCTTAACATGGATCTGCTTCCTCCTTCCCCTGTCTTCAGCCATCCTGGGAGACACAGGAAACTCCAATCTGCTTCATGAACCTCTCAAGGTTCCCTGTGACTTCTGCCCTCCCCCTACCACTACCACCCTGTGACAAAACATTTCCAGCAGAACCACTCTGCTCACCTTGACTTGGGACAGTGACAACTGTCTGTGCTGCTCCCTTGCTTTGTGCCTGCTTCCATTCAGGGGCTTTGGTATTTTTAAGGATTTTCCTGAAGCTACGTCCTGTGGAAACTATCAAGCAGGTAGTTTATAACAACTGGTATTAACACATTTTTCCTACAAAATGGTTGTCATAATGGCTCATTCTTGCATATTTTCTCATGGAGCAAGCCCCACTTCAATTTTTCAATTAAAACTTCAATTAAAATTCCTCTGTACATTCAGGGACTGTGGGGTTTCTGTTACATCATACTTCTCTTTTCAGTTCCTTAACAGAACTGTTCTCTCTTGGAAATTGTTTCCTTAACACACAGAATCAATAAGCGCTCACACAATGTTTGCTTCACTTAAATTGGGATTTTCCTCAGGTAAGAATTTGATTTCCCAGTGTGAGGGATGTCTCTCCTCTTTTTTGGGTGCGCCAAGCTCCTTTAAGAGCCAGAGCAGAGCTTCCAAATTGTTTTGTCACTTTGATTTTGCAGTTGCTTGAAATATTCAGTTAACTCCTTTTAATGTCTTCTTTTGAATGACTTTGTGTTATTAGAGAAAAAACCAGACTGATTATCACTTTCTTGTCCCCTGAACTTAACCAGACTTAATTGTGGATTTACAGAATTCTCTATTTATGTATATATTTCCTTGTATATGTATATATATGGGGTTTTTTTTCCTTCTTAGGCTTATGAAAAAGTCACTGTACAGATGAGCTTTATGTTGCCAGCTGAAGATTAATTCTTGCTTTTTAGCAATATTTTTATTTTAATTTCTTTTAGCTGACTGAAGGCAGCAAACAAGGATCTTCACTGTTTCACTCCTGCAAGTTACTGATTGATGCAATGGATTTTTTCTTGCATATTATGTGTGTATATATGTATATACATACATGCATATACTAATTATTATCCAAATTCTTTTCCAAATAGCTAATTGACACTTTTAAATGGACAAAATTGATATTCTGTGAAACAGTGCCAAGTTTACATGCACACAAAAACTGAAATATTCGTCTGCATTCGGTGATTCAAGTGAGAGTGGGATTTTTCTGCTTACACTGACAGCTCTTCCTCAGGCCTCTGTTGCCCCACCTTTAAAAAGTAGCTCGCTTTCAATTTACACAGAATAATAAATACCCTGCCTCATGCAGGGAGGGCACTGGTACACGCAGGGGACATTTTTTAATTTGGGCAAAGTGTATAATATATCATACGTGTTTGCTAAGTCATAAGAATTTAAGATCACTTTCTTCAAGAAAAATCTGGGCTCTGGAACGGTATCAGGTTTTGTTGGAACTGAGACAAAAGTGGAGTGTGCACAATAATTATTTAGGTCATCTCTGGGCTGCTTTTTAGGTGTTGTGTCGGAAAAAAAAAAAAAACCTAGAGGAAGTATAGTTGCAGTCAGAGGTCAAATGTAAAGAAGTCCAGGTAGATCAAAACTATTCTACACTGTAAATAATTTACTCTTCTCCCTTTGCCTTCTCCTTTCCCACCCCACCCCTGCTCTTTGCTGACCTTTCCATACCTTCCTTGCCTCTTTGTAGTGTTGCTGATGGGAGGGAACCCGATGTAGTTTAACAGGCAGAAATGCTCCAGGTGGGAAGAGCTGATGGAAGTCTGCAGTGCTTTACAGGCTCCTCCTTGCCTCCAGAACTCTGGGAGGTGGAGAAGCCACCTGAGATCTCTGGCTGGGCCGTGTGCAGGGTTGCTGTCCCAGTCTCAGGGGCTCCAGCTGAACTCACACACCTGGTCAGGGGCCCACTGGCGCCAAGGATGTGCCTCCTTCTGTTGACATGCAAACAGATTTGGAATTTACACAGAAAACTAATGGAGTCTCTGGTGCCTCGCAGATTTCCTTGGCTTTATCTGCTCTGTATAATTAATGTAACCAAGCCAGTGGATGAGCACTTTTCTGTAGGAGTCAATAGGAAGGATGTTTGGAAAATGAATGAACTGCTGAGATTAATTGCGAGGCTCTGCCCGCCTGAACAGCCTGGTGAGAGATGCAGAAGGAAGTGCCAATGCCTTTAATATCCAAAAGATTTCTTTATTAAAAGTTGTTCAAAATCTCAATAACATTAGATATCAGGTTGGACTGAAGATAATGCTTTATTGTTGCTGTTTTAGCATTAACAATTGCAAACAACTAATTGCTGTTAGAGAACAATTCATGTGACTATTGATTTCAATCAGCTCAGCTGGGTGTTTAATATTCTTCATAATGATGGCCAATCCTAATAATAATTAGAAAAATGCATTTTCTAAAATGTACAGGGGTAGACTAGTCAGCAGAAAGATTAAAATCAGTTTTGTGTGAACTACTTTATGAGGGAAAAAAAGCAAAAAAACAAAGTTCAGGTGGTAACAGGATTCAGTTAAGGAATTCTGTGTTTTCTCTTCATTTTTTTAGCCATTTTAGAGATAGTTTGTCTTTTTGGTCTAGATTCTTTTTTTCCCCTGTTCATTTTATCAAAGTGCTGCTTACCAATAGCTTACCAGTATTTTTAAATAGATTTCCTGAAGGGAGGATATATGCGGGGGTTTATTTTTGGCTACATTTTAGGAATATTTTGAACCTATTGGTTAATTTTATCTGCAGACCTCTGTTGTTGTTTTGACTGCCACTCATGTAACACCTGACAGTGTGGATCTAAAATGTGCAGCCAGTCTTGTGAATGGCAGATAGGAATGTGGAAGTGCAAGGAGGAAAATCCTGAGCACTCAAAGGAAGGAACTTGTCAGCAGGTACTGTGTTCAAGTTCAGACAGAGGCTTTCTTTTTTCTCTATCATTTTAGCATGAAATCAATGGGGAATGCATAATTTTTTAGATGTGTCTGAGATTGCACAGCAAATGTTCACCAATGAGACTCTCAGCTGCCACACAATCTGGCACAGCTCCTTTCTGCTCCATAGCTCCCAGTTGCATTCAGCCCACTGTCGATGTGATGCCTCTTTTTGGCTCCTTGCCCATCTGTTTTAGTAATTACTGTCATATAAACTGATATTTCTAGACTAGAAACCATGTTGTTGTGAGATAAACCCGTTGGAGTTACCTTTTGTGACGTGTTCAAGCAGCTCACTGACTTT
Organism: Phylloscopus trochilus trochilus; assembly: GCA_016584745.2. NCBI lineage: Eukaryota > Metazoa > Chordata > Aves > Passeriformes > Phylloscopidae > Phylloscopus > Phylloscopus trochilus. The sequence goes on from WQNJ02000011.1 coordinate 4,201,985, forward strand.
TTACTTTAAACTATAAAATTTGCGTCAACATTTCCTGCAATATCTAGAGAAGGATCCTATAATTTTTTTTTTTTTTTTTACACAAGGAGTTATAATAAAATAGAATCAGAATTTGGTAATGTTTCCTTTTTATCATGGCTATAGTACTTTCACAGTTTTAGCTCTTTTTAATTTTTTTTTTCTTTTTAACACAAGGAGTTATAATGAAATAGAACCAGATTTTAGTAATGCTTCCTTTTTACCATGGCTATAATACTTTCACATTTTTAGCTTTTTTTTCTTTCTTTCTTTTTTCTTTTTTTTTTTTTTTCTTTTTTAGGATCACAATAAAAGAACAGCGTCCTTGAATAAAGTATTTTTATTAATAAAGTTTTGGCAGACATAATTTTTTTTAAGTGTAAAATATACGAAGAAATGGCTTGCCCTATCCAAATCATCCATTAGCACAGCAGGACCATCCAAAATGACATCATTACATATGCCAGCTAAAGCACAAAGCTTTCAGGACAGTGAAGAGGCAGCTCCATTCTGACAGAGATTGGGTGGAATCAAAGGTGAATTAAAAGAAAGGCTCAGACAACATCCTATCACCAACTTAACCCATTAACAGCCCCAGGGGCGATGGCAGAGGAGCCAACACAAATATCAGTGGAGTGTGCCAAGGAGCCAGATGCCATCACTGCAAAATCACTGCCTCAGGTTGGCATCTGTGCCTTCGGCCTGTCAGCCACAAAGGGAGGAAAAGCTGGGCAAGCAGCCTTGGTTGGGGGCTGGAGAGAAAGGGTTTCTGCCTCTCCCCTTTGCTTCTCTTCCTAGCAGGGCTCTTGGCTGGCATTGGGAAAGTTGGCAATGGGAGCAGAAAGAATTTGGGCATTTCCATACACACATAAATATTAAATATCTATCTATCTAGTTATATGTACCTCTATAGATATACAGATATAGATACATGGATGTATGCATGCTTGTATGAAAATGCTTGTGTATGTGCATTTGGGCAGATTGGACCAGAAAAAGGGAGAGATCAAGGAAGGAGGCAAAAGAAACCAGAGTGAAGTAAAACCAGAACAACACACAATAAGATTATAAAAAATAAGTGTTTACTTTCCATACATCCTGAAGTGCTTATTTTCGGGGTTTTTTTTTTCCTTTCTTTTTCTTTTTTTTTTTTTTCTTTTTTTTTCTTTTTTAAGAGTGCAACTTCAATAATTCAATAATTTCTCTAACTTTTCCCATGCCACATCTGCTCAGTAGCCAAACTCTTGACATATTCTCTTTGCAATGATGTTTCACATAGGCAGGTTCAAAGCAGTTGGCAAGTTTAATTTTTAGGATTAAAAAAAAATAAAATAAAAAGTGACTATTGATATCATTCTGTTACACCTGAATAATGTATCTATATATACATCCAAATATTGATGGATTGCTTCTTTTTAAATGCCGTGTTCTTATTTAAGTAGGAATAATTTCTAGCCATGCTATCAGCACTCAGGCTTCTCTCAGTGGGCCTGGCCAACCCAAAGCATCAAAAAGAGGGTCTGCAATAGTTTGAGTGGCCTCCAGTGATGGTGGGGCCACTGGAAACTGCACACTGACTCTAGGAACTGGGAGCCTTTCTGGTTAGCCAGTAATTAGCTCTCCAGACATTAAAGTTGTGTTATCAAATGCAAAGAGCTGCATGTGTGTGGGTTGGGGAGGGGGATAAATGCTGTGACACCTGATAACTTTCACTACTTCTGTTTGCAAGAACTGAATGTTCAGTAATGTGGAAAAATCTCTGTGAAGCAGAAATCCTGTGAACAGGCAAAATCTTTTTTTTCTTTTTTTTTTTTGTTTTTAAGTGAAAGTAGCACAGTAGTAAATATGAGATAAAAGTGCTAATTAATTCAAGGAAAACTCTCTAAATATATATTGATCAGAGAGAGACATCTGAGGCGAGCTGTGGATTTAAAACATGACTTTCCAAAGCTTAAAAAAAAAAGGCTCACAGAGCATTGTGTTTATGATTCAGCTGTCAAGGATGGCTGGAAAGGCCCAATTTGGGGCAGACAATAAAGGGTTTTGATGAGCACACGTTCCCTGTGCTACCCCATGGACAGAGCAAGGCTCCTTTCCTGTGTGATAGTGCTGCATTCTGCAGTGAAACACAGTGGGTAGGAGGAGGTTGAAAAGACTTCAGAAGAGAGCATCTGTCTTGGAATGAAAGGATTTTTCCCCCTTTAAGTTTCAGTACCCTGTGTTTGTCGTGCATTCAGGACATGCTAAAGCTGTTAAAAAGATGCCACTGTCACAGCATGAGGAATTAGGAGTAAGAGCAAAGTTCTGTCTAGAGTTGGTCTGGACAAAAGAGGATTATTGCTCTCTGAGTTCTTATTAAAACCTTCAGGTCCATTTTTTTAGGTTCAGTAATCATTGCTGAGGAAAAGAAATAGTAATATTTAATCCTAAATATCATTTACGTTTTAGCACCAATGGAGTTTGACAATTTTTAATAAATTATAAATTATAAATATTTTGACAATAGAATTGGCATTATGCAATTTAAGGTTTTTCTGTCATAAGAGATCCATCCATATGCATAGATCTTTACCATTATTTCAGAGGTAAATCTTCAGATGCCTTATCCTAGAATAAAGTTTTTGTCTCTGGGTTTTGAATTTCCACTTGTGTCACGACTGAAATATTTTAGCTTGGCAGTATTACCTTTGAGTTCATTCTTTCTTTCTTCATTCTCCTCCTTATTATAGGTGGTCTAATTTTTTTCATCTCAACTTTTTACACCTCAGTGCTTCACAGACTGCACTCCCTAAACCTTGCCACATAAACCCAAAACAGTTTTTCCTTTTATTTTTTTTTTCTTGTTGCTTTCATATGTTTTTTAATTAATTTATAACATAGGCAGTCAAGGGTTCTGATTATCAGAGGGAGGAGCTGTAACTGAAATTTTAAAGGTTTAAAAGCAATAGATCAAAGAGGCTTGAGTAACTTGGTGTTTGTTTGGTAATGGATGAAGGTGAAGTGGCTGATTATTCCACAGTCAGTAAAAGACTTGGGGTTTTGGTGTTACGGAATCACAGAATGACACAGGCTGGTGGGGGCCTCTGGATATTGCTGAATCTATCTACTCGAAAAGCAGGAAAAGCAGTGGGAGAATGTACACAGGGATAGGCCTGGGGTATCTCCATGAACTCACAACCAGTACAGAAACACTGTTCCACTGTTTGGTAGATTCTCCTTCCAGGAAACGGGTTCTCTGATATTTAAATAATAATGTCCTCATTACCTCTTCTAATTTGCCTGGCCAACACTGAAAAGTGTCTGGCTGAATCTTCTTTCCACCCTCCCTTAGGAGTGTATGTGCATTTGTGAGTTCCCTCAAACCTTTTCCTTCTCTGGCTGAAGAGCCTCAGCTGTCTCAGCCTCTCAAGGAATTCACAGAATCACCAGGTTGGAAGAGACCTCCAAGATCACTGAGTCCAACCCAGCCCCAACACCTCCACTAAACCATGGCACTGAGTGCCACATCCAGGCTTTTTAAACACATCCAGGGATGGTGACTCCACCACCTCCATGGACAGACCATTCCAGTACTTTATCACACTTTACATGCAAATTTTTTTCCTAATATCCAACCTATATTTCCCTTGATGCAGCTTGAGGCTGTGTCCTCTCCTTCTGTCAGTGCTGTCTGGTGAAAGAGACCAACAGCCACCTGACCACAGCCACCTCTCAGGGAGTAGTAGAGAGTGATAAGATCACCTCTGAGTCTCCTTTTCTCCAGACTGAACATCCCCAGCTCCCTCAGCTGCTCCTCCAGCACGTCCAATCCCCCACTCCCTGCCCCATCCCCTGGTGCTGTGCTGGGCTGGCTGCACCCTGCCCACCTCCTCCTGCTGGGCAGCACAAACTCCTCCAGCACTGCTGGCTTGGAGGGGAAGGATCCCATCCCTTGGGATCTGCTCCAGGGCCTGGCTGACACATCCTGGGATGCTGCACGTGTGGTTTGCTGCAAGGGCCCCCTGTGTTCACTCATCCTCCTGCTCTTCCATGGTCTTTTCCCTAAAGCTCCTTTCCAGCCAGTTGTTCTCCAGCCTCCCCCCTGGATAATGTTTCAGTCTCTTCCTTAGCAGACTGCATCACTTTGAGTGCATTTTCAGTAGTACTAGTTTTTGTTTTTGTATTGCTTTGAGTAATGGTTAAAGTCTGATTTTAAGGTTTTGTTGCTTTTTTGGTTTTTTTTTTCTTTTTTTCTTCTCCCAAGCCCTTTGGGAATTTATCACTCCCAGAATGCTCCTGTATTCTGTGAGTAATAAATCTTCCTGGTGTTTTGTGATTTGCAGTTCATAGGACAGATTATTCAAACATCTTATTACTGTTTCATTAAACCCCTTTTTATATGCTGTATCACAAAGATATTTTGAATTCTAATAGACATTGGTGCTTTATGGTGTTCATGCTTTATAATATTCATGTTGTTTAAATGTTTTGCCTTTTCTTTTGCTTTTCATTTCTCTCTTATCTGAGAGATACAATTTCCTACCATTTTTTTATTACTGATTATTTGGAAATCAACACATAATTCATATGGCTCAATTGCTGTCATTGATGTACTCAAATTAAAGTTATGGCTATTAAAGAAAATTATTAAGAACTCAATGCTTTGAATTTCAGTGACAGTCTGCTACCTTATCATCCTTTTGAAACCCCAGTACAAGAAATTTAGGTGATTATCTTTTAATTGTACATGTGAATGAGTTGGAGGAGGGATGAACCAAGCAGGGGCAAAGCTTCTGAGTAATGAAAGAAGTTTTAATGTACTTTAAACTGGCGAAAATGTTAGTGGTCTTTTTTTGGAATGTGCAGTGCTCTATTTCTGTGGCTGTAGGCTGGAAACAGATTGGATGTCAGACTGATTGTCAGCATTTGTGTTCACGGCTTTTACATGTGGGTGGTTTCTCCAGTAAAGAATTTTGCATTTATTGTAAAAACTAGTAAGGTAATTTTCCTATAGCTGGCTAGTTATGAAAATACATGAGGGGTAATTAATGTATAACAAGGAATGGAAAATTTACCTTCCTCAAACATAATTCACCATTAGAGTATTTGAACCAACAGACTGAGCATAAAATCTTTGATGTGTCCTGAAAGGATTTGATAGGATAAGTTTAAAGTAGCTTCAGATTTTGTCTTTCCTCTCTGTTGCTTCTATCACAATAAAGATTAATTACTGTATGCTTGAATAATCACCTGTTGAATCATTATATGTGCATTTTTACACCTACTATGAGATGGTGGTGTATAATCTTTGCTGGTTTTGTATTTATCTTCTTGATCTAGCCTATCATCACACTTTGGAATAGGAGTTAATTCAGTTCTGTGTTCTGGCTCACTGGAACATTTTGAGCACCTCATTTCCCACTTCTCAAAGAGAGGAGGTCTCAGAGTTCTTTTGGGTCAGAAGATTAAGAGCTCTCTTTGAGTACTTCTGTGCAGTCTGGTCCAAAGAAAAGAGTCCAGTTTTCCTGGACAACCTTGGGGTTGTTTTCTTCCCTCTGTACTTAGTGCTCCATATCCTTGATCATCAAAACCCTTTTCAGATGATCAGGACAACAGCTTGTGAAATGCCTGAGCCCCACCTGAAGTCCTACCCAAGGTGTGTGACAGCCACCAGCAAACCCCAGCTCCTCTGTGCCTTGGTGCCAGAAAATCCCTGACAGCACACGGGAACAGCCACAGCTGAATCATTTAATTTCTCCTGCATGTTGGATCAATCTTGGTTATGCAAACCTTACAATATAATTTGTATTTGTTTACCTACAAATATGCTTTAAATCACATCGCTTTGCTGTTTAGTTGATGATGTTTAGTTGATGACAGGCTTTTTTTGTGTTTGTTTGTTTGTTTTGCTTAAACAGAACAGGAAATCCTACTTAACTGTAGGTTTATACTACATCAACAAATGTGGTTATAAGGCAAACATTTGTTAAATTGGTACAGAGATCACCATGGAAGGAGAACAAATTGAGCTGGAGCTGTTGATTCTCTGACATTTTGATGGCTTGGTACGTTTAGCTGCTCTGAAGCAAATTAAAAAAAGGTTACTATGCAAAAGGTTTGATGGCTATAGTCAGAATAGTTGGCAGAACAAGAGAGCAAAAGTTAGGGACAAGTGGAAAATTTCAGGCTGAATAAGAATGAAAAGTGTTTCTGCCTTGGTAGGTGCAGTAAAGCCTAACAGCAGCATTTTTGGGCTAATGCTGTAAAAAATCCCAATCATAGGAAACCCAGAAGGAGCAGCACTGCCCTGATCAAGGAGATAAGCACTGTGAAGCCTGTGTTTTAAAAGTTAGATGAAACAACAAATTGTGGTGATTATAGAAAAAGATTTTTTTTTGTGACCATTTAATTTATGATGTTCATTTCTAATCAAATGTGTTCTTTTACACATTTATTTTTATGGTGAAGGTTTATATGGAAGAGTACTGATAAAAAAATCTTTTAAAAGACAGTTTATGTCTTACTGTGTGAAATAACTTCCCTACTGTTGGCTATTCTTTAACATGGCTAATTCAGATAAACATTAAAGGTGTGTAAAGATATTTTTGTCTAAATAGTACAAAACTGTGGGGTTTTTCTACTATGTTTCTTTGGCTTCTGCTTTTGTTTAGCTGGATGATCTAGGGAGGATAAGTTCTCTCAGCCATATCCAGCTCTGTGTGAATTCAGATTGTTCATCAGATAATAGATAACAAAAGTACCAAACTATAAAAGTATAAAGCTAAAATGACAAAAAATGCAGTTGAAATTGAGAGAAATATAGAGACAGGGCAAAATATGAACTAATAAATCCTGCATGAAAGCATCTAAATACTTAATATTACTTGTGTAAAGCTTTTGTTTTGCCATGAAAGACCTGAAATATAATAGCTCTTTGGTCTGTCTAGAATATAAATAATGTGATGACAGCATCATTCTGAAGTTCATGCATGTTTTTAAAATGATTTAATGTTCTCCTATAGTTCTCAATTTTATCCAGATGCCTTATTCAGTCACACCAAAAGCACATTACTGAACGTTTTATTTATCATTCTGTGAAGCTTAATTCACTTGCAAGGAACTGCACTGTTTTCAGCTGAGCTGCATTTCACACCTGTTTGGAGAAAGAAAAAGGCTGAGGTGGTTTTGTGTTTCAGTCTGAGGTTTCTGAGGATGTTTTTCCTGAAATAGACTCAACAGAATAGCAGGCTTCTGCCACAAATCCTGCATGCTATATGCAATTCATGATTATTTTTCCTTTATCAAGGAAAAAACTGGATTTTAGCATACACACTTCTCTGATCTATAGATTTCAAGGGAATTTGCCCCTAAATTTTGTTCATCTAAGCAAAATCTGAAAACAACCTCCAAATTTCTAATGCCTCTGTAATTTTTGTGTTTAAGAAATCTTGTTTTGCAAAACCTTTTTTCTCTTTACATTCATTGACATGAGGAATTCTTTCGGGATTCAGTAGGTGGGACACACTTTGATGACACAGTGAGTGTGTGGGTACTGGCTTGTGAAAAACTCTCCCACTTTCTAATCACTTCTAGCTTAGAATGGGTTTTTTTGAGGTAATTATCCCCAGTAAATCCAGTCAAGGTCCTGGTTGAATAATTAAAATATTTTCTTCACAATTATTTGTTTGAAATAGGGTGTTTGTGGAGTTTTTTTTCATAATTACAGAGAATTATGACTAATCACTGGGTTAATTTTTGGAAATACAAAGACACATTTCAGTGGAAGAAGAAATTATCCTTTAGTGTATTTTCTAGTGTTTTAAAACATTCCAGTGCTTGAAGATGAAAGTAAGGAGTAAGATCACATATTTAATTGAAGGCATTTTTGGGATCCCTTGTACCTGGAGATGAGTGCCATTTTTTTCTTGTGATTTCCTTGCAGAATGATCAGAAGCTGCCATTGACAAGCAAATATTTTTCTCTCCATTGCCTCTGAGTGCAAGTATCAATAACAAATAACATTCTGTTATATAAAATAAATAAACAGAAGCCACAATGATGTGATCAGCACTGAGGGGACTTTGGTGCTGCTGCCCCTGAGCTGTGCCCAGGTGACCCTGTCGTGGCTGCTTCCAGCTGGGCTCACCTGCTGCTTTATCTCCTTTATCTTGTAAAAGATATTTTTGTAATAATTCCTCTGTAAAGAGTCACTTGAAACCAAATTTCAAGCAAGTCTGATGGATTTTGCCCTCTCTTCAGCTCCTTGTGTCCCTCCAGTTTCACAGTAAATTAGGCAGCTTAAAAAAATTGACTTCCACATGCAATTAATGTGAGATTTTATCTCATCTCACTGTTTTCCTTCTCATCATCATTGCCAAGGGTTAGAAGGCCCAGCTTTTAGTAACACGCTGCAAGAATTATTATCTCACAGCTTACTTTTGGAAAGGAACTATCATTTTGGTTTTTTTCAGAATTCACTCTTCCAGTGAAGGTAGCTTTCCTTGCCTCACACACACAGCTGCGATTTGGAATGTTTTTCCTACTTCTTAAATATTACTATCAAATCAAATCTCAGTCCATGTATCTTGCTCCTATATTGTTTGACTGGATGTCATTTTATACCCTTTTCAAGAATTTTTTTTAAGATTTTGACACTTTATCATTCATCAAATGAATCTATTAAGAATCTATTAATGGAAGACAACCATTTGGAATTTGCTGTACAAAATCAACTCGAGTTTCAAGCACTGACATAGAATTCAGCTTGAATTTTTGATTTTTTTCTTTTCTTCAAGCTCTTTGTATATCAAGGGAAAAAAAAATGCTGTAGCCTGGTCTGAAATAGTGTGCCACATGCACATAAAAATATATCATAATTGGCATAACTGCAATTTAGTTGTAAGGATAAAATTCCTATCAGGAATCTCCATATCATATTAGCAAAACAGTATCCATCCTGTAGTAGTATATTATTTTGGTAACACGATAGCTGGGTTTGAAATGGAATCCAAAGGTCAGGGTTGGCAGCAGAATGGGAATTAGGTAATCACATTTTGCTTCCTGACACTGACCTCATCCCTTCTCCAGTCCCCACTACAACTGTCTGCATTGTAGCAAGTGTGGAAACCCTGCTAAAATATGTTTGTGCTACTTAATTTTTCAAGCCTCCAGAGAAGAAAGTTTGCAGAAAGCATATCAGGGTTGCTTGGTTGTTGTTTTTTGGTTTGGTTGGGTTGTTTGTTTGTTTGTTTGTTTGTTTGTTTTTTTGTGGGTTTTTTTCCCTTTTTTGGTTTTTTGTTTTGTTTTTGTTTTGGTTTTTTTTGTTTTGTTTTGTCTTGTTTTGTTGTGGTTTGTTTTTTTGTTTGTTTTTTTTTTGTCTGTTTGGTTGGTTTTTGTGGGGTTGACACTAAACCAATCAAGCATTTGATTGCTTGGGATCAGTAAATTTCTTGTATTAAATAACCCTGTAATTTTCATTTTTCAGATGGTGTCTCTCAGTTATTTAAATTCTATTAGAAAATACTACATTTACAATAACAAGTGATAAAGACAATAAGAAATAAAAATGTTAATCCTGCACAAAAGCCCTTTATTCCCTACATTGCACTTCCTTGCTGGCAGTAGGAAACCTGTGTTTGCAAGCTTTCAGAAAGCCACACAGTCATTATTTAACAATAAAGCTACACAGAAGTGATGTGTAAGGTTGAGGACTTGAGCACTTGAATTTTTCCTGTTCTGAAACCCAGAAATTCCTAAATTTAAACTCCTAGTTTTCTCCAGGCATACAATGTGGGCAGTTAGGGGCACATCAATTAAAATTCCATGGGACATAGGTAAAGCTGGGTTTAGTTTGGCTCAGGAGATGCAGAAACCAGCATTAACTCAACGTTAGTGAATTAAAATTAAAAACACTGAAATTAAAAAATGCTGTGTAACGAAGTGAGCACTGGCACAGCTGATGAGATGATGGCTCCTGTGACTCTGAAACCCAAGTGAATCCCATCTGGACACCAGTGAGGTGTGATGAGCCCTGGCAGGGGAGAGGCATCAGCCCCTGAGCCCCAGGGCTGCTGGGGTGACCTGGGGACAGTGGGGACAGAGTGGGGGCAGCAGCTTTGTCACACCACTCCTAGACACAGGGATTTGCACCACTTTGGCTGGCAGTGTCCAGAGATGGGAGATTCATCCTCAAGGTTCAATTGATACATTTCTACTCTGCATTTAAACTCTGGAAATAAATGCTTGAGTTTAGGCCATTTGCCTGTACCTTCTTCTCAAAATGCATGAAAGGCAGTATTCTCAAGAGGTTCTAGCAGCCTTTGAGTGGTCACCAGAGAAAATGGAACTTTTTTTTCATGAACATGACTTCGGCCCTTTCAAGTCAGTCTGAATACCTGCTCAAAATTGACTAACAACTATTCAATAATTCCCAGAAGTGAATGAGTTGTAATCTTATGATTTTGCCTCTTCTGAGCATCTCTCCCATCCCAGTGTAGATGAAGCTGTGTGTGCAGGTCCTGCAGGAGCAGCTGATTGTTCTGCCCCAGCTCACAATTACAAGGTTTTGCTGCTGGAGCAAGAATGAATGCTGGAGAAAAAAGAAAAAAGAAAAAAAAAAAAGAACGAAACAAGGAACCAAACTTTTCTTATTCTGTGATTCAGTCATTCCAGTGTTGTTTTGCCTGTGCATATCCTCAGCTGACTGAGGGAGGGTCAAGCTCTGTATGGGAAACATGGATAGAATAAAACAGGATCTTTAAATTCTAATTACACAGATGAACTTAGTTCTGGAGCTTGGTAGGCTTTATTATTTAGTTCACAATCTTAGTAAAGTATGTAATTTACTTTTGTCATTATTGATATATAAAATCATTTAGGGGTAGGTAATAGGAAAAGAGTACAAAACTAGAAGTTTTTCCAGAAATCAGGGCTCCCCTAATTACAACTGTAATTGAGTTGTACAACTCCTGTACAACTCCATTTTGTTGATCAAATTTTTGCTTTCAGCTTGCAAGTAACTGAGATCTAGAGCAACCTCAGAACTGAGCCAATTCTTGTGTGTGTGTAGTATTTTTCAGTGAAGGCAAATGCTGGGGAGAACCTATTAACTCGGATTTCTGTGTAAATTAGCATTTGCAGTTTGCCTATGACTTCAGGGGTACAAATTTTCTTTATGTGAATATCATTTGCCATTCCAGAGGCCATAGGGTGGGTTTTGGCTGGATTGTTTTATCTGTTAGTAATACATCTCATAATTCCCTAACTAACAATGATTTTTCTTAAGCACTCTTTAAAAGCATTTCTGTAGAGAACCTGATACTCATCAACAGGATTAAAATGACTGATGAATTATGCAGCAAGGCTGTCTAGCTCCTTGACTAAGTATTTTATGGCAGTTGAATTACTTTGGCAAGATTTAGGTAAATAAGATTGTTAAAGTTTGCTTGTTTCAAGTGCATTTCTTTCCACATTATTTCAGTCTGGAAAATCATATTGACTTTGCAGAACTAGGTGCTGAAATATTTAAGTAAGAATGAGGAGCACATGAAAGCACACCTTAAGTCAAGAGAATTTTTTTGAGGATCAGTGGTGTGTATCAGGTGTAAGTGATCATCCAGCCCCACAAATGCCCTTCTTTTAGCATTACTTTATTGTAGAAAATGATAAAATTAGATACAGTGAAAAACTTGCAAGGTAGTTCAACTTGAAAGACATCACTAAACTCTTAAGGGAAATGTTCCTGCTGCCTTCTCTGCAGCACTGCAGGTGTTCTGTGTCCAGAGAGCCCAGGACTGCCCTCACCCAATGCTCAGACTTCCACCAGCTCCAGCCAGTTTGGCCCATGGTAAATGGAGGATGAAGCAATGCTAGATATTTTACTGGTTGTTACTTGTAGTCTAGCTGCTGGTTTTAGTTAGTCTGGCATTTGTTTTTCTGCTGTTTTGTTTATCTGTGGGATCCTGAAGTTGCCCTGTCTGGAGATAACTGCTGAGCCCTTGCATTTAATTTTGCTCCTAATTATTCCTCTGGTAAAAACAGTGCCAAGATTTGAGATTTTAGCTTTTTCTTGATAGGTGAGATTGTAACACCCCAGAAATGTTTCTTATCAGAGTTAGGCAATGTCATTTTTGTACCAACAATACTGGCTTCAAGTAAAACTTCAAAATCCAATGGTAAACCTGCATCTGTAATGCAAATAATGATCCAGTGCACATTAATAAGGGTCAGGATTGTCCCTGGAGCAGGAATGGATTTATTTGCACGGAGAGGGAAGGTCTGTGGCTTTGGGGCTCCATTTCAATAAGAGGGAGGCACTAAATGAGATGTGCAATTAGAGGTGGAACCCTTTGTGTGTAGGTGGGGTGGCTCCTGCTGACTGAGGCCTGATGGGGGCACCTGATGGGGGCACCTGATGGCTGTTGGGTGGCTGAAATTCCCAGCTGTTCCCAGTGAGTGTCCTGCAGCAGGGCAATCTCCATCACCACTGGCACCTGTGGTGGGAGGAGCCCTGGGGTCCCTGCTGAGGCAGCCTGGTGGGTCAGAGATGATAAAAGGTTTGGGAGAGGTAGAATCACTGGGCTGAGTTGAGAGGAATAACAGGTATGTGAGCATTTGATGTAATTTTGCAATTTAGCTGATTTTAAACATTGATTTTATCTCTGTAATAATGCACAGGACTTGTACAGAGTTGTGCTCTTTATTTAATATGGGTGTTTTATGGGTGTAGAGATATTTTCCTGAACTTCAAGGGGAGTAAGTTACTTTTAAAGTCTTGGCTTTGTGTTGCTTTGAACAACATGTGGTTGAGCAACCACGTTAGTTGAAGCTTGTCAGTTCTCTGTTCCTTAATTTAAATACAGTATTTGCTAATTAATAATTTTATCTGTTTGATTTTTTTTCTGCATTTTTTTTGAGCAGAAAATGAGCATAAGTTTTTGAGATTTACTATTTGTAGAAACATGTCCAGGTTCTGGCTGAAGAGGAGGGCACGTGCTTCCCCCTTGTTAGCTTTAACTTACCTGTTTGGCCTAATGTGAAAAACGTTTCTGCTCCTTTTGTGCTCTGGGGATGTCCATATAGAAGCCTTTCCCAGAACAGAAGCTGGGTTTGGTGGGTGAAATTACAAATTATTAGGTTGGAGAGTTAAGCCAGGCCCAAATGGGTTTTTGTGCTTGTCCTGACTGGGAGATTCTTGGCAGCCAGAGGGAAGTTGGCTGGTGGGCAGGTGCTGCTTGTTGTGCTCACACTGAGGTGCACCTGCAGCAAACCTGCTTCTCTCCAGTGTGTCCAGCCTGTTCCTGGTGCAAAACGCTCAGCAGAGCATCTTGTACATCCTGCTGTGCACACACACTGTGTGCTGAGCTCTGCTTCCTGGCAATCCCTTTGCAAGAGAGGTGAAGGTCCCATCCAGAGTGAAATGTTGTTTCATGCTTGGGTGGAGGAGTCTGGTTGTAGGTTTGTGACATAGAAACTGAGAGGGGTCTTAGAGAAACTGAGGAATGTCAGGTGATCTGTGTGTAATTGTCCAACAGGAGGAGATTTTAATGCCAGTCTTGGATGGTCTGAATCCTGGAGGATGAGGCACTTGAACTTTATGCTGAAATAGTGCAGAAGTGCCAAAAAAGCAGCAGAGGGGAACAGGAGAGTGAATTTGGCATTGCCAGTGTGAATTTCATTGCATTAAGGAAGGTTAGAGAGGAAGGAATGACAGGTAGGGGAGGTGAAGGATGGCCACCACAACAAGGGAGAGCTGATTAGTGTTGATGAAAGCAAACAGCTTTAAGAAAATATTGTAGATGAATTTTCAGAGTCTAGTTAGTAGCTGAGGGGAAAAAAAAAAGACTCGGTGTGGAGTGTGACACCTTATCAATTGAAGTAGGTAAAGATGAAAAAAAAGACCAATTAGAGTGTGGAGAGAGGAGGGAGCTGATGCTGGACTCATGAACAGAAAGAGGTTACACTAATGAAACAAGTGGAAATGTAATATGGAAAGGACAGGATCTCTGGAGGATTGAGGGGAAAATGCAGTTAGGAAAAAAAGCAACTGCTTCATTCAAAATTGGTGGATAAGCCAAAAGAAAGGAGCCAGTATTGACTCTGTGTATAAAACTGGACTTTCTCACAGGGTACTTCTGTCCCTATCTCAAACTAAACAACCCTTTAAAGGCAGCTTTGTATCAATTTCATATGCAAAACTCCTTCCGTGCCCTACTCTGTCATTCTGCAAGGGTTAGAGAGCCAACATTCTGAAGTTAAAAATGCCAAAAAACCAAAAAAAAACCCCACCAACAATGACAAAACGAACCAACCTTTTCCTCCTAGATTCTGGCACAGGAGTGAGATTAGGTCACAGCATCAGATATGTTTTTTCTGGAATGGGATTTTGGAGATTGTGTAGGTGCCTACCATGGAAAGCTTTGGAAGCGCTTTGGTACAAACTGAAGCTTAAAGCTACAAACGCCTCAATTTTTAGTTCTTCTGAGTCAGATCTTTGTCTCTTCGGGTGAAGCTGGGTATTTAACTAGAACCTGTCAGGCTTGGTCATAAGAACTTGAAGTTTTAGTTAAAATTCAGATTGAAAGCCAAAAGAAAGAGCTAGGTATGAAGGGATTGTTGAGCTAAATTTGGAAGTGACATGGTATGGGGTAGGGCCAAAATGATGAGAAATATTTGAGTTTTGCTGGTAGGTGATGATAAACAAAGTCCTCAAGGGAGCTGCAGAGGAATCCTGCATTGCCCTGGAGGGATCCCATACTCTGGAGTGGACAGCAAGCAGAGGACAGGGGAAGTGGAGACAGGAAGGATTTCTTGGTTCAATACATGAGCATGTCAATATCTATCTGTTATACATTAAAATGAGTCCAGCATTGAGGACTAAGTATGGTGGACTTAGATTCAGAATATATGAGGGGTTGTCCAGATGTGGACAGAATAATAAAAGAAGTGGTTTCAGTGTAGAAGGAAACTGTGATGATGTCTAGTTATTTTAATTCCTACAGAAAAAAAAGTGCAACCTTTACATAATGGCATAATGAATCTATCACTTATTCTCCTTCTGAGATTTGACATCCTTTTAATTTTTAAGAGATTAATAATATTTCATAAAAAAAACCAAACAAAAAAATTTGATCAAGATGTGTTTATGCTGCTCTTCTATGTATTCTTACAGTTACATTTGATGGTACTTGAGTTATTTTAACTTTTATCACTGTTACATGGAAACAAGCTCTAAAGTTATGTGTTCCTGCAGCTTATCTTGTCCTCAAAGCTAAATTCTTTCCTTGTGAATTTATAGTAGCAGCCAAGTGTGAGATGTGGTGGTACAAGTTATGGAGGGAAAACAAACAAACAAAAAACCCCACCACCAACACAAATGGGGCAAAGCTCTATGGATATAATGAATCTGTGTGAAAATTTTTGTTTAAAATAAGTATTGTGTATGTGAACAAAATAGAGAGCATAGTACTGCAAGTTACTTGTGTCTACATAAAATAAAAAAATCAGTATTTTTATAAAAACAAATTTAAGTGAAACATGCCCAGTATGCCTTTGTTGTCAAATACTCTCTCCTGTCTGATACTTGACAAACTGCCACAAGTGGCAGCAGGGAAAAGTAGGCTTTGTCACTTCAGCTGTACACTTCTTTTCTGAGTAGTTTTTAGCTCACCCATTCTGTGGACTGGAGCTGAACAAGGTGCACATAGTTTTCTGTGGTTAATATTCCTTAATTTTTCAGATTACTTAAAATCCTAAGCTTTTAAATTTCATTGAGTTAATTGTCTAAGGGTAATACTGTCATGTCTTCTCCTCTGGAATTGTGGAAAAACCTTATAGAGCAAGACTACAGGTGGCAAGCTTGTTGTCTTTTTGAGATGGTGATATAAAGAATAACCTAAATGCTAATTATTGAGCTGGACACCTGTGCTGAAGGGGTCCCTTTGTGATGCAGGCTTGTACCAATGCGTCAGACCTGAAGAATCCCTCCAAGTGCCCTGTTTGTAAAAGTTCAATTGGCATTATGACAGTAATGCGTGGGGGGTGCGAGCATCCTGTGCTTCTCTAAATGCAATGTGGTCGTGCCTGCATTACCTTTGTGCTAAGGGAGGTGAGAGTGGGATTGACGGGGGATTTTTGCTGCGCCAATTTCCGTTTCATCTTCTTGGGTCTGCCTGTGTCCCTGCCTCCCGAGCTTGGAGGTGACAGTTTAGATAAAGCTATTTGGGTATTTTCACTTTTGTTTTGTTTTGTTTTTTTTTGTTTTTGTTTCCTGACCGTGGACTGGCACATCATCCTAAACTTTCCTAAAGCAGTGCAGCTGCACTCACTGCCCCCTGCCCTGCCCAGCGCAGCCCTCCCTGAGCCCTGCCCTGCTCCCTGTGCCAGCGGCCGAGCTGCTCCCCAGAGCCTCTGCTCCTCCAGGCACCCGCCCCGCCGCCTTCCCCGCGTCTGCCCGGCGAGTCCTGGTGCCGCTGGAGCACAAAAAGCCGGACGGGAAGGCAGAGGGGGGAGAGCAGGGGCGATCCCGAAGGAGCTGTAGGGTGCTCGGGATCGCGCTGCGGGGCCAGCCGGGTCCGCAGGGAACGCCGGACGTGTCCGGGCGCTGGACGGGCTGTGTCTCCCCCGGGCACCAGGGAGAGCCCCGTTCCCCCCCGGGCACCAGGGAGAGCCCCGTTCCCCCCCGGGCACCAGGGAGAGCCCCGTTCCCCCCCGGGCACCAGGGAGAGCCCCGTTCCCCCCCGGGCACCAAGGAGAGCCCCGTTCCCCCCCGGGCACCAAGGAGAGCCCCGTTCCCCCCCGGGCACCAAGGAGAGCCCCGTTCCTCCGGGCACAGGGAGAGCCCCGTTCCCAGCACCAGGGAGAGCCCCGTTCCCCTGGCACAGGGAGCCCGGCTCCCCCTGGCACTAGGCAGCCCCGTTCCCGGCACCAGGGAGAGCCCCGTTTCTCCCCCCCGGGCACCAGGGAGAGCCCCGTTCCCCTGGCACTAGGGAGCCCCGTTCCCGACACAAGGAGCCCCGTTTCCCCTGGGCACAGGCAGCCCCGTTTCCCCGGGCACAAGCAGCCCCGTTTCCCCTGGGCACAGGCAGCCTCGTTCCCCCGGGCACCAGGGAGCCCCGTTCCCGGCACAAGCAGCCCCGTTTCCCCGGGCACAAGCAGCCGTGTCTCCGCTAGATGGAGCGCCCGGAACGGCGGAGCGGGAGCGCTCCCGGCCGCGCTCCGCACGCGGAGCGAACCCGCACCGCCCCCAGGGCTGACACCGGCCTTGTTTCCATTCCCCGGGCTCCCCACAGAGTGCCCCCAAAGCAGGGGGATCACCCCTGCCAAGGAAGGCACGCGTCCTGCTCGGAACTGCCCCTAACTCTCTGAAGGCTGAACATTTTATTTGTTTTGTTGCCTTCTCCCCCCACCCCGCCCCACCCCTCCCGAGCACCTTGGTGGAAATAAGGGCTCCTGGCTGCTTTTGGTGTGAAAAATCTGGAGTTGATGCTGAATGCCATGTGTTGAGTGGTGCTGAAGAGGTTAACTCGGTGCTACAGAGGCTTTGGAGAGACTGGTTATGAAGTAGTGGAGAAGTCAATGGATGTAACACCGTGCTTGATAGAAACAGAAAATTAGTGATTCTTACTTGTCTGAGGTGAGCATGAGCCTCTGTAATGTCGTGATCTTTGTGCAAAAACATACTAAAGGAGAGCAATCTTAACAGAAACCTGATATTAGAAATAGGGGTAGTCATGACAAGAAAATACCACTGGAAGGATGAGATGTTGCCTTTTAGTTTACAAGAGCAGAGGGAAACCCTTTTATTTCATGTTTTTTGACAATTGAGAGTATTAAAAAATCTGTTACATTCCCCCACTTTATTTTAAGAAGATACAGTATATCTACAGAAAATGGAATTCTACGTGAAATACAGGCAGAAATACTGATAATTGATAGTAATTTATCAAACTATCTTACTGATATATTCAGTTTTCTAATAGGCTGCTTTCCCTGGTTTCAGGTCCTGGGAGCTATTTTTTTCATGTGGTGTTAGGTAAGGAGGATTTAGAGAAAGGACTGCTCTGCTATTAGATTCTATGCCACTTGCCTGAATTATTTTTGTACCACATCAACTACTTTATAAAGTTGAGAAGCTGCTACCTTCTTCACATTGAGCATTTACTATGCGGTCATGATTTATTTTTTCTAACACTTGATGTCTGGAGGCATACAATGCTTGGACTACTGCATGCCTCCTCTATGTGTGAACTCCTTATTGTAGGCTACTACTGAGAGGAGTTTGAGGTGTAAAATGGTGTGTGGTGGTGCAGGTGATGCCTTTCCGAGCCTTCCTTTACCTGATGGAAATGGTTTGAATGTTAGACAGTCTGCTGTGGTAATTCCAAAGGTTAACTTCTAGGTCAGAGGTCTGGAAATGCAAAATTCGAAGTTAAGTTTGAAGTTGGCTAGCAGGTCACAACAAATGGAGTGGTTGGTTTTAAATAGAGCGTGTTACGTTAAATAAACAGATGCACTGCAAATATAAGAGGGTTTGGATTGGTAAGTCAGCTGTGTGAGAAGTGATGTTGGTCCTTTTCGCTTTGTTTCAAGAGCTTCTCTGCTGTTGTGTTTTTATTTGCATGTTCAAGGGTGATCCAGGCTTTGCTGGTGGCATTTTTCAAATGGTGTTCTCAATGAATGTGGGGAGAAGGTGCCTGTCTGCAGGTCCTGTGCCCATGCCATGAGCTGTGACATGGGCAACCCAAAGAGGTTGGAGGAGGGAATGTTGCCTGTTGCCTCTCACAGTGGTGTAGTAGGCATTGAATCTCAGATGGGTCCATTGTTTGTGTGGAAGAAGGTTTTATCTCCTAGAACATTTCTAGGAACTCCCACAGAGGCTGATGTGGGCGGCGTAGATGGTTGGCCTCCTTTTTTTTTTTTTTTTTTTTTTTTTTCCCCTCCTGTAAAATGTTGTTATTTGTTGTTAATTGATGGGTACTTGATGATAATATCAGCAGCTGAGTGTGAGGTGAGTTCAGTTCCTGCCCCAGGAGGGCAGAACGATGGTGGGAAGTGCCGTGTGCCGAAGCTGAAGTGGCCTTTGCAGTTGCACACTCTGGTTGTGGCAGAGTGAAGGGGAAATGGAGTTGTCAGTCATTTGCAGATGAGATGTCACTGGGGTCTGTGCTGGTCTGTGGAAGTGCATGGTGGTGTTACAGGGACACTGTCCCCGTGCTGGGGCAGGGAAGGTCAGGCTGTGCACAGGCATTCATGTCCCTTTGGCACAGCTGTGGTGGCACTTAGGATATATATAGCCATAACTGGGACTGTGGGGGTGATTAATGGGCTGGGTTAGGGACAAAAGTGTGTGTAAACAAGGAAATGGCTTTAAAGAAGAGACATTGATTTTATATTTATAAAAATAAAACACACTTTGTTACCTTTTTGCTTTTTAGACATAATGACAAGTTATCCTTGGAAGGGGATGAAAATTGGTAATGACTTTCCCCTGCATCTCTTGAAGGAGCATATATCAGGCTAAAGAATTGTGTTGCTTTTTTAGGTCTCTCACACTGCTGAATTATGTATGTTTATTGTTTCTCTGTGTATAGATGATTTGGATAGTTAAGGTATTGCTGTCCTTTTTTTAATAATATAATTATGCAAATGTCAGGAATCTGTAGTATTTGTGGGTCATGTTTTCTCTGACTTCGAATTGGGTGAAAATCAAGGATAAAAGGCCAGTGAAAGATTCACTTTTACAATGACTGTTAGCTACATTGACAGTGCTAAATTCTCTTGAAGTAATTGTTCAACACACTGCTTTTAAGAATTTAATCTGTTTTATGGATGTCCTTTTAGCTGTAAAATAGTGCAATAGACAGGAGAAGCTTTGCTTGACCATCACCATGTTCCAGAAGCTCACTTTGGGAAATTAGATAGACTTATATAGTTCCAAACTGTTTGGCTAGGAAGCAAGCTGCCTTTGATTTTGACATAATGTAGAAGCAGTTGGTTACCTTACATAACGTATTTGTTTTTCATTAAACATGCTGATAAGGTCTCATTAAAGTGCCATGTATTATTTATGGTATTTCATATGAAACCAAACTGGGAGAAAACTTCTCTCAGCTTAGGGCATTTGCAGAATAACAGCCTTTCTGGGCTAGAAAAAAAATAAAAAGAATGAAGAAAGGCATGACATACTCCTGTCAGAACAGGAGACTGCTTAAAGCACAGAGAAAGAATGAAAAAAAGAGAAAGGGCACAGAGAGAGGGATCATTCCTCCTCCTCCTCACTCGCTCTTGCTCTGTGACATGAGGGGTTTTTTGGTTGGTGGTTTGGGGGTTTTGTTTGTGCTTTTTGGTAGTGTGTTTTTTGTTGGTGTGGGGTTTTTTTTGGTGATTAAATAATCTGGACTATTCTAGTAGATGAGTCCATGAAAAACTGCAACAGCATGGGTGTTTCCTAAGCCAAACCCAATTTCTTTATTGTGAGTTTTTGCATGATTGTTTTGGTGCTGATTACTGAGTTATGAGTGTATTGGTTTTGTTGCATTGACTGCTTTTGAGAGAGAAAATTATGTAATAACTGATTCTGCTGGAAAATGTTCAGTTTGGCATGAAGAAGACTCTGTGGATCTAAATCAGTCTCTGAGGCTTGTGTGGGTGCAGGTATGTGTGCACATGCAGAATGAAAAAGAAATGATTTTTTTTTTTAGTGTAGCACCTGAGTTGCAGTGACGTGTTTTGATTCTGTTTCCAGTTAAGCGGGGACCATTATTTGTTTTTAAGGGTAGATCTTATATCAAACCAGTCATGCTGTTGATGAAACAGACTTTTCTTGTATGTGGGTTATTTGCTTATTGTTGTTAGCATTCAACTCTTGGTCTCGGATGTGTTTTTGTGGGAATTATGTATCCTTTAAAATAGGTGATTTTCAAATCTTCTTCAGAGTCCTTTTAAAAGAAGAAACCCCTTCAAAACCTCAGGTGGTTCTTTGAGGTTTGACCTTCTTTCCTGAAGAATTAATATTTAATTCATTTGTCAAATTCTAATTAAAAATAGTAATATCTTCTGTTATACTTGAGTTGTAGCTCAGGAAAAAAAAAAAGAAAATAAAAGACCTGTAATATAGGACCTCAAGGACAAGCTGTAGTATAAATTATTTGATTTGCAGGTCACATCCTACTTTATTACATAAAGACTAACTAGATCTACTAATGAATAATTATTACTCCATAAAATAAAGGTGGGGGGGTGAATAAAAAGCTGGCCAGAGTGGAATACTAATTTTGAGGTATCATTCTCAAAGTAGAAAGTAAACATTAAATTCTGAAAATTGCAAATGTAATTTTTTCACGTAACCTGATAGGGCAGTCCTTGATAATAGATTGACTAGCTGTCAAATAAATTTGTAATTTTAGATGAGATGGGCTTTAGACCAATTTTAAGATCCAATCTTTCTCCAAGTATGCTCCCCCTCCCCCCAGTAAAGTAGACACAGTATGCCATAGGATTGTGCTTCATTCCCAGTGTTTCTGCTGCAGTGGTTACACAGCTCCTGCACATTTTCCCTGTAATGCATTTATAGGCTTCTCTGGGAAGCTGGGTAGCGAATGAAATGTAGATATAAAATTAATTTGTGTTTTTAAAAAAGCTCACTTGCTGATAGCACTGTGTATTTGCTGGAATCCTCTTGACTAGCCAAGATTCTTTCCCTTTCCTACTTTGTGCTTCAGACTTGTGTTCTTAGAAGGGGAAAGCCCTTTTCCAGTCAGGTGTCCTGGGAGGGGGGAAGTGTGTGAGTGTGTCTGTGTGCGTGCAGAATCATAACAGGCATTCAGTCCCAGCTGGGCAATGACACTAATTGCCCAGATCTCATGGATGCCTGCGATGGAGCACACTCACTTTCTCTCCTTTCCTATCCTCTCCAGGGATTTTTAAAATGCAGTATTTGAATTTTGGTGAGTGGTAAAGACCCTGCCCTAGGACCCATTTGACAAATGAGAAGCTGTGCAGCATCAGCACCAGCCGACTGAGCCTCACTGAGTCTCTCTCTCTCTCTCTCTCTCTCTCCCCTAGTCAGCAGCTACTGTTGTGAGACAAGCTTCAGCTCTCTGTCATTGAGGAAGTTCCATTTGCTCATCAATAGGCTGCAGGCTGTGTCTTCTTTTTTCCTCTCTGTTAAAAATCCGTAGTTTAAACCTACCAAGTTGCCTTAGCTGACAAACGAATGTAGGGGCTTAGTGCTGGGGAGAGGAAAGGCGTTCGAGAAACACCGTTTCTGATTTAAATAATCAAAAGGGAGAAAGAAAGGAAAAAAAAAGAAAAAAAAAAAACAAGAAAAAAAAAACCCCAACCAACCCGTAGTGACAAGATAGGGCAAACGTGCTTGCATGCAAGCCCCCTCACTTGTTCTACGTAGACTTCAGAGCAACACCATGCAGCATCCCCTTACGGGTGCAACCTGCGTGGCACTGCCGAATGTGGGCATGTGTCCCCAGCTCTCCTGTGCCTTGACTTTTATGTACTTACAGCAGGTAAGTTTGCTTAACTTTTCCTTTTCCTGGCAGTGCTTGCTTTGTCAGCGTCGTTCGGGGGATTTGCAGGCGAGGAGGTATTTTTTTGTGTGAATAGACTGTATAAATGTCTCCCACCGTGTGGAGCGAGTGTTGTGCCTGCACTTAAAGAATGTGAGAGTGAGTAGAAAATATGTTTTAACAGAGCATCGAGCCTTCGCATATCTTTTGGTATTTCGGTGTTGGTTTATTTTTTTCTTTTTTTTTTTCTTTTTTTTTCTCCTCTTTTGCTGTGTCTCTGCTGGTGATGATTACAGATATTTAACACAGTACTGTGCCTGCCTTTCTCGTGGATGCTGTAGCAGAGTTTCAGCCATAAAGGACTGCTCTTTATTCACTTGCAGGCATAAATTATACTTCTAATGTAAATGTGCCCAATGGCAATTTTGTTTAAGCCTTCTTTGAAGACAGGAATTTTAAGTCTGTGTTAAAACATGCTGCTGGTTAAAGCCAAGCTGATTTTTTAGTTCACAGGGAAAATGATGATTTATAAAGATATATCTGTGCAGAATATTTCTACTGCTGAAGTATATTGGACTGGGTTTCAAGAAAATGTTTGGGTATCAGCAAAACAATACCAATTTCTCCTCAATTTTAATTTCTTTTTTTAAATTAATTTAATTTTTGCGTAGAGGATTTTTTTAAAGTATTTCTGCCCACTCTCTCTTCCTGAATTATTTAATATTTGGTACCCCCTTTCTGCTAGAATGTGAAATAACTGGATAATAGCACTTTTTTTTTTTTAAACTAGTATTTTGGGATCATGTTTGTATCCTTCTCTATTTTATAACTGAATCCACCATTACGGAGTCATCTAGTAAGTATGTAGAGCCAAGACAGAAATATGTTATCATGCAAAAATGATTAATCCTGTTTATTCTGTTACTTCTGTTGAAACTTCCGGAGGGAAAAAAAAATATTCTTGTGCCTACTGTAACAAATAGGGGCATTTCTTCCAACTTCTACTACAACAGTTTCTGTGCATATTGACTTCCCTGAAAGTCTCTAACTTTATTTCTGTATTCACAAATGCCTGAAAGATGTTGTATGGCATTTCTTTTTTGTTCCTAAGGAATAGATAAAATAGATTTAAAGCTTACTTTTATTTGAGGACGTTTGTTTTTCTGTTACTGCTGAAAGAAGAGAGCTCCAGTATTTTCAGGGTATAAATCCTTCTATAGGTTTGTTGTTTTTTTTTTTTCTCCTGTAGTGTAGTATAAACCATTTCTGACTTCCAGCTTAGGAGTGCATGATAACAGATTCTTGCATGCGCCCTAGATTATCCATGTATGTGGGAGGGTTTCATATGTCTGCAATTAAAATTTGCATCGGATAAATATGATGTATTTAAATTTCAGTAATTTGCATGCCATAACTAAAATGTACCTTCTTGGTAGTTCTGTATTCTGGCTCTGTTTTGGGAATGGCATTTATAGATCAGCTTTAATGATCCAGTGTGACTTGTGCACTTAGTGGTTACATGCAAAATGTACTCCTGTGTTTTGTTCTGGATTTATTGCTTCGAGTTTGTCAAAGAACCATTTGTATATTAAAGATAGGGCTTTTGAAAGGAAAAATGGGAATTCAGGTGAGAGGTCAACATGGCCACACAAGGAGCTGATAAAGGATAACATAAGGATGGGGTTGGGTGCTCTAATAACCTTCCTCAGTGAGATATTGCAGTATCATTATGCAAACACGTCTATAGCATGGCACTGCTTTAAGGTTTAAGAAACTGTGCAACTCTAATGAATACTTTAAAACAGGGAATTCAATTGCATCTATTCCATCTGAGAGAAAGATGAGGAGTGATTGCTAATGCACTTTACAAAGCGCTATATCTAGCGGATAATTTTTAACTCTTTAAGTGGATTAACTGCCACACTGAAGGTATTTTTTTTAAGTGTTTGCTTTCTCATCTCCTTAATCCTATTGTCAGTTTAGAATCATCCTGCCTGTACTAATCACAATTCCATAATAGGTTGAAAAGTCTGCTAAATTTGCGATGAAAATTTGTGGCAGGTTCAAAATTCTGTGCTTGTTGCTTCTTTTGGTTGCTGGTTGGCATTTTAGTTTTTCTGAATTCCTAGAGAGTCAGATAATTGTATTCTTAATTCAGATATAATCTCTTATTTTATGCATTTGGTTAAGTATTTCTTTAGAAACAATGCCACTCTATCTCAAAATTATCTAGGCAGAGAGGACTGAGTTGACCATCACCTGCAAAGCCAATATAACATGGTTCTGGTTTTAAACAGTAAAGGAATAAGAAGTTGGTTATTTTTGAAAAGCATTAATAAACTTTTACCATGACAGTCTACTTGGGTTTGTTTTCTGTTTTCCCCCTATCTGATAGTTTAGAGCAAACTGACAAAAATACTTGATTTGTATGTTTAGTGCAAATATCACCATTTCAGTGAAACTGTAAATGTTTTTCTCTCTCTATCGAGTTGTCTGTCGATCTTAAATACAGGTAACCTAAAAGCTTTATGTGGCAACTTAATAACTAGTGAATCCCCCCTGCCTGTGCAACCTGTTTCCATCAGTAAATAGACATTATGTGAAGTTATCAAGTTTTTTTTTCTCTCTAAAAATTGCACTTGAGATATATCTGCTCACTTTCACCTCAATTAAAATGAACTCAGACATCTGTGTTACAACAACTCTCAGTTGTTAAACTTTGCTGTCTATTTAGAACTCACGAAGATAATTATTCTTATTTTTGTGTATCTATATTGGTATTCTGTCACATGGAAGTTTCACAGTGGGAGATGTCTTTCTTGAAAGACTGTGAAAGGCATTACATTTTTCTCAAGATGGACAAGCCTGTCTTTGTCACAAAATATTTATTTGCCTCATAGCCATTAAGATCCTGGTTTTTTTGCGGAGCTGAGTTAATAAATTGGAAAAAAACCTGTTTTGGTAGTCATTTAAAATTGGCCATTATTTATTTGTGCAAGGGACATCGCTTGGCCAATTTGTTAAGGATAAATATATAAACTGTTTTCCACAGTGAACTACAGAAGTGCTCTACTACTTTTTCCAGGGTTTAGAAACTTGAGTATTTGCTCTGATATCTTTCACTTTACACATGTGTGTAATGTTTTAAGAGCCAAGTGATTAACTGATTTTTTTTAACAGCTTATGCATTGGAGGATGCTTTACCTAAAAATATTTTGAGCTTAACTCTTGAAAGTAAAGTTGAAAATAAATAAAGGGCAGAGGCCTAGGTCATGTTATAAACTCTCTGTAAGATATTCACTTGAAAAAGCCAACAGAAACCAAGCAATCCTTCTGAGTTCATTGTTTGAAATGGTCTGAAGTTATATGGACATTTTCTTAATGAGATGCTTCTAACTCTGGGAATCCAGAGTGACTTCTCAAAGAACATCCAAGGCAAAGTGGCTGTGTCAGTGGCAGCAGTGAACAGAGGGAGAACGTGGGGCTTTGCCTTGCAAGTTTTCACTGCGTCACTGGAAGGACAGGGTCAGCTGGGAAGGTCTGGATGCATTTAGGTGAGAATTTTTCTTAGTGTCAATATTTAAAGGTACAGGAGAAGGGAAGTTGTATTTTAGGTGCACCCTGTCTTTTGGGAACATTTCACAGGGTTAGAAACAGCTGCACACATGTGTTTTCTCTTCTTCTCCTTAATATGACACATCAGTGCAAAACCCAATTTCTGACCACAAGTTTACATCAGATGCTGGCCTGAATTAATTTTTGCAGCAAAATGTTGATGGCTGGTAAATTGGGATTTGGGGTATATTAATGGAGACTTAGCTCTGTTAACTGTTGTTTTCCTGTGGTCTGTTTGCCTTGTTATTCTGTTGGGTTTTCCAGGTGAAGTGACAAAACAAACTTGTTTTAAAACATCACGGAATATTCCATGTCGTGATGTACAGTGCTGCTGTCATTATTTTAAAATTGGTTTTGTTTGGGGGTTTTTTTCTGTTTAATGATGATAGATGTGCTTTGTTTTAAGTAGTGAAGTGGTTTGTACAAAGGGTAATTCCTCTTAAATGGAGCAATTGCTCATAGTGGACATTCACAGATCGAAAACAATTGAACTGAAACTTCAATATCAACCTTTTCTGTCTTTAACAAAGTAGTTCATGGTACAGCTCTCATATCAATGATGAAAAGAATCCACCATGAAAACAAAGCAGAAACCAACAAAACCTCCATCTCTACCCCAGCTATTCCATTACTGCTTACATGGTAAATTAGTGTAATTTCATTTGGGCCTTAAGCATTATGGCTATGGAGAAAAGCTGAATTCCCCTCTCAGTTACTTATGTCATGCTTCTGGATCTGATGATTTATAGGAGTCTGAAAGACTTTTTATCACATTCTTTCTTCATGGCTTAATTCAACGTTGATTTATTTGGTAGCATTTTCAATTGATGTAGTCAATAGTGTCAATAATGGAATAAGGATTAGAACAGATTATCTTTGTGCTAAAATTATGTAAAGAATTGAATGGATGAACAATTCAAACAATTCCCAGATACAGTTGAACTTTTTGGTTTTTTTCAGTAGAGCAAAAGCACATCAATTGCTGAATGCCCCCATTGCAGTTACAGTTCTAAGTATCTAGTTTTTGCATTTAATACTTCAGTGACTCTTCAAAGGTTCAGGTATGTCAGTTAAATTCAATAACTGATGTTTTATGGTGACACTGTTTAAACCAATCATGAGAACACTGCCTTTCTTTGCCCAGTCCCTTTATAGTACTCACTTTGTGGCTCTCCTGTAAAATCAGTTAATCTGACTTTAGTTCTTGAAAATTTTAAGCATTTGTTATCTTATAAATTGGAGTCTTTGCACGATTTTGTTCCTCTCTCTGCTATTTCATGGCAATTTTCATGTGAGAACATACAACCTCTGCTTATGACTGCATGAGTGCAAAGAAGTCCACGGTACTAATGCTCACTCACCATCTGTTTTTCTTGCAGCTGGGCCTTGAATAATTGTCCAGTAGCTGATGGACTGAGGGTAGGCAATATTTTCAAGGTTTTCTGATTCATTTAACCAGCTTCGCTGCCCCAAGAGAAGCACAGTGCTTGTTTATTCATATGTGTAGGGTAAAAGGCTGTGCTATGTCAGACAAATTATAGCACTCTGTTAAAGCAAAAAAAAAAAAAAAAACAGGAACTGCCATGCTACAGACCACATCCTGTGGACGCTTTTTGTACCTAAGGGGGCACTGTGGCACTCCGAGGGAATTTCAGTGTGTGAATGAAACAGACCTCAAAAGGTGGGAGTGCAGCTGTTGCATCCAGGAGTGCTGTTAATGCGGATTTCAGGAATCATGTCTTGCTGTTTATCCTGATCTGATCGGGGTAAATAAGATCGTTTGGCATTCACCAATAAACTCGAGAGCTGGTGCTTGTGACTTCACCTGTGACTGAAGCCCAAATTCCATGTTTACATCTCTTTTGTCTCCCAAGAGCTGCTCTGTTGTTTTCCAGAGGCTAATGAGAAGTGGCTCAGAGATCAAGTGCTGTAGCAGCTCTCATTCTGAATGAGAGCTGGTTTGGGGCATTTAACTCCAGCCTTGTCAAACAAGGTCAGTCTCTTACAAAAGCGAGAGGAGGTGCTTTGGTGAAGTACTCTCCTCTTTAAATACTAGAAGGAGGGGGGAAAACAACCCCAACCAAAAAAAAAAAAAAAAAAAAAAAAAAAAAAAAAAAAAAGAAGAAAACCAAACGCAAAACCCTCTCAACAAACCAGAAGAATCTGTTAAGAAGGTTACCTGCTGCTTTGGACTATAAGAGCAAGAGCAGTTGCAAAGGAGATACCGAGTTACAGGAGCAGGTGAATATTTTTGGCTTAGAATCATTGTTTTTTTTTTTCTAAGTGTCCTCTTTGAACATTGTAAAGCGCTTTATCTGAAAAGGGATGCCTGGATATTCCATTGTGAACTATTTGTAAGTTATCCCCATTCATTATATTTGCTAAATATGTTTATGGATGGATATTTTCTGGGAAAAAAAAAAAAAGTGGTGTGATATTTTATGCCAAGGAAAGTGTGTGGTGGTTATGTAAGCAGGGGTTTTTCTCAGGGCAGCCAGTAGACATTTCAGTTTGTTTAGATTTTTTTGACTATAGCCATTCAAAACTAGACTGACCTTTTTTTTTTTTTTTTTCTTTCTTCAGTGTATGTATTTCTGAGTTGGTACTACGATCATGTTAATATTAGTCCTGCTAAAAATATTCCTGAAGCATTTAATATGTGGTATAAATGAAAGTGATAAAAATTGTGACACTGGAATTTATCACCTTGTTTTATAGAGTTAGAATAATGTTGGTGGAAAGGAGAAGTCAACACCCTCTAAGAATCCTTCAAGCTTTCCTGCCTTTTAAAGGTGCATGTGCGATTGATTTATCAGTTTTAAAGTGTGATGTGTAGTGCAAGAGCTCTCCTGAGAACCTGCTGTCATTTCCTTGCTGGCATTGCTCATTTCCCTCGGAGTTGCCTAGTGCAGCACCATTGACTTCTTTTACATTTTGCTTCCCCTCCCACTCTGTCAGTGCAGCAGCCCAGTGAATTTAATTAGAGAAAATAGCATATCTAATGTCTGTGCTATCCTGACTAGTTGTAGTTGGGCCTTTGGTCTTTTGCACTAGAGCAGGCTCCAGCTGTGGAGAGATCTCGCAGTGTTTTGATCCTGCTCTTTCTCGTTGTGTTGAACACAGGCAGAATCAAAATTAGATGCTGTAGTAAGAACTGAAGCGTTCAGTGAATTATTTTTTGTTCACAGTGAGTCACTGATTTTTTTTACTTTTTTTCCTCCAGATATGGAAAGAAATTCTGTGGTACTTCAGAATTGAAATACTTAAGACGTTCAGATACTCATGAATAAGAATGCAAGTGCTTTCATCTTGGACCATCTTTAAATTTACCTTTTGACCCTTTATTTCAAAATGCACCAGAAATTGTTGTTCTTCCTAACTATAACATCTTGAATATGATTTTTTTCTTTGTAAATATACATTGATTTCATACTGTCATCTCATATTTGTGGTTTGTGTATGTACTTACAGTTCTACTGTGCCTTGCCTCAATTCCTTACTGACTTGCACTAATATTTATTATAATTATCACGTAGTTTTGAAGTTGACTTCTTTGGTTTCACTTCTCACAGCATTTTGTTTTATAGCAATCACTACTACCTCTGTTGTGGACAGTACGTCCTGTATACATGAAATAGTTAATTACAGATATTGATTATTGGCATGAAGTTTAATTTGCAAACAAGGAACGATGAGAAGTTTTAAAACAGAAGCTTATGGTAAGCACAATCTTTCATGAAGCGGTGTGAAATTTAAGTATTTCTTTGAAATAAGTTCAAGTAAACATTGTTAAAGGGAGGCAAAAGGTTAAAAGTTCTCCCCAAGAAGAGGATTTTTTCCAAAACAGAGCTAGTGTGAAAATTTTGGGGTGAAAAGAACTTAGGCAGCTCATACATTCCATGAGTGTCCCCTCCTTCAGCTTTTTTCCTTGTCATGTATTAGTCCTGTCTCTGGGATGTTACATGGCTGCATGGCTCAATTAATGCTCTGTGGCAGGAGGAGGAAAAAAATGTCTCTGTCTTGTCAGAAGTGAAGTTATTTACTTTCAAAAGCTGACAGAATAGCACTGCAGGGGCTTCATTTATTTCCGTTCAGAATGTCATTATTGTGTAATGCAGAGGGACTCCTGCATGCATTGCAGACTTATTCTTATAATCTCGAGCCTGCTGGGTGGCTGCACAAGTGTAAAATGGCCCACTGGAATGTTTCCCTATTCTGACTCCAGCTTGTTCACTTTTGCAGCGTTCCAAATGTCTTAAATATTTACGGCTTAGAGGGCGCTGAATGCGTTTGTCGGCGGTGCTGATGCTGGATTCCTTTGGAATTGTGCTCTGGCCTGGCTGGAACACTGGTTGGATCCTCAGTTACCTTTGTAATGTGTGTCATTGGCCCTGATGGTTAGCATATGGTTTGAGGCTGCTTTTTTCAGCATTCCTCTGTCCCGCTCTTTAGTTTTCCCAAGTCTAGCCCCAACAGGACTGGTTTTTTGCACAGAATGTTTCACAAAGATTGCTTGCTATTTCATCACAAAGTTTGGGGAAATGTTGAACTTTGCTGTTGTTGTATTGCACATACTTCAGAGGCAGGACAGGTAGTTTTGATATTCCCTGCCCGGGTTCAGCATGTCTTGCTGCAAAAATACAAGAACATTCAGAAACTGCAATTCCAAGGGGCTTGGTTTTTTTTTTCCTTTCCCATTGATACCATCTTTTCTAGCTTCACTTGGAATACCAGGCTTGGCATGTGCATGTGAAACTTGCCTGTTGCTCTTTGGAAAGCTTTGTGACACACCAAAAGTAAAAAAACCGAAGCAGCAGAGTTCAGGAGTTCCTGTGCTTGCTCTTAAAATAAATAAATAAATGCTCCAATAAAAAATTACTTAATTTGGAGAGGAGTCACATTTTCTGTGATAGTTTGATGATTTTTTTTTTCCTTTTTAGGGGTAAACCCTTTTTGATTGGATTTTTTTTTTTCCAGTTGAGAGTGGTAAACTAAAAATCATTAAAACGCCAAATTAATTTTGTCAGTACTGGATTTTATTTGCACACACCCCATCTTTAAATGAAGGGAGAAGGATTCTGCTTCTAAATGGGCTTGCTTGCTCCTTCCCTGCTTTTTCTCTTCCTTTTATTTGCAGACATAAAATCCAATAAATTTCTATTGCAGTTGCCGGGCTTGGGGGAGAAAGAGGAGAGGAAAAGTACAAAGCTATTGGGAAGCGTCAAACACGGCGGATGATGAAGTACATTTCATAGCAGCCAATTCCAAGCCCAAAATCCCTGTTGTGCAGGAAGGCTTCCCAGCTCACACAGGAAATTCAGCCATTGCACGGCAGAGTATTAATGATTTATACACCCCGCACCAGCGCTTTTGTTTGCTGGCAGAGCCGGGCTCTGTTAATAAAGGAATTTCAGGGAAAAGGGTCCTGCCATGCCGAGTTGTTTTGCTCAGTGCGGTGGACGCCGCCTCATAAATCAAAGGAATTTAGTGCTTTACAGCCTTTCAGAGATGCTGAGGGTGGTTGTTTTTTGGGTTTTTTTTCTCTTTTCTTCTTCTTTTTTTTTTTTCTTTAATCTGATACACCTAGGAATATTTTCATTTCTTTTCTATAAAGAATGAATGAACTGCTGGATGAGATCTATCTCAGCTGTTTTAGGGTTGATTGGTTTGCTTCACAGTGGCATTATACTTCCATTTGTTTTCCATTTGGATTTATGCTTTATGGTGTTGTCTATGGAAGGAGACTAGCATGGTTTTATTACCATAAAGAGATGCAGATCACATTATGTTGTGTCTTTTTTCTTAGAAATAACTAAATGGAATATAAAGGCAAAATACATTTGCAGTAAGCAAAGCAGTTTTGCATTCCTTACCTAAACCCCCCCAACAAGTAACACTTATTTAATATTATAATTTTAAAATAATTTTTGTTTTTATTAGCAAAAATAAGCTTCAGTGTTCCTCTACGATACATGAGTTATCATTTTTGAAGTTGCTTTTTGTCCTGTAAACTTTGTTTCTTAATAGCAACTGCAGGATTAGGTACTTAATTTTGTATTGATTTGCATAATTATCCTTTTCAAATAGTGGAACAGTAATGATATTATGAAACAAAATATGTATCTACATTTAATAATAGAAATGAAGGTAAAGAAGGACGCTTTTAAAAATATCTGAAATTTTGATGTGAACTAGAGTATTGAATAATGTTACGGGACATTGTCCTAGCAGAAAACCACTTGGTTGGATAGTTATGGGACCTAATTTTTGTTTTCCATTGCCTCTTTAAAAGCAGGCTGGGATAGGAAATAATCACAGGGAAGAATAATAAAATGTGCTTTGCAATCAGAGGGAACCTGTTTTTCCACGGGCATCTTAAGACTGTTACACAGCAGGCACAATGTGTTTGGATCGTTCAGAGTCATAAATCCAGATCCCTTTTTGTACAGGAAATGCAACTGTCCTGTCCTGGCTTGGTCACACAGAAAAGGTGATTCCCTCTGAGCTTTGTAGAAGTCAACAATGTGGGGATCAGTATTGCAGAAGTTACAGCTCCTTAATACTGAGGGGAATTCTTTGTAGTTCTTGTGGTCTGCAGGCAAATAAATACCTCCTTCTCCATTTTCCTCCCTGGTTTAAATATCACAGATTAATACAAGGCAGGTGCCCAGTAAATGAGGTTTATGTTTATAGAGCAGCATTGCTGTGTTTGTTTGTCCTCCATTATTTGGGTGCGTGAGTGTTTCATTGTATTTAATTATGTCTGTGAGGCACAAGACAACAGTCAACATCTGCTCTATTGTTGCCGTGGTTTACAGATAGCTTTGATGGGTTATTAAACAATCTATTTTTCAAACAGCAAACAGGGAAATAAGCTGCACCCATATTATGTAATTTTGTAAAGGAACATTATGTAATTAGTTGTCTAGTATTTGCACACTAATCTTTTATTTTCGTTGAATATATGCTATTCCATTCAAAAAAAAAAAAAAAGTGATGATCCTTGGCAGATTTTATTTAATGGTGAATCTCTAGTTTCTCTGTTACTTGAATTGATTTTCTCACTACTAATTTGATTTCACCATACGTTTTATATTGAAATCATGCATCTGAGTTGTGAATGCTAATAGAGAAATTAGAAGTGTGCATTAACTTTCATTTATTACTGAAACAGCTACTGACAAACTATTACTACAGAGACATCATTAGATATCTTGAACTGTTTTTGAGTAAAGGTTGATGCTGTTAGCAGAGCATCAGTCGGGGAAGGCAAGGTTCAAACTGCTTTGACTCTCTTAGGTCTTACTCAGGGCAGAGCATCCCTCAGCGCTCCCTGGGCAAGGGAAGTTGTACGAGCAGGGACATGTCTCTGTAGGACTTGCCTCTTGTACAGATGGATTCCCTGATGGAAGAGTGCCTGCGTGCTCATCTGCTTTAAATTTTGTTTTGGTTTAATGTACCTGTCAACTGTCTGAAATCCCTTTATGTAACACTGCTCTATCCACGATACTGTATCTGGATGCGTTAAGGCAAATCACTGAAAGATTGCAACTACCCAGCATGTGATTTGTTTTTGCCTCAAAATAAAATGTAGAAGAAAATGTTCCAGACACAAATGATGAACAGAGCCTAAAATTAGACTTTCTGTAGCTTTTATCATTGCAGAAAGTCACCTATTAAAAATGTTTGAGAACATGAGTCTGTAATATTTTCTCGGCTCCTGAGCTGCTACTGCCCACAGTTCTAGAGCTGCAGCTTGCTGGGGTTGCTTCTGACAGCAGGACTTCTGAGGCTTTGGAAATGCTGTTAATCCAATGAGCCTGACTTGGGAATGCAGGTTTTTTCATTGGAATAAGGTGGTTCAAAATCCTTTGAACAGGGGCTCTGCTCTGGTGAGACCTCACCTGGAGTTCTGCCTCCAGCTCTGGATCAGATTGCCCCGAGAGGTTGTGAGTCTCCCTCAGTGGGATCTTCCAGAACCATCTGGACTCACTGCTGTGCTCTGGGCTGGCCCTGGTGGAGCAGGGAGGTGGCACCAGATGACCACTGTGGCCCATTCCAGCCTGACCCATCCTGTGACCTCTTGGAGCAAATCCAGAGGTGGCACCGAGATGATCAGAGGGATGAAGCACCTCTGTGAGGAAAGGCTGAGAGAACTGGGGTTGTTCAGCCTGGGGAAAAGAAGGCTTTGGGGTGCCCTAATTGTGGCCTTCCACTGCCTGAAGGCAGCCTGCAGGACAGATGGACAGATTTTTTTTTTTATGAGAGCATGGAGTAACAGGACAAGGGGGATGATTTTGAACTGAGACAGAGAAGGTTTGCAGGAGATGTTTGGAAGAAACTTTTTGCTGTGAGGGTTGGGAGACACTGACACAAGCTGGGCAGAGATGCTGTGGGTGCCCCATCCCTGGCAGATTTCAAGGTCAGGCTGATGGAGCTCTGGCAAACCTCTTCTAGTGGAAGGTGTCCCTATCCAGGGCAGGAGCACTGAAACTGGATGATCTTTAATGTCCCTTAAAGCCAAGTCATTCTATAATTTTATGAACTAAACTATCCCTTTTACGTATATGAGAAACTTAATTCAAAGGAAAAAAAATGTATAAAAAACATGGTTATTTGGAAAATTATGCATCCCAACAGGTAGAAGTCGTGTTCCAGGTGCTTTTTGAAATGTCATTTTGCAAAATGTCCATAATTTTTAGCATAGAATGAAGGTTTTGGGGTTTTTTTAAATTTTTTTTTATGCAAGAGCTTGCTAGAAATACTTTGTAATATCCCTCTCCTACCTGGAATCGAAACAGGGATTTCAGATCTGTCCTTTCAAGTGTCAGTAGATGCTCCTTAATGGATGTGGCAAATTGCTCTTGCAGTTTTGACAAATGGAAACTCCAACAGGAACTGCTAATTGCACTTTTGTAAGAAGTGAAGGAATGCTGCTCTTTGTAGAGAATTTTGTTTTCACGGTGTTTACAGAAACCCACTGGATTGGGGGAGAGCTATAGGTTTGTTTATTATTTTTTATTTTATTTTTTGCTTTCTGTAATATCTGTTACTAAGTTTGCTGGGGTGTTTCCCTTG
This sequence comes from Phylloscopus trochilus trochilus, assembly GCA_016584745.2. NCBI lineage: Eukaryota > Metazoa > Chordata > Aves > Passeriformes > Phylloscopidae > Phylloscopus > Phylloscopus trochilus. Next base: position 4,237,195 of record WQNJ02000011.1, read on the forward strand.
GGAAGTGCTCATTGTGAACAAACACTTGTGTTTGTGTGTGACCAAACAACCCAGGCAGGTGTCTCCAGAGGCCTGTGTGGGAATGGAGCATTGCCAGGCTTTATTTCTGGCATGTGATGCAGACAGGAATTTTCCTGGGTGGGAAAAGCAGGATTAGAATTTCTGCTGGGGTGGATCAGTTTATTGACTTCTGCTGAGAGCCTTGGCTTTGTTGTGAAATTAATGCATCATACAGTGAATGTGCTTTTTCTCTCAGTGTATTCTTGTATGTTTTGCTCAAGGATAGTTTTAGGTGTTTATTCGCATGAAAATTGTGCAAGTCGTGTGTGCCTATTTCTAGAAGAAAATGAACTTTGCTGCTGCTTCATTAAAACTCCAAGGGAAATTCTTTTTCAGCTTTATTAAGGAAGCTGAGTTACAGCAGGCAGCATCTGATCTGTGAGAGTGATGGCCACTGGTTACTCTCAGAGCTGCACAAGGAGCTATGGCTGTGAAGCACAAAATACTTCAATGTTGTCTTTGTGTGATCCTAAAGGGCTAATTAGGGCTGAAGAGTTGAGGATAAATCAGGAAATTTAGCTCTTTGACCATGAAGGGACAAATAGATCAGTGGAAAACCACAAATATTGTTGGGCAGTAGTACTAGATCACACGTGCATCACAAAGGAGACTGTGAAGAAGACCTATCAATAAGAAAACAAACAAGAAAAAATTAGGAAATTATGAAAAACCTTTGAAAATAATTTCTGTAAGAATCCACTACTCCCAGTTGAGTCATTAATTATCCTGAAATCTGACAGTTCTGTAGAAGCACTGTGTAGTACTTTTCTGTCAGTGCAATGCAAGAGAGATGTTCCAATAATAGCATTTATAATCCAGATGTGCAAAAGTCAGGTCTGTCTTATGAGCCTCTTGTACACTTCACGTTTGTTGAGCACCTCCAATTCCAACTTGTGGGGGAATATTACATTTCTTCTTTTTATTTGGTCCTGGTGTTCAATCACATGTATTTTGTTGGTTCAGCTCTTTACTAAGTAGTCTCAGATGTTTCATTTCTTCTATTTAGGAACAAATCAATATTGAAAAACTTTTGAGGGGTGGCAAGATGCTCTCAGTCAAAGAGTTTGGGTTCAGTTTTTGGTGTTCGATCCCCTGATCTTGCACTGCAGGAGAACTGATGACTTCTGAGGTCTTAGAAGGAGACTGCTTACTCTGTCTCATTTCTTGCAGCATGAAAATCTTACTAATGTCCACCTAATACCTTGAGTATTCACTAAAGCACTGATTTCAATAAAAATAGAAATAATCCTCTTCTGTTGTCCTTCTCTGCACAAATTTATCCCAGTCCTTTGCTGGTCCCTTCCAAGGGCACTGGCACAGGTTGATTAAAACCTAAATGAAGGTGAGATTAAAAAGGCCTTTCTTTCTCTTTCTGCTTCTAATATCAAATGGAGTTGACAAAAAGTAAAAAAAAAAAAAAAAAGTGGGTGGCAGGAAAGGCTTTTGCCATCTGGCACTGATACTGGCAGTGTCCTGGTTTTCTCACCTTAGGTGCTTTCTCTCCTCTTCTGTTTTTCTGAGCAGAGCATGATCCCCATAGCTTTACATTTTCCTGAGAAAGTTGTGAGAGACATCATTAGAAATCAAGGATTGCCATGAATTCAGTACCCACTGTGATTGGTGAGGAATACATAGGACTGGAATGTCTAATGAATTCAAGTGGAATATTTTTAATAAGTCTTAGGGGAGGGGAGAAAAGTAAACACATGATGTGATTCTTTCAGGTGAGAGCTGTTTGCTGTGTTACCAGGAAGATTTCTTGACCCTTAATCCAGGGAATTTCATTCTTCCAAATTAATTCTCCTGTTTCCCAGCTCTTTACACAGAGGTGCCTGCAGAATACCAGAGTAATCCCACTGACATTGATATATCTGGCTTCAGTCCCAGACCCTCAGACTGGGGCAGAAGAGATGGGACCCATCTCAGGGAAAGCCAGGTTTTGGCTTGGGCTGGATAGGCCAAGTGTGAGACCCCACACTGAGTTTAGGAGGGGTGTTGAGTAGCTGAACATGGGATTAGGTGTGTCTCCCAACATGTGCATTAGCAAGCATCTGTGAGACTGAATTGGTTTCAGACATTAAGTAGCAATGAAGTTGAAAAAGCTTTCTTCACTTTCTGCCATTCAGATTCAGAGGCAAACTTCCTATCAGCTGAGCTTTCTAATGCTTTCAGCCAAATCCTGCCTGCCTTAGATGCTCCTTGCTTGTAGCTCTTGGCTAAACTTCAGTACTTAAACTATTGCCAGTGTCTTGAGTAGAGCTGAGTTATGGCTTACATTACATCTAATGCCTTCAAGTCTTGGTGTTTTATCTCCTGAAAATATGAAACTTGTCAGTAGTGAACAGAAATTCTCTCTGATCCCTTTAAAGACCTATAGGGTCTTTATTGTTTTGGGGTTTGAATTGGTTGTTTCTCCAAGGCACCCTGCTCACTTAGGATATCTACCCTCTGCTGGTTTCTGCAATCAGACCATAGCACTTGGCATGGCAGGGTGCTTGAATGATGTATTTATACAGGCAGGAGGCAGGGTTTAATACCATCTCATGATTCACTGTGCAGTCCTATTAATATGAACTTGACTCGGGGGAATAAGTAGCTGTTACTTGTCAGCAAATCCTGAGTGTATTAAGGGGGTGAAGTTGTATTGAAAGATCCTCACAGTGATACTCTGCTCTTCCCAAGGGAAGCAAATGAAAACTGTACTTTGATGAATAATGAATGTGCTAATTGGGGTCAAGAAGAAGTCATGGCTTCCTGTGATACCTTCCAGTTAGAGTAGCCTGACTACAGCAATAAAGAAAAGTCAGTTTGACCAGATTTGGCAATAAAAATGTGTGACTGTCTGTCATCTCTGTCATCTCCACACAACTAAAGCCTGGGATGTGACGGTGACAGGCAGTGGCTTCTCTCTTCTACAGCACAGGGCTGTGTTCCTGAGATCCTCTTTGGAGTATTGGTTGGTGCCCATAAGAATATGGCCAGAAACTGATACTGAGACTGATTGAGTGCTCAGATATTGCCCAAAATCCTGTGTGGAATGGACAAAGATCTCTCATGGCATGGCTTGGGTATACCACTAGGATTTATTAAGGGTGAATATTGCTTAGAGTCAGTCTGTTCCTGATTTGCAAGGGAAAAAAATGTTTTTGTTGCTGCTAGGCTGTATTTGCAAATGAATTTACCCTAAGGGGAAGATTACAGCCTCTTCTTACCTGCTGACAAAATGCATGCAAAAATACATATTTCTTGGTCATCCTGTATTCAGCACACAAAAGGGAAGAATAAATGGAAGAGATTAAGGAAGATATATGCAAGTATAATTCTAATACTTATTTTGTGAAATACATATACATACAACCTGAGACTTTTATTACAGATGTACGTGATACTGCTTATCATTTGTGGAAGATGTACATAATTTCCAGTAGTTAGTCTGTGTAACTGCACGACGTCAAACAAGCATGAGATCTTGAAAGTGTTCTATGTTTCATACAAAATTTTCTAAGCTGCTTAACTTCTCATGGATTGGAGGCTAATCTCAGCTGGTTTAGGAAATGCAGATAATCTCAAGAGCAGAGTAGTGAAAGATATCTGAAGTAGCCTGGAGATGGGAGTGTGTTCTCAAAGAGGCCAACAGGGAAAATTCAAGTGCTTTGGTACAGCTATCCAGCTGATAAGAGTTATGTAATAAAAGCCAGCATGGAACTCTGCAAGAGGAGGAAAACAGTGCAGTGCTCACTAAGGCAGAAGAAACAAAGTGCAGAACTTTGTAACATGTCTTCAGTGCTGTGAATAAGTTGTGATGTCTGCATGACAAAATCGAGTCTTGGTACTTAAAGCAGCAGTGTTTTCATATAGTTTTGCAGCTAACTTTTTGAAGTGACCCAGGACAATTGAAGGCACATGGAGAAGCTTCCTTCACAAACAGAGTTGTGCAGGCCCGTGGAGGTGTGTTCCACCACTTTTTGTAGCTTTAGGAGACTCTTATCTGTGAGGCACCTTGCAGTCGAATGTCATCCTTTTCCCTAGTGCGTGCACAGCACACAAAATAACTGAAGTTTTCAGATTCATCCTGTTTTAGCTTTGGCAGAAATGCTGGGATAATAACGTGGTTGTGATCCAGAATCTTTCTAATTGTTATGATAGCGCAGCTAAGTTAAAAGACAGCTACAGCTATTTGATTGGGTTTTTTTTTTCAGAGAGTAGCTGTTCACAGATTGTTCTCGGCTTTTGTGCCTTGATATGTGGAGCTGATGACAGGTCCTTACGTTTCTGTGGTAGCCCAAGGGAAGTCCAGGCACAGGGGGATCCCTTAACTCCAGTTTTAACCTGCTGCTTCTCTCTAGCATACATTTATCACCTATGTAAGTGAATGTGCCTTGCGAGTCACTGAAGGGTAAATCACTCTCCCTGCTGTCAGGGGACAAATGCTTATCCTTTAGCAATGCAGTCTAAGCAGGGAGTGAGGGTTTCCAAGACACAGAAAGAGGGCAAGCCTTGCCCTTAAGAGTTCTGCAAGAAGGGAAGCTAAGTAGATGTGTATCTTTTAAGTGTGTGTGTGTGTGTGTGTTCTTTTGTATTGCTGTCATTGTGGTGATCTCCTTGTACCAGATGCAATTCTCTTCAAAGGAATTTACAATCAGAGATGGATACAAATGAGAGTTGACCTGCAGAGGAAGAGAGATATTGGTCATCGTGCAGCTGGACAGTCAGTTCATCCCCCAGTCAGTGTTTTTGTGTGGCATTCTGGCAAGAGGAGGTTTTATGGGCTGAAAGAGAATGTTCATGGATGTTTAGAGAGAGCCTTACCTGGTAGCAGGCAATTTCAGGAGAAAGCATCAATGCTGTTTGGAGTTTGGCTAGGAGGTGAAGGAGCACAATAGTCAAAGCAAGACAAAGAGGATATTAATCTGTGAGTTGTTGACAGTAGTAGCTTGAAGTGAGTCTTTGGAGGGGATAACAAGTACTGGATAAAGGTAATAAAAGGATGTGTTTCGGGCAGTGCAGGTAAAGTGATCTTTGTGGGAGCATTGCAAAAGAAATGCCAAGTAAACATGCCATTCTTTAGCCAGTGAGATCCTACAGCAGCCCATGGCCCAGTACCCAGCACTGACAGTAAGAAAGGAAGCTGAAACCAGAGAGAAAGGGTTGGCTGTGTACTCAGAAACCAGCATTTACTGAAATATTGTACTTCAGGTGTTACAAGGCCAATTGGCCTACGGGGCAACAGCTTTAATTTCTCTAGGGCTACAAATAGCTTCCCAAACCTGCTTCCCAAGTTCTTGCTTCTCTCTGAAGCTCTCATATTCAGCAGCACTGCAGTTATTTATCTTTATTTATCTTTGACATCTCCACACTTATTATCATTGTATATTTAGAGGAAAAAAGGCTAAAATTTGACCTTTGGTGGAACTGAAGCATTGTTGTTTTCTGACTGAAGAATCAGCTGGGTTCATCTTGACCAACTGCTAGTTTTTAATGTGCTCCTAGGAGCTAATGTAATTGTTAGATGCTAATGTAATTTTTAGATGGAAACTTTAAGTTCAAGAAGACAAATGTGTTAATTCCAAATATGCTGTATTCCCCATGCTTGGAAAGGGTGATTTCTCCCAGTTTTAAACAGTTTATATACCCTTTCCCTATTCTCTAGTGTGAACTGAGATGTTTAATAAAGTCAACAACTCTGACAACATCTGCCACACTGGTTATCAGTATGAGAGCAGCTTTGATTTGTATAGGTGGCATTTTCTGCTTTGGGAGTCAGTAAAATATCTGTGCTGTGTTTTGGCTCTGCTGTTCCATGTGAGAGGAGCTGGCTGGGGAATTGAGCTGGCATGAGCAGCTCCTACACGTTCTTCACACGGAGGAGAGCAGAAGAGTGAGCAGCTGAGGACAGGGGCCGAGCCTGCATGCTGCTCCTGGTGCACTTGGAGAGCCTTTGGCCCTAAATGGCTTTTGCAGAAAGGTAGAACAAGTCTTTGGAAGACAAGTTGCAGCAGTTTATAACAGTGTCAGCAGCTGTGCTGGGGAGGGTGGGGGAAGATGTGCAGGACAGCTTTTTCTGCCTATCAATATTTGCTTTAACACCACATCACCTCAGGCAATGCTAATCAACAGCAGCTCACCTTCTCTTTCAAAGCATGTGTGGTGCTGGTGTCTGGTAATCCTTCTGTGGAGACAGTAACCTAAAATTGCTGTGGATGAGGGGAATTATCAGGAGACACAGAAACCAATTTGTCCTTTCAGTTTTGGGGTTTCCTGTACCAGAAAACCACTGAGAAACCTTAAAGAGAAAATGGAGAGCATTTGGACAATAGGAAAGGTGGTCAGAAATGGGAGATTTGAACTTCAGAGATTCAAATATGACATAGCATAAGCACTGAAGAGGGTGCCAAAGTGGTTCCTGAATTATTTATGATCTGAAAGACGGGAAAGTTAGGCCAGGGTAGGAAGGAAGGAAGAAATTATTTGAAGTTCACTGGTGTTGTGCAGCATTTGGAAGAACTATTGTTTGTGGTGTTTTGAACTAGATACAGGCATTAAGAAGAATTAATTATTTGGCAGAAAGATGGTCTAAATAGATTACTTCTGTCAGAATGTGATTAGCGCATGCAGCATTGATTGGCTGATGACTGCATTGCAGGGATCTGCCTTTTCCAGGCATCCTGGCCCCAGGGAAGTTGCTTAAGTCTTCTTTTTTTTTGTACCATAGCAGAACTTAGGCATCTGCTTTTGCCTGGGGAAGTATTTTGGTCATTGTCTAACGTGCCATTTATATCTTATATCCAGGTGGGATCCAACTCTGATCTTTCTTGCGCTGTTTTCGTTTTTCTTGTTCTGCCTGAAAGTGTAGCCCAGTTTTCAGGCACCTCTCTAGTTTTATTTCTGTATCTGTGCATCCATACTGTACAGCAGTCTCCATTTCCTTCCTATTCAAATGACTTTTTAGCAAGCCTTTAATGAAACTGCTATTAGAGCAGTCCTGTTAGTAGCTTCAGTTCTGCTGAAACATGAGATTGTGGTCTTTGATTTCTGGGCCTGAAATACAAATTTTGTGACAACCTACTCCTACCCCACCTCGCTTAACCTATGCTCTTCAACTTTAAAATCAGCTTTCAATTAATAAAACCTGCCTTTTTGCAAATATCTTGAAACAAATAAGATGGTGCATTTTATTTGTATATATGTGGTTTACGTATAAAGCTAGTGTTCATGTGTTTTTCTTGTTCTTTCTTCCTCTCTCGTTTCTGAAATCAGGTTTTAGTTTCAGAAAATCCATGAAAATTTTTAATGAAAGAAACCAAAGGGTTTGGGAACAGCTGAAAGTAACATACCTTCTATGAGCGCACTGAAGAAGCCTTAATGGCTTAACATAGCTTCTTTTTTTTTTTTTTTTATTTTCCTAACAGCATTATAATTTTCTAGAATGTAATGGAAATGAAAGCTGTATAGTTGTTTAAAATAGATGATCTCCCCTTTTCCACCCGCCCACAGAGTTAATTTTTTGCAGGGAGGAGGAACCCTGCAGCAGGCAGGAAGTGGGTGCTGTCTCCACCAGGGACATTGGAGAGGTGCTCGATGTGCACCTCCCTGACCATTCTGGCTTTGTCCTCCCACAAGTGTTGCAGTCCATGCTTGACCTTAATCGTGCTAAAGGTTCTGCAGAAGGGAAACAGAATTCTCAGCTTTATCAATACTCTTCTGGCTCGTTCTCTCAGTCCTCAGCACTCTTTGTGGTCAAATATTGTTTATTCAACACATTCTACTGGAACAGGACCATTGACACTAATAGCAAACTGTTACTTGCTCTTTTGCTCAAAACTCCAGTGAAACTTCCTTTTTGCGTGGCTGGGAGCGAGAAGAAAAGTGTTGGTCTAAAGTGGTGGAGCTGATGTAGGGGCATTGGCACAAGTTCTGAGCCTGGCATGGGGCAGAGACATGAGTAAAGCTCCGTTGTGCTTCTGTGGTTTCGACTGGCAGAGGTTTGTGTCAGCTTAGGTAGCTGGTGCACACGTGGGGCACCACCTCAGAGCCCAGCCACCACGTCAGGGCTTGGGTCTGGAGAGCCCCACACCTAGACATTCAGAAGCATGTTGTTATAGTGAGGCAAGCAAAGCCTCCTTGCATTAAAACAGGTAACATTGTTTTATTTCCAACGTTCGTTGCTGTCTGCAATGGAGGAAATAGCAGTGCTTCTTAGACATTTGATGTTTTCATTATTCTGGAGTGTTTGTGCTGCTTGCAGAGGGCTGGAAGTGTCCTCCTGGAAGCTGCTGTGTTCACACTACCACTACTATTTGCATCATATTCTGTTATAAGCCACCTTTTTTTGTTACTGTGCATTTGGAAGGCTGTTCTAGACCCTCACTAGACAAGACCAAAATACTTCAAAAAAACCCCCGAACTTGAAAAAATATGTTGAGCCTAAATTTATTCATAACTCGGTTTTTTCTTGATTTTTAGAGTGCCAGGATTGTCCTTAGCTTAAACAGTCTCTTCCTCCTACTGTTTTCCTCCCTATTCACAGATTGCTTTGCTGGGATAAACAAATCAAATTTAGGTTTCTGTTGCAACATAGTTGTCCCATTCCCCTGACACAAAAACAATTTTCTCTACAATGCTTCTATTTGAATTTGCCTTTTTTTTTTTTTTTTCCTATTTAATGTAGACAAAGAGAACTGTATTCTGTTGGAAGTACCTCTAAGAAATCAAAAAATAATTGAGAATTTAAATTAGGAAATTCTGCTAATTTTCCTTTTCCTATTTGCATCTCACTATCTTCAATTCTTTGAATTTGCATCTCAAATTCTTTAAATAGATGCAATGAGATCCTGCTTTTCTTCCTCCTGAGTTTACCTCTGAAGTTTCTGTTATTAGGAGGAGCATGATCTTGCATTTTGTATCATTGAATTCCATCCCATTTCTATTAATGCAGCCCATAAGATTTAGCAGTTCTTTCTATGTAATATCGTTATCCTTTCCAGTCTTGACAGTACTTTCCAACTTTGTGTCATCAGGAAATTTCATCAGCAGGTTGCCTTGTGCCAAAATAATTAAAGAAAATGTTCAAAAAAGTCTGTCCCAAAATAGATCACAGAAAAGCTTCCCTTGAGCCTGCACTTCCCTGTACAAATCTTCCTCCTTGGGTTTTCTAACATCTTATCAAATATATACATGCTGAAACAAAAAACCTGCCAGGTATTTTACAGAGCAATTTAACAGTCTGTATTTTATGTCAGTTGCCCCACTGGAGTCATTTGAGTAAAGCTTGCAAAATCCATTTTATAATCTCCGTTCCTGGGTGAAAGAAATCTGCTTTCTTTTCAAGTGCAGCTCTCTCTGCTGGATGAAACAAATAAGCAGTAGTTAAAATGAACTTTTTAATTTTTTTTAGAAATTAAATATTTTTGAGTTGTGACTGCAACTTGCTTTCTCATATATACCTTTTGTTTGTGTGTTTCTCTTTGAAAGTTAGTGACTGGCTTTGTATTGGAACTAGCGACAATCTTTTGAAAAAAATCCATCGTGTGTCACTCTGCTTAATAATTAAACTGCAGAGTTTCTCTTCCTTGGCAAGAAAAGACCAAGAATTAGGATTTCTAGCTAAGCATGGTCAGATAACCAGTGAGAACAGCATCATCCCCAACAGAAAAGTGAAGCGGTTCTGAAACAGGAGATGGAGTGGGGTAAACATCACTTGATCATGTGACAATTGCTGGCAGAGAGCATCACTGAGGGTCACAATTCCACATCTAAAGTTAGCAGTGGGGTAAGGCTGGCAGTGGGGAGGGCCAGCAGGCAGCTGCTCAGGGAGATTTCTAAATCCTGCAGCACAGCCGCCGTGATACACGAGAATCAATTACTGAAAACCTTCCATGATGGTCAAAATGTGACATTAAATAATTGAGTATCACATCAAATCTTGTCTGCAATTAGTTATCTGGAAAAGTAATTATGCAACAAAATCAAGTAGCTGAAATTAGTGGTGTGAAGCACCCTGATTATTCAAAGACTGCAGGAGATTTTTTTTTTTTTATTATTTCACTTGTAACATGAAGTTGTAAGTACCTAACTAATTCTTTATTGAAATAAAAAAGTCTTGCTCAATTGTAATTCTTGTCATTAGTTACATCTGCAGTAGAAGATACATAGCACATAAAACAGGTGTTAATGACTAAGTTGGTTTTGTCTAAAGTAAAAATGAGCCGCGGAAGAGAATGTCTTGAGGGTTGTACATTTAAAATCAAATCTGATTTGATATAGGGAGGAAACCAGCCTAAATTTCAGTCCTTTGTTTCTTCCACCAGTAGTGTAAGTTGATTTGGAGAACAGAGTTGAAATACTCTAATGGGAAAATGTGTTCTTTTAAAATAGTTATGATCAGTTTAACTACATAGATGTTGTGAAAGGTTAGAAAAGCCATTAAAATTTAATTTACACTAATAGAAGTCATTAGCTTGCGTTAGTTAACTCACATATTCAAAACAAACAAGAAAAATATAATGAATGGAAACAGAATGTACCCAGTATAACAGACTGAACTGTAAATGCTCACATGAACATTGTTTAACAGGGAAATGTCTAATTATGCAATCATGATAAACCTGATTATTTTGAAAATGGCTCCTGATAGTAACTGTTGTCATGTATATGCCAGAACTGATAGGAAAATTATTTCTAATCCGTAGATCTGTACAGAATTTGATCTCTATGTGTTTAGTACTTAAAAATCTGAACAGATAAAGAGTAGTTGGCTAGTCATGTTACTTAAGCTGCTCCCAAAATAGCACCTTCCTTTTTGGGTAGAGTTAGGTTTGCAGCTGTTGTCTCTATCTGTTGTCTCTGAAGAAAAATTTTAACATTAAGTGTTGCTGACGTCAATTTTTTTCTTTTTTTTACAGCTGATGTGGGCTTTGCCCCTGACAGAAGTTATTTGGTTCTAGCTCTGAGTTTGGAAGAAGTTGGTATATAGATTTTCCCCTAACTTTCAATTGATGTGTTTAGCTTTAGTGGGAGTAATACTATCACTTAAACCATGTTGTCGTCTCAAGGAGTTTTGCTACATCCCTATGGAGTGCCAATGATTCTGCCGGCAGCACCATACTTCGCTGGACTTGTTCAGGTAATGCAAGGCCGCTTCCAACAAGCAACTTAACTCTAGTGCACTTAGAGCAATAATTGGAATTTTTATGGTTGAGAAAGCAAACACTTTTAATACAGGCAAAAGCTCTCGTGTAGTCAGTGAGAAGACAGTAGGAAATCAAAAAGATGGATCACCCTAATCTGTGTATTGACATCTCTCATGGCTGAATAAATGGTGTAGTTGAGCTATATTTGCTTGTATTGATTTGTCTGCTGTTTAACATTCATGCCTTTGCTTCACGAGGTTGACCACAGGGCAGAGGATTTGCTATCCATTCCAGGTTTCTGAGGGAGTCAGCATTCCCACGGCAGGTCAGAAGACAAAGTAACTCACCATGATGTGTTTAGGTTAAGTGCTTTAGCACAGCAAACAGGAATAGTGTTAAATATGCATTAATTCATGTGTTACGCGTCACGCGGAATGAAAAAGGGGTTGTGGTTTTGTGTGTATGGAAATATCACCTGCAAAGGATATTTATACACATCCTATTAACTCCTTTGAGCCCTCAAAGTGTAAGATCTTGCTGCAGGGCAAGAGTTCTGTATATTTAGGAGTCAGCTGGCAGCTACCAGGTTCTCGTTGTTGTTGTTGTTGTGTTTGCTTTTGCTATTATTTTATTTTGGTCAAAAAGGTGTGCCACTGAAGTATCTTCTGTTAGGTTTGGGATTCTGAATAGGTGGTGTAGATGCTAATTAAGCAATAAGTATCCTGTTGTTTACAGTATTAGAAGACATTAGGAGAAGTCAACCTTTCTAAACTCTGACAGAAGTGTGCCACCTAAGTGTCAGTTGTTAGAGACTGTGCATTGACAGGGTCAAGACACGCCCTCTGTTAGGGGATTTCTGTGCTGTGCTAGGGCTGAGTCAAATTAGCAGTGAGGGAGAGGGAAACCTTCATTGTGCTCCTTCACCCCAACACTTTGCTGACGTAGAGGGACAATCACAGCATGAAACAGGTGGTTTTCCATATATTCCCTTCAGTAATAGCGGGCTGTGGGTTGTATTCTTCACTCCAGGCTTAATATCAGACACATATGTCTAAAATAGAAATACAGCCTTGCACAGTGGCCCTTACCAGGTGTTGGGAATCCGTGTCTTGTGGGACATGCAAGCTGAGGCTGCTTTTTATGCAGTGAGACACATCCAGCAGGCCCTCATATCCATTAGAATTTGGGGGTGAAGGTCGGACACTGGAGCTCAGTCAGACCCTCTGCCATCCTGTCCAATAAATAATTACAAGCAAATCGTGCCTTTCACTCTATGCTGATTGATGTTGAAATTGCTTTTGAAAGTTCTCATAAGTTCCTGTTATAGATTAAGTGCCGGTGTAGGAAAAATAACTGCACCCAACTGAAATGGGTGAATGTAATCAGGTTTAATGGACTCGAGAGCTTGTTGGGAATTAAATAACTATTGATTTGTTGGAAAGTTGCTGTCATTACAAAATGCCACTCTGGACGCATTATCCAAGCAGATAGATTAGAAGAAAAGGGCCCTTTGAAAATTTGGGATGCCTTATTTCAGTCTTTTTCCTCTTCATTCTTTTCTTAGAAAGATACATCCAGGCCTATGTAAGTCCTTTAGCATACATGTAAAATAGTCAAGCAGTAAGAACTGCTGAAATAAAAAAAAAAAAAAATAGGTATTAGAGAGGCAGTTGAAATGTTCTTTGTACAAATACTTCTTTAGTCTCTTGTCTCCTCTCTCCCTGATGTCAAACCTGAAAATGGCATTTTGGAAACCAAGCAAACATTTGAGTTATTGTCCTAATGAGTGAATTACAGCATTCAATGGCTTGAGCAATTTGTCCCCCAAGATTTTACCTGCACTTACAGTACCTCTGGTCAGCTTGACACCAGAATGCCTATTGTTTTTCTCTTAAAGTAAATCTAAGTATCTGAAATAAATAATGCAAAGGACATTTGATGGGAATATTTATATCATCCTCTTCTGAGCAGTGATTACATAACATTCTGAACTTTAATGGAAATTATCTTCAGAAATGTGCTTTGATAAACTGATTATGTAAATGTTTTTTTCTGGGTTGCAGGTTGAGAACCACTACCCTGATTTTTTTTTTTTCTCCTATAAGAGGCAGTTTTAAGGTGTTATAGGCTTATAAGATGCCAGTTTATTTATTTGCCTGGATTTCTGCAGAAAGGAGGTGTACCTCTGATTAGGGATTCCCCATGATTTCCAACTGGGTTTATTCCAAGGCTGTGTATGGAAGCAGTGTAGAGCATTGCCTAGAGATTTGGGAACTATTTTGGGAGGGAATTTTGTGTTTTATGTTGCATAGTTGAGCAAGAGAGATCTCTGTGGAGCACGGTTTGTCTTCAGAGGTCCTGCACCTTCAAGTGCTGTTTATTATGGTGTGGATGAGCAGCTGCTCTGGCCTCTCCTAAATGCATCAGTAAACCCTGCCTTGCATCCTCTGCTTGCTTCTGTCACACCCTCTTTGTTAGGGAGCAGGGGAATGAATGTGTGAATAACAAAAAAAGGGCTCGATGCTGTGGGTACATCTCTGGGCACGCCTTATGTGAGCAGCCATGTGTGTTTTCCTCATTGCACACATTTATTAAGGAGATTTGTATTCCTTTTACTGAGATGATGTGTTTGAGTGAGAGGATGGAAAGTGAAATGCTTTTGTTCTTGGAGAGACACAAGGTCCAGGGTTACAGAGATGTTGATGTGTATCAAATTACATTAAATAGACATGCCAAGTTATTTTCCAGTAAATAAATATACCTTAAACTTATTAGAATGCTGGCCTATGACTTAAAAATGCATTTTTAAATTAGAAAATATCTTTGCCTCTTCCTTCCTTCCTTCTCCTTTCTCTATTTGAGAAAAACAAAAATCACATGAAAGTACAAATAATACATAAACAGTTTTACTCCTCTTTGGGTGAGGAGACATTTTCTGCCTTGGCACAAAGGTCCCACTGGTGGCTTCAGGGGTTGTCACAGCTCTGCTGCCACGAGGACCCAGGCAGGGGCTGCAGTGAGCCACTGTGTGTGCTGAGGGCAGCAAGGCTCAGCAAGTGCCCAAACTGTCCTGCTGCTTCTCCTGGGAGGGGAAAAAAACCAAACCAAACCAAAAAAAAAAACCCCAAACAAAATGAAACAAACAAACAACCCCCCCAAACAAATAAAAAGCCCCAACCAAAAACAAACAAACAAACAAAAAACACCAAAAAAACCCAACAATATAACAACAAACCAAAAACAAACAAACGAAAAAAACCCACAAAAAAAACCAACCAAACTAAACAAACAAAAGGCCATCTAGGATTTAGTGTCAATGCAATCAGAGGTTTCTTCTCCTGCCCTTGGTCCCCATCCCAGTTTAGTCAGTGGATTCCTGAGGGAGAGCCTGTATGTCCAGACAGGAGTGCAGTCAGGAGAGTGTTGGATGGCAGAGTCCCTCTGCCTTGGCCGGGGTGTGCAGCCTGCACCAGTGGCCGTGTGCTCCTCTACCATCCTACCAGTTCTTAGAATAAATGTGAAACCAAGGCCCAGTGATCATTAAATTACAATGTTTTTGTTTTAAGGCTGTGCTGTCTCACAGTTCAGAGAATACTGTTATTTTGTTAAATAGTATCTGAGAGGTCGTACCAGCTCCATCTTTCATGGCTCTAAACATAAAATATTTGCAGTTGCTCTGGTTACTTGGAATGCTAGATTTATGATGAAGTATTTTGAAAACATACATGCAGGATATGACATTTTAATACTGAATGCTAAATTATTTATTCCATGGCTGGGTTAGGTAGCTCCATTTCCATTTAGCAGAGAAAGAGGAGTTCAAAGGCATTATTATAAAAGTTATTAAAGTTGAAATTATTTAGACTTTTCAGTAAACTACTGCACAGAACTGGAAAGAGAGATGGTTCTATTTAATGGAAAATTTGGAACTTTTATATAAAAGACTATAAAGATGGAATTATGTATTAATATGGTCAGTATTTTTTAAAATATGCATTTATTTTAACATAGTGACCAGAAAAGTTCTAAGAGTTCTAGGGTTTAAGCTTGTGTTCATCGTCAAAAACTAAGCTAAAACCTTCCTTTTTCTCTGCTTTTATTTGCTTACTTATTTATGTAGTGATAAAGGGGAGACTTGGAGAAGAAAAATAGAAAATAGGCTGGTGATTAACTATTTCAATATATTGGGAATTACTGTACTTGTAAGTACATAATTCTTAAGCTTAGATTATTCTGAAAATACTTTGATTTTTTTTCCCCCATGTCTCTGATCTTCCTTAACTGGTTAAACACTGTGTTTGACTGACAACTGAAAAAGTGGTAATCTGGAGAGTGTTCCATTTTATTTTGGGGCTGAGAGAATTGCCTAGAATATGCTGTGAAAAGTAGTGGTGCAGACTTCATCACGGTGCCATCACTTCACCCATCTGGAAAATCCTTGTTTTAGTGCCATGTTGGGAAGTGCTAGCAGTGGGTACATTCTGAGTACTTGTAGGTGTTAGTGTGTTAGGCTACCTGCAAAATCCCACTTGAATTCCAGCAATCCAGTCTTGGGGGATGCTATGGATTCGTTGTGTCACCTTACTTGAAAAAGGCTTTTGTAATTTGGTGGGTTCTATTTAAATAATACATTTGAAATAGCAAGGAGGAGAGGTTTGAGCTCTTCCAGTGCTGCCTGCAGTGGTGCATGGTTGTTTCTGTTGGTTTTAGATTATGATCTAGTGGAAAGGAGAGCGTAATTTCTGTTTACATTGGTTGAATTGCCTCTTTGAAATGCAGTAAGTAGATGATTTAGCTTAAATGCAGATTTATTCTGGCTTGATTGTGTTGTTCTGTCTCTCCTGTTACTAGTACTGTACTTCCAATGCTGTGTGAGTGGAGGATGGATATGTTTTACTATTGCAATCACTTTTCATCTGAGTGTGCATCTTGTCTCACTTTTGAGAGACCATATCTAACATTTCTTCTCTCAGTCTGAGAGTCTGCAAAGGTTTTCTCCCTTTTGTATCAAAAGGGCTTTTAGCACATGTGAAGTGGTGGTGTGAGTGATGGAAATAGTCTGTATTGTTTTGATAGTTGAAATTTTTTTGTAAACAATGTTTAAATGTCTGGAAATCCTAGAATCATGGAATGGTTTCTTGGAAAAGACCTTTAGGATTTTCAAGTCTGACTGTTAACCCAGGCTGCCAAATCCAACATTAATCCATGTCCTTAAGTGCCATATCTATGCTTAATTTTTAATTTACCCTTTTAAAATACCTCTAGGGATGATGATTCAACCATTTCCCTGGGCAGCCTGTTCCAATGCTTGACAACCCCTTTCTAACATCCAATTTACATCTCCCCTGGTACAACTTGCAGCCATTTCCTCTTCTTCTGTTGCTTGGGAGCAGAGCCAGGCCCCCACCTGGCTACAACCTTGCTATAAGAATTGCAGAGAATGAGAAGGTTCCCCCTGAGCCTCCTTTTCTCCAGGTTGAGAGATCCTGGTGCTCCAGCCCCTTCCCTGCCCTGGACATGCTCCAGTTCCTCAATGTCCTTGTTGTGAGGGACCCAAAAGTGACCCCAGGATCTGAGGTGTGGCGTCAGCAGTGCCCAGCACAGGGGTCAGTCACTGCCCTGGTCCTGCTGGTCACACTGTGCCCAATACAAGTCAGGTGCTGGCTCATGTTCAGCACCCCCAGGGCTTTTCGTGCTGCAGGGACTTCTGGTGGCCAAAGGACAGCACCCGGCCAAGGTGGCCAAAGAGGACTTGGAGTCCTCTGGCAGCTGCTCCTGGCCCAGCCAGCCATGCCAGGGCCCTCTGCAGAGCCTTCCTGCCCTCCAGCAGGTCCTTTGTGTGACCCCCAACCTTCCTGAGGGGCATTCAATCCCCTTGTCCAGAGCCTGGATAAAGATAGTGAGCAGAGCTCGTCCTGGTACTGAGCCCTGGGGAATGACCTGCCCCAGCTGGAGGCAGTTCCACTGCCCACTCTGGGCCTGGCCATCACACAGAGAACATTGCACCCAGCCAAGCCAGCACCAGCCAGTTTCCAGGACAGTTCTGTGGGAAATGGTGTCAGGCAAACACATCCACAGCCTTTCCCTCCTCCATTGAGCAAGGTCACCTTGGGAGGAGATCAGGTCAGCCAAGCAGGACCTGCCTTTTTAAACCCATGATGGCCAGGCCTGATGGCTTTGTAGTCCTGTATGTGCCTTTAGATGGCACTCGAGGTGATCTCCTCCATACAACCTTGGATTAAATTAAATGTTTTTCCTTTGAATCCATGGATCAAGCAGTGTAGCCAATAAACATTGTCTGTGAAACCTGTCAGCTGCTCAAGAGGCTGCAGACAGCTTGCAAGTATTTGGTTATTGCTACTGCAAGAGTTTGGTTTTTTTAACTTGCCTTTATTTCTTGCTAATAAGTGCAGATATCAAATACCTGGTGAGTGAACCCACAGGGGCAAGAGGGAGGGTAATGACATGATACTTCTTTCCCATTGACCAAAAAGACAATTGTAAAAAGATGAATAGCTTACCTAAATACTTCACCTAAGAAACAAGTGGTTATTCTGCCCTGCCACCTGCACAGGTTTTTTTCTCACTGGTCTGGTCTTTATTTTGGAAATCAATGAGTGACATAATTCCAATTGCTAAGGCAATGCTGTGTTACCTCTTTCACCTCTTATTCTGTCAGCTCAGCCAATGCTGTGTTACAGTCAGGGCTTTTTCAATCTGCCAGACTTCATCTGACACTCAACAGACATGTTTGGTTTTGGTTTGGTTTTGGTTTTTTTCTTTTCCACTTTTGCATGTGATACCAGTATTAGTGAATTTTAGGCGTGAGGATCTATAATTATGGTCACTACCTTGTGTGTTGGATAGTACCCTCCAATGGAGTGTTTTAGTATGACAAAAACAGGGTAAATCTGGGCCTTTGTGACTGCAGGGTTTTTAAAGGGGAATAAATACAAGAATATTTGAGTCTGTAAGAAAAAAATAATTTCTAGACATTTTAATTAGGATAAGTTCTATTTTTTTTTAATCCCCTAAGTAAGACAAAGCCTTTAAGATTTGGATTCTCTGTAAAAGCAGATTGTTTAGCTTGGCTTCCCCCAGCTAGAAGCCAGCAAGCTGATACTGCTGTTTCCAAGGACCTGGAATTTCAACTGATTTTTTTTTCTTTATTCTGACTCATGCATAATCATCAGTAATAAAACTTCTGATGGCCAGATTATGACAGGAGATACAACTTTGAAGTTCTTTTGCTTTCAGTAGAATGATTCACAACTGATGTAAAAATATGCTTGTACATCTAAATATAGAACAGTCATTTTAATGGAGTTTGCTTGAATATTTCACTTATTTACCCTCTGATAAGTTATCTTGTGTTCCATGAGCTAATGTTAGAAACCCAGCTCACATACATCTTTTGGCTTGTCTGCTTGCTTGCTTTTTTTAACTGAGGTGTGCAGGTAACTGTTTCCTCAGACCTGGTTTCAAAGAGGGTGTTGTAAAAACATATGAAATGTCTATTTCAGTACATGAGATTGTGCAAAAAAAATATGGTGAGGGTGTAATTATTTCAAGTATAAGCACTTTCACCTGAACTAATTGGAAATTGTGTTTAACTGCTCTATTACTACCTAAGAGTGGTGGAACCACACCTGACAAATATTTGACAATCAGTTATTATGGATAATTTGAAAATTTTGGGGGAGTTTTTTAGTGTAGTGACAGGTCATGAACACTGTAAATACATAATTGGAAATTGACCCAGGTAAATTTTCTGTGTCAGACTTTCTGCCTGTGTTTCACAAGACTCAGGTTATCATGGATCAGGGCGAATTCTGATATCCTGGTTCCTTTTCTTTCTCTAGGGGACAACTGCATGACGTAGAGAGTTTGGAGAATGACTTAATCTTCCAGTCCTGATGGGTTTAATAAATCAGTAAAGAATGTAATTTTGTTTTTAAATCTATATATTTTTTTGTTGCTGACTAAGCTGAGAAAGTCAGTCTCTTGTCTCTATATTCAAGAGTCAGAATGGTTCACATTCTCATTTTATTTGAGGCCTTGAACTAAATAAAACATGGTGCATTTCAAGGAATGCTAGTCTTCAAGGAAAAGTTATTCAGACTTTGGTAAGTATCCTTCTGTAAAAGCAGCTTCTTAAGATGAAGCTAAAAGTACTTGAAGCAGTGAACTGATCTGACCAATGCTGCTGTTTTATTTTGTTTTGGTGTGTGTTGTTGTTGTTGGAGTGTGTTTTTTGGTTTTATATTTTAATTCTGAGGGAGTAAAATGGTGATTTAATGCTGATCATCCCAAGGCTCTTTCATCTTACAGTATAAAAAAGGCTTTTTTATACTTTAGCTTGAAGTACACTTTTGTTGTCTCTGCCCTCAATTTGCCATATTATTGCAAAGCATGTCCTGCCCTCCTGTTTGCTAATTAATAGCATTTAGAAGTCGTGGAGGAGCAAATGGCAGGTTGTTCATATACTGGTTTGGTATGATAAATGTCTGTGACACTTTGCTTTCTCTGTACCATTTTAGTGCATAGCAGATCCAATAAAATGCATCTCCAGACATCTTTAGACATATAGGCTTCAAAACATCCAACCCAGGCAAAAGAGTGCTGCCAAAATGCAAATCCAAGGGTTTCTTTCTAAATTACCAGCAGCTGTGCAGGTATGCATCAGCTGTCTTTATTTTCACTGACAGTTGTGCTGAATATGAGCATGTTTCAAACACTTTGAGAACAAATCATATTGACACTTGAAACCAACAAAGAGGAAAAAGGGAATTTCCAAACATTTTGCTTCCATTCTAGAGAAAACCTTACAATCATGTTAAAGCCTAAACATGGTGAGTATTCCAAAGAGAATAAGAACAGGTTTAGAAAAAAACAGTCAGGTTTTTTAAAAGCAAGAGCCCTGTATTTGGTTAAAAGCAAGATGGCATTTAGTTGAGAAATAAAAGGTGACTAGGGTGAGGGAAAGCACATTTTCCTGTGTTTGTGAATGATCTTGGAGATAATAACACTGAATGAATCATTCTTTTTTTCCCTGCTAGCCTCAGTGTGGTGCTGACTGAAGTGAGTTAGCAAACCTGAGAAGTCCTTTGCTACTCCCTGGAGATAACTTTGCTCTTTCAGGGCAGCTCAGGGGATTCAGCTCCACTCAGCTGGATGCTGAACAGAACCTGCACAATGCTTCAGATATGTGAGAGAAAGTTTGAAGGTGTTTACCCTCTGTGCAAAATGGTTCCTTATTCTCTAAGTGTTGGATATGTATTTTATGTGTACAGGATTTCTGTGGATGTTATTTTTGGGAGATTTGGCTTAGTGCTTGACCACATTTTTGGGGTTTGTTTCTCTGATGTATTAGATCTTGCTTCTGCAAAAAGATTTTAGAGATGCATTTTTAATATTTTGAGAAATACAGAACAGCTTTTTGTAATGAAATAAGCTCACTTTTGCTAGTTTTTCTTTCTCTTTGATTTGGAATTGCACTGAAAAGTGGTATATGAATAATTTTTTTTTTTGCATTAATTTACATCTTGCTAACAGTTGAGGTACAGAGAGAAAGTAAACCTCTACAACTGTATTTCAGTGCTCAGTGAGAATGAAAATATTTTCACCTCAGTTACTAAAACAGCAAAACAAAAAAAAAAAAAAAAAAAAAAAAAAAAAAAAAAAAAAAAAAATCCCAAAACATGAAAACTGTTTAGAGCCATCAAAACCCACAATTAGGGAAGAGAATTCTGACTCTCTGTACACAAAAAACAGAAAAGGCAAATTCTTAAGAAAGTCATGAGGCTTGTTAACAGAATCTCAACCACATTTGATTCTACAGAGTCTGAGCCAAACTTGAAAAGGTCTGATCCCCTCAGTATCTTGAATAATTTATATTTTGTTATGCATTTGTAGCAACTAATTACTACAGAGTGGTTTTCAAGTTTGTGGTACCTGGAAAGTGTCTGTTGAGGTCCATGCTATAAGAGCATGGGTTCACTATTTGATCCTCATTCCAAGGAAGTGCAGCAGTCTGTTCTACCTTGTCCTGAGACAGAAGCAGGAGAATGAGCAATCGAACGTGTTCAGTTGTGACAAGTCACGCAAGAGTCTGCTCTGAGGTGAACGTGGGAAACACTGCACCAGCTTTCCTCTCACTGAGGGAAAGGAAATCATTGGATCAGCCCCTCCTCCTGGAACACAGGAATGAATTACACTTTTTATTATTACTTTTTTAAAAAAAATCTTATATCTAGACACACTGAGCTGTTTAGGAGGAGGGTTGTATTTCCTTTTTTTATATTATTATTATTTTTTTTTGACTTACATTTAAAACCAGAAGAGCAAACTTGAAATCCTGAAATTAGATTAAACTGTCTGTGACCCACTCTTAAAAAAATCTGTCTTCCATGTTCTCTTTGTCCCCTCTTTTAATTTAAAACATAAATATCTGTCTCACTTTTGCTACCCAAATACAAGAGGGTTTGAGGCAAGTTGAAAACACAGCAGCTGGGGTTAGGCCCAGTTCTTAAAAGACCAGCCAGTCTTTGCCAATTGTTCTTCCTCCTCAATGTTCCCCTATCAACTCAGTTCTGGTGTTTCCCATTCATTTTAAAAAAGTGTGTGCAGAAATTACTCGGTGTAGTTCCAAGTTTACTCGTTCAGAATCTTAAATATAAAGTGAAGACAAGCACTGCCTGTAAGGGTTTACTTCTGAATACTTTACCTGAAATTGTTGATACCCCAAGCAATTTTTCAAAACTGATCCCTCTGTAAGAAAAGAAATAGATGGATCAGTTTTAGTCTAGCACTGGCCAGTGTGTCTGGGAAAGTATCCTCACTGGTGCCTGGGGTGACTGATTTTGTAGACAGAAGTTGTCTGAAGGCCACTCAAACCTTCTGAATGCTGCAGTTACAGGAAATGAAATCCATCCATTGCAGGATTCTCCAAGTACCATTTTTAACTGCCATGCTGTGCTGGATTGACTGCAGTGAGTACATGGGCTTTTTACTGCAGAGATGGATGTTTTTATTTTTACGCCTTCCTCCGTGAAGGAACAGTTAAAATCAGGCACAGGGAAATGTAACAGATGTTCGTGCACATTCCCCATCTGAAAATGCCTTCCACTGGCCAAGACAATTGTTAGGCACAATTAAGCCCAGTATATACATCCTGTACTGGAAGCCAAGGCTGCTGAGGATGTTCCCAACAGGGGGGCACAGGTTTGGAAAGAAGGGAATTCGTGTGAACTTTGATCTGTGGCAGGTTTTGGAGTGCCACTGTGTGAAAAACAAAGGAGACCTGACTGACAGCTCAGAGTCTGTGCCCCCACGTGTCCTTAAGATACAGTTATACTATATACAGCTATAGATTTAGGAGACACTTTCAATCCACGAGCAAATTTATTTTGCATGTCAAGGATGCTAGCACTTGAAATCTGATTTTTGAGAGGCATTTGGTGTAATGTTGCCAACTGACTTTAAAAGCTTGTGATATTACGCCTTGTAATGTTCCACATTCAGTGTAATTGTCACTGTAATCAGCTTTATGATGGCAAATCTTCATGATGACTGCAGGGATATATTTTTTGCATATTATGTCTGAAATGTGAGTTAGTTCTTGATTTCAGAGGTATAGTGGTAGTGAAGGCAGGAAGGCACTGCAGACTCTTGAACTGGTGTATGAAATTTTTATGGAATTTGCCATTTCCAGTGATGTGATAACATCCATTGTTGAAAAAGACACAGAGAACCAAATGCTCTTATATTTTGTGATCTGTATTGTAATTGAACCCGTTAGAGTTGGCCATTCTGGAAAAGCATGCTTTGCTGGCAGAAAATTGCAGTGATTGACTATTTCTGTTGTATCAGAATATTATACAGACGTTGTGAACGTGTGTTGACCTAAAAATGTCAGTGGGTATTTCATATCAGTCTCCTTTTTTGTTTTTTTCTAGGGTGGGGAGGGATGACACAAAAATGCAAGACAGACATTGCTTTTCTGTTGTGTAATGCCTGGCTTTTAATAATGTAAAAAGCTCTGTGCCAGGTCTGTAAACAGAGTCTGTAAGTTCTGGGCAGCCAGTAAGTCTTTTCACTGAAATATTCAAGAGAATTCTAAACCAAACCTCTTTGTAATTCCACTCTTATTTTCCTGTAATAAGACACAAATCTACAAAGGGTGTTTCCCTGTCCCTCTGGCTTTAGTTCTTCATATAATATTTTTAATTTTGTCTTTAGATGGATATAAGCTGGGTTTAATATCTCACATCATTTTTACTCATGGCAGCAATAGGGCAACACTAATCCTAAGTCTCACGAGCAGGTGATGAGACACAGTTACCTGCATTTCACAGGGGAAAAATAAAAAAGTGGGACTCCACTCATTTTCTGGGAAACGTGGTTTGTTCCTTAAATTTCTTAATTACCTCTTTGTCAGTCCACTGGAACTGATGGAGTTCTGAGGAGTGCCTGGAACCCTGCTTGACACAGCATATGGTCTATATATGTGCCTAAGAATTATTCAGTGCGTGGTAGCTGGTGGTGGCAAGGTGTTTATCTCTGGTGCTCCTTCTCAAGGAGCATTGTCTTGTTTAAGTGGCTGTGAAATGTACTTTTTATGTGCTGCTCTGCGGTCATCTTGAGGTCGGCATAATCCTGGCTTAAGGTGTCTGGCTGCAGATTTGTCATTTGCATTATTATTGGTTGGTTCTTGCAAAACCAAGCTAATTTTTTTCTTTTTTTTTTTTTTTCTTTTTTTTTTTTTCTTTTTTTTTCTTCTTCTTTTTTTATTTTTTTTCTCTTTTTTTAACCATAAAATGCTTTGTCTAGAAGAATAACAGCAAAATGCTGAGCAAGGTATTCTTGTTCTCTGGGTTCCAATAAGAAATGGGAGCTCAAGGAGGGCAGAGGTGATGTTTTAAGTCTTATTTATCATGGGAGAGATTATTTCAAAATATTAATAGATGTGTAGCATTGTGCTTTTGGATAGGAGGGATGAGAATTTCTAGTTTACATTTTCACTTTGTTAGTTGAGTGCTTTGTAGAGATTTTCCTCCCCTGAGCTCTATATGTCAAGATCAGATACCTGAAATACTTAAAAGTAGTTCTGGATCAGAGCCAGACTGCATAATTATTTAAAACCATGTTTCATAGCTTTGTTTGTTTTTTGAGCATTTCTTTTCTGACACAGCAAAGTTATCTGTCTAATGCTTCATTTTCTTGATACCGTTCTGAAGACTTTTGTAATGCATTTTTTTCTCAATTTTGGTGTTCTTTCTACCTCTTCTATTTCTCACCATGTCTTTTAGAAATGTTTTGGTTTTGTTTTTTTTTTTTTTTTTTTTAATGTAATTTAAACCACTTCTCTGTTACTAATTGACATAACCTTTTCTAATCTTATTAATTAAAATTATCGTCTGGTCACCATTCCTCCATTCCTTAACAAAAAGATACAATCCAACACATCCTCACCACAAAAATAGATGGTGAGTTGGGAATCAGACACCTTCAGAAACAGATCCCAGATATATTTTGAAGGAACAGTCTGTGCTAGAAAGCATTTCAAGTCTTTCTGGAATTATTTCTCGAGAGTGATGACTATTAGCTGCTGAGGTGGGCTCAAATGTACTGCCTAAGTGGTGTCTGTGTTACTCCCTGAGCTAATGACTAAAGCTAAAGAATTAATTTGTCTGTGAATATACTGGTGCTCTTGCATTCTCAATATTTGTTAGGGTTACCTCTTTGTTCTTCTGTATGCTTACAGAATTCTGCTTCAGCACCGTGTTTCCTTGCAGGGGAAGGACATGAGTTTTAAATTAGGAAAGATTTGTTTCTTTGTTTGCTTTTATTTACTAAATAACAGTTGTGATTCACAAATAAGATAAAGCAGTTAATGTTAATTACCCTTCACACCCTTTTGGGAAAAACAAGTGTACACACTCTGTGACCTTGTTTAATAGTTAGCTCTAATAGGACAGGAGACTTTGATTATATATTACCCACTGCAGAAATAGAAAAATCAAATTGAACGTGATATGGTTCTTTTTCTCTCTCTGTGTCAGGGCAGAACACTTTGTTAAGAATTGACTCCACACCCTTTGGTGAAAGCCATTTCTCTAATGTAACAAAACCTGAGGGGCTGTTGTTATCTTTTTTTTTTTTTTTCTGTTTTTTGTTTTTTTTTTTTTTCACTTTCAGAGTTAGAATGTGAATGTATACATTTATACAAGAAAATTTTCTTGTTGTGAAGAGGGATTTCTAGTTCACGGATTCAAAGATGTTCTAGCCAGGAAGGATCATTGTGCTAATTCAGCCTGTCCCCTTGAATGTACATGCTACAGAACTTGGAGGCTGGATTAAAGCAGACCTTTTGGAAGATATTTAATCTTGTTGTAAACATCCAGGTAATTTTGGTTCCCCCAGTTTCACTGCTGCCCTACTGAACTGTTTGAATGTTTAATTACCCTTGCACTTCGGACATGGCAGGGCTCTATTTCTCTTTATTTTTGCTCCTGGCCACTGTTTCCTGCTGGGTTTTCTGTCTGTGAGATTAAAAATGCAAAATATCCTCAAACAAATGAAGAAGCTCTCCAAGTGTGCTGCCTCCTAGAAGAGATATATATCGAAGCCACAGAGGAAAGAGGGGAGAAAGAAACCTTGTGGAATCAGATAATCAGCTTTTCTGCCTGAAAGCAAGATCAACTTTGCCTGCATCGTCCCTGAGAGATGTTTGCTGAGCCCATTCTGGAACGACAGGGACTCTCTAACCTCTGCAGGCATTTTACACTTGCACTGAGGGGGTTTCTTTTCCCCAGTGCCTGAGTTAAAAATCTTTTCTTGTGTAATCTAACCTCCCACTTTTTTTATGGAGAGTGGGCATACAAAATGCATTATTTCCACCCTTTGCCTGGTGGACCATTATCTACCTAAAGATAGCGACATCAGCCTCAGCCTTCTCTCCTTGTAGTAGTGCAATCCTCATTCCTTCAGTCTTCCCTTCTGGAGTTTGTCTTGGCCTCCTATTGCTGTGAGCCATTATGGGTAAGATTTTTAGATCTGCAGAATTATTTAGGTGTCTAATTTCTTTTCTCGAGAACATGTATGAAGCATAACTCTGCTTCAGAAAGCTGGAATTGGAGTAGGAGGTAATAAAATTTTGCTAGTAGATACAGATGTAGGATGGGAGGAGAGGTGAGAGTTAACAGTAAGTCATGAGACACAGAGCACTGTGAAGGATGAGTTTATTTTGCTGTTATTAAAAATTTCATTTCAGGATAATCCCTCTGAGACTTAACACGTTATTTTAAGAAAAGCTTCCTAGAGCAGCAGTAAACAAGACACAGTACAGTAGGTTCAAACGATTCATAAATGTTTGGATTTTTTTTTTTTAAACATCCCATTTATTGAGTGTGTTCCTAATACAGTGCTGAAAGAAACAGCAATCATGTTGCCTATGTGTTTGCAAAGAGTGACATTTGTAAAGTAATCTATTTAAATAATCAGCACTCTGAAGCCTTGTCTGCCATTTTTGGCTGTCAAATTTTGTGGAGTAGGAGGAAAAATGCTTAAAACACAGGCTAGCTCTTTAGTGATTTTTGCATATCCCTTCTTCAGCAGCTCAGCTGAGGCTTAATTTAGAGGTGCTGCTTGGATGTGTGACAGTATGTGTTTGTGTGCGTGGCTTTGGCAGAGCATCCCGTGCCTTTGGATGTCCCAACAACAGGAGCATCCCATGCTCCCATCTGCCTTGGTTTGTTCCCATCAGTCTGACAATGCCCACATGCCCACAACTGCAGAAAGGCAAGAGCAAATCTCATTTTGCTGCCTGACCTTCCCAGTGATGTAGGGCAGGGTTCAGCTCTGGAGGGCACAGGTAGGGTGTTCAGTCACACCCGCTGTCTGAGGGGACAATGGAGCTGAAATCCCAGCAGAAAGGCAGATTGGAATGCAAGACAAACGTGGGCTCCTTTCTAACCTCAACTCTGTGGGGAATGTCCGTGGTATGTAGGGATAACTGATTATCTGAAAGGCAGAATAGCAAACAAAATGCACGTGGGTGACCCTTGCATTACCTGACCTATTTTCCCTTGATAATCATCACTGAACTTACAGAACTACTGTATTAAATGTACAGTTTCTCCTTTTTTATTATTTTTAATTTGTGAACATAGGTGTCAAGACATAAACTGTGAATACACCAATAATTCAGTTCTTTTAAAGCTGCAATTCTGCAAAGTTTCATGCTACAAATTGTAATTAATCCATATTTCATTTGACAGCCTCCAATAAAGAAGCATTGTGACATGTGTTTAGCAATATTCCTGTTCAAGGAAGCACTGAAATTCCAGTAAAGCACATGCTGAAGTGCTTTCCTGAATTAGTATCCTGGCACTCAGTAGATACAATCACATTTCCTCAAGTTTTCCCCTAGTGTTAATATTGATGATAGGATCTGAAATGCTGAAGCATGGAGCAAAAATAGTCTGTGATCAAGAAAAAGCAGATAAGAGGTTATGGAAAAGAGAGATGAAGAAACAGAAGGTAAAGTGAAATAAATGAGCCTTAGCCAAGTGGGATTTATTTGGCAGTTTTTGTTTGTATTGCTTTGTGTAAAGTGACTCAAAACCCCCCTTATGCGTCACATTTCTGCTTTGAGAAACCCTCTTGCCTTGAAAAAGAACCTTGCTGCTTTTCCTTATTTATTCACAGGAGTGTTAATGTGTTGAGGTGTGTGCAGCAGAAATAACCCTGTGATCAAGTCAGGGTTAGTGAGTGATGGGAAAGTGGAACTTCACAGCACTTCCTGAGGGCCTCCAGGTGACCACTGCCAAATCTTGTTCTTGTGGAATTCCCTGTATCATTTCGGAGAAGAATCAGAGCTTTCTCCCCTCCTGACCATCACTAGGGAGAGCTTGGAAAGGGTCCAATGTGACAAACATATGAAGATGAGAGTGCCTTTTGACACAATACAGATACTGGAGCATCTTTTTTTAAAAAAAAAAAAAAAAAAAAGTAGAATTACTTTATAATTCTTCATTTATATAATGAAAGGTCAGAGGGGACTACAACAATAAGGCTATGCTTTCTTCTGCTTTGGGTTCGTAATGATAAACAAGATTTTAGTAAATTAAAACTGTTGTATTAATGGCCTTAAACCGAAGAAGTGTAGGTTGACATGAGATATTGGGAAGGAAATCTTCCCTGTGAGGGTGGATAGGCCCTGGCACAGGGTGCCCAGAGCAGCTGTGGCTGCCCCTAGATCCCTGGAAAGGTCCAAGGCCAGGCTGGACAGGCTTGGAGCAACCTGGGATAGTGGAAGGTGTCCCTGCCCATAGCACAGGGTGGAATGGGATGAGCTTTAAGGTCCCTTCCAACACAAAGCACTCCGGGATTCTATTTATATAATCTTTCTGCAGTTTCTTTTTCTCCCTGTGATTTACCATCCTCCCCTCTACTGTGGTTTATGCATCAATGCCTGCATAAATAGCAAGTGATCCTTGTAATGTGGAGAAAATCATGAGTGGAAGGCTGGAAACTCCTTTCAGTTTGCTTAATATATTTTATATTTTGTCTCCTGCATGTATGGAAGGATGTCTGTGTATTTAATGAGAGAGATGTCTGTCTAGAGCATATGAGCAGAGTCCTGTTTCTCTTGGAACCTGATGTGGATCATGTATTTTCATTTCATGAAAGTTATCACAGCTGATTTCATCCTTTCAGGGACAGATTTTGAGCTGTTTGCATATAGTATAAAATTAAAATACTAGAGTAATTTTTTTGTGGGAGACTTGTGGGAAGGACTTGTGTGTAGTTTTAAATTTGTGGATAGTGGGAAAGCAGGGGGATTTTTTTTTTTTTGAAGTTTCTATCTAGATTATAGGCTCTTTTGTAAAATACGAAATCTACTTGTAAAGAGAATAAAATATTTGATGATTGAAGATTATAGTACAATACCTCAGTAAGATAGAATTTACAAGGATTTTAAAACTAGCAAAGATTTGATAGGTGCTTACAAATTACCAGAGTGCTCTTCATTTCAGTTGGTGTAGGAATGTTCTTTTTTTATTTGCCATGTTTATCATCACTGGGATGTGCTTAAATCACGTTCTGTACTCACTGAAGCTTTGCTGAAGAACGTCAGTCAATAGTTACAAAGCTGTCAAAGAGTTTTCCCTAAGCTGAATTTACACAGGCACCTCAAGAAGAAATTAATGAAGTCTTGTTTCGCTGCACGTGTGTAGCCATTTTTAATGTACTTTTTGGGATTTGAAGTACTTTCTCTGCAGTTGGCATTTGTTTCTGGATTAAAAAATGTATAAAAGCTTCACCAGCCTTGGCAGAATGAGGGAAATTGCAGTTTACAATTTTTTGTGGCAAACATTTACTTTAGGTCGGTGATATGTGAATTTACTCGCTTATTTATTGTAGCAGTGATAGATTATTCTCACTTCTACTTAAATTTGACAAGCTGCGCAGTGCTAAACCCTGCTAAAATGGTGCAAAGACCCAATTACATAAACTACAAAGGCATGCAAGAGTAAGCAAAGAAAAAACATATAAAAGGATTAAAGATCAAAAATAGAATGATTCCAGTGAAACTGCATTAGGAGACATCAGGCAGGAAAACATGAAAGAATTAGAGTATGAAGAACAAAGCTTTATAAAGCTTCTGAAAACTAGCAAACATATTTTTAAAATTACTTTTGTTAACTCTTTATATTAGAAGGAAAATTATTTCTTGGGAAAGGACATATTCTTGGTGTTGTAATTGTGTTCTTCACAGGGTTTGTTTATGGAGTTTGGGTTTCACCTGCAGAGTAGTCTGGATTTAACCAAGGATTTTAAAAGTAAGTTGTGTTTTTAATTTTAAATGATAAGCTGTGGAAGATTTAAGAAGAATTGCAGGGTGAATCTACCCTTTTACTCCTTCTGTGGCTTTAAACACCACCTTTCCAGCTAATCCTTATTTTCTTACACAGTGGAGGTGGTGTTGCACTGTCTTGAGAGGGCTGAAAAATGGTGGCACAGTCAGGAGTGACCAAGGCATTTGCTCTTACTTTTTCTCTTACAAATGACTATTGTGTAGAATTCATTTTCTTTGCTCAGGGAATTTGGAGAATGGATAAATGAAAAATAGCCCTTGCAGGAGTAAGACTTAATTCATTGCAATTCCCCCACGTTCCCTGGAAGAACTAGACAAAGTGTAGACTGCCACAGTGTTGCTAAAAGGCTTTCTGTATTTCCCACAAACAGGGTTTCTGCTCAAGTTGAGAACCAGTTCAGTTACTAACTCAGTAGTTAGTACTGAGGCAGTCACAGTAGGTCCTGGGTGTCTTTTAACATCTAATTGGCAATAGGAAGAGGCCTTTCTTTAGATAAGTCTTCAAAATGCTGCACAACCTTTGTATAAATCAACACTTGCCATATATATCTTTGATCAGCACTGAACCCCATTCCTGCAGCAATTCACCTGAAGGTTTCCCTTTCTACCTCCTGGCCCAGTTTGGTGGTCACAAGAATTGTGATTTTTTTTTTTTAATTTATTATTATTTTTATTTTTTTAATTTTATTTTATTATGTTTGTGGCAGCATTGCCTCCTGGTTGAGGTGCTGTGTAGACAGTCCCTGTCTGTGCTCTGGGGTTGTTCTCCATGTAGCTCTTGCAGGCTGGTTGAAGCCTGGGAGGGATACAAAGCAAGACAGATGGTTTCCCACAGACTTCCCCTCTAGCTCTTTCATCTTTCATCTAACTATTAATTCATCTGTTTGGATGGATACATTCACGCATGGAACCAAGATGAATAATAATGAGATTTTTAATAACTCCCTACATTTGCATTCCTTGTAACTCTTTACATGGTTCTAGCTGATTAAAATGAATCATTTACATAATTAACATATGGTTATAGTGTTGGCTTTAATATGCTGATTATCTCTGTACTTTTGTCTAGAGTCAATTGGATTCAAACTGTAACAATTGTTTGAAGTGAGAATAGTTTATTCCTGTGAGGGTTAGTGAATATTTGCCATGGGGCCTGATTAGAAATAGCACAACTGTCCAAGAAATTCTTTAATGTAAAGCACATATTAAAAAATAAAAATAAAAGAGAAAAAATGTCACCTACATCCTCTGTGTTTAGGCCAGGCTTTACAAATAGCCTTCTATGCTTAAAGAGACTTCTGCCATTAGTTCCTTGGTGAGATACTAATGCAATACCAGGCAGAGTCCTGAGAAAGAATCAAGACAGACAATACAGGTCTAATGGTTTCTTATTAGTAAAGACTTCTTTTCTTTAAATCAGCTTTAAAAATAATATTTTTTAATTACATTGAGATAGAATTAGGATTTTTTTTTTATTAGACCAAATATGCTTTAGTATCTTTCTATTCACTGGATTACCCTACTCTTAAGATGAAAAGAGGAATAGTTTTCATATTTATTATTTTGCTTCTTTTCTCCCAGTACATATTTATGGCAAGTCACGCTGAAGCAATTGTATTTTAAGAATTGGTGGAATATTTTCCAGTCTTGCTCTCACCCTTGGTGGTGTGCTCAGCTTCCTAGTGCAGAGGCTGCTTGAAAAGGGAAAAGAATTGTCAGTTTTTGTGGTTAGGTAACTAACACTTGTGTCAATGAATGCTTTTTGAATGTTCATGAATATTTGAAGCAAATTTGTGTTAATTGCACTACTGTTGTCCACAATTAGTCTGTGGTAGACATGATTAATTGTAAAGAGCCCTGACATTTATGCATAAAAGGCTTGAGGTCAAACAGAAATGGAGAAAAATGGTTGCTGCAGCATTGGCAGATGGAATGCTAATGTATTTTGACTCATACTGAGAATAATGATATTTCTGCATCAATAGCAAATAATTGTTTTAGAACTGTGGAATATTCTTCTCCTTTCCTTTTCTTCCTCTGTTTAACTTTGTTCCATGCCACCCCAGGATGCCACAGCCACTGGCTGGTTTTACAGTGTGGCTTTTACTTGGCTTGGGAGCTGTGTTGGGAGCTGCCTTACAGGGAGCCCAGAGCACCCTGCCAGCTGGGAAAGGCCCCTGTGGATTTCCTGTGTGGAGGAAAGGTGTAATGCAGTGATACACTGATGAGAATCATGCATGCCTTGTGAAGGAGGTCTCTTGATACCCTGCTGCAATGTGCACTTCCTGTGCTCACAAGACATGAACACCACTTCAGCATGTTTGTCGTGATAGAGTAGGGAATAATTCAGCAGGTAAAATCTCAGTGGTTTACTCTCTACTCAAACAGCAAACAGAGCACGTTCACGGTGTCGTGGCCACTTTGAAGGTGACCTGTAACTGTTGGAGTCCTTTTCCACCACAAAAAGCATGGTGATGCCCTAAGTTTGAGCTTCCATGTTTTTCAGGTTCTGTGCTGCCCAGGAGTGCAGTTTTAAGCCTCATATTCCATGTTAGTCAGCTCTTCACAGAGCAGGGAGACAAAAAAAATCCTTTTCCTGCTGAAGACCAAGAACAACCCTTACAAGTCTTCAGGCCCAAAAGCACAAACAACTGTGGACTGAAGAGAGAAAACAAGAAGGATGAGGCTTTACAACCCAAAGCTGTGACTGGACAATTAAACCCCAAAATGCAAATGGATGAAAACTTTTAAAAGTGTGAGGCCTTGTGACCGTTTGGCCATTTTTTGACCATTTTGGGTCCACCTTGGGCATAGCCCTGGCCAGGGTCTTGTCCTGCCCAAGGTGTATCCTGGAGACCTTTCAATAAATACCTACTTTATTCTCTGCTCTGTCCAGTCTGTTCCAGGTCAGCCTTCACAAGGCATCCCTGGCACTCAGACCAGACCCTGCAGTGCTCCCAGTGGGTGCAGGTTGACAATGTACCCTGCAGGCTCCCAGGTGTCCCTAAGGGGCCGCTGCTCCTGGGCCCTGGAGATGGTTAAAAATCAGGAAAACATCCTGATGGATGCTCCTCTTTGAAAAGTGTGTTTGGTGCAGTGGCTGTGGCTCGACCTCAGGCTGGCCATGTCCACGTGGAGTGCAGCAGTCAATAAATGTCTGTACCTGCAGCACAGGGAGGCTCCAGCCAGCTCTTCAGGGTTTGGCACTTGACTGATAAGTTTCCTTTGTTAAAATTGACATTAATCTGTCTAATTCTTTATAAGCTATTGATGGACTCATTAGCCCAGTGAAATTCTGCTGGTTTAGATCCTGAGTGAATGGAGCCCTTTGTATAAAAGGCTGAACAGATAAAACAGTCTAGTAAGTTACCAGAATATATACCAGAATAAATATTGAAAATACTCTCTTAAGCAAACAAAAATCTCTGCCTTCATTTTCAGTATTTTAATAAGTTTCTGATTGTCCTGCATTTACTGATGTAGCATCCAGTGAAGATAGTCTAAACCTTTCCAATATCCTTTTAAAGTTTTTATTTGTTTATGTAAAACTTTACTGAAAGATATGGAATATTCTACTATTTAATAATTTCCATTTGAAGTGCAAGGAACTTACAATTTCTATCTGTCCTCAAACAAAATTTTCTTTACATGAAACCACCATAACCTGTTAAAAAATATTTGTTTTTCTCTTTTTAACTCTTTGCAATGGAATAAATTTTTATTTACTTACAATTTGTGTTAGTTGACCATTTGCAATTGCTTTTTAGCATGTCTTCAAAAGTTAAAGGAAGCAAAATGAAAGTGAAGTGGTAGCCTGGAAATGTGTGATTATATTCAATGAATAATTTTGGGTGTCAGTTGAGAAATAACTGGAAGTGCTCATAAAAATGCTGATCTTAAAAAAAAAAAAAAAAAAAAAAAAAAAAAAAAAAAAAAAAAAAAAAAAAACAAAACAAAACAAAAAAAACACAAAACAACACCCACACAAACAAAACCAGGTGTTTCAAAGTTCCATGGAATCACGTAAGCTTTGTGACATTTTTGGGTAAAAACTGCATGGTGATTGTTGATGATGGCCCCCAAGAAATGTTGATGGTGCATAATGGTCTTTGCTAAATAGTCTGGGACATGGTGCTCCATGGGAATCCCCTGAAGGGTGATGTTTTGTGCAGTAGCTCAGCCTGCTGAATTTTCCCTGTGACATGTTCACATCAGACCAAAACCAGGTAGCAAGTGTTTGCAGGCAATGGAGTCTTACATAACTCTTGCATAGTTGTGTCAATAATTATTTTTTTTTTAACAAAGAAAAATAAAATCTACTTTTTGCCACAAAGAGGAATCCTGTTTGTATGAGCTGGGTTTTTTTAGAATTTAAAAAAAAAAAAAAAAAAAAAAAAAAAAAAAAAAAAAAAAAAAGCCCTAAATGAAAGAAATCACATGCATATGTGACCCAGAGGAGGTGGTTATCCATCTAAATAAAGTGAGATATTGTGTTTCTCCACGGAGTGCTTTTGGAATGGCTTGGTGGCATTTGGCTATGCAGTCTCACCTCAGGCAGGGTGTTCTCTCCAGGCAGAGTGTGTGGTGCTGATCTCCAGCTCCCCTGCAATAAACGCTGGGCTGCAGACAGGAGATGGCCAAAAGAGAATGCCTGGGCAAACCTTAATCTTTAATAAGGTGCAGAGCTAGTCTATAACTGTCAGGGAATGACAGAAGAGCAGTGCTTTCAGCTTGCCTGCTCAGAATAGAAAATGGGGTCCTCTGACAGGCAGGAAAGGCTACTTTATTCTTTATTGGGTTTGGTGCTATTATTGTGGCTGTGTTATTTGCTTATTTGACATTTGTGAGTTGTTGGGACAAAAGGAAGTTCAGTTATTAATGGGAAAACAAATTTTTAAATGGATTTTTTTTTATGCTGAACTCACATTGAAACCTCTTATTCCAGCACTCGTAAATTAATCCCTACCTGATGCTAAATGAGTGCTGTTTGTAATTAGGAAATATCAGGAATATATAAAAATATTACAATATAGAGGAATCTTACAATGCAGTCATCAAGATGCTTATACACAAATATGTGACATTTAAATATAAGAATATCAAAGACTTCATGAGATGTATATTTTTGGAAAGATTTAGGTTTGCTTTTAGAGTAATGAAATTGGGACTTCTTAGAATATTTTGTCTGCAGGCTAGGAAATGTCGGGTTTACAAAGTTCATCATGGACTTGCATTTAGTAAATTTAGATAAAATATTGCTCCAGAGACATGAGAATATACATTATTGCAGTGTAGGGCATCATGCAATGGTATGCTAGACATAGTACACTGCTCAATTACAATTTCACACTTCTACAATTTTGCACAACAAAGACTTTCCTCCTTTATTCATTTGCTTTGAGTTCTTAGGTCTGTGTGCAAGATAATTGTGTAGGAGTGCTAAGTTCTTGACTTTTAAAATAGTGTTTCTTTAAATGTTTTCATTTTGCCTCTCTTAAAGATATAATTTAGATAAAATATAACTGCCACTGGGGGTGATTGGTGGTGTTTATGTGAAGTGACCTTTCATTTGAGGTTTGAAGAGCACTTTTAAACCTCTAAAAAGACCTGATAAAATGTGAGATTTTCTAATTGTGAACAAATGGAAAATCAGCACCTTTCTGTAGGCTGATCGTTTGTATATTGATTTTTTTCAGTCAAATATACATTTTTTCTGTTGTTTTTTTTTCTTTGAATTCTCTTTATATAGTTACAATATGCATAGTCATAAGTATGCTGAGCAAAATACTGTCCAAAATAAACCTTGTCCAAAACTGCAAACTTGAGAACATTTCTTCTAAAGCAGTCACACAGAATGTGTAGGTTTTCTGAAAGCAGTTTCTAGCAGGGAACTGTTTGCTGGTTTCTAGTCTTTGTCTTCATGCTCAGACTTGCAGATTGTCAGCCTACACAACTTTCCAGGAAAACCCATCCAGAAAAGGACAGCATCTCACAAGTGACAGGGATGCAGAGCCTGTGCATCTGTGCTCTGGCTCTGCTGGTGGAAAATGATACAAGTACAGGACGTGGTGGCTCTGAATTCACAATCCTCCTTGTTCTGCAGCAAGGCTCCATGAAATGAAAAAAACTTTGCAACAATTCTACTGCAAAGGGCATAATGGGGGCTGTTCAGAAGGGGTGTTTCTGTCTCCTAGGCTGACTCAAAAGTGGCATTGGTAGTCAGTTGTGGTTTCCTGGGAAGTACTGCCCGGTGAGGAAAGGGAGGAACACACATCATCATCATCCCTTCTGAATCATCCTGAGCTTTATCTTCGCTTCTAGGCTGAAATCACAAATTATTAATAGTTCCAGGAACTGAAAGAAAAGATACTAAAAAAACCCTTCCCAAACAAGTTTTGGGTTTTTGATTTTCTTTTTTTTTTAGGAAACTTCCAGATGACTTTGCAAACTGGTTTTTGTATATTTGCTACATCCATGTAGCTGGGGTTTTTTTGTGGGTGCTTGTTTGTTTTGGGGTCTTTTTTTGTTTGGTTGGTTTTTTGGTTGATTTTTATTTGTTTGGGGTTTTTTTTGGTTTTTTTGGGTTTGTTTTTTGGTTTTTTTTTTTTTTTTTTTTTTGTTGTTGTTGTTTGTTTTTGGTTGGTTGGTTTTTTTTTTTTGGTTTTTTTTTGGTTTTTTTTTTTTTTGTTTTTTTTGGGGGTTTTTTTTGGTTTTTTTTTTTTTGTTTTGTTTTGTTTTGGGTTTTTTTTTGGTTTTTTTGTTTTTTTGTTTTATCGAACTTTAAACTTTTGCTTTCTGTGAGATAAGTGTGGTAAGTTTATTTTCCAAAGAGTGATTTGGGACATACTGTTACCTATGCAGTTGTCAGTGGACTTTTTCCTCTCTTCTCAGCATGGTGTTACTCAGTGAGGGTGGCAGCAGTTTGAGGCTGGCTGTGTGCCACCCTGGGCAGGTGGCACGGGCAGGGCAGGAGGCTTTTCCTGCAGCCTGGTGTGCCAGGGTGGCAGCCTGCACACACCTCAGCCCTTCTCCCCTCATGTGCACTGTGAAAAAGGCAAAGCTCTGCTGGAGAAGAGTCCAGAGTGGCCCTCAGATTTTCTTCTCCTCAGTCACTGGCAGCCCATCCTTCATAGGTCAGCAGTATAGCAGGCTAATTCTCTTTCTTTATTTTCCCCAGGTGAGTTCAGTCAATTTATACAAGGAAGTTATTTAAATCAGGATAAATACAATTCCTTTGAAAAGCCAAGGTTTTCTCAAAGTTGATTAAAACTCAAATATAGCACCTGAACCTTTTTTTGTTTGTTTGTTTGGGGTTTTTTGCCTTTTTTTTAATGTGGAAATTTTAATGATGCTATTTTTTTTCATTTCTTATGAGATTGAAATTCAGACTGATTTCTTGACCGAATGGGCATTAATATTTCTTAACTGAGTCTTAGTTAGAGTTTATTTCCCTTACTCTTGTTTAATTGCTGGAGCAAGTTTCTTTAAGGAAAGCATTTTAAGCCTGTGTAATGTGGAATCCTTTAATAGTGTGTAAGGGGTGTGTGTTTGTGGTTTGAACAAATTACCAGTATGCTGAGTTTGGTAGAGCAGCCAGGCGTGGTTGCAGTTAAAATATGTCACTAAAGGTACTCACAGACAGTAAAGGTTTGGCAACAACTGCTTTAAGAATTTGGTAATTCTGAGGAGTGTTGCTTCATGTGAAGATCAGTAATTTGTACCATGTTGCTTTTGTAAGGCAAAAGTAGTTTGAAATAATGTGAAGGTGGGACAGCATTGCTCATGTCTGAAACTGCAATTACCCCAGCAAGTACTGACAGGGTGTACTTTAAGGTGTCTGTGTGCTGACTGTAAATCTTAGCAAAAAAACCACCCCAAAACACCAAAATAGCAAAATGCTGTTTAAAATCTTAGTGTATGAGCTGTCAGTTTTCTTTATGAAGAAGCACATACATAAGAGATGATTTTTTTTCCCCCTCCTTGATCTCCCCCTCATATGTGGGAGCCTGATCCATCTTTGGCCACTTGACTTGGAAACTGTGGGCAACCAGAGAGTGGAGCTGTGTGGT
Organism: Phylloscopus trochilus trochilus; assembly: GCA_016584745.2. NCBI lineage: Eukaryota > Metazoa > Chordata > Aves > Passeriformes > Phylloscopidae > Phylloscopus > Phylloscopus trochilus. The sequence goes on from WQNJ02000011.1 coordinate 4,275,336, forward strand.
TGATGGCTGTTCAGTGGAAAACATGGACTGTGCCTGAAGAAAAGCTTTTAGAGTAATTGTATTACTTCCCCTTGTACATGCAAGTTGCATTAGCAAGAGGATGGTTTGTTTTCTTCAGCCCATCCCTCTATCACTTGGTATCTCTTCTCAGCTTTAGTGTATCTTAACACAGTAAAATTTGGGAAGAGAAAGGAAAATATTATTTTAGTATTCTGGTTATTTATTTAAGAGGTTTGGTGCTACTGTGGCACATCTTACATTACACTGAATTTCATTGTACAGTTTGTTCACAGAAAATTGGATTCTTTGAGCGATTCTGCTCTAGCAGTTATTAAAAGAGCTGAATCAGTTTCTTTCATAATCTTAAAAGAAAGGGTATGAATACAGAATAAACTCCAGATAAGAGATGTGATTTTAGTGGAGCTCAACTGGTTTTTCTCCTAAAACACATAGGCTAGAAAGGGCTCCTGTAATCTTTGTCTGACCTTAAACCTCTAATACCTCTGTAGAGTCCATGGGTTTTGTCCCAGCAGCCCCACTGGATTATATATAAACCATTTCTTTATTATCAGAGTACTGAAAATGAAACATATATATATAAACATATGCTTAGTGCATGCTTCTTGGTGTCTGCATTGTGTGCAGATTTGTGGACAAAAAAATACACACTTGAATGAAACTTGGTGTGATTGTATTATTATATTTTTAACATAAAATAGATATAAATAAGTGTATTTGTAAGTAAGCATAATCTATTTACATTTATAGATGTAAATAAATGTAACTCTTGTGGGAATATAACCCACAAGAACGTATTTTCATTATATGGGATTCCTGTTAGAGCTTGACTAAATTGAAGAAAGTATTAGGTTTTTTTAGTGTTGTGTCAGCATCTACTGTGATGTGTGTTCATATAATCAGACATCTTGTGGTCTGCTGTGTATCAATTTGGTTTTTTCAAGCCATACAGTACATTATTGTCACTGAGGGAGGTGCCATAACCTTGTGTAACACTGGAATTACCATCACACTGAATAGAGCCCAGGCAGGAACATCAGATGGGTACATCAGCCTAGGTAGTGTTTTGCCTGTGATTTACTGCCAGGATATGTATCTGGAGACACATCCTTTCTTCTTCCACTGGAGAGAAAAACAAAAGAAAAACTGAAACAAAACATAATTTATTTAGGTACAGTTGAGAGCTGCTCTTTGATGGCATGGGCAGGCTGCCCCAGTTGAGTTTTGCCATCATCATGTACCTTCTTGTTCTAAATTTGTATTATACATGGGATAATGCTGGATTTTTTTAGAAAGTCAAAAGGCTGTTGGCAGTGCAGAAGCCTTTAGGGTATCCATAACTCACTGATTCATAACTCACTCAGCCAGTTCCCCCAAGGTGATCCCATTCTCTTTGTGCCTGAGTCCCAAACTTGGGGTTGATTTCCTGAGGGTTAAATGTTGTTCTTTTTAACACAGAAAAAGTGTTTGTGTTGACAAGCTTCCTAATATAGAGTGTGTAGGTGATCTGTTTTAAGAAACAGGATGTTTTATTCCTGGGAGAAAGAAACCCACTTGTTCTCCAACACGTGGGTGCAGGTGCAGGTAGAGCTGCTAAGCTGGTAAGAGTTCTTCCCCCCAACATTTAATTCTTTTTCTTTGCATTAAAAAGAAGTGTTGAAAGGGATTTAGTAAGTGTCAGCTGAATGTTTTAAACAGCTGAGCATGTCTTTTTTTGCAAAGATTCACTGCATTGTGTCTTTCTCGCTTTCTTTTTTCTTTTGTAACTCTTGCCACGGGAGGAATTTTAGCCTTCCCTTCTGTCACAACACAGAAGTTCAGCTGCTGCTGGCATCCTGAAGTGCACAAACCCAGTGAGGTCTGGAGGACAGAGATGTGAGGATGTCTCCTGGTTCTCAGAGCCTCAGAGGAATGGTGCAATTGTGCCCCTAGGTGATGGTCAGCCCTGGGAGGAGGGAGAGGAACAGCACCTCTGGTGCTGTGCTTGCAGTGACTCCTGGCCAAGCTGCTTGTCCACCCTTTTAGATAGAAATGAAGCCTCTCAGCTGGTCACTGTTCCTGGCTGCCCCTCTGTCGTTATTTTCAGAGCACTGGTCACTCTGAAACTCCATCCTTACCCTGTGGAGCTCCCTGAGGAAGAGCAGGCAGGTTTTTTTCCCTTCCCTTCCCTTCCCTTCCCTTCCCTTCCCTTCCCTTCCCTTCCCTTCCCTTCCCTTCCCTTCCCTTCCCTTCCCTTCCCTTCCCTTCCCTTCCCTTCCCTTCCCTTCCCTTCCCTTCCCTTCCCTTCCCTTCCCTTCCCTTCCCTTCCCTTCCCTTCCCTTCCCTTCCCTTCCCTTCCCTTCCCTTCCCTTCCCTTCCCTTCCCTTCCCTTCCCTTCCCTTCCCTTCCCTTCCCTCTGTCCCACAGATAGCCAGTAAAGCTGGGCTGGGTCAGTGCTCCTGGGTAGCAACACCAGGGATTAGTGTCATCTCTGGAATTGTTGTGTGGGGGCCAATATTGTATCACAGCCTCTCCAGGGCTGACTGGCAGGGGAGTTCCATCATGCTGGGCACTTTCTGGAGATTTCAGCACTTTTACTGTCAATATCCAAAGCCCACTGTATTTTTCCTTGGGAGGTGGGAGGACTGAGATGAGGAGAACATAGGAAAAGGGAAGTATGTCTAGAAAACCAGATACACCTCTTTAGTTTTAGTCTGGACTGTAGTTTCATACAACTCGTGTTTAAAAAGTCAATTACAATAACTTAGGAAAGAGGCAAAAAAGCTTTTTCTCTACTCACTGCTCATGTTTAAGATCTCCTGGCTTCATAGCCAGTTCTCAGAATAGCTTGCTACTTAGTTAATACATTTGACCTAATGACCAAAAGTGGCAACTTTATGAATTATGTATCAGTCTCTTGGGTACCAAACTGTGTGCTTTAGTTTTATTAAATCATTTCTGATTTGATTATCTTCATTAGATTGTGCAGCAAGTTAATTCCTTTTGAATTTATTGTTCAGACTTTACAATCAAAAGATGCAAATCAAATTATGCAGTTCTCCTCCCATCTTCATTATGATATCAGTGAGTTTTACAATTCCAAGTACTGTTTTAATGCAGCTTGTTTATAATCTAAGAGTAGAAGATCAATGTAATACTTGGATTATCAGTTTCTGGATTCTGCACAATCTGTTCAGAAGAAGCACATTTCCAGGCTGAGGAACATCAGCAGCAGCAGTGCAGGATGGACTTTTCTATATTTCAGCTTGCCAGTTAGTAACAGAGTGATGGTTTTCTCAGATGCATAAATCACCCTTTCTTAAAAGAAATATGACAACTCACCTTAAGTAAGACTATCAAGAGCTTTTAAACAAGCTGAAGTTGGGCACTTCTCAAGTACAGGGTTTATTTTCCAAGTCATCTGGGAGGAGATGTCTGGGGGTAGTGAGATACAAGTAGGAAATATTGACAAATAAGTGGAGAGTGAAGGTTTGTGTGACTTTGATGTTCCCTGTGCCCTGCAGAGCTCAAGTGTCATTGTGCAGGTGCATTTCTTCTCATAATTATTATGAACTTCTGGCTGAAGTGCTTTGCCTAAGTTTGTTTGGTTGGAAAATTTTTAAAAAAGGGGAAACTAATCTTTTTTTGTGGTTGACTCGCTGTATTTCAATTTTGGAGCTCTTTTAAACTTGTGTATGGAATCATCCAAACTTTCTAATCCAGTATTCTAAATAGCTCCTGCATATGCAACAATTCTGTTAAAAAAAAAAAAAAAAAAAAAGAGGAAAAATTTAAATGATAGATGGTCTGTGTTATTATACCAATGCCTGAGGCTTTTCAGTATGCGACAGCAGAGGGTTTCCCTTTCCTGAGTGTTTATTTAAAGTAAAATTAATTTGGTCCATTCATAATTTCTTTATTTTATTAACTGAAAAATATATCAATTGCTTTGCAAGCCTTTCATTTCTCTGTATTCCTTGTGCTCCCATCTGTGTGTTATCACAGGGGGTTTCTTTTGTTGGGTTTTTTGTTTTGGGTTGGGTTTTTTTGTGAGTATGTGTTCAGTTGTTAGAGAGTTAGTTTCTTAGGCCTTTAGATTGTAGTTGAAATACATTCATGTTGCTTGATTGCAATGAAGTCCCATTCTTAGAGGAGAACAGTCAGATTTTCTTGGAAAAGATGGATACATAGTTTTCTTTGTATTCCTTCTTAAATATGTTCCAGTCTTTTGTCTTCAGAAATGTTCATTTACCATTAAGTAATTTTCTGGTGGTGGAATTATGCTTAGTCTATAAAAAGATAACCTGGTGTTCCTCTTTCATGTTTTTACAGAGATAAAATTTGATTCTGACCTTTTGATAGACATGTTTATGACTCAAAAGTAAATATTACTGAGGAAGGCATTCCTCCTGGTCATTTTGAGTCAGTCTGATAAAAACCTTGATTTAGGAAAAGAGTACAGGATTTTCTGGGTAATAAAGTAGTTGCTGAAGACAGAGACAAAATTTGTCACAAACCCTTAAATTAGGCAGGGATAAGAGAAGGTGGGACTTGTGCAGTTTGAGAGTTGTCATTTCGTTTGAATTGTGGAGTTGCACCAGTGTAAGTGAAATCTATTCAAGATTCCTTTTTTGAATGCTGAAGTTTTTCCTGTTTTCCTCTGATTTATCATAGATGTACTCTTGGATGAAGATGATAAGTTTTATGCTCCGTGTATTATTTTCTACTTTGCAGGCTAAAATATTACAATTCCTTCTTCAAAGAAAACAATATATTTGAATGAGAACTAATTACCTCTTTTTTTATTCCAAGTGACAAAAGCTAATATATCACACTTAGCCACTATAAGAACTCCATTTCAGTAAACTAATTAAACTAATCCTATCTCTACTCATTATTCTCAGTTCTGCTAAATATTTTAACAGCATAGATTTATTTCATTACATAAATTATATCATACTTAAAGAAAACAGTTTGCATGATGGCGTATTTGCATTCCCAGGAGTTTATTTTGGGTTTTTGAATTCAGACTTCACATTTCAGTTGAAATAATATTATTTGCCTTATTTACCATGGTAATTCTTCTTAATTATTACTAATTATCTAGAATGATGTATAGCTTTAATTAAAAGTAAGTGCTTGGCATTCTTGTTAACTTAGATTAAACAGTGATAGTTCTCTGCATATAGACAATGTATGTTAGAATGTTCTGATGTTTCCTACAGTTCAAAACCTGTAATTGCATAACTTTGTGGGTGGTCCTTCCAATGAACCAATTAAAAGGTAAAAAAAAAAAATAAAAAAGTTGCTTTTTGATTGTAAGTGATTCTGATTGTACTAAATAAAAAGATCATGTGCTTACGGGACATGTCTTAAGCTATATAATGAAAATAAGAATGTCTACCTAATTTTTTTTTTTTTTTGCTTAAACAATGAAACCAGGATATGTTGAATGGTAAGAATTTAACCAGCAGTGTTGCTAGGAAGCTGTAAAGGAAGGGTGCATAAGTACCACTTCAGGATAATTGTGTTCTGCTTAAAGACATGTCATGCAATTAAAACAAGAACCTGTAAGCCTCCCAAATCTCTTAAGTTTAGTTTAGGTCTTGCACTTAATGCACCTGTTGCAGAGCTTTCTGAAATGCTAAGGAAAATGCAGATAATAGGTAATGAATCAGAATGAATTTAGGGTATGTTACTCATGTGAGCTGTTAGAAGATTCCATCATTTCAGTGATTTTTTTGATAAAACACTTATATCATCGAGGTAATGGTGTTCCAATCCTAGTGCCAGTTCTTGTGCTGTTATCTGGACTTTGATTTCTGTCCCTGTTAATGGCTTCTCATAGTGCTGACATGAGGTGAATTTTGAGGATTTTAGGAAATTCACACAGAAAGGAAACTAGTTTTGGGTAGTTCTAGCTGGAGATTCTGCATGATTTCTTAAAAAATGAGAGGCAGACAGTCAAGCATCAGACAGTTTGTAAATTGTTTTATCCTGAGTGCTCTGGGTTTCAGTCCCTCAGCTCAACACGTCATGAGAGCTCTCCCAGACTTGTGCTTGCCAAGTCCAGTCTGCCAGCTGGAATTAGCAGAACTGGAATTCATCTACCAGGTACCAAGCAAGCATTACCACAGCTTTCCATGACACTTCACCCTGCATTGCACCTTAGCTGCTTCTTGAAGGCAGCAGCGTGAATTGCTTTCGTATTTTGCTCATCAATAATCCAAACCTTTCATTCATTGACTAAGTTTATATGCACACACTGTTGTTTTGGTCAGTTTGCAAGTATTTGCCCCTAATTCCTTACAAAAGACCATGGTAGTTTTGTTTCCATCATCTGTTCCGTTCCTTTTCTGACATAGACAAGAAAAGTAAATCAGTTTTCATTTATTCATCTATCTGCAAAGATGTTACCTACAAACAAGCTTTAGATGTGGTTTATGGAGATTAGCAGAATGGTGTAATCTGGTCATATGCAAAATGTTAAATATATTGCAAACAGACTTTTGAATGCCAAAAACTCTTAGAAAGAAAAAGGGAAATTAAGCCCATGGTATAATCTATTTTATCCTTCTCTGATACATCTTTCTCCTTAACACTTTGGAGAATATTGAGTAAAAGACTACTCTTTTGAAGACTATCTAGATTCTAATACTTAATAGAAGTTTTTAAATACTATTTGTGACTTGTTTATTTTCTTAGAGTCATAATTGTGATGAAGCTGTTCAGTAAGGCATAAGTTGTAGCTTACAGAGCTTTTCACCTTCCAGAGGCCTCTTTAACTTGAGCTCCATCACCAGTGATTGAATTCTGGCCTCTGAGCTCTGTGCAGTGACCCTGCTCTTCATGCAAAGATCCTGGGCACTGGCCTCAGGGAGCTGCCAGAGCATGCAGGACACTGCAGAGGTTGGATGGGTCTGGAAACCAAACCAGGGACCAAACCACACCTCTGTGTGACATTCTGATGTGGCCTTAGACTTAGGAACTTAGTGATGTGCATGAAAAATCCGGGAAACTCCCCAAGGCTTGGCAAGGGCACAGGTGACACAGGACAGGGAAATGCCTTGGAACTGCCAGAGGGCAGGGCCAGGTTGGATTTTAGGAAGAAATCTTGTAGGGGATGCCTGGGGCTGTCCCATTCCTGGAAGTATCCAAGGCCAGGGCTTGGAACAACCAGGGATAGTGGAAGGTGTCCCTGCCATGGCAGGGGGTGAGCTTTAAGGTCCCTTCCAACACAAACCAATCTCAGGTGGTTCTCTGAAGCTGCACATGTTCAGGAAATGCCTGTGGTGCTGTCCCCTGGCTTTCAGAGTTTATCAGGTGTTCTGGATGTTACTGTGACTCTGTCTTGCTCATGCAAACTGCTGAGCCAAGCTGTCAGAAGCAGAATTGAAGCTCCTTCTGCTGAGATCAGGACAGGCTGGAAAGTACACAGAACTGGCTAAAAAGGAGGCTGTGGACGTGGGGGTGAAAAATGCATTAGTAGACTTGGAGCTGGTAAGGGCTCAGAAGATCAGTAAGAAATGAAGTTTTTCTGAAGGTCAGGAGTCTCTGTTTTAGTGGATTTGAGAGTACTTTGCTCAGCTAAAGTGACTGGCAAGTAAGAGGGGGGTGGTGGGGAAGGCAACCTGCCTTATCAACACTAGAGGCAGGCACAGAGAAAGGGACTCTGTACTGTGGAATATTTGATATCTGCCTTCCCAGTATCTTTATTTGCTGTTTATATATTTTTTTTTTCTCAGTGCATCTTGCATTATGGAACCACATTGCTTAGCATTAGTTATCAGTATCAGTAAAATAAAATTTCAGTTGCTAGATATGGTAATACCTAATAAAATGGGTTGTACTCTTTAAAGTGTGCTGTGACTGAGTAAAATATGAACTGTGCATGCAGCCTCAGTCTGCTTGCCTAGCTTGACATCAGGGTTGTGTTTCACGTGACAGATGTCTGTAATCACTAATATTTTTTGTAGTTTTGTGTATTTCATCTGTCATCTATAAGATCATGTAGTAAACTTAGAAGGAAAATTTATCTGGTAATCTTTTGAATTTCAAATTGCAGTGTTAACAGTTCTTGAAGTACCTTGTACATACATATATGTATTTATGTCTATCTGTACAGAACTTATCTGTATAATTTTACATTGAAAAATAACTGTGTATGTGTACATGTAGTGTAAAATACACATATATTTTATAGAATTCTTTAAGCTTGCTCAGTGATATTCTTTATTTCTGTTTTTGTTAATTATTGTGTCGAAGTATAAATCATGCTTATAACCAAGTTATTTTGAAATACAACAAGATTTTTCCTTTTTTCTTTCAGGCACATCTTATTTAACAATGACTTTTTATTTTGCATTAGCTTGCATGCTTACAGAATTTACATTAATTGGCATGTGAGGAACACCACTTAAACAGACTCATACATATCCTTCCTGAATAATGCAGTGAGCTAAAGGTGTTTGAAAATTTATGTGGTTTCATATTGGTAAATGAGATGTATTTGTGGATCATGTTGCTCATATATAAGCTATGTTTAATTATAAATTTATAATAAATACATCATGGGTCAAAAGATGTGCAGGTAATATAAATATTTTATGGAAGTGCCAAAATGTAAAATTGTTGCGGTGATAAAAACCACTCTGATTTTTTTTAAGAGTTGTGAGACCACAAACTCCATGTCAGTTTGGTCTTCAGTTCTAGTAGTATAATATTTTGACAAGGGACAACATTTTACACAGTCCCAAGACCAGATCTTTCACTTTTGTTCTTACAGCTCAGTTGAAGTTACTCCCCTTGAGGAGCTGACCTCAAGTGCTAAATCTCCCAATTCTATTTTTTGCTAGGCAAAGAAGATGATGACAGTATAAGCCCATGCACTCACAGCAGCAGTTTCACATATTTGATGAGCTCACACTCACGAGACATCTCCATATCCTGTAGTGTTCAGCCAGGTGGACCAGGCATTACATAGTCCATAGTGAGTAAAGAGTCCTACATTATATTAAGCTCTCTCTCCATTACTTTCTACAACTGTGATGAATGGCTGGTGGTGTTGGGGTGGGGGGAACAGTGTTAGGAAATCTTCCTCACTGATTAATCCAACGGAATGCTTTCTCTTGTTGTCGTGTTCTTCTCCTCTCCTCCTGTGTGTTCTGACAGTTTCATCCTAAAGTGGCCACATAACAAAGACATCTTTAGTCTAATATGCCTTGTAGCCTGTTGTGAAATGGCAGAAAAACCCCCACAAAAATCTAAAGAAACTCCAGTGTATTCATTAAAAAATAATTTGTTTTTAATCACTGCTGGCCATGATTATAGATAGAGAGGTATTTAGAATGAAAATTAGCCAAAGTGAGCAAATAGCTCTCCAGACATAACATTTGGGTATGAACAAAAGCTTAAAAGAATACTCTCCAACTATTTAAGCATAGTATAATCACAGACCCTGATAGTAAAATGATAGCTATTTGTTGTGTTTATTTCTTGTTACTAGCAAAATTCTTAAATTATAATACTTAAAATGTTAAAAACAAGGGCTGAAAAAACCTTCTCTGTAACAAATTGGAACATTTAAGAGCTGCTGGTTTTGTGTGAACAGGTCATGCAGCCTAATTTCAGATCTAGGCTATTGATCTGGTGGTTTTGTGCTTGACACCCTTCATTACTTTGTGTCCAAGGTATTATTTGTTAAATGCCATAACAGCTCCAAAGCAGCAAGGCCAATGTCATAGATTCTCTGTCCCAACCTCAGGCACACAGCTAATGGGATAACCAAGAATTACAGGTCCATGTAGTATCTCCTGTGAGCCAGATGGTGCTGCTGGGTGATGGCAGATGGACACAAAGTGGAGTAGGTGCAGGCAGAGGATGGGTGGGGGGAAGATGGAGAGCTGATCCAATTGGAAAAGAGCTGAGCATGGTTAGTGAAGGCAAGGAAAATGCTGAGAAGTGGGTATTGTCCCTTCCTGTGGCTACCTGGGAGTAGAGGACAGCACATGGGGGGGTGTTTTTAGCTCAAGAGGTACGTGCTGGCCACAGTAATTTGCAGAGACATGTAAAAGAACCTTTAAATAGTCACATCAGGGAGTTTCTGAAACAGGATTCCAGTCTGAGCATGGGCCACGGGAGGTCAAACACTTATCAAATTTTGAGAAGGGATTTCTACCCTTAAGAAAAATTACATCATGTGGCTTCCTAGCAGGTGACTCAACTCCCTGACTCAGGAGTTATCTTCCAGCTCTGCTTTCTTTCCAAGAAAAGTCAGTCACAGATGCTCTGGCATTCTCAACTGCCAAAATCCCTGCGGTTGACAGGATTAACCAGCTAAATTTGTCCATGAAAAATAAGAAATCTCTGTTTTTTCAGCAACATTCAGCAATTCACATGTTACTACTATATTTGGTGATAGTGCTGCTTTTCCTAAACCTTGTGTTTTCTGGAGTTCTGTGTAAATTTATGTGATAAAGGAATTATAGTTTGTGTACTATTAAAAAAAAAAAGTGCCTACTGCTCAAAGTTGCCTTATTTCAGGGGAAGGTTTATTGGAAATGCAGCTCACACAATGCATGATGAGGTGGAAAAAAATAGCAGAAGTGACCTCAGTGCACGCAGTCCATGTGCTTGCCATTTTTCCATTTTCTTAAGCATTTATGGACAATTGAACTTACACAGTGTGCAGCAAATAGGTAGTTTCCACATCTTTCTGTGCATGCTGTCAAATTTGTATGTTTTTACAATTATTAATAGTAAGTGCAGAGAAAGAAAAAATTATATGTTTTGAAATTATTCTAAGTGTCAGAAGTAGTAACTACACTGTGGCTCAAGACAGTTCTGGTGCTTGCTGAATCAACTCCTTAATTACATTTTTTCACTTATAAAATCTGACTCATAATTTACATTTCAAGAACTCATATTTTGTCCAAAATTTAATTTCAGAGGTAAGATCTCAGTGAAGGGAAGTCTCAGCACTGGTCTCTTCAGTGGAGTTAAATTTTGTACAGCTGTGTGTTTACCCTTTATCAGTAAAATAAAACAGATTGCAAAGATTAACAGCAGTACAGTACCTGCTGTTTAATTTAAAAATTAAACAACTTTAGGCCAAATAGATCTCTTATGGTTCTGTGCATGTAGGCATTGTCATTACTGCCATGAGAAATAAATTAGGAAAAGATCCAGCTTTGTTCTGCTCCATCTTCTAGATTCTGTGGCACCACATCTGCTAATATTCCTGCACTAGAAAGTTTCTAGTGAGTAAGGGCTTTGGGAGTTCACATTGTGTAAATATGTATTTATAAATTTATGAGTTTGATATTGAGGGAGCCTCAAGTTTTTCCTTCATGCCAGATCCTCTCCCAATTTCATTTTACATATAGCTGTCTATAACTGTTGCTGTTCCAGCTGCATTAACTTGTTCCTTCTTATATATTGTCTTTATATTTTTTATTGAGGATTGTCAGGAAACCAAGAAGAAAATTGTCTTTTCTAGGTTGGGTAGCAGTACTTTTATTCCATTTATTTAATTTGATTTAAACCTTTCATGACACTCTTAATCATTGTATTTTCCTGCCATGTCTTTTTGAGCATTTATTTGTGTTAAGCAATCAGCTAAATAAGCATTTTGAACTTTGACCCCAGTTACTTAGTGCAGTGCCAGTGTGTACCTTGGTGATTGAGATGAACATAAAGAATCCTATCCATGTTTTCATTAGTATATCTGGGTATATGGTTATTTTAGAAATGAGGTGAGGAGCCATTTGCAGTGTGCATGTGTCAATATTTATGTAGGCATACAAACAAAAGGTTGAAATGCAGGTAGGACAATATGCAAGGATTAATTTTTACTCTCTTTATGGCCTTTTTAAATGAAGGAAACATGCTGGTGGTTGGGTGATTCTGTGCTATCAGTTCATTTCAACCACTTTAGTGACTTAAATTAAAAAGGATGAAAGGATAAGTAGTAAGGGAAGATAAAAAAAAAAAAAAAAACAAACAAAAAAGAAAAATAGAATTAGTAGCAAGAAGTTTGGTCTGTGGTTATCTTAGCTGAATATTACATGCTGATAGAATACAACACTGTGGACAAGAAATAGTCTTGAATATATTTTCTGCTTTCTTGCAGCTGATTCTTTCTGGAGGAAATGTTCTGCCAGCCACGTTCTTACAGTGTCAGCTTTTGAGCCGTTGTGCCTGGGTGCTCTTTTTGCAGCTCAGGACAGTTATAGTCTAGTCATATGTGGAATAATTCACATTTCTAGATTTTAGCAGCATTTAATTGAGAATTATTGGGTTTCTGCATAAATATGTGTGAAATGATTGTTCATTTCTGATCCCAACCTTTTGATTAATCAACTTTCCCTTGGGCAGTCATGCAGAATTTGCCATGTTGTGCAGCAGCCAAGCAGGCATTTAAGATTTTCATTGTTAAGCTCAGTTAAAGTACAAATTCAGATTTTAGCAAATGGCTTTTTTGAATAAATAAGCATGTAACATTATCCTCCGTGATATCACCTTTTTTTTCTTTTTTTCCTTTTTTTGAGAAATACATCCCTCAATAGAAAGGGCTGCTCAGGCCATTCAGGATTTTTCATAACAACATAAGACACAAAGTAGAGTGAAGTGATCTCTCAGGAGGAGCAGAGTGACCTTGTAGCCATCTAAAGTTTGATCAGGTGCCTGGATTAACACATGAGTAGAAATAATGCTGGGTTGGTCTGGCATCTCTGGAGCGCTGGTGAAGAACACACCCAGTGGTCAGTAAAATGCCTGCTGCAGGAAGATTTGGATATCATACAGCTCATGAAAGACGTTGGGCACCTTTATAGTGCTAGTGTAACTGTCATGTCTATTATAAATTAATTTTTAAAGGGATTTGTTACATTTAGTTGTGATTGAGAAGTAAGAATGTGAGATAGGATTACAAAGAATCTCAGAAAAGAAGGTGCAATTAATTTAAAATCCACTGGAACTCCACTAAGACACACATTTCTGAGTGAAGGATCACATAGCAGCTTGCAGCATGACAGTGCCTCTTTCTTACACCAACTTAATTTAGCATTATTGCATGAGAAAATGATATGTTGGCATTTTTTATCAAATGCCCTTTCATCTCCAACTACAACTTTTTTTACTAGTGCCACCTGCAATCTGTAATTTTATTTTTTTTTCTGATAAAACTGGTACTGAATTTAAAAAACTCTTAGCTATAAATTCTCATGCTCTCATTAATTGTGTTGTCTAACTGAAGAACCAAATATTGGAGAACTCAAGAATGGCACTATAGCTCTAATGACTTCTGTAATGCTTTTAAACTCAGTGCAAACGAAATGATTACTCACAGAAAATATTAGTTCAGAGAAAATACAGCATGGGCAAATGTTATGCTGCTTTCCCTGAAGAATTCAGGTGACCTTATTATCTACCAACATGAAAAACTGCTGTTGGGAAAGGAAGGTCATTCAGACATCAAGGAAAAATCAGTCCTTGTCCTTTGCCATAGAGACTTCCAAGTATATACCAGCTGCTCCAGAGAGGAATCCCACAACTGATTTGCTGTGTGTGATGTGTAGATAAAATCCTCGTTGATCTTCACTCCTGGAGATAGAAATAATTAGGTAGTTACATAATAAGGTGACAATCAAGGCCATTTTTGCAAAGCAGAGACCATAAAGCCTGATTTGTCAACAAAACCTGTTCAGTTATTAATAGGGAATTTCACATCTACATAAACTTGTTGGGATGTTCCGTGGAGTTGCAGATAGAAAATGAAGCTGTTTATTGATCAGAACTGATTTTTTTTTCCCTGGAGTCCGTGCCCTAACTGTAAAGTACAAGTGCTGACTGCCACACTCTGCTGATTGCAGATTTTTTTTGACAGCCAAGCCCTGACTCTTCCCTAATCCGTGTAGCTGCATTGTAGGAATTACAAAGCTGCTGTGACAGACCTGTTCTGTATTCCAGGAACTGCAACACACCTGTCATCAGATAGAAGCAAGAATGCCCAAGTCATCACTTTACTTGGGAAGCAGAACAGATGATTGAAATTATTTCTTACTACTAACTAATTCCCCTTTTAGCAGAGATAAGCTGCTTTGTTCAGCTGTAAATGAAACATTAGGGTATTAGCTGTCAAGGCAGAAGTATTGGAGGAGCTGAGATTTTATCAGCAGTAGTAACATTCTGGGCAATAAATTGTTTTGTTGGGCAGAATACTATTCTCCAGAGGTACAGAGAAACAAAGCTCATTAAGGTAAATGCTTAAAGCACCACAAAAAAGCAAAGACAAAGGCTTATTACCTTTGTTTTGGGGATAGATAAAACATTTGCACTTTTTCATCTCTGCGTAGCACTGAAGAATTATGTGGTGCTGTTATTAAAAAGGTGCATTTGTAGACTTGTAGAATGCTTTCTGAATATATCCAAGGGACAAATACATTCCTGAAATATCAACAGAGAGCTGTAGTAAGTGATGGCTTTTTGGAAATTGTTTTGTTTCCCTCTGGGTAAAATTAGGTATCTGCACATTGTCCTGTACTTAGCATTCGTCAGATTAATAGACTTGCATTATTAAATGAATGTTTGAAATGGAGAAGCAGAAATGGAGTTATACTAAATATTTTTTTTTACCAATATATTTACCTAAATTAAATTCAGAAGGATTCATGGCATGAAGCATGAGGATGATGGGAGGAGATTAATTCTTGGTGGTAGGGACTGCAGCTAAAGAAAAATATCTGAAATGTTAGGAAGGAATTAGAGCTCTGTAAACCAAGGATGGACATAAACTTGCTATCAGAAACAGTTAAATAAGATAGAAGTGGAGGGAATCTCTGTGAGCTAAAAAGCCTGCAAGTAGCCAGAGGCAGATACTGTTTTCCATCATTACTTGTTAGAAGTAGCATTTTAGAAAACTGTAAAATAGGAGTTTCATACATAACACAGAGAACAAAGACGTGTCGCTGCAAAATTGCATGGAAGACTCTGTTAATAGCTGACATAAATGCCTTCAGAATTTTCTCTGTGCAACATGGAGGATTTGGAAACACTGAAGAGAGCTTTGCAGTCCAACCTGTCACCTACAAAGGAGTCAAGAAAAGATGCTTTAGGAAGAACCGAGTAAAAATTAGAAGAGAGCTGACCAAAGCATGGGTTATTTATGAATGGCTTTCTGTAGACAGGAAATCCTACACAGACAAAAACCCAAAATTCTGAATTCTGCTAGTTGGTTTTATGTATAATGGAAATATATATTCTAGTTTCATATCTATATCTATAATACATATATAGATATATGTTTTCTTCATATTGTCTATTGTATATAGACACAGTGTTCTTTAGATATGCCTGTCACTGGGTCATTTCCCAGAGATGGACAAATCTTCAGAATCAGTTTTCCATCTCTGTGAAACAGATATATTGGCCCACCAGAAGAATCTGCTTGATTTTGAGGGGATAAGTACAATAATTTTCACCTTTTGTAATGGCTAAGACTGAAATTAATGAAGTTTTTGTTTCCTCATTTGGGCTAATTGTGCTTATCTGACAAAGTGTTAAGGTTTGGTGAGGGAGGATTATTCCATGATGCTTTAATTTACTGTCTTACATTGATAGTTATAAAGAATATTCACACTTTTTGCAAGTGCTTTATATGCACCTGCCAACTATTAAAGAAGATAAACTTGATTTTAAAATTCAGATTTAATCTGAGGAGTTTCCACTCAAAGAACGTGACTCTCCTGTATCCTGGCCTGTCCCTTGCTCAGTCCCAGCTGCACCACAGTCACCTGGAGCAGCAGGAACCTTTAGGCTCTTGTTTTTCTCCCAGTACTGCATCAGCTCAAACCCAGCCTGCCTGGATTGCAGCCCCTGCTCCAGGGCTGCTTCCTAATCTGGAAATGCTGCCAAGACAGAGCTCTTGTACTTGCTGAATGGGAACACAAGGAGTTCCAAAGGTAAACTCAGAACACCAAAATGTCAGGGCTTCTTGCTTCTAGTAAAATCTTTCCTTTCTTTCTCTTTGGGGAAATCTGTTTTCTTAGCTGTCTCAGGAGATGAATGCCAGGTTTTACACACCAGGGCTTTATTTTAGGTGATGCATCTTTCAGAACAACCAATCATTCTGCAGCTATTTAATTAATCTTTGCAAATGTTGATTTCACCCTCTACTTTTCTCCTTTACTTGTAGAGTAGGGTTGAGGGAATGTAGTGTGTAAGTGTAGGAGGTTATTGCTGGTTTTATGAAAATAAGGCTGGGATATTTTGCATTATGGACTCATCCCCAGGGTAGTCTCTCATAGTTATCCATAAGCTAAAAACCCCCAGATTCTCAACTACCATGAGCAGCAAATGAATGAGAACTGGGCTTTGATCTTCTAAAATGCTTGGGTTAGCTTTGAGGTGCTACAGATCTTAACAGCCCACTGTGAATTCATCCCAGCTGAGCTGTGGTCAGCAGCCCAAGTGGCCATGGGAGAGCACCTTGGAGAGTCTGTGGGGATCAGGTCCAGCCTTTTGCTTTAGTTGAGCAGGTTGATGTTTTTGTGTTTTATAACTCATTTTCCTGAGCAGCTGGTTTGCAGAGTTCTGTACCAGTACTGAAAAGGGCTGTTGGGAAGATGAGTTCATAGAGTTCCTGTGGAGAGGCCAATCATGAGCTGATTACTTGAAGTAATTTGGTTGTGGAGGATATCAGTTATGGTTACATTCTGCTGTTTTATATTAACAAAAAGATCAACCTAGACAAAAACCATAGTCCTGATTGCAAAAGATAAGGTGGAAAGGTCTACTCTAATTTTTAATTGGTATTCTAAACTAATTTTAATCATGCTTTCATCTTGTTTTGAAGCATACATTTAGTTTTAAATACACACTTATTTGGGAGTAATGATAGACAATTACTGAAATATTCAGAGACCTGGAATAATTTGCATATTTACAAGTGGCTTGTTTTTATCTAACATCTAGTCAAGCTTTGGTATGTTACTGCCATGAATCACCAGGAGGGGAAAAAAAAAATAAAAAAAATAAGGCCAACAACAGAAAAAAAAAACCCCACAAGCAAAACAAACAAACCTAAAAAATCAAAAGAAAACACAAACAAAATAAAAAGTTGAAATATTTCTTTGTTGTTGTCCACTTTAGGAGCTCATGGAGAAGCTTGAAAGTGGATAGAGCTCTGAAAAAATACCCAAGTTTGTTGAGTTTGTTGTTGTTCTTAAAGTGGAAGAGAAAAGTTTTCTGCAGTGCCTCAGAACTGTCAGGCTAACAGGGTACAAGGTGCTGATCTGAGAGAAACTTCACCAGCCTCACTTTGTACTGACAGGTCTAACCCAAATCCAGCCTTCCCTTAGTGTGTCACTCTGACTTTATGCAAGATCAGGGATTTCTGTCTTCTCTCAGCTTTGTTCAAGCCAGCACAAACCCCTCTGATCCGTGTGTTTATTGGATGGAGCACTGGCTATGGCTAATTTGCACAGATTTGTACTGCAGGTCATGCAACAACTTAGTCCAGATCTAATGCATGTGGTCAAAGAAAAATGTGTATTTTGGATGTTTGTGAAACGAGGACCAGAAACATAAGAAGCCAAACGTATCTCACATATAGATCTGTCCTGGCCACATAGCAATATCTTTAATTTACGATTTCTGTAGCTGTGCTGATTTTTGACATTGCTGAGAATCAATTACTAATGTGAGTGCAGTGCAGAGTTTTGGCATTTGACTGTGCTGGAGAGGGTCATGGTACAGGACTGGAATTTTCTCTTTAGGACATCAATGCAGTTGTCTTTTGTTTCAGCAGCAAGAAACGAAGAGATAAAAGTTAGGAAAATTATACACTTGTCAGAAAATGTGTAAGTGACAGAGATTCTCATGGTTTCTACACCAGTCAGTGAACAGTTTATGCTGTGCTTTGTAAAATTGCTTACTGCAATATTTACTGGTGAAGTGTTGAGTGTTTTATACCCCCTGACCCCTCTGTTTTCATCCATGTAAAGTTACTTTTTCATGTCAACCCTTTGCCTCAAGTGCCTGGGTGTGTATCTCCCAGCAGCAGTGATTACTGCAGAAAGCAGGAGTGGTACTCAGCTGAGAAATCCTACTTTGGCTGCTGCTGGGCCCAGGAATTGCAGCTTGTTCCTGGATCTTGCAGGTTTGATCCTCTGGAGTGTAACCCACTGTGTGCCTTTCCATGCCTTGAAAGGGCTTTTTCAAATCCTCTCTAGTCCTCTGTTCTCTTTATTCATTTGGATTCTTTGCATGATTTTCATTTCAATGAAAAACTCATAATTTTTCCTGTGTCACTGTTTTTTTTTTTTTTTCATTTGTACTGTGGTTCAGAGTCCTCACTTGGCTGGCCAGGAGAGAGAATAATGAAGGGGTAGGACTGAAAAAACTGTGATGTTGTTCTGTTCATATATATGGCTTCTGGATAAATCCCTGAATTACTGTATTGAAGTTGCTTGAAATTTTACAGTCTTTGCTGACGGGAAAACTAGGAGAATCTATCAGCAGTGCACAGTGGATGGGCCACATTCCTCAAATAATCCAGTCAATTAAAAATTGATTTTTGTTCTAGGCAGCATGGTGGTAATGTAGTGGGGAGACAGTGTATGCATTACCAACAGAGCTCACATCAGTTAAGTGATATTTAGGTGATCTTCTGTCATGGGAGAAAGCAGTGCAGTTGATGATCTTTGCTACTGAAGAAGCTAAATTGAAGTGTCAGATACCAGAATTGCATTTTATTTCTAATATGTTGGCCTGCCAGCTTGGGAGAAGCTATGTGAAGTCTGCGAATACAAAGGGACAAAAGTGCTAAATCTAGCAGAAACTGAATGGTTTGGGGAAGATACTATAACACAGCTTTTAGAGCCTTTAAATGCATTTAAAGGAATTGAATCTTGTACTTCAGTTACTGGACCTTTTGTCTACTGCCTTTCTCCCTTTTCCTGGCAGCAGCTCTAAAATAAATGAAAGGTATGCATGATCTAAATTGCAAGTCTTGGTTGATCTTTTTTGGTTTTGTTTTTGTTTTTGTTGTTGTTTGTTTTTTTGTTTTTAAATACCCCTTAAAATAGTTGAAGTGAGGACAAAAAAAAAAAAGCCCAAAACTATTAATTGAGAAATGTATTTCCCTCAGATGTGTACAATTCTGAGCTGCATAATTTAAAGGGGTATCTTTCTGCTATCAGAAATGTGGAAACGTGCAGTCACAAAGATTGGGCTCTATCATCAGCACACACTGTGAGTCTGCAGTGTGAGACACAAAGCTGAAATTAGTCTGCTCTTGTCTTGATTCATTAAAGCATCTATTGCTAACGATAGTAAATTTCCAATAGAATAGAAAACATGTAGGAAGTTTTACTTCAGGTTCTTAGTAACCACAGGATGCTGAAATCACATCTGCTCTTGGTTATGAAACATCACAAGTTCACACTAAGGGTGTTAGATTTTTGTTTTGTTTTTAACACAGACTTTTCCCTTCCTTTTCTTTCAAAAGCAGTCGTAGGATGTCCTGGTGCATCTGTGCTTCACCTAAAAGGTGGCTGCATTTCAGTGGCAGGTGAAGTGATCCCTAAACTCTTCTCCAGACCTCTTGGAGGTTCAGTTCCCTAATTACTGCCAAGTGCTTTACAGTACTCAGTTGAAAGATGTTGGAGAAATTGAAAGCAGGCTTGTTCTTTCAAGTTTAGATCCTAATTTAAAGATCCTAATTTTTGAATTGAGAGTGCTACTTCTATGCTTAATTGCATTACATCTAAGCTCTTTGTCACGGTGATATTTTAGTAACATATTGACATGCACCTCATCTTGCCTTAGCTTTCAACCTGCAGCATTGTATCTGTTTGTAAAATGAGTGTATCAGAGCCAGGCTGGGAAGATGGGCAGTGATCTGTGAGGTATTTCACATCTGTAAAGTTATCCCACGCTATGTTTCTGAACACTGCTTGACAAAAATGTTTAGCATTTCCCAACCAATTTGCAAAGGGGATAGTGCCTTTCCAAACATAATCTATAATTGTTTCTAGTAGAAGAGACTGATTTAAAAAAACAAAAACAACCCCCCCCCACAAAAACAACAACAACAACAAAAATAATTGGCCATCAGTAAAGTTATTTCTTAGCATCATGTTTAATTTTAACCTAGGTTTTTATAAGTTGAAAATCATCCAGAAAAGATAATTTCACCTGTATTAGTAGCTTTCTTTGTTAATTTATTACTAGGCTGTGTAAAGGGAAAATAAATCACAAATTCTCTTTAAATGTTATTCTTGGGGTAAAATGCTGCTGAGTTTTAGTGCTTTGAAAGAAAAACAAGAAATATGTTTCTTGGCCTCAGAATGAGGTATGATTTGAATACAAGTGGCTGACTGTGATAAGTATGTTGGGCTCCCTTCTGTTAATTATAGTATTTCTAATGAGACTAATTTGACAGCCCCTGTGTCATATTATGCTGAATATTTCCTGTACTATCCCTTGGAGGAGAAGCCTTCTTCCCACCTTGTGAGTAGTTTTTGATGGATTATAATTTCAGGGGGTCTGTGCCCCCAGCAGATACTTGCTCTCTGTTCAGTTGGAATGACTTCTGTCTGTTCTCTAAATGGGCAAACTTTTCCCAGGCATTGAAAGAGAAAGTAAAAAATGGGATCAGACAGGTTCCCTTAAAATATCTTTTTAAACATGTGCCTTATTTCATTGTATTTTTTGTGTAGATATAACAGTTTCCTCAGTTTGTTGCTGTGAATGACAACTTATTGTAAACACAAAATCTTTTCTCTGGGTTACATTAAGTAGAAGGCATATTTAAATTTCATTTGTTGTTCTTTTTTCTGTATAGTAGTGCAAAACAAAGCTGGCTACTAATCTCAAGATCAAAGCTAGATATTGTAATTATCCTAATATGGGATTTGATATTATAAAAATTCCCACTGCTGTTTTGTGAAACCCAGGAAACTATTTTCTCTTAACTTGAAGTTTGCATTTTGTGAACGGTTGAAGTAACTTCTTCGGAAGCTTTTTGACAAAAAAGTCCAGGAGTTGCCGTAACTTTTCTTTTACAATATTATTGTAGTTTTAGCCAAACTCCACCAGGTGTTGCCAAAGAACATACAGCCAAGGGAAAGTTTACGGCTGAAGTGGAAGTTGCTCAGAACAAGGATGTACGTTTTTATGAGCACAGGCATTAAAACCTTTTCCTGAAGCAGGAGAGCACGTCCCCTACAAATTTAAGGGCATTCCTCTTTCCTAACTAAACATCAGGAATCAAACAACTTGGTACAGAGTTGCATTGTTGATGTGGGTATCACATTCTTAAAATTTGGTAGTGTGGGTTTTTTTTGGGTTGTGGTGTTGTTTTTTTTGGGGGTTTTTTTGGTTTTTTTTTTTTTTTTTTTTTTTTTTTTTTGTTTTGTTTTGTTTTGTTTTTTATGAAAGGAAGATATTCTCTCACAGGCTATAGGTGAATAATATGCTGGCTGAACCATTAGTTACAGACTACTGTAAATATTCCACTATGTTGCTGTCTTCATTTTGGGTGATGGGGTGTCCTTTTAGTGAGATGTTCAAATTACTATCATTTTGTGTATTTGGTGGGTTTGGGATTTTTCCATTCCAGTAAGCAAAGCTGCTATAGACACTTTATTTCTCCAACCTTTGGTAAAGATGTTCCTTTCCTTTGTTTGCTTTTCGCCTTGCTGAGTCAGGAGTTTAGCAGATCACAAATCAGTTCTGTTTCAGGGTTTTGTCTCATTCTGGGAAGAAAATGTGCTTCCAAAAGCCAAGGTTTGCTTGAGGTAATAAGAGCCCCAAAGTTGTGGCTGATCACAACAGTGCAGTGCAAAATGCTCAGGCAAACAGCACTCGGTGGCAGCAGGAATCAATTCCGAGCCTTGGCGCAGAGCAGTTTCCATCCTGCCTCCCTGGTGAGTCCAGCCATTGTGCTTATGGCATAAAAAGCAATGTGCATTTTAATTGCTGCTCTCGTTTTTGAACTGTTGCTCGACTATTACTATGGTTTAAGTGAAAAAAGGCTGGATCGTGGACAGCACTGGTTGCCAGAAAAGGTGTTAGCAGGGACTGCTTGTGATGGTGCTGCAGAAAATCTGTGTTAGGTGCTGCACTGAGCCAGGAACTTTGAGGGAATCACCTCTGGCAGGTAATTGGGAGTCTCTGGAATGGCAGCTTTACATTCTATAAATGCTGTGATGTTTTCCTTTGTGCTTTAATTAAAGCTTTCACTTTACTGTTGTGCACAAATGTTTTCTATTTGAATGTTTATTGAATGTTCAACAGCGACAAGGAAACCAGGGTTCTTTGGTGTAGTCTGGCATAATCAGTATGGGTTGCAAAGATAAAGGTGGTTAAGGGAAAAGGAAGGGGAAAACCTGAAATGTTGCAGTTACTTGAAGCAGAAAGATGTTCAGAAATGTGGCTGTAGCTAAGATGTTCAGCTAATGTGGCTGCACAAAGAAACTCGTTGCTCGTAAGAAATCCAGGGCAGTGACTTCACCTGGTGGTATTTAATTAATTATTTATTGAGCATTATCTTTGCTTCCCCTTGGGATGCCATCTCCCTCCTTCCACCCAGAAGTGTCAACTAATGGTTTGAATATAGAGTATTTTAATTACTTTAGATCTCAGTAGATGCTGGTATGTAGGTAATTTGCTCCCTTTCATAACTATATGAGTAGAGTGGATAACTCAATATTGCTGTAGCTTTCCTGGGATCCCATTTTATCCCCATCCCAATGCACTTGACAAAGAGGGTGGAAAGGAAGAAGAGGAAATATAAATTATCCTGCGGAGGTGAGATTGGATCGGCGTTTCAGCTGCTGTGTAATACAGATGCTGTGATCAGGTGCTGAGAGCCAAAATGCTCACAGCCCTCGTGCCACTCTGAGCAAAGGTAGTGAAGATTGAGCAGTTCTCTGATGTGGTCTTATCAGTTTGAGTATAATGTAAATCCTGTTACAGCAGCTTTGTCCGATCTGCCTGTAGCTTTGTTCTGAACCTTTCAGTAACAGTTCACTGAAGCAGAAAGAACCCTGTGAATTGATATTATAAACCTGCATGGTTGCTTTATTCATTGCTGGAGCAACAGAATATAACAGAAGTATTTATTTTAGTGGATTGAGGATACTTTTTTTCTTTCCCTATCAACATGAGCAGAGGAAAAATGTTCTAAATGCAAAAGAGGAAAAGCTAATGCTATAATCATATCCATACCCACTCTCAGCACAATCCCATTGAAAGATAATGCAGAACACCATATGTTTAAATTATTTTACACATTCAAAGAGATCTTTAAAATCCCAGAGTGTTGTTATTTCCTGCTGATGTAGAAAAAAATATCAGGTGACGCTATTATAATCAGGAAATAATAGTCCTGTGAAAGAAAAGCTTCTCATAATGCACTTAGTCTTTCCAGACAACTGTATTTTTCTAAGCACCACCTACCTGCTCTCTTTGGGACTGAGATGAGCCTTGGCAATTCAAGATTGCATTGTATTCACTTTCTTGCTGGTGGGCATTTTTTACTGAAGTTCAAGAGCGTGAAATTTCTCTTTAGTCTCACTGCTTTGATATGGTATTTGCCTAATAATCAAACAAATTAAAGTGTGGAAAAAATTGATAAAACTGCAATATCTTAAAATGAAGAGGCTGAAACAGTAAATTGAGTTCCTTGTAATAATGCTGCGGTGCCATGTTGACCCTTATTCTTGAAAATCAGTTTTTTATGTTGTGCATCAGTAAGATGTGCGCTATTTGAACTTTTCAAGTGTCATGTAATCTAAAAATTCAGGCATTATACTTGAAGATGTTCTGCAGAGTTTTAATTAACATTTGTGAATTATGCAGATATGGAAGGCCAGCTCTATTGGTAGATGTTTGTATATGCTATCAATGACTTCTGCTACTTAAGACACATCTTCTCTTGTGTGGATCACTTACAAAGTGAGTTCCATTACAACTAAAGGGGTTTTTTTTTTTAAATGGAAAGCACTCTTAAGATGTGAGTTACTTAAGACAGAAATATTTTGTATACTGCTCTTAAAATTTCACTGCTTCTTCAGGTGTAGTGTAAGGAGTTTCACACTAACACAGAAAGCAGAATAAGTTTGGGTGGGTATAAAGCTAAGTCTGACAAATTTTATTATGTGATGTAATGGTGCCTTATGGGATGAAAAGTCAGAGGGTCTTTTATTTTTCTTTCTCTTTTAATTTTCCTTTCCAGGTAGAATAGTAAGGAAGGACATTGTGTTAATTTCACACGTTTCAACAATTTCTGAGTGACAGGAATGCTCCTGATTTTTCATATGTATCTGTTTTCCTCTTTACATGGCAAGTATTTGCACGACCTTACATGGGATGAGTGGTGCTGTTCATCCTTGCTTGAAGGGCTTGGGGGTTTCAGGGAGTCCTGAAGCAGCTGGCAGTGCAGTTTTCAAGTGGGTAACACACACCCAAGTGTGCATCCTGGGTGGGCACTATTTGCTTCGTTCTCACATCAGATTCCAGCTACGTCAATCCGACAGCTGGAAATGCAGTAAAATGTAAAGAGGAATAAATGGAGTTATTTTTGCATATTGCTATTTTCTTTCTATGTCCCCACACCTCTCATCAATCCAGATGTTTTGTCCATTGAACACGAGATGCTTGTATCTCTAGGTTATAAAAACATACCTGCTTGTATTAGCAAGATGAATGGTTAACTGATTTAGTAGCCAGGTCGTCTCTCTCTGATCACAGTAAATATTTGGATTGATTAGAAGGAAAAACAAGGCCTGTTTGTGAGGCCAGGAATTGTATTGCCTTAAGGTGCTGCCTTTTTTTTTTTTCCCTGTTTTGCATGTGTGTTTTTTTTTTTTTTTTTTTTTTTTAATTATGATACTTTTTTTCCTTCCAAAATAAACTTAAAACGTTTCTGAATGGTTTATGGAAAAAAATAAGGTGTATATGTAGCATTATGTTTTCACATTTATGTATCTCTCTCTTCTAAAATTTGTGGAATTCCTTGCAGATCTGCCTTTGTATTAAATTTTCAGTCTGAAACAATTCCTCCCATTTTGTACTCTATAGGACTGTAATATTTGTCCAATGATGAGCTGCATCCAACATTTTGTTAACTGAAATGGGAAGTGACAGACTGACTAAAAGAAAATGTCCATGTCAAAGAAACAGATATTACTTCTCTCTCACAGATTACTGAATGCCTGGACATTGAAGACTCTGAGATTGCAGATGCACTAAGGTTTCATATTGATCCGTGTTAGCCTAATTTGATCAGAAGAGTGACTTCTGTATGGTGTTATTTTCTTCTCTAGTATTTGATTGAGATGGTCAAACACTGAGAATATTGCGCAGGAAAAGGAGGGATTGGAAAGGAGAGACATTTGAAAAAATAATACAGATTTGTTAGACAAATTCCATTTGCATTGATTTTCACTAGGGGTATATGTCTTTTGATGGCAGCTGTCTTCAAAATAATAGCATAACAGATAATACTCTGCTACATAATTTTGTATTTTTATTACTTCTTTTCACTGATATTTGTAGAATAATTTAATCATTGAAGTTGGTCAGTACCTGCCCACTCAGCAAAGATACTTTTCTTTATTGTATTGTCAGTGGTTTTTTTGGCAGACTAGAAGGAAGCCATTGGTGTTATGCAAGAGTATGAAGTTGGAAAATGTTTGAAGAACTACAAAATGGGTGTGAAAAAGTATTAGTTATTTCCTAGTCTTGCAGAAGTAGGTCTGGAGTACAGGGAGTGCTCCGTCCATGAGAACACAGGCTGTGTCTGCTCTGCAGTTGGGGTTTGGCACCAGGTGACTTGCTACATCAGAGTCCTGGTGCTGGTTTGAGGAGCCCCTGCCCTGGAGGGTTTGTTTCCTTGCTTCAGCAGAGGATGGAGGCAGGGGATTATAAAGCACTCTGAGATTATCACCGTTTCAGTGGTTGCCTCATGGCATCATTGTGCAAGAGCTGGCAGCCTCAAGAAAGCAGCATGGGATGGTAGCTCAGAGGCTCCTGCTCAGGGAGCAGGGGTGGCAGGGAGCTTTTGACTGATCTGCTCATCTCCAGGTCCTTCACCACCTTCCTGGAGACACACAGAATCCTGATATCAGAAGCATAGAATTACCAGGTTGGAAGAGACCTCCAAGATCATCGAGTCCAACCCAGCCCCAACACCTCAACTAAACCATGGCACCAAGTGCCACATCCAGGTTTTTTTAAACAGATCCAGGGATGGTGACTCCACCACCTCCCCGGGCAGACCATTCCAATACTTTATCACTCTTTCTGTGAAGAACCTTTTCCTAATATCCAACCCCTGTATTTCCCTTGGCACAGCTTGAGACTCTGTCTTCTCGTTCTGTCAGTTGTTGCCTGGAGAAAGAGACCAACCCCCACCTGACTACAATCACCTCTCAGGGAGTTATAGAGAGTGATAAGGTCACCCCTGGGTCTCCTTTTCTCCAGGCTGAACAACCCCAGCTCCCCCAGTCATTCCTCACAGGGTTTGTGCTCCAAGCCCCTCACCAGCCTTGCTGCCTCCTCTGGACACGCTCAAGCGTCTCAGCATCCTTCCTGAACTGAGGAACCCAGACACAGAGCTAATCAGCTCATTGAAATCCCTCTCCCAGTTCTCCCAGGTTTTCCTGAGGAAAACAGTCCTACAGTCCTAGCAGGGAGCTTACCTTTCATACAGTCACCCCTTTAGGGACACGCAGCTTTCTTAAGGTGAAAAAAGTCCAGTGGGATTTTCCTTGCCAATCTCGTGGAAAGGGAACACATGATCTGAAAATCAAAAGTTTAAAAGTTGTCTAAAAGTTTAATATTAAGATATGAGAAGCCATTAGTTTTGCTGTCATGCCCTGGCAAAGATCCTAATTTTGGTGCCAAACTTTGTATTGGATGTCTTCTGTCCAGTCAAATAAAAGTAGCACCAAAAGCATCCATTTTGTACAAACTGGAAAAAGACTGGTTGTATAGTAACATGGTAGAAGCCTTAGTGAGAATGGGTAGTTATCACATGGTGTCATCACATCATTTGCAGAGCAGTTATTAGTTTTATTTTTCCTTGCAGTTATGGCTCAGGACAGGGAAAATGTGGTATATTGCTTTCTCTTTTTCTTTTTTTTTTACTCAGGAGATTGCATGCTTTGTCAAGAACACATTTGTTAGTCTCAGTGTCATATTTATATTAAAGACATAACAGAATCCTACTGCACTATCAATTGCTTTTCATTACCCTTGTCTTTGCTCGCAAAGGTCATCACCTCACATGTGAATCAAATTTGGAAAGGAGTATTTTCTTTAGAAGCAGAACTGCAGTCTGAATTTTAAGGCAGTGCGGTTTGAGAAAGTCGGTGCAACATCTTCCTGAGCTTCCTTTTAACAGATAAAGTTAACTCAGCACCTTTGTGTGGGCAGACTGCATCCTCCCCTGTCAGAGTTGCCATTGCTTTTGTTTTGTTTCTCATTTGAATAATACATTGGATTACCATGGCAAATGTTGCAGCGTACGCACGCCTGACTGTAGTGCCTAATTAACTGATGATAACAAGGCAGGATTGCCCTCTTCTCTTTCATAAGCAATCATATACATGACAGTTCTTTTATCTTTCTTCAAAATTGACTTGCTCTCCTGACCCTTAAGCAGCTCCTGTTTTGTGTGTTTACCTCTGATGTCTTTGCAAGACTGTTAATTTTCTGTGGCATATCCTATCTAGTTGTAATTAACACATCGAACAGCAAAGAAATAGTTCTGCTTGCAGATGCCTAATGGAGGAATGCTTTCTTCCAGTAATTATACAGCTTCGTTTTACTGATTTCCATTGACCTACGAGGCTTTTTGGGTTGGGTTTTCATTGTTTGGTTGGGGATTTTTGAGAACAACTGCTCTTGTATAGTCCCATTTAGGTAGAGAAAACAAAGTGAAACATCAGTTTGTGTACAAAAAATAGTTTACCTCCACATACGAACTTAGGGGCAGTCAGTGGTAGGTTTGGTAAAGGTCTGCATTTAGCAAAGTTAAATTGGAGATAAACAGGGCTGTCATCTTGCATGTATTTAATCCTGAAGTCGAAGGCCTGTTCTTATAATTAGAAACTTCAAGAAGCACTTGACCTATTTTAAGGAAGCATTGAAGTCGCATGTGCATAAAGCAAATATTTTCCACCATTGTATCTTTAACTGAACTTAGATTTCAAACAGATGAAACCAGGATTTCTGTTTACTGTTTTATAGCTAGACTGAGAATAAAGCCATAATGAATCCAAGTTCAAAGAGAGGAAGGTAGAAGAGGAAAGGTTGGTAGTTACAGCAATAAAAACAGGGGCAAAAAGAACAGCTTTTCTGAAGGACTCAGGCTGGAATAATAATGATAGAATTGTCTAAATCGATATATCTCTTGTCAGCCTCACGTCTGATGTTTGAATCAGTCAGGCCTTTTCTGCAAGAGCTTTCCTCAGGAATATTGAATTATTTATTATTTGTATCTTTTTTCCTTCCCTTTCTGATGATTTTTTTTCCTTTTTTTTTATTTTTTTCCTAACTTAGTAAAATTTGTTTTTATGCTGCCAGGTTCAATGTTGTCTGCTGTTTGATAAATAGCAGTAATTGGGTGTATAGCAGAAGTCATGTAAAAATGTATGACTTCAATTACATCTGGAACAATTTTTTTCTTTATATTGATCTTTTTTTTTTTTTTCCTTCTGTATAAGATCTGCTCTTCATAGCCTCCAGTGCTGACTTTTTAAAGAATTACTCTATGTCCATATGTTGGCATGCACTTTTGAACCCATGCATATTTTTTTTTAAAAAATGGAGTGCTGTCTCGAATCAGTTCTGCCTGAGCAGTAAGTGAAAAATTAGAGTCATTCAAATAGTGAAATATTCATATTGTATTCTAGTCAGATGAAGGATTGCATTACTCTAAAATTACAATGCCTACTTACAGTCCCTGTTTCTCTTGTCTGAGATAATGAAATGAGGGTTCTGGCCAATTAATGAAAACATCATTTATTAGCAATTATAATCCAGATAAAATTAAAATATGTGTTTTGAAAGTCATGTGGTAAAGTGCTCTCATTTAAATCTGCAGTTGTACACCACAGTGTTTATCTTTGTAAATATTATCAAAGGTGCCAATGTAATAGAAATGTACCAGCTGTAATTCCAAATATCAAGTCAGAATTCTCATTGCACTCCAGCTGTGATGTTTTTAAATTGTTTTTCCTCTTTATGTCAGGGCATGAGGTGATAAATAACTTGATCCAAATGTTTGATGCTGATTTATGATAAAATGGGTGAGTGTGTTTGCTCTGAAATGTCTTTATAGGTCAGAATAAAACATGGGCTGAATTTCCCGTTTGGACTGGCCTTGTGGTTTGCCCTGGCATGGGGTGATGGACTGGGTAGAAATTGAGGTCTGAATTCAGGCAGGAACAGAGGTCAAGGCTGTCAGCACTGGGATATTGCATAGGATGCTGCTCTATTCCCTTATCCATGTTGGTTTTCATTGTGTGCATTTTTGAGAGAAATGCAGTGGAGTGTTGCCTTGTCCTTATTAAGTACATTTTCTGTTCATTATGTAAGTCTTTGCTTTGCGTGCTTCATGCTTCAAACTCTTCTAAAGTGAGATTCAAAGTAAAGGGTTATATAAACAGTCATATTTATGCCATCCAGCGGTGGATCAAAGGGAATATTTCTCACAATTGTGGTTAATTTATGTCATTTGAAAATGTAATTACCTCATGATTACTGCCTGCTTTGTGCAGCCCCAGTCTGTGTTTTTCAAAGCAGTCATGGTCTAGGCTGGTAGTGGACACGAGTGCTGAACAGGCTGTAACCCAAACCCTGCAGCTCTCACTCTGCTCTGTGTCCTGCTGTCTTTACAGGCAGAGGGTAACTGAGAGCAGAAATTGCAGATTTTGCTTCAGTAGCTGTGATCATTCAGTGAATTGGTAGAGATCCCCCTGTTTCGAGTGGAGCTAATTCTCAGGCTGTTAATACGTGGCTCTTTCAGAACGTGTGTATTGGCAGAGAAATATCTCCCGTGTCTCTAAAGTAATTTGTTTAGGAAACCCTAACTTTAAAATAACCTTTTAGGAGCAGCTGTGTAATGCAATTTAGTTGAAGAGTGCCGATAAATGCTTGAATCATTATGTAGATGATCAGATGAAGCTGAGGTTAAATAGATAAAAAGAAGTTGGGCGGTGTTTTTACCCAAAGTCTTGTTTAAGCCTCACTACTCTGTTTTTTTCTCCTGTAGCAGTTTGACAAAATTGCCTTTTCCTACCAGCAGCCTGTTAGGTGCTGTGCACAGAAACAAAACCCTATTGTTTTAGAATTTCTTTCATATCATGTAGGTGTCTATGCCATACCACCCACACAGGAAAGCAAGTGAGCTGTGAAATATATTCATTGTTAGAGTACAGGGGAAATGGAGGCAAGCAATCGGCAGTAATAATGTACGACAGCGAGGGGAGGCTGCCAACATTACCTGCATTATTTCGGTTGCCTTTTTCATTATAGGTTCGGGAAATAGGCAGCAATTCGATTATGGCATGATTTGGGATGGAATTGCTTGCCGTTCACTGACCCTGTCACAAGGGGATCAAATGAGAAGTCAGCTCAAATAAAGTTTATAGTGTATTAACTGGACCAAGCATTGCCTAGCCTGGGAGCATGATTTTTCATCTTCCAGGGTTTTGTAACTGCTTCTCAGATATATTTGTACCTTAAGGCGAGGGGGGGAGGGGGAGAGGGGAGGAAAAAAAAAGGAAAAAAAAGGAGGATTGGCTGAGATGTATAGGAATGAGCTCGTTGGCCAATAGTGAACATTCCCCTCCCCTCCCATGTGCAAATCTCAGCTCCTCTCTAGCTTGTGAGAAGCAGCATGATTAATAACACTGAGGGAACCTGCCTGTTGGATTATTAATTTTCCATCCTTTTTCCCTTCCCTTACGCATACCCCTGACGCTTTGCCTTTTTTTAAAGAAAGCTTTTCTTTTTCTTTCCCCCCTCCCCTTTTTTTCTCCTTTCTTCTTTCCCCCCCCCTTTTTTTTTTTTTTTTTTTTTTTTTTTTTTTTTTTTTTTTTTTTTTCCTTCCCATGGAGCTACCCACTAGCCACTAATATTCTCGTGGCTACCCAACCCTGCAAGGGCTTACTTCACAGTGGGGTGAGTTTGTATATTAAAATAGGGGATTCTGCAACGAAGCAGCAACAACAGAAAGGAGGAGAAGAAAAGAAAAAAAAAAAAAAAAAAAAGAAAAAAGGAAAACCATCCCTGAGATGCTTGATTACAGTACAGTTGCCTTTAGCTACTACTGCTAAAACTAGAGTTAATGCTGACCTGGAAGGCAAGAAATGTGTTGCCATGTCTGCCTGCTAGTTTAGAGAGCACTGCACTGCACGGGCAGACAAGCATCGCCTCTCCTTATTCCAGCTCATTAAAACCGGCCCTTTAGAAATCTTGATTGCCTAAAGAGAGGGTGCAGATGGAGAGAGGGAAAATGGGGGTTAATGGTAGGTAACTGGACAGACTGCGGGGTTTTGTTGGTGATGCTCGTGGGGTTGGGTGGGTTGTTTTTGTTTCTTTTTTTTTTTTTTTTTTTTTTTTTTTTTTTTTTTTTTTTTAAAAAATAAAAAAAAATGAAGGCTTTTCCAAGACCGGCTGTAAGGCAGATTGTGGGTCAGCAGTCCCAAGCAGCCGGTTGTCACCGCGGTGGATCCCGCGGAACGCTCCTACAGCATCCCCGCGCCGAGCCGCGGTGGCTCCCGGGGACACCGCGGGGACACCGCGGGGACACCGCTCGCCATTCGCTGCCCAGGTCATGTGTCCAGGCCGTGTAGAGGGGATGGGGGATGGAGCAGCTCCCTTCCGAGCTCTGCTGGCTGGGTTGGACGAGTTTGGCGAAGTTGCTGTGCTGTGATGCCGTGCCATGTGTTTTGTGCTTTCAAATTTCAAGCAGCGGCGTGAAGACTTTTTTTTTTTTTTTTTTTTTTTTCTCTTTTGTTAATTCACAGTGAAAATAGCACGAATGTCTTGCGTAGAAACACGTTACAAAATAACCAAAACAAACTTCGCCATCAAAGCCTTGGTAAACTGGCACCAAATAATTTTATAGGTCTGTGTGTGCACATGCAGCTGGTAGTTCTGTTTGGGAAAGGAGCAGACGAGACAATGCATCAAGAAAACACTCTTCCTGTGCTTTTTGCAGAAGGTAGGATGGGGTGCTTGACTTTCTAACCTATTCAATACCTCTCAAGTGATAGGGAAAGAAGAATAATATAGCTATATAGCTATTTTGGAGTTATATAGCATGCACTGCAACTGGTTTTAATTTAAACTTCTATTTAAAAAAAATATATAAAATGCGTATTCATAGTTTCTCTCGTGGTAAAAGCACTGATGCAAGAAAGACAAAAGATTTCTTACCTAATACCAACACAGACAGGATACATACAGGCATTAAGCACATTCTGTGATAGAATCTCCAGCTGGAAGGGTACCATAAGAATCAATGAGTCCAAATCCCAGGTAGATATTGAAAATCCATATATGTCATGACTTCTAGCATTTAGCTGAAAGGAATAATTTTATAAACTTAAGGTGTTTTTGTTCTTGGCAGTCTTTACAAGTGTGTGCAGTAAGGGGAGCTGGTATAACAGTCTCAGTAGTCAGTGTATATTGGTGTTGTTTTAATAATATTGCTCGTAATTCTGCATAGTGCACGTGTTGCCATTGTTAATTTTTAGTTACTCTTTAAGGCAAGGAATTCTTGCCTTTCTGTGGAGGGGCCTGTTTTGTCCCTAGAAGGTAGTTTATAATGTTATTACACTGTTTCCAGTTCAAGCTCGAGATGTGTGGAAGACCTGGGGGCAGAGCTTCTTTGCCTGGCTTATTTATTTATTTTCATTGCCTCTGAGATTATCAGTGCATTAGTAGGAGGAATTGTCATTGATTGATTGCTGAGCCCTAATTGTGCTTTATCCCTTTTCTCTATATTAATGTTAGAGGCAGCAAGTCTTGATGTGCACGAACACTTTGGCTTACAGTGCAACAGAAGCACTGCAACTGCTGTGGCTTGTTCTTAGCAGAGAATCAATGATAACACGTTTTGTTTCTCAAGAACTGTTTTGATTTTACTGTAACTGCTCCTTTCTATCGCTCAAACATATTTAAGCCTGAAAGCAATAACTGTGTTTGTGAGTCAGGTCTCATTCTGACATTTGCATCTGCTCTCGGTGAGCAATAGCCTGGTGTGCCTGGATCAAGTAATGCCTTACTCTGAGCAACGTCTTATGTTGTACTTCTTTTGCAGCATGGGTACATACTCATTTATTTCGTTCTTTTTGATGCTAAGGGATTAGGTCATGTGAAACAATAGCAGGAAAAGTAACTTTTGATTGAGCAGTCGAGCCTATCGCTTTGCAACTCAGACTACAGAGGCAGAATAAACTTTGCAATCTCTAAAATTGGTAGCATTTATTGGGCATGTTGATTTTTAGACCCCTACAATTATAGATCTGTCAGGTGTTACAGAGCTCGCGCTTGTGGTTTTTTATTGAATTTTATAATCTAATGGAGGGTTATGATATATGAAAAAATTGAAGTCAATATCAATATGATTGTCTCCAAATTAAATAGCAGGTGTTTGCGTTTTTCATTTTATTTGTATTTTTTTTTTTACTACAAGTAAAAATAGCTGGAAATAAAAAACTCGACAGGGAATAACTCTGTAGCAACTGCTGGAAAATATGTTCTGAGTAGAATGTCCTCCACTGTTCATAGGTGGAACAGTATTGCAATAGTACGGCATTTTCTTCTCCTTGTTGCTGACAGATTTGTTCTGATGCTGCCTCCAAACCATACAAGCCTCAGCTTATCTCAGCTTGCAGTCACAATGTTGACACACATATATCATAATCTCAGTCATCTGAAGCTGTACGGTGTTGGTGAAGGCAAATTCGGTATTTTCGCAGCCATCATTTATTTTATTATCTCTCTCCTTAACTGTTCTATCTGTGGTAATCATACCTTTTTGTGGTCAAAAGCGATTCCTTATCTCTGTAGGTCGGTGCTTATGATGTGTCCAGGCCTCTAAAGACTACTGTTAGTAATTCCTAAAGCTCTTAGAGAAGTGATTAGGGAGTCATGATTGCTCACAAATTGAGTCTTTTTTCTGCTTGACACTGATCCTGTGATAGTCTCCCCACTTAATCCTCAGCAGCAATTTGCCTATAGTTGCAGCTAACAGGAGGTGATTAGAGGGGAGTTGCCCACTGCCTTTTTACTTCTGTTGTAGTGGCACGTCAGACAGAGGCTACTGAATCAAAGCTGTTTTCCTATTAACTCAACACCTCCTAATGCATTAGAGCCACTTTTATCTAATCACAGTATGCAGCTCCCAGCGCTGTTTTAATGCGACTTGGGATTCCTTTTAAAACATCACAATGAGCATTTTGCAAAATTAGGGAACAAAAAGCGAAAAGCAGAATGCCTAAAGATGAAAGCAGAATAGAGACACTAACAGGTCTCATCCTTTATCAGCACATGCATGTAACCCCGATTAAAATTACAGACAATTGTCGCCCTGCATCAATAGACAAGCAGACTCCACTTTCTCTAAACAGTGCTTTAATTGCAAGCCTGGTGACAGGTAACTGATGTCATACTTTTGAAGTGATAATGGCATGCATTTACAAGTGAGAACAGCACCAGTGAAAGGGTGACAACAACGGAGAGTTAAGTTTTCCAAAAGTATTTAGAAGAAGGAGAATGTATAAGTCCTCGGTGAACATTTTTTAAATATTTACTACTTATTATTTTGACCCACTCCTAAAACATCAAGGATTAGATTTGGGTTAATTATTTTATTGGTATGATACAAGATCTTCACCCTGAAGCCTACATTCTCTGCTTTTATAAGTTCTGTTTTATACTTTGCTAGTTCATTGATAGAGCTGTTAATTATTTTAAATTTTCTAAAGAAATTATAGGAATGGATTTCGAAAGAATTCTGCAGTGGCATACAATGTGAAAAATGGTCCAGCTGCTCTAATTTAGAGTTCCTGATCTCCTTTCTATCCTTGAGGTTTACTTTGCTGATGATAAAGGTGTGTTTCAGGAAGACCTGAGTGAATATATTTTATTTACATGCTTTAGAGCATATAATATGAGCGAGTTGGCATTAGCAATTTGAAGTGGACTGCTAAAATACAGGAAAACACACACTGATTGTGTGTGGGCTCGGGCTCAGCCAGCTCATCCCACTGAGAGCCACAGACACCTCAGAAATGTCACCTGTAATGACTATTAACGATCTAATTTGATCCTGCAGGACAAGAACAAACACAACTGGACAAAGTTTCTGCTTTCAGACTGTTGAGAGATAATTTCCTATGCGGTACACACGTAGAGATGAATAAGTGCATCAATCCTGGAATTGTAAAATGTGTCCATTTCTGAATGTGCCCCAGGTCTGTCATCTATGTTGATATGTCTAGATACACATTTTCTGCAAAAACAATAAACATTGCTTTGCTCTGTGGGTTTGGGTTTTTTTGTTTGTTTTTGTTTGGTGTTGTTTGTTTGTTTTAAAGAAAAATACAAAGTATGGGAAAATTCTGGTGCCAGCGTTTTGTGCCTATTTTCATTTGGCTGGCCAAAGCAGACAGGGCAGGAGCAAATCCTGTACCAGGTCATTCCAGAAGTCCTGCTCCTTGCTTTTCCTTTCACAAATTGCTGTTGTCCTGCTGGAGCTGTCAGCTGCACAGAAAAACTTTCCCATTTTGAGGTGAGCTAGTCCAAAAATTCCCACCTCGTGTTAAATCCTTTGGAATGGGGTTGGATCCATGAGGGAATCCAACATGTAACTGAATTCTGCTACAGAACCCATTTTGCAGGAAACCTTTTGTTGAGGGACCCCGTTATTCTTTGCTTGTTACATTTTGTCTTCAACTGTACCTTGCGTTTCTCATTTTTAATATGGCTGCAAAAATGTGTCCCATAAATTTTTATAGGGGAGCCAAGTAATAACACCTATCATTTGTCTTTTCTTGGAAGACATGAATAGACTGTTTTCTCTTGTATACTCATTTGTGATTTTTCTTTAGGTGGCAAATACTGCACATTAAAAAATCACAAATTCTATTATATAGGAGCTGATGAGCTTTTGATACTATAAACCATAAGCAAAACAATAATAATAGTAATAATAAAGGCCTCTCAGAACTATTTCTGGATTGGGCTTCATGCTTTTTGAAGGTACTGGATGCAGAACCATGGGAAATAGATGTAGCCTCTTTGCAAGACACATCACTGAGAACTGGCAGGGCATCTGTCTGTAGGACTGCTGAATGTCCAGGTCTTCAAAGTCTATTTTGTTTATTCAAGGAGTTAGTGTGCTTTAGTTGTAGGGTGAAATACTGCCAATTCATTATTTTTAAGGACACTGAAAAATAACCTTTGTTTCCTGTTGTTCTGTGCAATTTTGGTAGAAAACAGAGCCTCTGATTTTTCAGAAGTGCTGTGGAAATAGCTGGGATTTTAGATTTGCACAGTTGTGCAGGCAAAAACTATTTTAGGTCATTAGCTAGTACTTGTGATAGGAGAAAGCATTATTTTTGTATTTTTAAACTTAAAGATTTATCTAAAAGGTAGATTTCTATGTCATAACAACAGACTTTGTAACTTTGTTCGACTTCTTTTCTTTCCATCTTTTCTTTTTTTAGAAGGCTTGAGGTAATGGACAGTTGTGGCAGAGAAGTAGAACAGTGTTTAATTGGTGATTGCAGGCGAGAAATGTGCAAGGTCTACACAGATATGGAAGGGTACAAAATTGCTGCCCTGATGGAGCAGGCCTGTTAATGATGGGTAAAGGTGAAAAAAAAAAAATAGTGTGAGATGGATGAAGTCTGAATGGATCCAGATTTCATTATATTAACAGCTTCCTGTTTTCCCAAAGATTAATTATAAAATTGGCCATTGCAGGATTTTGTTCTTTCCTCCTCAAAGTCCTGCCTTGAGTCCTACAAGTGTCCCACTCCCTCTAACCCAACACGGGTTTTCTCCTGGGAATGCTGTGGGTGTTCCCACGTTCTGGCTGGGGCTGCAAGTGATTTTTAGTTCCAGGGAAGAGCTCAGGCCACCTTGTGAGGCTGTCAGGGTGAAAGCTGTGTGCACAGCCTCCTCTGCCCCAGGCTCTGGGGGGAAAACCCAGGTGTGCCAAGCCAAAAGGGACAAGGAGTGCAAGACTCTGAGGTGCAGCTGCCCTGTGCCCAGAGCCAGGCACGGCTCTGTTTGCAGTAACAGAGCCCTGGGCTGTGGCACAGGCATGCAGGTCCTTCTCCTCCATGGAATCCTGGTAGCACACTGATCTTCTGCTTCCTTCCAGGTGCGGTTCCTCCCTTCACAACACCTGTGTAAATACCGTGGGGATGTCCTGCTTTTACAGCCTGTGATTTTAGAATAGAAAAAGAGAGAAAACTGGTAAATGGGAGGGGGTTGGGGGAACTCTGTTTTGGCCATTTCCAAAGCAAAAAATTCGGTTTGGTCTCTAAGAGTAAAATTGAATTGTACTGTAATGAAGTATGGTGTGTAATACAGACATGGACATCAAACAGTGACCTTTGGTGTTACTTGTGTTCCTTTCTCCTTTGGAGGTCAGGCTTTAGTGTATCTGAGGAGACCTGCTTGGCAGGTAGTTTTAGAGTTTCATTTCTGAGAAAAGGCTTTTAAAAATTGCAGTGCAATGAGCAGTGCTGTTAGTGAGGCCCAGCCTGGCCTCCAGTGAAGTCAGGCCTGTAATGTCCATGCTACCACAGTTTTAGGGGTGGGGAGGCAGGGCAGGCTCCAGTGCCTCCACAGGAGATAAAACTGAGCAACCAAGGCTGCTATTTGGACTGCTCTTGTGGTACTTTTATAATAAACTCCTAGAGAATGTCCACTTTTTTTTTTTTGCGCATGTATTAAAAATCATAAACCCAAAGCATGTCTAGCACTTTTGCTGCCTGTGTCCTCCAGAGGACAATCAGTAAAAGACTGAGAGAATCTTCTGCTTTTGTACCTCCCATTTCTCTCTTGGCTGTTTCTGCTGGAGAGTGGAAAAATGGGGCTCCATCCTCCCCCAGGCCCCGGGGGAACTAAGATCACCCTGCAAGGAATAGGAGAGTGCTGCCCTTCCTTGGACCTGTGTGGATGGTTGTGCCACTGAACCAAATCAGCAAACTCATCTGGGTGCAGCTGATCAATTTGCTCTGGGCTGATTTAGCCAGAGTCAAATCCCCAGCCTTGTTCAGTGTTATGGGGTGAGTAGTGGTCACTTATGGGGTGTTGGGGGTCACTTATGGGGTGTGGGGGGTCACTTATGGGGTCTGGGGGGTCACTTCACCCCTGTTCCTGTGCAGATTTGAGGGGTTCCTGTGAGAGGGGACAGGAGCAGCTGCAGGATTGCCACCACTTCTGGGAACAGCCCCTCCTGCAAGCTCACCACTGAGTCATGGCAATGTTAGAGAAAGGAAAGAAGGAAAAGAAGTTTAAAAAAAAAAAAAAAGTAACTGAGTACATTCAAGAATATTTTTATGTTCCCTCTGACCATACAGACTATTTAAAAATGCTTGTATATTATTTATATTCAAATCAGGGCAGCTCAGAACCGCATTTGGAACTTTGCATGTCCCGTGTAGGACATTGTGAGTCCTTTCTTAATTAAACAGCAAAGATGATCTGTTTGGACAGTGGCTGATGCTACAGCAATGGAGTCTCAACCTTGATGATTCCTTATCCAGCTGTTAGCATAAGACTTGTTTATCGGAGAATGCATTATAGCTTTCTTTTTAAATGTCTGAAGTTGTGTTTCTTTGCTGTGTTTTCTTTTTCCTCAATAACATTAAAGTTTATCTTTTTTCCTTTTTTTTCTTTCCTTTTTTCTTTTTTTTTTTAATGAACATGTCAAGATGCAGAATGTGGTACATGATTTCATTCTTTCTTTATGTTCCTGAAATTATCTATAGTTAGCTTGCAGAAGTTGGTATACACAAAAACAAAATCCTAGATAAGCAAGCAATATTGACAGTCTAAGGCAGAAGTTATTTTGATGATTGACTGACTCCAAAACGTTATTCAGGTTCATGAAAAAACTTCTATAGAGTGTCAAAGATATTTTTCTTATTTGAATTTTATGGTATAGCTTAAAAACGACATAGAATTAATGGTGCTTTTTTTTTTTTTTTTTGGTGGGAATTAGTTCTTTGATGTAAAATTCCAGCACCCCATTGCTGATATTTGAGAGCATTTATTTTGTTCTTTGGTCAATGATTCTTCCTCAGGAGCAAAGGCCAAATAATAAGTAGATGAGAGATAATGTGCCTTTTGCTAAGATTTTTTCTCAATCCTCTGCAGAGAGATGTGGATGTAAGTTATAAAATGGAATATCTGTACTACATCTGGAAGGGGTTTTTTTCTTTTAAAATGTGTAACTTTTTATCAACTTTAGTCCCTCTGCTCCTTAAAAAGTTATTTCTGAAAAAGCATCTGAATGCTTTTGTATGCCTTTTTCCATATATGTAAGACATAGAGTTCACTAATAACCAACTTGTCCTGTCTGACAATCTAGTTTTACCTTTTCTCTGACATGTTGGCTCTTTAGCATTTTAGAGAGAGAGGGAAAGCATATATTTACTAAAAGAAAAAAAGTCCCAAATGCACTGGATGGTTAAGGAGGGATTACCTTAGGAAGAAGTGGTTTAAAAACCCAAAAAGTTTGTACAGTCAGCATGACTCCGCTAATAATTCTGTTCCCAGACACATCAAGATCTCAATTTCCTCACAGCAGTGAGTCTATTTCCTCACAGCAATAGAAAACACCAGATTGTACTGGGATGTCCAAGTGGAAGATAATCGCCTCTGAAAATGCTTGTCTTGTCTTTAATACCTTGGAAAAGGGACTTGGTTTTACTGATTCCAACATTATATATGCTTCTTGCTGTAGAGCAGTAAAAGGTTTTGGTTTGCTCCCATTTGTATCAGTTTTGGTCCTTTCCTGAGGTTTTTTTAATGGTTATTGTTGAGGTTGTGGTAACTTTTAGAGATTGAATTGTGAAAGTTACCGGCAAAGATTATTCTGCCTCATCTTTGGAGGGTTAACTAAAGATGGCAAGACTTTGGGGGTGTAATTTAGACAACTGTAAGGCTGATAGAGTTTTTGCTTCAGTGATGGGTTTGATAGCTGTCTTGAATAGTCAACCCCATGAGAAATGTGTTGGTCTAAACCAAAATAAATTTGGTTTGCAAACAGACCCAGTACAGTCTGCAGAACTGGCGTAACACGTGCCCAATGGACTCTGTTTCAAGTGAAGAAGTAGTCATGTTTATAATTTTCTGTTCCTCTATATTTCCACCCTAGATCTACAGGATTATCAATGTAATACACTGTATAAATGTCAAAATGGGCAATGAAGTGAGGATGTGCAGTTCAGAGTGAAAAAAAAAAAACAAAACACCAAAACCAAAAGCAACAAACCCTTTTATTGGATCTGTGCAGTGTGTTAGGAAGAGGCTCTTGGCTGTCTGCCATCCCCAGTGCTCCTGATACCTGGCTGACACTCAGTCTGGAAAAGAGAGACTCTGGGGGCTGTGGGGGAGCACTCACAAGAGGCTGTGTGGCTCAGGAGTGAGTGCACCTGGAACACAAAGAGCTCATTCCATTGCTGAGCTGGTACCAGCACTCTGCCTGCTTGTTCTGAATCATAAACCCAGGATCCACTGCAGGGACACAACAGCAGAGCCCTCTGCTCCCGGCTGCTTCACTCTGCGCTTTTCATCTTCTCTTCCAACATCCCAAAACTTTAGATAAAACCAGGAAGGCTTACTGAATGTACAGAATACTTGCTCATCTTGGGACATCCGCAAGCTGAACAGAATAGGAGGCTGGAAAGTTCTTTTTTGAGGACTATCATATAGTTTTGCTTTCTTTCTGGTTTCTTTGCCAATTTTACAAAGTCTCGTTATGGATGAAAAAGATGAGGAACTCGCAC
The DNA here is from genome assembly GCA_016584745.2 of Phylloscopus trochilus trochilus. Taxonomy (NCBI): domain Eukaryota; kingdom Metazoa; phylum Chordata; class Aves; order Passeriformes; family Phylloscopidae; genus Phylloscopus; species Phylloscopus trochilus. The sequence continues at coordinate 4,316,390 of WQNJ02000011.1, forward strand.
ATAAAGCCAAGAATTTATTATTAATATAATTGAGATCTGAAGCCTTGTCAAAGAGTTATTAATAGTACAGTTTTAATTTTTACAAAAAGGATAACAAGCTATTATGGAACAAGTCTCCAGAATAATAAAGCAGTCAAAATTGATGCCTGAGTAATTGCTGCCCTCCATTCTAGCAAATGGGGACCAATAAATGCTTTTTGTTGACACCTCACAGGATTGTGTCAGCAAGTCTAGGTTTTCCAGAGAAATGAAAGGAACTTGGAGACATTGTTGTCACAGCACTGTGCAAGATTCTGTGATGGTGCTACCTGTTATTTCATGGAGAGGTCATGCTGTAAATGCCTTCTGGATCTCATGTCTGCCTGGTGTTCTCTTTTATCCTACAGCAGTTTAATTTGACCACACTCAGTACTGAAAGTGATGTGTGCATATTTTCAAGCATATATCTCTCCAATCTGAAAACTTCAGAGTTGCCTTTTCCTTCAGTTTTGACTCCTATAGCATCTTTTCTATACCTAATAAAATCATACCAGCTTTTAGGCCTTTAATCCCCTTTTTGTTTTTCTCATCATATCACAATATTATTGTTGATTCTTCCTGCACAGATATAGGAAGTTTGCAGCGTTCAGAGTTGTCTGTTGCATAAAGTCATAGCAGAAATAATCTGTATTATCACATGCCTTATTTATATTTCATTGTAACTCCTTTTTCTGGGATCAGCCTTGACAGTAAATGAAAAGGTCTTTCCTGTTCTAGGGAAGCATTACTTAATAATGTATAGAATTTGGAATGGACTCATGCTACTGTGTTGTGTGACTCCTCTGCCTTGATTTCTGTTGTTCCCAGCATCTGGGTTGCAGTTAATTTCCATTAAGCAGCCAGAAATGTTTGTGAGTTGATGCAAAGCAAAACTGCATTATCTCAGCTGTCTTTTCATTATGGGGAATGAGAGGAAGGCAAGGAAATACTAAAAGTAATAGGTAGCCATGGTGTCTGATTTGTCAAAGGAGATGCATCATTTGCTCTGGGTGTGAGTGTTTGAATTTTTCAAGTTCATGGGTTTGGAAAGCACCTCAACACAGACTATCCAGAAGTTTAATTATCTTATTCTGTTAGGTTAAATTACTAAACAGTTTCTTCAAATATGCTTTTCTGTGTTTGAATAAATATAATATGCAAAAATGTGAAAATTGCTCCTGGTGTGATACCCAAGTGGGATACGGTGGCTTTGTGGTGTCATATTTTGAGAAGTTATTTAAAGACACACAAAAGGACACTGTCACTTTGTTATTAATGTTAAAAATTGTTGATGCTGTGTGAAGTGTGTTTTTTCTAATTAGAGGAAAGCTGTAGAGTGCCATTTCCATAATCAACATGGGAACAGAAACTCAGCAAAATTTCATGTATTTGCACTGAAACTGCTCTTCAGCAACATAAAAATGGCTTTTATAACATAAAGGCTGTAATTAGAAAAAGTCAAATCAGTTGGAAACGATTAAAGCCAGAACAGGCTAAGCTGCCTTCTAAATATTTGTCTGGAGATTAGCCCCACTCTTACAGCCCCTGAGAAGCATCTTTGATTTACTTATAATGCTTGACGTGGCAAAGATAATCCTGCAGAAGGCAAATGAACACAAATTTAGATGTGCTGTTTGGCTCTCTTTGTTGATTTGACAGGAGGCAGCATATTGGGAAGTGATGCTGGAGAAATGAGTATAGGGTCACATTAGACAAATTGCTTTATACCCTCCCACCACCCCCCCTCCCTGAGCATCATTTTAAATTCTTTGAAAAGCCTCCTCATTCTCTGAAGCTTTTAGGATGCACTTTAGAAGTCCACGTGGAATAATTTTCCGTGTGTCTGTGAGACAGTTGATGTGAGTCTCATTGTATTTAAAATTATAGTCCTGAGATGGAACTTTCTGCTTGTTGCTTGTCTGACATCAGCTATTAAAATGCAAGTAAAGCTTGGCAGGTATAAATTTGAAGAAGAAAAGGAATTATGTAGGAATATGGGGATTGTTAATGTTAATCAGCTAGTTGTGGAGGAATGGTGGTTTACCCTGTAGAAGAGTTCTGCTGGAAAAACAAACAAACCACCCAGGCTTTGGGTGGCCAGTTCCTTAGTGACAGCCCTTAGTGCACTGCTGATAACCAGAGAGGAAAAGAGAGAGAGCTACTGGGGTTGGCAACTTGGAAACATTGCATTGGCTTTCAGATTTAAAGGTGTGAGCAGAAATTTATTATACAAGACAGCCTGTATTTTGGGATGGCAGTGAACATCCTCATTATTGTTAACCCTTGATTGCACCAGGTGTGACAGCAGAGAACAGTGAAAATTGTCAGGCATGTAAAGCTGAAGGGTTTGGTGTGAGTTTGGAATGTTAGTCAGCTTCTTGGTATAGATCAAGTTTCTACTTTGTGTACTTTTCCTTTCATTTAAAATCTCCACAGCATCCCAAACTTTTTGTTTAGCGGGTGAAAACATAATCAGTGTAATATATTCTCTTACTGAATTTTAAACAAGACCATTAAAACTCCTTTAACGTGCTAAAGTAAGCTTCAGAGAGGGTTTCCATTTCATCTTTGCTGAGCTGAGGCTGTAGCACTCTTTCCCTTTGCGCCACAGTGAGAGGCTGTCAATAATTCAATAGCCATGGCCTTGATGGGCCAAGGCCTAACTTAGACTTTAAACAGAGCCAAGCAGCTTGTCAAAGTGTGATGTGCTGTCAATGCCTGACTGATCTATACTGCATGAATCCTCCCTCAGCTCTTGATGTATCCCTGGGAATAAAAAGAAAGCAATTTTAGAAGTAGACCTAGTGTGAAACACCTGTTTGTTTGGAATTTTTAATGAGGGAAAGTTGTGTTAGTAATGAAGCTCAATGAAGTCATTGCATTTTTTGCTTAGAGGACCCACACTAAATTTGTCTCTAATGGCATTGCTGTGTTTTCACTTCTGCCGGGAAAAGTCACGGTGTTTGTAAATATGTTGGTGCCTTAGAGCAAGTTCATTTGGAGCAAGACTTAATAACTAATGACAAGTAATCCAAATGCTTAATCCAAATTACCTATTTGCATCTTTCAGTTTTATTGATATGATGCTATTAACACTCAGTATTGCAGTAATGAAACCTTTTCAGAGCTATTTGTTTTTGGATTTTCCCCCATGCAGTAGGTGACATATATGATGCATTCACATCCTTTCTAAGTGCTCTACATTGAAGTTGCTTCTGTTTTGCCATTTACTTGGAAGCTGAGAAATCACTTGTTTTTTCTAAGGAAATAGTTTTGGAAAAAAGTAGAGCTAATGTGGTAATGAGTTGTATTCCACTCCTCTCACAGTTCATCGTTAAATTTAAAAGTAGAATTATATCTAAGGTGGCTTTGAAAAGCTGTTAGAAAGATTAAATAAAGTTTTGCAGTATTTGTCTAAGAATCAAAAAGCTAGTGTTATTAAATGTATATTTATTCATATTTCAAAGCGTTTGAATTTCAGTTGTGTTGCTAAGCTGCTTTGTTGATAAATTTTATTGGTTTGTAAAGGACAAAAGTAACATTGTTATTCTCACTCTAAATGCATTTGTATTGCCATTGTCTTCTTTACAAATTCATGTCTTATGAAGTTTCCATATCTGTAGTAGGTTTTATGAGGCATTTAGGTTCTCAGCCTTTAGGTACTTTTTTAATGGAGACACAAGAAAATAATAGAAAAATAAGCATGGCCCTTTTAATATTTTCAAAATGCTGAAAATCTGTGCAGTGGATTAGATAAAATGGAGTGGGTTTTCTTGGTAAACTTGTTATATTTTTTGATTTTAAATAGCTTGCTCCCTAAGTTCCCATTTGTCAGAAAAGTTGATTTCATTACTTGGTTTTCATCAATGGCGTTGCAGCTTTCATCCTTTGCACGGTGAAGCAAAGGAAACTGTACAGAATACAGTTAATAATGTTTCTAACTGAGACTTTATTTTAATGTGTGGGTGCCTCTTACTCAAGCATGTAAATGAATTGAAGCCCTCACCTCACTGCAGACTTTTGGATGGAGAGACAGCCACGTTTTCTCTAAAAAAGCAAATCAAGAAGGGGGGCTGTGCTTTGCTGTTTTCTAAGCTCCTCCTTAAACTCCCCATTAAATGGTCCTTCTCCATTTTGGTGCAAAGTGAGGCTGGTTTGCCTAACTCAGAGCTGAGCATTGTGTGCAGGGCTGAGCTGATGCTGGGTAAGGGCTGCTGTGTATTGAGCAGCCAGGCAATGGCCTTTGCATGGAACAAACTTCATACCCCATCAATTCACCCGTGTGTCTCCAGGTGCTGTGTGCTCATGGCACTTGACAACGTGCAGAGTAATTATATCAGTGCAACAGTTTTCATGGCAATTTTTTTTATTTGTTTTTTTTTTGTTAGAAAAAAAAATTATGCCTGTCAGATTTATAGTTCCTGACAGTTTTGGCCTGTGATCTTCCAAATAATTAATTCTTCCAGATTAAGTAAATACTTTAGACTCTGGCTGTGCGGTTGGACAGAACTAAGGAAAGCAAAATAATCCTTTTTTTCTTTTTTTTTTTTTTTTCTTATTTTGAGTTTGAGAAATGCTGTAGGCCTTGATATTGTGTTGCCTTGGGTGATGGGCTGAAGATTGTCAATGAGATTGTTACACACCATCATCAGCTGAGCACAGAATGGTCATGACCAGAGGAAGAAAATATCCTGTTTGCAGTGGTGTGTATAAAGTGCAGACAAGGTGAAAATACATTATGGAATATTAGAATGCTTGCAAAAATGTAAATTAAAGCCATTTACCTGCCATTGCAGTGGAATGAGGGGCTTCTTCTCTTGGACTGTTGGTTACATTCTTGGTTTTTTTGCACAGCTGGGCCAGTAGAATTTGCTTGGTTTTCAAAGCTGATCTCTATAATTGTTGGGACACACTTGTCATGCAGGCAGTTCTTTGCTCCCCCAAATTCAGTCAGACACTCCTCAGAAGCCTAATGCATTATCTGGGCATGTATCTGTGTCTGAACAGTTGTACCATGCACATGGCAGAAACTTCTGCTGGAATGAAGCTCTTCTAAGACCATTTTTAGCAAGTCATCTTGTCCTGGTGCGCGAGTTGGCTGGTGCAGGACTCACCAGCTTTTGTCATCACTGGTCTTGAGGGGTGCAAATCCACTCCCCCAGACCTTTGCAGCTCTCTTGGTATGTGACAGAAGTAAGGAAGCTCTTGCAATCACCCCAGGATCACCAGTCTGCAGAACTGTGGATAACCATGACTTTCAAGTTCTGTTGTATTTGAAACTGGGCTACTTATTACCATACCTAAATTTAGGCATCTAATTCAGAAGATATTACTGAGGTTTCCCAGCTAGTGCTCATGGCAAAAGTAACTTTTGCAAATGACAGGAAAGGTAAACAGCCTCCAACCCCCTGACTTTATCTAAACAATATTTATTATTAAGGAGAAGGGAAATATTTTCTGGGTGGTTTTTTTTGTTTTGTTTTGTGTTTGTTTTTTTTTTTTTTTTTTTTTTTTTTTTTTTGGTGTGTGGGATTTTTTTGTGTTTGTGGGGTTTTTTGTTTTGTTTGTTTGTTTGTTTTTGGGGGGTGGTTTTTTTCCCCTCCTCCCTTTTCCCACTTATATATATTTATTTATATATATATATTTATATATATATATATATATATATATATAAAAAATTCTTGACTGTTTTAGCTACTAACAGACTAAAAGGTGCTAAAACCACCAAATGAAATACCAAATGCACTCTCATGTGACTGAATCCTAGGGAGTGTGTATCTGTTAATGTTCTGCACATCTTGATTTCTCTTTGGATTTTAATGTGTGTTTGATAGTTACTCACAGTTTCTTTTGCTAATGTACTCTGAAGAGATTCCTCTGGGTTTCCTGATGCTGCCTTTCCATACAGCACCATCTAAGCCCTACAAATGAACAGAACTCTCTCAGCTTTGGAGTACAGAAGGAACTGCATTTGGTGTATGTAGCATGAGTTTGGAAACAGCTTGCTTATTGTACCAAATCATTAGAAGCTCTCTATCTGGGAAGCACAAGGAGCTGGAATGGCTAGGTGAAAGTGAATAAAAATGAGGAGACTTGCAAACTGCTTTTGCTCCAGGGCTGGTTTTAATGAGCTTGTCCCTAATGAGTTGTCCCTGCAACTAGCTTCAGGCCTAAACAGATGAGGCAGGGGTTCTGCTAAATTTTTGATGGGATTTGCACTGGTTTTATGAGAAAGCAAGCAGTAGAGAGTGCAAAGTTGTGTCATGAATCTTTTACGAGAGTGGATTGTTGTCCGTCTTGTCAATAGGGATTGTAAGAGTTGATTGCTAATAGAAGACATGCCACATGCTGGTTGTACTGACAAACCTGGATCAACCAGGAGGTGTGCCTGGCAAGGGAAGATTTGTCAGGAGCAGGGGCTGCATGACCAGCACGTGAAGCTTTCTCAAAGTTCCTCTCACCTGATGTATGGCTCAGTGAAGGTGGTGGTTGCAGGCAGGTGCTGGGCACAGGCAGCCAGGCTTACAGGGACCACGTTGTGTTTGTCCTCATGCACAGATGGGTTAACAAATTCATTCAGCATTTGGTGTTTCTGTGTTCCAAGGCTTGTCCTGGTAGTCTAAGCATGGATTTCTCGTTGTGTTCTTTTAGCAGTTTGTTGGCTCTGGAAGTAAAATAGAACTTTTTTTTTTTTTTTTTTTGACGCTGTCTTCCGTTTGAGAGATTCTTTTTTGATGTTTCCATGATGTCTATCATTACTCTTAAGAGCTATACAAAAAGGTATTTCTTAGGTTTGACTTATCCAATGAGATTGTCCCAGCAGTTTAGGTAGATACAAAAATGTGGTTTAACCTCCTTTACTGAATTTCACATCAGCTTTTGACACTCAGGCTACAGTGTCAAAAGACTGTGACTACAGTCAAGTTTGACTGCTTGAGAATTTTGTTTCCAGTGTATGAATGTTATTTGGCACATGTAGGAAAAACATAATTTCTTTGAAAAGTGATGTTTCTAAGATCAGTTAACATCTTACATTGTTCCTCAAGTGCAATTTGACTTCTTGCCTTTTGTATAATTTTCTTTAAAATTATATGGTGGAAGGAAGATAAATACATGTTGTTGGGGTTTTGCAAAGGTAAACTAAAGAGTAGTTGTGGGAATAAAAATGAAAATAATTAATTAAGATATAATTCTTTTGAAATTATATTACTCCATAAAGTTGAGCAACTGATTAACAATTGCATTACAATTTTCTAATTTTTTTATAAGTATAAGTAGCAGAAATTCATTCATCAGGTAATTCAAAGATTATCCTGTTCAATATATATTCATGTCTCCATGGTATTTAATTGAAATGCAAAGTCATGGTAAATGAGGCCAAGACTTAATATGTCATGTACAACATTTTCTTTCCCTGTGTTTTAATTTCATCCTTTTTTTTTTTTTTTTGCCTGCTGCACTTGTTATTTCTTCCATGCATACATTGTTTTTGTTTCTTTTTTTTCTCCTAATCTAATTCTCATTTATTTCTTTTTCTAATACTTGGTCTTTAAAAGGTAAACAGGATGAGGAAATAGTATGTTCACATGAGCAAAAACTGCAGAGAATGGCTAAAATGGCTTGTCAGAAGTAATGGGGAGGATCTCAGAACGTGGTAACACAAAGGTTTGTGGTATTACAGGAGAGAAAATGAGTCAATATCCTTGTAAAGGCTGTTCTTAACTAAACCAAACTTTAATAGATACAGATATTGTGTAGATGTTGTGTCAGTGTAGGTAAAGTGACCTCCTTACAAGACATCTGGTGTGGCATCAACTAGAAGTGACAGATCTGTGAATGACATGAGATGATGAGCATCTGAATCAAAATTTCAAATTATTTCATTCCAGTTTTAGCACTGATTTGCGTTTTCTTTGTGTCAGACCAGAGGACTCGGGAATTTTTCGCATCAAAGTTCTAGTGAACTTTGTCTCGTGAGCTGTGTATTAAGAGCAGCAATATTTCACTGTAGGGTTTTAGTAAATGGTGTGTAACTTCTGCTCTCCCCATTGCATTTTAGAGCTGAGTCAAATAGCAGACTTCCAAACCTATTTTTCCACTATTATAATAGGCCACATCATACCACCTAACTGTTCTTCCTCAGATATCCTGAGTACTTTGCAAGTCTTCAACCTATTTTATCACAGCTCTTCCCTCCTTGCCTCCTGCTGTGTCTGCATTTGTTTTTCTTACAGCTAGAAATTAAACCAAGCAATTTCTGCTGAATTTGCCACAAATATGCAGTTCTATAAACAGGAACAGAATTTAGGAGACGTGCAAAAAATGCTATTTTATTGATTCAGATGGATAATATAACTACTTTGACTGAAGAGAAAGTCTGCCCTTCATTTTAAAATTTACAATTTCAGCGCTGTCTCCAAATCAGTGTCTGAAAAGCCTCATGGGAATAAAGTTCTCTTAAATTTCCTCTGGCTCAAAAGCAAAACAGCAGGGAGAGAGAGGTGTCATCACAGAAGCATTTAACACTCTTCAAAGACACAAAGAAATTCTTCTAGATAAAAGAAAAACATGAAGCCAGGTTTTCTGCTGGTCAGGTCATTTCTGAAGAAGTCTAAAATAATCAGTTTCTGTTGCTAATTTTAATTAAAGTGATTTTTCTTGGTGATTTCAAGTGCTGCTCTCAGCCAGCCCAAAGAGTAGGATCACAAGTCCATGGAAGTATTCCCACATTCCCTGGGGAGCACAGTGTCAGCTGCTCTGAAGGACAGGGACTGGAGCCACACTTCAAGGGAAAATAATCCCCATTGGACCTGCTTTTGGAGGGGTTGATTAAAGAAGAGAAGCAGCTTTGATTGTGCGTTCCAGTTGCATTGTTGCTCAATTTCACGTTCTTGGATTCCTAATCAGAGCGTGAGAGGTTCCCCCTGCCTTCAGCAGTGCCTTTGCATGCTTGGCAGGCAAGTTTCCATCCCCTGCCTGGGGTAGGAGCTTCCTGAGGGTCTGTGTATTCCCTGGGGGATCTGTGGGGATCACTTTGGGGCAGATGTGTCCTGGTTTCTCCTTCCAGGATCTGGGCTTCCATCAGGAAGGATGTGTGTGAAGGTTTTGTTGCTGCTGAGCTGGGGTGTGCCTGATGATCTTCAGCAGCAAAACCAGGTCCTCTTGTCTCACTTGGCAGTTTTTATAAAGCCAGGTTCTCAGAAGAGCTGATGATTGGCTTTTGAAAAGAAGTTTACCTTTTGCAAGGCCTCAGCAGAAGTGAGAAACTAAGCTGTGTTTTTAAGTTGGGCCTTACTCTGAGGCTGAGTGAATGAATGTGAACTTGCTCATTCCCAGCTAAGGCATAAATGAGGTTTTCAAACTGAAGATTGTTTTCTTCAATCATGTGAGTTTTTTTGTGTTTTGTTTTCTTGTCTGCACTTTGTGAGAAATGACCAGTCTTGGTCTTTTCCTGTTCTCTCCTTACATGTGGTTGTCATCAGGACAGCAGCAGAAATTAGTGTTTCATATGTATTCCTGATCATTTTAGTGTAGCCCTAAATCAATTTTAACAATAAAAAAGTCTTTCACTTAGTTACTGCATTGTGTCTCATTTAGAGGTGCAACCTGAGGCATCATTTTGCTCTCTAAACACTAAGTGAACTTGGGTTCAGTTTTTTTGATGAAGTTTCTTTTTAGTCAGCAGGAAAAATTCACCATTGCCATGTAAATTTAGGGGCTGGAAAAATTACAGTACATTCCTTCTTTTTGTCCCTTACTGCAGTAATTTTATAACTTTTGGCTTTTTAACTACAGAAAGTGGCTCCTCTGTTCTCCTCATAGAGAAAGGGTTACAAATAGGTAGAGCAGATGCTTTCTTACAAACATGTTAAATAGATTTTTTTGATGGCTTATGCAAATGCTTGTAGTTTTACAATATTTTTTAATATTTTGTTTTTCTGTCACATATATATTCATATATAGTTTTCTTTCATATATCCCTCAATTTCAGTGTCTTTTAAATACTGAATACCTAGCGGATTTTACTTAAAATTAGTTTTGCATGTGTGTTCAAGGTTGTGTTCTAGCCTGTGTTAAATGTACAGCAGTGTAACTTTATGAGGTCATGGAAGATTTCTGTCACACATAAAGATTTTCATGCTGTAGATTCCCATTTGTACGTTTCAGACAGCTCCTGACAAACTCTTGGACTGACAAGACAGGAACATTTTTTGTCTGTCCAATAGACTGGCTCAGAGTGAGTTGTTCTCCAGAGCAGCCTGGTTCAGTGTTCTCCCAGGGCTCTTCCCTCAATCCCATCACACCAGGCTTGCAGCTCTCCCCCTGGGGTATGCACAGAGGAACTGGAAATTCAGATGTGCATTTAAATGTCTGGGGGTATGGATAGGGGTGATCAGCCTTCCTCAGAAGTGTCAGGGCTGGTCCATGCCCTGGGTGGTCTGAGCAAAGCCAGAACAAAAGTAAACTCAAGCAGCCTGGGTGTCCCCTGGTGACTGTTCATTCCAGCGTTATTCCTTGGAAAGTGGCCTTTTTGTGGGGCATCAGGGCTGTCAAATAACTCAGCTATTTGAATGACTGTAAAAATGGATGTTGTGGGGCTGCTGCTGAAGTTAGGTTTATTAACTTTGTCAGCTAATTTTGCTTTCTTCCCTAGGAACAGGCACACAGTGAGTGTAAGAGTGCACCGTGCTCCATCACACAGCCTGTACCAAACCCCCCTCTCCTTCAGCCCAGCCCACTGGCCAGCCCTCCTCCTCACCTCCCAATTCCCTAATCTAATCTAGCTCTGTGGGCTTTATGGGGGTTCATTTAGGCAGCAGAAGCTGTGCTGGAATTGTTACATGTGCCAGCAGCGATTTGTACCATCTGGGTACGGAAAAGAGAGGTTAGTGCTACCACGGAGAAAAGATCTTTATTCTGTTACTAAGCCAACGTGATTCGAGAGTGGCTGCAGAGCAATTGGAAACTGAGAAATGGGCAGCTCTGCAGTTCTAGTGAAATGTCAAAGTATAATGAAACAAGGGAAACGTACTGCTTCGTGGTGTGAGCCAAGTTACAAGCAGGTGGCAGCAGTAAATATGTATATAAATAACAATATGGATGAAATGTCAAGGTTTCCAGCTGGCTTTGTAAAGGCATTTCAGGAATATACTTAAGAGTAACAGTGCAGCGTGACCACTCAATACAAATGTGTATAATTTCAAAATGCATATATTTACATTAAAGGCTTTGGTATCCTTAGGTTTTATCATGCTTAAAATTTAGTTTCTGGGTAAAAACAGCCTGAGAGTTTGAGAACCCCAAAACATGCTGTTTTATGGGAGACTTGCTTCCATCTGACACCTTGTTACTTGACATAATGAAACCTGCAGTGTTTCTACCTTTTCAAAATGAATGTAGAGTAAGACAATGTGTGTATAAGGTTATTGAGCTGTATGTGGAGACCTGTCTGCATGCCAAGCCCCTAAACTTAGATGAGATGAAAAACACACTCAGGGTCTTTGCTGGCTGGGACAGAAGTTCACACACACAGACCTTTCAAACTGGAGAGCAAAAATCTGTCAGTGCCCTCTGTAGGACACTAGAGTTCTACCTTCTGCTATCAGTTCAATGATTTTATTAGCTTTGAGGAAAGACATTCTCTATGATCAACATCATTAAAGTTTCACAATAGAGAACATCTAAGAAAAAAAAAATCTAAAATAGATTTTTTTTTAATTTAACATGTGCCTGTTTATACCTTCTCTGAAAGAGCTCTGACATGTTTCAGAAACATTCAGTTCCAACATTCCTAGTTAAGTTGCAAGCAAGTCACATATTGATTGGAAAAGCAGATAATGACAGTGACCTCTTAAGAAAGCCTGTAAAGCCAAATGCATTAACAGTTGTTAAACAACACCTGTGTTTCATTTGCTGTGTTGGTCCTTTAGAGAGCAGCATTAGCATTGCTTTGGGCTCCATCCCGTGTCCAGAAGATCAAGGAACTTTGTTTACATTCCAGCATTTTGTAAATATGAGATGAACACAAATCAAACTGTTTTCAACATAGTCATAGGGATAATTTAGGCTTATGTCAAGGATTAGGATGTTGTTGTCCAACACTGTTGCCTTTATTAGTTTCAATACTTTTAAAAGACAAGAAATGAAAAGATGAAGTCCTTAGAACTAGAGACTGCCAGTCCACTCACTAACAGGAGTTAGCACAGTAGATGCTGATAAGTTACAGACTGGAATTGTCAAAATCACCTTAAACTGGTTATTGAGTTTTTGTACCTAAAACAGATCTCCTTATAATGCAGAGTCACTTAAGCACATCTGTTACATTGATGTATCACTAGTTTTATGGGCCTGGATTAATTCCAGAGTAAACAGTGAGCACTCTGCTGAAAGGCTGTAAACATAGACACAAGTCATTCATCTAGAAATCCCCAAGCATAATTTGCCAACGGGCTAAGTGCCTCAAGTATTTCACCCTTTTTGATGTAGCAAGATGCTGCTGTTGTGTATTCTGTAGTGCTGAGGGTGGCAGGGGAGAGGTGGCAAGGTTCTCTCCTTTCATTACTTACGGGTAAATTTGCCTCCCTCTAGTACTGAAGTGCTCTCAGTCCTGAAGTCGTTCCAGGAGTTTATGAAGTGTTATGAATTTGCTAACAGTGAAATCTGCAGTTTTCCAAAATCAAAGTCACCCAAATGAGGTATAGATCTCCTAAAACCAAGTACCATACTTCTAAACTCCTCTTCCAAATCAAATGTGAGTCCCTAGTTTGGAAGGATCACAGAGCCTAAAGACATTAATTGCATATGAACTGTGTTTAACCTTATTTTAGAGTCTTTTTAGCCATCTTGAAATCTTAGAACAATTTGAGGGCTGAATTAAACATTTCATGTTCCTTCCATTTATTCCATTTTGTGGCTTTTGCTTTGACATACCTTCCCCTTTTGGCCATGGTATTGTTAAGACAGTTACGAAGAGATTAAACTTTTCTTCAGAAATTCACACTGTGAAGAGGTTCAAAATTGCAAAATACCTTCTCCTTGTTGTTGTTGTTATTTAATGGATGCTAATACTGAAAATGTGTCCTGAGATATGGAAATGGCCACACAGCAATGCTATGCACTCTTTATTGAATTGTGGTAGGTAGGACCTTTTGTTATTTATTCAGTGCTCAGAGATTTAAAAAAAAATGGGGTTTAAACTCTTTCAGTACAAATGAACCATTTCATTTGTCGTTGCTACCAATCAAGTGTAAGAGTGAGGAAGTCTGTCTTTTCTTTATTCAGGCCCCAAAATGATAGCAAGAAGTAGAGGTGCAATAAAAGGTTTCAGCAGGTCAGGGAATGTAATTTACATTACAGAACTGAGTTTTGCATTGTCTGATGTTAAAGAGTTATAAGAATCTTGCTTGTTTAGAAGTGTTAGAATATCAGATAAGAGAGATTGAACAACAGGTTCAAAAAAAGAAAAAGCCAAATCCGAATGAATTTATGGAGGAACTTATTTCAAGTAGGACTAACAAATTTAAAAGACTTATCTTTTACATATTGAAATAAATCCCTGGATCATTAGGGAAAATGTAAAGGTGGCTAAGTGGGAAAGAGAATAATTCTTAGTAGCTCTAATGTGAGGAGGAGCTTGGAAATGGCACAAATTAAGGATTCTAAGGTTTAATTTACAAGTGGAAACTTTAAGGTGACAAGGAGTTGGTGTAGGAGAAAGCAAGCTCTGGTTTGTGGAGTGTCATTTCAAAATTGGTCTATCTTGAGTAGATTCAGACCAAAAATTGAGAGTTCAGCCTAGTGAAAAGGACTAACTTATAATTTAGGTGTAATTTTCAATGGCATTTTCATCTGTTCTTAAAATAATCAGGATAAATTTATTGGGTGTCTTCCCAGCACTTAGAATCATAGAATCACTTAACTTGTATCTAGGACTTAGATCTAAATGTAACAGTGCTGGATCTGTGCCTGAAAAGAAGGAAAGCATGGTGTCTTCTCTAGAGATCAGTTTGGGCATTTCAGGCTGCGGTGAATGCAGAGTGCAGCCTTGCACCCAGAAAATGAAAAATTTCAGAAGCATTTCCAGTTTAAAATATGAATTTGGAATCTGAATCTTCTTAATGGTAGCTGGAATAAGCCTCAGAGGTTGAAAGATGGTGAATTTTAGGAAAATCTGAATCATTATCGAAATTCCAGGTGTCTGTCACATTATTTGTAATAGTGGTAGGTCATGAAATATTGAAGGAATTTTTAAGGATGAATTTATTTTTAGGATTATGCATCTTTAATACCAGCCATCATTATTTTTAATTGTCCCAAATCTTGTCCACGGGGATGTCTTTTGTCTTGCACTCTGAGGAGGAAGACTTAATTTATCTTTACTGGAATTTTACCCAAGGTCTGCAAAAACTAAAATTATTCTTATCAACAGGGAATTAGTTGGATTGAAATAAATAGGCAGATTTTACTTCAGTTTTTAGTGGAGATATATATATATATATATATATATATATATCTCAATTGGGTGTGTCATTATCTTCCATAACTTAGAAAAGATTTGCTGTGGATGATTCTGATCCAGCCTTTGCTTTTAAGCATTCAGAGGCAGCTGTATATCCTTCCAAGGCAGCTGTATACCCTACCTATCTATCATTACCATGGATATTTAATATCCTGGGACAAAGACAGAAATGACAATTGAGCACTTGTGCTTTTGCCTTGGCAGATGTGCTATTTAGAGTGTAAATAATAGATAATTTTTTAGGTTATTTTCAGCTGATCTATACAGTACTTGCTTCTTCCTGCTGCAGGAACCCACCTTGGGCATCTTTCAAAGTTGCCAACTGAGCACAGCTACAATATAAGGTAACTGGAGTGGGATTTGTGAGTGTCCTGAATTTTCAGCTGTTTATATGATATTTTTACAACTGAGTATTAAGGAAGACACTAACACTTGGAACTCAGTTTAAACGAGCGCAGCGCTCTGATCAAAGGGGGAGACGCTCTCCTCAAAGGCCGGGTCATTGCTTTTCCCTCAGAAGTGATCAAAGCTGGCTTCATTGAAGCCGTGGTTAAACACTGCTGCAGCATCACGGTGCTTAGGTTTCTTTTCTTTTCCACATCATTTTCTGTACCCCCTACAAGGACAGTGAAGGACCTCCTAGAAGAAAGGACAGCGTGTGTGGCAGAATCCCCCGTGAGGTTCCATCACACTTGGTTTAAACGTTTCGTATTCATCTTGAGTCCCTTTTATGCTGGTTTTATGCTGATTATACCTAGAGGCCATTAAATGTTAGCAGATACTTTATATTTGCAATTTTGAATGCAATACATGGCATGAAATTCCTTTAAAGGGGGATGTTTGACATGGAGCATGAACATATTAAAGGTGGATGTACTTCCAGAAACTCATAGAGGTTGAGGGCATCTTGTTTTGCTCTTTTAACTCTCAACTGCTGGCTGTAGCTTATGGCTCTGAGGTGGGGAAGATGAGGTAAGTTTTAAGCATCCATTCCTGTGACTTTGCAGCTTTGAAACACTAACCCACAGAAGTTCATACAGATGGTCATATTTGTTTATTCAGGCAGCCCAGAATGTGGTTTTAAGGATTGTGCTGAGGAGCTAAGTCTGGTTCTATTTTATTATATTCCCTAGAACTATTGAAGTGGACATACTGGAGTTATGAAGTAGAATGGAAAGGAGTACTGAGCAGAGTCTGATGTGAATAAATTGGTGTGTATTTCTGAGCATTTCACTGAGGAAACTTCTTAACCTGGTTGTGTGTAAGATAAAATTTCCTCTGTGGAGAAAGAGAGCAGCATGTTTGAAGTATATGTAAAAATAGGAAGAAAAGTTAAATTAGCAGAATTTTAATTTTTGGAGTACCCCAGGAGTTGTAATCTGACAACAGGCATGTTGTAGGTAACCAATATAACCTGTTTCTTCAAGGAGATGAGACAGAGAGATATTCTAGGCAGGGCTGTGGATCAGTTCTCAAAATAGTTCTAGAATTCTTTGCTTGTATCATGCCCTTATGATCAAGAGCTCCCCTTCTTTAAAGTGAAGGAAAGAATACAGATATATTCAAATAATATATTTTTTCTACAGCAGAAATGTAACATAAAAATGGCCTGAGTGTTATTTCTGTCATGTGGGTGGCACACACCTTTAGACAAGGTGATCACTGAGATGAGAATTAATATATTATAAATCTTGTTTAGGATTTGAGAACTGCCAGGGCAAGTCCTACAGGGATAAAAAGGGAAGCTGAAAATAGCATTCCACAAGTCAGCCTGTTTCAAAATGTTTTTAATAACTTTTGAAATCCTGTTCTTTGATATTTAGAATACTTAGGTTTGAACTTTTTAGAGTGCTAATGTTGCTTGTATGCATTGTCAAAAAAAGAGAATTTCAGTTCTTGTCTGTAGATGAGTATTGCTGGATCCTACTTTACCGTGCCCCTGAGGAGCTGTGGGGCCTTGCACAAACCATGAAACCTCTCCATGCTTCCTTTCCCATATTTGAAATGGATATAATATGATTTATTTTTTTGAAAATTAAGGCTTCTCAGCAAAACTGGTACATACTCAAAGGGGAGTGATCAGCTGAACCATCCTTTTCAGTTTGGTTGAGGGGTGGGCACAGCACCTATTTCTCTTTTTCCAAGCTGCCTTTGGTGTTCCTGTTGAAGCAGAGGGGTGGGACAGGCTGCTGGGAGCTGCAGGCTCCTAAACCCCCCAGGAGGAAGCCCAGGCAGGGGAGAGACAGTGCAGGGAAGGCAAATGCACTCCCCTGGCTCTGACAGAGCTCACACCACTGCCAGAGCTGCCTCTGAACAATTCAATCATTTCAGGTCTAGTGAAAGTGGAGTAAAAAGTGGATTGATTTTTTTTTTTTTCTGGTTTGCTGTAAAATGGAGTAAATGTAGCACACTTCAATTGTCATTGAAGAGATTTCATTGTGCTCTTCCTGTAAATGGTAGAATAGTCCTGATGGGCATTCAGGGGCCAGGAAAAACAAACATGCTGAACAAAGGCCTCCAGAAAGGAAATCTGAACCAGAAATGCTGCACTTGTCCTCTTCTTATAAAGGAGCTGCTCTTTAGAACTTTTGCAGATGCCTGCCCTGATAGAAAGATGTCTTTTAAAGGCAGCAGGAGCCACTTAAATCATGTGTATAATTATTTCAACAAAATGTTAAGCTAGTGATAGAGCAGTGTTTGGTAAGAGAACTCTATTGGAGAAGCAGGTTCACTTGTCACTGTTGTGTGCAGCTTTTTCAGTTGTGAGGATGGGAAGGATTTTATGCTTTTAAAAACTTTCTTCCCACTTTCAGATTTTAAAATTACAAGCAACATGATTATTTGAAGAATAAAGTAAAGAAATGCAATGGTGCTGTTGCCACCTACAAACTGAATATTTGCACCATAGGTTCTATTTCACTTTCTGAGCATTTTTTCCTTTTCATGCTTGTTGTAGGCACACCCTTCCTTTACATTAAGGATCACTAGCTTTAGACCTGTCCTCAAGTGCTGCCTTGCCCAGGTGTACGAGTCCACAATTCTCACAGGTGGAGCAGTGCACACTGTGCAGACAAATAACTTTGTGTAACACCAATTTTACCTTTTTTTCCCCTCCTTTGTCTTTGGAAATAAAGTATTTAAGGATTTAATTCTTATTGTCCAAGGAAATGCTAGGCTCTTAAGTCTGAAGAGTTTCCCACTGTTAAAAGCTGCAGTTCTGAGACCTTTGTTTTTACCTCAATTTCCTTCAATTTTCTTCACAAAACCTCTTCATAAAGTTATTTTGGAGCTCTTTCCAATAAGTATTTATTTCCCTGGTACCTGATGCATCTCCAATTTCACCACCTTTATATTAACATGAAATTCACAGCTGCATCCTTAAATTTCATCTCCAAAACACCTTCCAGGATGCAGAAATGCCAAACAGGTGGAGTGGCTCCCTGGTGGAGACACATCCTCCCCTCAGTCTGAGTGGTGGGACTTGGCCATTCTGGTTCATTTCTCAGCTTGATTCCTGAGACAACAGCACCTGCCAACAGCAGAGTGGGTGGTTTGGTATGAAGGAGAGAGAGCCATTTCCCCAACAGAACCAGATCCAGATCGTTCACTAAGCTTGCCATCCCATGTGCCCACAAGAATCTGAGCTGCCTTCAGAGCAGTGGCTCTGGTGTATTGCTCCTCTCTTTCCCACAGCCACCATTCCTTGCAGTGTCTTAATAGCAAAATGCACATTTGTGACCTGATCTTTATCAACTGTGGCAATATTTGCAATGAAATCTTCTTGTGCTGCTTTCCCTTTAGACAGGTGTTGTATAAAATGCATCTCTCTGCCAGTCCAGGTTGTTACAACAGCATAAAACTTTAGACTGGTTAACAGGGATTCAGCCTAACCAGGTTAAAATAGGGGGTTTTCCTTACGTTTTACTTTTTTCAAGCAGACCTAGTTTAGTCTCAGCCTCATAAATACATCAGGAAACTGTGCTGAAGTGGAAAGAAGGTAACAAGCTGTGTCTGAGAGCTCTAGGATTAAACACATCCAGCAAAAATATTTGACAGAGCCTTTGAACATCCTGTTCAACAACAAGAAGAATGAAAATATCCCATCTTCTGTACCCTGTTTATTTATCATCACAGATACATAAAAGAAGACACGTTTTGCAAATGAATTGAAGTAGCATCCTATGTGACCTACCTTAAATTTAAATTAAGCTTGAAGTGCATTTAGGCTAGAATTGGTGACAGTATGCCAGAAACCTTGCTTAAAAGTCTCCTGAAAAAACAGAATTATTTTTTATTTTTCCATACCTTTAAAGAAGAAAACATAAATGTCAGGTCTCACAAAAACCTATGTAAGTTTGCAATCATTGCAGCATTTGTTAATGTCTTGCAGGCATTTAAATTCTATTTTAATTCAGAAAGAAAACTATTTTTTAAATAGTTCTTGCAAGGAAGGGCCAAGATAACCATGGACTGATCAACTTCTTCACTGCTGTCATGGGCACCATGGATATTTTTATGGTCATTTCCTTACTGCTTTGAAATTGGTACTTTTTAGAATGCACCCAGGGATTCTCCAGACTCAGAGCTTCCAGTGAGTTCTGAAGATGTACACTTTCTAGTTGCTGAAGGAAAAAAAAAATGAAAGGGGAAGGGAGACATGGAGGCTGCAGGGAAGGTTTGGGGGTAAATATTAAGATATTATGGAATCATTGCTGGTTAGGTCAGTGGTTTGTTTTAGCTGATTTTGTTGTTGTTATTTTTTTAGTTTAATGGAAGTCATAGTCAATTTTCATCAGTCACTGAGTCCTACATAGTAGTTTATCTGTTTTTGCTCAGTAATTAAGGAGTGTGTAAAAGAAAAGTTCCTCTTTAATATGTTTGGCCTGTGAATAAAGAGACTTCTCTGACCATCAATGAAATGTTTAATGACAGAGTAAAAAAAATGTAATTCAAGACTGGGAAGCTGTCCTTTTCAAAATTAAGTATAATGTAACTTTATTTATTTGACATTGAGTAGGAGAATAAAACATTGCTGAATAATAACTCGAGAGCTTCAAATCAGATATATTGAAATCAGATAAACATGACAAGTCCAGATATCCTTACCTATTGCTAGAGTTTACTGTGAAGCATAGAGACAGTAAGGAATTATGGCCCAAAGGTGTCAGGATGGCAATAGGGGTGAAGGTTCCAGCCTTTTTTTTCTATAAAGTTCTTATTTACTATTTTTGAATGAAAGGTGCCATCAAGCTCTTGATTGTGAGTGGTGATTCACTGATTCTGTGTGCCCACTGGAACTTACTTGAATTTCAGGTGTTTGTCAGAGCAGTTGAGCAAATTATTTCACAAAGAACAGGTGTGAGATCTGTGTTTGGTGTGACAAATCACGTATGATGAGTCTCTGGGAAAATTGTCCTCTTTAACGTGGATCTGTCCTAGTCCTTCTTTTGTTTTTATGCCTGCTCATGGGGCTTTGAGACATTTCATAAGACTTGCCATGAAATGACTGGGAGAGATCTTGCAAGATCTGCTTATGGCTTCTTCCTCCTCCATGTGAATAAAAAAAAAAAAATTCTAAACAAAAGGCATTTATTTGGGTATCAATGCTTACTGCTTATTGAACTTGGGATGAGATGCTACTGATGCTTCTCCAAGTTTCTGTAAAATGCTCTCAAGTGAGAGCTAAAAGTATAGGACAATTTTTTTTTTTTTATATTTTTTTAAAGCTGTTGCTGGTAACTTGCTAAAGGTTTACCCTTTTGTTGTGCTTTTATGATCATTGTCTATGAATATTCCCTAAAGAAAAAAGAAAAAAAAAAAAGCAAAACACAAACTACAAAATTCAGCAATACTATTTTTTTTGATCCACAAGAAAAGTTATAATCTTGAGGCTTTTTTTCACGTGAACGAGTGAAAAATACTGTAGAATATATTTTAAATTTTTTTATAAGTCATCACTGTAAACAAAGAAGTGGTATATTACAATGTTATGATCTATAAATATTTGGATGAAAGATCTAAGATAGAAATCATTTGTCCTTGATGTCTGAAGTAAACACATATAATTAACTGTGAGAGATTTCATCTGTCTGAAAAGAAAACTTCTGGGCTGAGAGATACCCTAAGTTTAATCAGGAAATTGCTTCATTGGAAAACAAGGATTTTTAATCATCACATATAGTAAGTACTTAGGTCTTAGGCTTTATTTATAAGGAAAAATTAGGGCCACCTGCAGATATTCCTTACATTTAAATTTAAACTCAGCTGCCCACATTGTTGTGGTGGAGCAACGGATCTCCACACCAAACCATGAAGATTAAGCATTTTTCATCAGTCCTCTTTCTCTCCCTGGTGCTTTCTCAGTCAGGCTTTTCTTGCTGGGAAAGGCAGCCCCGTTGCTCCCAGGTGGAAGTGCCAGTGCAGCAGAGATCTGGCTGTTCCCAGGTAGAAATTCCAGTGCAGCACAGATCTGGCTGTTCCCAGGTGTGAAAGGTTTCAGATCTGGCTGTTCCCAGGTGGAAGTGGCAGTGCAGCATGGCTCTGGCTGTTGCTCAGGCTCCTATCATAGAACTGGGGCCAGTAAATGCCCTGTTCCAGTGCTGCTCTGAATGAGGCTCTCTCCTGCCTTGTGCAATTTACAGTCTGCTCAGGCATGCACTCACCAATGTTTACTGTGATCTAATAATGGTATTACTGTTAATTCGTTAATTATATTAATTTATTTCAGCTGTTGAATCTGTTAAGGGATGCTCAGGGTTGACTGACTGGTGTGACTTCACAACTTCCAGAATCTCATGTGGTGACTGTATGCACAAGGTGAAGGGATAGGGCCAGCTGAAATACATAGAAAATGCACATCTGAAAACAAGGAACAATTTAAATGAAAGATATTAGCATGGAAACACTTTTTTTTTTTAATAATTTGGTAAATACAGATATCTTGTTAATTATTATTTACTCATTAGGCTCCCAGAAGCCTTTCCTATCCTGATGACCCAGGTCTGTGTAGCTTTCTTTGATTACTTTATGTAAAGAGATAACTGGAATTCTCTGCTTGAATCCTAAGTGACACCTAAAGTATTCAGAGAAGTGTTGGTTTTTTTTGTTGTTGTTGTTTCTTTTGTTTGTTTGAGTTTTTTTTCCTCCAGTGCAAGCTGCCATTTCTAGAGTGTTTCTCAGTACATTCTCAAATAAAAAATAATTCTGAAAAATACCGAGGCAGGGCAAGTTCATCTTGCTGGGGGATGCAGTAAAATTTGGCTTGTTGCCTGAAAAACAGGGGAATGCTGAAAAATGAGCTGTTTTAACAATTCAGTTTAAAGTTTAGTCACATTAATCCTATGGAAAAATGATTGTTTCTCGTTCTCCTCCTCATCCCCCTCCTGTCTGGTACAGTTCACGGTGCCAGCAAGCTGTGTTGCCTTTCCTAACTGCACAGTCCTTTCCTCTGAGGATGGTCCTGTGACAAGGACTGCAAGTGTTTATCTAGAAAAATAGCATAAAATTGGCATTATATCGTCTTTTTTTTTTTTTTTTTTTTTTTTTTTTATCCCCCTTTTCAGCTCTGTCTTTATGGGGAATAAACAGAGGGGGAACAAGGAGAGGAGCCAGCTCCAGGTGACTGGCCAGCTGCCTGTGGATCAGCACCAGAAAGTGCTCCACAGATTGCAATCTGAAACCCATTAATATAATGGATAAAGTCTATGAAGCATTTTAAAACCTCCCTTGCCTATAGTGCTGCATTTTATAAGCTAGGTGACATCAAAAGAATTGGTTCTGGCTCAGACCAACTAATAAAAATGGATAAGGCTTATTTTTATGCTGAATATCAGTAAAAGCATGTGCAGAAGATTACATTTAACATTCTGGCTTTTACCCAGAGCACAACAAAGTCTATCTTATCCCCATCCATCAGAACAGAATTTGATAGTTTTGGAGACCCCAGATTTTCATCTCCTGTCGAAGCATGAAGCAGCAGCTTGGGCTTGCATGGAGATTGTGTGAACAGGACATTGCTCACTCTGTTATGTTTCCTTGAACACTGATAAAGAGGGGTATCTAATTAGGCACAGTGTTTAAATAGGATATTTTAAATTGTTGATACTTAAAGCTGATATAAAGCGTTAAGTGTTGTCATTATGCCTTTGGATATTCTGAATAATGGAAAGAAATGGAAAGTCTGGCTATTTTCTGTAAGTAAAGGGAGAAGAGCATCTTTCAGAGCCCAAATCCCACATAGTTGTTTTTGTGCCTGTACAGCTTTAATTATTGTTAATTTTTCTAGGTACCACATGTTTATTTAAAACTGATTTTTTTGGTTCAGTAGTCCAGCCTGTACCAGCATTAGCCTCCAGATCTCAACAGCATCCTGTTTATTCTGATCTAGCTTGCCTGACTGATTCCCCAAAGATAAAATTCACTAAGTGAACTTGACAGATTCCAGGCTGTCTCCATATGGCAGGGACTGGGCTGCAGCTTCTGAAGCTGCCTGGGATTTAAAAGCTGCTCTCACCTTATTAAGATGGCAGCAGTTACATGCAAGGCAAGTTCGCAGGGCCTTGTTTTAATTCTTTTGGTTTCTGCTTGAGACCAATCCACACCACTTTTTGTGCATGTGGATTAGAGCAGGACCAGGATGACTTTCCTTTTCTAAATGCTGCTTACACCAGCAAGGGAGGAGAACTGAAAATGGATCTATACCTCAGCTGTTGACTGTTTTTAAGAGGAGTTTGGTCTTAACAGGTGCTCAATGGGCCAGACCACAAGAGATTTCTGAAAAAAAACCTGATGAAACAGTATGAATTTATTTGTTTCTGGGTCTTTCTTCCTTTTTGCCTTTGTGTACTATCACCTGCCTGTTTGGGTTTGGGCTGTTACAAAATAGTTTAATTGTCCTGCGTTAAAAATGTCAAACCTATATTCTGGCAATATCAAAATATTGAGCTGAATTCAAGGAGCATTTTTGAGAAGGCAGACCAGCTGAGGATCTTTCTGTACACAGTTAGATCTGTGTGTGGCAGACAGCCATAATCTGTCACACAAAAGGGGTTCTCTGAAATTGATTCAGTACTAGTGAAAGGATGTAGTGCTGGAAACACATAGAATATACATAAAATATAACACATAAAATACTTATAATTTAAAAGAAATCTTTGACTATTCTTTGATTGCTTTTTTTTTGAGTGGGTTAACAGGGCTAAAATAATTTACTTTGGTAGGTTTAAGCAGATCATCTTTAAAGTCACAACATTAGAAAAAAAAGAATTTAGAAAACGTAGACAAAGTATCAGAGGTCATTAGTGCTTGTCCATGAAATACAGGCACTGCAAAAAGCATTTCATTAAGGAATAAGTTTAAATTAGTGTTGTTGTATTGGGATTGATGCAGTTATATTTTTTTAAGAAAATGAAAGTAGAAGTTGAGGTTTCCTTGACTATTCCTGTTCCTGCCTGACACTGTTTTTCAGGAGCATGTGCATGCCTGAAAGAGAGACCAAGAATGAGTAACCTTTCTAAATTTCCTTTGTCTTATCATCTCTTTTTTACATAGTCCCAAAAGGAAGTAGAAGTGGCCTGATGTGTGACTTGAAAAAAAATAAATTAAAAAGTTAGAAAAACCCCCAAACTTTTGAGAGTTAAGTTTGTACATAAAATTAAAGTGACTATGTTGACTAAGACTAGCAATGGTGTGTCATAGTATCTCCCTAGGGATTTCATTGTTTCTTTGAGAACTAGTGTGTGGTTTTGTTGTTTGATTTTGAGGTTTTATTCACAGATACCTGTTTTAGATTTGGGGGATTCAGTTATGTAGAGGCACTGGAATTTTCTGGTTATCTGTGGTTCTTGCCCTTGCATCCCTTTCGCAGAAGAAAGTGAGGATCCTCACTTGGGACCTTTTAATCAAGTGCTACATCCCTCTCTTTTCCAGAAAGAGAAGCTCTTGTGGAACCCCTGTTCAGCATCTTGACAGTTCCCCATTTTATCAGGAGCTGTGTGAATCAGTTTGTGAAAACTGATTTTTTTTTCTCTCAGACATGTTGCATGTTTAGAATCATCTGTGTAATTTGTAATGTTTTTTATCTTTAGTTAATTTCCATTTAGCTGTAGATTAGTTTGTAGCAATGACTCCCTCTTTATTTGCTTTCTGAGGCATTTTTTTATTTCTGTATTGTATAATGTAGACTCGTGCCAAATAAACCCAGTAGTATTTGAGCTGGGAACATCAGGCTTTACCTCATTACTGTTTCTCACAACATTTGTAATGCTCCTGTGGGCACATGTGTAAGAAATGTCAGCTGAGTCATTATTGGGGTGGATGTTCTTACAGCAGGTGTTTTAAAGGCAAAATTTCAAGTCTCTGAACAAAAGGAGACCAAATTCCCAGTCAAGAATTTATCACAAGCAAATAGGTGAGCCCTTTCTCTTAGATCTAGTGGAGTTCTATTTCCTGCCACCCCTCTGTCCTGCTGCAGGTCCGTGAAGGCAGCTGGCAGCTGAACTGCAGCACCAGGTCAGGGTTAGTGTGCAGGGACTGCCTTTGAGATGGAGCCTTTCATGCTGCTTCTGCATAAAAAGGCAGGTGGGTTTGATTTTTTAACAATACACCACAGTCATGTTGTTAAACCTGCTACAAAATTCAGACATCTGCCTTTTTGAGCAGCTCTAGCAGATACATGCAGTGCCTTTTCCAGACTCAAGTTTTATTTTGCCCAAGCCTATTTTAGATTTAAACTCCGTGGTTTAAAAAGCCTCTTGCTTTTGTTTTTCACATGTCTTTTGTATGTTATTGATATGAATCACTTGGTGCTGCAGTTGTACATCTCTCATGTTTGTGAAGTGAGCATCTTTTTTAGTTTTTGTTTTCTGTTGTATGGACTGGCAGGAGGAATTCCTAATGCCACTGACGTAACAGTAAATTGAAATCCATTATTTGACTGAACAATTAAACAGCTTCTCTGCTAAACCTGGATGTTAATGACCATGGAATGGCATAAAATGAAATGATCAGAGCAGGCAGCTCAGGCTCACTCTGTAAACATCTAGGTTGGCTGAGGTGCAGCAGTCTGTGTTTACAGCAGGGCTGGCAGAGGGAGAGGTGTGAGTGCTCACTGCACAAAGGCAGAGTCTCAGTCTAAGCTGCTCATAAGGAAATTTGAAGCTTTCTTGATTTTTTTTTTCCTCCCACCGAATCTTATGAGTTGTCTTGGCACTTAAAAGATGGCAGAGTTATACTGGGCTTGAACTGGTGCTGACATTGTTCAGCAGAGAGAAAAAAACACTTGGGGGGTCTTCACTACCTCTAGGTTAATGTGGAAAATGCCTTCTGAACACAGCTTTGAGAGGTGTTTTTTTAATCTTTCTAGAAAGGTGGTTTGAGTTTGAGTGGTGTTTTATTTTATTTTGTTTCTTTGTTTGTTTTACCTGGCTGTGAATTGTTTGTGAGACAGTAATAATAAGAGCTAGAATAGGTTGGTCACTTTGGATAGTCCAGACCACCAGTTTATAACATAATTAGTTCCCCTGCTTTTTTTTCCATTCTGTGTTATTTTTAGAACGTGGTAACTTTAAGTAAAAATCAGTTTACATTCATTTATTTAACGCTGAATTGAAGGAGGGGGTGCATCTTTTATGCAATAATGACAGACCAAACATGCATGAACATGTAAGGAACTGTCTAGTAACAGAGAACACACTGGTTTAGGTTATAGTTTACTTTATTGCCTTTGTTTGTGAATGAACTTACCCATAAACATTATTAGGCACGTAATAATTAGGAGACAGAAACATTTCTGTATTTTGAGATGGCCTAACCTGTGTCTGAATTACAAAATATAGAAGTTTTACAGTAGATATTGTTTAGGATTATTTGAAAGCTGAGTTTTCAGGAAAGGAGCTTCACAACTTATGTTAACAGGTTCATTTTAGTGAAATTATTTCAGAGTTGTGCAAGTCTCTATTCTCCAAGTTAGGACAACAACACAAGAAAATGCAAGAAATACAGAAACCCCCATTGTTAGTAAAAAAAAAAAAATGGACAGGTAGTTGCTTTGGTAGTAGGAATGGTTTGGTAAGGTTTTGTATTAAGGGACCCAAGGATGCTGATTCAGTGCTTGCTTCCCAGAGGTGCTGAAGCCCAGGTGGTTTGTGCTGTCCCAACGTGTAAAGGGTGCTGCTCTGCTGGCCCTGCTGTGCCCAGGGTGCTGTGGCAAGACTGGCACAGCCCCACTCCTGCACCCTGGCCCTGTCCAACACCTCTGATCAAAAACACCACAGCAGAATGGGCCAGACTGGGGACTCAGGAAAGCTGCAAGAGCCTCCTTGGGGTCAGGGCAGCTGCTGGGTGGTTACATCATGTAAAGATAGGCCTGGGAACAGTCCTGACCATTTTTTCAGGAGCGCTGACAATGTCTCATTTCCCAGCCAGGAGCATGAGTCAGGATGCTCAGCCCCTTTTTCAAGGAAGAGGGCAGCTCCACAGACTCCTTCAAAATGTCTCTTGTTTGAAAAAAAACCCCAGGCTTTCATGTTGGCTTCTGCAGAGGAATTTTTTGCAGACTAGTAATCTCAGTTTGGTTCAAGCTGTAAATTTACTCTCTACCAGGCTGGCAAGGAGCTGGATTTACACATTTCTAGAGAGCAGTGCATTGGAGACACGTTCTGTGCACAAGAAACTGGCCCAGGTTGCCTTCTATTTTACATTTTTTACTTCAGTTTTCTGAGGAGGTATTAAGAAAACAGTTCACTATATTTAGAATGCTAATGGCAGTCAAGCTACGTCAAAAGAGGGATCTATTATTACATTGACAGAATGTCAGTGGCAGAAATCAGCTATAACTTGTTCTGCATACCATTAGCTGGAAAAAATCACATGCAGATTTTTAACATTGATCAAAATTCCATTTCTGACTGATTTTCTGCTGTGTTAGACCTAGGACAGAATAAGAAAATTTTTTCTTGGGTGTATTTTAGTACACAACAGAAATTGCAGCGCTCGGAGCCCATTTTTGCCTCATGATAGCTTATGCATTCATTCCTCCCTTGGAAATTATGTTTACTTAAGTTAGCGAAAGCTGGGTGAGGTCTTTTTTACATTTAAAAGAGATTTCCCACATATCTCTCTTTGATTGTCAGGTCCTTCAGTGCACTTGTCCAAATCCTACCCACATGCCACTATGCAGATGAGGCACTCCCACATAGGGAATGTTCTGCACAGAAACCATGGAACGCCTAAGCAGCCTTTTCTTTTTCTTTTTTTTTCTTTCTTTTTTTTTTTTTCTTTTTAAGAAATAGACTCCTAAAAACTATTCTAAAGAGAGCACAATTCTGCCCACCAGCTGAGGATAATGTAGGGGTACCTTTAAAATATATTGTTATATAAGCTGATATAAGAAAAAAAAATGAAGCAAAAAAAAGGCAAAGTTTTGCTGCAGCTTTAGAAAAGTTGCCAGCTGCCTGAGATGGCAGAATAAACTAGTTTAATTCACTTAAGCTATATTATATTTAAGTCAAAAAAACTGACACAGATTTAGCTGGTAAACCTCTCCATCCTTGACTGAGGAAAACTGCAATGATAAGACCAGGGTAAGATTCATTTGCTCTTAGTACTTTTCCAAAGCATCAGCCATCATTCCATTGCTGGTGAGGATGTTTTTCATGGGAGCAGCAGAGCTGATTGTCGCTTGATTTGCAGTTTAATACAGCTTTAATTTGCTTTCCAGATTAGCAAAGGGAGCTCTGCTCTCCTGGCCAGTCCCAGGGCTGTCCCTGCAGCTCCTCCACACCTTCACTGCTCCCTGCACTGGGGATTCCTTTGCTGCCTTCTCATCAAGTCTCCTGTCAGTTGTTCCCTTTGCAAATGCTTTTTCTGTCCTGTTTGGGGCGCAGCTTTGGTTCAGAGCGAGCTCCAGGAGCTCCTCAATACCTGCTCACAGTGAGAGAACTCTCTACAGGGGAATTTATAATTGTAGGGGCTCTAAGGTGTTAGATGAATGTGAAAATGTACATGCATCTGCAAAATTTTTTTTAATTTTTTTTCTATTTTTTTAAAACCACCTAAACCAGAATCTAACACTATCGCTCAAACAAATATTTTTTGAAACTTTCCTTGTTCTATTCCAATTTAAACAGAACCAGACTTTAGTTTAGAAGCTAGATTCTTTTATGTGTCATACTTTTCTTATATTTTTCCTTATTAGTCAAAATTAATAATGATGGAGTTTGCTGTTTGATGCTTCATAGTTCAGTGGTTAGTTTCCATATGTTGAAAGAAGTAACTATTTAAAGCCATCTGTTTCCCTTGGAAGTAAGAGTATTTTCATTAGTGTTCAGCATTTAGCTGATAGTTGAAAAAATTAAATTCAGGCTAAGTTTAACTTGATCTTTCTGGACATTATTCAAACAACAATATATGGGGTTATTTAAAAAGTGATAGGGTTTTTGGATTGATAATATTTGAGGTGTTAGTTGCATTTGGAAATCACCTAACTCAGACGTTAAAAACAAGTGTGATACACAAAACTGAAGAAGAAAGCCTCCCCCCAATTAGCTGAGTGGGATGTAAGCCATGTATAGGCCTTAATCAGGCCTTTTATTTAAAGATAAATTTATCCAATAAGGTACTGGCCAAAGGCAATTTTCTATTTCCATATTTTCATCACTAAAAATTAGGAAAACAATTAGTTGATCACTCAAATCACAAGTTCTATCTCCTTCTCGCTTTTGCTCACGATAATGTGATTTATCTGCTCAGTTTTGGATGCTACTGAAACTCTCAGCTTGTTCCTGGGAAAAGCCATAAAATCCTGAGTCAGGTCACTTGGCAGTCAAGTGGAAGAGAAAACTGCTTTTCCGCTATATTGTATTGCTTTAAATTGCAAATGTCTTTGTATTTGCTTCAGGTTTTTGTTTCATTTTGTTTTGTTTTTAATCCTGCTGTTGCACTCTCTGTGTTAGAATCTAAGATTTATATTTCTTTGACTGTTTAATGTTTCCTTTCATCGCCTTCATAAATAGTAATGACTAGCTTATGTATATCCAGGGAAGTAAGGCAAAAAGCCCTTGAGTGTGCCAAGTCTGAAAAAATTTAAATTAGTGTATCAAATGTTAGAAGAAGCGGAATTAAGGCTCTTATCAGCTAACCATAAGCCAAGAATCTTTTAAATTCTAACAATGGTCTGGTGGATATAGCTAAATCTGGCTTTACTTAAGAAAGACAATAGCAGGCGTGTGGTTCAAAGTAAAAGATTTCACCTTAATAAAAGCTATTTAACATATTATTCTAAATCCACAGAAAGGCAAGTTTTCATTCCAAGATGTACATCATTTCTGGTAGGGGAATCCCACACTTTTTAATGAACATGTTTCTCTTTCTCGTTTCTAATTAGCTCCACCACTTAGATTGCAGCATGCCAGCCTTCAACGCTGAGATTTCTGCTGGTAATAAAGCACTCGAGGTGGTATTTAATTAAAGCAGAGTGGTTCTAGGAAAGACCTGAGCAGGGCTGAAACACTAATCCTTCTGCATTGCCCAGTGTCCCCTTGTGATTGTGATTGATGAGTTGATTTCTCTTTACAACTTCATTTGCATTGTGTGGCAATACCCGCAGGCAGAGGTGCTGAGCGTTTCTGGATCACGGCTCCCCAGCAGGACAAGCTAATGTGCTAAATGGGCTAGGGCTAGGCTGGAGAGCTCTCCTAGCTCTTAAGCAACCTATTAAATCACAGGTTTATGGTGGGTGATGTGACTCCCCATGTAAATGCTGGAGTTTGTAGTACCTTTATCTCTTTTTACCTTGAAAATACATACCCTACCACCCACTCTCTGTCTTACCCTTCCCCTCTTCTATTTATCTCAATTGTTGTGTTAAAATGATCATGACAGGTCAGGTAGTGGCTGCTAGAGCTTTTTTTTTTTTTAATTTTTTTTTAATTGATAGAGGCAGAATAAATTGGTCAGGATTTCCTTTAAAATGAGACATATTTTCATCCTTATTGCTAGAACTCTTCGTTTCTGACATTCTGCCTCTGGTTTGAAACTTCTGTAATGCAGAGCTGTTTCTTGTTTGCAACCAAAAGGTTGCAGCAGGATCATCCAAGCTCCTGATGCTGTCAGTGTGTGCAGCCACAGAGAGCCAGCAGCACTCTGCCCTCAGACCTGGTGTTCCTGGAGCAGCTGGGACATGCTCACATCTCATCTCCATGATCCTGCACCTATGAGCATTTCCAGCAGTGAATTTTACTGGATGAGTGTACTTGCTCTGGCAGCAGAGGAAGCCAACAGTGTCCTGGGCTGGGTAAGCAGGAGAGTAACCAGTAAATTGACAGAAGTGATTTTCTCCCTTTACCTGGCACTTGTTCAATTGCACCCAAGACATTTGGCCCATTTTGTGGCTCTCTAATACCAGAAAGAGGATTCAGCACAGGGCTGAACCCCAGCACATACTGGAGAATATGGTAAGAGGCTGAGGGAACTGTACTTGTTCAGCCTGGAGAAGGGAAGGCTCCAGTGTGACCTAAGAGCTGCCTTCAAATGCTCACAAAGGGTATCAAGAAGGAGCAAGTCTCTTCCAGAGGTGTATGGTGTGAGGATAAGAGACAACACAGACTGCAGAACTGGAATAAGTGGCTATGAAGAGAAGCTTTACACCATGAGAACAGTTTTGCATTGGAACAAGTTGTCTGGAGAGTTTGCACAGCCTTTGTCTTTAGCGCTTTGATAAAAATGAGTGTAGCACAGACATGCAAAGCTTTAAAATGCTGTCTGTACCTGCAGGCTCTCCTACCACTGCCTTGCTGCCACTTCAGGGGTGGGGTGGGTCCAGCTGCCACTTTCTCTGCTGGCTCTTTAGTCAATGGGATCCTCTGTCAGATTTTCGTTTTACATCAAGGTATCATTGAACCCAAACAGAAGGGATGTTTTAAATCTATGAAAAATAGCCTTAGGTGTGCACTTGTAAAACCTAAAGGGTTACAATGGCTTCTGTTGAGACTTTAGGCAGATTTTTATTTTCCAGTCACTGCTAATCTCTCAGGTCAGGTATTTATTCCATTTGCAGCCTTTCTTCTCGTGTGAGTGAATGTGTGTTTTTAAGCTAGCAAGGGTATTTGTTTCTCTGAGTTCACAAGTGCAGACTTTTTAAATCCAGGTGTCCCTGCTCACATTTGAATGTAAATTGTCAAAATGAATGATTCCTGCAAGTAGAGCAGTTATTGCAGATTTTCCTTATTACTGTCAAGGGCTATTCTTGCATCTTGTCCTTACCTTGCTTGTTTTCCATAAATCTGCTGTTAAATGGAGAGAGTGCCCACACAGATCATTGCAGGAATGACTGTGGAACTTCAAGAAGCTCACCTGGATGCTCACAGTCTCCTGGTTGAGACAGAATAAATATTTGTCTGTTTCAATGGAGAACTGAGTTTCATAGACTGAACCATTTTTAGGGTCCAAAAAACCAAACCAGCTGGTTGTGCAGGAATATGTAAGGAGCTTCCAAATTTCCTCTGACCTTGCAGAGGGTGGCATGTTGGGCATTGATGCCCTTTTCCTTGATGGTCATCTGACTGCAACGTGCAGTATGTTCATAAAAACTGTCCACATCCCAAAATCTGATCTAACAGTGTCTCAGGAAATAAATTAGTCTCGCTGCATCACACCTGTGCTTCTGCTGCACTGTTCTTGCTCAGTGCTGGGGTTTAGAGTTAAAAAGATGGAACAATTTCAGCAAAGCAAAACCACTGATACGTGAAACAAAAAATACCTTCATGGGACATGCTTATCTCTTAAAAGTGAAATGCACCTTGGGCAGAGTCTGTGCAAATCTCCCTGTTGCTGCCAGACAGCTTCAGGGAGATTTGCACAGACTCAGAGTGCTCTGCCATTTACAGCAGTGTGCAAAAATTTTGGGTTTTATTTGAATGTAAAAGTTTGAATTCTGCTGAATTTCTAGTGCTGGTGAGCTCGTTCAAGGGCAGGGACTTCCTTGTTTAAAACCCACCTCTCTGTGTCTGCTCGCTCTGGTTACTTTCTTGAAAACACCTAAAATCCCTCTTTCCTTCCACGGTCACTGAGAAAACTCTACTTTCTCTAGAGAGGCAGTTTGGTTGTCAGAGGTGACCTTGCACAATAAAGTTTTCTGGGAAGTAGAAGTTTCATACATGAAAAAAGGGATTAATTCCAGATAATTATTTTTGAGTATTGGTGTTTCTTCTACTGCTGGTTTTCACAGACTTGTTTTGAATTAACTGTTCAGCTGGGTTGAGTAGACTGGAAATGCAAAATGGTAGTGCACAAACTTCTAAGTATCTTCACTCATTTCTGATCATTTTTATATTTATGTCAGATTTTTTTTTTCTTCTTTTTTCTTCCTGAAAGCATATATAAAACCTAGGTTTCATCTAAATTCCATGGGGGGTTTTTTTGAGGTTGCAGTTAACATAGATCTGACTGATGGTACATACCTGGCAAATACAGTTGTAGAGGGTTTTGTTAGGGTAGATTAATTATTCCTGTCCTTAACTAATTTGTATTTCAAAACCCAGTGCTAGATGGGAGTGAACCACGGGTCATTTTTCAATAAAACTTGCCTGAAATTATTAAAAAAAAAAAAAATCAAACATAAAAATCACAACAACCAGGGATTATTTTTAAAACAAGCAAGCAGACAAACTTGAGGGCCTGCAAGTTACACTGTTGTGTTGGAGTTTGTTGGCATCAGAAATTTGCTTTGCTGAAGGGAAAGTTTATTTCCTCTGAGCTTCTGCACGGACACTTGGGTGCTCTGCTTTCAGTTTTCAATCATTTGCCTTTTGGTTTTGTGTAATTCTATTAAAACTCTTTTCACCTAAGACTATGGGAACCCCCATTCAGGTGGGCTCTGTGGCTCAGGGTGTGTAGTAGCTTGCTAATTTGTTTATTTATTTTTGGTTTTTTTAACTGCAAAGGTGCAATGATGTTGCTCTTTCAGATGCACAGGGTGTGTAAGATGTTGACTGGCAAATTCTAGCAGCAATCTATGCTCTTAAATTTCTGGTTTGTGTTTGTAAGAAATGGAAACAAAAAAGAACTAGTTTAAAATGTCAAAAAGCAAGAAAGGGGGAAAGTGGGATTAAGTTCAGGGGAGCTTCACCCTTGCTCTCACTTTGCTGCATAGAGCAATAGAGGCTTTTGCAATGTGCACTGCTTGAATTGTTTGAATTAATGTCATATTCTCTGTTTAATTGGAAATATTTTATATCATAATTTGTTTGCTTCTGAAGCGTGTGAGAGGTCTTGAGTTCAGGTTATTTAACTGGTGTTCAATCTGTGTTACTAAAATGAAGTTAAAACAATAATTTGAAAATTTTATTTCATAATCCTTGTTAGCAAACAACATTTTCAGATCACTTTACTATGCTTCATAAGTCTCCATTGAATTTGGTTCTTAGTATGAACACATAGATGTGCGTGTTACACTAAAATTGAATTTCGTGTGCATTGCTTTTCTTAATTGATACTCTTAGTCCCTGCAGACCTCTT
Organism: Phylloscopus trochilus trochilus; assembly: GCA_016584745.2. Taxonomy (NCBI): domain Eukaryota; kingdom Metazoa; phylum Chordata; class Aves; order Passeriformes; family Phylloscopidae; genus Phylloscopus; species Phylloscopus trochilus. The sequence goes on from WQNJ02000011.1 coordinate 4,350,438, forward strand.
CATTGGAGGATTTAAATTTCCATTTTGACCTTTTATTAACTGAAATTAGCTGATTTGATTTTTTATTTTTCTTTCCCCCCCTACTATTCTTTAGAACTGTTGACAGGGGACATATTAATAGCTGTAGAATTTAGGAATCTATTTTTAACACAGAACGTTTTTGTTAATACATGAAGTCAACCAAGGAGCAGTGAACCCTTTGTACTGATTTACAAAATACATATATGTATATATAGATACATATAAATGTATAATTAGAAATTTGTAATTTATATCTGGCACATACTTACACATATTATAGATATAATATGTAAGTATAAATTAATATATTTACACTTTCATCAAGACCAACAAATGGGTATTTCCAAGGTTGTGTCAAGAAAATGTATTTTCACCCTCCAAATCCTGGATCAATTGGCTACAGCAGTGTCTGGAATAAATGAGAGCAGGTGAAAAAGTACTTTAAATTATACCAGTCCTGTAGCCTGACTCTGTTTAGAATAGCTCCCAATTACATGAGATATTTTGCATCAAAGTTATGATCCTTGTGGAGATCATCCCTTGCTTTTCAATCAGTAACTTAGGCAGAATGAATGTGTTCCCATGTCAATCAGATAACATTTTGTATCTACTGGACTCTTAATTGCTGCAGTAAATAATAAAGGGGAGAATCAGATTGGTGTGGGTAGGTGTAGAAAGAGGAACTAATAAAGGAGGACAACACGGAGAATAGGGAGGGGGGCAACAGGAGGTTTAAAATATTGGGAAAAGTGAGTCAGGATCTGACTGAGAAAAGAGGAGAATTCAATAAAAGACTTGGCAGAACAGACCTGGTGTATTTGCTGAGGTGGGTTGTGCCTTTTTGGTCCCTATTTTAGATCCTGAATTTTATCTATCCAGTCTTCATGTACTCTGAGGTGGACTGAGTCTGCCTAAGTGCCTGCCTGACACATGTGTCACTTACCAGTTTTGATTGCTTTCTCAGAATTCAGTTCATGTTTCAAGGTTTTTGTTGTATTTAGTCTCTGGCAGCTGAAAACTGGTTTATTTCTGATGGATTATATCGTGATCATTTTTTGTTGTTCAGATAAGCCATTAAACATATGTAGAAAAAGTGCATTTCAGTAAAAACCCATCCAGTTTGTGTATTGCATTGCTCAGACACCTTTTCCAGGGCACAGTCCTTCATATCCCTGATTCTAAATCTGACGAAAATCAGGGAGCATTAGTGAGCACACAGGTTATTGTTTCTTTTAAAATGTGTTCTTAACACATTTAAAAGCAGATGATGATGCTGCTTTACTCTCAGGAAAATTAGCAACACTCCTTATGCCTTTTTGCTGTTCCAAGGAAAATGCCTTTGCTGTTACACGGGAGAATGTCAGTAACTGGCAGGACACACGATGCTGTCACCAGGAGTTCAGGCATATTTGCTGTGCATTAAACTGACGATGGAATAGATTACTTTGAGGGCATAATACATAGCAAAATTGTTCTATACAGATATCAGAATATTAAATAAAAGGGAAAGGCTTCATAAAGCCTCGTATAATCCCTCTTGGCATGGGTATGTGAGCAGGTATTCGTTTTTTTCCTTTAAGTACACTGATATGATTAAATTTAACTTGACACAAGTGATGTACTATACCATGTGATAGTAATATTTAAAAGAAAACCACTTTTCTGATTGAATACCTACTTGCTATCAATTCCTGTGTAGCAGCATCTAATCTGAATTTCTTCTGCAGCTGAAATGCAAACGCATTTGCTCTCCTCTCCATCTCACTGGGTGCGCACTCAGCAAATGCAGAACTGCTTCAATATTTTTGGTATCTTATTTAATCTAATGTTCTACTATAGAAGCCAGCCAGTTCACATTGATTATAAACAGTTTCCAGGCTATAACTTTTCTCTCCCAGAAGTGGTGTGTGTGTTTTCACTAATTCTGGAGCGTGGATGCTGTGGCTGCTGTCCAGGCCCCTGCACTGTGCAAACACAAACGCTGTTGGATGTGGTTGCTGTAGATTAGCCATATGGTTCTGCTCGACATGCCAGAGCTTTTCTCAGTGCTGTTTCACTTTTGGAAATACCTCTCCTTCTGCCACCCCTTCCTTACAAAATAAAACTGTAAACCAGGAAAGGTGATTTTCATCCAGTCCCACAATATATGTTATTTAAACATAATATATTGTTCCAAACAGTGTTTTTTAAGCCCACCAGGGTTAAGCACCTGTAGCATGAGCAGAGACCAGCTTTGCAGCAAGGTTTACTGTCATATGAATATATTCAGTCTTGTGAAGAATATTCAATAGGTAAAATAAATCTCCAAAGGAGATTTGCAGGGAGTGGCCATATAGATTTTCAAATTTGAGACCAGTTTTAGCCCTTTGTCTGGGGTACTGTGGAAATGAAGGTACAGGGACAAACTGGCTATTGCTTTCATAGTAGCAGAAGGTTTTTAGAGATTTAACACAGAACTTGCTGGTCAGTACAGTCAGTGAAATTCTTTCCTTTGCTATAGGAACCCTTAAAGGATTTTGTTCATTTTCTTCATAACTGAAGTTTCCTTGTAACACACTATTAATAGATTTTTGTTTGTTTTGGGCAGCTGTGGCATTCAGCACTGTTTAGAAACATTGCTTTGCATAAACACATCTCAGTGCCTTTTTGTGTCTCCTCGTTGAGAAGGTCTTTACCTTCCTTCAGTATTGTGGCTCAGGTTGCTGATGACAAACAATGTTGGATAAACAGTTCCTTGGTAATGCTACAACATCTTAACATAAACATCCACTGAGGTATGCAAATGATCTCGGTGATAAACAAGCATAGCAAAGTGTGGCTGAGGCAGGAAGCCAATCTGTCTGTTCCTTGTGCCCAATGATATTTTGATTGTCATTTTAATCTTAGGAGTAAATAACATCAGCGATCATGTTCCATCATTTAATTTCAGTGCCAAGAAAATGAGTGCTGCTTTAACTGGCGTTAAAAAAGATGGCATTGCCATGGTAGCTGGTCATTGCAGCTCAGGTCATCTGTGTTCCACTGTAAATAACAAAATGGTGGAAATCTTAAAAGTTGAACAGAAACTGGAAACAGACATTCTCTGAAAGAAATGTTAAATAGTTAATGTCTAGATTTTTTTTTTCTGGAAAAAAGCCTTTCTTGCCACCCTTAATGTCTTTGAAGTAAGAATGTCTTACTACTTTGCTAGGCTGGACTAAAAAACCTTCCAATTTTTGTCCTCAAGTACCTGAGCAATACTTCTGTGCTTCTCTTTTGCTGCCAAGCCTTGCCTCCATCACCTGTAAGCTCGCATTTTGTGTCTCTCTTCATTAACCTTCTTCATAGCCATGTAAGCCTGCTAAGTATCTTCTTTCCTAATGAATGGTTTGTTCCTGCATGCTGAAGTTCTCTTTAATCGACATCTCAATCAGGGAGCTACCTTGGAGTGTTTCCTCTCCTGGGTAAACCTTGGGGATTCATAACCTTTCCCTGGATATACTGAAGTCTCTTTTTCTGAAGCCCAATTTTGTAACTCTACTGCTGATTTTCCTGGTCTTCCTCCAAATTCCCAAAGTCATTCATGTCATTGTCTTTATGGAGCTTACCACGTAAATGAAACTCTTAAATTTACCTGGTTTAAGCAAAGTAAAACAAACCAGCTTGTGTTTGATCATTTGGCACAGTTTTGCAGGAATTGTTGTCACTTAACCTGGCTCATTCTGGCTTTCAAAGCAGCCCCGTATCCAAATAGCTGAATAGGGATGATCTGTCAGCTTTGCTGCTTAAGGCAGCTTATGGCATTGCATTCTCATTGCCCTCACTAGCTGACTGTGTTCCTTGTTTTATTTCAGGTGAGTTAGGCAGTGATCTCCTGTTTGTGACACTGAGGCTCAGACCTGTATCACCCATGATGGATGAACTGTGGCTGTTGTGGTACTGCCCTAGGAAATGATTCACTGGGAGGGATTATGAAAAGAAATGTCCTCTTTCTTTTCAGAGCTCGGCAGTGAAAGATTGTGCCCCTGGTTAGAAGAGGTCACTCAAAGTGTCCAGTTTAAAGAGGTGACATTGGCAGTTCAGACTCCACTGAGTGCTGCTGCCCTTAAACTTCGGAGGTGGCTCTGCTCATTGTGGGGCAGCCACTTCACCTGTGCCTTTGTGAAGCACCTAAAGGTCTGCTGAGGTCTCCAGCCCTGTGTTCTTGTTCTCTCTGTGTAATCGTCACTCCTCCTGCCCCTGTTTGGTTTATCTGTCACCATCTAATCACTAATTAGGTGTGGAACTCTGAACCCTTTCTTGAGTGGCTCTCAAGAATGTCTCTGTAGGTTCACCACTTGCTGTGGCTGGCAGATCTGGTAAATACTTGGCTCTATTCTAAGGTGTGTCCATTGCAGAGCCAACTGAAACCCCAGATGAGGTGGCATCTCTAAAGTGGGAATAACTTGGTGACAGCTATTAATATCAATGAGATTAAATTGGTCCATTTAGGCGTTTTGAAGAACCAGCTGTATCCAGTCCCAATCCCATGAAAAACTTAGGTGTTTTTGGAGTAAACAGGATTGAGGTGTTGAATTCTACTTGAATAGTAGAAATCTTGAATGAATAATTTTAGCTATGTTTTAAGAACTTACTAGATTTCTAGAAATGATCTGTTGAAAACCATATACCTGCAACTGCTTTTGGATTTGAATGTGCTCAGTTTTCTCTGCAGACTCCAAACCTTTGCAGAGTTCAATCCTTTATCAGTAAGGTGCAATTTAGAGAAGTGTTTTGACTCAAATTCTGGAAGTACCTATGCCTGTGCATTGGTTACAAGGCAGGAACTGTCTCAGTGGGATCCAGAAGAATGCATTACAAAGCTCAGTGCAGGATTGTGTCTGGACCAGACATAGTCTTGCTGCATAAACATGGTTTGTCACCTGTGTTGGTGTGTGCCATATCCTCAGTGTTGCAGGAAAGAAAAAAAAATTAAAAAATCACTTTATTAGAAAAATAAGAAAATGTATGTGGGGAGACAAACGGAGATGCTGCTGAAGGCATTTTACCCTTGATCTGTTACACCTGTGTTATTTATCCTAGAGTGGGAACAGCCCTGCCCTCACAGCCATGGGGGTGATAAAGAGTGAGTGAGCTGGTGGGGAGTCAGTTGGGGTCTGCTGGCTGGGCTGTGAGGAGGAAGGGACAGGAGGCTGTGCAAGGGACAGGGAAAGTAAGATGCTGCACGTGGGACAGACAGGGTTAGGTGGCCGTGCTGGGGACAGGAAGGAGCGAGACAGAACTGGAGCTGAAAGAGAGACAGAGCCAGAGCTGTGTGGAGCTGTCCTTGGGAAGATACTGAGAAAAGGTATGGGAGACTTTTGAATAACAAGGTGCTGATACTTGGAGCTTTCTGATGCTTTTTTATGAAGCACCTTGAGTGTAGTGTCTATCTCAGTTGCCACATATCAACTACGACAATGGACATACTAGTTTTGTTACAATCCAGCTTTAAAAGGTGGCAGTGGTTTTCGATAAATTAGTCTTTGAAATAAATTTTATTTCAGAAGAAAAAATGCAGATAAGATTAGAAAACTTACATGGCTGTAGTTGCTGTTTTAGAGGTGATGCAGAAGGTAGAGAGAACTACTCCTTTCTGTGGAGATGTAAGGCCGTGTTCCTCTACATGTGCTGAGAATGGTAACGTTTGGCAGAAAATAAAAACGTGTCGTGGTTCACAGCACTAAATTAAATCATTTGTGAAACTCGTCTTGCTGCACTATAAGAATTGCCACCGCCGTACTGCTCTGGCTGTGGATTAAACAAATGGAAACATATTTTTCTAAGGAAACATCACAAATAGATCTCAAAGAGCTGAGACATTGTTTCTTGGGGACAGAAACAGGCTAGAAGTTGTAACTAATCTCTTCCTTCTCAGTAAATCCTTTGTGAAGAAAGTCACCAAAGGGATAAACATTTAAAATCCATTTGGAAGTTATTCTGCTACTTTTGAAACCACATGGAATCACAGAATGATTCAGATTGAAAGGGAACTTCAGAAGCCATCTAATCCCAATATCGCTTTTAAATCAGGGGTAGCTACACAGATTAGGTTGCTATTGGAGTTCAGGATTGAAAGTCTCCAGGATGCCTAACCTCTCTGAGCAGCATTTTCCTGTGCTCACCTTCCCTCATATTCATTATCTTACTCTTTAGAGCTAACCAGAATTTACCTTTTGGCAACTTATAGCTGTTGCTCCTTGTTCTGTCCCTCTGTACCTGTGGGTTCTGTCCCTGTAACCTTTGGTTAAGTGGAAGAAGATGCAATTAAGTTGTCTGAACCCTCCCTTCTGCAGGCGATGCTGAACCAGCTGCCTCAGCCTCTGTCATGTTCTCCAGCCCTGCAGCTGCCTTGGCAACCCACCACTGAGCTCCCAAACACATCTCCTGTCCTGAGGCACTCCAGACTGGTGTCCCAGATGCTCTCCCTAGTGCTGTGCAGCGAGGAATGAGCCCTTTCCTCACCTCACTGACCACTCTTTGCTAATGCAGCCTGCAGAGCAGTTCACATTTGCTGCCTGGAAGGCAGAGCACTGCTTCGTACCCAGCTCTGCTCACCAGGACTCATCCTTCTCTGCAGAGCTGCTCTCTGGCCAGGCAGCCAGGCCCTGGGCCAGTGCGAGGGATTGCCCTGTCCCAAGAGCAGGGCTTGGCCAGGCTCTCATCAGCCCATTCTTGTAGCTTCTGCAGAGCCCCATAACTGCTCCCTCTTTGCTGTCCTGTGTGATGCTGTTCTGACACTTCACATATGTCTGTTGTGAAGGTGTTCAACAGTTTTGGGACCTGGTGTTGCTGCCCAAGTGCTGGAACTCGTAGCTGAGTTAAACTTCTAAAGGTTGACTGTTACCCCCTTTGCAAGCCAGTATTCCACATGGCTTTTCATGCACCTTTTATGTTAACAATCCGACCCTTTATTTTTGCTCTTTGGGTACAAGGATGCTGCATCATTCTCAGTATGCTCTAGCAAAGCTGTAACACCAACGAGGTGGAGTTTCCTGTACTGACTTATGGATAACAACAAGATCCTTTTATATTTTATACTTTTTTTAGGAAGTTTTAAGAATCGGTTCTCATTGTAGATACACCTAAGTTCTCCAGTGTCTTGCTATATGGCTCTTAAGGCTGTTTTGCAGATTTGTTTTTCAAATATGATGTAAAACTTTTTCCAAGGGCAATATTGGTTGATGGAACACAAGATTGAGCTGCAACTGGAAAGACCTCAAGAGTCAGAGTTGAAAAAAAGTGAGGGAGAGGCAGAAAACTTAAAAAGAAAGATTTAGGTGTTAATGTGGAGGCAAAACAAATCAACGTGGCAGGGTCACACCCACTTGGGCCATTGGAAATAGCAGGAAAAAGATTTGCCATGTAGGATAAGGAAAGCTCTGATAACAAATGGCAGCACCACAAAGGCAGCCGAAAGGTTCAGCAGCTGGAAGGAGTGAAGGTATTGGGGGGAAGGCTTTCTCCATGTGTGTTGGTGTGTCCATAGTGTTATATGCTATGGAATTCAGGCAGGAATTCAGACTGAGTTTTGGCAGATAGTTTGGTGCTTTCAGTGAAATGTAAGTAAATGTCCTTTGCAGGCTGTTGGGAGGTTTCAGTTGCTGCTCTGTTCCATACCTCAGGCACTGACACAAAGTGAACACGTTGTTATCAAACACATATGCAGCAGTAGCAAGAGCACAGCCTTTTACTGGAATACAGTATATGTAAAAAAGACAAAAAGTGAATGTTCCTCTGCAATGGGAGAAACTAAATGGGACTTTCCTGCTAAGGTAGTAAAGAAATTCTCTTTTGCTTACCTATTATCTTTCCCCCCATGGTCTCTGAAAAAAAGTTACTCTGCATTATCTTTCTTACTTTTGAAAGATGAATTTGGCTTTGTCCTGAACCCTCCAAAGAAGAGGGGTGGCTGGAGCATTCATTTTGTGTGATTGCAGAAGCAAATGATGTGAGTCAAGTGGCCTGGTCAGATAATTAAGCTACAACAGAGAAAGCTCGCAGAGTCAGTCAGTTGTGATTATCAGTCCGGTGTGGTTGGATGTCTGATTCCTTCTGAAAAATCTGAAGTGGCTGCTTTTATTATCATTAATTGGGGAGTGCCAGCAACAAATCTGGAAGAATTACACTGCCACTTCAAAGAATTCCAATAGATTTCAGTTGGAATATAAGTTTAATGATGAATTGATGACTGACTGTTGCTCTGCCCACCCCTTAGAATTGGAAGGTTTGTTAGAATAATTCCAGTGTTACGTGTCTGCCCTGCTTCTGAACCCTGATGTCTGTAGGCAGTCTGCAGCAGAGTGGTAATAAATGTGTATTCTTTGGGGCTGTCTGAATCTTTTTAGGTTTGTTTTGCTTTGTTTTCCCTTTTTTTAAAATTTTTTTTTCTATATTTCTTTAGATAGAAGTTCAATCATTTTGAAGCTATCTCTGGAGCATCTAGGAAAGTTCCTTTAACAGTGAAGCATTAGGTTGCTTAAAGTGCCTCACAGAACTAAACCTTGGAAGCACTTCTGAAATATTTCCCCTGCTAAGCGAGAGGGATGTCATGAAATGAAACAAAAAAGGAAACAATATTTCATTTGAATGGAAGGATAAAGTACATTTAATCTAAACCAGGCTAGTTCAGTGTGGACGGTTCGCTTGTGGCGTTCAGCAATTTTAAGATCAGAACCTTATTGGTATTAACTCTGCCACATGGAGGAGGAATTATAGAAATGCACGTGTGTAACTGGATGTTGTAGCTATCACAAAGCCAGAGCCCTGGAAGTTTAGGGTGCTTTGAAACTCTGAAAACAGCCGCGTTAATTTTAAAACAAAAACCTTCTGCTTCCGGCAACTTCCATAGTAGCATTCCCAATGTTTTTTAAACAGCTATTAATGTAGTCAAGCTGTGTTTTTTCCTCCTTCTCTCTGCAATCATCTGCTCAGTGGTGCACTCCAGGAGCAGTAGCAGGAGCCAGAGGAGTGGCCTGCTGTGATTGATGGGGCGCGGCCGGCGCTGAAGGAGCCCCATCTGGACGAGGTTTTGGGAGCAGTCAGATGCTGCCAGGGAGGTCAGCGAGCCCAGCGTGGGCTCCCCCTCCCTCAGCACCCCCATCTCCCACAGCCCTGCAGCTCTCACACGCCCCCAGCCAGCACTGATGCTCCTTTGGGGCAGATGCTGCATGGCCTGGGACCAGAGCAGCTGCTCAGTTTATGGAGAATAGAGGCAGCACGATGGTACAGCAGGTATTTGCACTTTTATTTTCACTCGGAACTCTTGATTTTTAGCCAAGCCAGGGCAGTTCTTATAAGCAGCTGCACCACTGCATGCAAGACTTCTAACCCATGTTTTGATGCTTAAGTCTGAAGGAGGGCAAGCTACGGGGGATCATGTGCTTGATAGAGGTAACTGAGCCCTTAGAACCAGCAGGTTTGCACAGGAATGTTGCATTTTTCTTCTTTGTTTCCGTGCCCTAAGGATGAGATGCAGTTTGGCTCATTTAACTACAGTACAGGAGGCTTTCTCTAAATGTGAGATATCTCTTGCCAAAGAAACAAAATGCACCAAACGGAAAATAGAGCAAAACAAACAATAAACTGTGAGTTCAACTTCAAAATGCAGGCAAGCAGAAAGGTTTTCATTGAATACATTTTTATGCTGCAAATGTGTTTTTAGAAAAAGGAACGCTGCATAAGTAATGTTTTCTGTGCTCTCTTCTTTGTGTACAAACATAACAAGCTTGCTTTATTATGTTTTGACACTCTTTATACATTTCTTAATTATGAAATCCTTTCAGAGCAGGGAGATGCTGAAAAGGCATTTGAGATCTGAGATAGTAGGAGCAGCTTAAGCTTTTCTTCAAAGGGGGTAACATGGATGAAATAGGAGAACCTTTACTTACCTACATTGTTGGAATCATTTTCTTTTTTTTTGGTTCTTTAGAGTTCAACATTTGACCAGAAAGCAATAAATTTGGTTTTATACACTGCCACGTAAAGCATATTTTTCAGTTGAAATGTGGTTTTCATTAAGACTCGGGCCAGAACATTTAGCAGAGCCTGACTGTCTGCCATCCTTTGTTCTCCTTACTGTTGCCAACAGCCGCTTTTTAAAAAAAAGAAAACGTGCACCAAGTGAGCATTAAGGAGTCATTTAATCTTAAAGATACTTAGAACTGAGTCTGAAGGGACAACTTTTGTTTAGCCTCTCCTGCCTAGGTGGTATTAAGCCATGCCTGTGTACTGTCATACACAGCTCTGAAATTACTCTAATACCTAAGTTCATAGGCCAATTTAGGATCAATATTTCCTTTTGCTTTTAGGGCCATTTCATATTTTCAACTTAATGCATTAGAATTTATTATTTCTTTTTTTCATTTCAGTTCACTGTATTTTACAGAGCACAATAAAGGAGCATTTTAGGTGATTCTATTTAAAGAATTTTTGGTTCCTGAAAATCTGTTCCAGTGTATCTGCTATATAGTCTGGGCTTTCCTTCAACCACATGTATATACAAATGTGTGATAACTGACACTTCATTGTTCTTGATAGAAATTAGTATTTTGAACAATTAGCTGTGGCTATTATTAGCCAAGTAAATAGTAAAGTATTTCTTTAAACATTCATGCTTTTATATTACATTGTAATACCGTGCCTGTTGAATTAATTATGAATAATACATTTGCACTAATTTTAAAGGTTAAGAAAGGCTTCAGTAGTCACTTATTTTAAGGGATGAACATCTCAGATGTATTGTCACTATCATTTTAAACTTAGGGCCTGCAGTAGCATGTGCAAGTTTAATTTCTTTAATGTCCCCTGCCTTCCAACAATTAAACAAACCTGCAGAGCCTGCACTGATAATCTTGTGTGTCAGTTTTCTGCTGTTAGCATTGTGGGGTTGGTTTCTTCAATGGCAAGGCTGTAAATCTCTGAATAAGTACAAGTTAGTAAAAAAAAAAAATTAAAAAGGAGACAAATCCCTGACCCTTCATTGTTTACTTATTAATGGGGTCTCAGTTACAAATAAGTGAGCCAAACCTCAGCTGGACAAGTCTAATGGAAGAGGTAGAAGAGTCTGAGCATGGTGAATGTTCTGAAATTGCCAGCACAATTTGCCATTTTGCGATAAATCTAAAAAGTTTGGAGTTGCTGGTAGAAATAATAGAAGAGTTCAACCCTCTTAATTAAATATGAGCCGTAATTAGCACTAGGTGTGGATGCTTTGAATATTAATTAGGGTCCTCGTGGAACTGCTGTCAAGGTTAATGAGAAACAGTGGGGGTCTCAGCAACATCTGGTTTAGGACTGGAGGTGGTACAAAACCCTTTAGATGAAATGCACCTGGACATCACCCCTTGGTCCCTCTGTTGCCATTGCTGCTCTTTTGTAACAGCTGCTGACTCTAAGCCATGTTTAGTGTCTGACAGGAAGGAACAGCTTAAGGACCAGCGCTAACCAGCTCCTGTGCTTCAAAACCAGCACAGTGAAAATGCTTATAGAGGCAGAATCTGGATTTGCTTTTGTTCATTCTTACCCCTTGCTCAAGTCCCTCCTGGAACAGCTGATTAAAAAACTTAAGGTCAGCTGCCTCCCACACAAGTTTTAAAAGTACTTCTTTAACATTTAATGAATGTCTCTGGTGTAATCCAGTCATTCCTGGGTTTCACTTCATCTGGATTTATATCTTTTTAATAGTGAAAACATGAGGTAAAATAAATAAGAAAGGAACTTGACCATTTTAATATTAGAGGGTAAAAGTACACATTTACAAGAGTTTTTAACCTCCACAGAAGTTTAACAGGGCCAGTTTCAGTGCAGCATTAGCCTTGCTAAGACTGTAGATATGCAAACAAATCTTAGTGACTTAGCCCTGTGAAGTCAGTAAATGACACTGGCTCCCTGCTAAAGATGGTTGAATGAAGCAATGGAAACCACTTGCTCAAGGCCATACATTAAACCAGCAGCAAAGATGGGATTTAAATTAGAGAGGGTTTGATTGCTAATATAAATTTCTAATTTTTTAGGACACACTGAGTGCCTTTTAAAAAGGAAAATTCAGTTTTCGCTTTTAAGCCTGTCAAGTACCAAGACTTAACTCCTGTGCAAATTCCTAAAAGCTCTTGAGTTCAGGATGAGTTCAGGTCAGAGAAGTGATGTCTGAATTAGTTGAAATTGGCTGGAAATGCCCTTAAGTATAAAGTGCAGAAGAATGTCTTTTATTCATCCAGCCTATTTTAAATCAGGAAATCATGGACTGATGAGTACAAATAAAATCCCTGCAATAGTCTTTGGCAGGTGCTTGTACCATGTACGGTGGTGGGAGAATGGTGGAGTAGTTTGAAAGTAAAATTACATTTTAACTTAACTCTGTATTTCCCCATTCCTTGCTACTTAGTGGGATAATTTTATTTTGTAAATTAGTCTATCTGAGGTTGGGATAGTCCCTGCACTAATGGCCTCTAATGCTGTCTCAAGCAAAATCCTGATTTGGACATTTTTTATATAGGTTCAGAAAGATTGTAGTGTACATTTCCTCCTCTAGAATGATTGCTTTTTGGTGTGAGCAAATTTAGTCAGAAGTTTTCTAATTGATCAATTAACAGGCTTGGCTATTCTTTATTATATCAAATAGAAACATGGATCCTCTCTTATAAAGCCATGAGGATATCGTTATTAATGCTATGGGTTAATTGTGATCTGGAAATGAAGTACTGTTGTCTTCAAATGTAAAACCTTTAATGTTCTTAAATCTATTTCTCTTGACATAGAATTTTTCTTTAACGTTTTCAACTGATGCACTTTTAGATTCAAATATTTAATATTTTGACTGGATCTCATTATTATTTTGCTTTTGTGGCATGCAATTGCTCAATGCAGAGTACCTCAAAGTATTCTGAATGTCTCAGGGCATTATTTCACATCAGTGTTTTAAGTGTTTGTTAACAGTATGCACCCAAATCCTGCTCTGTGTGTAGGTTGCCTATATTGTGTTCTGTCAATGGTCCGTCAGACTGATCTCAGACCGATCACAGACTGGGGGCTGAGCTTACCTGAGCTCTGTGCTGGCAGCTGTGCTCAGGAACCTTTGGAATAAACTAGCTTTCTCTCTCTTCCTTGTCTGAGTTGAGGCATCATTAGTGCAGGCAGATTTCACTGACCTTTCAGGCTTAAAGACTAGTCTACAATTATCCAGCGAGCAGTAGATTTGTTTGTCTAATTATAATAATATTCAATAGGGTTAGTAAAATGCATTTAATGCAGATAAGAAACATTCTCCTCAAGAAAAAGCCACTGTGCCCTTTTGAGGCCAGGATACTCTCAAATGCAGAAACATTTGCTGGTTTTATCTCGCGCCACGTTTCTTCCTTTTTTTTTATTATCTTTTTCTTTTTTTCTTTTTTCTCCCTTTGATTTTCACAGGGTAATCAGGAAGCTACAGCACCTCCTGACACAATGGCACAGCCTTACGCCTCAGCGCAGTTCGCTCCACCTCAGAACGGCATCCCTGCAGAATACACAGCCCCACATCCGCATCCAGCTCCAGACTACACAGGCCAGACCACTGTTCCAGAGCACACGTTAAACATGTACCCTCCTGCTCAGACACACTCCGAACAGAGTGCAGCTGACACAAATGCACAAACTGTCTCCGGCACAGCCACAGTAAGTCAAGGTTACTGCTCTTCCTAAAGCTCTGTGTTTCCTGTATTTATCAATGACATTTTTTTTTTTTTTTTCCATGACACACTTCGTTTGCGTTAGGCTTAGTCACTGTGTTAAGGCTGGAAGTCTGTCAGAGTTTGCTGTTGAACCTGGAGTGTTGCTCTGTTTCTTTTAAAGTTCTGCTTCAGCCTCCTGACGTTTACTTTTTGAGAAGGAGTTTCTCACGTACTTTCCATGTAAATAATGATTGTTTCGCATTCCTTTCTGGAAGAAGAGAGAATTGATGGACTGTTGGGTTGACCAGTGTGACTGGAGAGGACAATTTTCCTCCTCCAATCCATGGGCACTGTTAAAATTCTGTAAGTGTTGAGGTCTGTAAATAAATTGCCCCTTTTTTGCCTTGGACATCTCAGTGTGTGAGTGTCGTTCATTCGTGTCGTATTGCGACACTGGAGAATGTGTTTTCACTGGGTATGGAGCTTCTTAGTAAGTGTTGGAGCTTTGTAGAACCTGGAGTTTCATCTTCAACAGTGTTAGACAGAATGATTAATAGCCAGCCCATGAATCACAGCATAAATTTTAATTAAGTCCAATATGGAAAAATGTTGCAAATGAGTGTTTGTAGGCATTCATTTGCAGGGCCAAAGAAAGCAACCAAAAAAAAAACCCAAACCAGACTCATCTGATTCTTTTTAATGACCTCTGTGGTTTTGACACAAGTCGTTTTAATAAAAGTATTACTTGAATGATCCTGTACAAAATTTACTGTGTGAATTAGTATTGTGAAGAGCATGTCTGCAATATTGTATTTTCTAGAGAGCTTTTTTGTGCAGCCATTACCCAAGTTGTGTGTGGATCTGTGCTAAACAGAGCAGAAATGATAGACTTTCCGTCTATTTGATTTATATGTGAAGTTCTGAAGTGTCATGAATTATGCAAGAGACTCCTTGGATGGCTCTACCTTGTAATTTAAGTCACAAATTTCACACACTGATAGTTCAGTGTTTCTGTCTTAATTCTAGAGTGGGACCCAATATATCCAGTGCCAAGGGCTGGCAGATTTCTCAACCAGCCCCCTGTGTTACATGTGCAGGATGGAGCACAGAACAGGCAGTGCTTGAAACATCTCTCTCTCCTGGCTGTCCTCATCTTTGCCTCAGCTTACCTCTCCTTCCTTCCTGGCTCATATCCAGCCTAAAAGGGTTTCATGCATTAAGGCAAGAAGAAAACGAAAGCACATTCTCTTAAATGAGCTCTGCAAATTTGTTTGTTGCCATGCCACTAATTTCTTTGTATGGGTTGACCAAGAAAGGAAAGCAATAGCAAAGGCACTGAAGAATATTCCTTGCTATTATGACAGAGAAATCCTTATGAATTAATTACAATTTGTGTGGTTTACACTGTAAAATGTTTTGGTCTTTTTATTTTTAACTTGGTAAGTTTTTATTGCCCTGAGTTTCTCTGTTCTCCGATACTGGGAGAAAGTTTAAATTGGAAAGCATCCTATTTGCTGATATCTCATAGAATTCTTTGCAGGTCTGCTGTGTCTCCTCTTATCTATCTCTTTGCTAAGTTAAATTCCTGGTTCTTTCCAGCTTTTAAAAGTTGCTTCCATAATCATTTTTGATTGTTGTCCAACTCTTGTCAAATACCACTGTCATTGGTTTAGAGCAAGAATCCTAAGCCGAATAGACACTCCAGAAGAGATTGGATATTGACTAAAAAGATAGTCTTTCCTACTGTACCTTTTTTGTTCTTTTATGTTCTCTGATTTTGCTTGGTTTTTGTGACCACTGGTGCCACTTGAACAATCCACTGTGATGGCCAGCTCAGCCTTTTCATGTTTTGAAACTGTTTCTGTTCAGTCCTGAAGTAAAATACTGACAGTGCTAAAATCAATGGTAAAAGACTCGTCGATGGGAGTGGGACAGGAGCTCATCCCTCATCATTTATTGCTTTCAATTGATTGTGTTTCCTCACCCCGTTTTGATTTTTCAGTTTGAAGAAATGTCAGTCACTTTATCAGAGAAGTCAGGGATGTGTTTTCCCAATATTTTCCATAGCAAAGGCTGGTGAAAAGACATAGTTTGGATTGTCTGCAATGCCCTTATCTTCTTCAAGTGCTCTATTCAATCCTAGCTCTAGCGAATCCAATGATTCCCTGCAAAGTTTCCTGCTTCTGATATGCAAATAGGCTTTTTTTGTTATTTGGTTTTGTGTCCTTTGCTATCTGCTCTTACTTGCTTTTGCCTTCCTAATATCCAACTTGTATTTTACCTGTCAGACACCTTTTCCCTTCTGTTTCCCCTTGGAGTGAATTTCCATTCTCTGCAGGATAACACTTCAATTCCACTAACCTGTTATATTCAGGGACTATGGTATAGTTATTTGCTCTTTTTATTGTGGATCCTTTCCTTGCATTCTGGTTTCCTTTCTTACAGAGGAATGGACAGAAAATTTTGAAGTAGCTCTCATGCTGTTTATAAAGAATTAGATTTCCTTCCTTTGACTTTAGGGTCTATTTGAGAAAGTTTTAGTATGGTTGGTTTTTAAAAAATATATTTTTTTCTAAATTGCAATGTTATATTGAAAGCTGTGGATGCTCTCCCTCAAGAACAGTGCAATGAAAAGGCAGGTCTCCAAGAAGTGTGTTTATCTATGGATCTGCACTGACATTTAACACATTGTTCACCAGTCAGGTTGACAAAGGTACAGACAAATATTGCTTGCACAATTTAATTATAGGTACTTAGGTTTAAAATCTGTTATGCTGGGTGTCATTAGCCACTGCTCTTGGAAAACTGGATCCATATGCAGATGGATCCCAGGCAGATTTATGAGGGTCCAACTGTGTACATCTCTCTGTAGGTTTAATGATAGAAGTTTTTATTATGAAGGAGAGCTTCAATAGCGCTGTGTCAATATTGTACCTCCATGTGATCATTATTGGTGAAGGAGAAAATATAGTTTTTTCTCTAATTCCTTCTAGCTTTGAGAATAGTTGATTTCCAGTCGAGGAGTTTTAAGTGGAATTGGTGTGGGGACATAGTGGCATTTGTTTGGTAGGTCCCAATGGCTTTATTTTATTTCCTTTCAGTAAGCTGTTTATGACATGCATTTGAAAGAAGAATAATCAATTGGCCAGTCATTCACAAAAGAATGCTGTTTTGATTAAGGACAAGCTGTTAGAGGCAAGACCAGGTTTTGAGTTTTCTTGCTCACAGATTTACATATACGTGAAGCTGGATACACAATTAAAAATGGATCTTAAATTTTTGCAGTGTGAACCTAAAAAAACTGCAGGGCAATTGTCAAAACTGTACAATTCCTACCAGAAGTGGCTTAATCTCCTCCACGAAGGACTGAATCCACGCTGAGGTGAGATATATCCCAGGCTTTCTGTGAGTGTCACAGGTTCTTTCATCTTGTCTGAAAGAATCATACTGGGGATAGTGCCACCTAAACCCCAATAAGATAGAAATAATAGAAATAAACTAATTCTCAGCAACTTCCCTTGAATCCTTAACTGCAGCCCACGGTGTGATCCTGGCCCAGCTGGAATCACTGCCAGGATCCCCATTTGCCACAAACTAAACAAAATTCCCATCATCGCCTTTATCACAGGTTTGCAATTTCGTGCAGAGCGCTCTTGTAATTCACGTTCAGAAGTACTTCACGTACTCTTGGACACGCTCTTGTACTTCTAGAAAGTGTCTTTCCCAGTGACCAGTTTTAATCTATTTAGATAAAATAGTGTAACACGGTATTCTGTCAGAGTAAGTGCTGGAACAAGTGGTGCTCAGACTGTATGTGCAGGGATTGCTAACTCTGGTTGTGGTGCTATGAAACAGGAGAAGAGGGACAGGATGAAAGGGCAGTAAATTATTAAAGACAGGATGACTTAGCTGAAATAATACAAAATCACCAGTGGGTAGCAAAATACTGCCAAAAGTTACTTCGAGTCTTCTCTGAGCATCTCTCGTTTTCATCCCTTTGGATCCGTGTGTTTGTTAACTTTGAGTAAGGAGGAAGTGCATCCTCCTTTGAGGATATCCAAAATCAATAATCACCCAGCAGTGGGTTATTTAAGTGCTGGTAGACTTTTGGAGTTGCATAGCATCAAGCATGCTTTAAGCCATTAACAAAAATAGTAAATGGCTTTTTCCTAGAAGGTTGGATCTGTGAAAAGTACGTCACAAAGTTATGCTAAAAGTAACATGTCTGATAATTTTGTAGAGTGGCTTGGAGCGCTACATTAGATAGTTATGTGTATTAAAGTATTTTTAAGTCAGACATTTAATAATTTTATGAAATCAGCTTTTACCTGTGTACATATATAGATGCAATTGTATTGTACATAAATAATTCCAAGGAAAATCTGTTCAGTTTTTGCCTGTGGCTTTCCTGCACCACTCCTGTTGATGACAGCAGGAGATGGGTGTGTAAATAAAAAGGGCATTAGCTGGGCAAAAGGGAACAGATAATAGTAAAGTAAATGTTTCTCTAGTGTTTCCTGTTCTAAGTGTATTATACTAATAATGGAAGTAACTATCATGGTGTGGTAAGAGCTGAGGTTGCAGTAATGCTCTGTGGTTTATGTGTCTGTATAAAAAATGTGCTGCTTTAAACTTAATTCTACTTTTGCATAAAACTTAATATCATTGTGCAGTCCTTTTGTTTTGGACTGACCCTTCACCAGGCTTCAAAAGCTGAAAAGCTGGGTGATAAGTTACGTGTTTGGCTGGGAGATTTGAGGAAAACTTGGAGGAGTGGTCCAGACATGTCCAAAGTGTTGAGCATCAGCAGCCGGCATGGGGATGCAGTGCTGTTCATGCCCTGTAGAAGATGTGCAGTGCATAGGTGTGGGTTGGCTCTGGCCTGGGAAGATGAAAAAAGGTATTTTCCCTCTAACTTCACTGTTAAAATTAAATTTCAGCTTGGCTACTACCAAAATTCCTCTGGTGGCATCTGCCGAACCTGATATTTCTGTGTGAAAATAATCAATACATTAGATATTATATCTGTTGTTCCATCTGCCCTGTTTACCTTAAGATGTTTTATATTTTTTGGGATGTAAAGGCCTGTAAGTTTGATGTTTTCTTTTCTTGGTGTTAATTTGTCCAGGTTTATGCCTTTTTTTAGTCATGTTGCAGATGCCATATCTCTATCTGAGGATTTGTGAAGGCTTAGTGATGCTCTGGACTGCAAAATTATTTCCCATGTCAAACTTTGTTGTTTTGGAGAATTGAGATGTGCACAGCCTTTGCTGATATTTTGGGGGATTTAGTGTGCCAATTACTGAGTTGTGCTTATTAATTTGGGTAAGAAATCTGGGAGTAGGAAGCATTTAAAGTGCTTTAGTGTGTTGTCTAAGCCTGCAGGTGAGTAGATTATTACTGCAGTTTTCCACAGCATATTTCTGGTTTTTACTAGCCCTGCCCTGTCCTTTATGTAAGTTATTAGAGTAAGTGGTTTTTGCTCCCTAGTTTCTTTCTTTTCTCCCTTGGTTCATCTCCTCTTTCTTTCCTGCTGTTTCATTCATGACCTCTCCATCTCTCAGGGGTGCGTTGGCTGCTTCATGCAGCTCTGTTCCACATTAATCAGTGGTGTCCAGGTGTCCATCAGCTGCTCTTGCAGCAGCGTGTCAGGGAGGCAGGAATGTTCAAAGCCAAGTTCTCTGTGCTGTGCTGGCTCATCATGTACCCACAGCTCTGCTCAGGAGCCTCGAACTGAACTTGTTTGGAGTCCCACCTGCCAAGTGTCTGCAGAGTGGGTGGGACATTCCCAGTGCTGCTGAGCTCAGGGTCTTATCCCTGGCTCTGAGTGTTCTCCTCTTGCCTGAGAGGTTTCCATGGGGTACCTTGAACTGTCTCTCGTGGCTTGGGAAGGAGTGGCTCACTTACTTCTCTCTGTTCTGGCTGGCAAGGAGCAGAGCAGAGTTCCAGGGCAAAAAACCACACCAATTCCTTCTCTAGAGGATGGCATTCTGCTCCCCCTGCAAAGGAAGTGGAATTTTCCCCACAAAGTGGCTGTCTTGCAAGTCAGATTCCCCCACGGACACTTTTTATTGCCAACTGGTATCAATGACCCAGTTTTTATTCTCTTTCAATGCCATATTTTTGTCTCTAGATGTTTGCCACCAGTATGCTACATAGCTGATAATGCTTTGACAACTCTTACAGCAGTGTTTATTCATCTAAATCATACCCTGCTGGCGCAGGCTATTCTATCAGCGTGGTGTGCTATTTCATTTATACTACCTATTATATCTGGTCCCAACTGCTCCTTGAAGGAAATATTTCAAGGAGCTTATTTCGAGACCCTGAGTGCTTCAGAACTGCAGAAGCAAGGAACCTGGTCCAGCTCCTGCTCCATAGTGAGGAGATCAAAACTGACATCCCAAATAGATAACATAATGCTGTGCTGGGGCGGTGAGGCACAGTAATGACTTGTGATCATAGGCATTATTGCTTCTAAGAGGCTTCCTTGCTGAGAGCCCTGCCTGCCAGCTTTGCAACTGTGCCCCACGTGTGCTCCTTTTGCTTATGCTAAGGAATAACAGGAACACACTGCTCACTTCAGCCCCTCTGCGTGGCAGCGCCAGCTCTAAAATAGATTCTGCTCGAGGATCCACAGAACCTGACACTGACTGTTTCCTACGGGGCTGTTTACGGAGTGCCTGTTTGTATTTCGTTGTTTTGGCTGGGAAGAGGATAAATAACCACCCTCTTTTTCCTGTGTTGCTGAGTGAACTTGGGCTTTGTGATGCGGTGAGTGGGTATGTGGTGTGAGGACAGCAGCCTTACCCTGCCAGCTAACTGCACAGGAGTGTGTCTGGGGCTCTTCTGAGATCTCAGTGCCTGATCTCTGTCATTTAGGTCTCACCTCAGTTTCTTTTACCTTTTGATTCTCACAGCAAGAAAAGTTTGCAAATGTGATGTTGAAATAGAAGACAGAAAACATTATTATTCTGCTTTTGTGGGGTTTTATAGATACTGTGATTTTAACTTCCCCCTTTTTTTTCGTGCTTGAACTTGGTGAAATATGAAAGGTGAAGCTCCTCCACAAAACAAAACAACACAACCCAAAAAAATCACCAACGAGGATAAAGAGGGCAATTATGCTCTGTCATCTTTAGTCATATTTGCTCAAATAAATTAGCTGAATGCCATTGATTGCCCTTCTGAATGTTCTTCTTAGGGCACACTAACAGTTCTTAGATCACTTCAGCAGGTAATTCCAGCCAGCTCTAAGGCAGATTTGAAGCACAAAACATTGCAGAGGTCTTTCACCCACTTTGTCAACCAGAGATGGTCATAATACTGTGACTTGAAAAGGTTCTTCTAGAAAACATTGCCAGTTAATTTCTATTCTGTCAAGTTTAATTGATCAATTAAACAATTTAGGATTTTCTTCCTGCTTGTCCCTGAAAGAGCTGAGCTAATATTGGTTTTTTAAGTTTTCTTGTACTTTGTATTGTCTCTTGGGCTCTTTACTTCTCCCTACCAATTATTTTATGTGTTGCATTATTGACTTTTTCTTCTCTCTCTGCAGTCAAAGTAGCCATGGCATGCAAATGCTTTGGCTGTGCTTTGGGTTCCGATGAATAGAAAAAAACCCCAACAAATGTTGCACATTTTGCTGAATACACTGAGCATAAATTTCAAAGGGGACCTTGGTGTGATGCAATAGCCAATTCCAACTCCACTTATATTTGACCCTTCTGCATCTTTGCTTCACGTTACAACATGGGAATTAAAATTGATCCTTCTGAGGGGACTTTTTGGTGAAAATTAGCTCATTTTCACTACATGCACGAGTGGCTGTGTTAGGTTAGCTAAGACCAATGATGTTTTCCATTCTCTTGTAATTGACATAATTGATTGTTAATGGCTTGCAACTTTATCAGAAGTTGTTGATTCCTCCATTCACCAACTCTTTGTAATTGCAGTATAAATTTGTGTATTGCTTGGAGATGAGAATAGGTTTGTAACTCACTGTTTATCCAGGAAAATTCTCACCCTTGCTTGCAGGAAACTGCCTCTCCATTAGAGAGGTCAGAGTGGTCAGGTAGCACAGGTAGCTGCAGGACTGACCAAGTCTGCAGTTAAAAGCTGTGAAGATCATGCAGAGAGGCTTCCTCTCTTCTCCCTTTAATCATGAGGCTGAATTTCTATTCCTGTGCCAGTCTGTGCCTGGAGCTAAACTTACTCTCCTGCATGACTACACGTGGGTCTCAGCTAAGGATGGCTTAGTGGGTTATTACCCCCCAACCCTGAAAATACCCTTTTTTTTTTTTTATCCTGTTTATACTCTCAAGTTTCCATTCCTCTCCCACACACCTCTCTCTTCAGCTTTCCCACACACCCAGCTGCCCACAGAATTACTTTAATTAAACGTTACTCATGTGTGGGCTTGCTTACCACCTCTCCCTGCTTAATTTGTTCCTTTCTAGGGTCAGTGTGAAAGAGTGGCTTGATTCAAGCATTTACCTTTGCCATCCATCAGTATTAGAAAGACAGTAACGAGGCATGTCCCTCTGTCTTGGCGTAACCCGCAAGCAGGTGAATCCATCTGTGAGTCTGAAGCTGCTTTATGCTCTACCAGTGGCTTGACAGGCTGAGATAGACATTGCAGGCAGAAGCAGACAGAGGAAAATGTTCTTATTCACCAGATGTGCGTTTAGGGAAGGGTTAGAAGTTCTTCTTTTCAGCCTTTGCTGGAAAAAGAATTAGGCTGAGCTAATACTCTACTGTGCACATCACGCCCCATTTGGTCTTTCTGTGATATGCAGAAAGAATTGGTTGGTCATTTTAAATTGCACAAATCCAGACATTACATGTATTAATTAATTGTAGGAATTCCAGAAGAAAGGATAAGAGAGTAACCTGTTTTTTTCTGTCTTTAATTAATCTTACATGTGTGTGGCAATTTCTTTACAAAACTGTGACACAGTGTCGTGGGTTGACCATGACTGACCTCCCTAATATATTGGGAGGTTTTTATATAGAAATGTAAAATGATTGCTAATTTTTAAAAAATAATTACAAAACCTTCCTCTTCTTATGCTTGCTTCCAGCCTGCTTTTAATCTTTGTGTACATTTTCATTGTCTTATCTTCCTTTTCATCTCTATGCTATTCCTTTTTTATAGTCTTTCTTTTGTTTTCCATTTATGTTGTTTTTTAAATGTACGCTTTGTTTCTGTTTTCTGTCTCTTCCCATTTTTTGCTCATTCCAATATTATCTACTAGTTTGCTTTCATTTCCTCCTTCCCTGTAGGAGATACCACTGATTTTAACGTGTCATGGAGAGAATTTGGAAGGTCTGAAGGAAATATATAGTGGATGTGAAAAACATACATGATTTCTGTGTTATTTTTGTATCTAAATTGCACCAGCTTGCTGGTTCTAGATGCTTTTTCAGCTGATATCCCACACAGTTGTGTTGAAGCATCAGCATATTGTGCTGCCTTTTTTGATTTAGAAAAACTTCTCAACAGCTTTTTAAGAGAGATCTCTTAGGTCTCCTGCTCTTCTTGCTTAAAGGGGCTTCTTGAATTTGCTTTTCCAGCAGAGACCTCTTTAAATCTCACCCACTGAAGCAGCTGCCACTGCCTCTGGTCTCTCCCCTACCTGGGAAGTTGCCACTGCCTCTGAAATATAATGAGTTTGCCCCAGTGCACAAACCGAGCTGCCCATTTAACACCCAGCTGCCAATGGCAGCAGGATGTGTCAGTGCTCCTTCCCTGCCATAGCAACCAGCTCTGCACCAGTGAAAGGAGGGGGTAAAAAAGCACCTGTGTGGCAGCTCCTCAGCTGCCTCTGCCCCCAGGCCCCCAGGTCTGAGGACACCCCCAGCTGGGGAAGATGGAGAACATGAAACTCTCTCCATGGGGCAGAGGAGCAGATTGTTTGCCATGAGGACATCTCAATCTTAACAAACTGACTGGCTGCAGACTCTGGGATGAGACTGGTGCTGCCTCCCACCTTCCTTCCCCCTTCCAAAGTAAGAATGGAGGGTTTCTCTTGCTGTGCCTTTTTTTTTTTTTTTCCCCGCTTTGGATTGTAATTCAAATACTTTATTCTCTGATTTATGAAAGATAAAAACAGCAGACAGCCTTCTGATTCAATCAGGAGAGGAGAGCCTGCTTACAATCCAGCCTTTTCTTTGTCTGTGGTTTTCTTCTTCTTTTTTTTTTTTTGCCGTTATAAAAGCGCGTCAGAAGATGTCAACTATTTAATTTCATAAGGATTCACATAAGTTCCAGCTGTTCCAGAGTAGTATCTAAATATTTGATTTGAAAACAAGATGTGTACCAAGGCTGCAACATATTGCAGGCATGTTCACCCAGCTAGCCAGGAAGATCTGAGCCTGCCTGTGCTAATTAGTGTTTGCAGATTAAGCTCCTCCAGTCTAAGCTGAAGTTAAAAAAAAAAAGATGGAATGAGTTATAATGTGTGAGAAAAGGGAGATCCAAAAATCTCAAAGTATTTAAATGCACTAATTTTTCATGTTATAACAGTGCTGGGACACCTAATTTTGGTTTTCAGGAGGATGTGATTTATTTTTTTTTTAATATATTTGTATTACAAAATAGATTGTTCTTGCTATTGTTTAAAGAGATTTATTGCCAAAAATGTGGTTATAAAATGTCAGTTTGTTTAAAATATTCACAAGCATTCATCTTAAAGCTAGAAGATACTGAAAAAGAAATCTTGTGGATTTTTACTTGGAGAGAAAAAAAAAATCATAGTTTTGACCAGACAAATTTGCTTTAAACTTACGCATTTACTTGAAAATGTAGCAGTTCTTTTGCCTATGTACTTTGAGTCCATATTCCTTTGGTTTTAGGGGTATGGAAATACTGATTGTGCTGAGAAATATGGCTTCTTGTGGACATATTCCACCCCATTTCCTTTCCTGCATAGTTTACAGTTACAGTGTTGCCAAATTTAGTGAAGCAGATGCCAAGTTTCACCTCTGAATATTTGTATTTCCTTGTTCTCATGCAGAAGCTTCCTTTTTTTTTTTCTTTAAAGAAAGTCTGACAGGGACAGGTGGCAAAACTTATCCCAAGCTGGAGCAGCAGAAATAATGGAGCTTGGTTGTTTATACATGAATGTCACTTTTGACCTCTTTTTGAATACAGAATGTGTTCTAGTTTTGTCAGAGTTTTTGGGGAAAAAATTAGCTTGTATTGAAAAATAAAGGATGTAAAAGAGAAAATAAATGAGATAAAAAAATTTAGATTTTGAGCAAATTGAAAAACTTGCATTTTACAGTACTCCCTTAAAGTGTTGATCTTAAAATGCATGGCAATTAGTGTTAATTGGAGGAGTCAACATATTTGGAGTGCAGACACTGAATCATTTTTGATAGATGACCACTGTTTGACCCTCCTGAGCGGGTGATGATACATCCCAGTCAATTTGTACTGTGCTGCACAGGAATTTGTCTACAAAAGCCCACTTTAGGCTGGAGGGATAAGCCTTGCAAGCACTTCCAGCTGGAAGGGCTGGAAGTGCACAGGAATTGGCCAGAGCTGCTTCTGAAGGGGTTGGCTTTAGGGACGGGTCTGGGACTGGCTTTAGGAACAAGTCTGGGACTGGGTTTAGGAACTGGTCTGGGATTAGGAACAGGTCCGGGACTGGCTTTAGGAATGGGTCTGGGGCTGGCTTTAGGAACAGGTAGGTCCAGCATTGGCTTCAGGAACGGGTCTGGGACTGGATTTAGGAACGGGTCTGGGACTGGATTTAGGAACGAGTCTGGGATTGGCTTTAGGAACAGGTCTAGGATTGGCTTTAGGAACAGGTCTGGGATTGGCTTTAGGAACGGCTCTGGGGCTGGCTTTAGGAATAAGTTTGGGACTGGCTTCAGGAATGGGTCTGGGACTGGGTTTAGGAACTGGTCTGGGATTAGGAACAGGTCCAGGACTGGCTTTAGGAGTAGGTAGGTCCAGCATTGGCTTTAGGAACGGTTCTGGGATTGGCTTTAGGAACAGGTCTGGGACTGGGTTTATAGGAACAGGTCCTGCCCCTTGGGGTGCAGAGCTCCTGGGAGCTGCTGGCTGGTGTTTGAGTGCAGGTGTTTGTTGGGAGGCTCTGGAGCCCTGCAGGCTCCTGCACCCTGCCATTGCTGGAGTTGACATCCAGGCTGGCAGGAGCTGTACTCGTGAAACGGCTCACACATGCAATAAAAGCACTTTCACACCAGCCTAAAATGCTGCTATTGGCTTCTTCCCGTCTCCAGCAAGCGTTTCCAATTTTAGAACTTGCTCTCATTTCTGAGCTGGGCTCCCTCTTCTCTTTTTTTCCCCACTGAGTTGAAAGCGTTGCACATCCATCCCTTTTATCTCTCTGTTCTCTCTTGAAAGGAACTTGCAGCCATTTCCCGTGTTACCTCTCTTTTTGCATGTACAGCAAAGTCAACTTTCCAAAGATTTTAATGCATTTTTAGAGACAAAACATGTTCAATCAAAGGCAGCAGTATCTGAATCACTGATTCTCTTCTGTGCCTTCTAATGGAGGGAGCCCCCTTTTTTATCATTTTACTATTATTGTGAATTAAGAGATGCTTCCATTCTCAATACAACTGTAGGGTTGTTTTATTATAATTTTTTTTTTTTTGGGGGGGGGGGTTGTTTGTGTTTTTTTGGGTTTGGGTTGTTTGTTTGGGTTTTGTTTGTTTTTATTATTTTTGTTTTGTTTATTTTCCAAATACATGCTTTTAGGACAACAAATTTGCTATATCCCAGGCTCCCATGTGTCCCCCATAGCCCAATACATCTGATTTTTCTGCCTGGAAATGCCTCCCCCCAGTTGTAATTTGAGGATATGGGATATTTGTCTGGGGTTATTCAAAGTTAAGTTTCCTAATAAGACTATTGCACGCCTAGAAATGTAACATCTACTCCCTCTGTGCCAGATGATGTTAATCCTAACTAGGCAAGTGTAGCAAGTCTTGCTGTAGCAAAAATCAGTCCTTTTGTGTGTCACGTTTCTGGCTGAGAAATGTGTCACCCCTCCCAACCCTGTGCGCCCTGGCCACCCACCATCAAAAATTGCCTTCCACTATCATCAGCTGTTTAATATCTCTACAGGCAATCTATTCAGGTAGCAGGCAGAAGCTGCTCTCAGTGTCTCCAGTTTCCTTAACCTAAACAGTCATAATGTATTGCCCCACATTTGAGTAGCTTTCTAATTAATTGAATTATTGATTTGACATATTTCAGACACTGATCGTTTAGAGCTGCTAAGTTTAGAACCAGCTAGCTAGGAGCTATAATTTAGGAACCTGATACTTTTTATTTTGATTGAACTTGCTGTGCCCTGAGTTTTAAAGCCTTTTGCCTTAAGTTGGAGGAAGGGAGGGCTTATATTGCTGAATATTCAATTTTTGGGCTATTTATCTATCTATCTATCATGGTCATCTATCAATTTTCTTCCATGAAGAATGGTGCTTTGTCTTTATTGTAAGAAGAAGGAGACTTTTTGCTTCATCATAAGGTTATTTTAGAGATTCCCAGGGAATCCCTTGTGTCACATGCAGGTGTCAGACCAGTGACTCCATGCTCTCCTGCAAAGCTGTGTCCCCTTGTG
The DNA here is from genome assembly GCA_016584745.2 of Phylloscopus trochilus trochilus. Lineage (NCBI taxonomy): Eukaryota > Metazoa > Chordata > Aves > Passeriformes > Phylloscopidae > Phylloscopus > Phylloscopus trochilus. The sequence goes on from WQNJ02000011.1 coordinate 4,377,730, forward strand.
TGTGTGCTGCTGCTGGGACTAAAAAGAAGGGGGAAAAGCTGGTTGGTGATAAGTTTGTTGCCCCTCTAACAGTGTATTTGTTACAAGGGATTGTTCTCGAGCATACTTTTTGGGTGAAGGAATGGGTTTTAACCAGAAAATCTTTAAGATGCAATTGAAAGAACTGATTATTTGGGGATAATAAAATCTGGGCAAGGAACTTTGTGACTCCTTGCCCTGTTGATGAAATGCAGGAGCGGGTGTGGCACTTGCTCAGCAGTTTTCAACAAGAGCAGATAGGTCACGCCAAAAGCTATTCACATTTTTTGCAGCTGGGCTCTTTGGTAATTTGAATAGAGCCCAGGTGATCAATTTGTTGCTCTCACTTTGATGAAACACCTTTGCACCATGCCCTTCTTTTGGTGAAAACAATGTCCTAGTGCAATTTGAGGCCACTTTTGTCACTGAGAAGAAGAGCTTGGAGTGCTGTGAGGGCTTGAAGGTTTTTTTGAAGTTTGCTTCAGCGTTTTGTCTTTAGTCACTGCACAAGTTCCCTGGTGTATTGAAGGTGGGAAGTACACAAAATCCCCGAGGCTGAGGTTGATGCTGCAGGGGCTGTGAGCTGCCCTGCACGGGCTCCTTGGGGCTGGTGATTGCCTTCTCACAGAGATGGAACCCATGCCATGAAGTCCTGCCGTGGTTTTGCCCTCACACAGGTGTCACAGGGGCTGCAGGAGGATGTGTGACAGGCTGTGGTGCAGCTGAGGGCTCGAGGGGTTTTTATTACCAGCAGCTTGTCAGAGCACAGAGGCATCTCTGGGTGGGTTATTGGGCTGCTCTCCTCTGGGTGTGAATGCAAGGCAGCCCTTCTGTGTTTTCTCCAAAATTCCTGATGTGTTTCCAGGTCATCATTCCTCCTATGAGGGAGTCGAAATGCATTTCCTACCACTCTCATGGGACAGCACCAAACAATTTGAGATAGAGACTTTACAAGTCTGTGCCCTTAAATGATGAAGGTATTTCTTTATATTCAGGAGTTCTTTAGGTTTGGGAGTTGGCTGTAAGACTGAGATATTTCTGAATGTGCTGCTGCTGATCTAATCTAGTGTGATTCTTTCTTGTTGAGTTTAGAGGATGATCCTTTCCAAGCATTTCATGAAAAGATTTATTTAATCCTTATGACCATTTTGTGAGATTTTGCTGAATTACAATTGTTGTTTTTTCTGCTTTTGTTGAGAAGGAACTAGGGTACAAGTAGTTTAAATAACCTGCCAGAGGCAAATCTGTGGCAGAATTGATTGCAGAAGCTGGCTGTCCTGAGCCCAAGTGTCTAGACTGAGAAATAGGCTTTTCTCTCCATAACAACAGATTGCTATTGCTGAATTTCATTTTGAACTGATGCTTTTGGAGCATTGAGCTTTGAATAGATCACAGTCTCAGCTTGATTTGTGTGAATGCTATGTTTCAGGTGTATGAATAAAAAAGAATGTTGGTGAGATATTCTGTTACTTAGGAATTTTTTTTTCTTTTTTTAAGGGCAAGACTGTGCAGCTTAGTTTAACTTTCAGACATAGCATGCAGCATGAAGTTACCAACTCCTCATTCACTCCCCACCCTGGGGTGTGTGATGAGCTGATACACACACAATGACAAGATGCATCTGTTCCTTTGCTCTGGCATAGTTTTCATGCTCCCTTCCATGGAGGAATAGGATTGAGGAGTCAGGGGTGGGGCATGAAATGGTGCAAGGAATGTGTCTGCTGCCAGGATCATGGCAAGGGTCTGAAACTCCCTGTGTCATGTATGTGTGAAATGTGAAAGTGTCCAGCTGTGGTGTGTAGCTGTACAAACACAGGGACTTGGGACTGTTGGGACAGAGGGCGTCTGGGAGCTGGCCCTGGACTTACTGGGGTGCTGAGTTTAGAGCCTGCACTGCACAGTTTGAGAAAGCTGCAGGAAGGGTGGCAGGACATCCCACTATGGACAAGGAGCATGACTGGGAGGGAGGCTGGCAGCTTCTTGTTGGGGAAGAGCATTTCAACACCTCCTTAATCTGTTCCATCTGTTTTTTGTTGTTTTTTTGGTGTGTGTGTGTGTTTTTTTGTTTGTTTGTTTGTTTGTTTGTTTGGTTTGTTTTGTTTTTGTTTTTTTTTTTTTTTTTCTGGGTTTTTTTTTCCCCACAATAACTGCAGCAGGCAAGGCCAACAGTGATCTGTGTGTGGTACAATTACCAGCGGGCAGAAGCTCCTCAGCACCTGAGACTGACTTTTTGTTCTTTCAACCATCCCTGCATAAGTGTGCAGAAGATGGTAACTGAGCAGCTGAGACCTTTCTTCCCTTTCTGTGGCATTTTTCCTCATGGTTTTCCTTCCACATCTCTTTTTTTTTTTTTTTTTTTTTTTTTTTTTTTTTTTTTTTTTTTTTGCCACTGCTCAGGTGCCTGTGGGCAGGAGGGTACTGCCTCGCTCTGTCACACACCTGAGAGAGAACAAAGACAAGACAGGTTTGGACAGGCTTCCTTTCCTTCAGAGATAGAAAATTCCATGGTGCTTGTTAGCCCCAAATTGTATAGGAAGGTGTGTGAAGCTACAATTTGGCCTTGCTCACAGGAGGTTTCAATACCTCAGATTTCCTAGTGAATTGCTGGGAAGAATATTTCCAACCAATATTGTATTTCTGTAATAATTATTCAATGTGTTAGTCAGTTGTGTTTTTGTTTTTTTTTTTTTTTTCTCAAATGGGGTTGTGCTTATGCCTAAATTACTATATTTTGTGGGTGGGTTTGGTTTTTTTATGTTTTGTTTGTTTGTTTGGTGGGTTTTTTTTCTTTTGTTTGGTTGGGGTTTTTGTTGTTGGTGGTGGTGATTTGTTTGTTTTTGGTTTTTTTGTTAAATACAGAGCATATGTAGGTGAGGCACCTATTACTTAAGTAATTGTGACAATTCTCATACCAAGAGTACTTCTGCTTGTTTGACTCTGGTACACTATTAAATATGGCAGGAAGCAAAGCAGCTATACTTGCTTTTTCTAACAGTTTCTTATTTTATTCTGGAGTAAAATATGCATGGGAAGTTGTTTTGTTTTGTTTTTTTACATTGACATGAGGCCCTACTTAAGGCATTTCATAGTTTTGTGTCATTTCCATGGATAGTGAGAAAAACAGTTTTTACTTTGCATTAATATCGTTGCTAGAAACATGGACTGTAAACCAAAGTGGTTCTAAATGCAGGCAAAGAGAAATTATAAATGTTCCTAAAAACTGAGAGCTAAAATACAGTGCTGTATATGAGCTTTCAGTTTGATAAATACTTACTTATGAGGTCATAAATACTTGAGGTACAAAAGGTTAATGTAGTGTGAAAGGCTGTAAAACACAGCCAGCAACCTGCTAGATCATAATGATGCATTAGCACCTTTCAGTATGAATGCTGGTGGTTATAAAAATCTTCAGCTTGGATTTATTCTGTAATACAAGAATGTAAAGCCAAAGTATCTTCCCTGTGTACTTTTACTTATCTTCTCATATTTATTTTTCTCTGAGAAAAAAAATAGGAAGAGGCTCTCATCTGTTCATAAACGCTCACTGAGTGAAACTGATAAAAACCCATTTTTGACTAATATAATTTCTCAAGAGCACGTCAGGTGTTGTCTGGGTGCTCAAAGAAAGTAATAAAATAATACTCAGTGATTTTTTTTTTTTTTTTTGGTCTTCTCTGTATTAATAAGTTTCCATGAGATAAAGTAAGCAATATAATAAAGTAAGCATAAAGGAAACAAAAGTGATATAAATTTTGGAAAACAAGTTACCTTTGAGGGGAAAGAAATTCGGTACTAAAATCACAAACTGAGCATTTACTGAGTGGTGAAATTGACTTTATCGTAATAAATATAGTATTTCTCAGTCTCAGAAATCCTCTGCAGTTTATAATTGTCTCCAATGTGCTGATGCAGCTAATATTTCTCATTTAGTATCTACCTCTGTGGAGTGTTAATTTTCATGGTTTGGTGCTCATTGCTTTTTACTAAAGCGAATTGCTTCCTCTTACTGTTATATCAGAGCTTGTGACAGATTAGGATAATTTTACTGTCATTAATCTTTGCAGTCCATTCCACTCTTTTCAATAAAGTGCCATGTTTGGCCAGGCTAAATTGAAACACTTAATAAAATCTGGAATCAAATATTAAAAAAAAATGCAGGGTGTTGATACCTGCTTTCATCCTTCTCTACTCTCTGCTTACAAAAGAAGTATTTTATTTTTCAATTTATTCTCTTCATAAAGTACATCTGCATCTGGAGGATATCCAATAGTTTTGGGGGACTAGACAAAAAAAATGCTGAAGTGAAAATATTTGATTTAGACACATCCATCTTTTTTGTTATTATTTTGTGGTGTTGAAAATCTACACATTTTGTTCTTATTACAATACAGTTTAAATTCATAGTGTTTGGATTGTGCAACTATATCTTCAGGAATCTCTGTAGATGATTATTTTTAGTTGAAGACCTTATTTAAATTTGCAAGGAACACTGTGAGCACTTGCTGTGCTGACAGAATTAGCACAAAAAACCTGTGAGAGACCAGACAGTGAAGCATCTTGTAAAAGCCCTTATAATTCCTCTGAACAGAATATATTTCTTCACAAATGCTGAGATGGTTTGCTTTATTTTGGAGCAATTGGTCAAGCTAGAAGTCCAAATCACAAAGCCCTGGTAGGCCCGTATATCAGATACATGACTTGCCTTGTCAAATGCTGCTTCATAGTACAAAATACAGGATTTTGATGATAACAGAAAAAAAAATATTATATAGTGCCAATTTATAGCTGCATATTAGTTTTGAGCCTCTCCGTGTCATACTTTTGGGGAAGAACTTTGTTTATTTTATTTGTTTGGATTTTTTGCTGTAGCAGCCTCAGAGCCTGCACTGCCTCAAACCAGCTCAGTCATTGTGATGGACCAGCTCAGTATTTCACCGGGGCCTCTTCCCCCTTTCTTTCTTTCTTTTTTGAATTAAATGTCCTCCTCATGCTACAGTAATCATGGATATTGTTAATAGAATTGCGTGGTGGAACTTAATTAACCTTTTCTTCTTGCTTTTTATTTAAAGGAAATTTGAGAGAGCTCAATGGCGTGGTTCCTAATTTAATGCATCCCCCCAGTGTCTATTAGAGGCTCTTCACTTGAGTGAGTCAGGTGAGGCAGAGCTGCCCATCCTTAGCTCACAATTCATTTTCCCTCAGTTGAAATGTTCAGCTGACATTCTAATCAGAGAAGAGTAAAAGTGCTGAGTATATGTGTTAATACATATATATTCTTCATGAATTTAGATCATCTCATAACTGCAGCCATTAAAACATATTGGATGGTTATGCAAATAACTGGAGGAATTTCAAATTGCACCGACCATTTTGAGTCTGACTTCTTTCATTCTGTAAATAATAATTAAAGCTGCTTGTGGTAGTTTTTTTCTAGCTATTGAGTGGTCAGTGGATGAGTTCTTTACCGAGGTGGAAGCGAGTGGACAGTAAAGGCTATAATTTACAATTTTAGTTTTAAATCCACTTCCCGAAGTGCAGCAAAGAGCATTTTTTACATTATTTCCTTTAGAAGCAAAGGAAGAGGAAGGGGAAGGTGTTACCAAAGTAGATGATGTAAATGGAAATGCAATTCAGGCCATATTTCTGTAAGCTATTCTTTTATCTTTCCCTGAATGAAGTCTGTTTAAGTGTTCTCAGTTCATTATATTTCTAAATGAGTTTTACTTCAAATAGCTGTTAATTATTGCGGTAACTTCCTCTCCTATTAGTGTCTGAGTCCTGCTCACACAAAGATTCTCAGCTCATCCAGAATAAAGTCTGGTTTTATGGACTGAAAAACCCCCTCACATTCTCGGAGCCCAGGTTATGAAGTGCAGACTTGGTTGTCAAACTGATTGACCAAACTCTTTTTGCATTAAAAAGCAGTAAAGGCAGTCAGTGTATAAAGTGGAAGGAAAGTTCCACACCTAGAAAAGAGCAAAAAAGAACCATGAAATGGTTTCCTTTGAGTATATGTTAGATTACCAAATATTTTCTGAAGCAGCATTGAAGCTAAACATAACTGTGTGTCCTGATATCACTAAAGAAACTGAAAATCTGTTTGGCTGACCTCTTCTACAAGTTATGGAGACAAGCTTAGGTTTAGAAGCAGTTTCATAAAAATAACTGGAACATATTTTCTCCTTTTTTCCTCCCTTTCCAGCTTAAGTCCACTAACCTACAGAGATGGTTGACTGGGATTGGTGGGGCTTTCTTGTACAGTGAAAGTTGGAAATATGATAAAAAAACAAGTAAATTGTTCATGAAGTTGGATGAAAGACTGGCTTTGGGGTGTTGGACACTGGCATTATTCTCACAGAGGTTGGTGGCTGATAAGCTGACTCTGTAATAGGCACCTGGCAAAATTCTGTTTTGGGTTTTCCTTTATGTTGCCTTTTCCTTTCAGTTGGCTGGGAACAATAGATCACACTTGAGTTATAGTTCAAGGAATCAGGTGATCATTACAACTAATATGGGAAACAAAGTGTGTGCACGGAGAGACTTCAGTTATGTTGTGCAGGTGGAAAGGATACTGGAATGCAGAAAGGAATTAAAATCCTAGCAAGTGATGCAGTGATCAGGACTGCCCAAAAAATAAATGTACTTACTTCCTTACATGGTTATACTATTTCACAGTATACTCAATTTATAAGTCAAGAGAATTCACAAGAGGAATGTAGGAATCTTAGCTATCCAAGTGAGCTTTAAAGGTAAAATAGTGTAACCAAGTAAATCATTGCACAGTGAGGAGAGTGGTGGTGCTGGAGTGCTTTCCTGTAACATTTATCCTTCCTCCCTGAAGAGTGCCTTGTTTATTTGGGTTGTGGCCATTGCACAATGGAGAACAGTGATGGGCAGAGGTGACCTACAGTTGTCATTTGCTGGCATAATAATATTGCTTTATTGTGTGGTAATTTGCTTTATGTAATGTTTATTCTGCTGCAATGCCATGCTGAGATGTGGAGGCTTCCATTTCTCTGTGTCTGGGAGAGTCTCTTTGGAGCCAGGTCACAGAGAACGAGGATTTCTGTGTGGTGAGGGGGTGTTCTGTGTACCACAGAAAGTGGAAATTTTTGCCCATCCAAATGAATGTTTCCCCCACTCCCTTTTTTGGTGTTCTTCCTTTGCATGTTGTTTTCTTACAATATTCTGGCATCAGCCTTTGTGAATGGTCCTTGTCAGGGCACTGCTGATCCTTCCTGTCCTGCCCATCTCCACTGGGCTCTCATCACAGCCCTGCCTGCCATGGTGCCCTCTGAATGGGTCTTTGAGGACCCTGACTTGCTGAAGAAGACCTTGACCCACTAAACAGGACCCTGACCCACTGATTGCTGTCCTGTCACCTTGCTCCTGCTCTGCCACTGCTTACAGGGGTGTGCAAGGCTGGATCTTGTCTCTGGACCTGGCCTCCATCTGCTGACAAATCAAGCAGGATCAACTAGAGCAGATTGTTCAGGACTGTGTCCAGTGGGTGTTGAATTCCTCCAGGGAGGGAACTCCACAAGGTCTCTGGGAAATCTGTTCTGGTGTTAGATCACTTACAGGAAGTTTCTCCCCTGTTCCTACACAGAATGTCCTGTACTGCAGCTTTTGCTCATTGCCTGTTGCTCCCTCACTGGGCACTGGCTCCGTCACCTTTCCTCCCTCCCACTGGGCATTTGTTCCTTCTCTTTTGCAGTTGAACAGCCCTGGCTCTCCCATTCTCTCCTTGTTTGCCAGATGCTGCAGTCCCTCACGTATTGTTGGCTCCTGTTCCATTTGGACACTTTTCCTGCAGCACTGCCCTTCTGCCAGTCACTCCCCTGCTCGTGGGGCTGTTCCTCTCTGAGTGCAGGACTTTGCTGAACTTCATGAGCTTTCTCGTGCCTGTTTCTCCGGCCTGGCAGGGTCCCTCTGCCTGGCAGCACAATCCTCTGGGGTATCAGTCTCTCCACCCTGCTTTCATCTCTCAACAGCATCATTTGGCCAAATCCCTTTCCTGAGAATGCAAGGGGAGATGAATCTGTGTCACAGGGGCCGAGGGAGCGTGGCTGTACCATCCTGTACTGATTCCTGAAGGGAACTGCAGAGAGCAAAACTGCCTGGGACTGTTATGGCTAATGGCTTCTCTGTGCAGATGTTAGATGGAAATAGAAATATCTTGGCTGAGAAATGTCTGGTTGCTGTGCTTGAGGATCTATAAGGGAAGAGGTCTGTTGACAGGCTTGTGAGCAAGAGGGGAAGGATGGGGATGAGGTTTAAACTCTCAGTGCCAATCCTCCTGATTCCAGGCTTCCTGGTAGAGAATGTCTCCTTTGCCCTCTTTCCTGAGAACTTCTTCCAGGAAAGGAAACTTGATTTCAGTGGATCAGTGTTCTGTTTCCAGTTCTTCCAAAGATGTCTCCTTAAACTTGAGTATCAGTATTCAAAGCAGTTCTGCAGTGGGAGCTGCATGGTGCAGCTCAGTAACAAGTTGCATTCATATGATCAAGCAGAATTCATCACAACATCAGCATTCACAGCTAGATTTGCAATGATGGTTTAAAACCCTTTAAAAATTCTTTGAACCATCCACTACTCTTTAGATTTTCTCCTTTTTTTGAAGTGGGAGAAGGGAAAGGACAAATAGGTAATTCCTAAAACTTTAAATTGTCTTGCACGTTAATGAGGGAAAGGTGTTGGGTGAGCTTGAAGAGAAGGACAAAAAAGAACAATTTACATAAAACATAATGTTTCTTGATTTGGACTTCTCTGTGTCTGGTTGTGCCACTGGGAAACTCCAGGCACACTGCTTTTGGAGAGGAACACGTACAGACCTGCTTTTCCATTCAAAATGTCACAGATCTTGGAAAATTTTGACTGCAACCTGCTAAGATATGAGACCATCAAATAGACCCAATAAGAAAAATAAATTTAGCTGTTTTTTCATGAAATGGGTAATCTAAGTTTGAGAAATTACTATCCTGCAAGAAGCTGAACTGCTGCTTGTTGAGTTGGTGAGTACCTCTGTATAAAAAGAGCAATGTGATTTAGGAAGTGTCTTTTTGTGGCATGGAGAACCCTCAAATTCCTCTGTATTTCAGAGGGTTCAACAGCTGACTCCTTGGGCAAAGATATGCAAGTGAGCAAATGGAAAGTCACAGTAGGGGTCCAGCAATGGGTGAGGGGTCAAAGAGAGGAAAACCTTTTATCACGCTGTCACATTTTCTTTCTTTTGGTGAGCTGGAGCAATCAGCCGTTCTCTCTCAGCATGAAACTCTGCTCTCACAAGTTCACTCAGCAGTTGGTTGTGTCAACACAACTCTCACAAAAAGGGACTTTACATGCATGACATAAGTCTAGTGCAGAGGGGAATTCCAGAAACCAGTGTGCATTGATTCAAGCTGAGGGTAAACAACTCCTAGACAAACCTGCAAATGTTCCATCTAAAGACACTTTCCTTTTTTTTTTTTTTTCTTTTTTATATAAAGTAGTATCCCCTGAAGCTGTGTAGCACAGTATTTAATTAGTGACTTTTTTTTTTTTTTTTTTAATTTGGACAAATATTGTTAAATGTCACAGCCTTGCAGAAGTTAGTTGCAGATGTTGAAAGTTATTCTGTCCAGATAGAGCATGCTGCCAGAACAAAAGCTTAATAAGCTTTATTGCAGCACTGCAGCCTTTTATAGTGTTCACTTATGAGGGATAACACTTGAAAGAATTTTTTAAGCTAATTGGAACATTTAAAAAAAGAATCTCATTGTATATTAGAGCAGTAATGGTTGTGCATGAATGAATAGCCACAGGTAAAAGTACAGTTGCCTTGCTGGGTATTGATTTATGTTCTTTTCTGAATAATTTCTTCATAAATCAAGGTAATAAATGAGTTGGACAGGAGAACTTGGGGAGAATCAGTGGATTTCCAGAATCCAAGTATGCCAAGTTTTGCATCAGTCAGAAAGTCTTATTCTCAAGGGCATCATGTTCTGATTTATTGCCTATCAAAGTGTAACTTAAAGTGTTTTAAGGACTATCATAACCATTAGGTATATTTACCTGGAAGCTTTACAAAACCTTTCAACATTTATTCATCTATTTTACCCCTCTTCTCTAAGTAACTTTGTTACTTAGATGGCAGATCTGTATTTCTGCATATTCAGAGCATACCACAGCTATTCCCTGCTGATACTTTCAGATGCTTTCCAAGTCTTATTTTATATAATTTTATATATTTTATTTCATATAATCCAGTTTATCTGGAGTGCTGGGTGGAAGGAGCCTGAGCCCCGAGGTGTCAGGAGGGGCAGGTGTGGTGTTGGGGCTTTAGAGGTGCTCATGAAACCGCACCATGGATGTTGTGTGTCCTTAGACACACGAGGGGAGACGAGCTCAAGTGGGAGAGAAATGAGAGATGCATCTGCAGGGTAAACGTGCTGAGCAATTTGTGGGGGAAATTGTCATGAGCATGGCATCTTTTAGTGCTGAGGATCCTGGTGGCTTCTTGTTCTAGTAAAACTTTGTAAACCAGCTTGTGCTGTGTGAAGCTACAGCTCCCACTCAAATGATAAAAATCCCTCTAATCAAGATTTCTATATTTACTGTCATGGGGTTTTTTTAATATGCTTTCATTGGTTGCCTGTCTGGATTTTATGGATTTTACATTAAGCTTTCAAGCATTGAAGCAGTTATTTCTGAACACTTTCTTCCTGCAAGAATTACATCAGAAAAAAACGAGACTTCTGACTTTACAGATGAAAGAGGAATAACAAAATCAATTGAGTTTTTCTTTGTGTCTCTCTATCACTAGTTAAGATTTTTCATTTGGATTAAATTTATGCTTTTGTCCTTTGACAGTATAGTTTTTCCTAATATTTTAAGGATAAATTCAAGGAATTTATTTTAATATTATCTTGTGAAAATATCACAATAATTAAGTTTATTATATGTAGCATGAATTTATAAAGATGTGCATAGTGTGGTATGCATTTCCTTCTTGGCTAATGAAGCCAGGATGCAGCTCATTAGGGAAAGGTTTTGTTAATTGCTCTTGTGATGTTGTGGATGGGATCAGTAGGTGGTCAGAAATATTTATTGAATCGATGAAACAATAAATAATTCATTGAGGCAACCTTGTATCATTCCTTCTCCCATTTCACGTTACTGATATGCTGATGTCAGCTGGATGTCCTTAGCTGAACTTGGCAACTGCTTGGTTACACACAACTCTGTTAAAACATTTTACAAATATTCTTTTAAGAGTAATATCTGCTCTTTATGCCAGGAAATTTGGCCCAAGTTTTCAGACATGTTCACAAGTCAAAAAATGTATGGGTTTTGGTGATTCTCCTCCAGACATGATTGATATGCTATTCCCTGAGACCCTGCTGAATATTTTAGAAGAAAAATGATGAACCAGCAAAGGCAATGTAAAGCACTATATAAGGGCTATATTCCATATTGTTAAGGAAGATTAATTAGGGAAATAATTAATGTAGCCAAGTTATTAATTACTCTTTGGCTGTCCTGCAGTACCAGAGGCTTAAGAAACCTATCTTATTGCTCCTATCTGTCCTCAGAATTAATGATCTCTTATTTAGGCTGCTAGCTCTCCATGCATAAGCTATCACAATAATAGCAGTGCTTTCTTGTAGCCTGTGGTATCAGCATCCAGAATGCATCCATCTAGAAATGAGAGAAATAATCACTACTGCTTGCAAGACTTCAGCCCTGAACAATACCCAGTCTGCTGAAACCCCAGAGCATGTTCAATAGTGGAACGTCAGGAACTGCTGAAGCAAAGCACAAAATTATTCAGGTTCTTTTTCATTTGTCAGTAAATTGGATTAAGGGATTCTACTGGGGTATGCTTGTGTGTGGCAGTATATCTGAAACAAATGCCCCAGTCACAGTCAGCCACCTTACACTGTCTTCCTTGGGAGTAAATTGTATTCATCTGACTGTTCAAGGACCTCTGGCAGGAAATACTCCAGCAGGGAGGTGGCTGTGTGTTCTCCCTTAGCAGAGGTGCACTGACACCCTGCCTGCGTCGCTGGCAGCCCAAACCTGTGCGTCTCACATTTCACCTCAACTCCCAAAGATGGATTTTATTAACAAGAATAATAGGCACAACTGAACACCTAACACACTTTTGCCACTAGTGGGATGGGAGGGAGAATGGCTCTTAGGCATTAACAGACTGGCCAGTGGCCAGGGTGAGAGCTCAGCACTTCGGAGAGGGGACAGCACAGCCTTCAGGACACGGACTTGGCTCCTCTGCCTGCTTCTTCCAGAGCTGTCCCAGTGGTTGCTTTGGTCAGTTTGCGTTTGGTGCTTTGGATAGTTAAATGTTTTTGTTCAGAATATGAAACCAGGATCATTATACCTTTTGTAATCTGGGAAATAGAGGGAAGTTAATGGTAATGCTGAAATTACTTTGTCGAGCGGGTATAACATCAGGGTGAAGTTGTGACCCAGCTGAAATAAAAGGGAATTTTACCATTAAAAACAAGAGGGTCAGGGCTTGCCCTGCAGGGTTTCAGTTGCAGTGTCTCTGAAACCAAGCATCTCTGGAGTGTGAGATACTCAGCTGCACCAGAAATTTAGCAACATAATCATGGAAGGGTTAGTGTTGAAGTGACCTTAAGGATCATCTAGTCCCAAATTATTAAATGCAGGCATGATTATATTATTACATTTCTTTATTTCTTTCTGCATAGCAGCAAGTCCCACGTCTGTGTGCTTTTTGCATTAGATCAGAACAAGGAACAGTGCACATTCACTTCAGGAAAGGAGTCTCAAGGGGTTAAATGGATGTGGCATGAGCTGCATGCTGTGCAGTAGGAGGTACTGGAAATACTTTCATCTTTAGAGCTAATTTGAAGAATTAATCTCAACTTTTAATATCCTGAAAGCAATGAGATCTTACTATTGATCTTACTCATGAGAAAAGGATAACAGAGATGCAGTACAGAAGAAAAAGTCACTGATCCTTCTGGTAATGTTTATCACCATTGTGAAATAGCACGATAATAGAATTTTTTTTTTCCTGTGTACATCTTTGTGTGAACATTTAAGCCCAAACAGATGGATCTGTGTATATAACTCCATTTTTTTCTGTGTTTTTATGCTTCTGGGAAGCACATTGCAGACTTTTCAGAATATAAATTTAGCAAAACAAGTATGATTAATTAATCAGCCGATCTACTTAAGAAAACAGGAAAGCTTCAAGCCCATCACTTTGTCAGTTGTCTGTTAGTGGTGGATCTGGGAAACAGCATTTTCAGAAAGTCCCAAACTCGCTTTTAAATTATTCTCTTTGCTCACTTTTTAATGGAAAGGTAACTTTCCAGAATCTAGATCCTTTTAAAATGGAAAATGTGCAATATTATCTGAGGGAAGTATGAAGATGATTTACTATGCATGATTTTTTCAGTTTGTACACATTGGGCATGGTTATATTTTTGCTCAGGACGTATATATATATTTTCTGCTGAACTTTTCTCGATTGCTTTTTTTATCGGGTTTACAAATCAAATCAAACAGGTATATTGCAGAGCTCTGATATTATTTTCTGCGCTTATAGCACAATGTATTGAATTATGCTTGCTCATGTACTGCTGCTGCTATTCTCTCCAGATTGAGAGAGAATGACTGTGGGGGCTGTAAATTCACTTGGCTTCCAGCACCACCAGTTAAATCAAGAGCCCTGTTCAGGCTGGAGAAGAGACAGAGCAAGTGTTCATTACACAAATAAATTTGGTCAAAAGTACAGCACAGTGGGTACCCAACCATTGCTCACATAATATTGTCAACTTAATCAAATAATGCCTAGAAGACATTCACAAGCTCTTCCTCTCTGAGAAATAACTTGATTGGTGCAGCAGGAAAAAACAGGTGCTGTTTTGAGTATTTATTAAAAACTTCAATGGGTGTGCTCTTTTTTTGCTAAATTTAAAATTCTGAAGAGCTTTGCCCTATGCTGGCATGTATACATGAGATACTCAGCACCTAATTTACCACTGATCGTATTTTTAAAAAATAATCTGTTCCTTTTTCTTCCCTCTTCCTTTTCTCCCTGTAAATATTTTTGAGGCTATTGCTGCCAGAATTAGGCTGTTCTTCCTCTAGACTTGGTGTGGGTTTAAAAGATATGCAACAGATTTGTGTTTGTTTGCAGATTATAGCAGAATGATCATGACTTAGTAAAGCTTTCTCATGTTCCAATACTACTTACTTTCTCTTTGTCCAGAAAGAGATAAAAGGTTTAGTTCCATTTCAGGCATTCCTACGGTCTGTGTTCCATTCAGCCTTTAAAAGCTGAGATTGGGAACAGTGTTCCTGCAGTGGTGTGCAAAGAGCTCCTCTGTGGCTGCATCTCATGGTGTTGGAAACAGGATTTGAGGGTGAAAGACTTTGTGCACACCATCATTGGTGTGTAGGAAATGAAAGGTTTTAGTCAGTGAGGAAGAACAGAGGGGAAGTGAAACGCTTACAGTTCCAGTGTGAGAACCATTCCAGGGCTGCCTGTCTGCAGTGATGGATGGGAAGGGACACAGAACATTTCCATCAGCCAGGAAGGAGAGTGGAATGGGGTTGTTCTACCCAAGCAGTGTGCACGAGGCCCTCTCTGGTTTCAGGTTCAGTGACCATTGTTTTCTTGTGTGGGCTGCCTTTGCCACCAGTGCTGAAGGTGGGAGATGAAGCTGCAGTGTCCAGTCAGGGAAATGGAGCTACATTAGAGGGCTGCATGGAGGTTTTGGAATGTGTTTTTTGAGCAAAAATTGCTGCAAATTTGGATTAAAACAGCCTTAAAGGAAGAGGTGTATGTGTGTGGGGGGGTGAGTTAATATTTTCTTCCAAATAAAAGATAGTCAAATTTGTTTTGGTTTAGTGGGTTTCTTCACTTGTGTAATTTTTTGCTTCCTAAATTCTCAGGGAAAAGCTAGGAATGGAAACCAGAAAAATTACTTCAATATTTTTACTTAAGTGAAGTCTTTAAGGACTTGAGTGATGTCTTTTAAATAATAGAAGCTTTCTGTTTCTAGAACTGAGTTAAGGAAACAAAAAGAAAAATATTTTGCTAAAGATAAAGAACTTCTTTAGAAAACAATAGATATTAACTCTCCTGATGATCCATTTGGTTTGAAAGGATACCAAATGTTTATACTGAAATTATTTTTTATGAAAAAGAGAAATCTTCTTCTGAAATGCCCTCTTTGATATGGGTTTGCTTACCTGTAAGAATGTTTCAATTCTAATTTATTTTAACACTTAAGCCTTCAGTAGCTCACTGGAGTAAAGGGAGCTCACCTCAATTTGTTTTGCTGTGAGTGAGAATTTGATCTTCTATTTCTGCATTCTGTACTTACAACTTTCATTATAAGTTTTAAGACTATCATATATTAAGAATCTTTAATATTTTATAATTTCAACTATGTGGTGTATTAGGGGCCAGAAAGCAGCCTGATTGCATGCAAGACTGCAGGGATAGAGGAAGTATAATGCCACGTCCTAACACCAATTAATTTTTTAAGGACTATCAAACACCACTCTCCAGGTCCTCCAGCAGTGAAGGTATTCTCCTGAAATGTATTATGTATGTGTGAGGCAAATTACATTCTGGTTCCATGAGTCCACAGAGCTCTGAAAGTTGCCTGGCTGGGATTTTTCAAAATCCAGCCTGCTCTCTGCCCCCTGTGTCTTTTACCTCCTTGGTGTCACTTGGAAATTTTTGCATAATCTCCACATTCCGATTTCAGTTCGTGGTTATCCTTGTCCAGATCTCCCAGGCACACCTGTGGATTTCTGGATGATAATGTGCTTTGTAAAGAGCCTGTTACTTTGCCAAGTCTTTTAATATGTTCTAAATGGTTTAGCCCTGTTAATTCTGCCCCAGGGATCTTGAGGGTCATGGACAGTTATGAATTGTTGATGACAGTGACTTGCTAAAGTTTCTGGTTTCCAGTCCTCACTGCCCAGACTCTGAGACATTCTGTGCTGAGAGCATAAATTTGAGGCTTCTTAGAATAAAAATTACTTTAAAAAGTACTAAAGCCAACCAAAGGCCTGGAAAATAGCACCTGGATTTATCCTCTTCACCCATAATTCGTAGCTCCATTTTAACTCCACCTTCAGAAACCTCACTGGATTTTGGTGACCATCATCTGCTCAGCTGCTTGGCAGGGCAGTTGCTCCCCGTGTTTTGGGATGTTCCTGGTGCACAGTTCAGCCCTCCTACTCCTCATTTCCATGAATACAATGAACAGAGATTACTCTTTTTGATTTGCATTTATACAGGATGCTGATTAGAGAATTTCTTCCTGGGGCACCCTCTGTTCCTGAGGCTTAACAGCACCTTCAGAATTCCTTAGTTTTCTTCAGACTAATCTGATTGACCACAAATTCTTCTGGAGTGTTGTATTTCAAGAGTTTCCAGTCTGTCATCCCCAACCTGCTCTCACACACCAAATTTCTTTTGTGTTTCTCTCCTTTTCTGCCTGAAGGTAGAAAACAATCCCTGTGGTGTCTCTGGGTGAAACAGTTACCTCAAAATCTAAATTTCGAATTTCTGAGTTGATTTTAGACAACGATAGATTAGCATGGAACATTTTCATCTCTTGACAGCTGTATACCATATCTTCCATTTAAATCACTAAATATCCATAAAGATAAATTATTTACTTTGTGAGCCTGTGAGTTCAGGGAGTAGCAGATGAAGAGCAGATGAGTGACACTGACTCAGTTTTTGGTTTACTCCTGATCTGTTACCATTATTTGTTTGGATCACTTGTAAATCTTTCTTCAGTGCACACAAAAGTTTGTGTTTGTGTGAGTCTTATTGTATCCTGTGAAATACCAGAGATGCTACTGATGCTGCTGCAGAAATGAGGACCTTTATTTATAAAATGTTCTTAGCACAGAAGTATAGGCAATATAGATGTTAGTACTTTTAATTTGAGAACATTTGTATTCCCTAGGGAGGTTATTGTTGAACTTCACTAGCTAGAATTCTATTTATATGTAGTTATTGCTGATGTAAATGATGTATTCTGTTTGAGTTCTTTTGCTTCCTCTTCAACAGGCTTGTTGGTACTAAAACCGTGTGGTAAGGTTTATTTTATTTAACCATTTTTATGTTGCTTTAACTGTTGTCCCCTAAAAGAAATTTCATACTAGCAGGAAACAAGCAATTTCTTCTTTTTGTTCTTTAAATGAAAAAAAGCCAGGAAGACAAACTGAATGTAACATTAGTACACAAGAAGAAGATGAATATTTAGAAGAGCAATGGGGTCAGAAGGAAGAGGAAAGACAGAACAGAGAGAGTGATGGCTGTCAGATCATCCTTTTACTTTTTCAATCAACTAATTTCTTTCTCCTTCTATTCTTCCAAACCCTTCTGCCCCTGCAAACGAGTATGACTGTGCTGTTTTAACATACCCATGCGGAACCTTGTCTAATGTCTGTGTGCTGTACAAGCAGTAATTAATTAGGCACTGTAGGATATAATTAAAGTACAGAAAAGAGTAATTTCTATAACCTACTGATAGACCAGCATTGGTTAATTTTACTTTTTGGATGAGGGGCATTTTTTTGGGGTTGTTTTTTTTTTTTCCTCATCTGACTGCGGATTTAAAATTTGTTTATTTAATCATAATACATGGCAATCTCCTTCAATTTTCAACCAGAATTTTAAACCCAAGGAGCGCTGTCCCTGTAAGAAGCACCATGACATGACCTCATTTTGGCAAGGAAGCAAATCTGTACAACTTTGTTTCTGGGTCTCACACTTCAGTCAGGCAACCTTCACCACTGATTAAACTTCTGTTCCCTCTCACAACTCAAGGCCTTTTCCATAATGGGCACCATTTATCTGGACAGAATGACCCTCCAGTGCCCATCAGCACTGCTCATGGAACAGCAAGGAGGATGAGCTGTCTTACCTGCCTTCTGGGGAGAATCCCTGTGGCTCTGAATGGAAGCACTAATCTGATTTGAAAGTGTCTGGCTTGCTCTGCCAGCAGGCAGCATTTGGACTGCAGATTCACTTCCTTGCCTTGGCAAACACAGAGGAGGTTAAAGGAGCTCCTACAATCTTATGGGGAGATATATTCATTCATTGAATGAATGAAGAAGAATAGCTAAGCAAATCTACAAATAATAATAATAATTTATTTATTCTCCAGTTTATTCCAAATACTGAAAATGTAGGCTGGTGAGATAGAGATGGATTTGATTTTCATTATTTAAATTTCTGGTATTTCTCACTACTTTGGAGCAGGTTTAACTGCTTTTTAGTTTGGTGTGGGGGTTTTTTTTGTGTTTTGGGTTTTTTTCTTTTTTCTTTTTTTTTTTTTGTTGTTGTTTTTGGGGTTTTTGTTTGGTTTTTTTTTTTTTTTTTTGGTGGGGGAGTTGTTTGTTTGGTATGGTTTGGTTTTTTTGTTTTTGTTTGGGTTATTTGTTTGGGGTTGTTTGTTTTGTTTGTTTTTTCGGTGTGTTTTTTTTGTTTGTTTTGTCTTGGGGTTTTTTTGGGGGTTTTTTTTGTGGTGTTTTTGTTTGTTTTTTGTTTGTTTTGTTTTGTGAATTTAGGCCCACCACCCCTTTGTATTAAAAATGCCAGAAATACTTACAGTGTGCTTTATTTTGCTTTACCCTTTTAGCAGACAGATGATGCAGCACAGACCGATGGCCAGCAACAGACACAATCTTCTGAAAACACAGAAAACAAATCACAGCCAAAACGGCTCCACGTCTCAAATATACCATTCAGATTCCGGGATCCAGATCTTAGACAAATGTTTGGTGTAAGTGCTCATCATTTACTTCTGCCTTCTTTTTTTTTTTTTCCCTTTGATCTGTTTATAATCAAACACCTGATTGGCAGCCACAGCCAGGAAAAGATGGAAGTGATGTACTCGGGTCCTTTGTACTACATTCACAAAAAGCTTTCTCTGGTGGTTTAAATGCATACATATTGTTGCTGTACACATGTGGCTTTATCTGCCTGCATTTACTGATTTTGGAGAGTGTGATGTTAAACAGTCAGTGCCTGACCTCCTGAGTAAGGGACCCAGAAGGAAGGCACGGGCTGAATTTCAGCACCGAGTTCAGACACAGGAATATCCTCATCCATCTCCAGGTTTTGTAGGTCTGCAGGCTTTGAAGGTTTTTTGTTAGTATTTTTCTGTAAACCTCTCAGTTTGTGCTTTCCCCCAGGCCACAGCTGCCTTCAAGCACAACCCCTGTTTTTCATACAGGCCCTGGACATGCCATCAGCAATAGGATTGTAAACCACAGAGCTTGGGCTGGGTTTCTGCTCACTGCAAAGAACTCTCTGGTGTAGTTTGAAATGCCACTAAACCTAATCTAGAAATAGTACTTGAGCATCTATTAGAACCCAGGTCAGGATCTGAAGTATTTCTGTTACTCTCACTGTCTTTATTCTGCCACACTAAACCCCAATTCTCTCCTGCATTACAGTTGGTTATTCAGTGCAGCACCAAGTGCCTCATGGCTCTTTCCATCTTTCATGTTCAGCTCAGATTTTTAAGTTGTTCCAATGTGTTTGTATGTGACTCAAAAGATGGTGTTTCTCAGCATTTATTCCTCTGAAGGAAACAGTCACTGGAAAAAGAATCCTGGTGTAGTACTGGGAAATGAGTGACTGTTCTGCTGGATCTGGCTTGGTACAAGTTACCTCCCCTGAACGCAGCTTCCAGCTCATCAGCAGAATAGCAGAAGGCATAATAATTAACCCTCCAGAGAAAAATATGCTAATTTATTTAAACTA
This sequence comes from Phylloscopus trochilus trochilus, assembly GCA_016584745.2. Taxonomy (NCBI): domain Eukaryota; kingdom Metazoa; phylum Chordata; class Aves; order Passeriformes; family Phylloscopidae; genus Phylloscopus; species Phylloscopus trochilus. The sequence goes on from WQNJ02000011.1 coordinate 4,397,531, forward strand.
TACAAACCACTTAAAATAGGTTTTATTTGAAAAAAAAAAAAAGCATAAATGAAAGGATTTTTGTAGGTATTGTAGTAATTTATAAATGAATAAACACAGTTCCTTTTAATGTTTCTAAGTCTTAGGTCTCACAAGACCAGCACTGGAGAATGGCTGGAGTTTCCAGCTGACTTCCAGAATGACTTGGTAACAGAAAACTTTTAGCTTCTGAAATGATAGAAGAATGAAATTTCTGCATGTGTGAGCTGGAATCTGGCAGGTCTGCATCATGTCCATGTTACACACACAGTAGATGATCTTTTTACATGGACACAAATAGAACAGAGGAGAATTGTTTAAATATCAAGTCCGTGTCTGCATCCAGGCTGAAGCTGCAGTTAAAACATTAATTAAATGGTGAATGCAAGAACATGAAATAAGCCAAAGTATACCAAGTGATGGTTGATTTTTCATGGTCAAGTTGAAAGTCTTTAATAAGCTAGAGAAGGGATACTGTCCTTTCTGGCCTGTAATTGTTTATTAGATCTTAAAAGACTCTGGACTACAGGCTCCTTTCTGCAGTTCCTGTTGCATTATTCTTGTTGCATTATTCTCCATTTGCCTGCCTCTAATTTCTGCCTTTTCGTTTAAGATTCTGGGTCACTAACCAATGCCAACACTGATCCATACTGCATGTAAATGGCATATGAAATAAGAGAAATGACCCCCTGATGCATTACATTGTCACCTCACAAAATGTGTCCCAACAGAAAGTGTTCTAACATTTATTCCCTTCCTAAGCCAGGTCCAACAGGACAAGCAGCTGGGTTCAGCTTTTTGTGTGTGCAAACAATATCTAGGGAATTGAGTGCTACTAAAGGTGAATAGGAATAACAGTCACTTCTGAAACGATAATAAAAATACAATTCCAAGCAGAGAAAAAAAAAAGCCCAAAGTGAGTATCCATTCTAGTTTCCCAAGTTATGCTCCAGTAAGACAAAACTTCTTTGGGAATACTGGTTACCCATTTCAGCAAGGGTGGAAAGAAATCCTCAGTCCTTGAAGCCAGCAGCAAACCTCCCACCTGGTTTAATCTTATTTCTGTAATGCAGAAGTAACCAAACTCCTTCACCTGGTTCTGGAAAATGCAGAAATTTGGGGCATTTACTTCACTGTGCTCACAGTTCAATACTCTTTCCTCTGTCAGGGGCTTTACTGAGCTTCAGGTTCCTCTGTGGAATTATTGTAATGAACATAATGATGCACACAATTTAGAAGTAATATTCATCTGACTCCTTTTAGTGTTGTCTTTTTTGTGTTTAACAATATTTGGTTGTTAATATTCTTTAGCATTTTTAAAGCACTGCACCATTTTCTGAAACAAACATTTGTACTGGAAATGATCGAAGAGTTGAAGTTGCCTTATTTTCATGTAACTTTTTCTGTTTCTTTGCAGCAATTTGGTAAAATCTTAGATGTTGAAATTATTTTTAATGAGCGAGGCTCAAAGGTAAGCAGTTTAATTCACCTGTGGATTTTTTTGTTTTGTTAAAAATATATGAGCAAAAGGAAACAACTGCACTGCTCTGACAAAATAATGTCTGAAATTTTATGCTAGTGAAAACACTTTGTGAGCTGTTAGTCAGCTTTCTAAGCAGTATGAAAATCGTTGGACTCATATCTTTTAAAGGGGATAATTTTAACTACTCCAAACTGTCATCTGTTATATGGGAATGTTGATTTTTGCTGTCCTTAAAGGGTAATTATTTTATTTATTTTATAAGATGAGTCCGTAGTTAAAGATATTTGTAGGCAGGTTTGTATTAGTACAGATATTTTTTTTTCCTTTATTGAAATGAAAGATGATAATGATACCTGATAACTATCCTCATAAGTAATTAGCTGAGAAAATATGTGATGGTTCCAGATTAAGTGCAGATGTTTTCCTCTTTAGTTAAAGCCTTAGTACACCAACCCTTTGAAAACAATCTATTTTAGCATTTATTTTATTAAATGATGTCTTGTTGTATTGCAAACATTTAATACTTTTTTTCAAAAATTACTTTGCCTTAAATGCATACTTCAGTTTATTCAGTATTTAAGAAATAAAGCAAGATAGAAGGGCCAGGACTTCATCAGCATCAGCTGGTGCAAAGCTGTAGCCCAGTGTGTTCACTTGATATCAGCTGTAGTATAGGGGGTTATATCTGTCATATACATATCTTTTTTTTCCTTTTCCTGCCATGCCAGACATGCTAAAAAGTTTATTCACTAATGTTTCAATCTTCCTGTAATTCATATATCATTTATAATTAGCTATGGAATGTTATCCCTGTTCTAGACATACTGTAACCTGTCGTATTTTAAGAATCATGTACATCAAAAATCTATCTTAATCAGATATATTTTAATTCTGTTAGTATTTATTTTCTGAAATTAAGTCTTTTTTTTTTTCTTTTTAACCTAAGTGGAACAGCTGAAATCTCCTGATTTATTACTCAAACATTAATTAGACCCCTTGCCTGTTAGCCCAAACTCAGTTGGAACATTCATCACTTTTTCAGTAAACAACTAAAATGGATGGAATTTGGTGTCTTAGAATCTCCTACTCTGGCCAAAATGTATTGTTGTTAAATTATTGTTGTTCAGTATTGTTGACAAAAGACATGGACTGGTCAGACCTGCTGCTGCTGCATAATCCCATCAATTTCCAGAGCCATCCCCCGCTGGCCACCTTTGCTGGCTGTACTGACAGGGTGGAGCTGAGCACGTGTGGGACGAGTTTAAACTTTTGTTTAGCCACTACATCTTACCCGGGTGGGCATTTTAACCACCACACCTGCACTGGGCTGCATAAGTGTAAGGTTTTGTTGAAGTTTTGGGGGATGGCAGGTGGAGGTGTGTCCAAATTGAGCTTTTTTTTTGATGTTGGCTTTGCAGCTTGAAAACATCCCAGTGCCTTGTGCTAAAGCCGAGATCCTAGAAATTATTTCAGAAGGAAAAGGTTTTCCTGGCTGGGTTTGTAACATCCCTGCCTCAGTTACACACTTGTTCAGGTCAGGCTGTTGTTAATAAATGCTCCTGCACCATCGAGGCTGCAGCACAGCTGTCTCCAGGGGAGCTGCTGGAGATGCCTGGGGCAGGGCTGGGGTGCTGCTCACAGCTCAGGGCTGCTGCTTCTCACCTGGCTCAGAGTTATTTCAGATACAGCTACAGAATATTTTGGTTTGCAGAAGTACCTTTACATTCACTTAATTAAATGGGAAATTAAGGAAAAAGAAATATTAGGAATGAGAGGGACATCTTTTTTTTCTTTTTTTTTTTTTTTTTTTTTTTTTTTTTTTTTTTTTTTTTTTTTTAATCTGATCATTTCGTGTCCATTCTGTAGGAATTAAGATGCACCAGATTAAAGTCCCATTCCTGGCAGTGCTTATCTATGTTTTCATAAAATCCCACTGAAACTGAAAGGACTACTAAGTGGTTTCAGACTGAGTACAGGTAACAAAGTTTGCAGGATCAGAATTCAAATTTGTTTCTAGCTGCAGTTTGGCGTAAGAATTGCTAGAATATGCTTTTGTTTCTGTTTCTTTTTTCTTTCATTTTATTCTAATAGTTAATGTTTTAAACGATGGTTGCAAAAACAATAGAAGCGATCTCATTCTCATGCCATGACAGTTAAGACACATGGAATTGCACATGCAAAACCCACAATGTTAGAACATCATCATAAATTATAAAATTGTTTTGCAGAAGGGAGTCCTTCCATAAAAAAAAACCCTAAATCAATGAAAGCTTCATACTACAAATTTCTGCTTGTTTGAATGTGTAATAATAATGAAGAAAGCTTTGCTAAAATATACAGCAACACTGATGACTTTTGAGTTTTTGACCATTTTCTATCAGTTATGAATCAATGCTCTAGACAGCTCCATATATATGTTCAGAAATCTGTTAATGTGTGTATCTAGTGTATATTACATTAACACCTATTTCTTCAAATAAGGAGAACTCCAAAGTGCCTTCCGAATTAAATCAGAAGCTTCTCACATACTAACTTGGCTGTTATTAAATCACTTGACAGATTTTTAAAATAAAGTGCATATCTTTGCATTACCAGTTAATAGAATGCAGCTGTTAACTCAGCTGCATATTAAATTGATGTTAAAGTGTTTGTGTAGGTATTTGAATGTGTGATGGGTGAATCTGTGTTTTGTTCTTGAGTTTCTCTGTCAGCCAGGTAAAGTTAAAGATTTGTATAAAGAGTAAGAGCTTAAGTTAAGTAGTGTTAATTATGAGAATAAGTACAACATAAGAAATTAAAAAATTACAGTGAGTATTATTTTCAGAATCTTTGAAGTTCCTGTCTTATCTTGGCTTGTGGCTCCATTTTGTATGTTTTTCTAATTGTTTAGTATAATTGGGTTTTTATCTTTCTCTTTAGCTGTTTGAACAAAAATTAACTGGTAGCACTGTGAGCTAGAGTGACAGAAACTTTTGACAAAACTCCCACCAAATGTTTGAAATTCCGAGAAGGAACAACTGCTCAGGCAAGAGAATAGGAAAAAACAAACAGAATTGGGGGAATTTCTGCTTTTGAATGGAGTTACTCTGCTTAGATCCATGGATCCAGTCATGTTTTCTGCTGTGAATTTTTCTTAATGGCATCCTAAATTAGGAGGGTTTTTACAGAGCTTTAACAAGATGGGAAGAAACAGTTATAGAAGAAATAAAAGTTTAAAGTTGAGGGTGGGTTTAGGTATAAGAGAAGCCTGTACAGGGATCTGAACCATGGAGATTAGTGCTGAGGAGGGTGATTTACTTTCTCTCACCACTCCTGGTGCTTTGGGAAAAAAAGAGAGTTACATCCTCAGTGTCTTGTGGCAAGAGAGGTCGTGGCCTTGTGCTGAAATTCTGGAGAGTGGTGTGGAGAAAATGTGTGGAATCAGGTGTTGTGAGAGTGGCTGTGGCTGGAGCTGCAGCTGCTGACAGAGCACTTCGGAGCTCAGGCTTCAGGCTGGATTTGTCCGGGGAAAAAAGAGTAGCTGTGCTTCAGCTGCTTTGGAGAGCAGGAAACAGAGCCCACTGCTGTACATAAATGTCCCTCTTTGCACTTCAAATGGGAATAAATAACTGGGTTCCTTGAGTAGGTGAAATAACCCAGATAACTCAGGGAATTATCCTGAGAATTACTTCACTTTTTTGGTTAATCAATTAGTTCTCTAGTCCATACCCGTTCTTTTTCTCACTGCTTGGGGTCAGTTTTGCCTTAGTTTGATATTTGGTCTCTCCTTTGTGTAAAGGAATGTAGAAATGTCTTCCCTTTCTTTTTGTTATTATTTGCCCCACACACCTTTTTTTTTATTTTATTTTATTTTTAAACCAGTCACTTTCTGTAATAGGTAGCACTGCAGAGAGGAAGTGGGTGAACACTGACAAAACGCAGCAAGGGGAGATGAGGAGCTGTGATGAGTGGCTGATTGCTCAGGAGCAGAACAGGAGTTCAGGCTAAAATAGAAATAATAATAAAATAAACCCCCGTTTTTTAATAGCACTTAAATGATGTGAGCGCTGCAAAGCACCACGTGCAACTTGCAAATGGTTCTCGGTGTGAAAGCCCTGGGATGTAGAGGAGGGTTTGTTCGGCTAACTTTGGGAGGCATGCAAAGGCATTGTAGTGCTAATGCAAGAATTACTTCAAAGGGTTGGTGTATGTTTCTAAAATGTTCCTCACTGTCAGATTTTTCCAAAATATTTGCCATTTTCAACAGTATTTAATTTAACTTAGGGCATAAAAGGCATTTTGGTAGGGTTTGAAATGTTTGTTTAAGCCTAGTATTATAAAGGAGGGAGTTTGTCATCAGCAGAATTTCAGATTTGTCCCACTAACATGGGATTCTGGAGTTTTACCAGTTGCATGTTCTATATGTAGAAAATAATATGCAGAACAAGTAAATGAAGCAGTTAAACTTATTCAAAACGTTTGCATTTTTCTTCTTTTATCAGAGTTTCTTTTTCTATTCACATCATGTGATTTTCTTTGATCTGTTAATACAAGAAAGTTTATACTTTGTTCTGAAAGTACTTTTGTTTTGTTGGTGGTTTTCTTTCTTTTTTTCCTTTTTTCCTTTTATAAAAAAATAAGTAAAGGCTGTATAGTTTGACAAAAGTTTAAGTTACCCTAGTGTTGCATGGGAACAGTGTTTCTTATGATCACAACAGCATGACTAAGTAGGCAATGTTTAGAGTATATTGACATTCAGTGTTGAATTTTGTGCACATGTTTTTTATTTTGTTGAGATATCTGCATGTCATTAAAATGTGGTTCATTTTCTTTTCTCATTAGTTCATTTTTTTCTATGTGAAGACACTGTAATTTATTTTAATTTCATTTTCTTATTGTTAGATTTATTTTCCTCTGTAGTGACATGTAGAAAGGTATTTTTGGTATCATTCTTTGACTTTCTCAGAGGGTATTATCTAACTGATGACAGGGAGAAAAAAATTTGTTCACATTTGTTGCTTACTTATTGCACATCTCAATACAATTATAATTTTTCTAATTTGCATGTTACAGAAATGAAGCGAGGACGAGAAAATATTAAATTAAAGAGAGAGAGAACATAAGCAAACAAGTGGTCATTGACTGAAATAATAATGTGCATGTTGTTTTCCCCCCTTCTCCCTCCTGCATGCAGGGATTTGGTTTCGTAACTTTCGAAAATAGTGCTGATGCGGACAGGGCGAGGGAGAAATTACACGGCACCGTGGTAGAGGGCCGTAAAATCGAGGTGCATGTTCAAAATATTTTCCTTTTCATCTTTTTTATAAATGTCTGCTTCACTCTCATTTGTTGTTTCAGATGCATCATTGGTGTCTTCTGTGTGCTCCCCTTTCCCCTTCCCATTGTTTATATATATATTTATATATAAAGAGAGAGAATCTGGCCTTACTTGGGTTTTTTATTATTATTTCTTTTGTAATTATTATTATTATTATTGTTGTCATTATTGCTGAAAGGTGGATGACAGATTTGAAAAAAAAAAAAAAAAAAAAGCTTTAATATCTTGAAGTTATTATTTTGGATGTTTTGTAAATCAATGGGTGCAGTAGATTCCAAAAACCAGCCAACAACAACAACAAAAAAATTAGAAAAATTGAGAACAACAAAAAAAAAGTGTGACAGACAAAACAAAAACAAACAAAAGGTTGTTTTTTCTTTTTTTTTGTTTTCTTTTTATTTTCCTTTCTTTTTGTTTTTATTTTTCTTTTTTTCTTTCTTTTTTTACTTTTTTTTTTTTTCTGCAGGGTTGATGTGGGATCCACAGTGGCTTTCAAAAAATTCAGATTGGGAAAGAAGCATCCGAAAGATGCACAAGAAACAAAGCCAGACTAAAACCAAGCAATTTTCACATTTAATTTTAAGGAAGCCATGGTGCTCTTTTGGCTGGGTGGCCCGAGCCATCCCCATCCCCAAAAAAAACCTCCACCTGCACTTGCCACGCCACTGGATCCCCTTCAACACTGCCTCAGTCGTATCTGTTTAGAATTTAACAAAAAAAAAAAAAAAAAAAAAAGAAAAAAAAAGAAAAAAAAAGAAAAAAAAAAAGAGTTACCAATTGAAAATGCTGTCGTCTTTTGAGTAAGATGTTGCATATTTTGCCTTTTCATTTTCCCCCCTCGACGGTAGCGCTTAGGGCCCTCACCAAACTCTCAGTAACCATGGTAACTGTATACATACCCATGCTGGCGATGGTGCTGAATGGTAAGTGGAGAAGTCCATCTGCCGTTTCACGTATTTTAGCGCTGATATACCACGTGGATTTTTTTGACTTGTTGTATTAAGTTTTCTTGATGCTACATTTTTTTCTATATATTGGTACGCCTGTAATTGAGTGTACGTTTTAAGCAAGCCTGGGAGGCACTGATTGGATTGAGGATATGACTTCGTGCACATCTTACTCAGATTGTTAACTCCATATTGTGTTAAATAATGCACCCTCTTTTTATCCTTTTGTTAGCTGTGATTTTAAAGCTTGAATGATTTTGTTAATTCTTGCAATGAAAAAGGCTCTTGTTCCAAGTGTTGAATGCTAGATGTTGCTTTTCCAATGGTACTTCTCTTCTAAAGGGTTATGTTGCACACTGCTAAAATTCGTTTGTCCCTTTTTTGACATTTTCTTTGTTTCCTTGTACCTTGTCTCTTTCCTTTCTACTCCACTGCATGTTCCTTCATATGATCTTTTTTTTTTTTTTTCTGTTTTGAGTATTTATTGTATCAGTGTTATCATGGAATACAAGCATGCTCTTAAGTCTTAAATTATGCAGTACCTTTTAATTTGCTTTTAATGTCTTTTTATTAAAGTTTAAATGATATGATGTTGCTTTATTGAAATGATTTGTAAGTTAAAATGGTTATGAAAAGTAAATGTAATTATAAATAGTATGATTTTGTTATGCACCTGTTGCCTTCTATAAATTAAATTGCATTTTATTTTCACATGACTAATAGCAGTAATAATGCATGCGTTTAATAGTGACATGGACCCACCCCGTAACCCTTTCTAATGCCCTGTTCTATGTGCTTAGGTAAATAATGCCACAGCACGTGTAATGACAAATAAAAAGACCGTCAACCCTTACACGAATGGTAAGTGCATGAGCCCCCCTGCTCTGGGTGACTGTCCCTGCATGCCAGACCCCAGTCCTGCTCCTGGGGTGTCCCACTCTGCACCTGCTGCATTCCTGGGGCTCAGAGTCCCAAGACACGATGGGGTTGGGCATGAATGCTGCCTCTGCAGGGCTTGGCTGGTTCACAGATCCTTCTGACGGAATCCCAGTGTTGGACCCTGGTGAAGGATGTCCCCCATGTTGAGTAGGACAGCGGACCTGACAGGGGAGTGATGTTCTCTGCTGGCCCTGTGCAGTGTTAGTGTAGTGATGACAGGATTCAGCTTGGTTTGGGGCATGGAGGGAGGGAGGCCAGCAAGAATGTCTTTCCTGTAGAACCTTTTACTACTGGCACGCACATCTGGTCAAAGATAATTTTCCACGTCGTCCTTCCACAATTCGTTAGAAGAAGGGCAGACTGGTATCGGGTGCTGCTTCCGGCTTATTTATTTTCCCCTGGAGAAATCAGAATTCCAAGCTATCTAAAAATTAAATTGGTTCTAACACTGACCTAAGTTGGTGTAATGTCAAACATTAATGATAGAAAAAGAATCCATAGCTATTTGAAGGGTTTGGAAACAATACATTTTTTTTAATGTTTCCTTTGGGAGTATTTGATCGTGTGCTTGAGTGTGCCTTTACTCGTTCAGAGAATTCAAATTCAAACAAGTTCCTAACTCAGCCATGTCAAAGAATAGCACATGAACTGAAGTTATGACAATGATGCTTTCAGTTTTGCTAGACTGTAGTTGTTGGTATTCGTTTTTCAATTTCATTGTTTTTCCCACCCAGTAGAAAGAAGATGAAATGTGCACATAAAGGTTTCCTGAGGTAGATTAGACTCTTTTCCATTTTGAAATATAATGGATCATATTTTCTGTGTTTGAGGTCTCATTAGTGAGGGTTTACTAAAATCCAGAGCACACAGTGGCTTTATTTTTTAATGAAAGGCTCATCATTTTCTCGTAACACAGTAAAAATAAAACACAGAGATGGTTTTCATGTGATGTGATAATTGAGCTAGTTAAAATGATCTAGAGAGGAAAGGGCTGAAATTCCTCGTGCTTTCTTAGAAGCTGTTTTCTTCCTCGTTTTGTATGTACATGTGAAGCTTGTACAGATTTTGCAGATGGGAAAATCTTGGGTTTTACTGGTTTTAAAGCATCCCAGTGAATCTAGAGAGAGACACGAGGCTTGACTGGATCTCATAAATAGATTTTGTTGCAATACAGAGCTAAATTAACCATGTGCATATGAGGCTATGGACTCTGCCTGCTATATTGTAATGATAAAATAATTTTTTCTATAAATGATGATGCATATTTTGTATTCATATTATCCTAAGGCTACGAAACTGTTCATGAGCAAATAACTTGTTACATATCAGCACAGCCAGTGCTGAAGGAGGGGAATGCTGGCAAGGAGGGATGGGAGATTTTTAGCCAGGTGGTTTTAGAGGAGGTTCCTATCTACCCTGCACTGCAGGATGTCTTAGGTGATACATTCTCATTTATTAAGATCCAAGACCAGGATGAACAAAATCTGCTAAGTGTTTCCCACCTGAAGTGTTTTGTCATTTTCCATCCTGTTCCATCCGCTCTAGATCTCACCAAAAGTATCAAACACCCTGTCCAGTGCATAAATAATTAGCATTTATTTATTGTGTACCCAGACATCCAAGATGCTGCATACCTTTTGCCAGCTATCCACCAAGAAAACCCTTGATTGTAGTTCACAGCTTTTGATTATTTTCTTTTTTTTTTCTTTTTTTAATGTCTGAAGTCCCCTAAAGTAAACACACAAGGACAATCACATCCCTCTTGCATAATCATCACAAGCAACAAGGAATGAAGTGCCGACTTGTAAGGGGCTTCATTTAGTTTCATCAGTGCTTATACTATCAGTCATCCTGGCATGGTACGAGTCTAGTTCTTTATCATTTTGTCAGGAATTAACCACTGCTAGAGCTGATAATTTATTGAAGATTATTGTTGTCTAAAGTAAAGGTCTCATCTTTTAAAATTTGCAAGATTCTTCTGATGCAGGTAGCCAGAAACATTTTATTTGCACAAGCCTTTTTGTTGGCTTCACAACCACTTACTTTTTAATGCCTCTCTTTATCTTTCAAAGTGTGTGTTGTGACTGGCACGTTGTTGGCAGGTATTCAAAAGGTAGTTGGGGCACATGTTGTACTCTATCAAAACGTCAGGAACTGATATTTATTTTAATTTAAAAACAAGATTCGCTCTGTTTTGTGTTTCATTCCTGAATACAGTTGCTTGTTTGATAACAGGGCTCATGTTGTTAATAGGATTGCAGAAGTCAGTAGATTTCAAGGCACAAAAACTTGAGTTTTTTTTTTAAAAAAAAAAATATATATATACAGCTTTGTTTAAATAACTGGTGTGCTTTTGTGTCCCAAATGGTCTTTGAAATAAGTATGTTTTCCAGTGACTTTTGACTCCCAAAATGAGCAGTTGCTGGAAGAGCTTATTTTTGTGGGTTTGTTATCAGTCAGGATGATTTTGATATCTCACCTTGTGCTTTGGAGATACAGCTGCTTTCTCTTTGCAAAGAAGTCCAGTGTCAGAAGTGCTACACCTTGGCAAAAATATTTGAGACATTTTTAGGTGTTCCAACCTATCCTGTTCACAGTTGTACTTTCTTCTGATGCCCACATTGTGATTCAGGATGCTCATTCAGGGATTGTAGGGTACAGAGAATTATGGGCAAGTGCATTCAGAGAACTGCAGCAATAAAGGAGGAACATGAAACAGAGACCTGTAACAGGATAAATATATTTTAAAGTTTAGTGCTTAAAGTTTAACTAGTGGTGCTTTGGATTTGAACCTTCTGTTGCTCTGAATTTAGATTCCAAATTGCATCTTAGTGCCTATTAGCACAGTTAAATCCTCTCCCACTCCCTGTCCTCCCTACCTGGGTCACAAACAGGAAGGAAGGAAATGGAGTCCCAGGGTTCTTTCTTACCCAAAAAAAAAAACAAAAACCAAAAAACCAAAATCAAAACCAAAAAAAGAAAAAAAAAAAAAAAAACAAACCCACAAAAACCCCCCAAAAACCACATTGTGTTGCTGTGCCCCATTTTCTACCGCAGCTTGTTACCCCAGGATGGTTTCCTTCCCTTCAGCACACTGGACATGTGCTGCTCTTGATGACTGGGGAGCTGGGTCAGGCAGAGGGCTTTTTCTTTCCTTGGCTGGTTTTTAAGTTTCAAGCTTTTACAGTTTCAGCTCAAGGAGGAGATTAATATTGTGACAGTAAGAAAAATGCACAAAATTACACCCACAGCCGAGAATTTGCCTCCTCCAGCTGCTGCAGAAGGGTTACTTGGCAGCTGCTCGCTCGGATACATCAACTCCCATCACACTTGATTAACCCACACAGCTATGGGCCAGCACATTGTTGGCTGACAAGATAAAGTTAAGTTTAATTACTGTTATTTTCACGATGAAGTATTTCCTCCACAGGCTTCAAAAAGTTAGATGAGACAGCCGTCACTGGGAGAGTGGTAAGGAGCTGAAATATGAGACTGCCTTTCAGCTGTGAAGAACAATCTGTGTCTTCCAAGATTATTTTTTTCTTTCTCTCATACAAATTGTGGCACTGTTAGTGTAACTTAGAAGCTGAGAGATGTCTGTCAGCTGCTTTGACAGCAAATGCTGACAGATCTAAAATTCTGTCCAATCTTTCATTTTGGGTGGTGTTGATCAGTGGTCTTCTGAGGAAGCATTCAATTTGAAATATTGAGCATTCCCTAACATATATAAAGTTAAATTTTTTACCCAAAATCTCAAAATTTGAATGATTTTCGATCACATAAAATTTGGATTAGAGATATGTACTATTCTGATGTTCCTAAATATAAACCTGTGTAATGGAAAATTGAAGTATCAGGCAAAACTCCTGTGATATTTTCAGGACAAAAAAACCTTTTAGCCCTTCTTGGCTGGGCATTTTCCAGCTCCCCTAACTATCTTTTGGATACACAGAGCAACTGCAGTCACTTCTACAGAAAAGGTGTCCTGCAAAGCTGCTTACTCTGAACTTACTCATGAGTTGCCTTTCAAAACCACCCCTCCCCTCTCTTACTGAACAGTTAATTACTGGGAAATAGTTACTCTGCATGAGATAGAGGTAGCTTGAAAGGGTGGGAGTAGTTTGTTTGTTATTGAGACCTTGCATTGCACTTTCTCAGTCTCACAATGCCTTGATGCTTTATGGTGTCTCACTGTGCTTTTGCATTGCGAGATATGGCCAAGGCAGAAATAAACCTAGTGTGCATTTGAATTCTTCTAATCGTGGCTTTTGTGATTTTGAAAAGCCTTGTTGTCAGTGTCTGGGATTGTATTTTGAATCCAGAAGCAGTTATAAGTTCTATTTTAAGTTCCATAGCTCTAGAGTTCACAACGTGCTTTAGCTCAGGGTTTTGGGTTGTTTTTTTTTTTCTGTATTCCCATTTACAAGAAGTGCTTTCCACTCCTCTGATTTGAGGGTGCTTTAGGAAAACCCCCTAATTTTTCAGTTACAGTAGTTAAAAAATAATTGTTCACTTAGGGAAAAAGAGAGTGTGGGTGGGGGGATGTTCTGTGGAGTTTGCAGTTAGCTGGGAGCTCCCTGTGGCTGAGCAAACCTCAGTAACTGGCACTGCACCCCAGCTGAGAACTTTAACGAGTTTGCAGCACTTGCTCTTGCTCTCCTCTTGCCCCTTCCTCTCCAGTCCCTCCAGCCTGGTTATCTTTAACATCCCCCATGCTTTGCACAGCCCCTGTGTCTGCAGCCTTGCCTGGGAATGCTGCATTGGGTGTAAAGTGCAAGCAATAATTTGGAGTTTGATCAGAACACAGGTACAGAGGATCTGTGAGTTCTGTGCTGTGGTTCTGTGGCAGTGTTGGGAGGACAGTGATGATTCAGGAGCAAGGCAGTGGCTGATCTGTGCCCCTTGAGAGCTGGCATTCGACTGGACCCCACAGAGCCTCTCCTTCCTGTCACAGCAGATGTTTCCATGCTGTGGCTGTGCTTTCATTTTGCCAGGGTAGAATCAAAATGCTCCAATTATTTGCTTGCCCCCTAACCCCTGCTTAGCAAAGGCTTATCAGAAATGTTTGTGTCCCGAGAAAGAACTGTCCTGGCTCCTCTGGCTCATAACCAGAGAGCCAAAACAATGGCTGAGAACTCCTCTGCCCTGTACTAGAGGTTCTGGGGGTACCTGAGCTAGTGCTGACTTCATTCCAGGGCTTAAGGGAGTAAATCCATCTGCACTTCAGCCAGGGTGATTCACCTGGCCATTTACTCCTGTGCCACATGTCTGGACAATGACTTGTTGCATGACTTGTTTCCATACCTCAGACTCTGATATTAAAGATCAGTAATCAAAGATGCCTGTGAAACTTGAATTACTATGACCTTTCTTGCAGAAATTTTGTCTGTGTTTTCTATACAATAGTAGTTATAGTAGTAATAATAATAGTTGTTATGATTATCAGTAATTGCAATATTAACTGTTATGTTTTTGTTTGCTGCAGGCTGGAAATTAAATCCAGTTGTTGGTGCAGTTTATAGTCCAGAGTTCTATGCAGGTAAGGATTGTTCTGTGATTGTCCCACTGGCCATATTTCATTTTAGTATTCTTTAAAACATGCAAAAGTACAGAATCTGTGTTTGGTGTGAGGTTTGCTGTCTTTGTGTCATTCACATTATTTACAAGTATTTATACATTTGTGATTCAAGATTTTGCCTTAGCTGGGCATAATAAACTTTATATAGAAGATATATGAATGCCTTTTTATTGGAAAATAGATAGTATAACATGGAATGTACTGCAGTATCCTAGCCTTACATGAGATTTTATTTTATTTTTTTCCATATTTTAGTGCAGTCACTGTCTTTCAGGGGTTCCTTAGTAAGGAACAACAGTAAGGATCAGGAAAAAATCTTATCTATAAATATGTATATATGTAGTACATGCATGTATGTAGACATACATAGGTATAGAGTAAATGCAATAATAATTTTTTGTCCTGAGCATTTTTCTTTACATTTTATAGTTAGTATTTCAGTTTGACATTTTTGTGTTTTATATAAAATAAGATATATATTTTCACCTGACTGAGACCAGACTGATTCTGGTTGCAGCTTGGAGTTAGAGATTCAGTTTTTGTCTGCTGGAAGTCAGTCATGGCTAGCAGTAGTTTCTAAATATGCTTTAGGAACAGAATTGAAAATAAACTTATTTGTAGTCTGAAACGCAGTTGATTCCAGAGGAATTTGAATGCTGCCCACAGACAGCCTTCAGGAAAGCATTTTTCATGGATGGGAGTTAAGCATGGGAGGAGGTTGTCTGCAGAAGCTGGGGAATCTCCACTCATGGAGATATTTGAGTCTCCAGTTGACCAAAGCTGAAAAACTTTTGTTAATTTGAGGGACTTCAAGAGATGAAAATTGTTGAAAAGGGCATTATTCCAAACACATTTGTGATTAAAAAACAGCTTCTACTGAGACAGATAAAAATCTTCCACTTAGGGTAGAAGTGGCACGGTCTAATAAAAATACTAACTTGGCATTCATTGAATTGCAGTATTTGGTGCAGGCAGAATTTATTTCCTTGATGATGTATGTCTGTGTTGAAAACAGGAATTTAACATTGATCTCGTTTTGAGTAGTTAGTGAACCAACCCTGAACCTGCATAAATTAGGAAGTCAGAGTTATTAGTCATTTTATATAAATGACTTTGTGTTAATGACAAATATAATAATATTCCCATAGTACAGTAATCAATTTTCTAATACGTACGCAGAATTAACAATCTGACTTATAATTGTCTCATGAAGTAGGGCATGAAGAGTTCACATAGTTTGTAAATTAAAATCAATATTTTCAATCTCTCCTGAAGGTAATTTTCCTAATTTACTGGACTTTTCCCTAACATTTATTTTGTCTTTTAATTATAAAATGGCAGGTTATTGATTTTTTGGTATAACCTCCTAAAGTCCCAAGTGCATTTTTATTGCCAACACTAGGGAGGTGTTTGCCCTTCTTAATGAGAATCTTTAATTACCATTAGAAGAGTATTAATTTAATTTTATGAATTATGACACGAGCTCCACCACACCTTTGCAGAAAGTTCCATCGAGATACTTCGTTTATTTCAGATTTTTTTTTTTTTCTGTTTATACATGCAGGCAGGTTTATGTTTGGGTTTTGTTGGGTTTTTCAATGCATGTCAAATGCATTTTATTTATATTGACTAAAATACGATATCCCTCACAATTAAATGAATAAACTTCCTTTTAAACAATTTAGTCAAAATTGTGCAGATCTCCTGAAGTTGTTAGGAAATGAAACAGTAAAACAACACTGCAGTTCTTGCAGGTCAGGATAGAACAGTGTGCCTTACCTTTACTTTTGGGTTCCCTCCACCACCTTCATCAGAGAAGAAGCAATTGAATTTTTGAAGATTATAAAATTAGAGATGGGCTTTTTAAGACAGCTGGAGTTCTACTTGTTTAGTTTACTTATTGTCTCCAGCGCTGTCATGATAAAACTGTACCAACTTTTTCACAGTCAGTGTGAGAAGTTCCTTGAGCTCCTAATAAATGATGAAAAATTTGGCCACTTCTGAAATAAAGATGATACATTTACAGAGAAACTGTTGATTTAAAGTACCTTTAATCTTCATAAATAAGTGAAAAACAGAAGGTTATACAAAGCTGTCAGGATGGCACTGATGAATGGCAAATTCCCCCGTTTCTCAATTGCCGGCGGCGCCGCAGCCGCGAGGCTTCCCCGTATTGTACATCAAATCTGCCAACTCATTTCTGTGATTAAATATTCCATCAGTGCGGGCTGGAAGGCGGTAAAGCTTAACAAGATTCATAAGATGCACCACTTGAATACACATAACTCACTTCCTTGGATGGAGAGCACCCCGCATGCACAGGAAAATTAGAATTGAGTTAAATTACTCCATAAGACAAGATCAATAGAGAAAGGAGAAGATCCCCTAATGCAATGCAAATCTAAGATATAGTTATGTCCTGACAACTTGAAGCAGACAATTAAAGTCAAATAGGGAGGAACGCAATGTAAATCAACCCTAAAACCTTGAAGATAATGGTAAACAGTAGGACCAGTGACATGATTGTTATGGCTCGGGGTTTTTTGTTTTTTTTTTTTGGGAGTGTACACTTCTGTGAAGAAAAACCTTTGTTGAGGAAACGTGTGACAGCTGAAAATGGAGACTCCAAGGTGCACAGCAGACACTGGGGTGGGAAAGTATTACCTGGGGACTGCAAAATGCTGTATATTTAAAAATCACTATGGATTTTTCTTCCTAGGCAGCCCTTCTAAGGCTGTTTTTGTGCCTGTGAAATGCTCGTGCTGCAGTGAATTCCAGTGCTCTGGCAACATGGCTCTTTTAGCCATGGTGGCTTTGCTGTGGATTCCCAGGGACACGTTTGGGAAGGGCCCTCTGGAGACTCCTGTTGCACTTCCAGGGCCTAGCAAGGCTCCCTGATGGCCCCCAGTTCCTGCCCTACCCACCCTTCTGCTGGGAGGTCTTAAAATGATATTTTAGAGAAAACTAAAGGAATTCTTTTTTTCATGCATCATTCCAGCTTTTCACGGAATTCCAGCATTTTTCCTTAGATGATCGTGGGTAGGAGATTTTTCAAAAGATGACTTATGTCCACACAGTCTCCCTCTAGCAAATAAAAGCATACTATTTAAGGGGGTTTTCCTCTTATGAGAAAGGAATGCTTAATTTCTTATCTTTTCCAGTAAGTTATTTATTAGATTCTTAGGCAGGTCCTAATAAGAAAATTGGTGAGAAGCACTCTGTGATTTGTCTCACGAAGTCTTCATGGAAACTGGGATAATTTTTTCATCTATTTATATTTCCATCCAGTTTTAAATACATCCCATAGTTTTCCTGTATTTAATCTAGAGTCTGTTCTTTTCCCCATACACTCATTTATGGCTGGGAAAACACAGATTTGCAGCTGAGTTTCTTTACTAGCTATGCTCTGGTACTTTCTTTGTTTCTGCAGTTTGTTATAATATCATTTTCACCTGCTTATTTTTATATAGTGTATATTTTATCTGTAATACCAAGCCTTTCTTTCTGCCTCAGGCAATCTGACAGCCAAGTTCCATGTTGTTCCTTTCAGTTATTGCAGATCTTTTTGGTTTTCTCTTCTGGGTTTTGGAACAATGAATTTTTGAGCAATCTCTTGCACTCTCTTTATTGAAATATAGGATCTTGTTGCACCTGTGTTACTACAGCAGATCAGTCCTGTACAGCAGGTAGCTTCAGACACAGTAAGGCCATTTTAAAAGACTTTTTTGTTCCTGGCAGAAAACAGTTTTGTTATACCTGGAGAGGCTCATTTTTGGCAGTTCCCAAATGCAAGGTGGGGGAAAAAATGTTACAGAAATTACCTGGAAATCCAGTGAATACTCTTTCAGAAAACAGTGGAATTTGCAACAACTCACATGAGAAAATATTCCTGTCTGGTCATAACCAACAAACAGTATTTCAGAGATTTCAAAATTTGAGTTGACAGTGGAAAAAGAAAAGACTGAAGATTAGAGGTGAAGAACCATTAGAGCAAGTCACTTAGCACAGCTCACTGGAAAACAGGAGATCCCATCCTCCTTTTACTTAAGACAGTATTATTTTCCCTGAGTTTTATAAAGTTCTTGGAGTTTCAGGAGATAGTTCCAAGTCATCCCACATAGCTGAGTAGTTCACTTCATAAATAACCCAGTGAAGACTACTGTAAACACCCAGTTCCTTGGGCAGTTATTCCACAATCACTGGCAAAATATTCCCCATCACTCAAAATGGAAGAGAGGGGAAGTCTGTGCATTTTAAACTACTTTATAAGCCATCAGAAGACAGAGAAGTTTCAGATGCTCAGGGCTTTTTGGCATTTGGAAGCCAGCAGTATCCACCAGCCAACAACAATCAGATTTTGTAACAAATTTCCTTTCAAATTTTGTTCAAAAGTTTGGAATTGAATGTTATATATAATTACAACTTAAGAACTACCATAGCAATATATATAAAACTGTGCCCTTAAGTAAGATGAATCCAGGGGAAGAGAGGATTCCTGTATACTTGCTAATACTGATTCTCTTTGTTCATGTCTTAAAGCATCTATTTCTAGAGTGTAAGAGCACCTGGGATTCATTTCATCTTTCTGGTGTTTCTCTTTGAATTTAAATGAGTCTTGCATAAGCTCAGCAAATACCCTAGAAACACTTCTCAGTGAAGATGTTTGGAGTTTGGGAAGCTGAATTATATGCTTGCACAGCATTCTAATCCTGGGGTAAAAGTTCACTCTATCACATCTCCGAAGAAGAATTTTTCTACAAGCTGTTTTACCATTTGATTACATACACTTGGATTCAAACTTTGCTATTGACTAAGCAGATTTTCCTAAATAAATATATTTGCAGTAGTGTTAGATAAGCAGCTTAAATAGTTTTCTAGCTACAGTCAAATAATTATTGTTTGATATTCCACCTGTGTTATATAGATGCCTCTTTTCAAGGCATAACAGTCAGCTGTAGATGTTGTTTCAAAAATCATAATGTTAAAAGTACCGTCATACAAATGAGGAGTTCCTAGGTAGATTAACACCACTGATGACAGCTAATGCAGTTCCAAAACTCTGTGGAGCTTTTTACAATTTTCCATTAAAGAGGAAATCCTGGTTTCTGAAAGATGACCAAAGCCAGTAGAAAGATGGAATTCAGCATCTGCACTAGCTATTTACTAAATAATAATAATAATAATAATACAGAATTAATTATGCCTTATGCTGCATTATAATGAGTACTTCATTAGAATGTATACCCTCATGGAAACTAAAGAAGGCTTATTCAAAGCTAATGCCAATGAGTTATTTTTTTAAACATTAATTTAGTCAATTGGTTATATATTTAAATCCAGAGCAGGACTACTCTACCTATATTCACCTATATTGTTTTGAAGTCTGCACGTTTTAAAGAGATGACCACAGATACTGTCAGTGTTACCCTTTTGAGGGTGTTTCTCTTGGATTTATATCACACAGGATATACTTAGGATTCGATACTCTTCTGTGTGATCTCTAGAAGAATTTCCACAGATTTGATTATTTAATTGTAAATCTTCAACCGTAGATACAGCTTTATGCCAGGAAGTAGGAAACTGCTAAGAAGGGAGGTTTTGCTCCTTCAGTGTAACAGTTTGTGAATTTGGACCCCAGTCCTGTATGGGAAACCATTTGATACTGGATTATGATGGATTTGTTCACAAACAGAATCAGTAAAAACAGGAAATCTGTATTTGCTGGAAAGTGGAATTTTTTCAAAACAGGGGAAAGGTTGTGTTTGGGGGTGGGTGGTTGGATCTCTTTGCTTGATGGTAAAATCTTGCTGAGATACAGATCTTGATCTGATGACCATGTTTCTCCTGAGTTCACATAGTAGGGTTCCTTGTTTTTTAGATATTACTTTAAAAACCCAAAAGAAAACCTTCTGGGCAAGCAGGAGCTGTACTGTCCTTTCTTTGTCATTACATTGTTTCTAAGTTCTTGTGTCTGTTTTTATTGTGGATATAATTGACCAAATTTTAAAGGACTAAAAATAGTTAAGTACTGTTCCTTGCTCTCAAAGAAAATCTTTAAAGAAAAAATTATCCTTGGGCTTCTCTTACATCATTCTCCTACTTAGTGAAAATGTGTTCTATGGCTGCCTGGTTAGTTAGAGACCAAAAATTGGTTAAATAAGTAAGGTGACAGCCTCTCCAGACTGTGTATGGTGTAGGTTTTGAGGCTGGATATAAATCCAGCTGTTTTAGAGCTACTGGTCCTATCTCACCAACTGCTTGGGCAACGGGGGTGAGCCTGGGTGGGCACTGCCTGGGCATGAGCTAAGGCTGCAAGCTGCATTTTTAGAATAAAACTGCAGCTGTAATCCAAGATAGATGTAAAAAATAAAAAGCACTGACTAAAGGATCTCCCAGAGGAAAATTTAAGACAAACTACAAGGTCATCACTAAAACATTTGTTTGTTCAGAACTGGGTGGGATATTTGCCATGCTAGAAAAGTTAGTAGCAGTTATGTGGAGGAATAAATTCCTCTGATTAGAAGAATAACCAAGTTAGGAAGATCCATGCGTTAGGATGGACAGTCAGGCAGACAAACTATTCTGAAATGTAAAGTAGTAAACTAATATATGAAATGTAAAGTTAATACACTTAAGTGGAATGGAAAACAACTCTGCTCTGTGTTAAACCTTGATTACATCTGTAAATTAATGCTAAAGCAGTTTAAGATTATGGTTAATTGTATTCCAAACATATTGCTAATGTTTTTCTCTTCCATCTTATGCATTTTTTTTTCCAATTTTGGCCATTGGATGGCAGGATCCCCAATGTGCACTGTAATTGCATTTCATAATACTTATTGAGAGTAACTTTGAAAGTACAGTTTTCATTCATTTATTTGTTATGGAGGTAGCTGAGAGGGGGCTGTGCTTTACAAGCTTTACAAGTTCTGTTGGTTTGGTGTTCTCAGATTTTCTTTGGAAATCTCCAAGCATAGAATTGCTTCTAGTAAAAGTGAGTGCTTTGGAAACTTTGGAAACATTGCATTACTATTTTTGTAATGGTTTTTCATGCTCCTGAAATTCTGGAACCTGTCTGGGCTAGGAAAGAAATAGGCTAGCTAAAGCTAGGATTATGCATGATGATTCAATTTTTGGTCTTTTATATTCTTAGCTTGTCATTCAGAAGAATTTTATTTATAAATCAGAACCAGCATTTGCTGGTGTAAGCAGAGAGAACTGAGGGATTAGTAATTTGCATCTCTGCATCTAATTGCATTAGATTTGCATCTCTGTCTTATAGATTTACTGAAATAGGTAATTTACACAGAAAACAGTGTCTTGACACAATATGAGAGGATAAAGCATAAACACATCCACTTGTAATCCCTGCAGGGCCATGTTGAAACTGCAGTGTTTGTGTTTGGGCAGAAAGGCTCCAGTTTCATCTATTCTGTGATTCTTTTCCTATTGCAATCTTTATTCAACAGGCAGGCATATGAATGCAATTCATTTTAGTTATCAGCAGAACATGAGTGCATTTTGTATATTCTTAAGTATCTTCTTTCAAGAAGAGTATAATTCCAGCTCAGAGTTTACTTCAGAAGTTTACACTTCAGAATTTCTCTCGTGGTTTTTTCTCATAGTTACAAGTGAACCAAGAATAGCCATCATTTACCTGCTTACCTGCTCTGTCTGCTGGAGGACCTAGAAAGATTAGGAATGAAGACTTGATTTTTGGGAACTCCTGAACCTCTTCATTGGGATGCATGTCCCAATATAAAATAATGGCACTGAATGTCCAGAGTTTATGGAACAGGAGGTTGTAGAGAAACATCTTATAATAAGCAGTAAACATATTTTACAGGAAATGCTGATAGTACCACTCCTTTTTTTTTTCATGACTACATAATGCATGTCCAGTTTTTAGACTTCTCAGGTGGCAGTGTGGGTATGATAAGGGTTTGCACACAGATGCCAGTGATAAAGTTCACTAAGGAGCACAGATACACTCTCCAAGCATGGTGCAGATTTTGGTACAAGCACCAGTTGAGCTTGTGCAGTTTAGTTGCAGTTTAGTTACCAGACAAGGGATGCCTGTGGCTGATTAATCATTTTTTAAATTATTTTGGAAAGGGCAGCTCGCTGCAATTGCTTTACTTTGTGAGTGGAGGCATTACATGAATTGTTCCTGCAGTGCAGCTAGTCTATAGGAAGGCTGGCTTGTTAATTAAATTAGAAATGAGTCAGTCACACAGTGTGTTTTTAAGCAGGCAGGAGAAGGAGAGATACCTGTTACTGTGGGGTGAGTTCTGTGTCCTACAGAGGGGAGAGGTAGGGAAAGGGGAATTACAGGAAATTATCTCATACCAGAGCTGCAAACTTTGTTGCTTCTCTGATTTTTACTTGCATGATATTGACCCCTTCCAGTCTCAGTTTGCATCCTGGGTACTGCACAGGAGTAACTGGGGAGAGAGGTCTGTTTCCCAAAAGCTGGGAAATGGATGATATGGCCAGCAAAGAATAACTGGAAGGGTGGCTTACAAATGATGTTTGCTGTAGCATTCAGTGCTGCTCCCTGAAGCAGTGCCACAGTTCATTGGGTGTTTTGGGGACACTCTAAGAGGGGTGATAATAAAGAAACATCCACTATGCTTAGAAAAGGGATGGAAAGGAAAATTAATGCTTTAAATAGAATTTTTGGATAGAGAGGTGACAGGAAATGTCTTAAGAGACATATACCTTCACTGCCTGGTTTTTTTGGGGGGGTGTGTGTGTGTGGGTTATTATTTTTTCCCCTCCCTCTATTTTAAACAATGTAGATCAGGTTATATGTGAGTCAGGGACTTACTACATAAATGTATGTATAGAGCACAGATTCTCATTACCAGCAGCAAGTACACCCAGCCTGTTCAATAATTGAATGGATTTCAGGTTTTGCTGTCAGGAAGCAATATAGAAACAGGTTTGGACTTAGGAAAATCAACTTTAGACATCAACTATTTTAATTCTCCTCCCTACCCTCTTGTTTAAGTGAAACTACATATAAGCTTTGGTGGGATTAAACATAGATTTTGTTTGTATTTTTAGCATATTGGAAGAAAGGAGGCGTGTGGTTTGGGGTTCTGCTGCTTTGTTCCTTGTTAATAATGGATGAAACAATCCATTGGTGTATCGAGACAACCATCCATGAGTGGTTGTGTTAAAATCTGAAGGCTATTATTCAATTTATAGAGATCTCAGATAACTGAAGGGCCTCACAGAGCACTTCTTTTTGAATTAACAGCGTATTTAAAAGCATGCTAAGTCTGTGTAGTTTGACTATTGATATTGAAGGGCTGAGAGAGCACTTAACTACTATTATGTATTCAAGAGAGAGGCTGTAGAGGCTCTCTTTAAATTCCCTAGTCAGAAGGGACAATAGAAGCTAGCACACACTATTACTGCACAACAGGAGCCTTTTATTAGGTGCTTCTGATCCATTTCTTTGAGACATTTTGAAATAATCCATCACAGAACAAAAATAGTGCTATTTCTGTCTGAAAATGCCAATATTAAATTACACTTTTAGAACAGCAAGCCAAGAGTGGACGTGGATTGCTTATGAGGATCCTTGACACACTTGCAAATCTCCTGATTTGTTCACGAGAGGTGCAGCTCTACGGCGTTCCTCATGCATTGAACACCAAAGGGTTTAGGAATAATAGCTGTTGCAAAAGGCACAAAGGAAAAGGGTGATCAGTGATCAGAACTAACTCAGGGAGAACTAGCTATCATCCAGCTGGACAGGGAGAAAATGAAAATGAAAAAAACCCCAATCACTGAATTCAGTAAAGAAGAGTTTTCTTAGATTTAGATTAAGCTGTTAAAATAGCAGTTTCTAGTAATGTAGGCAAAATTAGACTCCAATAGCTTTGGTTTTTAATCACTTTTTCCTGTGGCTTTATTTGGATTTCTTTGTTTGTAAATAGCATTAAAGAATGGATGAAGTGGTACTTAGTTGTGAGAGGCAGTAAGGAGCTCCTTTTGGTAATAGAGTAGAAAAAATATGTCTAAAGAGCAGCTGATTTACCTGGGAAGCTTGAGAGTACAATGGATTAGAGTAATGGAATCATCACTAAATCTCCTTGTGTGTAGGAAGTTAGTTCCTGGATTACAAACACTCAGTTCAGCCACCTGTGCACTAAACCCCAGTGCAGCCCAACCCTGGGTATTGAGTTGGTTAATTCCTGCCACTGAAAAAGCTGCTGTGCTCGCCCTCGTTGTGAAGGCAGCAGCTGGATGCTGTAGAGAGCTCAGCCCCACTGCCACTTCCCTGTTCTCTTCCCTGGAACCCTTCAAGAATAAAGCCTTGGACTGATCCTGGGGTACCTCCCAGTTCTCCAAAGAGCTTTCTGTGGAGCTGTGTTTCCTTGGGATTCCTGGAGTGAGGAGAACATTTTTTTTCCCCCGCGTCTCACTTTGTTGTGTGCCAGGGCAAAGCCCCAATAAGCAACGTCACGTCTGTCCACTTTTTCTTTTTTATTTTTCTTTTTTATTATTATTTTTATTTTATTTTGTATTTTCCCAAAAAAAATTCTTAGCCAATAAATTCCGGCACTACAAATTGTAAACTTTTGGTTCAGGAGCCAAGGAACTCACACCATGTGTACGGTGAGGTGGTGCACTGTGGGCTCAGGTTCTCTGTCATGCTGTATAAACTTGAAACCATTGCCAGCAAAGCTTTCTAGAAGTTTCATCTGCTTCCTGTGACAGGGCCCATCATCAAGGCCTTGCACATTGTTAGTTTTACACCAACAGCATGATTTTAGCTAACAATATCTGTCTATTTCTGCAGAAAACGTGATTTCAATTTATACTTCCTCAAACAATTCCATGAGAGATTCCAGCTTATTGTGTAAATTCTTTTCAACTAATTGTAGATCTTTACTTCTAAGCTGCCTGTAGTGCTGGCTACACAGTGGTTCCAGTCAGAAGCTATTTTTAATGAAGGGGTTTAAAAATCCTTTATAATTTAGTGGGCGAGTCCACATGTTGATCCTTGGTGTTATTTCTTTGAGTCTTTGAGAACTGCAGTGATTTTTTTAGCTGTGTTTTACATGAGGCAGTGAGCACTCTGTGCAGCACCACGAGCACATTGGTATTTCTGTAGATTAGTTTATCTGCATCATGTAAATAACTGTACACAAAAAACTTATTTTTGAAAGTATAAAAAAAAAAGAGAGGGGAAATGCATTTAGTCAGATCTTGAAACCACTGGGAACTGAATTTTAAGTATTCTAAAAATATTAATGACTGCACATCACTTTTTTTCTTCACAGTCCTGAATATTTTTAGTGTAATTATTTTTCAAAATAACCATGGTGCTTCAGCAAAGGACCTCATCAAACATTACATTCTTAATCATGGGCTGGAGGAGAAAACAGTGCAGGAAGAGAAGGATGGGTGGGAAGAGTCTTTGATCTTGGGGAGTCTGGTTTTGTCCAGGCTGCCAGGCAGCATTCCTGGGGTGGGGCTGGGTCTCTGCAGTGCCCCTGCCCCCAGGTCCCCTCTGGCACTCCTCCCTCAAAACTTTATATTAAAACCCTCTTTCTTATAAAAAAAACCAAAACCCAAATCCTTTATTCTGTTGCACTGGAATTTAGTGTTCTGGAGGAAAAATAATACTTTTTCTCTCTTTTTTTTTTTTTTTTTTTTTTTTTTTTTTTTTTTTTTTTTTTTTTTTTTCCGTTGGGGAATTTATAGATTGTTTCTGTGTTCTGAGGTTTATCCAAGATCTTACTGTAAATAATTCAGTCATCCCTCAGTTGTATGAATTGCAATTTAAATATTTTTAATACAAAAATTAGATGCAGAAGCAGTAATCTTTTTTTACTGAAGTAGATTTAAAAGTTCCATTTTTTTTCTAACAAAATCTAATAATAATGTTTTAGTTATCAGTATTAATATTATGTACAAATTCAAAGGCAGATTGTCAAAATATAATTAGAAGGCTCTGTTCAAGAAATTAAATACACTCTAGTAGCAGAGATGTAAAAGGCATCTGTTTTGAAGTACTTTAATTAGAAATTAGACAACTAGAGTAGGGAAAAATAGATTTGTATGAGATGAAATCAGAAAAAACATAATCTTGGTTACACAGAGTAGGAAAATACCTGTGGAGCATGGAGGAAGCCAAGTGTATCTGGGATTTATGGTGAATAACGTAAATAAACTGTAACCTTTCACTTCTAAAAATCTTCTCTGTTTTCTGACATACTTTTAGTCATTAGAGTTATATTATTCTTAAAGCCTAATGAAAATGACTGATTTTCCTAATGTGTTTCTCTCAGCTGGATGAATGCCTGTGGGTTTTCAGCTCACTTCCATTTGCAGGCTTTTGCAGTTGCTCAGGTTTTGAAGCATCTGTGGTGTTAAACTCATCCATATTCCAACGTACACATTCCTGGGGTCAAACCAGTGTGTGGATAGGGCTTATTTATTCATTTATTTTATATTTAACCTGAAAGCCCTGTTTGTAATTAGAATCTCAACAGCTGCATGTTCATTTGCCAGCTTCCGCAGAAGGGCTGAAGGCTGAGAGAGATATCAATACAGTCAATGATGTGTTGTCTTAAATGAGCTTGTTTTATGTTTTATCTTTTATATTACTTGTGGACAGCCAGAAAAAAAGGCAGTCATCTCTAAATCCTGTTAGTTAAGGGTGTGCTGTTGTCTGGGAAGGTTAGAAGGATAGTGATTAATGAGATTTCCAGTAATCACAGTCTCAGTTAAATTGCATAAATTAAAATAATTATTTTATTACTCTTCATTGTTTCCAATATTTCTCCTTCAAGTGACAGCTACAAGCAACAGTCAAAGAACTGGTTAATGGCAGAAGTTTTTTTGGATTTTTTTTTTTTAATCTATTTTGATAGAACTCTGGCCTAGTGAATGGAAGTTGAGAATTGCTCCTGCAATACTGTGGAAAATATGCCTACCATTTTTAATTAATCCTGTCCTTCCAAACACACTGGGCTCAACTCAGTGCAGTTCCCTTGCATGTCAGTGCACAACATCTGAAGTTTCACAAATTCCATATAAATTTGATGGGTTTGAATTGTGTGATTCACAAATCCTGACAGCTTGAGGCATGTCAGTGCATGGTGTATAAAATCCTCTGTGTGTATATACAGATATATGCACATATATCTGCAAAACCAGATGTCTCATATCCCACTTTTCCTGGTGGACTGTATTCCAGAAGTGAAGAAGTTTCTTTCCTAGTTTGAACGTACAGTTATTTCAACTTCTGATCAGTGTTCAATCTGTATTCAGCTAAGACTGCTAAAATACAATTTTAAGAAAATGAGACCTTTTTTTTAAGTTCATTCAAAAGAAAAAAAAGGAAATAACCTTAAACTTGTGTCCTTTGTTCAAAATGAGCATTGCAAAAGTGTTGGTTTAAATGGATTTTTTTATTGCTTTTACTTTTATTTCTTTGGAAAAAAAAATTGTTTTATCTGGTTTTGTTCTGAATCCTGAACCCAGCTTATTTGCTGGGAATGTATTTGCACAGATTTATTTGTGCATTCCTCTGAGCAAACCCCTCTGAACTGAGGTGTGTCAGTGATGGCTGTGTGGTACTGCAGCTCTGGTGTCCGTGCTGGGGATGCTGCACATGGTGCACCTGCTCTGCTGGCTCCAGCAGCCTCATTCCAGCCAGGGCCAGGGGGCTGAGGAGGCAGCAGCTGGCTGGGGAGGGGTGGGTGGGTGGGTGCTCCCACTTTTGGGCAGCATTCCTGGGAGAAGCAGGGTGACACGGAGAGAGAGCAGCTGGGTGAAACCCCAGGGCTGGGTGTCTGGGGGCACCTCTGTGTTCTGCTCCTTCCAGTGCCAGACTGGGTTGGTTTGGGCTCTCTCTGCTTTGAAGCCAAAGGACAGAAAGCGCCCCTGGCTGGGGTGCACCGCTGCGGTTGTGACTTGATTTCTGTTTTTGAGATGCAAACTTGAGGTTTAGTTGAAGTGTTTCCAAAACCAGATACCACTCTCTCTCTCTTTCTTGTAGGCAGGGTGCTGCTGTGCCAGGCAAACCAGGAGGGATCTCCCGTGTACAGTGCCCCCAGTTCACTAGTATACACATCCACAAGTAAGCTAGTGTTATGGCTCGTTTCTTGTTCTGTTTTTGTGACAAAAAAAAAAAAAGCACAATAATTGTGAATTAAGCCCCCTAAAAAATGTCAACTTTCCTGACAGCTCTTGTTAAGGTAAATGTGGTGTTTATAAACTTATGTAAGCAATGTCAACAGATAATTGAGTGTTTTCAGTTGCATCTTTGTTCTCAAAGTATATTTTATTAAAAACAAACAAACAAACAAGAATAAAAGAAAAATAATTGTCTGTATTGTGATGTTGTACAGAAATGGTCAAAAGCTCTACATTAACAGTGACAGTCTTTGGAATCCAGTACTGTTGTGTGCTCTGCTTTTTGTGTAGAAGATTTTGTGTTTCTTCTTCTGACCTGCTCACAACTGTGATTTAAACCACAAAATGATCTGTTACCATGCCACTGTTTGATTGGGCCAGAAAGCAATTAGATATGAAGTCTTTTTTCACCAAAGGAACAGCCTTTTGAAAGGGGGCATTTTGAGCCATAAAAAAGCTGCCCTGATAAAAAGAAGCAGGGGCAAGCTGACATGATGGATGCTGCCATAAGCCATTTTTCTGTACAAAACTTTGGAGTAGAGATGTGTCCTCTGAAATTCTGAGCAGAAACCTCTTCTGAGAGTGTTTTAGATTGGATTGGTGGTACCACTGATGCTCATTCTGGCATGTAGTGGGATGAGAAGCCTGGAGCTGAATGCAGGAGCAGGAACTGCTGCTCACAGCAGCCCTGGCTCTGTGTTCATTGTCGTCCTCTGTAAAAAAAAATATACGTGGTCTGATTGTACAGCAGTATCAGATATGCTCTTTGTGAAGACTGTATTCAATCCACAATGAAATTCTACTCTCTTAGAGCTTATCTAGACTACTAAAATAATTATTTCTTTAAATTAAACCCAGGAATTAGGACAAAAGAGTTCCATAGCGATCATCTCTACAGTCATGTAATTCTCTTATGTCAAGTGTTATCAATGGCATCTCAAGAGCTGCTGCTTTTCCAGGATTCATATGGGATCCCCTTTAAATGAGGAGTCTGGAGTCTACAAATGCACAGTGAAGGAACCAAATGTATCAAGTGTTTTAAATTGCAAATTAAATTGTCAGCTAAGTCTGCACTTGCTTCCAGGTGCTCCAAGAATATTTTCTAATATGACACTTTTTCCCTAGCAGTGTTGGTGTTTTTTTTTTTTTTCTTTTGTTTGTTTGTTTTGTTTTGTTTTGTTTTCTTGGTGGTGGTGGGGTTTTTTTGGGGGGTTTTTTGGTTTTTTTTGGTTTTTTTGTGTGTTTTTTTGTTTGTTTGGGGTTTTTTGGTTGTTTTTTGTTTTTTTTTTTTTTTTTTTTTTTTTTGTTTGGGGTTTTTTTTTTTTTTACTTCTTGTAGTAACACAGAGCTGTGAAGTACTTACTGTTAAAATAATAATGCTCCCTTTTGGACATTTTTAGTGCACTCCTCCTTTTTGACTGGCAGTTGTTTTCCTAGAACATGATTCAAACACTTCACTCATCTCACTCTTAGGGAGCTTCTTTTAGAGAAGAGGGGGCAGTGTTTGTTACAATTTTCTGAAAATTGCTCTTCTTTGAAAGCTTTTCATCAGTTCACCCAGTTGCTCCTATTGTCTCACTGAGTTGTACCCCAGGAATTTTGTTGGTGGGACTGCTGTTTCCATCAGATGATATTTCCACTAATACTGGTTCCCCAAAGGGGCACTGTGAGCAAGCTGAGCTTTGGAGTTCACTGCTTCCATTACGTCTCTTGAGTCAGTCCTGCTGAAAAATCTTATTTTGCAGTAGTGCTCCTTGAATAATGATATCCTAACAAACACCTGTTTGTTTTCAATTATGCCAAATACATAAATAAACAAGCTTTGCCTATCTGTCTCCCACTGGGCAATGTGTAATACACAGTTTCATAACAGGCATTGCTGGTAGCCCTTGCAGTAGAAATTATTACACTTTTGTTCAATCTGTGTGTTGGCAAGTCACGATTTTTTCCTTCATTATGTGTAGAATTTCCTCTTGCCAAAATGCAGTTTCCCCTACAGGGTCACAACTCCTAATAACACAAAATTACTACAATTACTAAATATTGTAATTAGGTTTTTTTATTTCTCCTTATTAAAAAACTTTCAATAAAGATGTAAAATAGCTTCATTTCTATGGGAAGTTCCATTCTATGGGAAGTCTCCATTTCTATGGGAAGTGAATAGAAATGAAGGTTGACTTTCGTCTCATTTCTTTTATTAGTTTAAAGATCTTCTGTGTTCCATTTTTGTGCACATTTGTAATATCAAAATTACAACTGATAAGTCAACAGTGTCTAGGAGATGAATACTGTACCATTATCATTCCATGTAGACAACAATATTGCAGCCTTCCTTTTTGAATAATTTGTTAATCGTTTATTCTGTTACTGCTGATATTGTGACTGCGTGATATTTTACAACTGCTTACAAAGTAAGAATTAAGAGGTTTTCAATTTGTAATTGTTCTAACAGAAGGGAAAGAGTCTGCTGAGATTGTTTTCTAAAGCCATCTAAGATACTTGAAGTTCACAGAGTGCTGATTGATGGCATTTAGGAGTTTTCAGATATTTGGAAGGGGACAGTCCCCATTTTCCAAAGCGTTGTCTAACTTGAGTGTTCATCTTTTGTTCATGAGTTATAAGGCATGAAGGACTGGGACATGGCTGTAAGATGTATTTTTCTTAATTTGGCTAGCTTGGTTTTTCACTGAAGCTCTTGGTTTGTGATTGTACTGGCCACTGGTAGCCTCTGGTGGCTCTGAGCACCTTTACCCACTGGCTCTCCAGAAAGCAGGCTGCAATTCTTGGAGCTGCTCTTTCCCTTCTGATATTTTATTTCTCCAGGATATATTTTATGTAGCACACTATACATTTCCCAGCACAATGATTAGTTACACCTCTGAATATGTCAGGAGATGGAAACATGGCTCTGCTTCCTTCCATCACTTCTGGCCCTTGGCATAATACAGAAAGAAATGAGCTGTTTCTTCTGCAAGCAGTGGAACAAATCAGCAGCAATAGTCTCTCATGCCTCATCTGTTCTCTTATGCTGAAGGAGAAGATGGGACCTGGATCAGTTTTTCATTTGCACATCTATTGCTGGAATAGATAATTTTTTATGTTGAAGGCAGAGTTTCAGCATGCCAGTGTGTTCCCATCCCTGGGTGGGACAGGTCCTGTGACAACCACGGTCAGTAAATCCAGGCAGGAAACCTTGGCTGCTCTAGATTCCCACAGGATTGGCATCTCCAGGGCAGAATTGATACAACAGATTTCAGTTAAATTCTTCATCATTGCCATAACAGGATGCTGACAAATATTGAAAGGAGTTACATCCAGCCAGGAATGATTGGAGTTCACCAAATCCCAGTGAGTCAGCACTCACTGGAATCTTCCTAAAGGCCCGGGATATCTAACTGAAAGTAAATGAAACAGTTTGACTGCTCATCTTCTTTTACCCTCACTTCTTTAGAATAGTTGCTTCCACAGGGAATTTTAAAAGCCTGAAGAAATTTGTATCTACTGGTAAATAAGAGATGTGTCAAGAATAGTTTTGGAACTTTTCTAAATTGAAGCCACACATGAGTAGAATCCATGAGAATATTAAGATCCTGCTGGACAAAAGGAAGATTCAAAAGAAAAAAAAAAATCTGTTCCTGAATTGTCTGTATGATTGTTCTGCCAAGGATGGTAACACAGCTGGGTATGTATGGTCAAAAAGGCAAAAATACAAATCTGAATTTATGCAAGAACTTTTAAAAACTGTTTTGTGCCTATTTCCCCCCATTTTTTTTTATTATGTAGAGGTGCCTGAAAATGTGAGTGAAGTAGAAGCTCGTGAGAGCCAAAGCATGGGGAAGAAGGAAGATATGAAGTTGTAGAATTGTAAAGTAATTCATGTTGGAAGGACCAGGTTGCACCAGAGCACCTCTAAGGATGGAGATTGCACAACTTTATGGGGTCATCTCTTCCAATGCCTGAACGTCCTGGCAGTGGAATCCTCTCCTGTTTCAAGTCGTGTTTGTTGTCCCTTGTCTTCCCAGCGTGTGCCTGGCCC
Organism: Phylloscopus trochilus trochilus; assembly: GCA_016584745.2. Lineage (NCBI taxonomy): Eukaryota > Metazoa > Chordata > Aves > Passeriformes > Phylloscopidae > Phylloscopus > Phylloscopus trochilus. The sequence continues at coordinate 4,430,012 of WQNJ02000011.1, forward strand.
TGTTCCCCTGGTGATGTCCCTGTCCTTTGTGGCAGGGTATGGGAGAGGAGATGCATTTCCAGGAGAAGTCCTTGTGCTCTCAGCACTCCTGGGCTCACCCAACCCTCGCTGGTGTGGTGAGGCAGCAGCCTCAAGCTGTGCATCCCATCCCTCAGGAATGTCCAGCTCTGCCTACCCATGGAGGCCAACGGGAGAGAGAGGGGATTTAAAATATACAGGGAAATTCAAAGGCAGATAAATATTTTTTACTCTCTACATCGGCACTTTGATCTCTGAAACCTTTAGGCTTTATTTTAGCTCCAAGTAAGCGTTAGGATACTCAAGTCATTGAGTGTGTAGCTGCTAGTGGATTTTTGTGAGCACACATTGAAGGGATAGTTCACTGTTAGCATGGGTAGCTCACATGTATGGTAAAATATTTTCAGTTTCTCCATGCCTTTGTTCAGAATGATGTGCAGATGAGCATCTCTATTTCCCAAATGTTTAGCATGCCCATAAAAGAGAATTTTGCCTTGAGTTCAATGAGTACATTTTAAACTGGAGTCAATTTTGGCTTAGATTTCCTAAACATTAGAGTTGTTTCATCTTCAGTAAGCCTGCTTATCAGCTCCTAAATAAATCTTTCATACTGCAATAAAGTGATAGAATTAAAAGAAGAAAAATATGAAAATGCAAAATCCGATATTAATTCATTTTATTTTGTCATACTCAAGGGCAAATGAAGTCGATGGCCCATTTTTTAATTGATATATCGATTACAGTTCTGGAAGAAGTGGTGGTGGAATTCAGCAAAAATGATTGAGGTGGTACAAATGCTTATAAATCTGTCCCACATTGTTCGTGTTCTTTAATTGTAATTGTCTGATAAAACTTCCATCGGTTTCTGTAATTAACCTAATGGTCTAAATGAATTTCCAGATCACTGGTTATTCATTTCAATATAGAAAATGCCATTACATTGAGTTTAATTAATACTAAGTAAGTTCACAGTCCATTGTACCATTAGAATAGAATTTTATTGTTTTAACTGTTTAAATTATGAATATTATTTCCCCTCATTTTGTTTGTCCCATTTATGGACTTGAGTGTTCATTTTCTATTCATGCTAAAATAGCATAAACCCCTTATAATTAAAATATTTAAAACCCAATGCTCTTCAAGCTCACATCCTCAAAATATCAGTGTAGATGGGGGTTTTTTTTATTTATTGTTTCAACTATTTTTAAACAGAATTCAGTCAGTGCCAAGCTCATAATCCCATGATATGCCCTAGAACATCTTATTTATCTTGATATTCCTTTCACAGAAGTACATATGACAGAAAAGCACTCACCAGAGGATACTTTTGCTTTGCGTCAGACAGATATTAAAACAATAAACTATGTTGCCCTGGGATTTTAGCTTATGAGCGACCAGGAAGCAACAAGGCAAAGATGAGATGTTTTTGAAAGGTGGGAAGGCAGTTCTTTTGGAAAATTCCCTGGAAACCTTTGGTCCTGTAATATTTTTGACAAGAAATATTTTTTAATGCTAAAGTTTTGGGGTTTTGTTTTTTTTGGTTTTTTTAAAGCCAATCAGGAAAACATGCTTCATTCCTTCAGAGCAGACAATAGAGGTGTCCCAAAATTATTCCAATATTCCTACTGTTCCATGCATTATGTGCTAGGAGAGAAGGGAAATCTGTGTCACAAGCACAAAATATTAATTACATGATGTGGGAATTTAGTTCTCTGTTGAAAATATTAGCACTTACATATAGCAGACATACGCCCTAGTTTTAAAAAAGATTTTTTTTCCTGTGAGTGTTTTGTTTTAATTCATAGATGGAGGATGGTTCAGGATTTTGCTTATAAAATTAATAGGGAAAATTATAAATTTACATTTTATATTTGTAAAGAGCACATCCAACAGTACAATTTAGTGTATTTGAGGACTCACTGTGCTACAGAAATGAAAATTAAGTCAAGCCTTTCTATGCAGTATGTCCTTGCGTTAGAAATAGGTTATTCCTTGGCTTAGGAATATTAGTAAACCACTTAAAAAATGCTGTATGAAACTGTTTTCATGTTGCTCGTTTCAGTGGAGGCATTCCAGGTTTTATTTTCCTGTGGCGTCACTAATGGATTGAAGAAAGACCTTTGACCTTTCTATTATGTTCTGGGATATTTTCAACACCGAGAAAATTACACAGGGAAAATAGGAATTTTCAAAAGGTGGCTCAAAGTGCGCTTCTGAGCCAAATCATTAGCGGAGGCATTCAGTTTGGAAACCTTGATTCCGTTGATTTTGTCAGGTTTAATCTGCTGCACACATGTAATTACCTGAAAATTATACTGTAATGATGGCAGCTTGCTGCCACTCCAAGCAGCTGAAGGGTAGATGCTGCTGGCACTTGGTGGATCCTTCTCTGGGTTTTGTGTGTCAGTCATGACTGGCCTCACTCAATCCAAGTGGACATACATTGCAATGATATCAACGATTAATTTGTTCTGGTTTTATTGTTGTAGTGTTTCCTCATTTAACTGTTTGGCAGGCTTACCATTTTGAATTAGAATATGGGTCAGTTTAAAAAAAAAAAAGAGTATTCATGTGGTATAAATAATTTGCCAGCTCAAATTATTTATTTCTGAATTGAGTGTAGAAAGGTTCTGCAGACTAAATTTTTAATTCTCAAGCTAAATTGGAATGGGAGGTCGCTTCATCACTGATAAAATGTATATCAGAGCATTGTATTTACACCTCAGTGGTTTTGTCTGCTTCTTATTGCTTTGTAGGACAAAGGAGGCAGTGATTGGGCCATTAATTAACCAAATTAACCACTGTAGGGCTGCAGTTCCTGATTGAGGGTACAAAAATCCTGCCAAAGGGAAATGTCCATACATCTGAGAAGGGCAGTCCCATATATGATGTCCAGGCTACAAAAACCTCCCTACTGAACATTTAGGGGTCAAGTTATCTTTTCACGTGCTTCCTGAATTAATTGCCCTTATTTATGAAGAGAATCACCCAATAGTAATCAGGAAAAAATGTGCCAATTTCCCTTCCTGTTTGTATATTAAATACAGTGGGTTTAAGTGATAGCTTAAATAAAGAAGATGCCTGTAGTAAGTAGGAAGGGAATGGCTTTCCATAATTACCTCCCCGATGTACAGAAGTGTAGAGAAATGTTGATGTCCTCTCATGTTGAAATGTCTTTAAAAGGTTTTTGAGCTCTCTTCTATCCCATCAAAGTTAGGCCTTGCTTTGATGCAGGATAAAACCACTGGTTTTCAAGTAAGATAAAGATAGAGCAAATTTTAAAATATTAAGTAAAACTGTATTCATATGCATTGCATTTTATTATTGATATAAGTATTGTCTTGTTTTTAACTGTAAAGTCAACCTCCTTGGGCTTTTTGTTTGTTTGTGGGTTTTGTTGGGTTTTTTGTTTGTTTGTTTCATTTTTTTTGGGGGGGTTGTTGTTTATTTGTTTGTTTTACAGTGTCGTCTGAAATTCCTCTACAGCATTTCTGCTGTTCTGTATCAGTATACATTATTTTTTTTCTGCAATTTTTTTCAGGATAAATCTCATTTTACCTCTTGTCTATCCATATTTTAAATGGTGACTTGTAAGTCATCACTAAAATACTAAAATAGTGTGTGCCCAAAATCTGTAAATGTGGCTTTCATTTAACTCCCAGAAATGTGTTTTTAAGGGCCTTGCTGTTTGCCCTCGTTCTGTTGATCTGTTTGGTGCTGGAGCAGTGTGTCTGAACTAGCAGGCTTAGGGATTTTGGAAAGAGAGACATGTCCTGATCTGTGTCCCTGACTTTTTTTCCTACTTATACAAAACCCTACATGCAGGTAGTGGGAGATAGCTGGAAGGAGTAAATGGTGGAGAATATCTCCATCATTTAGTTCAAATAATAAAAACTGTGTGTGGCCAAGGACAGTTGGGAGCTCAGGTGCCTTCCTTTGGTGTTCTGCTGTTGGTGGACACACAGCACTTGGCCACTGGCAGAACTGGTGACTGACCTGTGATTTAGGGCAATAGGACTGTTGGGACTTACTCCTCTCAGAGTGCAGCTAAGTAGTGAGAATTACATTTAGTAATTCCATTTACGATGTACATCGTATTTAAATAGTGAGAATTACATTTAGTAATTCCATTTACTGTGTACATTACTTTTACATAGTGAGAATTACATTCAGTATTATCTTGCATCCTGTTCTGTGATGCAATTTTACATCAGACCCCAGTCCTGGGTGCCACCTTCCCTGCCTCTGCATCCTCTAACCTCTCTGCTGTGTCACCCATTTTTAGTATCAGACCCACAGTGCTGACTGCACATCTCAAATCATCCTGTCTGGCAGATAGGAAACTCTTAATTTTGTGCTTTTCAGCTTAGCCTGTAAGATTTGGTTTCAAATAAAGGCACACCTTAGTGCCACTCTATTTTGTGATGGTTGTTATTGAATTGTGGCTCTTGGAACCATTCTCTGTGCAGCAGAATTCAACCTGAATTTCACAGATAATAAGTGCTTTTTAGGAATTAACATTTTTAGTATCAGTATGACTTTACAGGTGCAATTCTTTGTTTTGACAATTTTTCCTTTATGGTTTGGATTAGGTTAACAGCTGGGTTTTTCCTCCATTACTTCCTGCCTAAATTGTTCCCAATGCATTCTGACAGTGCTCTTTTTACAGTTTAATAATTCTGTTGAGATTTAGGAATCCTTGTGTCATCTAAACAGTGTTTCTTGTCACTATATAATTGACTTTCATAAACATTCAAGTTACTAAATTTTGTCATCTCTTTATAGCAGTGCTACTCTTAATCCAGCTTCCCACAGCCTTTTTCCTTTGTCTTGGAAATGGTGCTTTGTTAGGCAGAGATTTCTTCCATTTGTTTGAAACTTATAGCTGTCCAATAACTGGGAACACCAGACAAGATATTGATCACTTTGATCATCTATATTTGAAGATTGTTCTTTAATTTAAGATCAAACGTGTCTTCTCTGATCTCTACTGTTTCTTTTCCTTTATGGCCTGGGTGCTTTTTTACCTCCTGAGCTTTTCCTTCTTTTTCAGTTGTTTCCTTTGTGAAAAGCCAACTGTTCTTTGTACTTCAACTATTTGTAATTTCAGCTATGCAGTACTCCCATTTTGATTTTAAATGCATCATAGGTAATTTGATCACCAATTATAACTTTTTTTTTTTAATTCAAAGGTGTAGGTTGGTATCATTGCAAAGCTTTACAAAAAGAGTTCTCAGTCATCTTACCCTTTCCTTTGTATCCTTTCACATCCTCTGTTTTCTTCTGCTTGCTCTTGGAAACCCCTTGATGTCTTAGGGTGATGTGAGGTGGCTGCATATGCAATCTAGCTAAGGAAGGGTCAGTTCTGATAACCATGGAATCACTAAATAGCCAAATCTGAGTGGCTGAGGGTGGAAGGAGCACTGGAGAACACGTTGTCCACACCCAGCAGCAAGCCTGGAGCAGGCTCTCAACCAGCTTGTGGACATCTCCAAGGATGGAGACCCTGCAGCCCCTCTGGGCAGCTGTGCCCATGGCCAGTCACCCTCACATGGAAGAAGCTTAGGCAGGAAGATGAGACAATTTCCAGGCTTGGGCATCAAGGTTTTGCTCAGAAAGGTTATAAAATAATGGCATATCATGGTAGCAATCTACAGAGAAACCAATAGTGGATTGTTTGTTCGTACATGAGAAGAGATAAAACAAAAAGAATAGTTCCATCTAGACTTAAAATAATTACAAAGAAGCCAATATGTGGAAGTCATTGAAATAATAGATCAATTAGATCTGAAAGGCACTTGAAGATAACCAAATGAAAAGTTTTGTTTGAATAGTTAAGTGTCTTCCTATAATTTAACATAGGAATAAATAGTAGGTTGCTTTTTACTGAAATATTTAATTTATGGGTTGTTTTTTTTTGTGTGTGGATTTGATTGTAGTTTGGTATGGAATAATCTAAAAATATGATTCTTCCCATGTCTGAGGCTGAAATATTTGAAAACAGTGTTTTAAAGCAGTTGTCTGTCCCTTTTCTAGAAATATTTACATATACATCAGTATAAAAAGTTTCACCACATTTACGTGAAATTTGCTGCTAATTTGGATTTGACAGGAAACTTAATGCAATAGTGTTGTGTAAAGGGATTCAATTACAGTGTGCAGTGTTTTGTAAGTAACTGTCTTGCATAAAAAAGTTAATTAATCAGAGCTGTGTCAATTTCCTTGTGCCATGTCAATTTGCAGCAAGGTAATTAATCACTAATCGCCCAGCGTGCAGCAAACTAAGGGACAATCCATGAGTCATTTGTTGTTATTTTTTTCCAAATAAATGGCACACAGAGCCATGAAGAAACACATCTTGCCTTTCATAATATTTTTATCGACAGTTTTGCATGTTGTAATAGACTGCAGCAACAAGCAGCTGTAGTTCAGTGGAATATGAATATTAAAGAAACAAATGAGAGCAGATTTATAGGCCATTGCTTTTCTGTTATGTCAGTTTTGAGATTACACTGAGCAAATGAACAGTGAAAAATTACTCTTCCATGTGGAGAATGGTGATTAGACTTGTACATTAATTAGAGATTTTTGTTTTCCTTTTTAATGCATTTCAAATGAGAATGTCCTATAAGTAGGGGTTTCTCCAAAATGCAGATTTATTCATTCCTAAACAACAGTGTATAATACTGGCATGTATTTTTTTTTTTTTTACAATAGTAAGGAAATAATTGGCCTGTAATTTTAAGTATGATTCAAAAAATGAATAGCTTGTGAAAGAAAGAAATAGAAGTGACCAGTCGTGACTGTGTTTGATGTATTTGGCAAATTTTCTCTGGATGCAGTTTATTCACAACAACATCCAAAGGAAAATCATCTCACAATAGTGACAGGTGAAGAAATGTATTTTCAGTCTGTAATTTTAAACACTGAATTTTCTAAAGATATTTTTTTTTTACTCTGAATTTGAAGTGCGCGTATGTACATATATTTATATATAATTTAAATGCCTTTTCATGTTAAAATCTGTATTAACAGAACTTGCATTTTGCTTGCAATGTGCTTTGGTCTGTGTATTTAAATGCACAAATCCTCTTTAGCTCACTGTTTATAATTCTTTCAAAGAATGCCACTTAATAATACTTATTACTATTACAGTGAAGGGAAAACACAGCACACATTGGGATAAACTGCTGATTCTCTTCCCGAAATCTCAGATAATATCATATAGATTATTCTGCTTAGCCTTTCTCAGCATGCTACCCATTATATCTCTTTGTTTTTAATTTATTGTGTTTCCTCAACGGGGATCCTCCTGAACTCTGGGAATAATGTAAATGTGTCTCCCCGTCTCTCCAGCAGCTAAACTGTGCCGCAGTAAATTAGCGATAAACCGATCCAAACACGACGCAGCATTAAAATTCTTCACCATAAAACATTTGCAAACTCTTGGTGGCAGATGACCCCGCCACTCTGTGCAGAGGAGGAGAGATTAGGAGTGATGAGAGGTAGATCTGCTCATCCATTTTGATGGCACACCTTTCTTGGGGCATATGGCGCCCTCATACAAATTCAAACCGCAGCACAAATGTGAAGAATAATTGCCCATTAAAGTAGCTGTATATTTTTATGGCTTTGATACAAAATCTGCCCCCTGTTGTCTTTTGCATCTGCTGCTCTTTCATCTATCCCAAAGCTTTAAAACTTTAATACGCAGTGTCTAACCCTTAAGTATTTTTTTTTGTCAGGTTATGTTCCTCTTTCTGGGAACTCGAGTTTTTCATTGTACCTACAGTCTTTGTTTTCCCAGGCCTGTGCTGGGGTATGGTGCCTACAAAGTGCACCTCCCTCTCATGTTCATTTCATAAAAAATTACTAAAACAAATGCTTATATTACATCCTCTGGGAAAAATTGGGATTTGATTAAATTTTGTCTGTGAACTCAAAGATTAAGTTTTTCTTCCGTATGCTCATATTTGCTTTTTCTATAAAATCATTTGTTATCTAAATTTTTGCTGATATATTGCTATGTATCTTGTTAATTCCAAAGGCCTTTTTATTTGCTGATATGTGGCAATTTGCTGGCTATATTTCGTGTTTGAGGTCTAAACTGAAGGTCACTGAAGTGACAGTGATTCCACATTTACAAAGCGTAAGAAAAGAAAACTTTGAAGACAATATTAATTGTAATAATGCATTTTAAAATTGTATCCCCTAAGTATAAAAATAGAATATACGAGTTCAAATAAGAAATCTTACCAACATTATGTTCTTAAAACAGCTTCATTTAGGCTGTAGTAGATGATTTGTATGATTTTGGATAATTATATTAAGCAAAGCTAAGGATTTATACAGCATATTATTTATATTCTAATTTTTTTAACTTGAAAAATTAAAATTGCTGAGTGACTGTAGGAACTGAGTTTTGTGGTTGTAGTCTCATTCATTTTTGAATAGCTGAATGAATATCTGTAGAATGGATGGGGCCATTAGATGAAAATGTAAATTGTTTTCTATGGCTTGATGTTTGATTATATATTGTCCTTAGAAAAGCCTTTCTCTTTATAACCTCGTGTTATCACCTCCAATCATCAATATGCATTTGGAGAAATCTGCCTTTTCTCAGTCACAGATCTGAAGAATTCCAGTCATCAAATTACTTTGATGAATTTAAGCTACTTTTGCTTAGAAGTGGGCTCAGATGCTTCCCCGCTGAGAGTCAAACACACTCTCAACCCCATTATAATAGCATTTTCACTGACTGAGATTCAGCATCTTGGCACTGAGGCACTAAGGAAGGTTGACCTACAAACTGTAAGTCATTAAAGCCTCTACCCCTCCTGGCTACTATCTTCATTACTTTTGGGACTGGTTAATAGCATTTAATGCTTCCTGATGGGACAGCCCTTTCCATAAAATTCTTTTTTATGAAGTCCATTCTTCAGTTGTGTTCTAATGCTGCCACTTCTGGTTATTTTGGGGTGAGGATATTAAAAAGTTGGTAGCAAAATAAATTCTGTGGTTATTACATATTCCTACCCATCTGATTTCTCAGCTGGGCTGAAGGAGCATTATGTTTTGCTTTTTTTTTTTCTGAACTCAAATCCAGGGCACCAAAACCTGATGATTATTTTACCTCTAATCTCAACCTCTAATATTACTACCTGACAATAGAAAGTGTGTTTTCAGATACTCTGATTTTCAGATGGATCCAAATCAGTTTTTGGGATTGATATCATTTTGTTATGGAAAAACTCAACTGTTAGACCTCACTTGATTGTAAGGCCTTGCAGTGCCACTCTTAGTCCCATGTTTAGTTTCCATCATGTCTGATCCTCTTCTTGACAGAACTGCACCTCACTGCCCTGCCTTCCACTAATTGCATCTTCAGTTTTTTAGTGCTTTGCTTTACTTTAGACATTTTATGCACCATGACTTTATTAAGAGAGCAATGCAAGGCAAGGATAGCAAAACAATTAAATTACTTCAGGCTTCTCGTTCAAACTCATCCTTTGTGTTGCAGATCCTTTGAAAATGATTAAGAAAAAATAAATGAAAATCACTATCTTAGCATCTCCCATGACTGCTGAGGCTCCCTTACAGGTTTTGAATTTCGTAGACTCTTATGGACTGAGTGACTCTCCCTGCTATCTCTGTTTTCTTCTGTTTTCTCCTATTTTGTTAAGAGAAAGCCTTCTTTCTCATAAAAATGTAATTAAAAAAAAAAGTTATTTTGACTCATTTGTTGATGGGGCACCCTGCTTTTCCAATGACATTTCTTTGTGGAAAGCATTCACTGTCAAAGGTTTGAGGTCAGTGACCCTCCTTGTAATTCTTTCCAAGGTGTGACTGCCATGAAGAATAAAGGGAATTTAGGGTAAATGTTCAATTGATGCAAAATATCTGTCTTCATCTGTCTGTGTAAAAGCTGGGTTGAATGGTACTGTTGAAAGAAAAAATGTTCACAAACCACACTGGGGGTTCATTCTTTCACAGAGGCCTTTCCTCAGTGTTTTCCCACAATTTCACTTGGTTTAAATTTATTCCTTAGGACTCCGAAAGAACAACTGCTGTAAATATTGCCAAATGTAGATGTTCATTACAATGAATTAATTACCTGAACAGATCTCTGGCCAGGACTTTCCAGACTATATCTTGCAAGCCCACAATGGTGTTTCATTTCTTACATTACTAGAACTTGGGCTGTTTTTGAGTTAGCTGGATTTCCTCTATCACTTCTGTTCTTCTTGTGAAAGTGTGTTTTCTATCAATATTTAGAAAACTACAGATGCAAGTGAAAATATTTTAAGGTTGTCTGACTGAATTTTTTTTTCTTTTTTGTAATTGCCATTTAGATCAGTGAAATTTCTCCTAATTTTGACAGTTTAGGAGTGTCCCGAAAGGCTACAGTTAATAATTTAACATGTCCACCACTTCAGATATCAGTTTTTCCTGGCCATTCTCTCAAATCCATTTCTACCCATTTGCTTAAGCAAACTCTTCTGAGCCCTGGTTTGTTGGGTTTGTTTCTTTTTAGTTAGTTGATTTTTTTTTTTTAAGACACAAATTAACAATCAGTTTATTGGAGAAACTTACTTCTAGAAATGCCTATTAGTTGGAAAGGAGTGATTTTTCTAAGGCAGGCAGACTGCAGCTGAACATCACTCTTACACAAGGATAACTGCACTGGATTAGATTCTCCATCCAGTCCAATACCTGTAACTGCAATGGAGCAGAAGCCAAATGAAGAAAGAGAAGAAAAGCTGGAGTGTGTAGGTCTGCAAACGTTATGTAAAACTCTCTTTTGCCCTTTCCTCTGCACATTGTATTAATTTTTATACAAGGCTGTATAGTTGGAAAGGAAAAGGACAGAAGTTACATGGTTCCAGCAGCAGGTCATAATTCTGTCACTACTCTATTTACACTGGTCAATACTCAATCTTGTTGAATATGCAAAAGTACTTACAGCATCCATATTTCACACTTTTGATGTATATGTTGTTTTTCTTTAAAGGAAATGTTTTCCAGTACAATTCCTTTAAGACTTAAATGCAGTTGCTTGCAAAGTTATCAGCAGAATATCAATTTCTGCATGTTCATCTTTCTGATTTTGACACATTCCTTTTATATTTCGTATAAAATATGGTATTTGCACTTTCTAAGACAGTTCTAATTAATTTGCATTGCCATGAGGTTGGTTTGTATTGTATCACAGGCATATAAATCTTTGCAGAATTACTGTGTAACCTTTTTGTCAGAGAGAGGGACCTAGAAAAGCCCCAAAGCCACAGCAGTAAGGCAGTAATACAGAAATCACCATAATTACAGTCTTTGTCCTATCGTGTTCAGCCAGCAAGGCCTAAAAATTGTGAGGTTTTCCATTTTCTTTTTTCAAATTCAAGGCTTCTTTTAAAATTTGGTGCTAAATGAGGATTGAAATCAACTTGTATTTAAGATTTGAAATTGTTATACATCAATATTTGCACCTGCTTGCTTTTTATTAGGGCTTTGCTAAGTAATATTTGGTTTATTTCTTTACTTACATACTGAAAAAAAAAATGTCAATCACAGTGAAACACATCTGAGGTAACCTGACTGCCAACAGAACTGGATTTGATTTTATCTGTCTCACTGATTAATTCATTCATGAAATACCTGTTCTAACATTGGCATGAAATGTATGTACAAAGGAGAAATGAAGTAATGAAACACTGCTTAAAAAACTGACGGAGAAAGCAAAGTGGGAAATTTTGTTTGTTGTTTTGAGGTTTCATTATTATCTTTTCTTCAACTAAAAAGTTATCAAGAGAGAAGTTTAACAGAACAAAAACCTCTAATACTGTATTACTGTACAATTTCTGATTAAAATATTTTAAGTCTCACATGGAATGGTAATTAATTTTCATAGTTCCAATGACAATATAAAAATATCTGAGTTAATTTCTTTGTTATATGATTAAGTCATTTCTGTTTGGTCTGGATATTATGTGGATTCAGGTGTATTCCTAAGGTGTACAACCCTTACCTTTGAAGGGCTGAAAGGTACTGTTATGTACATGGTGCAAGCCCAAAAAACAAGAAAAGAGAGGAAAATCTCTCTCCATTATTACACAATTAAGAGCTGGTTAATAATCCAGCTCTTGAACAAAAGCAAAGCTCTGTTCAATTGGCAAAATCTCTGGATAATTTAGACGACTTGAGGTCACCCAAGTCTCAAATGTCTCACCCCCACTCAAAACAGGGCTGACTTTAGAAGACAGGTCCAATAATGTGATGCAAATATCTCTGACATTATTAATTTCAGCCTGAGCTTGGACCTCGGGAGTCTCCTGGTAGCAGTGTTGGCTGAAGCAGTCAACACTCCTTTTAAACAGTGTCTTCTGAGAAGCTGAGAAGCTCAGAGCCGCTCACTGCCATCCAAACTCCCAGTTTGCCGCCTGCTCTTTGCGCGCGGGTATTTGCGTGAAAAGATGAGTTAAAGCTCTTTGGAGACTCCCTCGTCCAGCTACAGGCAGGCCTTTATCCCATCACAACCCCACTGCTTGCTCCAGAACGTGGACACCACACACTAATCCCTGTTGTTTTTGGTTTGTTTTCTCCCTCTGCAGTGCCAGGATTTCCCTACCCCGCTGCGACCGCAGCTGCCGCGTACAGAGGTGCCCACCTACGAGGCCGAGGTCGCACGGTGTACAACACGTTCCGAGCAGCGGCTCCCCCTCCTCCCATCCCAGCCTACGGCGGGTAAGGAGCTCTGCTTCCCTCACCTCTGGCTTGGCAGGGATCCTGGGAGAGCCTGGGCACCCTTCCCAGCCCCGCCGCACGCGCCAGTCGGGCCTGCCCGGCCTGCCGGCGCCTCGCACAGCGGCTTGAAAAATGACTGTAATTTGTCCTGCCATGCTTGGTGGCCTTAAGCATTTCGGATGTCACATATTGTTATGTAAATGCTCCCGCGAACGGAACGCTCCGGAACGGGGGAGATTGTTTCGGCTAAAGGTAGATTTTTGATGATTGCGAACATCTGGTTATTAAGGAGGTTGGATCGAGTTAAGTTCTTTTTTCTTCAAATCGCCTGCTGAAAGTTGTCTCTGCACCTGAAGGCTTAGTGCTGTATTTATATATATATATATATTTTATATATATATATATATTTTTTTTTTTTTTTTTAATTGCAGTTTGCTTAGTTTTTCTAGTTGCCACCCTTGCCATGATAGAAATCTGGGGTGCTCCTCTCAGGACCATGGGTTTTGTGTACGTTTGCTAAAATAATGTCTTAAAGATTTCTCTGTCAGCGACCTGCATTTAGTAAAAACCAAGTAGTAAACTAAGGAACCAAAAAGAGGAATTCATACTATTGATTTCTAGAAACTATAATCTTCTTTATTTCAGAAGATTGTTTAGGTTTTATGTATATTTTTGTGGGAAAGAAGAAACAATTTAGCCCGTAGCTCTGCAAAGGATGACACAAAAAGGCTTTGTATGCTGCACGTAATACTTAAAAGCCCTAAAAACATTAGCAGAAGATTTTCAGCTGTTAAGAAATGGGGAAATCTGGAAAATGAGGCAACTTAGCAGATCCTAGGAGAGAGTAGTATTTTGTCATAAAAGCTTGATTTGCCACTACCTCTCTGTAGATCTGCTGGATCTTTCTGGGAAGGGGTCAGGAAGGGTTGGCACAGGTGATGAGAGAAGGTAATATCTCTTTCTCTCTCTCTGGGCTTCTTTGTTTCTCTCTCTCTTTCTCTCTCTTTCTCTCTCTTTCTCTCTCTTTCTCTCTCTTTCTCTCTCTTTCTCTCTCTTTCTCTCTCTTTCTCTCTCTCTTTCTCTCTCTCTTTCTCTCTCTCTTTCTCCCGCCCTTTTCCTCCCTCTACCTTTCTCTCTCTTTCTCTCTCTTTTTCTCTCTCTCTTTCTCTTTCTGTCCTTCTTTTTCTCTCTATCTCTCTATCTCACTCTCTCCATGTCTCTCTCTTTCCCCCTGCCCTCACTGAGGTCCTGTTGAGCAGCTCCTGGAGATGCCCCCTGTGCAGGAACTGCCAGCACAGCCCCTGTCCCCCTGCTCCATTCCAGTAGGTGATGGCTGCCCTGCACCAGTTCCCACAGCTTCTCAGTAAACCTCTCTTCCACTAAGCCAAAGGGAGCATCTTTTTCCAGACAAATTTGCTAATCTCATCAGTGAGCCTTTGGGCTGACTTTTCAGGGATATATTTATACAGGCAGTTTGACCATTCTGTCATATTGAGCAGTTATTGTCTCAAAGAAATAAGATATTCTAAAAACTAATGTCAAAGTGATGCCACAGAATCACGTTATTTTGTAGAAGTGTATTCTGTTGATTTATTTGACTGTTTTGTGTAGTTTATTAAGCAAAACAGTATTACCACTGCTGGAGGAAGACACTTTTCTGAAGTTTGCCTGAATTACCTTTGGACAAGGATGGTGTCCCACCAAAGTTATCCTTCTGTTGCCATACTCTCAGTTAGAGTCAGTCCAGGCATTTGTACATGGCAAAGATGGGAGCAAGTTCAGAATGCTCTGCATTCAGATTTCAGCCAGAATTTCTCAGCTGCCAAATGGATACAGCATCTAAAGAAAGTGGATGCTCCATCTCTACCTTGTTTAAAAAACAAATTCTTAAATTTGAACATAGAGTGAACCTGTAGTGTGGTAGCAAGGTGGGCCACTCAGTTTCATGATGTCATTAACATCACACCTTAGTCAAACACGAAGTCATAAAGGTATATACAAAAATAATTACCATCTGTGTGTGGTTGGACAATCCTTTTTGGTTAGTATTTCCAAAATGAGTCAATACTTTGACTAGTAAGTAACTTAAATTTGCCTTTATTTGAGGCCACATGTGGGTGCTCTATGTGTATCCTCATGTAATTGTACTGCTGCTTGCCAGCATCTTTAGCAGTAAGTGAGATGTGCAAGCACAGAGAACTCCTGTGGTGAGTCGGTGCAGAGGCTTTGCAGTCAGGTACTCCAGCTGGACTACCTTCCAGGAGGTGGGCTCAGCACTCCCACTCCTCTGCAGGGTGGTTTGACAGGCTGACTGAGGCTCATTCCCCTCCTGCTCGTGCCAAACCTGGCTCCAGAGGGAGCTGGGCATTGCACTGGTCACAGGTCCCATCATCTCCTTGCTCTGATGGCTTCCAGCTGCCTGAGAGGAACCCCTGCTAATCTAGGGCTCACTTTGCCAGGAAACATAATTTGACACTGCAAAAGTTTTCAATTAATAAGCCCTGTCTTAAATCATGTAGATCTTAGTTCAGATATTTAATTTTCAGATAATTAATTTTATTTTATTTAATTTAATCCACCTGTACTTTACAATAAGGCCCTGCTTTCTGCATTGCCCATTTTGTAATTCATGGGTCAGTACAGAAATTATACATATCTCTGTTGCACTGACCCACAGCTGGGGCAATAAAGCTTTCTTTTCCTATAATTTCTTTGGCCTGGCATGTTATATCTCATGTTGGTATCTTCACTGATACAGGAGTGTAACATGGAATTTCTGTGTGATTCTTTATTCTCTGCTCACCTATTCTATCCTGTGACCCATCAAAGAAGCAATAAGGAATTTCTATCAGAAAGAAAAAAAAATCCTTTATCAATGGAAATGAATTATGAGAATGTGGGGTTTGGTCACAACGTGAATAGAAGTCAAGGAAAATTACTGAGATAATAAAGAGATCACAGAGAATGAATCAGCTTAGAGAAGGAAGCAACTTGGAATATCATTTGTTGGTGAGAAAAATGGAGCAAGCTTTGAATGCTGTTTTGCAATTAACTCAGTAGCAGTTTCTTATTTTTCACTCAAGGAAGGAGCCCAGCCTTACAGCCAAGCAAACAGTTTCCTAGTTAAGTATTTCCATTAAAAAATAAATTAAAAAAAGACACATTTTCTATAATGACAGATATAATTTTAGTAAGTTTTCATTAAAATCCATCAGTGTTTAGTTAGAAAAACATTTTGTTTCAAGAAAGAACCTACATGCAGTTGCAAAATATAAAGCTAAAGATTGCAATTACCTTCTTTTATTTTCTTTTATTTCATTAACCTTAGATCTTGATCTACATCTAGGTCTTGTGGTGATAAGGCAGGATGAGTTATGGTGGTTCCTGTTGGAAAGTGTCTTCTGCTGTGCCTCTCACTTACTGGGGAGCAGCAGACAGGCTTTCCTGGGTCCCAGGGAAATTGCTGGGTATAACCATATTTAAAGCCATTATTTTCTTATAAATCAACAGCACGTGTGCTTTAAAATGTGCCATTTAAAAATGGAGTTACTGCTCATGAGATACATGGCACTACCCCAGCAATTAATGGATCCTTCACTTCTGAGTGAGACATTTCACAATTCCTTGAGATAGCATCTTGTTTATTAGCTCATGGCAAGTACTTCACTTTTAGCATCTGTGGCATCACCTCTAATGCTTTGAAATATGAGAGCGTGCAGCTTACTTATAACCACAGAGAATTAATGTATGTATCATAAAACCCCCCTGACACTGAAATGGGGACTAAAGCTTGGTTTTGGTGAGAATACTGAACACTGAAATTTAGAATTTGGAAGTCTGCACCGCATGGGGAGCTTAACCTCCAAATGGTGCTGCAGGAGAGGGAAACAGGGGATCTTAAATCTCTTGTCAGGAAAACCCAGAATCTGGGTATATGTGGTAGCAGATCAGTAGTAGATAGCAGGAGTAGTGAGACTAATGAGAAGGCTTTCTTTTTCAGCATCCTTTGCTTT
Organism: Phylloscopus trochilus trochilus; assembly: GCA_016584745.2. Lineage (NCBI taxonomy): Eukaryota > Metazoa > Chordata > Aves > Passeriformes > Phylloscopidae > Phylloscopus > Phylloscopus trochilus. Next base: position 4,446,781 of record WQNJ02000011.1, read on the forward strand.
AAATTCTTTAAAGTTTAGTGTATGATGACTTTGTCTTCACATTTCCTCTCTGCTCCTTTCAGTTCTGATGAAGCTAACAGAGAATTAGCTTTCAGTCTGTATCTCCTCCTCTGCTGTCTTTCCTGGGAAATCAGGGGAGAGCAATATGCTCTTTTCTCTTTGAAAAGAGCAGTAAAAAACAAAACAGAACAAAAAACACCAAAACAAAAACAACAAAAAACATCCAAAACAAACAAATAAACAAAACCCCCAAACCAAAAAAAACACCAACCCAAACAAACAAAAAACCCCACCCCAACCCTAAATAGAATTGTGAATTTGTGGGGAGTGTGGAGGAGAAATAACAGAGACTATTCAGAAACTGTTCCTCTTGTTAAAATAAACATTCTCAAGTGCTGCTTGCTAACTGATTCAAAATGAAAATACAGCTTTATTTTCCAACCCTTATTCTGAACTTTAAATTTAAGAAGATTAGTGTGAGCTACTGCATCTACTCTGCTTGTTATGGGCTTTTCCCACTGTATTTCCTTGGGATCGTGTAAACTTCCTCTTACTTTGGACTCTGTGTATACATACAATTGTTGGAACAAAAAATGGGTTTTGCCAGCATATATTGATTCATGTCTGCCAGCTTTGTTCTCTGCTGCAATGCCCTCAGTCAATATCACAAAGCAAATGTAACTTGTCCATGGCAGAAACTGTTGAAGCTGAAAAGGCAAGAAACTGGAATTGGAGAACATTCTAAAAAGTTGAAACTGCCTCCCACAAGAGGAGTTTCAGTTCTATGTTTACAGCACTTAAAACCCTGTTACTGGAGTATGGAAAAGTGTTGTTTTAATTCTGTCTTTGGTTTAAATAAGGCTGCAGCTGCATCTCTTCTATCATCTGTCTCATGAAGGCCTTAGATAAGGGGCTCATGTTAAAGGTGATTTCCAGACCAGGGGCTGGACAGTGTAGGACAGTGAGGGTGGCCCTCCCAGCAATCAGAAAACAGAACCATTTGTTGCTCAGCTGCTTTCTTGTTGTTATGCTGGAGAGGTGATGGTGAGCTGTGACAAGGAAGGAATTGATGCTGAGAATGGCTACCTACAACAGAGGCTAGACAGAGTTAAAAGAATAAAGTAGGTATTTATTAAAGGCCTTTAACAGATGCACCTTGGGCAGTCAAAACCCTCTGAGAGGGGCTACACCCAAGATGGACAAGGGTCACAAGCTTTTCAGACAGAAATAAGTTTGGTCAATTTGCATATCAGAGGTTAATTGTCCAGTTACAGCTTCAGGTAATGAAATCATATTCCCCCAGTTTGCTTCACTTTTGTTGATACTTTTTGGGGCCTGAGGCAGAGAGTGTCCTTGGTTCTCAGGCCTGGAAGGATTGTTTTGTCTGACCAAAATGTGAAGAGATCTTGCTAACACTGCATGGAGTTCAGAGTTACACACTAATGCAGTGCAGGATCTGAAAAATATCAATGGTAAAACTTTAAGCATCAGAATCAGGGATGTGATTCCTGTTTGTTGCCTTGAGTCCAGCACTCTGGATGAGCCCCAGGTTGGGTCTGCAGCCCTGGGCAGGATGTGTGTGGCTGAGGGCCATGGATGCTCAGCTGCTGGGAAGTTACTCAGCTCAGGTTTGTGCAATCAAGGACTGTCTTTTTATGTCATTGATAGATTATTCAACTCAATCCTTTTGAAAGATGAGGACAGAAAAATGATAATGAAGACAGATGTAGCTCTCCCAGGATATTATAAAGGTGGAATCTAAACTAGTAAAGAGTTTGTGTTAATATAGTTACAAAAAGTGATTATAAGACACAGACTTAAATAAAGAAGCTAAACTCATGAAAGTCAGATGTATAATACCTGATGAGGAAAGAGCTTCCTATTTAGAGAAAAATAATTTCAGGGAATGATTGCCACATACGATGTTATTTAGATGCACATTTTCATATTAAATCAAGATTTTTCAATTCTCTGAGCTTTCCTTAGCAGAATAAAATAATAAAATACAACTGAATAAACCCCCCAAATTTGTTTCTTTTAATGCCTTAACATAAGTGCATTAACATATCCATTCCTTGGGTGAAGCACTTCAGATTTCAATAATGTGGCTGTTTGAAAATCCTGTGTTGTTTTACAAGGAACACAAGACCTTCCAAGATGATTTTTTTTTTTATACAAAGTGTAAAAGGAGCTGTTGTAAGATGGGTACCTGTGTGATGCCTTCAGTCTCTTCCCATGCTCAAGATACACTCTTTGTTTTCTGCCTAGAACCTCAGAGAGAGAAAAAAGAGTAAGCCAAGCAAATTAAACCAAATTAACAACAACAACAACCACAACAAACCCTTGGAAATTTATATACTAAAGGAAGGAAAAGCAAAACTTAGTTCTTTGTGGTTTGTACTTTGTATTTCTGATGAAGGCTACTGTTGGAAAATACATTTGACTCCACTGCTTTCCTTTGGTCAGCATTCCTTTGGTCAGGAATCAACAAATGATAAGAACACTGAATAGAGGAAATATTCTCTGAAAAATCTATGGAAGTGTGAAGAATTACTTTTTCTCAAACTCCAGGAGAAGCAGGAAGGTTTTTCATTTAATATCACTGTCATAATACAAGATCATAGGGAGGAAATAAGATGAAATCAGCTGATCTTTTTTTGCAGTGCAAGTCATGCTTGGGACTGTTACACTCATTTGCCTGATTCTGTCACTTCATCTTAATCTTGGCCATGTCTAATGATGGAGTTGTGCATGTATGTCTCACTGTAGTGATGGGTGCATTTTTCAGAGCAGTATTTATGAAGAGGTTTCATTTAGAACTCAAAATAAGTTTCTGTCTGTACGTGACTGGAAGGAAGACTGGGGTGGATGAATGAACCTCTACAAGATTACAACCCAGCTGCACTTAGGAATGAAAAATTTATCAGCCCCTATTCATCTTTGCTGTGTATCCACAGATCACCAAGAGGAGGAAGAAAAAAGTTTCCCTTTCCAACAAATGTTTTCTCAAAAGCATTATTTTCTGAATAGCAATGTGTAATAGTGCTTGAGAGTAGGATGTTTGAATGCACAGTGATGGGTTGGCCTCTGCTGGCTGCCAGACCCTTACCCAGCTGTGCTCTCCTTCCCCTTCTCAAGAGTACAGGGGGAGAAAGGAGGATGGAAAACTCTGGGCTGAGATAAAGACAGGGACATTTTGTGCCAATTGCCATCATGGGCAAAACAGATTAGACTTGAGAAATTAATTTAGTTTCATACTGAAGTGCAGTTAGAGGGTTATAAACAGAGGTAGGACCTAAACTACCTTCCCTCAACTCTCCCCCACCTCCAGCAGGAGTGGCACAGGAATGTGAGGAGCCCAGGGTTAGGGCTGTGGGACCCTCATCTCCAGTAAACTCAGTATTCTTTGTGTGTCATCTCATCCAAGTCCTCCCATGCTGTCCATGATTGTGTGCTCCTACCCCACAGTCGTGTGGAATGCTTTATTTCTTATGTGTAAACAGGTAGAGACAAACATGGAGTGTTTTAAAATAACCAGAGTATCCAAACCAAACCCAAGATGAAGGTACACTGCAGTGTAGGTAACAGGCTCTCTGAAAGCTGCCAGTGTAGACCAGGTTTTGCATATTTTGCTCTGCAGACATAATAAATAGAAAAATATATGGGTAAAGGTCTGACCCTACTGAAACAAATGGCACTCTAATTTAAGTGGAGCTGAGTTTTCACCTGTTATGATCCCATAGCAAACTTTTATCATCAGTGTGGTTTTATCCATGTGGCTGTGTGCATATTTATGATTTCCTCACATGATTCTGACTTGGACACAAACCAGCTCAGCCCTGTGGGGTTTGGTCATTGACCTCAATAGATCAGTTCTATTTCTGACATGAAAATTCTTGATGGAATTGCAAAATGGCTTAGGCTAGCAACTTGGTAATAACTATTATTCCTAGATAATACTATCCCTAAATGGAAAATTTTGCTGCAAAAAACCCTATTGTTTTATTACCTCTCATATTTAGCTCTTGAAACAGCTTGGGTTGATTCTGATATTGGAAACACACAGTTCAAGTTGCAGAACTGCCAAATGGATGTAAAATTGCAGGGATGACCTAATGGGTGTAATTGTTCGGCCGCTGTTGTGCAGTTCCAGTTTTATTTAGTGTAGTCATTTAAGCTGTCTTTGTCATTCTGTGTCATTTATCCTGAAGGGTTTTGAATCTTTTACTGTTTACACTGATGATTGATCTTAGCCGAAGTGAGACCATCTCTGGGTAAACTGGTAACAGCAATGTTACCGCTTTTTTTGGGGAGAAGAAGTAGTAATGTATCAACCAACCAAAGCAGAGGAGCTCAGAACCACTGTCATGTTGGCCAAAGCTCTAAAATGCTCAAGTAGGCAAAGTTAATATTTTTTTTTCATAGGAAGAACACCCTGAAATTCTCAACAGACCAGTTGTCACTATTGGTAATGTGCATCAAGCCAACAATGCAGTACCTATGGGTTCTCTCACCCCTGTGTAGACTGAATATTGAGATTTGACCCAGTGGGTAGAACACCACGTATGTAATTATTTCACCCACTCCTCTCACTGTTTCAGCCTAGGCTGTGTTTTGTTTGCCATCTAAGCAATGAGAAGTAACCCTTTATTTCAGAGGGTCGGCATGACTGTAGGACAAGGAAGCAGTGCTTCAAGAGTTAGCTTTTTGCAAAGGCTCTAAAATTAGATATGTAGGATTGGCCCACTGAAAAATTTTATAGGAAAGAAAAAAAACATTGTCAGTATGTGGTTTCTTAAAACTAAAAACAGGGGAAGAAAAAAGCCCCCAAACTTTATCAAAAGTCTTTTCCAATCTTGCCATGCTTTGCCTCCCTTTGACGAAGCATTTGGCATACTTGATTATATGGTGTATTTGGTACAGGTTCACTTCTGTTAATTACTGCCAACCTCCTTAACCAATGTGAAGAGTGCCTTCCTTCCCCCTCCCCTGTTCTTGTGAGAGACTAACCTCAGCTGTGCAGGGGTTGGTGGCATTTGCATGTGGAAATGCACTAATATGGATGTTTTTCTTTGTGTGTGCATCCTTGCAGTGTTGTATACCAGGATGGATTTTATGGTGCAGACATTTATGTAAGTATTCATTGATGTGCATGCTGTCCTTGTACATTACCAGAGTCATTCTTTTTACAAGTTTGCTGCCTAGCTTGACTCTGTTTTGTCTATTTACCATCCCTTGCCTGTCAGAAAGAATTGAGAAGAATATCTCTCACATTGGAAGACCTTTCTGTTCATTACATCTATCATTGTTCAGTGGAGCTGAATTAACTCTTCAATCAAATGCTGAATGAATGCAAAAAGATGTGAAAAATGTGTGTGTGTGTGGAGGGGCGTCTCCCTTCGTAATTGACGTTCAAAGAAAATATAAAGCAAAGCAGAAACATTCTTTTTCAAATCCCCACAAGCTCTTAAAAAAAGAAAAAAAAAAGATCAGGGCAAAATGAAGATTATTAATACTTGAAGTATGAAAGTACTTAATGGAGAGATACAGGTTTCCCAAATCCAGCCAACACTGGGGATATGTAGGTGCCATGGTGATAGCAGAGCTTAATGTCATTGAAAGTTTAAGATATGGCAATGTATTGTCTGTAATCTCAGTAGACTTCCAAAAATTGCACTTCTAAAATCCAGTAATTTCAGTTTAAAGGAGATGGGTGGAGACTGCTCACAATACAAGTGGATAATTTGTTACGAAAGATTCGTAGTCCTGGATCCATCATTATCTATGCACCCAATTGTTCACTAATTTCATCTTAGATTTTAACTTTTTTTTTTTTTTGCTATTTTTTCAAATTTTCATGCATTGCTTTTTCTTGACAACTTTTTTATTTTGAATGTGTGTAAAGAGGCTCCATATGTCTGAGTATGCAAGAGGTTTCAGGGGGTTGAGGCTAAATTTCACTCTTCTAAAATTCTTATATCTAATGTGTAGATATAAAATATTTCACTGGTAGTAAGCAGTATTTACTTTTGTTATTCTTTTAATAAGGCAGTCTGGTTCTAAGTTACAGGTCTTTTTTTTCACCAGACAACTTTCTGTAACCTACTTGTACTCTTTCAGTTGAGATAAAATGAGACAGATGAGTTGAAATTTGTATGAATATTAAAAATTAAATAGGCAATGCTAGGAAACATCCCTTGTGTTCATTATCAGCAATCTTCTAGAACTATTCCCAAGGGAACAGATTTTTGTTAGCAAGTTTTATATAAAGAAGGAAAACAATTTGAATTTATGGATGAAGTAGGTTTGGGGTTTTTTTTCTGATGGAGGTGGAAAGGCTGATCCTTATCTGAAAATTCATTTGTGCAGCTTAGAAGCACATTTAAAATAGATTAGCAAGGGTTAAAGTTCTCTCTCTATGTATTTATGTACTCAGTGTTGTTATCAGCAAGATATTGTTTACAGCACACGAATCACCCACTGGCTAAAGGCTTGCTCAAGCCAAATAAGTGGCTCTGATCTCACCCAAACATGGTGCTGCCCAATTTTTTGAGCTGTATAGGACACGTGTTAGAGCGTGGAATTTTTTCAGTGTGGTTTCCCATTTTCACGTCCCTTCAAACCATCACAACACAGTTTGACATCCATTTTGCTCAGTTTGCCATCCCAGAAATCTGCAGGGCAACAAGCCATCTTTCTCAGGAGGGCTTGGGTGAGGGAATGGGTGGGAACTGAATGTTGCTGGAGCAGTTTGTAGGTTTGGAACTCACTGCTGCTGAAAGCCAGGAACAGCTCGTTGGTGATTGACAACAGTATTTTTAAGTGGCCTCACACCCTCTCACAGATTTTAATATTTTGTTTCCAAATGGAAGGTGGTTTCAACGAGAAAGATAGTGAATAAATTACTGATTTCTAGTATAGCCTCAGTTTTGTTGTCTGCAATAGTTGTGTGCATTAGGAAATGGAATAGCTACACTTGTTTTTCACTCAGTTGCAGCCACGTATTTCTGATTGCATATTTTAGTTCCCTTAATGCAACAGAATGTTTATTTTTATAGCAGGTGGCAGAATTAAAACACTCTTCCAGAAATTTAGTTTCTTTATAATATACAAATCTTTTTATTTTATAAATAATTTTTTCTTCACATTTGTGCTTTCTTGCATATAAAGCATTTGCAGGGGAGGGAGAGAGAGAGATAGAACTGGCATAAATCAAACGAAACCTTAAAATTCACAGTGTATTAGTTCTTAGTGCAGCAGTTTGCAGCAGACCAAGTTATTTATTAAATCCCAATTGTTTATGACATAGTTCCACTCAGCTTTTCATTTTAAGTGCAAAGCTGAAGCTTTGTGAAATGACAAATGCTCTGTGAAAAAGGGAGAAGAAACATTTAAACAATGTAGGGTTTAATGGTAGATTGGAGGGAAAGGAGCCTTAGAAATACCATAGAAAGCAAAACAAGAGGCAAACAATAGTGAAAAGTCAGATCAAAAAATATACATTAATGGGCACATCAGGGTGGGTTTCTTCCTGCTCTGATTACACTGAGAAACAATAGATGGACTCTGCTGTTCTTTGCATAACTTGGCATCAGCAGAGCCTTTGGTGAGACAGACCACAGATTTAGGGGAAGGGGGGAGGGCAGACACAAAAAGATACTGGCTGGGTAAAAACTGCAGGGTGAACCAAGAGCAGCAAATATCCAGATCTGCTCAATACTAACCTGTGGAACAGAAGAGATTAGGAATATAAAAATAGGTGGAAAGTACAGTCTAAAGTGAAAAATCAACAGCCATGATTCTAGATGTAATATAATATATTCTGTATTTCATATAATTCTATATGGAATGTAATAATCCTTCTGAAATGGCTGAGCTATTGAATTCCCTTTTAAATGTGCCTTTGAGTAGGAAAAATAAAGGAGATTATTAGGAAGTAAGGAAGACCTTTTAAAATTAAGTATTGATTCACTAAGAGAAAAAGTCATTAAAAGAGAATTAAAGTTGCCTGCCAGCAAATATAGAAGTTCTTAGATGAAGATTGACACCTGTGAAAATAAGAAAATACACTCCACAAAATGAAGCAAAAAATAGTAACAGTCTCAGAAATATGCAGTTAGAATAATAGCTCTGCTTTATCTTAAATCTGTTCCTTTTTTATTATTACCATTGTCATAAAGAATGTTTTCAGAATATGTCAGTCATCAATCCACACCTGAAATGTGGGAAGGCTCAGAAAATGAGGACCTTCCACACCCTGTCACCACCAGCTCCAGAAGCCCCTGGGTAATGGTTTAACCATGGCCATTAGTCAGTTTTATTGCTCACCACAAGGCTTTCTAAACTTGCCAGGATTCTGGACCTGTGCAGCTGGAGAGAATCCATGCTAAAATATACATGTGTAGGTTTTAATTTTTTTTCTTTTTTTTTTTTATGAGCTGCTGGGCAAGAATAAGGCAGATTTTTATGGTCAGGGGAATGGAATGAGACTCTTTCCTATTAGCTGTTGCCATCACCTTTAGCTCAAAGCCAGGGTGGAGTTGGGGATGAAGGATTTATTCATTTCCCAAGGGAAAAGCAGAGGTAATTCTCTAAGCAGCATTCCCCTGACCCCAGGTGGAAGTCGCTGGAAGCCATCAGGTCCCCTGAAAGGTGCTGCTCTGATGTGAAAAACAAGGATTTACAGATAGCACCGAAGGTTTTCTTTTGGGAACCAAGGATTTTTTGTGTTTTGGCAGTGGAAGGGTGTGCCATTTCCTGTGACTCACAGAAACAGAGCAAGAGGAGGAGAAATGACTTTGCCAAGAGCAAAAGGGTCCCCAGGGAGCAGTGGGTTGTTCTTTCCACTGCTCTGTGTGCTGGAACACTCCATGATTCCCTTTTAAAAGAAGTTTGGGTAGGTAGGGATGAAATGTCTTTTGATCTCATCCTTATTTGTTACATTAACAGTACATTCAGAGAGGTACAAGACCAATCCTGGTGGTTGTATTTGGCTGGAATTAGTGCAGGTGGTGCCTGGACACTTTACCTTGGAATTTTTCTGAGGCAACAGCTACCTCTGGGAACACAATATAGAAATACCCAAACCTTGCACACAGGCCAGGTCCACAATTTGAGCCAGCACAAATTGGAGGTGGATTTTTTTTGTCTATTTTTAATTTTGCCAGTCAAAGTTTCACCCAGTGGACAGGACAAATGCTGTTTAAATTTCAGTAGCATGTGAGTGTAGGAAAATGAGCTGACACTTTCTGTATTCTGCAGAAATTTTTAATACCATTCTTCTATTTGTAGTTAATAAGACAGGTCTAATTCTCAATACTAGAGAAGGTCTGGAAACTTGGTTAATTTATGTTCATAAGATACTCTGAGATCCTTGTGTGAAAGGAAGTATAGGAAGTATAAATTGAGGAAAATTAACTCTCAACATTTGTATGAAATATTAAATATGTAGCTAAGAGAAAAAAAAAACCACAACAAAAAACCCTCATAATTTAGAGTCACTTTGTGTTTTATTACATCTGAGATCATGAGAAAAAAGTGATTTGGCTATTTTATGAGGAGGTGAACACATGTATACATGGTTTTGTAATCTCTAGACTGTCTGGGTAAGGTTTTTTTTGTGGAAGTTAGCCTTACTGTAGATATACACACTTCATTTAAAATTCAGTTGTATTTTTTTCTGTTCATTTCCATTTTGTCATATCTTATTCAAACTGTGTGCGATTTCTTTGTAAAATTGATTAAGATTTCTCTGTAAAAATCATCAACTGATCTCTGACAGATAACACTGCTCTATTTCTGTTTGCCTGAGCCAGAGATGTTTAAAACATTGAGAGGAAAACTCTAATGAATTGCTCTGGGGAATTTGCCTAAATTCCTTCCTTACATCTTTCTGTTCATCCTTCCTTCCTCATTCAAATCATTCCATTTCTGTTTCTTTATAGAGCAGTGTTGCAGGAGCCTGTGTATGGCAATAAGGTACTGATGGAAAAACCTCACCATGCTGGATGTGGACTCATGTCAAAACATATTGACACTCAAATAAATATGTGAGAAAATGGATTCTCTGTGTGGCAAGTGGCAAAAAGTAGTCCACCAGCTGCATTTTATTTTCCAGATTCAGTCACAAAGTCACAGATAGTGATACTATTGTTAATTTTTTGAACTACTTAAGCTGCTGTAACACTGTTTTATCATTGTTCTGGAAGTAGCAAATGTGGGAGCACAGATAAGGCAGTAATTTTTTTTTTCATTATAGTATATGAATTATTTATTTTCAAGTATTTTAGGTATTATTATTTTCAAAATAATAATCCAAGGCATAAAAGTCAGGTACTTTCTGCCTGAATTAAAATATAAGGGGGAGAAAAATCCTAAAGTATTTCTAACACATAGGAACTGAAAATTGTTAATTTTTAAATGTAATTATTGCATAATTTTGTTCTAAGTATTTTATTTTGCAATATAGTCTAAGGCGTGAGGATAATCATGTAATGTTACTCAAGAGACAGTAGTGAAGATTTCTGGTGTATTCTTCACCTAAGATAACAGCCAAGTTCAAAGCTAGAGAAAAAAATGTCAAATATAACTTGTTACAGAAGTTGAGTTCAGGGGTTTGAACTGGAATCCCACCCCAATTTCCAGTGTAGAGTGTATCCCCAAGTATTTTCTTCCTGCAGTAATGAAAAATCACCTGAAGTAATTGAAGTAAAGCAATGAGAAAACTTGGTAAAACACCAAAACTGCAGAACATAAGCCCCATGAAAATAATTTGCTTAAGCATATTTTAATGTGTCATTTATGATAGCTTATTTTAAAATTATGAATTCATGACATGGGATGGTAGGGAATTAGGTTTTCCCTGATACCCAAATACATCCTGTTTTTTTAGTTCTCCAGAGAATTCAGACAAATTCAATGCCTTCAATCTCTTTTTATTTGTATTGCTTTACACTCATTCTTGCCAGGGCTCTCATAAATGTCAGACTGATTGCTGAATCCAAAACATCTTAATAAACTCAGAGTCGAGCTTCATTGTTCAGCAGAAATTCTTTGAAAGCAAATCAAATTGTAAGCATAAAAGGAATGTGGCACTTGTGTTTGGGGAGCAAGAAAGGGTCTCTCATCACACACTGACCAATTTTTGGTGATAGTTAAATGAAGGAAAGAAAACCAATCCTCGCAGAGCCCACCAGATTTCAGATCAGCTGCTGAGGGAACAGCCTGTCTCATTTTTGTCCCGTTCAGAACTGCTCATGGTGGCCAGTTCTCCATTCCAAACTGGTAGGATCTGTTATGTGTACATCTGGATTGACTTGGGGTGGCTCGCACTTTTAAATCAGGGGGTTTAGGAGTGGACAGCAGGGCAAGCAAAGGGGTTGGGCACCCTGGTGAACTGCCAGACTTCAGATCTGCCACACACTGCTGGATCATGAAAACAAGTTCAGCATCTTCCTCGTATCAGTTCTCAGGGGGAAAAGCAAGGAAAAAATGGGGAGAAAAAAGTTGTTGTATTTCACAGAATCACTGGGATGGAAGAGACTTTCAAGATCATCGAGTCCAACCCAGCCCCAACACCTCAACTAATGCACGGCACCAGTGCCACATCCAGGCTTTTTTAAACACATCCAGGGGTGGTGACTCCACCACCTCCCCAGGCTGGCCATTCCAATATTTAGCCTTCAAAAACCAGGAAGGGAGAACAGATAAATTTGTATCATCTCTCCCCTCTCTCACTTTGACAAAGGCCAGCCCAAGTGTGCAGTTTGAATTTCTCTCCTCTCAGCCTTGGCTCAGTTTGTACCTGGTGACATTATTTGGTATCCAAAGGCCTGCACGTATCTGCAGCAGTGTGTGCCTGTTCTGCATTCTTGGCAGTGATAGCCTTCTGCTGGTTTATAAAAACGCAGTGATCTGAAATGAGAAGGTGTTTTGTCTCACTGCCTCTGAGTGTGTGCAGAGGAGCACAGGAGCACGTGGGGGTTTAGGAGATGCTCGTTCCTGCCTGATCCCAGGGCTTGTGTGACACAATTGCTGCTGGCAGGGAGCTGGCCAGGAGCAAGGAGGGGCATGTCCTGTTCTCTGTGTGAGCACTTGGGGAAAAAAAAAATCAGAAAGAGTATTCTTCAAATAAGCTGACAATTCAAAGCCTGGAGTTTCTAATGAGCTGTCAGTGTATGTAAAACTGGTGTTTATTCTTAGGGTGATGTGGCATTGTCAGCTGAACGATTGATTTGCAAACCCAGCCTGCTTCAAGTCTTCAAACCCACCAAGGTTTACATGTGTTAGGGATGAAAGCCATCCTGCCAAGCAAAGTGGTAGAAGGGGAAGTGGTGGTTCAGATTGCTTTTCTGGAAAGAGTGATTTTTTTTTATTTGGAATATCAAAATAGAAAACCCACAAAAGTTACTGCAGGAAAAATGTTCTGCTGTTACACTGAGAGCTGGCACACTGTGGCCTATTCTCCTGTTTCAACACAATATCTGGGGTGAATGCAGCCTTCCAAAAGAAAAAGAAAGAGGAAAAAAAAAAGAAAAAAAGGAACCAACCCATTAAAGCAAACACTTCAGCAAAAGAGTGAATTTTATTCAAAGCTGAGTGAGCTGATGCTGTCTTATTCAGCTCTTTGTCAGGGAGGGGGTAGGTGGGGAAGGCACCACAGCAGCCCCTGTCCCAGAGGGTGCTGGGGGGGAGAATTCTAATTGGGACGTAAATCGTGTTTGTGTTATCAGCAGGCCTGGGCTGGGGCTGTTAATTGGCATGCTGAGATCATTTGGAAATGGTTGATGTAACACCGTGGTCCATTGAACAGGAAGCTCTGCTGTTTTCACAGTTTGATAATCAATGCATCACTGCACTCAATTCCTTTCCAATGTGTGTTTGTTTGTCCTGTTTGCTTAATTGAACAGCTGGAATTACTGTTACATACAACTGAATGTTAATTCATGGAAGAAGAGAATTTTGCTTCTTCATTATGATTTTATGTATAAATTGGAAACCTATGTAACATTAAGTGTTAATTGAGTGCACAAATTCATAGGTTTAATCAACCAGGCATGATAAATCATATTTTGTACAAAAAAAAAAAAGAATTGATTATTAGCTGAGTTTGTCTTTTAAGTGTAGCACTGCTTAGTGAATACACATACACTTTGTTCATACCAACAATTGCTGCTTGAAAACTCAGAGAAGAATCCACTATTGTCTTGTAAAAAAGCTTACACTGACCAATATAGTTCATTGCTTTCTCCTGATCCCTGGGACAAACCTTAAAAAAGTTTGTGGTGCTTGATTTTGCTTAACGATTCACCAGAATACTTTCCCTTAACATTTCACTGCAGCATTTCCTGTGCATTTAACTGAACTGCAGCATGACTGTACCCTTTCAGTTGTTGTCAAAAATGTTGCAAAAATGTGCTTGAAGGTGCCATGGCAATGCAGTTAGAGCGTGAGTTTGTGTTTCAGGGTGGTTATGCTGCCTACCGGTATGCCCAGCCTGCCACTGCCACTGCAGCTGCCTACAGTGACAGGTAAGAACTCCTTTCCTGCTCAGAAATACTTGACCAGTGGAAGTTGAAGATGATTCTATCAATTTGCCTTGTTGAAGTCTTCATAACTGTCTTGTTGCTCTGCAGATAATTGTGATTTCTGAAGCAGGCTGTTTTATTATAATCCATGAATAGCCATAAATTGAGAGGCTTTAGGCCTTAATTGAGAATCAGGCATGAGATGTGCACATTCCCAAGCTGTAGATCACCCACTTAACGTCTGTGACCCTTGTACAATGCAGATAAATAAATGTACAGATTCATGATGGTCTGCTACTAAGGATCATTATTTGTCTTAGGAGTATTATTTCAGTTGATTTAGAACCTTGAACCTATTGAGTGCCCTCAATTCTCATTGACATTGTTTTAGTCAGTGAAAATTGAGAATGAACTGTGTCTAAGCTTGAATTATCCAATGCAAACCAGTTTTTTTTTTCCATTTGCTTTCTTCCCAGGCATTTGATTTTTTGCAATTAAAAAAAAAAACAACCAAAAAAACCAAACAAACAAAAAAAACCCAACAAAAAACCCACAAAAAAAGAAACCCAAAAAAAAAGAGAGAGAGAAAAAAAAAGACAAGTTTTTTTTTCTTTTGCTCTGTATTTTTATCCTCAAAATATAAATCACATTTGGTGGATACAATATCAGGAATGGAGAATCATTAAAATCTGCACATTCAAATACTTTTATCCGCTAAGAGCAATGTCGCATATATTAATGTGTCTTCTTGAGAGATGGATGTTGGAATCTCTTAGAAGTCAATGTCTAAATTGCTACTGACTTCAGTAGGAACAGAATTTCAGAATTTTATCAAATTGCATAAAATTAAGTCTTTGCAGTGTGTGGACATGATTTTGTAATGAGGATTATCCTAAGTTTTCTTCATAAACTGTACCCTTAAAATCTATTTTTAATGTTTTTCAAGTCCTTGAGGAGTGTTCCCTTGTAAAGGGAGGGTGTGTATGGTGGCAGAGACACACACATATATATAATTTGCTTCATGATGGCAGTGAGAAGTAAGGTCACACTTCTCAATACCCGATACAAGAAAATTTTCCCTTGGAATCATGGAAATAACTTCCCAATAATTTCCTATGTAACTTTTACTTACACGCTGAAAATTTTCCTTAAATGCTAAATTAGACAGTGTTTCAAATGCTTCTGTTTTTTAAGGAAATCAAGAGATTAAGAAATTCTAGTGCACAATTTCTTAGATTGAAGCGCTGTTCATGGATTCTGTATTTTTAGAACCAAGTCCCATGGTATGAATGTTACAATGCTATGCATGCATATTTGCCTTTCAAGTGCTTATTCTGGGTAATGAAGATATATTATTTTAAAGTTATGTGAATAAAGTAATTTGCATGTATGGCTGAGGCATGCTGTGTCAGACAGGTAAGCAAGCTACTTTTTATTGATTTTGGGTCAGTAATATTAATTAGATCTGTGCTGTGTGCACTTTGGTGGCAATGTACTATTTCTACTTAGGGGAACCTGCAGAGGTGAAGTGCTACTCAGTAGTTTCATTTCATTTCCACAAAGGTTTGTTAGCATGTTGCAGCTCTAGGGTTTTAATGTGAGCTTTTCTGTAATGCAAAACAACTCCTGCTTCTGAAAGCCTGCTAAACCAAAAGGACAAAATCATAAATAACCTCCTGTGGTCAGCCAGGTTTTGCCAGCTATCACTCAGGTGTCCCTGGATCATTGTATAGGCTGTTTATTAATTAAACCTATGCATTACACAGAGAAACTGAACAATATCAAGCTGACTTTAAATGCTTTAATTATGAATTGATGTACCTTCTCATAAACCAGATCAAAGGCTGTAAGATAAAATATCACTTGGTCACACGTTCTGCTATGGGCAGAGAGTCAACATCAAAAAGAATTATGCTGCCAAAAAGGTAAAGGATTTGTTTAGGAAGATAGTGATCTTAAATACTGTAAAGAAAGCTGGAGATGGCCTCAGTAGAAATGCAGTTCTTACTATCCTTACTTTTTTTTTTTTAAATTGTCTCATTTTCAGATACACTTTATGTCTAATTAGATTGCAATAACCTGTCTTTGCTTGCATAATTTTAGATATCTTAAATGAATTTTATATCTTTTGGATATTTTTTTTATTTATCTTCTCTTTTTAAATGTGGTTAACCTTCATCTTCAATCTCCTTCCCCCAAATGAATATGGCTTCTTGTCTTAATTACAAATCTCATAACTGAATTTCTTTACAAGAGAGTCCCAAAACTAGCATGAAGAACAAAACAAATAACAATCTGCTCAAACATTTCTTTGCATGTGGGAAACTATGTGCAAACATGGATACCTCTGCTTATTCACAACTACAGTTTGTTTAATTTGATTAACTTTTTGTTCATTTAAAAAATAATTTAATTTAGCTAATTTCACTTTTGTGAAATTATTAATATTGAAAGTGCTGAAATATAGTTCAGTACAACTGCTTGTATCTGCTCTTCTCAGTGCAATTATCATCTTCTCTACTCTCACAACACTGAAGATTCCATTTCTCCTTATACACTTACTTAGTGTTCATATGAGCCCCTATTTAATTTAATTACACATGAACTACATTTACTATTTGTATAAAAAATGATGCCCAAAGAAATTGAGCACCACTGACGCAGTGACATACCATGGAAATACTACTTAAGAAATAAGAAAATTTTTTTTTTTTTGGTCACCACTCATATCCATTATGAATGGCAATTGTTCCGTATTTGAAAGACTTCCTAAGTCAGGAGATGGAAAGAGGAAATCTTTAGATTGGAGACATGTTCTGGTAAATTAAAAATAAAGGTTAACAGAAAGATTTGGGACTCTGGAATCAATAGACCAAGTCGATTGATAATGATCACTGTGAGAGGGCTCCAATTGAAGGAATGCCATGGTATCCTTGTTTGTCACAGTTGGAAATATTGCTGGAAATTGGCGAGGAACAGATATACAGGGGAGAGTCAGGTGGCAAGGAAATACCATTAAACCAATCAATGCAAACCCCAAAGTATTTGTCAAGACGCAGATCTCTCCAGTCATTTCTTAGGGTCATAAAACAAAAACAACAAAGAAACAGGTACATTTTGTTTTATTTATGAAGCAATACAATCACTGGATACAAATTCCGAATTCAATTTTTATATTGTGTGATCTATCATATATTAAATTGCACGTAGAGATTTGAAGCTCTTTGCAGAAGTGGATAAAAAAAAAATACGTTTAACTTGCCAAGATTTAAAATATTTCTGATAAGTTTTCCAATTAGTATAAGTCCTAAAAGGGGACCTATTGGTCTGCATATATTCTTCATCAGTCTGGAACTTGCCTGACAAACTCTCTAAACTGAGCATATTTGGAAAAAGCGATTGTAAGGGTGCACAAAAGACACTAAATCAGATGTCAATAAAATGTCTGTATAGCTCTTATTCATTTTTCAAGCAATATTTAAAAATAATAATAATAATAATAAATAGTTGTTAGATTTCTGTCCAAGTCTGAAGTAAGAGAAACTAGCAAGGTCATCCAGTTTTGTGTTCCTGAGGTAGAAGGAGTCGGAGCATGGCAGTGGGGTGTATTGTCATTTTGTCATTGCATGTTCACTTGGTGTTGCTGGTATGTCTGTAATGCTGTACTGGATTTGACAGATCCATCACATAGCTCAGTGAATGGCTTGCTTGAATTAAGCCTATGGGCAGACTTATTCACATTGATTGGCTATTGGTTTTGTGTTTTATGATTTTGATTATTGCATCTTCGATCGGAGTAAGAGAAACGTTCCTTTCGCGCATATTAACGTTGTCAGCAATATTTATGCAAGTGTGTCTGGGAGTGCAGTGAGCAGAGCCCTGACAGGAGGAAGGCAGCCCTGTCTGAGAGGCAGAGTCACCCCCCTGTGCTGCTTGCTGTCCCCGTGCAGGGCCCAGGTGTGTTTATACATGGATGGTGCAGTATCCATATATACACACACATCCCCATCCATCACACACACACAGACACATGCACAGAGGGGAGCTGCACTGAGCACCATCCCCTTCTACAGCACAATGCCAGATTTAAACCTCACTCCAGACCGTGGGGACATTCCCACTGACCTCTTTGTTGTCTGGATTAAATCCCTCATCACTGGAAGCTGACTTTTTTTTTTCTTTTTTTTTTTTTAATAAAATAAGGCACTTTCCAAAATATTTTGCACATAACACTTTGTAGTAAAAAGTATGTTTTGTTTTTTTCCTCCCACTACCAATTTGTGTTACATGTTCTGTGGTTATACCTAGGGTTTTATGATATTTGAGAGAAGGT
Source organism: Phylloscopus trochilus trochilus (assembly GCA_016584745.2). Classification (NCBI taxonomy): domain Eukaryota; kingdom Metazoa; phylum Chordata; class Aves; order Passeriformes; family Phylloscopidae; genus Phylloscopus; species Phylloscopus trochilus. Next base: position 4,464,640 of record WQNJ02000011.1, read on the forward strand.
TTTGTCATATGGAGATTAAGTATCTTCTAGATCTGAAATCTTACTCCTGATATTCTATTAGTTTACATTTTTAACATGTCTATGTGGAGCATTCAATTTTTCAAAGCAGTAGTGTCTACAGAAATAGTTTAATATGTTTTCCACTTCTCTTTGCGCAAGTAGTTGAGAGTAATATTTGGTATTTCTGCTCAGGTTATCCTAAAATAGAATAGGTGCAGATTTGATTTAATAGTAAACATACCATTAAAGAATGAAAATTTAGAATGAAGAGTAAAAAACCACAAAGTATAAAATGTGAGCTTCTATAGCTGAGGAGGGTTTTTATTATATTGTGGACTATATCATCTTCTCTTATGATTAAACAGTGAAAACCACTATATTTTTGTTCAAATTGTTTTCTCTTATTGAAGATTACTAGAGATATATACTAGAAATTAAAGTTTTGATTGCATATAAAATATAATAGCATCTTGAGCCAGAATTAAATTTTCCATGAAATAATTTTATAGAAGCATAAATATTTTAAAATCTGGTGCCTCATTCATTTCATGATTGTACCTTTTTAGGTTAAGGAGAAAGACCTTCTCTACACAGTTTTAGTATGTAAAGGAGTCAGGTTGGAAGAGGAAAAAAAAATAGAATATTGTGGTAACTTTTCAACTTCCACCTGGAACATTCAAACTTTCGTGTATTTTGCTATCCTAGTGGAATCTTAAATGGAAAGGTTTGGGGGATGATCCATAAGGAGGAATTGTACAGCCCATATTGTAGGCTACTCAAATTTTGACAATGAAAACGTTCAGTCAGCACCTTGACCAGGTACAGAGGTTCTGTTTAGCTTTTCTAACAACAGCAGAGAATATATTTAACACTTCTTCTGCAAATGCTTAGGTTTGATGTAGTGATGCTTTATTGGTCTAGTTATTTTTTTCCTGGACAATCCTGTATGGTAGCTAAAGCTTCTTTATTCCCTGTTATTGCAAATAAAAATCAAATTATTGGCTTGGCTGTTACAGAGTGGTAGTGGGTTTGGCCATCTACCTGTTAGAACCTTATGCCTGTGTCATCTCTGGCAGACTGGAGGGTCACTGGCATCATGTTAATATTTCATAATCTCTTTTCATCCCAGTTCATTCAGAGTTTTGGGGATGACTGAAGTATATGATTCATAGTATAACCATAACAGTACCTTTTAGTGACGAGTTAGAAAGTAAAAGTAGGTGAATATGAAATAAAGAAAAGTGTTATAGGGAAAAAAATAATCAAAGCATTTGAAATTCCATGAGCAAGGACTTTATTGCAGTACATTTTGACAGGAATTCCCTGACATGAAAATATGTTGCATAGAGTACTTTCCAGTAACTGAAGCATAGTTTGTTTTAAAATATTGCAGAAATGACATTTTTGAGGGAGACTAAGTGAGTCACATTAATGTAGGAAAACATCACAATTACATTTCTTAGAAACATAATCTTCTACCAGTTCCAGGAAGCTGCTTTGATGTTTGAATGCATCCTCTACTGGCGGGAATTCACCTGTTGTCTGGTACTTTGAGGACTTCATTCACCTGGGTGTAGTTTGACTATTCATGTAACATCCAGGGCACTGCTAAAACTCCACCACCAGTTCAAAACTGAGGGGACAGAGTAGTGAAAAAGCTTAGTGCTATTGCCTAGAATTATGGTAAACACCAATTAGTAAATTTTTGTCGTGCCAGAGCTGGTTTCATTCGTACCCTGCTTCTACTTCTCTTACCTTTAATCTCCATTCTCATTCATTGCAGTGTGAAGGGATATTTTAGGAATCCCCATAGACAAGGAAAGGCTTGGTTATTAGTGTGAAATCTGTTTTGACATCCATGCTGGAAATCATGGAGAAAAAATTGGGAGAGAAGGTAGAGGTAGACTAAAGCCCAGATTTCCATACCTGGCTTCTTGATGTGCTCAAAGCTTAAGGTGCTCAGTACTTCTGCTGTCAGGTTCTTCTTGAACATAGGGAGAGCTGTTAAATGCTCATCATGTTCCAAAAAAATAAATCAGTGCACCTCTTCCGACATTTACATCTCAGCCTCAGTATCCTCTCTTGGTTTTGTTTCATTCATCCAGCCTCTGTCTGGTTATGTAGCATGACTTAACTTGGGAGTTCTTTATTCTGATGTAAAAGCTCATAGTAAAGAACTGTGATTATGAATATACTGATGCATTTTCATACCTTTTCTCTAAAAGGAACGGGGAAAGGACTGGTTAACATTTTTGAAGTAGGAATTATCTCAGTACTAGCTCACAAAAACTTCTTTGCTCTCAGAGGATATTGGAAGAAAGTGCAACTTTGAAATTTCCCAGCGTTGTATTCAGCAGACTGGATAAATGTGAAGTTGGGGAGCTGCTAAAACATTGATTCCTGAGCCAGCAGACCAAAACTGTTCCAGGGCATTGGGTCACTGCCTGTGACATGATAGACCATAACAGCTCCTTTGGACATGTCAGTGGCTAATTACACACTTCTCAGTTCCCAGATCATTGGCTTGATAGCCCACAAAGAGGCAGATTAGAACGTGCTCTAAGTGTCGTCAACCTGAGTGCTTTGAAACCAAGGAGGAATTAAGAGCATTGTGCAGGAGGCAGGCAGAAGATAAAGGAAGGAAATGTTATTAATAAAACTGGGATGACGTGGATGTAGTCTGCATGGATTAGCTGTGTAATTTGCAGTGTGCTCTGGCAAGGTGACTAAGTATTAGGAGAGCGAACTTTAAATAACAATGTTGATGAAATTAATCAAGAAAGAGGCAACTTACACTCTTGCATGTTTTTACTGTAGCTTTTTGCACCTCCGAGGAGTCTAAAGCATTTGATTAGGTATTTAAGTAGATTATTTTCATATTCCTTTGGGCTTGTCAAGCTTCTGATACTCTAAAAATCCACCTGAGGCAAACATCAGATTGTAAGAATACTGCAGGAGTGGGAATAGAATGTTTATCCATATATCCTAAAGAAAATTTGTTGTGAAAATTGCTGTAGGGTGTTTAATATACATGCAGTAAAAATAAAAAAAAAAGGACTTTGTTTAAATCAAACGTGTACCAGCTTCTAAAGTTCATTTATGTTTTTCTTGAATGATTTCTTAAATAATCCTGGCGAGGTTTTCGTGTATATGGTATATAGGTAAAACATGAAAAAGTTATGCTGTCAACTAATTTACTCTAAAGTTATTCCAAACTTAATATAATGTAAAGGGAAAGAATTGCTGTTATTCATATTGCTGAAGTTTGTAATTACACTTCTGTATGTTGGGAAACTTTATAGTGGATAAAATGGTGGCTACCAGTAAACCATAATAATTGCTATGAAATCAGAAACAATTATGAAGTATATTTTTGAGGCATTATTTTAAGCATGCCATGATATACATAAAGAACAAGTCCCCTAATTAAATGAATGGATATTTTTAATGTATTTTAGTGAATTTACTGATTCTTTACACAAAGCTGACTACAAAATGCTCTTTGCCTTAAAGAGAATGAACAATATGTCCAAAATATATAGTCATAAACAAAATTTTCAAATGTAAGTAGTAAGATTTCAAGTATAACCTTAGTTTAGCAGTCCTGGATCATAATGACATCGATTTATGTTGCTGACGTGGAGCACTTCTGAAACAAAATTACTGCCCTACTTCCTCAAGTATTTAATTTAAGTGCACAGTCTGTGTTAATCACACTAAAAGGCCAATAATTTTAGAGCAGTCTGCCACTGAGATCAGCATGAATTCTGCTATGGATTTGTGTGGTATACAAAATTTCACCTATTAGGTTTAGGTTTTATTTTAAAATGTCCAGATCTACTTAAAAAATCACGTGTTCCTCTTACAGATAAATATTCCTCTTTTGACTCTGTATATTGCATTACTAATGACAAATAATTTCATACTAAGTGTAATATATTGAATGATCATGCATCAAAAAATTCCATTGATGCAGCAGATAATACGAGTTAGATCCAAGTCTATTTTTATAGCTCAGATTAAAAAACAAAGCAAAACAAACAAACAGGGAATAAAATTTATAGATCTAAAATATGAAAAGTGAAAGCTACAGATTTTCCCACTGGTTGTGATGTAAGATATTGTCCACATTCGGGCAATATATTAAAAATAAACTTTCTTTTTTTTTTTTTTTTTTTTTTTTTTCAACAACAGTACTAAGTTGGAAGGTTGAACCTATTTGCTAGAATTTTTCTTTATAGCAACATTGAGGGCTAGTGTGGAAGGAGAGAGAGCGGGTGTTTGTATCCAAGGCACTGCCATGGCAGAATTGTTGTACCCAGCCTGTGGACATTCCTCCAATCTGCTTTACAGCATCAGTTGGGACTGTGCTAAAAGGAGTCTCTCTCTTCTGGAATTTGAGTGGGTTGTTTAGCTAGTTCAATATCAGGACTAAAAAAAATCCTTGCCCATCTGCTGGGGAAAGCCTGAGATAAGAATACAAATTATGAGAAAGCACCTTCTGTTGACCATTTTTCCCTTCAGGTTTTTTTAATCCCTTTAGGTTTGGGGGTTGGTCAGTTGTTGGTTTTGGGGTTTTTTGGCTTGTTGTTTTTTGTTGGTTTTATTTTTTTCTCTCTGAGTAAATGAAATAATGCAGGCATAACACTGGGCTTGGGGATGCACATTTCCATTGGTGTGAAGAAGAGCTGAGGGTTGGGGGTTTTTTTAGGTTTTTGGGGTTTTTTTTTTTTTTTTTTTTTTTTTATTGTTTTTGTTATTGTTTTTGTTTGTTTGTTTTTTGGGTTTTTTGGGGGGTTTGATTTTTGTTTTGTTGTTTTGGTTGTTTTTATTTTTTTGATTTTTTTTTTCTTGAAGGCTTTTTTTTTTGCAATTGCAGAAGTACTTTTTGGTTTTAAAACAAATTATTTCTGGTCAAGAAGTTGGGTAACTGGTAGCGGGATGAAACTTAATGAGAGATTTTGTTTCTTTCCTCTCTCCTGCTGTCTTTGGCACTCTAAATTTTGGTAGAGACATCCTGTCATTGGCTAAAGCACACTGAGATGTCCTGCACTGAGCACAAAGAGGAGGCAGAGGAGAGCAAGGCAGAGGTGATGAGCGTGGCAGAGGAATGAAGGGCTGGCTTGAGCTGCCTGAAATCAGGGCTGTGGTTCCATTTCAGACACCCTGGGGCATAGAAGGGACCTGGGGAGGCAAGGGGGACCCAGCATCTTCTGCAGTGGCAGCTGAGCCCAGGCAGATGGACAAGCTGCCTCTGCTTGGGCAAGGCAGATGGGCTTTAGTGTTTTCTCTGCAGCAACATTTATAGAAATTAGCTGCATTTGTTTCTTTTGAGTCAGGGTTTTCCTCTGTCTGCTTTCCAAGTCTGCCTCAAAATTTCAGGAAAGAAATGGTCAGGAATGGTGCATGTAGGAGAGCATTATCTTGTGATGAGGAAAGCAGAGGACCTCAGTGAAAGCCAAATATCTCCATCCTCCTCTCTGTCTTGGCATCTTTGGTTAGGTTGAACAAGAAATTCTGCAGAGAAGAATAACCTGACATTGAAGAAATTAGTCTAATTACCTTCCTAATGCACATATTGTTAGTGTTGTTGAAGATTGATACCACATGAATTATTTATAGTTTTATTCTTATTTCATTTAATATATCATATAGGTGTGGCTGTGAAGTTGTCTAGTTGTCTTTGTGTTGTGATTCAAATGCTGTGGGTATGATAATGCACTTTGATCTTACAGTAATGGGAATATAAAGCATGATAATAGCAAAATCAACCTTCTAATTATAGTTATTATGCTAATATTAAAAAGTTTAAATTCTTTGATGGCCTTGATATTTAAATTTAGGACACTAGCAGGAGAGAGTTGGGAAGGACTTAATAAAATGATTATAAGGGAAACTTTGTCCATCCTTGACTATTTCAGACACCATTCAAGGAGCCAGCAGTCAGCTATATTAAAATTCATAGTGAAAAAGCCCTCAACATAGAGTCCTCACAAGAGCAGCAAAGTCTTAATGTTTAGAGCATGAAGGAAGCATATAATAGCCTTAATAATATAATGGAGAAATATTCAGAGGTACCACATATGACTCTGCTGGGAAAAATCCTTGCTGCACGCGATAGTTAGCACCAGATCCTTGGGGAATCCAGCTTGGAGCAGCTCCAGGAAGGGAAGGCAGTGCTTTTGGTTAAGCTGCATCAGTTTTACCAGCTGAGATTCTGATCCCTGAGCTCTAAATACTGGCTTTGTTTGTCAGTCCCACAGCGGTCCTATCAGAAAAAGTCAGCAGATCAAATATAGTTTAATTCTTTCCACTGTAACTTCTGTTCAATATTGTGTTTGCCTTCATCCTAATTTTTGATGTTCGGGGTCTCTGCACTGTTTTCAGCAGTTCCTGGATTTTTGGGTGGGCGTCTGAACCTCTATGTTAAGCAAAATTATTGCTTCTAGTTTTGTGAAATTTGTCAGCAAGGCCCGGGAATTCAGGTCTAGGAAGCGTAAGAATCACTGTATGTCAGTGGATTATCATTTCTTTTACATTTTAAACTTCCTAGAGCCAGTGTGATTAATTTCTTAAAATTCCCTTTGACCTCTAGTATGGCTTCTATTTTAAGGAGGTTCTGAGCTCCTTTAAGGTGCTGCTGAGCAGGAGTGATTGGGAACTTCTGGGATTCATGGTTGAGATTAGGTGTGTGCCAAAATTTTCTTCTCAATCGTGTGCTGTGTGAAACAGTGGTGAGAAGTCCAAGTGCCACCCAGCATTTTAAGGAGAGGAGAGGACACACAGAACACTCACTGGCCACACATTCCCTGCATGGGTTTTCCACCCAAAATTACCTTTTAAGTTTATAAATTATAAATTTATACCTTTTAAATTTATAAATTCCCACACACCCGGGAGCTCTGAGCACCTGAGGGGCAGCAGGGCCAGTGACTTGCAGCAGAGAAAGGAGGTGGGAGGCTGGTGCTTTTTGAGGAGTGGGGACTAGAGGAGCTCGTCCCCTTCCCAGGATGGGATGACTCCATGGAAGCTTTTAGAGGGAGCACTCAGGGTTTATTCTGCTTAGGATGGAATTGTGTTTCATGATGGTTATATCCCCCAAGTCGTAACAAAAGAGTGTCTGAGACCCATTCTCTGAATCTCTTCCTATCTTCTTCATCCAGGTTCTGAATTTTCCAACAGTAGAGTGGGCAGAGCACTTTTGGGCCAGGTATTTCTTCACAGAAATGCTTGTGTATATCAGACATCCATAGCAAGGACAAGGCTCAGGCTCCAGTGATTAAAGAACTTAAACCCCTCAATATATATGAAATCTCTGTTCTATAGTATGGCATGTTTTCACCAGTTTCAAGAAGAGAGAAAGCAAGCACGTAATGCATTGGATATGCAAAAGGTCTGCTGGATAGAAAGAGCAGGTGCCAAAAGAGAGAGGTTTCTGTCAGATGTGGGGCCTTAGAGGCACACATTTGTTACTGCCAAAGGGACTACAGGGAATGGAGCAGAGGAAATTACAACATATTCAAACCTTTGAAGATAGTGTGGTGCAGGTTCAATAACTACCCCAAAGGAAGAAAGCTCATCTAAATCATTTAATAGTACTTCTGTTGTTCTCCCCTTCTGTTCTTGTTTGAATTCAGGATATATATCAAATGTTTAAACTTTTTTTTTTTTTCAAAATTTAAAACCATCTTTATTACCATACTGGTAAAAAAACGAGTTAGTTTTCAATTTGCTGGAAGAGATAAAAATTGATATATAGGCTTGAGAGAAGCAGTAGTATGCAGAGTGTTTGCCCTTGGGAAGTAGCTGCTCAGATGGAGCCCAGCCATTTGGAGTCCCAGCAGCACATTTTCCTGACCCACACTGTCTGGGAGACATCAGAGAGCTCAGACTGCTAAAGGGTGCTGCTCCTGCATTTAAAAGGATTGCACTTAGCCCAGGGTGTGAGGATCGGGCAGGTTGGATATATCCAACTGTACATTCAGATCAATGTATTTGTCATGTTATGCTTTCAGGTTTTATTTAATTTTTTTCCCTATCGAACAGCCAGTAATGTATTTTAAAATTTTATTATTAAAAAGTTTCTTCTGTTTAAATCTGTGTTCCTTTTACATCTGAAGTATTAACCAGTGAACAGTAAAAAATTGGTTCTATACTTTCACTGTTAATACACAAATTAAATTATGGAAGTGCTTCTGTATCTTAATTGAGCAGGGCTTATTGTATAATAAAGTTGGGTCCGCTTACAATTCCTGTACTTTTTTGAATCATTAAAAGTGTAGCAGTGATGAGGAACACTAAACCGACCTAAAACGCGCCATGAATTTTCATCAGAGCTGCCTTGTGAGATTTTCAAGCCTTGTAAGCTCCACAGGGTTAGTGCAGAGAAGTGGTTCCCTTTAAAGGGAACGCTCCACGTTTGCAGGGGACTGGGGGCAAGGTGAGCTGTCCTTTGCCACCTCTGCTCTCCACCTGCTTTAGGGCAGAAGGGGTCTGGTGCACCACAGAGCAGCTTCACCCCAAAGGACTCCTCCTGCTGGCTCTGGGGCTGTCCACACAAAGGACTAACCCCTGCTTTGCCCATCAGCCGTGATGTCTGTGATGCCTCTGATGAGCAGTTTCCCCTCTAAGTCTGTGTAGCCCTGGTTGGTGCCTGAGATGTTTTGGTTTTTTGAAATTCTTTTCCCAGAGAGTTTTCTGTCAACAAGAGACACATTTTTCTAACTGTAACCTTTGTTTGCATTCTTTCCCTAAGAGGGATTTCTTGATGTCCCTCTCGTTTGACCAATGAAATTAAAAAAGTTTGTCTTTGTTTCACCAATTAAGTTGTTCTCTATAAAATAGTATTAAAAAAAAAAATTCCCCAAAATAAACACAGTCATTTTCAGCCTTCTGAAATCAAAGTCTGTGTTGTTGTAGTGTACAGCAGTGTCAGGTCTATGCAAACAACAGTATGGAATTTAGCTAAATAAATCCTGCCACTATAAGAACATTAAAGCCATCAAAGTGCTAAAGAATTTCTAGTAATTGCTACAAATAACAGCTAATTAGTTATAAAATATTGAACTGGATTATTGGACTCCAGCCTCTAGTCTTTTCATTCTCACAGTTGCTATGCTGACCAATATTTAACTTCCTACTTTTAAAAGTTATGTGTGGAGTTGTGAAATTAATTTTACAAAAGCAAAATAGTATCTTGCTTTGAAGCAGTATAACAAGGGGTGTTTATAGTAGTTGTTTTTTTTAAATAGGTATCACTTTGGGTTTATTTTTTTAATTAGTTCTTTCCCAGTAATTAGTAACGACATGGTTTAAAAAAGAGTAAGATTTCAGAAGAATTTAAATAATATTTGTCATCCCAAAGGACAAATTAGTTAGTGTTCTGGGGTCTTTCTGGAAGTACTAACCCAGCATATTACCCTTGCAGATAGTTCTATATTTCAACATCTGAAGGTAGAGAATCTGTGGCTAAATGTTCCACTGTTCTGAGCAGAGATGAACAAAAGGAGCCTCTCAGTAACCACTTTAAGAGGCATTTAAGGAAAAGTGATCTTTTCATTTAGATGAGAGGGCAGTTTAACATCTTCATAGAAATGACTCAGAAGGATTTTCTTCAGTAAGTCTGCATTGCTACTGGCTCAGTCACTGTTAGGAAGCATCTAACTTTTCATGTCTACAATTTTCACAGAGGTGGTAGCAGTGAATACAGTGACAAATTATGCTGCCTATGAAATACAGAGTAGCTCTGTATTTATAATGTAAATTTTATCCCACTTTGTTTTGTTTTGTTTTAATTCATGTCTTTAGCAGTACTTGTTAGGTAAATCTCATTAGCTCTTGAAACTGTTGCAGATGACAAAATAAAGAACAAAACTGCCAACTGAACTTAATGAAAAGATGAGAATGCAAGAATGTACAATTTTATCACAAAGCTCCTACTAACCGACAGTGTCAGTATTTCTGCTAGGGTAGAGGCAATAATCTGCTTTTGGACCTATGCAATCCTGTCCCTAGAGTACAGACTGCAGATTCCTTGTTTTGTTATGGATTTATTTTTTTCCCCCTCTAGAACGTGAACCTTTAAGTAACAAGGTTCACAGATTTCTAAATGAGAATTTCAAATCTCTTGATACATTGGGTATGGAGTAATAGAAATAGATTTTGTTCCCTTAGGGCAGAGCTCCTCAAGGTTTTGTTGCCCCTGAGGGACGTTTGCTCCTGCATGGTTTTCAGGAGGAGCCTCAGTGCTTAGTGCTTGCAGAGCTGTTTTTTTCCAGGGGGTCCTTAGCCTGCATCCTTTGGCTCCTGGTTGTTAAGCTTGCATTAAGGCTGTGCAAAGCTCAGTGTCAGGTTTTTGCTGTGCCTGGCAGTGCAGGGGCTGTGTGCAGCTGGGAGGAAACCACAGACAAGTGTCAGCCCCGCACCCGGGTTCATTAACCCTGCACAAAACAAAAATACCCCCGGGAAGCTGGGTATCTGCATACAAAGGAATCATTTGATGCTAATCCACAAACATGGTTTCCACTAACCCAAATCCTGATTGCCTAGGTTTCAGAAAGGACAAATCAGGATTTGTGCCATAATGAAGTTTTCTGCATTTTTGAAATACCTAGTGCATTTAGTGTTTCTCTTTTTATGTTACCTGGTTTAAAAAAGAATTTTGCAAGAGAAGGTTTATATTAAATTACTCATATCTCTAGCTTATTCTCCTAAGATTCTGCAAAAGACTTCTATGTATTTGGATGACAGTATATGAGAATATACTATGTCATTTCTTTAAAATAAATGGCAGAAAATTAATTTTCTGATTGCAGTCATATTAGACATAGAAAAAGCAAAATATTTTAATTTCATTATCCTCCTTTCAGATGCACAAAGTAAATTGCAATTTAATTTTTTTTTCAAAAGCGCTTTTTACATATTTTGCAGTAGTGCCCTTTAATAGCTATATCAATATATTGTTTTATTTTTATTAGACTTCATAAATATATTGACATATCTGTAACACTAAACATGAAGCTTCCAATGCAAGAGTTTGTACATAGTCCATATCCAAATGTCACCATTATTTCATTTAAAAGATCCCAGCATGTCTACCTCATGATCCTTATGAACTCTATAATACTCAACACTTTTTTCTTGCTACATTCATTAAAATTAAGCACCCTTCCCTTACCCCATCTGTAAACATCAAGTCAATTGGCAGCTAGCACATTTCCCAGTCAGCAAGCAGTATTGTGAATTTTATCTTCTCTTGCAGAAATCAATTCGTCTTCGTTGCAGCAGATGAAATTTCTTGTAACACCTCTGCAGGTAACAATCATTGATACTTCTTGATGCATCCATCCAGGTCTCAATATCCTTTTTCACATGCTGCATTTAATTCGTAAGGCAAAGCGCAGGAAAGTCCGTAGTATAAATCTTTGGAACAGTTTAATGAATTTGTAGCTCCAGCCTCTAGGTTCTGCCATATAAAAGCCATTAGGATATTTTGCTGACTTTGGTGTTTTGTTTCTAGTTGAAGTATGGGATGGCCTAGTGTGTAAGGATATGTTAAACCTTCTGATAAAAGCTTCAGGACTTTCAAAAGTCAAACCAAACAGAACTGATGAGAAGAGCCAAGGCTTAGATGTGTGTAGGACATTGTAAGTGCTGTGGATGTAACAATTTCCTTTTCAACTCGTTGGGGGGCAAATGGTGCCCACGGGGGTATTGCAGACCCTAAAGCACTCACAAAGTCTATCCTATGGATGAGATAGTGGGAGAGAGGGTCTGTGCCTTCAGAGGATCGCTCTCTAGTAAGTAAAAAAGTCTCAATATGCTATCATGTTGTAAGCCACGGGTACAGAAGAATGAACAATGTTTTTAAAAGGTCTATTTATATTTTATGAGTATATTGAATATTTGAAGAGGTTTTCTCTCTTTTAAGCAATAGAGTTTGAACAAGCTTAGTCTTAATTCAGGTAAGGATGGTGTTATGTTGCTACATAAGAAATCAAAAGGCAAAAAATAAATAGTAACCGTGCCGGGGCTTATTCTGCCAATAATGTTGTGCAAAAAATCAAGATCTAGAAGCTTCTGATATTGAAGGATGAAAAGGTATATAGTGTGAAATCAAATGTTGGTATTAAGAAGTGTTTGCTCATAGAGTTTTATATTAGCAGAAATAGAAAGATGACGAGATTTCTGTTTATGCCATGATGATCTACATAGAAACAAATAGAGAACATTTATGGAAAAGATGATCATAGCTAAACTCAAAATATGCTAAAATTGTTGTAATCTCTATGCTAGCTGTAGCTTTTTTGGTGGTAATCTGAAAAGTTCTTCAGTAGTAAAACCCGATTCAACGTGGATTTTTCCAAGTCCTGTAAATTATGAAGTAAATACATTTTGAAAAGCCAACATTTGTCACATTCTTCATATCACTCAACTTGGATTTTGGCTTTGGTTATTTCACTTGAGCTTCCTGCTCAGCTCTTTGTTGAAGTGAGCTGTAGTAGGGAGGCTGCTAATTTGTAAATCTAAGCTTTGCTGAGTAAGAATAAATATATTTATTTTAGCAATTTTTGAACTTGGAATTCTTGAGTTAGATGTGGGGTCTGTGGGTCCAGTTTTGCAAAGTGAACCCTTCTAAGCAATAATTCTTGTTCTAGTAAAGAAATCTTTCTTTCTCAATTCAGGCACAATTTAAGTGCCCAAGACTTTATAACAGTTATTCCATATATCACTTCTTTAGAATTCCAATCAAAAATACATTATTTATATAAAATATAAATGTAATTTATCAGTGCATTCAGTGAACTTTGCACAAAAGGAAATGGATCTCTCTGTGTATTTATTGAAACTTTTCAGTTTACCAGTTGATTACCTATGTTGGAGTGATTCAACAATACGGTGTTTATCCTAGGCATAGTTTTGAGCATATGATAAACACATCCATCACAGGTGACCATAGGTGCATTTTTTTTTTGCACTAAATATGAAGGGGAAAGCTGATGAAAACCTGTACCTGCTGTTCCTTATCTACCTAAGTTTCAGTAAGACAAATTAAATTACTTTTGGCTTCATAAAAACGTAATTCTCCAGCCCGTATTCCTGTGAGTCAAAATTGCTGAAGTTGAATTTGGTCTTTTGGATTTGTAAGTTGACATCCAACTATTTTATTATCTGATGTTTTATGTTTTAATACATGGACCAGACATAGAGATTCTTTGAGAACCAAAACTAACATTCCTGTGGTTTTTCAGATGCATGCAAAACACCTGCAGTATGATTTTATAGTGCTTTTTTAGTGCTCCTAAGCTCAATGACAGTAACTCTACTATGTTTGTAAAGTTGAGATCAAGTGAAGATACTTATAAATAAGCTCAATGATTGAAATGTGAGTATATGTATGTTTGCATTGCATTCCCACAAAGGATGTGTGTGTTTGTGGATTACAAATAGTAATATATAACAAGTAAAGCTTTGGTTGGAACTTGATCATCAATTGGAAATGGGAGGTCCTGGGTGGTTCTGCTGGTAATATTCACTCTTCTCAATCCTTTATCATTCCTGCCAGAGCATACTTAGCCCTCAGCCACATGGTGGGTGGTTTGGTTTGGGGTTTGTTTGTTTGTTTTGTTGTTGTTTTGGTTTTGTTTTTGTTTTGTTGGGTTTCTTGTTTGTTTGTCTGTTTGTTGTTGTTTTATTTGGGAATAAAGTAGTCTTGAGTAGATAAATGTGTTAATGAGCGATTTGTGTCCATAAACACATTTCTATTTGTGTATCCCTGTCTGTTCTTGAATGCACATTACAGAAGGGAAACCTCCTCAGATACCTGACAGAGGGATCCTTCCATGGGAAATTTAAAAGCATTTCACTCTTGATTGCATCCAGTGCATTCTGAGGCTAAAAAATAATTATTGTTCAGAGGAGAAGTTCTGCACTTCTGGGATAGATCTTCCCTGGCAGACATGATTAAAGGGTTTGCAAGTAGATCTGAACTAGAACAGAGACAGGGCAACTATCCGAAACCTCCTGTTGGTTTGATGATGGAATTTTAACAAGGATCTCTGAGGAGCTTCCTCTAGCAAATTCCTGACAATAGTTGCACTGGGGGAGAATTAATCATGAGGTTCTTGTCTGATGGGGGCAATGGGCATCTGCCCTGTCAGTCTCCGGACAAATCAGAATGAGACCCAGAAAAAAAACCTGTGGTTTAATTACGTGTTGGTTGCAGAACATTGTTCATTTTGCAGCTTTATCATTCTTAGTGATTTTTTTTCAAATCAGCTCTCAATCTATTTTTTTTCTCTTTTAGATTTTGTAAAACCAAAATTCATAGTTTTGTAAAGAAAAAGCATTTTTAGTGTCTTTTGCAAGTGCATTCTCAGATGTACCTGCAAATGACATTTTATATTTTTTGTGTAAAAATGGGACAAGGTTATTATTTTATATTTATATTATCTCTCTCTTTACTTCCAGTTTTTAACTGGAAATTAAAAACTAGCCTTTATATAAAAGCAAAAAAATCCAGTGCTGATGCATACTTGGTATTATTTTTCTCCCAAGTGTATTTGCAGCTTATGATTTTGAAATAAGAGAGAGAAAGGCAGGGGTATATATAAAGCTGAATTTGGAATGAAGTATGCTGGAAGTGGATATAACATCTGTCCAATTGTGACTGTATTTATTTACATTTTTGAGCAGAATCAGTCCCAGGAGGAAGGATTCTCTGCGTGTGTGTGTGCGTGTCTGCATGCAAGCAAAAGAAATGCTTTATAAAGCTTTAGAAGTTGACAGTCTTAAATTAAGTTATTGACCTCCATTTGGAGAAAGATACAGTCTCCAAAATAGATTAAACATTTTGAAAGGTTTAACTTCATAACTCCAGGAAAGATGTTGAATAAAAGCAAGCAGCTTCAATAAGCAAACGGTGGGGTTTGTGCTATTGAAATATTTGAAGAGAATATTGGCCATTTTTAACAAATGCAATTGCTCCAGTCACTGCAATTTGCCTGTATACCATCATTAACTTGTCAGTACTAACACTGCCACAAATTTAATTCATTGAACAATAGCAAATATGGAGATACTGATTTAAAACAAATTAATATTTGATGAAGTGCTTAGAATGGCTGCAGTGCCTATTGTGGCAAACCTACCTCTGCCAGGGTAGGTACAAAAATAATTGCAGCTGGTGAAAATTCTGCCATACGAGCTTGCATACGTCTCATTGACCTGTTCATGTATCTGGTAGGAGATATTGATTCCATATACAATGGAATTTGAGAGTCTAATCCAAACTCTTTGGAGAAATGCAGCTTCAGAGGTGTTTCCTTCAGCCCGTTAGAATTACTGTGTGAAGACATATGCTCAGTTGAGAGAGGTCCTTCCCTTTTACTATTGCTGCCAATGGGTTTGACTTCATTTCATGAAGCAGTTTGGGAAAATAACCCTTTTCTATGAGATGCTTTTATGATTATGCTGTGCTCTTCTGCTAATCAAATAAAAAATGAAGATGAAGGAGCAGCTGTATAGTCTTTGTGCTAGTATTTATTTAAGGCTGTACTGCTGTTCCCTGTGAAAAATAGCAGATACTGAAGTTTTTGCTCTGGAAAGACTAGAAAATGTTGCACTAATGCACAAAATTAAACTTCTTCTATAAATTCAAGTGTCCTTTATGCTGGCAGTTTAAACTTGCATTTACTGCTGCTATAAATAGTTGCTTATATGGAATCCCATTTGTTACAGCTTTTACTGCTCTGGGTAGTTTGCGTGCTGAAGATGTTCAGCCACCGGACCAGTTGATAAAAATCAGTAAACACTTTGATTATCCTCTGTTCTTCTTTCAGGAGGTTTGATTAATTCCTTTTTGTCAGGCAGTGGGGGCCCTGGCAGCCCTGGCTGGCGTGGCTGTCACTATCTGTGTGACAGCTTGCCTGCCCGGTGCTCGCGGTTCTAGGTCAGTTCGCATGGCTGCTCAAATGTGACAACATGACAAGATTAAGGAAAGCTGAGGTCCTGTGATTTGTAAATGGAGGATTTGCAATGTGAAGCTCCTTTGATAACAGAAATAGTGAATAATCTGTGTTTGTCCTCAACAAGTGCCTATAGGCACGTGTGCATCTCCTGTGCTGGTTTTGTTGTTTTTTTTTTTTTAATGAAGCAATTAGATTGGTTTTTCTCTGGCAGGCTAAAAATAGAGCACATGAAAGATGGTTTGTGTGTGTGCATGTATGGATGCCTATATTATGAGTCCATTAAAGGAGCAAGGATTCAGTTTTAATATCTTGAGATTGTCATATTGCAAATAAACATAAAACAACGCTATGGTTGCAGAACTTTATACATGATCACAAAAGACTGCTTTAAAATTTAATAAATAAAATACCCAGTATATTTATTATTGAACTAGGTAAGAATTTCTTTGAGCTTTATTGTCCCTAAATATAACAGCGATAGTAATAAGAAATTGCTTTACAGACCTAAGAAATTCTTTATTTTCATTGGAATAGAGCTGGGTTTAGGTGTCACCTGATGGCAAGCCTCACATTCCCCAGTGGCTTTTTTTAAGGAAATTTATATAAAATCTAAGTTTCTTGGATAGAAGCTACACAGAAAGGTGGTGCATAGAATTCTTTTAGACTTTTGATTAGGCATCAGCTTCAGTTCCCACTGTGGTGCGAATCCAGACAGCAAGACTGAAACTGAATGAGAGCTTCTAAGCTGAGATCTGTGCCTGGGATTGCTCCAGTTTGCAGCTGTCCAGCATCAGCTCAGGGGAAAGTCACCTGTGCTGCTGTTTGTTACCCTCCTATGTTTCTGCAAATTAAACTGTATCAGTCATGTTTATTTAAATGTTTTAGAAGGTGGCAGCTCAGCTTTGGCTGGCTGCAAACATCTCACTGATTTTAAAAGAAGACACACGCTAGCAAGCAGCTAGCAAAATTAAAGCAAAATTAAAAGCACGTCTGAGCATCAATGAAACTTCTGCAAAACATGCCTGTCAATTAGCAAGGAAATTAACTGGCCAAACTGAGATGTGACATACATAAGTAAACAGCCAAGAACTGGAAATTCATCTCTACAGCAAAGTCTGCATGGGCTTCTCTACTTTCTCCTTTCTCCAGCTTTCAGGAAAAAGTAAACAGTGCTTTTAATATTTCATCAATGACATATTTATGAACATCCTTTCACGGAATCCTTTCATTATTGCCCTCTATCCATGGTAGACCCTGATCAAGTTTCTTGTCTCTGAGAAAACCTAGGAATGTGTTAGTACTGAAGTGATAGGAAATCCCTTGGGGCTCTGCAGGCACACAGGAGTTCAGCCCTGCAGTACACCTTGAAGTTTCACTACTTATTGTGCTGCCTGTCACTTCCCAATTCTTTCTCTGCTCCACATCACAAATCTGTAGCACATTATAGGTCATGGAAGAGGAAGATGCTATGAATAAAGTATGTGATGGTCCTCCCTTGCACAGTGACCTCAGTGTCTGGTAGTGTGCATTCAAAACTTGGCAAGGGGAACATTAGCATTCTTAACCTTCCCAATCAAGGAAAATGCCTGGAAACTTTTTATCAGCAGATTTCAATTTCCTTGATCTTAAGTAAAAACTTCAGAGTCATCTTTGTCCATTGCTTTCTGAGGTAGAGAGAGACCTGTTGGTGATTCAGGTGACTGAAATGCCAAAGTCCCTTGATGTTAATATCTAAAATGAAGTTATTTAGTTGGTTGCATGTTCTTTGAACACCACCAGCAGACACCATCCTACTGCAGTGGGATGAATTTTAGGTTAAAGGGCTACCCCTGCTGCACAAGCTTGACCCTCTGAGGCTAAAATAGTGCTAAAAACAGCAATGTAGTGTGTGACTGGTGTGCATAGAGAGGAGCTGTGCTGCTTGTGTCATCTCTCTTGGGATCATCATAATTCTGTGACCAAGAGGGAGAGCACCAAGTTAGTTGTTGGAATAATTTATGTATTTCTGTGGTATTAAGGCCAGGTAACCCATGCTTTCCTTGTATTCCTTCCAGGAGCAATTTTATGACTTGTTTGTTCAATTGCAATCAAAGTGGATAAAGAGTGGATGATATTTGGGAAAAGTTAGAAAGATGAGCTTTCCAGTGGTACATAGGCTTTGCTTGTAATATGGCTGAGGTCAGAGTTAGATTGATCTGAAGTAGTGACCAAGTTTGAACTTCTCTCTTTATACTTCTTAAGCAGGCTCATAATTTACTGTAGTTCCTCCAGTGATATGTAGACTTGAAAAAATGAGGGGCAGGTGATTATGATAAGTAAAATATGTGTATCAAATTCTTTAAAATTCTCCTTTTGTACTTCTCAGATCACTTGAGGAAAATGTGTTAACTTGGTTCGTATTTTATGTGGTGAATTTTTCCTTAGTAATTCTGTTATTAAGCCCTGTAGTGTGTGTGTTATTTAGGAGCTTCTAAATGTCTCTCCTATTGGAGCTCCACTGTCTGTCCCAGATGTGTATGGAAATACAGCCCTACTACTAAAGAATTTAAAATCCTAAATGGCAATTACAATTAGAGAGGCACAGAATTCCCCAATTTTTAGACACTTCACCTACTACTGATAACTTAGAGAGATGCTCCCTTTCAAAGGCCCTGATAAAATAAATCCCACAATTTTCCTTTTTCAATTACTTAAAAAAAAACAACAAACAGTGAACAACAAATTGTCCTTTTCTGTAGTATTTTAGCATTTTTAAACCCTCTGCTGAAAATGCAAAATCTTGAAGAGATTGAGGCATAGCATAAGTTAAGAACATACCATGCATTGGTGGACAGCTTGTGGCTACATTTACAGAAGTTAGCATAGCTACATTGGGTTTTTGTTTTGTTTTGTTTTCTTATTATTTCCCAGGAAATTGATAGTCCAGCTATTTAAGAACCAGTGTCAGTATGATAACAAAATACTAGCAAACTTTTCTTCTTTCTTTTTTTTTTTTTTTTCCCCGTGATGTCTTGAATGCTTGTCCCAGATATAGTGGAAAGCAGAGGAACATACCTTGTTCTAGTTAGTGATGCATCAAAATTGTTCCTCAGCTGTGTTCTGAGACAAGAATTTGTGCCTATTGCTTTGGATACATTGTTTTATCACCCTGTAAAACACACAGAAAATCACAGAAAATTGAAGTCTATGAATTTATCAAAACCTTACCATTGGCACATCCCAAATCTTAGGAAGTTGTTTACCTAGAATGATAATTCACAGTGTAAATTATCCCAAAGCATTTAAATGCCACCAATTGTAACGAGAGGTAAGCACGCTGGCATAACAGTGAGCAAATGAAGCAGTGTGTGTGGGACTGAAGCAGCTTACTGATTTGCAGTGTGACAATATAGTTTAAATCCTTCTTCCTATTTTCAGCCTGGAAATCAGAATCTATTCTGCTAACCTTTTGAGCTTCTAAATTTGGTGTCATGCAAGGGCGTGTTTAAAAATTAGCATTTAAAAAGAAACCCACTTGCTTTAAGTTTAAGCTGACACTGTTCCTTTCCTCTGTGGAAATGAAATTTATTAATCATAATAAAACCATCATATTCTGAAGGTAGAGGTCACCCTGAGGAGGAAAAAAAAAAAAAAAAGTCTATTCATCACAGAGGAATTTCAATGCATTTTTTTTTTCCCAGATAATATCTGAGCATGTGTTCTTTCCCCTTTGGAAATATTTTCATCCATGTTTGTGCTTACATGTGTCAAGTGTATTCAGGAGCATGTGAAAATGAAAATTCTGCAGTTTAATTTTATCTATTTCATTTTACAGAAGATGTGGAAGAATTCCTTTTACATTTTATTTTGGGTTTACATTGCACACATTTCTTTAAGTGGAATTTCAATATCCTGTAAAAGAAAAACAAGTGTTTGTTATTTTACCAAGAATATAAGCCTCAATAATTCTGCAATAACATTTCTATGTTAATATCACAGTAAAAGCTTTAGCATTATCATCATATAAATATAAACTATTCTTTTTAAGGAGCAAGGATTAACTTTGGTCACAGTTCTCACGTTAGGATTTCTTCACAACTCTTTTGTTTTAAGAAAGAGACATGGTTTACATAGAAGGATAAAAAAAAAAGCTGTGTAAAACACTGACAATAAGTGATTACTGCTTTGGAAAAAGGGTAATAAAAATGTACTCAGAAGTCAATACTGGGTTGAAACAGTCATATTTTCATCCTTTGAAATTGCTTAATGTGTGTGTTTATCCATATTTTCCCCTCAGTTGTCAAGATTTCTGTTGAATATTGATATAATAATATTATTAGCAACATGGTATATTACATCAGTGTTGTAGACTTGCCAGTTACTTCAGTACTTGGCTTAAATATAATAATAATTTAATACAGCCTGAGCCCTGGGACTTCAGGCTTGGTCCTTGCTTGTAAGAGGCCCTTGCCTTTGGGCCACTTAATGCCATCCCAGGTGACCTGTTGGACTTTGTTTTGTGAGGCAGTGGGACACAGCCAAGGATCCTGCAGGAATGGGATGTAGGATGGAGGCAAAATGCAGCCCTACCACTGGACCAAAATGAATGTATTTTTTACAGATATAGATTTACAGCCCTTGCTCAGCATTGCAGTGGTGCAAGATAATCAAGAAAGAAGGGAAAAAAAAAAAAAAAAGGAAATATACCAATTCCCATTGCTTTAAAAGTAATAATCATGGCATCAAAGCATGTGAAATAATAATGCATGCAATTCCTCTTGTATAAAGGGCACGAGGGACACGTCTACCTTTAAATAATCATTTGCCCTTCCTAGATGTTTTCTTACTGTTGGAATAAAATTTGGCTGGGAAGAATTAAAATTATAATGATACTCAAAATGGATTCTCAGACTTTAAAAATTGTCATAGAGCAGTAATGTTTTCTTCCCTTCAGTGTAGGTGAACAAGACACAAGGGATTCTCTTATGGTTTTATCAAAGCTGAATATTTCAAATCCCCAAATCATGTTTGCATCCTAACGTGGAGGAGGGTTGCCAAGGCTGAGATTTATGGAAGCTCTTCCTACCAGAGAGGCTCCAGAGTGTGGGATCTGTGTCAAACCTGCTCAGAGAACTCTCAAACTCCCTTTCCAGCTCAGAGAACCACCAAGTCCTTTACCCAACACAGATGTGAGCTACTTTCCTTCCCTTGCTTTTCCAGTGGGAATTGCCCATTTCCTTTGTTGGGTAATTTCTAAAGATAAGTTCTCTTAGATTTCAGTGCTTTCAGTATTTCAGTAGAATTGATAGATAAATTTAATCCTTTACTTATCAATACTTTGGAAGCAAAAGAGGAACTATGTATTTTATACAAGCCTTTTACACATATTTTCCTGAGTTACAGACCAGGTCTTAAGGAAAGCAATTGCCTAACACACTGCTACCCCTGGAATTTCAGGTGTCCCTCTGATAGCAAAGAAGACTTCTTCACCCAAATCTAAAGCAAACACAGCTGTGGGGTGAGATACAGAGCCCACACTCTTGAACTTGGGGTGCTTAAATAAATGAATTCATTTTTAATGAGTTATCCCTTCATAGGAATTTGGATTTACTAAGTAAACAGGAGAGTACAACCGAAGGCATTCAGCTATAATGGTTGCACTTTGAAGTGAAGCATCCAGGCTTTAGAAAGCTCTGTAAGAACCTAGATACACATTTGCTCAAAATGCTGCACTCCTGCTGGGAAAAAAAAAAATTCTGATTCACAACGCTGAATATGAACCACTGTACACTTGGAAGTTTTTACTTACTGAACTGTGTTTTCTACTTTTTTGGGGTTTTTTTCCATCAAGATGTGTGGTTATATATTCTTGGAAAAGACAAAGCATATGGCTTCTGCAAGTGTGTGGCCCTATGTTTGTGCAGAGAGTCAGAGACAGGGATGTTCAGTCTGTCTTTTCCATGCTGAACCCTTTAGTGAGCACAGTTGTCACAGGAGGTGATTTGCTGGATTTCCATATGAAAAGAATCTCTCATAAGCTGGCAAATGTTGGCTCAGTGAGATGGAGAATTAGGGATTTATTGTTTGTGGTAATTTCTCCCTCCTTGAATATGTGTCTGTGTAGGTGGGAATGTCTAGTTCAGATAATTTGGTCCTTTTCTCTACCTCACATCCAGGACCCACAGTAGTGGGTGATGGAGGATTGAATCTGCCATGGAAACATTCCTTTCTCAGCTTTCCCTCATCTGGCTAGCTCGGAATCTGCTAATCAGATTCTGCTTGTGGAGGAACAAACATGTGATAATAAAATAGAACAATTGTCATCTTTTCAAAAAAAAAAAAAATTTGTACATGTATCTGAAAAATAAGGTAGTTACACAGAATGAGACCAGTCTGTGGTTACTGTTCACATAAGGCTAAGAAATAATGGTCCTTTTTTTTTTTTTTTTTTTTTTTTTTTTTAAGAGCTATCAAGGGCATTGTTAATCCTTGTTTGCTACATTAGACCTAGTATTCAAGACAGCACTGTAATTACAAGATTGCTTTTGTTGGTCTATGTGACACCTGAGAGCAAATGAAAATTGTTTGATTATGGAAAAAAATGTTAGACACTTGCAGTGGAAGCTGTCCCTAGCTGGCACGTCCATCTCACTGATGGTATTCCTTGTATTCCCCCCAGAGTGGGCAGCAAAGCTTTGTGTGTCAAGGTGAGGCAGAGGGCAGGGCCAGCAAATGCACCAGGGGTACAGGGAAGGGGGGCTCTGAAGTAGTTTCGGCTATAAGGGTTTGGTGTGGGGAGAAATGACAAAAATCTGATTTTCACATCACTGGCTTTGCCTGGCTGTAGCAGGAAGCTGGGCCTGCAGACTGAGGCAGCAGCTGTGTTTTAGGGAGCTCTGTCTGTTGTGCGGGAG